>OY757022.1:56329288-57678038 GCA_963580285.1 Lucinisca nassula
TTTGTGTTCTCGGAGATGCTGCACTGAATTAGGAGGCCTTCATGGGGACTGAACAAATTATTTGTCTAAATTGCGACGGAAGCAAGGACGAGTATTGCGGCCGCGTAAAATCGATCTTAGTTACGAGTGGAATTCGTTACACTGACCGTTCCAAGGCGGTTCTTCTGTCGCGGTTTATTTTTGTCATGGTTTGTCTTTGAGTGTGTGTGGAACGCGTATATTTTTTGTTTTGGATAGTCAATTGGCCATTTTGTGGGAAACCCTATCTTTGCATACAGTGTAGATCCAGATCAGACCCTAATGGAAACATCAATAGCGGGTAGCCAAAAGGATAGTTACTTTCCCACAAAATGGCCAGTCGGATATCCGAAACAAATAAAAGCTGCAAGACCTGCATGAATCCCCGCCACTACAATTACATCAAGCAAGTGCCATATCACAGTCAAAAGGGAATTCAAAGTAAGGATGCATTACTCTTTCCCTTAAAAAATTAACAGGAATACATGACAGAGATGACTATTTTCAATGTTCAAAGATCCATGGCACCAAAAGAAAGTAAACCAGAATTAGACTTCTCATTTTCAGTTTCTGTGGGCCTGTGCCCTTTAAAATAAAGGCAAGGTCTTCAAAATCTAATCATCCCTTAATAAAGTTGACAATACTAAGTGACATGACTGAGATGACTATTTTCAATGTTCAAAGAGCCATGGCCCCGAAAAAAAGGTAAACCAGAATTACTATCCTCATTTTCAGTATTTGGGGGCCTGTTCCCTTTAGAATAAAGTCAAGGTCTTCAAAATCTAATCAAATCTTTGGTCAATTGCAATGATGTATTGTACCAAGTAGAAGTAAAACAAAGATCAGGAATCGATACAATTAACTTACTCCACCCATCAAAGACACCAAAGGGAAAGAAACACAAACATTAAGCGACCAGACCATAATGGAAACCTAAACAAAGGAAGGCCATAAGGACAGTTACTTTCCCACAAAATGGCCATATGGCCATCCAAAATAAAAAGACACAAGTGATACACACAGTAAGTAACAAACACCAACATAAATAAATCGCAACATAAGAACCGCCTTGGAACGGTTAGTGGAAAGATTTCCACTGGGGGGCTTAAATCGATTTAACGTGGCCACAATCCTCGCCCTTACTTCCGTCGCGATTTAGACAAATAATTTGTTCAGTCCGCATGAAGGCCTCCTAACTCATCAGTGCAACATCTCCGTGAACACAAATAATCAAAGAACCACAGAGGTGAGACAACGGTGAGGACTCGACAGCAAGAAACCACTGAAATGCTGGAGCAAAAGAAAACCAACAGTTAGACTCCGATGGGGCCGACCAGAGACAGAGCATCAGGCACCAACCAACAATACTTTGAATTAGATCACTCTAATTCTCAATAAGCCTTTACGTTGGAACCGTCATAGAATCTGAGCCGGCGTGCAATTAAAGAGGGAAGCAAAGTTGCCAACCGTGATTGTGTTAACTACCATGCATGCAGTCTGTCGTATAATATCCATGTTGTACCCAATCTTTTTATATCGAAGAATGATTTTACGAAATTGGGTGCTAAAGTCATTGCGGTTATATATTTTTCTGAATTAATATACTAAGTCACCATAAATTTCGGGTTCCGATAGACCTTGTTGCAGAAGAGATTTAAGTCCAATGTTGAATTTTGAAATTAAATCAGAATGGCGTCTATAAAATTTTGAAAAGGCTTTGCGTAGTTTATGGTACCGATAACCCTGATTAAAAAGTTTAGCCGTTAATAATTTATTACGAGTGTTGAAGTCAGATACATGACTGCACACTCTAGCAAATCGAATTAATTGCGAAATATAAACGCCATAGGATGGCGCACGAGGAACATCACCATCCAAAAAAGGAAAATTTACAATCTCAAAATCAAAGTCATCGCGTTTATCATAAATTTTGCACGAAACAAACCCACCATCTACAATAGATAGATGTAAATCCAAAAACGGGGCCTCGGTATCAGAAGAATTTGCTTTATTTAACTGAAGTTCTGGGGGTAAATCTGACTGATCAAACCATCGAAATAGGTATTATCAATATTTAATTAATCATCTAAATATCTAGAAGTGGAGCTAAAAGCTTCAATAATTTCAGATTGGTTATCAATGGAAAGCGACAACATGAAGTCTCTTTCATAACAATACAAGAATAGATCAGCCACAAGGGGTGCGCAATTCGTACCCATCGGAATGCCCACAATTTGTCTAAATAACTTAGTACCGAATCTAATATAAATATTGTCAAGTAGAAAAGTGAGGGCATCACACACTTTCTGACATGACCAAAGTGTATAATTCTTATGCTCTTTAGAAGTGAAAAATGCATTTCTGACATTACATGCAAGATAGAGAGAATCTTCTATGTGAAAAGCCCATTCAATTAAATCATTAAGCTTTTCTTTTATAAGATTATGTGGAAGTGTAGTGTAAAGAGTGGAAAAATTGTAAGTGGACAGATTTGAAGCATGAAAATGTTTGGATTTCAATTTATTTAAAACCTCATTCGAATTTTTTATAGACCAAAACAGATTTATTCCTGATCTTTCAAAGACTTTATCATAATATTTAATCACATGCGTTTTAATAGCAGTAAGACAGGAAGTTAATTTAGAAAGTTCAGTGGTAGTGCAAGAGCTAGAATTTGCAATAAACCGTGCTTTGAAAGGTCTTTTATGAAGTTTTGGTAACCAGTATAGCGTAGGAAGCTTGTCTTGGCCTTCGGTAACACACACAGCAAACTTGGTGACTGAATGGCAAATATGTTTATCTACTATAAACCACATTTCATTGATGTGTTCGTGAGATTGGGTGCAGAAAAGCCATCTTTGGCCCAAAATTGACAGTTTTTGAGGGTCTGTGCCCTTGAAAATAAGGTCAAGGATATCAAAACCTAATGACTGTTTCCCCCCATCCTAGTGATGTAACCATGCAAGTTTGGTCAGAATCATCATTAGGTTAAGGAGTTATGGTGCTTCAAACAGACTACATGATAGAAATGGCTATTTCAATGATCGAGGGGCTATAACTCCAAAAGTAGGAAAATCAGAGTTCATATGTTCTGCAAGTCATCTCAGGGAGGTCTACATATCTGTGAAGTTTCGTGAAAAATATGAAAAAGTTTCATATGGTATCAGCGTTATGGGAGGGACACGAAACTGATAGCAACAGCTATATTCAAAGTTCAATAGCTCCAAAAGTAGGAAAATCAAAGTAACAGTTCATATGTTCTGCACATCGTCTCATGGTGCCCTACATATGTGAAGTTTCATGGAAATATCTCAAATGGTATAGAAGCTATGGGGGGACACGAAACTATGATAGAAAGGCTATGTTCAATGTTCAAAGGGCAACAACTCCAAAAGTAGAAAAAACACAGTTACAGTTCATACGTTCTGCATGTCATCTCATAGTGCTCTACATAATTTTATCTGTGATGTTTCATGAAAATATCTCAAGGCGTATCAGAGTTATGGAGCAGACACGAAACTATGAGGTGCTGACTAATGGAAGTACGTACCGACACTCAAAACTACGGAGGGTATAACATAATACCCAGTCATTTTTTGAATGGCGGGGCATAAAAATGTAAGCGATACACACACTCAAAGACAAACCATAACAAAACTAATCCATGACAGAAGAATCGCCTTGGAAAGGTCAGTGAAATGAATTCCACTTGGGGGCTTAAACCGATTCTACACGGCCGCAATTCTCACCCACACTTTCGTCATGATTTATACAAATAATTTGTTTAGTCCGCATGAAGGCCTCCTATCTCTGCCCAGGCAAAGTGATGCGAATCAGAACGTCCACGAAACATATAGCCTATTGGTTTCATTGGGCGGCAGGGCTTGAGAAGTCATTTCATCTCAATATCCGGTAAAAGTCCCACAAAATTTGAAGCAACGCTTCCAAAATGACCCTAATAGTGTTGAAGGGGACGTTAAAACTCAAATCAAACAAACACTATAAAACCAGGGTTCTAGCTCCAATTGTTTTGGAGATATTTTGCAGACAAGTTAAAAATGCCCAAATCTACAAAGGGCCATAACTCAAGTATTTTTCAGAATTTATTCAAAATCTAATCAGGTCATCTACTCACCACTACCAATCTAATCACCAAATTTCAAGACTCTGGCTCCAATGGTTTTTGAGATATTGTGCTGACAAGGTAAAACTGCCCAAATTTGCAAAGTGCCATAACTCATGCTCATGAAGTATTTTTCAAAATTTAATCAGGCCATCTACCCGTCATCCGTAATCTAATCACCAAACAGCAAGACCCATACTCTAACAGTTTTTGAGATATTTTGGTGGCATGGTAAAAATGCCCATATTTACAAAGGGTAAATATGTAAATATATATTTACAAACTCATGAAGTATTTTTCAAAATTATTAAAAAAATTAATCAGTTCATCTACTCATCACTAAAGTTTCAAGGTTCTAGGTTCTCTAACAGTTTTTGAGATAATTTGGGCCCCGTCAAGCGATTTTGGTACTTATCGCCTATGCGAGCAGCGAAGGTTCAGGCGAGCCTGCGCATCCGCGCAGTCTCGCCAGAACCTTCGCTGCTCGCTCATACAAGCAGTGAATCAAGAGGAAGCTTCATACAGAAAACCATATCCCTGGCCCCTCTGAATGGCTGGGCATGCGCAGTTAAAATTTGTCATGACGGAATGCTCGAAGACCCAAATTCGCTTGGTGGGGCTCATTTGCTGACAAGGTAAAATTGCCCAAATTTACAAAGGGCAATAACTCATGTATTACTTTTCGTAGTTTATTCACAAGTTGATCAGATCATCTACTCCTCACTACCAGTCCATTCACCAAGTTTCAAGGCTCCAGCTTCAATAATGTTTTAGATATTTTGCTGCGAAGGACCATCACTCAAGAAAGGGGCATAATCCTGATGAGAAAAAAAATATGTGGCCTACTTTCTCATGAGGAATACAAAACCCTAGCATGCATGGTTCCCAAGTTATGCTATGCATCAAAAAGTGACAAACAGATAGAGGACAAACAGAGAGACAGACAGATGGATAGACAAAGGCAAACCAATATGCCCAACCAACTTCTTAACAATTGGGGACATAACAACCCCACCAGCTGATCATCAAGTACATTGCTGCAAAGTATCAGCAAGATATTGTATAAACTGTTCTTATTTTAACCTTTGGTCACCCTCTACCTCAGCCTGGTGTACAATTTGCAAAGAATGTGGAGTTACGGTGATCTTGAGGTTATTCTGTGAGAGGAGGTAAGCAAACCATTATCCCACCTGGAGATGTGGTAATTGCTTATGTCATGCCTTCTTAACCCTACATACAATTTAACAAAGAACCATCAATAGATCTCCAAGAGTGCTGGAGTTATGCAGTGATTCTTGAAAAAGTTACCCAATTATGAAACCAAAAAGGTAGAAAAATGAACCTTATGGAATTTCGACTGTTTTCTTTCGGTTTATTTCCACTTTTGACCCAAACTTTTACCCACACCATTTTAATAGTTTTTGACAGTAAAACATGCTCGTTACGGAGGAGAGTTTATATTTGTAAGCCCATGTGTCTGCTTCATCCAACAGTCTATGCTAATCCAATGGGTATATTTATGAAGTTAAACTCATAGCTTTTGCAAACAAACAACACTTCGTTGGGCTACTGATTGTCTGAATAAGTAACGCTCACTTCTAAAATTGCTCGCCTCTGTAACATTTTTACTCACCTCCGTAACATCTCTTCCGTAACGATGGATTTCTCCCCACAGTCTGTAGCTAGGCCAAAATCCAATGTTTTGCTTTAGTGATTCGATATTACTAGCACAAATAGCACTCGATACAAACAAAGATGTTCCGATACCTATATCTGCTTAGGTTTTTACGTTACGGAGGAGAGAAGTTACGGAGGTGGAGGACAGTTTGTTTTTTTATCAACCAAACCGTTGTTGTTGGACCAATGGTCAATATTATGTTTCAAATCAGTACAATCTTATGCAATAAATATGGCAATTAGCTTAAAGTGTTCCTTTCCATCCAATGACCTTTTGAAAGCACCATTACGGAGGTGAGGCTCTGAAAAGTGACAAATTAATTATCCACTTTCAGATTTCATATTATGTTTATTTCGAAAGAAGATCAAACACTTAATGGTTTATTTATCAGAACATTCCTTTGGAGGGATATAAGACATAGTTATAAGCAGAGGATTATTCCTGTCTGCACACTTTGACCAGATATAGATCCGTTACGGTAGGTGAGTGCTGTTTTAGCGACATCCTATTTTTACGGCATTGTGTCCAGACACTGAATGCAATAAGTCTTTAAATTCTGCTAATTGTTTCCTAAGCATTGTATCGTTGAACCGCAATTGCAATCCCATTCCATCTAAACAATAAAAGGTTAGATATTTGCACTTCAGTATGTAACAATGCCTTGTGACACGGCAAAAACGCATACCCCACTGGTATATTAATGGTGCTAACTCAGTAATCGTACTAGAAGGCACTGGTTTTAGAATTGGAAGTAAGTTTCTGAATATGCCTCTTGGCTTATATGGCTTATTTACACCCATAGACTGCGTTGTTTAGCCACCATGAAGGGACAAACAATAGCAACAGGGTATATTCAAAATTGGGTCAATTTTTCAAGAATCACTGTATGGTGAACACAAGGTTATATAATGAAGGGGGATACATGTAACTCAAATACTATGGCATCCTGAGTTATGGTTCTTGCACATGTCAACTTCTCAAGCAATTTTACAATTGCACCAAGTACCATTTATATATCTCAAAGTGTGTTGGACATATGTCGGTCACAAGGTTATATTATCAGGGCAGATAACTCAAATTCCATGGCATTCAGAGTTGTGGCACACCTTCTCAACCTTAAGTACACATCTTCTCAACCTCATGTACAACTGTATTAAGTACCATCAATATAGCTCAAAGGATGTTGGAGATAGGGCCATCACAATGTTATATTATAAGGGGGGATAACTCTAATTCTATATCACCCAAAGCTGTGGTTCTTTCCTTTTGTTTGTTTGATTTGATGTATAATGTCCCCATCAACACTATAAAGGCCATTTTGGAGACGTTGCTTCCAATTTTGTGGGACTTTTTGAGATGAAATGACATCTCAAGCCCTGTCACCCAATGAAACCAATAGGGTTAATAAGCATGGACGGCCTGACTCGCATGGCTTTGCCTGGGCAGGCTTAGATCCTCTAAGCAGTTTACCAGTACTTGTGCTGTCAGATTCAGCTCTGCGTGAAAGCATCATGCAGCCCATTTATTTCTGCAAGCCCAGATGGGCGGGGGCCTTAAACCATGACAGAACAATAATAAACCCCGATTGAAGAACTGCCTTGGAACGGTCAATAAAAAGTTTTTTACTGGGAGGCTTAAATCGATTTTACGTGGACACAATCTTCGTCCTTGGTTCTTTGTAGTTTAGACAAATAATTTGTTCAGTAGGCATGGAGTCTGAAATGATGTATTACTGAGTGACCGACTTTATCATTCAGGCCTCATACTGGCCTTGCTCTTCCATGCCTGAAAGGCCCGATTTTGCAGCCTTAACCCTTAACCTCCTCAACAAGATATCCGTTATCTTTGCAAACAGTGTAGATCCAGATCATATGGCTTCTGAAGAAGCCATCTGATCAGGATCTACCCGGTACACTGTTTGCAATGCAGTTTGTGAACTGAATGAACACATTACATCAAGTAATTTGCTTTGCTGAGTCAGAAATGGGCGTGGCTAGATAAATTTATTCAGCAGGATAAGGATTAAATACTCATTTTTAACAGAATAAAGGAGAAAAAAATTAAATATCAAGGCTTGAAATCAAGAAACAAGAGGGCCCAGAGGGCCCTGGTTCGCTCACCTGATCCAGTGTATAATAAGTGGGCCCCGGGCGGGGTCAATTTTGGCCCCAGGGCTATAATTTGAACAATCTTGGTAGAGGTCCACACGATGAAGCTTCATTTTGAATATGAAAGACCTGGGCTTTGTGGTTTCAGAGAAGAAGATTTTAAAGATTTACCCTACATAAAGAAGTCTATGTAAAACAAGATTTTCCCTAAATAAGTCTATGTTAAACCAAAGGGCCCCGGAGCGGGGGCATTTTTGGCCCCAGGGCTATAATTTGAACAATCTTTGTAAAGGTCCACTAGCTGAAGCTTCATAACAAATATCAAAGACCTAAGCCGTGTGGTTTCAGAGGAGAAGATTTTTAAAGATTTTCCCTATATCAGTCTATGTAAAACGAAAGGGCCACATGGCGGGGGCATTTTTGGTCTCAGGGCTATAATTTGAACAATCTTGGTTGAGGTCCACAAGCTGAAGCTTCATAACAAATATCAAAGACCTAAGCCTTGTGGTTTCAGAGAAGAAGATTTTTCAAGATTTGCCCTATATAAGTCTATGTAAAACCAAAGGGCCCCGGAGCAGGGGCATTTTTGTCCCCAGGGCTATAATTTGAACAATCTTGGTAGAGGTCCACAAGATGAAGCTTCATATCAAATATCAAAGACCTGGGCCTTGCAGTTTCAGAAAAGAAGATTTTTAAAGAGTTTCCCTATATAAGCCTATTTAAAACCAAAGGGCCCTGGGTGGGGGCATTTTTGGCCCCAGCACTATAATTTGAACAATCTTGGTAGGGGTCCACTAGATGAAGCTTCATACCAAATATCAAAGACCTGGGCCTTGTGGTTTCAGAGAAGAAGATTTTTAAAAAAAATTTCCCTATATAAGCCCATATAATACCAAGGGCCCCGGTGCGGGGGCATTTTTAGCTTCAGCACTATAATTTGAACAATCTTGGTAGGGGTCCTCTAGATGAAGCTTCATACTAAATATCAATGTCCTGGGCCTTGCGGTTTCAGAGAAGAAGATTTTTAAAGATTTTCCCTATATAAGCCCATGTAAAACCAAAGGGCCCCGGTGCGGGGGCATTTTTAGCTCCAGCACTATAATTTGAACAATCTTGGTAGGGGTCCACTAGATGAAGCTTCATACCAAATATCAAAGACCTGGGCCTTGCGTTTTCAGAGAAGAAGATTTTTAAAGATTTTCCCTATATAAGCCCATGTAAAACCAAAGGGCCCCGGTGCGGGGGCATTTTGGGCCCCAGCACAATAATTTGAACAATCTTGGTAGGGGTCCACTAGATGAAGCTTCATACCAAATATCAATGTCCTGGGCTGTGCGGTTTCAGAGAAGAAGATTTTTTAAGTTTTCGATGAAAAAAATCTATTTTTGGCTCCTGTGACCTATATGTGCAACAGACCGGAACCATTTGAACAATTTTGAAAGGGGACCACCTAAGGATCATTCCTGTGAAGTTTGGTCAAAATCTGATCAGTGGTTTAGGAGGAGATGTTGTTTGAAGAAAAAGTTTACGGACGCACGCACGCACGGACAGACGCATGCACGGACGCACGACGGACAAAAAGTGATCCCAAAAGCTCACCTTGTCACCACGTGACAGGTGAGCTAAAAATCGAGCTATAAAAGCCTGAAATCCTGCAAATGCCTGAAAAATATGAGGCCTGATCATTCTGTTGACCGGAGGGTTTGGTGTTCTCAGTCTGCATCTGAGAGGGATTGATTATAAGAATCTGATATACGGTTCTGTTGTAGAGGGGCGTTGTAACCCGAGGGATGACTGTGCTGAGCGGAACCGAGGCTATGCCAAGGTTCTGCTCAGCACGGTCATCCAAGGATTTGGAAATGACCATCTACAACAGAACCCCAAATTAAATTCTTTTTGTTTCACAACAAAACGGAAAATTTATTTTTGCTTTATTTAAGATTTTATTTTTGCACATTATACTCATGTATTTTCCTGGGTAATAACACCAGGGTAAGAACAGAACAGGCTAAAACCATGGATTTCCTGATCTGGTGTGCAAGAATATTTTTTCTAACTGACTGACACTATTGTTTAACCCTTCTCTTGCTGAATATTCAGTTTAGCCACACCCATTTCTGACTTTGATCCAATCAGATTACTTGATGTAATTTATTCTTACAAATAAAAATCAAAAATGAGTTCCTTTAAGAGCAATGAAAACATTCATAAGAAAGAAGATGAGTCATACTACGTAGTTTCGGCTAATAAAGCCTCATCAGTGACCCTGTAATGATCTGGCAAAGAAAGCCAGAGGAAACATACTGCAATTTTGCGAATTTCGAATAGGCAGTCGATTCAAAGACTGATATAAATCAAAATGGGGTCCAAATAATTAAAAACCTGTCTAGAATATGAGTCTAAACCAATAATTTATTTCCGATTTCTCAGAATATTCATGCTGATCTCAAAGGAACAAAAGAAAAATATAAACTGCACTATGGTTGATGTACGGGGAGACGTTTTACGGCCGCCACACGACACAACACCAGCCACAAAGCACAAAGCCATAAACTAAATGTCAAACAGTGTACATCCTGATCAGATGGCTTCTCCAGAAGCCATCTAATCTGGATCTACACTGTTTCCAAAGATAGGGGTTGACCGAACAGCATGATAAGAGTTAAGGTAACTGGGTGAGTTAAGGTAGGGGCTACTCCTTCTGACTTTTCTTTCTTACCCGCAGTATAAATATATATTTGTGGCCTGTCAGAGGTAAAGGGTCCTTACCAATGTCTGAAAGTACTAACTTTTGAACCAAACAGGATACACTCGTTTTCTTTGAATTTATACATTCTACCATAAAAATCCAAAACATTGGGACACCTTATAATAAGAAAAGGGACATAAAAGTTATTTTTATGGCAGGTATCGCCAGAAATGCAGACAGGCTCTGTGGATGTGCATTCTGATCTGAGTGATTACTGACTTCTGCCCATCTTATGAAGCATGTTTCTACATGATGCAGCTCATATCTTTCATAAATAGAGGATCATGTTTGTAGAAGCCTCCATGGTGTAGTGGTTATGCTACTCCCCTTGTAAACCAGGGGTCGCAGGATCGATCCCGGGCTTCTCAAGACTTTCAGATGAGTCTTTAAACCGATGTCCTGTACTGTATGACCTTAGCTGTTGGAGAGGCGTAAAACTCAAACACTCACTCACTCAGGATCTTGTTTGTTTGCTTGATTTAAAGTCCCGTCAACATTATATAGGTCATTTTGGAGATATTGCTTCTAATTTTGTGGAACTTTTACCTGACATTGAGATGTACAATGTAATGACATTTCAAGCCCTGCCATCCAATGAAACCAATAGATTTTATATGCATGGATGGTCAGACTCGCACCACTCTGCCTGACAAGGCTTATATTACCCCCTCTAAGCTGTTTACCAGTACTCATGTGCGGTTGTTTTCAGCTCTGTGTGGAAGCATCAATGCAGCCCAATCTATTTCATCAAGCCCAGATGGGTGGGGGCTGAAATAGAGGATCTTACATGAGTGTTCATGTATTATTGAATTTATTAAACCACTTGAGGAGAAGTGATAAAATGTAGGCTTTGCCAAGCATTTTATACCTTTTCTTCAATAAGCTTAATAAATTAAATAATACATGAACATGAATGCAAGATTCTATTTATCAATTAACATTTAAAACCGCATTTCATTCACAATTTTTAACAAAAAATATCAATATTCCACCATTAATAAAAGCAGCTTTAAGAACGTGGTATGTGTAACATTACGGGGCATATCTAGCTAATTTGCATATTTAATCCACTGGTAGATTATTGAATTCATTACATGACGTTATTACACTGTCAGACCCAAAGTCATACGATAAATATTACATGGACCCTTACCCCTAAAAAAATGCAATCAGGTAAACAAACTGACTGGTAAAACAATACAAGAGGGCCATGATGGCCCTGGATCGCTCACCTGATCCATATTGTACAAATGGAATTGAAGATAATATATGGTAGAGTAGAGGGTTTGAGCAATTTTGGTTGACACAAGGAAGTTTTTATAATTTTAGCCATCTTGTTTATCCAAGCACAATGGGTTGAGCAATTTTGAAAGCTTTTTTCCATTATGAGTCTATGGGAGCAAAGGGGCCCCGGGGCGTGGCCCATTTGGAACCCAGGGGCATGATTGGCAGGAATTATGTAGGTGACCACTTGCCGTTGCTACATGCTAAATATCTAAGCTCTGGGCCCTGTGGTTTCAGAGAAGATTTTTGAAGCTTTTTTCCATTAAGAGTCTATGGGGGCGAAGGGCCCCGGGGCGTGGCAAATTTGGAACCCAGGGGCATGATTGGCAGGAATTATGTAGGTGACCACTTGCCCTTGATATATGCTAAATATCTAAGCTCTGGGCCCTGTGGTTTCAGAGAAAAAGATTTTTGAAGCTTTTTTTTTTTCATTATTATGACTATGAGTCTATAAGAGCTAAGGGGCCCTGGGCTGTGGCCAATTTGGACCCCAGGGGCATGATTGGCAGGATTTATGTAGGTGACCACTTAACATTGTTACAAGCTAAATGTCTAAGCTCTGGGCCATGTGGTTTCAGAGAAGATTTTTAAAAATTTTCTCATTATAAGTCTATGGGAGCTATATGGTTGCCATGGCAACCAGAATTCCAATCTGATCAGCCCAAAAACCTTATGCAGCCTTTCCCCTTATTTGAAATTGTTTACGGATGCACGCACGCAAGACGGACAAAAAGTGATCCCAAAAGCTCACCTCGTCACTACGTGACAGGTGAGCAAAAAACAAATAGCCACCGGGCAATGATTGCTCACCTGAGTCACTGATATAACTAGCCCAGTGGTACTAGAAAAAAAAATTCTTAAGGTTCAAAGAAATTTAAACCATATATGAGTGGCAGCCATCTTGGTCATGTGAACTAGACCAAACAAAATTTTCGTTCCCCACTTCCCTGAAAGCTGCTTATCAAATACAATAAAATCGGCCATGCATTTTTAGAAGATGAATTACTTTTAAATGTTGTCAGGCATTCAATCCTAGTGACCTTGGGCCAAAATAAAAAATGACCTTGACATCAGAAATTTATATATCAAATTGGGTAAAATCACAATTTTACCTTTTTCCCTTTCAAATGCCTAATGGATTAAATTTGACCTTGCCGTGAAAAAGGTCAAGGTCAACCCAGAGTCATTATTTACATAACTTTTGTAGGGCTTGAGCTCCTTTTTACTGCCTGCCAAGTTTAATGGTCATCTGACTTATGGTTTGGGAGGAAAAGATTTTTAAAAGGTTTTTACCTTATATGGGCATGGACAAAATCTTGGTCACTTGACCAGGACCAATAATATAAACTTCAGTTCACATGAGGCATAGATGTTCAGTACAAAATATGACTTGAATTGGCCCTGTTGTTTCTGAGGAGAAGATGTTTGAAATTCTGATGGTCGTTCAATCCTTGTGACCTTGAGCCAAGATCATTGGATTACCTCGACATTTGATATTCATAAAGGTACATATAAGGCCAATTTTTTTTCATAAACAACTGTACTGGATAAAAGACCAGGACCAATCATCAAAACTTTAATTCCCATGAGGCATAGATGTTCCATGTAAAATATGACTTCAATTGGCCCAGTGGTTTTGGAGGAGAAGACATTTGAAAGTGTGGACAGGCAGACAACGGACCATTGGTATACTACAAGCTCACCGTGTGAGCCTTTGGCTCAGTTGAGGTAATAAAAACAAAAAAGTCACCGATATAGAACACAATAGGCTAATACTAAAACAAACCTATAAAATAAAACAAGAGGCCCATGGGCCACTATGCTCACCAGAGCTCAGGTGGGCACTGCCCATCCTGCCCAATGGCAGCCATGTATTTTAACATGATATCATTTTAATCCACCAAATGAACCCCCATGTCCAAATGAGCACCCATGTGGACTCAGCATCTGAAAAGTTAGGCCTTTTATGAAGTAGAGGGGGTGGGGCATGGACCCAATGGAGCCCTGGTTGGTATCACTAAATGCGTCTTATCATAAGAAACAAAAATATATATGGTTTAGCAGTGGGGATCTGTAAGGCCTCTTTAACAGTTGAGGGGTTGGGGCATGCCCTGTTGATCCCAGGAAAGCCCAAACTGTTGTCCCTAAATGTGTCTTATCATAAGGACCAAGTATATATATGGTTCAGTGCTGGGAATCTGACCGGTTTCAGAGATTTGAGGCCCTTTTATGAAATAGGAATGGCCCCTGCGGACCCCGCTACAGTAGGTGTGCTAATAATAAGGAACAAGAACATATATGATTATGGGGTGGGGATTTGAATGGTTTCTGAAATATAAAGCCTTTTATGAAATGGAAGGGCGGGGCACATTGCCTCAGCACAAAGAGACCTCCAGGTTGGTGTGATTGAACGAGTCTTATCATAAGGAACAAGTATATGGTTTAGGGGTGGGGATCTGAACTATTTCTGATATATATGGCTTTTAATGAAGTAAAGCGGTGTGGCATGGCCTGGGCGTGCCCCGGGGACTCCCAAGCTGGTGTCACTGAATGCGTCTTATCATAAGAAAGATGAATATATATGGTTTAGGGTGGGGCTAAGAACATTCTCTGAGATATAAGGCCTTATGTGAAGTGGAGGGGTGGGGCAAGGCCCAGGGAGACTCCCAGGTTGGTGTCAATGAATGTGTCTTATCATAAGGAACAAGACTATATATGGTTAAGGGGTGGCCATCTGTAGGGTTTCCGAGATATTGTGATATTATGAAATGGAGGGGGTGGGGCATGGCCCCAGCATATCCCTGGGAACCCCCAGGTTGGTGTTACTGAATGCGTCTTATCATAATGAACAAGAATATATATGGTTTAGGGGTGGGGATCTGAACAGTTTCTGAAATATATGGCCTTTTTTGAAGTGGAGGGGTGGGGCAAGGCCCCAGCGCGTCTTTGAGGACCCCCAGGTTGGTGTCAATGAATGTGTCTTATCATAAGAAGCAAGCATATATATGGTTTATGGGCGGGGATCTGTAAGGTTTCCGAGATATTGGGCCTTTTATCAAATGGACGGGGTGGGGCATGGCCCCGGTGCATCCAGGGGACTCCCAGGTTGATGTCACTGAATGGGTCTTATCAAAAGGAACAAGAATATATATGGTTTAGGGGTGGGAATCTGAATGGTTTCCGAGATATTGGGCCTTTTATAAAGTTGAGGGGGTGGGGCCTGACCTGTGCGCATTCCTGACGACCCCCAGGTTGGTGTTACTGAATGCGTCTTATCAATAGGAACAAGAATATATATGGTTTAGGGGTGGGGATCTGAACAGTTTCTGAGATATATGGCCTTTTGTGAAGTAGAGGGGTGGGGCAAGGCCCCAGCGCATCTCTGAGGACCCCCAGGTTGGTGTCAATGAATGTGTCTTATCATAAGAAGCACGCATATATATGGTTTAGGGGCGGGGATCTGTAAGGTTTACGAGATATTGGGCCTTTTATGAAATGGAGGGGGTGGGGCATGGCCCCGGCGCATCCAGGGGACTCCCAGGTTGATGTCACCGAATGGGTCTTATCATAAGGAACAAGAATATATATGGTTTAGGGGTGGGGATCTGAATGGTTTCCGAGATATTGGGCCTTTTATTAAGTGGAGGGGGTGGGGCATGACCTCGGCGCATCCCTGAGGACCCCAAGGTTGGTGTTACTAAATGCGTCTTATCAATAGGAACAAGAATATATATGGTTTAGGGGTCGGGATCTGAATGGTTTCTGAGATATATGGCCTTTTATGAAGTGGAGGGGGTGGGGCATGGCCCCGGCACAACCTGGGGGACCCTCAGGTTGGCATAAAAGCATATGGCTGAAAGAATTTTACTCAAGAAACATTTCTATAAAAGTTTTGTCCAAATATCTGCAATGACTTGGCAGTAAATGCCATTTTTCAATTTTCCCCATTATAAGTCTATGGAAACTCTAAGTTGCCATAGCAACCAAACTAATGGGCCGATTTTCATAAAAAACACAAACTTTCAATCCCCCTGCCCAAGGATGCTACAGATAAAATTTGGGCTGAATCGGTCCAGTGGCTTCAGAGAAGAAGATGTTTGAAAGTGTTGACGTCAGACGACGACGACGACAACGACAACGACGACAACGACGACGACGACGACGACGACGCCGGACAACTGCCTATCCTATAAGCTCCCCCGGAGCCTTCGGCTCTGGTGAGCTAATAAAAGCATTTAACTGCAGTATAACAAAATCTTTATTTTGATTCTTGACATAGAACATGGGATCACATTCTCTGCCTTAAGAGCCATAAAGGTCAGGCTCTGGCAAATATTCCCCTAAGGGGGAGAAACGGCTCTGGCAAATATCTCTCTCAGGTGTGGAATGTGTCCCATGTTCCCTGTCATCAAGAGTCAATATAACTAATAATTTCGTCTAAAGTAATGATAAGCATATCAAGCAAAAATGTCTTTGAACATGTGCAACCAAGGAAGACTGGTCAGCCTGCACCCAGGGAAGACTGGTCAGCCTGCACCCAGGGAAGACTGGTCAGCCTGCACATTCCTAGTCTGATTTATCACCATTGTGTACTGTATGGATTGTCATAAACCCCAAACTTCCTCACACAGGGAAGTCTGTGCTCTAAAACGACTGGTCCCAGCAGGAACATGACGTAATTCTGACGCCACATCAACGTCGGTGCAATGTCATGACGTTTATGCAATGTCACATCTAAGTCGGTGCAACGTTGTGATGTTGCACCGACGTCAATTTGACCTTGCCCTAGCAACATATTTAAAACTGTATTCAAAAATGTCATTTGGCATGTAAATCTGCGGTTTTATTGTCTGAAATTTTGTTTTATGTGTCACCGTAAAACGGGTTTTGCAACTATAAAACTGACAATTTACCTCCCCAAATGACAATTTTAATTACAGTTATCCCTGTTTTAATGCACGTATTCACTTGTTTTGTTTAAAAATGTTCTTACTCAAAACAGGAAGCACATTAAGCTGGGTGAAACCAAATACCAGCCAATGGAAAGTGACATTATACGATGTCATCAGGTTTCAGACAGTATATCACAGAATATTCTGTAGCAAGTTTTTAGGTTTTCCAATCAGCCATCAAGTTACATACACAAGTGCACTAGAATTTTGCTTTGTTGAGGTTTACGGGCTGGGTTATCACTTTCTTTTTGGCAAGAAGTCTGAGACTATCCAAATGACCAACCTTGACCAGTCTGACACTGTCAATTTCGACAGAATCGGTCAAGTAGACAGGTTGTTCAAATTGCTCTTCCAAATTTGACAGCTGAAAATGATGAATTTGAGCTTGTTAAATATACTTAAGTTGAATTCAATAGTGTCAAAACTGAGTGCAGAATTTTACATTGTGTGGGATTTTACATTGCCCATTATGAAAACACACAACTGGCATTTATCAGATGAAGCTTTATGATATTTTTCTTATTTCTAGTCCAAACATAGATTGTGGATGTTTGTTAGAAATGCATCACTGCCATAATTCTTACATGTACCCAAAACCTATGTTTTCGAGCTAAAATAAAGAAAATGATGTGAACCCAAGTGAACCCCACTTTTTTCAACAAAGTGGGGTTTATATGGTGTTCAATATGTAGACTTGATAACCTGATGTATTGTCATCATCAGCAGTTTCTTATATTAGGAAGATGGCTATTTCTTCCCTCCTCAATCTTTGAAGCTAAAAGCAAAACAAGAAGTTTTAGTCATCTGCTGATATTAAGGGGAATATGAACACCTTCAGTGGATGCAACTCCTGCAAAAGTATTTTTGTCTCCCTTGTCATTAGGGATAAACTCTTAAAGGAAAGAATTTGCTCCTGAGCAAATTCAGGGAAATTTGCTCCTGAGCAAATTCAGGGATCAACTCTTAAAGGAAAGAATTTGCTCCTGAGGAGCAAATTCTTTCCTTTAAGAGTAGACCCCTTTTTCAGCAAGACTGGGCCGTTTAAAAAAAAGCAAACCGGAAGTCCCAAAAGTTGTCTCCCTTTGAAAAATGGTGGAAAACTGTGCCAGCTGTTCCCATTCCCCTTATATTTCAGCATGTTCAAGGTAAAGTTATATGATAAAAAATAGTTTTACCAGTAGTTGAATATTACAATGAGATTAATGTTTTACACAAAACATGTCAGTGATTTGTAAGAAACTAACAAAATAAACAATAAATGTTGCTAGCCTATGTGCTCAGTTACCAATAGCCCCAGCAGTGGCACAGGCAGAAGTAAAATAGTGTCTTGCATAACAAAAAGAATCTATGTAAAATCAATCTACTCCCAGATGGGGGCTACTCTTAACCCTTTTTGTACCAAATGGAATCTTCCTCCTTCTATATTTTATAGCAGGAATCCATTTCAAAATTTGGGGGTGTCAGGTTGTGTTTTCTTCAAAATCTATTTGGAAACTGGCCGGACTTGTTGCAGTGTAAGCCCTGATCAGATGCCACATTCTGCAGCCAGGGCGTCTGATCTGCACCTACACTGTTTGCCACCTACCCGTTTTGGGGTTTCCGGTACAAAATAGGTTTCAAGAAAGGAATTCTTTCCTTTAAGAGCAGCCCATACAAAATGTAATAAAAATGCTAGTATTTAGGCAATTTCTCTTTATTTCAAATATTTCACATTAGATGTGCGTACTATGCTCAGCATTCTATATTTATTGTCATAAGCTGACCTAACAGGCAAACCATCTGGATTTTTACTAAGAACAATGCTAATGACCTTCAGCGTTGGATGTTTTGCAAAATGTTATCAAGCCTGTGCTATGAAACATTAAATCAAACTATATTTTTATCAACCTAATTATACATGAGATTCTGTAAAGGACAACATAATATGTATTTCATCTATGAACACTGCTTCTACAAGTTTATTTCACTATATTAACCCTTCAGCTGCCGAAAAACAATCCTGGAGCAAAATGCCACATACAATCCTTCAGCCAACTGCCATATAAAATCCTTGAGCCATCTGCTATATAAAATCCTTGAGTCAACAGCCATATAAATTCCTACAGCAGATGATTATCTGATTTTTTAAAATATTATTCAGAGTAAATGAGGCTTAACATTACATGTGAATACTCTGCTGGCCAGACATTTTACATGTTATCGTTAAGCCTTATTTTCACTGAAAAATAACAAACAACAAAAAAAAAAAATCTTTGAAAATGCCCTCTCTGCCAGTTGTAATTAGCAGCTAAAGGATTAATATCACATTTTCATGCTCAAAGTACCCATGCTCAACTGAACTGTTGGTTTTGAACAGTTTTATAACTCTGTCCACTGATAATGTGATAGTATGTGCCTTGCCGAAGATGGTCTCAACTGAAAGGAACAGATCCCTACCACTCAAGAACTGAACAGAATTTCTTTCCAGTTAGTCCAGTCCCCTTTATGGCACTTTCAGAAGATGGAAGTTACTAATTCTTTAAGAACTAGAAATGCGTCCATAGGACACGGATGCACCCGCCTGAAAATATGTCTGTTCGTATTCATCAATAGAAAGTTATTGACCATGATTAAGTTTTGGACCCTTTTTTCACGTTTGGCCTCTAAGTATGACCTTGACCTTGTAGGTAAGGACCTTGGTTTTGTGTGAGGCAGACTGTCTCTTGATGGCCAACATTTCTGCCAAATAATTTCAAAATCCATCTAGAGATATGAAAGTTATTGACCGACCATTTTTTTTACCTAGGACCTCTAAGTATGACCTTGACCTTGGAGGTACGGATCTGGGTTTGCACGTGACACATCGTCTCATGATGGTTAATATTTCTTCAAAGTAATTTTAAAATCCATCCAGAAATAAGTAAGTTATTGACTGTGTTTAAGTTTCGGACCCTTTTTTTGACCTTTGACCTCTAAGTATGACCTTGACCTTGGAGGTACAGATCTGGGTTTGCACGTGACACATCGTCTCATGATGGTCAACACTTCTTCAAAGTAATTTCAAAATCCATCCAGAAATAAGTAAGTTATTGACTGCATTTAAGTTTCGGACCCTATTTTTTGGCCTTTGACCTCTAAGTATGACCTTGACCTTGGAGGTACCAACCTGGATTTTGCACGAGACATCGTCTCATGATGGTTAACATTTCTACAAAGTAATTTCAAAATCCATCCAGAAATAAGAAAGTTATTGACTGCGTTTAAGTTTCAGACCCTTTTTTTGACCTTTGACCTCTAAGTATGACCATGACCTTGGAGGTACGGACCTGGGTTTTGCACATGACACGTCGTCTCATGATGGTTAACATTTCTGCCGAGTAATTTTAAAATCCATCAAGAAATAAGGAAGTTATTGACTGCGTTTAAGTTTCGGACGCACGGACACACGGATGCACGGACGGACAGGGGCAACGCTATATGCCCTTTCCACCATTCTTCGAATGGCGGGGGCATAATAAGAAGGGAGACAACTTCTAACAAATACCACTCATTTTGAGATTAAATACCACATTAAAAACAACAATTATCATACTTCTGCACTACAAAGCACTTACTACATTGAGCAATTACCAATTTCATACTGAATAGAATCTGCCTCAAAAATGAAGCAGGGCCCAGTTGTTCAAAACCTTGTTAGCTTAACAAGCTTGTTAGTGGTCAAACTGTTAACTGTACTAGCAAGTAAAATATCTAAAATTTTGATATTTTTTTGCTGAAAAAAATGTGAGCATATGCAAAAGCTACTCACATTTTTTCAGCAAAAATATCAGCAAATTTTCCCTACTTAATGATCAAAGTTATAAATATTCTCTAACAACATCGTTAGTTTTGAACAACTGGACCCCGATATCCAATTAAAAATTTATGGGTGTTTAGGTTTACTTACATAGAAGAATATGGCTGAACTTTCTGCAAACAGTGAATTTCGTGATCAGATGCCACAGATCGGATCTGGGCCTGCACTGTTTGCCAATGTACGTTTATTTTCAGTCTTTCCTGTATAAAATGAGTTAAAGATGAGAGTATATGAAGTAAGGTCAGCAGAACTAAGCACTAATACTGGTTCACAATCTAATATTGACATGAAGCTAAACTTTAAATCAACACCTTGAATGGACAAACTTATCATATTATCTGCTATTCATTAAAAGGAAGGTTTGTTTGTTTGATTTGAGGTTTAACGTTCCCACCAACACTATATAGGTCATTTTGGAGATGTTGCTTCCAATTTTGTGGGACTGTTACCCGACACTGAGATGAAATGACACATCAAGCCCTGTCGGCCAATGAAACCAATAGGGTTTATGAACATGGACGGTCCAACTCGCACCACTTTGCCTGGGCAGGGTTAGATCCTCTGAGTGGTTTACCAGTACTCGTGTGCAGTCTGTTTCAGCTCTGCGTGGAAGCATCATGCAGCCCATCTATTTCTTCAAGCCCCGATGGGCCAGAGCCAGTAAAAGGGAGGTAATAATGGTGAGCAATATGAGGCTGTTTGCCTAGTACCAGACAACTTGCCACTGCCATAACCCATTGAGTACCAGAAACCCGAAAACAGGTAATTGGCAAACAGTCCAGGCCCAGAGCAGACTCCTTAAAATGCGGCATCTGATCAGGGCCTACACTGTTTGCGAAAAATTTAAGCCATTTTCCAAATAAAATTTGAAGAAAACACAACCTGTCACCCCATAATTTTGAAATGGACTCATGTTTTATATAAGGAGGAAGATTCCATTCGGTACAAAAAGGGTTAAAATAAGGTATGCCCTTGACAAACCCATTTCTCTCCTTAAAAGTGTGTGTAGAAGCCTCAGTGATGTAGTGGTTATGCTACTCGCCTTGTAAACAAGGGGTCTCCGGATCGATTCCAGGCTTCTCCAGACCTTCGGATGAGTCTTTAAATCGAGGTCCCGTCTCCGTATGACCTTAGCTGTTGGTGGGACGTAAAACTCGAACAATCATTCACTCCTTAAAAGTGTGGCTACTTTGTGCCTCCTGATGAATGAGAAGGGTCCTACATTAATGAACATTTGAAGAAGCCATCTGATTGAGATCTACACTGTTTGCCATTCAGTTTGCCCCTGCCTAAAAATAATGTATGCCAGAAGGTAAAATCTGGTATCATAAATACTATTACAACTAGAACACTGAATAAAAGATTTTGGAAATAGGCTTTGAAAAAAGGAATTACTTTTAGATGCCAGAGGGTTCATAACGGTAAAACTTTGCTAGTCATACATTACAATAACACACCCATGCCACTTAGTACATTCTTTCATTTCTTCAAAATTGCTACCTTTCTAATGAAAAATTGTGATGGTTTTCTTATTTATTCTCCAAATATATGTTGTGGATGCTCTTGAGAACTGCCTCATTGAGGAGGTTCTAACTAGTACCAACAACCTACGCCTTGGAGCAGAAATAAGCAAAATAATGTTAACGCCTGTAAAACCCAAGTGGGGTTTGAGGAGTATTAATTTCAAGGACGTTATCATGATGTAACCAAGGCAACAGTACAGATTTGGCTGTGGTTATGTGCCCATATTTATCAAAATGTAAGTTTCAGGTTTTCATATCCTCCTCATAAACAGGTTTTCCAGTTTTTAAACCCTTAAAATGCCAATCACAACAACTGTCATCTGCTTGTTGTCTGCTGGTTACTTTAACCCATTTTGTGCCGGAAACCCCAAAACGGGTAATGGGCAAACAGTGCAGGCCCAGATCAGACGCCGCAGAGGGCGGCGTTTGATCAGGGCCTACACTGTTTGCAAAAAGTTCATCCATTTTTCAAATAAATTTTGAAGAAAACAACCTGACACCCTAAATTTTGAAATGGACTCCTACTATATCTAAGGAGGAAGATTCCATTTGGTACAAAAAGGGTTAAAACTCATTGTTGCAAACATTCTGAACCCAGATCAATCTGTGATCAGGACATACAGTGTATTGTTTGAATTGTTTCCAAGGAAATGCAGCAGATGACATAACAGTACAGCTCAGGTATTTGAACCGTTTTTTTCTTTTTCATTCGGGGGACAACTTTTATAAATCCGCGTTTTTCCACCAAATGGTTTGAAGTAAACCACTCCCAGTGAAAATATTTTACTCCAAGTTATGCGCTCGATATTCCGAGGAAATTACACGGACCTCAGAGCTAACCTGTGATATTCTGAGTGTTTGCGTGTATTTGCGAGTGGTGATTAATTTAATTTAACTGTGCAGGTAGGTTATAAAATGGGATGGTCATTTTTTTCTCTATCAATTACCTAATTAACATTTCTAAGGTATTTACATCAAATTTAACCATAATTTTATAATGTTCAACATGCTTTCAATTACGGACTTGAAAGAGTTGTATGTACTCGTCATGCCCAACTGATTCCCTTGTTTGAAATCACTGTACAGTTTCACACCCTGGGTAATTAGTGATTACCTCTTTGTTGACTTTTGACATCGTTTACATTATAATAACTATCAGTGATATATATACTACTCAAAGTTTGATGGGGATCACTTTTTTAATGCAAAATAATTTTTGGATAACATAATCAGCTGAATCCAAATTTGATACATAATGATAGAAAACATATCCTTCACAAAGACTAGTGATTAAGTTTGTCAACTGGCACTGCATTCAAGCGTGACAACAACAACCGTCTTGGCACCCACACAATTTGCCGTAACACGAAAGGATTTGGACACTTGATTTTTCACAAATTTCCAAATTTGTTTAGATAAACATGCCTAATCACATGTATGGGGTCCACGGGTATCAATTACAGCACGACATCGCCTGCGCATGCGCGTAACCAGAGTCTGTATCCGGTTTTGTCGAATCAGCCTCTATTCAGCAACAAATGCATCTTTGAGCTCCTGTAAAGTCCTCGGTGGCACAGGTCGGGCTGAAACAGCACGCTGTAGCTTGTCCCACTCATGCTCAATCGGATTTAAGTCCGGTGATCAAGCAGGCCAGTCTATATAAACGATTGTCTCACGTTCCAGATAGGCATCAGTGTAGTGGACACGGTGGGGACGGGCATTATCGTCCATCAGAATAAAGTCCGGGCCGATAGCACCGGCATATGGTCTCACAAGCTGATCAAGAATCTCATTACAGTACCTCACTGCCGTTTACGTTCCGTTTCCAACGATGTACAAGTCAGTTTTACTGTTCATGCTTATCCCAGCCAAAACCATGACTGATCCCTTTCCATAGCGATCATGCTCTGCCACATTCAAGTCATCGAATCGCTCTTTAGACATTCGCCACACTGAATCAAGTTTATCAGTGAATTCTAGACAAAATCTGGACTCATCAGTAAACAGTACTGGCGTCCAGTCACGAATCGTCCACCTGACGTGGGTTCTGGCAAAGTCCAACCGGTCTGGAACGTGCTGTCTCGTCGACGGAACACGTACAGCAGGCCTCCTGGCATTAAGTCAGAACTCGTGGAGCCTGTTTCTGACAATTTGTGTAGAAATTCGTACTCCAGTTCCGTTCCTAAACTCGTCATTCAAGCGCGTAGCGTTCAGGAACCGTTGACGTCGAGACTGAATCAACAAAAAACGATCCCGATGTTGAGTTGTAGCCCTTTCTCGACTCCCGCCGTATCTGTGTGAAGGATTTCTGTGGGTAAGATGCCGACTCCACATTCGAGAAACCACGCTCTGAGACACATTCAAAATCCCAGCAACATGACGTTGAGAGATATGAGATTCCAACATTCAGGCGCCACGGTTTCTTTTTTCGGGGCTCGGACGGTTTCTTAACTGTCCCCTAGGCAGTTAAGAGTTTCACAAATCAAATGAAGTCCGTAAAGGAACATTGACAAGTTTGATTTTTCTGTTTGAATGCAGTGTTACGCAAGATTTCTGGGGTGCATGACTTCATTTGCGAAGTGTGAGAAGTGGGCACTTTCGGGAGTTCTGAATCGCAGATGAGTTTCTGCTCCAGATAATTATCAATACACAGAGGACAAATTCTGTCATGAAATTTTAAATTTTCAGTGCAAAATTTGGTATATAAAAAGTGATCCCTATCAAACTTTGAGTAGTATATTATCTTATAATTATATATAAATATATATGATGGTAAAAGAACATTAAATAAAAAAAAAAAAAATCGGGTATTTCGTCAAATTCCTCTGAGTATTTCCGCATAACTTCGCGAGAAAAATTTTGCGAAACTTCGCATACCGCATACTTAGCGCGGACCTTGGGAGTGTTTTCAAGGTGTGTCCGCTGAATATATACATCTACTCGGAACAATTCCAAGTGTTTTGGAAAGTGCTCGAAATGCCGAGATTCGGAATAAAGAGTTTTTTGGTTCTTATACCTGAGCCATACTGTAGAGATTTCCAGTTGCAGGTTTTCTTGGCATCTCAAGGGTTAAGATAATTACATGGGGAAGAGCAAATTGCAGTGCAAGCAAATGACAAACATCCAAACTGGAAAATACAGTGAACTTCCGCTATTAAGACCACCAAAAATTAAGACAAATTTAGGTCTGAAAACCTTATTACGTAGATTTCATTTATTCTTTCTCTGTGCTTTCAGCATACAGTGTCTACTGGCCAGAGACCACCATTAAAACTGTTCAAAAGTGGTCTTAAAGACCACTTTTGAACAGTCCCAAAGGTGGTCTCAATAGAGGAATTTTACATGAAAGTCCGCTATTACGACCACCTAAAATTAGGACTTATTCTACAATTAAAAGCTTACTTTGAAATGTACACTTAATTTTTCTTTCTGTTTTCTGCCTACAATGTCCTCTGGTCAGGGACCACCTTTGGGACTGTTCAAAAGTGGTCTTTAAGACCACTTTTGAACAGTTTAAAGGTGGTCTTAATATAGGAATTTTACAGACAATAGGGATTAAATAACATAAATCATCCTTAGCATGAGAATGTGAGACTGAGGGTGTGAGTAAATAGAGGACATGAAATATGACTTGAGACAGAGATGTAAATGACAGTACGAGATGTGAGACTGAGATAGAGATGTAAGAATGAGACATACCTGTGAAACCAATAGACAGAAATAAAATATTGACAGAGATCTGAGATTGGTACACAGAGATGGGAGACTAAGACACAGAGGTGTAGCAGCTAGATGTGAAACTGATTGAGATGTCAGACTGACAGAGATGTGAAACTTATAGACAGAGATGTGATGCCTAATACAGGGGCATTGAAAGGGAAGTAAGTGATGATTAAATTTGATAATTGATGTTCTACTTGCCTGAGTTCTACTTAACTGAATTCTCATATTTAATTAAATCAAACATTTTCTGCTGTCTCCCAGATGGGATACAGACCAGCTTGTGCATCTGTAGAGCAAGCTATATCAACCAGTTATCATTTTATCTGGAGCAATATCAACCAGTTACCCTTTTTCCTTACTGGAGGAATATCAACCAGTTATCATTTTTATCTAGAGCAATATCCATCAGTTATCATTTTTATTTGAAGCAATATCAACCAGTTATCATTTTTATCTGGAGCAATATCAACCAGTTATCATTTTTATCTGGAGCAATATCAACCAGTTATCATTTTTATCTGGAGCAATGCTAACCAGTTATGGACTGCATTTTAATCTGGTGCTATATCAACCAGTTATCAGTTTATCTGGAGCAATATCAAGTAGATATAATTTTAAACTGCAGCTATATCAACCAGTTAACATTTTTATCTGGACCAATAGCGACCAGTTACCATTTTATCTGGAGCCAGTTATCATTTTTATCTGGAGCAATGTCAACCAGTTATCATTTTAAACTGCAGCTATATCAACCATTTATCATTTTTATCTGGCACAACATCAACCCATTATCATTTTATCTGGTGCAGTATCATTCAGTTATTCCCTTTTATATCTGAAGCTTTATCAACCAGTTAATATCATATATCAACCAGTTATCATTTTTATCCTAAGCTTGCACTAGATAATTCAAGTACTGACTGTGCCTCAAAATAGAAAACAGTGCAGGTCCTGATCACACTGTTCAAAATGAACTGCTCAACACCATGAACTAAATAGCCAACTACAGACTGAACTGTTCTCTACACTATCAAATAATTTGAAATAAAGCTTAAAGCTGCTAACTACATCTAGTTGAATATAAAGCCTGATTTTAGAGACCGTTCCTGGTCTGTTTCCAGAGAACTATACATCTAAGCACAACTTGACACACTGATTCTCTGTAGATTTTTGGCATATCAGGGGCCAGTTGTTCAAAACTAACCATACTGCTAGTAATTGTATTGTTAGAACTTTCAATATCTGACATGGCGAATATTTTAATATTTTTGCAGAAAAAATGTGAGCAGCTTTTGCAAAAAACCACTGTATTAGACAGATACTGTTCTTGCTGGAACAGTTAACATTTTGGCCCTTAATGAGCTTGTTAAGCTAATAATGCTGAACCCAGACCATTAATCTCTGACAGCATCTTGTTGACTTTTTATGGGAAATGGATTACAATTGACATACTATCTAACAGATTTCGGGGGAGGCATCTCTTGCCTAGAAACTGAGTTCCTCCTAAAAAGGAGACTTTTCTACAAGGAAAACATTTCCTCCTATATCCTCTGAAAGGAAATACTTTCGCTTTGCTCCTAACCCTTATCTTGCTGAATATTAATTTAAGCCACACCCATTTCGGTCTATCAACCAATCAAACTACTTGATGTTATTTATTGCTACAAATTCATAAACTGAATGCCAAACAGTGTAGATTCTGATCAGATGGCTTCTTCAGAAGCCATATGATCTGGATCTACACTGTTTGCAAAGATAGGGGTTGTCGTGAACAGCAGTTAAGGGTTAAGAATTCAATCACAGCAATTATCGTCTGCTTTGCTGTCTGCTCATTATTTCCAAAAGTCATTGTTGCAAACAGTGTGGAGCCAGACAAGACTCAGGGAGCAGTCTGATCAGGGTCCACACTGTTTGCCTGTATGCAGAAATATGTTTGAAATGTTTGTAAGAAGATACAGCAGACGACAAAATGACAACATTAACAGATCATGCAGTTTTTCTTGTCATTTTAAGGGCCAAGAGAAGGCCTACTATTGAAAATGGACATGAAAATATTTTCTGAGAGTTGCTTTCCCTGATGGATCCATTCCAACTAAGTGCTGAGGAAACCCCAAGGTGTAACCTCAGGATTTTGTTGGTGTTTTGGGTGATGGTGGAACTGTCCAGTTTTCTTTTAATGATAGATTGAACATGGAATATGCTGGATCTTCTGTGACCTCTTTCTCAATTGTAAGGAAGTCAGGTAGCTCAAGGTCATCCGTTTTGGTGGTGTAGGTCTCCAATAGCACCAGACCATTACATCTGCAACAAAAGACAACATTTATATTGCTAACCCTTTTTGTACCAAATGGAATCTTCCTCCTTATGTATACCAGGAGTCCATTTCAAAATTTAGAGGTGTCAGGTTGCTTTTTCTTTAAAATTTATCTGGAAAAATGGCTTAACTTTTCGCAAACAGTGTAAGCCCTGATCAGATGCCGCATTCTGCGGCATCTGATCTGGGCCTACACTGTTTGCCCTGGTACCCGTTTTGGAGTTTCCGGTACTAAATGGGCTAATTAGCCGTTATGATGCCAAGACACAAACTGTATCTGAAAATGTTGTCTGTTTATATTGTCTGCTGCATCTTCTTGCAAACTTTTCAACAATATTTTTGCATAGCGGCAAACAGTGTGGAGCCAGATAAGACTGTTGCTAGGGGAGCAGTCTCATCTGGGTCATCACTGTTTGAAACAATGACAACTAAAGTTACCAGCAAACAAGTTTTTTTTTGTGATAAGCATCTTAAGGATTAACAAATTTCACATTCAGTCAGAATATCTTTCAGCCAATTCCGTGATCGCATGCAGTTCCGACTTTTTCATTGTGTTTTTATTATGTATTTTCTATTTTAATTTTATTTTTATCTCTTTCTGCCTTCTAGGAGCATCATTTTCAAATGTTATATGATTTGATTTGAACATCATGGAAATTTGTTCTAGGCGGGAGTAGATGAGCCACTGAGAGATTTTTTCATAGGGCTGTTTCAAAAGGCATAATGCTTCTATAAAATAAAGGTATGCTGTGTGTACTCATTAGAACCTTCTCATTGAGGCAATTCCAATGAGTATGCACAACATACATTTGGATGATGAAAAATCTTTCTAATTTATCACTATTTCTTATCAGGGGCATGAGGAAGAATCCTAGGTTTGCCTTAGTAAGAGCCACCCATGTTTGAGTTATTAGAATTTCACTTATTCATATTCCTCCATTTGAGTTTTACCGCCCAGTCAACACTATTTAGGTCATATCAAGCTAGTCAGTTTACCTAACCTTACTTTTCCTGGGCAGGCTTAATCCGTACAGTGCACATTGATTCATCAGACTCTGACAACAGTCCTTCTTGAATCAGCGGGAGAGACTATATCATAGAAAAGATTTCATAATCAATCTCATCTAGAAACGGTGTTTGTAAAACACAATGCCCCAAACCATATGCTTGCCCCTAAATGCCCAAATTTTAAGAGGTCCTTAACCAAAGAAAATTATTAAAAGTTTTTTTCAAATGTTAATTGTCACTTCCTTTCTGACAGCCTGTCAAGTATCTAGGCAACAATTTAAACATTTTTTCAAATAACATGCTACAAGAAAGAAACACAATTAAATAACCAGAAATGGCAAAGGGCCATAACTCCAACAAAACATTATTACATTGGTTGAAAATTTAATCAGGTAGTCTCCTCCAAAGACCAATCAGTATACCTCGTATTAACAAGGCTTTACTCAAATACTTTTTGAGATATCTTGCTAATGAGACTCTATCTCATCTTATTAAAAGGTAAAAAGGAGAGATAATTCTGATTAGACAAAAAGGACTTTTACCCGACATTGAGATGAAATGACATCTCAAGCCCTGTCGCCCAATGAAACCAATAGAGTTTATAAGCATGGACGGTCCGACATGCACAGCATTAACTGGGCAGGCTTAGATCCTCTAAGCGTTTACCAGTACTCATGTGCGGTCGGTTTCAGCTCTGTGTTGAAGCAACATGCAGCCCATCTATTTCTTCAAGCCCCGATGGGCGGGGGCTTAATAGGTATTGAGATATCTTGCTGACAAGATTTTATCAAAATATTTTCAAAGGGCAATGACCCTTCAAAGGGACATAATCCGGCTGAGAAAAAACATACGAGTATTTTTCCATGAGGAATTCATATATGAAGTTTCAAAACCCTAGCATACAGGGTTCTTAAGTTATGCTATGCATGACAAAACATACAAAGTGCATATACCAAAGTGACAAAGGGCCAGAACTTACAAAGTATTTTTTGGAATTTAGACAAAAGTTAATCAGGTCATATACTCATCACCAATCTATTCACCAACGTTCGAGGCTCTAGCTCCAATAGTTCCTGTGATATTTTGCTGAGATGATTTTGTCAAAATTTTTCCAGAGGGCAATAACTCTTGAAAGGGGCATAATCTGGTTGAGAAAAGAAAATATGTGTCAACTATTTTTCCATGAGGAATTCATGTATGAAATTTCAACACCCTAGCATACACAGTTCTAAAGTAATGTTATACAATGAACAAATACCCAAAGTGACAAAAGACCATAACTCACAAAGTATTTTTTTTTAAATTAGTCAAGAGGAAAAATATGTGTCAGCCAGGGCTTGAGAAAATGCCGGTTTTCCGGTTCTGGACCAAATTTGGCCTCCATAAACCGATTTTGACTTCAGAAGAAGATAAAAAAATCGGTCCGTAACTCTATAACATTTTAAAAAATCGGTTCGAAAATTTTCGCTAAATCATTATGTTGTAAAAACAAGCTGACCGTTTGCCACTGATAATCCAAGCATGTATACAAAACGCCTGCAGCACAAGGTATTAGATCGGTTCATTATCTAACTAGGTGAAAATTGGACAAGTCCACGTCGGGTTCTTTGATCTTATCGCAGCGCAATTTGACCTGTGTGTCAAAATTATTAATCCGTGAAAACTGGCCTGAGGCGTTATCAGCAAGCTGGCAAGGTGAGAAAATAAGGTCAATAAATGCAGGACATACGCTAGTTTGTTTAGACAAGTCATTAATTTATGGCTTACTATAGAACCGGTATTTGAATATATTTTTTTTTTCACAGGGCGCAATTTTCAATACACACCTGTCATGTCTGAACATTGCGTGTTATGCCTTCGAGGGAAAATGCCTTATTGCACCCATTCTAAACGATATTTTTATTTAAGAATACGCTCCATTGAAACCAATAACATAAACCACGTCATTTGTAGACAAAGCAATTTGTTTCAGGCTTGTGTAATTGTGAAATATGTATTTATAATCTTTTAAACACGGTTCGGCCATGTAAGATTTTCAATGACTCTCGTTCGGCCATGTTTTGTTTCGAGAGTAAAGAAATGTTTTTCGATTTTTTAACCCGTTCAAAATGATTTTTTTAGAAATACGCTCTATTAAAATCAATCACTTAAAACAGGTGTGTTGGTTACGTCCTTGACTGCATTAATGTGTATTGTGTAAACGGAAACCGTATGACGTCATTTTCCGACCACGTTGCTGCACGTTGTAAACATTTGTAAACAAAGCAATTTGGGCAAAATAAAATGCGTGAAATAAGAGAAATATTTTAAAGGTTTTAAAAACGGGGAAAATATAGTGACCATCGAACTGGTCTTTTACTGCCCCACGTCGGTTGTTTCCCTTTAGCGGTCTTAAGGTTCTGAGTGACCCGGATATTGGGAAAATGAAAGTAGATGAAATCTGGCGTAGAAAATGAAAGTAGATCTATGAAATCTGAACAATGTGAGCAATAATTGCTGTTTATAATCGAGATACTGGTGCTCATATCCGTTGACAAGTGTAAGAGCAACATTGGTATGTCATTCGTTACGCTAATAACACATTTTGAAATTGAAAATCGCCAATTGAGTTTACAGATATTACCGAAACCGATCGGCAATCTCCGTAATTTTTTGGCGAAATCTGGCTGGACCGATTTGGATTCTTCAGTTTCTCGAGCCCTGGTGTCAGCTACATTGTACTTTTCCATGAGAAATCTATATATGAAATATTGTTCTAAGATGTCATTTGAAGATGCTGGAGATGATGGTCACATGACCACTGTCCATTATGATAAGATACCCGTGCGACAAAGTGCATTGTTTCACATCTCCAAAATGGTGAGCTTTCTGATGAAAATCCGTGGCATTTTTCTTATTTTTACTGCAAACATAGGTTTTGAGTGCTCGTTAGAACAACCTCAATGAGGGGGTTCAAACGAGCACCCACAACCTATGTCTTGGCACAAAAATAAGAAAAATAATGTATACCCCCGTAAACCACAGTTTTCTCTATATAAAGTGGGGTTTAGGGGGTGTTCATTTCACGGACTTGTTCATGTGATGCTATCCTATGCTGGGCTCAAAACTAGACAATTATGAAAGAGGATTGGATCCTGCTGAACACCACAACCCCTACCTTGGCAGCCAGATACAAATGCTTCTGAAGAACATCTGTTCAGGATCTAAAACAGTGTAGATCCAGATCAGATGGCGAAGAAGCCACCTGATCTAATACAGTGTAGATCCAGATCAGCTTTCTGAAGAAGCCATCTTATCAGGATCTACAATTTTAGTCATTCTGTTTGTGAAATGAATGAATACATCAGATAAAGTAATTTGATTGGCTGATAGTCAGAAATGGCAGTTGCTTAAATAGTTTATTCAGCAGGCTAAAGGTTAAAGGCTAAAAATCAAAGCCAAAAGAGATATGAAAGCAAAACTATATCCACTCTTGTCTTTGTAGCTGTGTGTGTGTGTGTGTGTGTGGGGGGGGGGGGGGGGGGGTAAAAATTCTCTGAAAATGATCCTCATTCCTTGTCAATATTTGTAATAATTCTGATGAAATTAAGTGTTACCTTTCAGGACAGGGATCTGTGTAGATATCCATCTGAAAGTATTGATTCTTCCAAAGGAAACAGCGCCGCAGCTTGTGGATTGGTTCATGGTTAAAATCCTGTTGGTTTAATAAAATCTGTAAAGTAGAAAAATGACCCAGCTTTAAATGACACTTGACCTATTGCAGAACTTGGCACCTCACATGTGACCCGAGAGTGTCTCGAACCCACAGACCTAATTATCAAGAGAGAGCACTTACCAACAAGGCCATGGAGGCCTGAAAATGATACATCTTATGGGTGCTACTGCTTATGGAGTGGTTTGTTATTAAATTCTTGTTCATTTTGATAATAAAGAAAATGACCAAGAGCTGTCGTTTGAATTATTGAGATGACCACAATAGCAGCCATCTTGGATAACCGCAAGGGACAATTTTAGCTATTCTGAACCTCCATATTGCCCTGATGTTCAGCTCAATCCAACTTTCAGATTGGGAGGAAATATTTAAATACCCAGCAGGCACATGATGTAACTGTGACATCATATCAACTTCAGTACAATGTCATGACGTTTATGCAACGTCACATCTACATCGGTGTAACGTCTTGATGGTGCACCGATGTTGATTTGACATTGCCCTAGCAACGTTTACCTGCTGTGTAACTTCATGATGGCCACCATGGCAGTCATCTTGGATATTGGAACAGTACAATTTTTGCAATTCTGAATTTTGATGTTACCCAGATGCCTTCCATTAAGTTTCACCTCAAATCTGTAAACTTGTTAAGTAACTAGAAATTTTTTCAGAGGAAAACAATGTCCCCCCACCATAACTATAACTTTGAAAACCAGGTTTGGTTACCAAAATCTGAGGTGCAAAAAAGCTGGTTTTCGGCCATAAACTGAGTTTTTGGGAGCCTGTGAACTTAAAAAAAAAAATGGTCACTTAAAAAAGGTCTTGATCACAAAAATCTAATCAAATCTTTAGGAGCTTGTAATTATATATTGTATCAAGTTTGATCAAAATTTATCAATTCTTAAGTGGACTGGTTTCAGGAGCCTGTGACCTTGAAACTAGAGCCAGTGTTTATGAAACACAATGCCCCCAACTGCTTGACCCTAACACTGCTTGTCCCTAACAGTAATTGAGATATCTTGTTTTTATGTGGCTGTAATGCTGAAATTACACAAGAAAAGCTGTAGTTAATCATCTACTCATCATCCCTGACCAGTCTGTGAAGTTTCGGGGAAAAACCTAAAATAGTTTTTTAGATATCTTGCTTACAAACTTAAAACGCGAAAAATTTCAAAGGGCCATAACTCAAGAAAAAAATTTCGGATTTTTTTCAAAAGTTAATCAGTTCATCTACTCATCATCCCCAACCAGCCTGTAAAGTTTCAGGGCAATAGCTCAAACAATTTTTGAGATATCTTGCTTACAAGCTGAAAACACGAAAAAAATCAAAGGGCCATAACTCAAGAAAAAAAAATTGGATTTTTTTCAAAAGTTAATCAGTTCATCTACTCATCATACCCAACCAGTCTGTGAAGTTTTGGGGAAAAACCTCATTTAGTTTTTGAGATATCTTGCTTACAAACTTAAAACGCGAAAAATTTCAAAGGGCCATAACTCAAGAAAAAAATATAGGATTTTTTTTCAACAGTTAATCAGTTCATCTACACATCATCCCAAACCAGCTTGTAAAGTTGCAGGGCAATCGCTCAAACAATTATTGAGATATCTTGCTTACAAGCTGAAAACACGAAAAAAATCTAAGGGCCATAACTCAAGAAAAAAAATCGGATTTTTTTCAAAAGTTGATCAGTTCATCTACTCATCATCCCCGACAAGTCTGTGAAGTTTCGGGGAAAAACCTCAAATAGTTTTTTAGATATCTTGCTTACAAACTTAAAACGCGAAAAATTTCAAAGGGCCATAACGCAAGAAAAAAATTTCGGATTTTTTTCAAAAGTTAATCAGTTCATCTACTCATCATCCCCAACCAGCATGTAAAGTTTCAGGGCAATAGCTCAAACAGTTTTTGAGATATCTTGCTTACAAGATTTCATAGTATTTTTTGCAAAGGGGCATAACTCAAAAAAGGGGCATAATCCTGACGAGAAAAAAAACACAGGTCAATTATTTTTTCATGAGGAATCCATATATGAAATTTCAAAAACCTAGCACCCATGGTTCTAAAGTTATGCTATGCAGTAAAAAGTGGGACGGACGTAAGGACGGAAGGACGGACGGACGAACAGGGCAAAACCAATATGCCAAAACGCGAAAAATTTCAAAGGGCCATAACTCAAGAAAAAAATTTCGGATTTTTTTCAAAAGTTAATCAGTTCATCTACTCATCATCCCCAACCAGCCTGTAAAGTTTCAGGGCAATAGCTCAAACAATTTTTGAGATATCTTGCTTACAAGCTGAAAACACGAAAAAAATCAAAGGGCCATAACTCAAGAAAAAAAAATTGGATTTTTTTCAAAAGTTAATCAGTTCATCTACTCATCATACCCAACCAGTCTGTGAAGTTTTGGGGAAAAACCTCATATAGTTTTTGAGATATCTTGCTTACAAACTTAAAACGCGAAAAATTTCAAAGGGCCATAACTCAAGAAAAAAATATAGGATTTTTTTTCAACAGTTAATCAGTTCATCTACACATCATCCCAAACCAGCTTGTAAAGTTGCAGGGCAATCGCTCAAACAATTATTGAGATATCTTGCTTACAAGCTGAAAACACGAAAAAAATCTAAGGGCCATAACTCAAGAAAAAAAAATCGGATTTTTTTCAAAAGTTGATCAGTTCATCTACTCATCATCCCCGACAAGTCTGTGAAGTTTCGGGGAAAAACCTCAAATAGTTTTTTTAGATATCTTGCTTACAAACTTAAAACGCGAAAAATTTCAAAGGGCCATAACTCAAGAAAAAAATTTCGGATTTTTTTCAAAAGTTAATCAGTTCATCTACTCATCATCCCCAACCAGCATGTAAAGTTTCAGGGCAATAGCTCAAACAGTTTTTGAGATATCTTGCTTACAAGATTTCATAGTATTTTTTGCAAAGGGGCATAACTCAAAAAAGGGGCATAATCCTGACGAGAAAAAAAACACGGGTCAATTATTTTTTCATGAGGAATCCATATATGAAATTTCAAAAACCTAGCACCCATGGTTCTAAAGTTATGCTATGCAGTAAAAAGTGGGACGGACGTAAGGACGGAAGGACGGAAGGACGCCAAAACGCGAAAAATTTCAAAGGGCCATAACTCAAGAAAAAAATTTCGGATTTTTTTCAAAAGTTAATCAGTTCATCTACTCATCATCCCCAACCAGCCTGTAAAGTTTCAGGGCAATAGCTCAAACAATTTTTGAGATATCTTGCTTACAAGCTGAAAATACGAAAAAAATCAAAGGGCCATAACTCAAGAAAAAAAAAATTGGATTTTTTTCAAAAGTTAATCAGTTCATCTACTCATCATACCCAACCAGTCTGTGAAGTTTTGGGGAAAAACCTCATATAGTTTTTGAGATATCTTGCTTACAAACTTAAAACGCGAAAAATTTCAAAGGGCCATAACTCAAGAAAAAAATATAGGATTTTTTTTCAACAGTTAATCAGTTCATCTACACATCATCCCAAACCAGCTTGTAAAGTTGCAGGGCAATCGCTCAAACAATTATTGAGATATCTTGCTTACAAGCTGAAAACACGAAAAAAATCTAAGGGCCATAACTCAAGAAAAAAAAATCGGATTTTTTTCAAAAGTTGATCAGTTCATCTACTCATCATCCCCGACAAGTCTGTGAAGTTTCGGGGAAAAACCTCAAATAGTTTTTTTAGATATCTTGCTTACAAACTTAAAACGCGAAAAATTTCAAAGGGCCATAACTCAAGAAAAAAATTTCGGATTTTTTTCAAAAGTTAATCAGTTCATCTACTCATCATCCCCAACCAGCATGTAAAGTTTCAGGGCAATAGCTCAAACAGTTTTTGAGATATCTTGCTTACAAGATTTCATAGTATTTTTTGCAAAGGGGCATAACTCAAAAAAGGGGCATAATCCTGACGAGAAAAAAAACACGGGTCAATTATTTTTTCATGAGGAATCCATATATGAAATTTCAAAAACCTAGCACCCATGGTTCTAAAGTTATGCTATGCAGTAAAAAGTGGGACGGACGTAAGGACGGAAGGACGAACAGGGCAAAACCAATATGCCCCCACAACTTCTTCGAAGTTGGGGGCATAAATAGGGCCAATGACACCAAAATCAAATCAAATCTTAGGTAGATTATAAGTTTGACCAAATTTCATTAATTGAATTCATTCATCAGAAAGGGTGCAGAAAAGTCAAAATTGGCATTTTAGGGAACCTGTGCTCTTGAAAATAAGGTTAAGGTCACCAAAATCTGATAATGATCAAATCTTTGGTAGGTTGCATTGATATACTGTACCAAGTCTGACCAAATAATAAATGCTTTCATGACAAGCCAAGCCAACAAGACAAATAAGGTCATGGTCACCAAAATCTAATCAATTCTTTTGTGGATTGCAATGATATAGTGTACCAAGTTTGACCAAATTTCATCAATTTATTCATTAGATAGGGTGCAGACAAGCCAAAATTGACAGTTTTTGGGAAAAAGTGCCCTTGAAAATAAGGTCATGGTCACAAAAATCTTATCAAATCTTGGCAGGTTGATATATTATACCAGGTTTGACCAAATTTCATCCATTCGTTCATGAGATATGGTGCAGACAAGCCAAAATTGACATCTCAAGTCCCGAAGCCCAATGAAACATCTGTGGTATGTTGTAATGATAAATTGTTCTATGTTTGACCAAAATTCATCAATTTGTTCATGAGATAAGAGTGTAGACATGCCATATTTAGTCCGAAAATGATTTTTTTTTTTTTTTTTTATTTTTTATTTTTTATCAAATCTTGGCAGGTTGATATATTATACCTGGTTTGACCAAATTTCATCCATTCGTTCATGAGATATGGTGCAGACAAGCCAAAATTGACATCTCAAGTCCCGAAGCCCAATGAAACATCTGTGGTATGTTGTAATGATAAATTGTTCTATGTTTGACCAAAATTCATCAATTTGTTCATGAGATAAGAGTGTAGACATGCCATATTTAGTCCGAAAATGATTTTTTTTTTTTTTTTTTTTTGGGGGGGGGGGGGGGGAAGGGGTGAAGGGGGGCTGTGCCATTGCATATGAGGTCAAGGCCCATCGTAAACTAATGATTGTTTTCCCCCATCTTAGTGATGTAACCATGCAAGTTTAGACAGAATCCATCCATAGGTTCAGGAGATATAGTGTTTAAAACAGGCTACACTGACGCAAAAGCGATCCGCACCAAGAACAATAATTCGCCCACAGCTCCCCTGGGGGGGGGCATAAATATAGGCCTTTGCATAACTGTAAAAGGCCTTGTTAACACAGCTGATCAGTCTGTCTGTCAATCAGTCTGACACTTTCAAATTTAATGTTGCCAAATTCAACTACAGTGAAACTTTGATGGCACAAACACTGATGGCTTGTGTACCAAGGCTCTTTCAAACTCGTTTTTGAGTCTCAAGGACAAAATTTTCAATAACTGCAGATATTAATATGTTTGGAATAATTTTTGCACATGACATACACACATGTATTTATTAAAAAAAAAAAAATTCAAGGGGAGATAATTCAGCCAAAAATGACAACAGAGTTATAGCCCTTGGTCAGAATGTACCCCTTGTGATGGTGAATAAGTGTGTGAAGTTTCATGGGGCTAGGTCAAATACTTTTGAAGTTTTCATCAAGGTTAAAGTTTTTGTGACAGACAGACAGACATGACAGACAGACAGACAGACAGGGCAAATACTATATGCCCCCCGAATCAAAGATTCTCGGGGGCATAAAAAATCGAAACGATAGCCCTGTTTTGCCTCTTGACCTGGAGCTTTGATTAACCCATATATGCCTAGCAGCCCTTTTCCTGGAATGTTGGCAAACAGTGCAGACCAAGATCAGATTCCACAGAACGTGACGTCTGATCTGGGTCTACACTGTTTGCTCAAAGAACATTCATTTTTGTACAACGTACATCAAACAAAACATACCTGACACCCCTTTAATTGAAAATGGACCACAAGATTTTAAACTTAATATTATATTTGGCAATGGCAGCCATTTTGGTCATGTGACCTGAACCATTTGAACAAACTTTCAGTCAGCCATTGCCAACACAGCTATAAATAACATTTAAGTAGAAAAGTTGAAGGACACATGTGGCCAATCTAGCTTAATGACCTTGACACATGATAGCATTCATACAGTACCTACTCTCATTTCATAATAAAAGTTTTTGAAAAATATATTTTTAACCTCTTTCCCATTCAAAAGCTTGAAGGACTAAATTTGACCTTGTCCAAAGATAGGTCAAGGTCAATCTAGGTCATCAATGGAACAAATTTGGTTGTACACAGACACATACTAAGTTTCAAGGCAGTTGGCCAAGAGAATCTGGAGAAGATTTTAAGGGGTTTTGCCAAATTTAGGCATTCTGGCCATCTTTGTCATGTGACCTGAACCATTCAAATAAACTTCATTCTCCTTTTGCCAGGAAGCTGCATATGAAAGAGAAATTTGCTCTGTAGTTTTAGAGAAAATATTTTAAATGTCAATGCACCTGCAATTCAAGTGACCTGGGGCAAAGGCCATCAAATGACTATGACCTTTGATATTCATAGACATTCATAATACACCTACTCTCATATCATAAAGTACACTAGTTTTTGAAAATGCACTGTTCTACCATTTTCCCATTCAAAAGCCTAAGGGACCAAATTTGACCTTGCTGTGAAACTTGTCAAGGTCAACTAGTGTCGTTTTTTTTCAACAAATCTGGTAATACTCAGTCACCTAATGCTATATAAAACAAGAGGCCCATGGGCCACTATGCTAACCAGAGGTCATGTGGGTTATACCATACACAGACATGGCACCAATCTTGGTCATGTGACTACAATCCCACAAATATCTTTTCATTGCCTCTCAAGTAATTTGGTTTCAATCGACAGCACAGCAGTTTTAGTGGAGAAGAAGATAAAAATACTGAAACTAAGTCATCCAGGACAAAGCTCATTAAATGACCTTGACCCTTGGAATCGATGAACTTCCATTCAGCTAATTGCAGATATCAATTCTGATGCCACAGGCTACAAAAGAATCAGAAAAATCCACTGTTTTGCTTTTTTCCATACAAATGTCTTAAGTGACCAAATTTGACCTTGACGTAAAACTGGTCAAGGTCAATCAAAGGTCATCATTTGAATAAACTTGGTAGGACCCAAGTCCCTAATGTTTTATATAAGTCAGAAGGTCAATGTGTTCCAGAGGAGAATATTTTTAATGGTTTTTACCATAAATGGGGATGGTGGCCATATTGATCACGTGATCCTGTCCTTAAGAACAAACTTCCGTCCTTACTTCCAATTGAGGCTCAATATTTACCTTTTCCCATTGAGAAGCTTACGGAACTAAATTTGACCTTGGCATAAAATAGGTCAAGGTCAACCTAGTGTCATCATTTTTGCAAACTTCGTAGTTTTGTTTGTTTGATTTGAGGTTTAACGTCCCCGTCAACACTTTATAGGTCATTTTGGAGACGTTGCTTCCATTTCTGTGGGACTTTTACCCATCACGGAGATGAAATGACATCTCAAGCCCTGTCACCCAATGAAACCAGTAGTGTTTCTAAGCATGGATGGTCAGGCTTAGATCCTCTATGCCATTTACCAGTACTCGTGTGCAGTCAGTTTCAGCTCTGCATGGAAGCATCATGCAGCCCATCTATTTCTTCAAGCCCCGATGGGGGTTGGGGGGGTGGGGGGGTGTGTAAAATTGGTAGTACTCAGTCACCTGATGCTACATACCAAGTTCCAAGATAATCAGCCCAGTGGTTCTGGAGAAGAAGATTTTTTAATGTTTTTAAAATATCTGGGCATGGCAGCCATCTTGGTCAATTTACCTGAACCTTTTCACTCATTGTCAGGAGGCTTTGAATTTATTTGAAATTGGCCCAGTGGAAACCACTGGAGAGAAGGAGACATTTGAAAATGGTTGATGGACGGACAACATACCCATGCCGAGGCCTACCATCCTATAAGCTCCCCCAGAGTCTTTGGCTCAGGGGAGCTAATAAATAAAATAAATCAACAATCCATGGATGCTAAAATGAAATTTGGACCCAATAAGCAAAATGACTTCAGAGATGTCATCTGAAAAGGCTGACATTAACAATGGATGATGGATGGATCAGATTATCCAATAAGCTCCCCTTGAGCCACAGGGGGGGTGTACAATACTGACACCAAGTATCCAATACTACAGTCATCAATTCACATGGATTTGCACAACACTAACACTGTCATTAATGTTGACACCCTCTATCCAATACCATAGTCCTCAACTTATAAAGATGTGTACAATTATGACTATTTAATACTACACCCATCTATTTGCACAAATGTGTATAATAACGGCATCATCTATCCAATATCTAAACTCATCTACTTACACTACTGCACTGTGCACAACACTGACACCATCTACCCAATACCTCATTCATCTATCTACACAGATGTGTAAAATGCCAATACAATTTATTGAATACCACACTCATCGACCTTTATGACTGTGCATAATGCTGACACCATCTACCCAATACCACACACATCTACTTACAGTGCTGTATACAACCCTGATACCATCTACCCAATACCACACTCATCTTCTTGCAGTGCTGTATACAACCCTGACACCATCTACCCAATACCACACTTATCTCATTGTACTGCTGTGTACAACCCTGACACCAACTACCAAATACCACACTCATCTTCTTACAGTGCTGTGTACAACCCTGTCACCATCTACCTAATACCCCACTCATCTTCTTACACTGATGTGTACATCCCTGACACCATCTACCCAATACCGCACTCATCTACTAAGAGTGCAGTGTACAACCCTGACAACATCTACCCAATACCACACTAATCTACTTACAGTGCTGTGTACAAGCCTGTCACTATCTACCCAATACCACACTCATCTACTTACAGTGCTGTGTTCAACCCTGACACCATGTACACTATACCATACTCATCTTCTTACAGTGCTGTGTACAACACTGACACCATCTAACTATTACCACACTCATCTACTTACAGTGCTGTGTACAACCCTGACACCATCTACCCGATACCACACTCATCTTCTTGCAGTGCTGTGTTCAACCCTGACACCATCTACCCAATACCACTCATCTACTTACAGTGCTGTGTACATCTCTGACACCATCTATCCAATACCACACTGATCTTCTTACAGTGCTGTGTTCAACCCTGACACCATCTACCCAATACATCACTCATCTACTTACAGTGCTGTGTACATCTCTGACACCATCTACCCAATACCACACTTATCTTCTTAGAGTGCTGTGTACAACCCTCACAACATCTACCCAATACATCACTCATCTACTTACAGTGCTGTGTAAATCTCTGACACCATCTACCCAATACCACACTTATCTTCTTAGAGTGCTGTGTACAACCCTCACAACATCTACCCAATACATCACTCATCTACTTACAGTGCTGTGTACAACCCTGACACCATCTACCCAATACCACACTTTCTTCTTACAGTGCTGTGTACAACCCTGACACCATCTACCCAATACCACACTCATCTTCTTACAGTGCTGTGTACAACCCTGACACCATCTATCCAGTACCACACTCATCTACTTACAGTGTTGTGTACAATCCTGACACCATCTATCCAGTACCACACTCATCTACTTAAAGTGCTGTGTACAACCCTGACACCATGTACGCAATACCACACTAATCTTCTTACAGTGCTATGTACAACCCTGACACCATCTTCTGAATACCGCACACATCTACTTAGAGACTCTGAGTGCTGTGTATAACCCTGACACCATCTACCTAATACCACACTCATCTACTTACAGTGCTGTGTACAACAATCCTGTCACCATCTACCAAATACCACACTCATCTTCTTACAGTGCTGTGTACAACAACCCTGCCACCATCTACCCAATACCACACTCATCTACTAACAGTGCTGTGTACAACCCTGACACCAACTACCCAATACCATGCTCATCCTCTTACAGTGCTTTGTACAACAACCCTGTCACCATCTACCAAATACCAAACTCATCTTCTTACAGTGCTGTGTACAACCCTGACACCATCTACCCAATACCACACTCATCTACTTACATGAATGTGTATAATGTTGACACAATCACCCCTCATCTACTTACAAGGATGTGTATAATGCAGATCTTTACTATCCAATATACAAACAATAATTAGTCCCTTAAAATTCTTACGGTGCTGTGTACAACAACCCTGACACCATCTACCCAATACCACAACCATGTTCTTACAGTGCTGTGTTCAACCCTGACACCATCTACCCAATACCACACTCACCTACTTACAGTGCTGTGTACAACTCTGACACCATCTACCCAATACCACACTCATCTTCTTACAGTGCTGTGTACAACCCTGACACCATCTATCCAGTACCACACTCATCTACTTACAGTGTTGTGTACAATCCTGACAACATCTATCCAGTATCACACTCATCTACTTACAGTGCTGTGTACAACCCTGACACCATGTACCCAATACCACACTCATTTTCTTACAATGCTATGTACAACCCTGACACCATCTACCCAATACCGCACACATCTACTTAGAGACTCTGAGTGCTGTGTATAAGCCTGACACCATCTACCCAATACCACAGGATCTTCTTACACTGCTGTGTACAACCCTGACACCATCTACCTAATACCACACTCATCTACTTACAGTGCTGTGTACAACAATCCTGTCACCATCTACCAAATACCACACTCATCTTCTTACAGTGCTGTGTACAACAACCCTGACACTATCTACCCAATACCACACTCATCTACTAACAGTGCTGTGTACAACCCTGACACCAACTACCCAATACCATGCTCATCCTCTTACAGTGCTTTGTACAACAACCCTGTCACCATCTACCAAATACCAAACTCATCTTCTTACAGTGCTGTGTACAACCCTGACACCATCTACCCAATACCACACTTATCTACTTACATGAATGTGTATAATGTTGACACAATCACCCCTCATCTACTTACAAGGATGTGTATAATTCAGATCTTTACTATCCAATATACAAACAATAATTAGTCCCTTAAAATTCTTACGGTGCTGTGTACAACAACCCTGACATCATCTACCCAATACATCACTCATGTTCTTACAGTGCTGTGTTCAACCCTGACACCATCTACCCAATACCACACTCACCTACTTATAGTGCTGTGTACAACTCTGACACCATCTACCCAATACCACACTCATCTTCTTACAGTGCTGTGTACAACCCTGACACCAACTACCAAATACCACACTCATCTACTTACAGTGTTGTGTACAACCCTGACACCATCTACCCAATACCACACTCATCTTCTTACAGTGCTATGTACAACCCTGACACCATCTACCCAATACCACACTCATCTTCTTACACTGCTGTATACAACCTTGACACCATCTACCCAATACCACACTCATCTTCTTACAATGCTGTGTACAACCCTGACACCATCTACCCATTACCACACTCATCTACTTACAGTGCTGTGTACAACAACCCTGTCACCAGCTACCAAATACCACACTCATCTTCTTACAGTGCTGTGTACAACCCTGACACCATCTACCCAATACCACACTCATCTTCTTACACTGCTGTGTACAACCTTGACACCATCTACCCAATACCACACTCATCTTCTTACAATGCTGTGTACAACCCTGACACCATCTACCCATTACCACACTCATCTTCTTACAGTGCTGTGTACAACAACCCTGTCACCAGCTACCAAATACCACACTCATCTTCTTACAGTGCTGTGTACAACCCTGACACCATCTACCCAATTCCACACTCATCTACTTACATGAATGTGTATAATGTTGACACAATCAACCCTCATCTACTTACAACGATGTGTATAATGCCGATCTTTACTATCCAATTTACAAACAATAATTAGTCCCTTAAAATTCTACCACCTGATCTAGAGTTTAATTTTGACATATTTGATCTGATCTGATCATTTTCTTCTTCCTTACCCTTTACTTTAATTACATAAAACACAAGAAAATGTCATATATGTCAAGAATCAACATATATTTGCCAAAAACTCGGCAAGGACAAAATCACAAAATAAAGAACATGACGTGATTTTTTTTCTGGTTTTAGTTTTACCACCCTTTCAAGATTATTTCACTTATATCCAGCCCATCATTAATCAGAGGTGAGCAAAAGGTGGAGTTCCGACCTTTCATTGTAGAACTTGGGGAGCCTCACATGTGTTCCAACTGAGGTTCCTCCAACCCACTGCGGTAAGCGACCTAATGTTTAAGACTCAGACCTCTTAACCACTAAGCGATGGCGGCTGCTTAACTGCAGTATCATGCTCCAAAAACTTTACCCTATAGATGCCAATCACAACAATTGCCATCTGCTTTGTTGTCTGTTAATTATTTTAAACGTTATTGCTGCAAACAGTGTGGACTCAGATCAGACGGGTCCTATAGGAGCAGTCTGATCATGGTCCACACTATTTGCCAGTATTCAAAAATATATTTCAAAAATTTACAAGAATATGCAGCAGACCACATAAACAGACAACATTTTCAGATGCAGTTTTTCTTGGTGTCTTAAAGGTCAACACAAACAACAGTCTAAGATCCATTATGCATCATCCTGCTCTGGCAGTGTGTCCAGAACCACAGGAATACCACAGAGTGCATGAAATATGTCCAGATATCATAATTCTCACCTATACCTCAGATACTGAGAATTAATAGGGATAATTTTAAAGATCGTTTCTTGTTTCTCAATTTCAAAAAAAAAAAAGTGGGTTGTGGTTGGGTCTGTAGTTTTTTGCTTTTGGTGGTGGTGGTGTGTGTGTGTGTGGGGGGGGGGGAGTGGGTTTTACAGTCCTGTCAAGAATATTTCACTTATTTCGAGCCAAATGTTAATCAGAGGTAGGCATAAACCAGAGTACAAGGAGAACTAGAAATGGTGTTTGTAAAACACAATGCCCCGAACCTTTGCTTGTCCTTAGATGGCAAAATATTCAACAAATATTGTTAAAGACACAACAAGAATTCCCCCGAAGGCTATGTCGCGCCTGTGGAGGCGCAAAGTCACCAAACCATGAAATCTAGGTCAAGGTCAAACATGGATGCCTGCATAAAAATTTCACTCCTAGTTGCAAGCATGTACCAAGTATCATCAATGAAACTTAAAAACGGACTCTTACATCAGGGTGAAAGTTAGGGTTGTCACACTATTTTACAAAGTCAGTGAACCATAAAATGTAGGTCAAGGTCAGGAATGGATACTTGCATTGAAGTTTCAATTCCTAAATGCAAGCTTGTACCAAATACAACTAATGAAGCTCTAATAGATCTTGAGAAATGGACTCTTACATTAGATAGAAAGTCAGGGTGGTCGCAATAATTCACAAAGTCAGTGAATCATGAAATATGGGTAAAAGTCAAATATGGATGCTTGCGTTGCAGTTGCAATTCCTAGATGCAAGTTTGTACCAATTATAATTTGAAAAGCTTTAATATTTTTCGAGAAATGGTGAAAGTCAGGGTGGTCGCAAAAATTCACGAAGTCAGTGAACCATGAAATATAGGTCAATGTCAGATATGGATGCTTGCATTGAAGTTGCAATGCCTGGATGCAAGTTTGTACCAAGAATGATTAATGAAGCTCTAATAGTTCTCAAGATATGGACTTGCTGACAAGATTTTATTAAAAAAAAACAAGGCATCGCATGCGATACATAACCCCTCGCACAAGACAACTTCGTGTGTGGAAAACACTGAAATGGCAAAAGTCCAACTTGCTTGAGATATTATCATATGCAACATTTGTGTAAAGTTTGTTTAAAAATCCATCCATAAATGTAGGTTCCAGAGTGATGACAATATTTCTCTAAAAAAAGTCATAGGGACCTTGACTTGAGGCCATGGCCGCGAAGTAGATCTTACTCAAGATTTTATCATAAGCATCTTTTGTGTGAAGTTAGATTAAAATCATAAATGTAGGCGGTAGAGCAATGACAAAGTTTTTCTAAAAATAGCCATAGTGACCTTAACCTTGAGGTCATGACCTTGAAAGTCAAAGCAACTCGAGATATTACCATAAGAAACATTTGTGTGAAGTTCTATTAACATCCATCAATAAATGTAGGCACTAGAGCGATGACAAAGATTTTCTAAAAATAGCCACAGTGACCTTGACCTTGAAAGTCGAAACAGTTCGAGATACTGTCATAAGGAACATTTGTGTGAAGTTATACTGAAATCGGTGAAGAAATGTAAGCGCTAGAGCCATGTCAAAGTTTTTCTAAAAATAGCCACAGTGACCTTGACCTTGAAAGTCAAACTCAATCGAGGTATTGTCACAAGGAACATTTGTGTGAAGTTATATTGAAATCAGTGAAGAAATGTAGTCGCTAGGGCGATGACAAAGTTTTTCTAAAAATAGCCACAGTGACCTTGACCGTGAAAGTCGAAATCGCTTGAGATATTGTCTTAAGGAACATTTGTGTGAAGTTATATTGAAATTGGTGAAGAAATGTAAGCGCTAGAGCATTGACAAAGTTTTTCTAAAAATAGCCACAGTGACCTTGACCTTGAAAGTGGAACTTGCTACAGATATTGTCATAAGGAACATTTGTGTGAATCAATTTTGAAATTGGTGAAAAAATGTAAGCGCTAGAGCAATGAAAAAGTTTTTCTAAAAATAGCCACAGTGACCTTGACCTTGAAAGTCAAACTCTTTCGAGGTATTGTCATAAGGATCATTTGTGTGAAGTTATATTAAAATCGGTGAAGAAATGTAGGCGCTGGAGCGATGACAAAGTTTTTCTAAAAATAGCCATTGTGACCTTGACCTTGAAAGTTGAAATGGCTTGAGATATTGTCATAAGGAACATTTGTGTGAAGTTATATTGAAATCGGTGAAGAAATGTAGGCGCTAGAGCAATGACAAAGTTTTTCTAAAAATAGCCACAGTGACCTTGACCTTGAGGTTATGACCTTGAAAGTCGACCTCGCTCAAGATATTGTCATAAGGCACATTTGTGTCAAGTTATATTGAAATCAGTGAAGAAATGTAGGCGCTAGAGTGATGACAAAGTTTTTCTTAAAATAGCCACAGTGACCTTGACCTTGAGGTCATGACCTTGAAAGTCGAACTCGCTGAGATATTGTCATAAGAAACATTTGTGTGAAGTTATATTGAAATTGGTGAAGAAATGTAGGCGCTAGAGCGATGACAAAGTTTTTCTAAAAATAGCCACAGTGACCTTGACCTTGAGGTCATGACTTTGAAGTCGAACTCGCTCAAGATTTTTTTATAAGGAACATTTGTGTGAAGTTATATTGAAATTGGTGAAGAAATGTAGGCGCTAGAGCGATGACAAAGTTTTTCTAAAAATAGCCACAGTGACCTTGACCTTAAGGTCATGACCTTGAAAGTCAAACTCGCTCAAGATTTTTTTATAAGAAACATTTGTGTGAAGTTATATTGAAATTGGTGAAGAAATGTAGGCGCTAGAACGATGACAAAGTTTTTCAAAAATTACCAAAATGACAAAGAGCCATAACTCACAAAGTATTTTTCGGAATTTTGTCATAAGTTAATCAGTTCATCTACTCGTCACCACCAATCTATTCACCAACTTTCAAGGCTCTAGCTCCAATAATTTTTGAGATATCTTGCTGACAAGATTTTATTAAAAAAATTTCAAAGGGCAATAACTCTTAAAAGGGTTATAATCCAGACGAGTAAAAAAATACGTGTCAGCTAATTTTCCATGAGGAATCCAAATATGAAATTTCAAAACCCTAGCATACCCGGTTCTAAAGATATGCTATGCATCACTTTTAGCATACATTACAATGGGCACAAATTACCAAAATGACAAAGGGCCATAACTCACAAAGTATTTTTCAGAATTTCGTCAAAAGTTAATCAGTTCATCTACTCACCACCAATATATTCACCAACTTTCAAGGCTCTAGCTCCAATAGTTTTTGAGATATCTTGCTGACAAGATTTTATTAAAAAAATTTCAAAGGGCAATAACTCTTAAAAGGGGCATAATCCGGATGAGAAACAAAATACGCTTCAGCTAATTTTCCATGAGGAATCCATATATGAAATTTCAAAACCCTAGCATACACGGTTCTTAAGATATGCTATGCATCACTTTTAGCATACATTACAATGGGCACAAATTACCAAAATGACAAAGGGCCATAACTCACAAAGTATTTTTCGGAATTTCGTCAAGAGTTAATCAGTTCATCTACTCATCACCATCAATATATTCACCAACTTTCAAGGCTCTAGCTCCAATAGTTTTTGAGATATCTTGCTGACAAGATTTTATTAAAAAAATTTCAAAGGGCAATAACTCTTAAAAGGGGCATAATCCGGACGAGAAAAAAAATACGTGTAAGCTAATTTTCCATGAGGAATCCATATATGAAATTTCAAAACCCTAGCATACACGGTTCTTTAGTTATGCTATGCATCAAAAGCGTAACGGACGGACGAACGGACGAACAGACGAACGGACGAACGAACCAGAAGCAATATGCCCCACCAACTTTTTCAAAGTTGGGGGCATAAAAAACACCTGACCTTGACATTGTGGGTACCTGACAAGGTTAGTATTGCCCCTCGAAAAAAAACCACAATTTCTAACAATTAGTAAACAAGAGGCCCATGGGCCACTATGCTCACCAGAGCTCAGGGGGCACTGCCCACTGGCTGCAATGTATTTTAATTAACCATGGAAGCCCTGCGCCCAAGGATACTACAGATAGAATTTGGACCCAATCAGCCTAGTGGCTTCAGAGGTCTGATGTCGCTTGAATGTGTTGTTGCAGGACAACAGATGACAATTGACAATTTCCCATCTGTGGCAACTAATAGGCCTAAAAGAACATTATTAAAGGAACATTTCTATGTAAGTTTGACAAAATATCTTGACAGGCATAAATGTCATTTTACAATTTTCCCCATTTATTAGTCAATGGAAATTCTTAACTTGCCATAGCAAACAAACCAAAGAGCCAAATTTCATAAACCAGAGCTCAGGTGGGCACTGCCCATGACATTGTATTTTAACATGATATGATTTTAATCTACCAATTAAAAAGTCTCCCAAACAAACCCCATACCCAAATGAGCACTCATGTGGACTGTATCTGAATTTTAGGTGTTTTATAAAGTAGAGAGGGTGGGGCATGAACCCAATGGAGCCCTGGTTGGTGTCACTAAATGCATCTTATCAAAAGGAACAGAGACATTATGGTTTAGCGGTGGGGATATGTATGGCTCCTGAGATGTAAGGCATTTTAAGCAGTGGAGGGATTCGGGCATGGTGGATCCCAGAAAAGCCCAAGATTGCTGTCACTGAATGCTGAATGGTTTCTGAAATATGAGGCCCTTTTATGAAGTGGATGGGAGAGAAATGGCACCTGCGGACCCCCCAAGATGGGGGTGACTGAATGTGTCTAATAACAATGAACAATAATATATGTGATTATGGGGTGGGGTTTGAATGGTTTCTGAGATATATGGCCTATTATGAAGTGGGGACTTATCATAAGGAAGAAGAATATATATGGTTAAGGGGTGGGGATCTGAACAGTTTCTGAGATATATGGCTTTTAATGAAGTAAAGGGGTGGGATATGACCGGTGGCACCCCGGGAGTCCCCCATGCTGGTGTCACTGATTGCGTCTTATCAGAAGAACAAGAATATATTATGGTTTAGGGGTAGGGCTCTGTACAGTTTCTCAGATATATGGTCTTTTGTAAAGTTGAGGGATGGAGCATGGCCCGGGCATGCCCTGGGTGACTCCTAGGTTGGTGTCACTGAATGTGTCTTATCATAAGGAACAAGGATATATATGGTTTAGGGGTGGGGACCTGTAATGTTTCTGGAATATTTGGCCTTTTATGAGGTGGAGGGGATGGGGCATGGCCCCGGCACATCCCGGGGGACCCCAGATTGGTGTCACTGAGTGCGTCTTATCATAAGGAACAAGAATATTTATGGTTAAGGGGTGGTGATCGGAATGGTTTCTGTGATAAATGGCATTTTATGAAGTGGAGGGGGTGGGGCATGTCCCTGGCACATCTGGGGGAACCCCCAAGTTGGTGTCACTTAATGCATCTTATCATAAGGAACAAGAATATATATGGTTTAGGGGTGGGAATTTGTAAGGTTTCTGGAATATTTGGCCTTTTATGAAGTGGAGGGGGTTGGGCATGGTCCAGGCACATCCTGGGTATCCCCCAGGTTGGTGTCACTGAATGCGAATTATCATAAGGAATGAGAATATATATGGTTTAGGGGTGGGGATCTGTAGGGTTTCTGGGATATTGGGCCGTTTATAAAATGGAAGGGGGTGGGGCATGGCCCAGGCACATCCCGAGGGACCCCCAGGTTGCTGTCATTGAGTGCGTCTTATCATAAGAAACAAGAATATATACGGTTTAGGGGTGGGGATCTGAATGGTTTCTGAGATAAATGGCATTAAATGAAGTGGAGGGGGTGGGGCATGTCCCCGGCACATCCGGGGGAACCCCCAGGTTAGTGTCACTTAATGTGTCTTATCATAAGGAACAAGAATATATATGGTTTAGGGGTGGGGATCTGTAAGGTTTCTGAGATATAAGGCATTTTATGAAGTGGAGGGGGCGGGGCATGGCCCTGGCACAACCTACGGGACCCACACATTGACATAAAAGCATATGGCTGAGAGAAGTTTACTCAAGGAACGTTTCTATGAAAATTTTGTCAAAATATCTGCAAAGGCTTGGTAGTATAATGCCATTTTTCTATTTTCCCCATTATAAGTCTATGGAAAATCTAAGTTGCCATAGCAACCAAACTAAAGAGCCGAATTTCACAAAAAACACAAAACCTGTAAAGGCAAATATGGTGAATACTTTCATAAAGTCTCTGCCTCCTAGAGCATATGGTATCTTAGGAGATGATTTTTTAAGTATTTTTTTCTATTTTTTTGTATTTTGGTTTCCATGGCAACCAATAAAAATGAGCAGTAGGCCTAAAATCATATGGCAGATAGTAGATTGCCTAAGGAACATTTCTATAAATTTTGTCAAAATATCTGCAGAGGCTTGGCAGTAAAGGCCATTTTTCAAATTTCCCCATTGTAAGTCTATGGAAACTAAGTTGCCATAGCAACCAAACTAATGAGCCGATTTTCATAAACAGCTCTGGACCCTGGTTCGCTCCCCTGTGTGTCACTGTCTCGGGTACATTTTATTTTTAGCTATTGTGGCCATCTTGTTCATCAGCAGAGTGATTTTAGCTTATTTGGTAGGGAGTAACCTAGGCATCATTCATGGGAACTTTGAATCAAATTGGCCTTAGGGTTTAGGGGGAGTTTCCGTTTGAATCAAATTTACAATATTTTTCTATTTTTACCTCCGGTGGCCATTTTGTTCATCCGAGTGGGATTCTTTTAGCCCTTTTTGGTGGCGGATCATCTAAGCAACATTGTCACAAGGATTCTACATTCTAAATATGAAGGCTGTATCTCAAATGCTTTAAAAGTTATGACAAAGTAGATCAAAGGTCAAGGTCATGGGTCAAAAGTTTTGAATGGCTGAGAAAACCTTGTTACAAGGAACATGCATGCCAAATATGAAGGCTCTATCTCATATGGTTCAAAAGGTATGATAAAGTAGGCCACAGGTCAAGGTCACAGGTCAAATCTTTATGAGTGGGAAGCCCTTGTCAAAAGGAACCTACATGCCAAATATGAAGGCTCCATCTCAAACGGTTAAAAATTTATGACAAAATAACCTACTGATCTACTTTTTGATTTGACATGACCCATATTCGAACTTAACTGAGATATTGTCCAGATGATCATTCTGAGCAAGTTTTATGATGATTTGACTGAAACTGTGGCCTTTTAGAGTGTTCAAAACGTTTTTCTATGATTTGACCTGCTGACCTACTTTTTGACCCGACATGGCCCATATTCAAAATTCAAACTTGACACAGATATTGTCAAGATGATCATTCTGAGCAAGTTTGATGATGATCGGACCAAAACTTGGGCCTCCAGTGTGTTCACAAGGTTTTTGCAACAATCTGACCTACTGACCTACACATTGAGCAGACATGACCCATATTCGAAATTAACACAGATATTGTCAAATGATCATTTTGAGCAAGTTTGATGATGATCGGACCAAAACTGTAGCCGCCAGTGTGTTCAGAAGGTTTTTCTATGATTTGACCTACTGACCTACTTTTTGACCCAACATGACCCATACTTGAACTTGACTGAGATATTGTCAAGATGATCAATCTGGGCAAGTTTGATGATGATCGGACCAAAACTGTGGCCTCTAGTGTGTTCACAAGCTTTTTCTATGATTTGACCTACGGACCTACTTTTGGACCCGACATGACCCATATTCAAACTTGACCCGGATACTGTCAATATGATCATTCTGGGCAAGTTTGATGATGATCGGACCTAAACTGTGTCCTTTAGTGTGTTCAGACGGTTTTTCTATGATTTGACCTACTGACCTACTTTTTGACCCGACATGACCCATATTCGAACTTGACTGAGATATTGTCAAGACTATCATTCTAAGCAAGTTTGATGATGATCAGACCAAAACTGTGGCCTCTAGTGTGTTCACAAGGTTTTTCTCTGATTTGACCTACTGACCTACTTTTTGTCCCTACATGACCCATATTCGAACTTGACCGAGAAATTGTCAAGATAATCATTCTGAGCAAGTTTCATGATGATCAGACCAAAACTGTGGCCTCTAGTGTATTCACAAGGTTTTTCTTTGATTTGACCTACTGACCTACTTTGTGACCCGACATAACCCATATTCAAACTCGACCGAGATATTGTCAAAATGATCATTCTGGGCAAGTCTGATGACGATCGGACCAAAACTGTGGCGTCTGGTGTGTTCACAAGGTTTTTCTATGATTTGACCTACTGACCTACTTTTTGACCCGACATGACCCGTATTCAAACATGACCGAGATATTGTCAAGATCATTCTGGGCAGGTTTGATAATGATTTGACCAAAACTGCGGCCTCTAGTGTATACACAAGGTTTTTCTATGATTTGACCTACTGACCTACTTTTTGACCCAGTATGACTCTTAATCGAATTTGACCAAGATATTATCAAGATGATCATTCTGAGCAAGTTTGATGATGATTGCACATAAATTGTGGCCTCTAGTGTGTTCAGAAGGTTTTTCTATGATTTGACCTACTGACCTACTTTTTGACCCGACAACACCCATATTCGAACTTGACTGAGATATTGTCAAGATGATCATTCTGGGCAAGTTTGATGATGATCGGACCAAAACTGTGGCCTCTCGTGACTTCACAAGGTTTTTTTTCTGATTTGACCTACTGACCTACTTTTTGACCCGACATGACCCATATTCGAACTTGACCGAGATTTTGTGATGGTACAAATGGTGTGCAAGTTTAGTTAAAATCAAATCATAAATGAAACATCTACCATGCAGACAAGACCAAAATAGGCAATTTTTGCCCTTTCAGGGGCCGTAACTCTGTAACACATGATGGGATATGGCTGGTTCCAGAAAGGAACCCAGATCTCATGGTGGTACAAATTGTGTGCAAGTCTGGTTAAAATCAAATCATAAATGAAGATGCTATCGTGCGGACAAGACCAAAATAGGCAATTTTTGCCCTTTCAGGGGCCGTAACTCCGTAACACATGATGGGATATGGCTGGTTCAAGAAAGGAACCGAGATCTCATGGTGGTACAAGTTGTGTGCAAGTCTGGTTAAAATCAAATCATAAATGAAGATGCTATCGTGCGGACAAGAAATTGTTTACGCACGCACGGACGGACGACGGACAAAATGTGATCACAAAAGCTCACCTTGTCAATACGTGACAGGTGAGCTAAAAACACAAACTTTCAATCCCCCAGCCCAAGGATGCTACAGATAAAATTTGGGCCCAATCAGCCCAGTGGCTTCAGAGGAGATGTCGTTTGAAAGTGTTGACGCAGACGACGACGGACAACTGCCTATCCTATAAGCTCCCCCAGAGCCTTCGCCTCTGGTGAGCTAAAAATATTATAATATAATAATTAACACCAACATGCATCTACCTGAAACTCTGCCAGTGTCATCCAGCAAGTATATGTTTTTATGGAGTTACAGTTCTCATGCTATACATTACCTCATAATCTTTTACATTTATAGCCATCCTAAGCTCTACACTCTGTTTGTTAATCTCTGGCCGTCGTATTGTATGAGTATATGTCCACACTCCATCCCTCCCTCTCTTCCTTAATCTTGCTTGCATTTTTCTGCTGGGTGTTACCAGATAAACGTGATAGACAGTAAAATCTTGGAACTGTGGGAAAAGCTGAAATATATTTTGAAGCACATGCACATTGAGTTGTTAAGTTTACAAAATCTCATAAATATGTTTTATAGATTTTACAGGAGAAGCAAAAAAAAACTGACTAATTATGTAAATAATGGAAATATGATAACCGTAAAAATCCTAAAAATTTGGACACCTTGAGGGCTTGCTGTAATCCTCCTATAATTTTAACAAATTTGTTTCACGATCAAGCAAAGAGTCCAAAAGGTACAGACACAATGGAAAACAGTGTAGATCCTGATCAGACTGCTCCCATCAGAAGCCGTCTGATCTAGGTCTGCATTGTTTGCACAGTGTAGTAAATCCTGGTTAGACTGAGCAGTCTGACCTGGTTCTGCACTATTTGCTCAGGCCTGTTTGTCCCACTACATGGGAACATTAAGTGTGGCCTTGAACTTGCGACCATAACCTAGAAAGTCAAACTCACTTGAGACATTATCATAAGCAACAATTGTGTGAAGTTATATTAAAATCTGCCAATAAATGTAGGCGCTAGAACAATGACAAAGTTTTTCTAAAAATAACCAGGCCATGATCTTGAAAGTCGAACTCGCTCAAGATATTATCATAAGCAACATTTGTATGAGGTTATATTAAAATCCATCAATAAATGTATGGGCTAGAGCGATGATACAGTTTTTCCAAAAACAACCACAGTGACCTGTTTGAGACATTATCATTAGCAATATTAGTGTGAAGTTTCCATCAATAAATGTAGACATTAGAGTGATGACAAAGTTTTTCTAAAAATAGCCACAGTGACCTTGACCATGAGGTCATGACCTTGAAAGTTGAATTAGCTTGAGATATTATCATAAGCAATATTTGTGCAAAGTTATATTATAATTAATGGCAGTGTGTTTGTATGAAATCCACCAACTGCATCTTCAATGTATATTACCTCTGTTGCTGGCTGATTATACAGTATACAGTAAAAACTGTCTTAGTGGCCACCTCTATTAAGCAAGCAATCTGTCTTAAGCAAGCAGTCATCCAGTTCCCCAAAAAGGAAGATACATGAAAATTCACCTGAGTTAAGCAAGCACCTGTCTTAAGCAAGCACTTTTTGAATATCCCATAGGTGGTTGCTTAATACAGGTTGGACTGTAAATACTGGCAGTGTGTCTGTATGAAATCCACCAACTACATCTTCAATGTATATTACCTCTGTTGCTGGCAGATTCTACAGTTTAATTACTGGCAGTGTGTCTGTATGAAATCCACTAACTACATCTTCAATGTATATTACCTCTGTTGCTGGCACTGCTGAGATGAGAAATTTCCGTTTTCTGCTGTTAGTTGCCAGACGATCAGCTGCATCAATGCCCAGTCGGTTACACACTGACTGTAAACATACATTATCTTTTATAATATTACCTTAGAAATTGAGTGGGGGGCACAGCATTTCCTACAATTATGATGTGCTCCCAGCAAAGATTCAGATCAGCCTGCACATCCAAGCAGTCTGATCAGTCTTCGTTGGGCACTCTTAGGATAGCTAAGGGCTCAATGCTCCTTCATACAGCAAGAGAAGTCGCACCTGCTCATCGGGTTTGAAGAAATAGATGGGCTGCATGAAGCTTCCACGCAGAGCTGAAACCGGCTGCACATGAGTACTGGTAAACCGCATAGTGGTCCAAGCCTGCCCAGGCAAAGTAGTGCGCGTCAGACCGTCCCTTCATAGTAACCTTTTTGGTTTGTTTGGGCTGCAGGGATTGAGATGTCATTTCATCTCAATGTCGGTATCCCACAAAATTGGAAGCAACATCACCAAAATGACCTAAATAGTGTTGACGGGGATGTAAAACCTCACTTCAAACAAACAGCAAGAGAAGTCTTCGGTCAGACTATATGGATGCCCAGGCTAATCTGATTCTTTGCTGGGTGCACATGTTAATTGTAGGAAATGCTGTGCCCCAGCTCAATTATCAAGATATGAAATAAGGACAATTTTGGGACTGTTTTCTGATTTCTGAAGCTATATATATATATGAACAGGTTGGTAAGAGGTGTTGTATAACATGAACTGCCAACACAGAGTCTGTTCAAAAATTAATGAAAGAGAATGTAATCATATGGGCCATTGAAAGATGATCCATGCATAAATGCTTCGGTGGATGGAAACAAAGTAACATACCTCTAGATGTTACTAAATTTGTGGTCATCTAGGCCATCATTGTCTGCATTTGCCCAAAAGCAATGACCACAGGCTGATCTGGACCTTCACTGCCTCATATGCTCAAAGAAATGTTCACAGGCTAACCAGTAGCTTCACTGCCTGCATATGCCCAAAACAATGTTCACAGGCTGATCTGGACCTTCACTGTCTGCATATGCCCAAAGCAATGTTCACAGGCTAACCAGTACCTTCACTGCCTGCATATGCCCAAAGCAATGTTCACAGGTTGATCTGGACCTTCACTGTCTGCATATGCCCAAAGCAATGTTCACAGGCTGATCTGGACCTTCACTGTCTGCATATGCCCAAAGCAATGTTCACAGGCTAACCAGTACCTTCACTGCCTGCATATGCCCAAAGCAATGTGCACAGGCTTACCAGTACCGTCACTGTCTGCATATGCCCAAAGCAATGTGCACAGGCTTACCAGTACCTTCACTGTCTGCATATGCCCAAAGCAATGTTCACAGGCTGATCTGGAACTTCACTGCCTACATATGCCCAAAGCAATGTTCACAAGCTAACATGTACCTTCACTGTCTGCATATGCCCAAAGCAATGTTCACAGGCTGATCTGAGCCTTTACTGCCTGCATATGCCTAAAGCAATGATCACTGACTGGGACCTTCGCTGCCTGCATATGCCTAAAACCATATCCACAGGCTGATCTGGGCCTTCACTGCCTGCATATGACCAAAGCAATGTTCACAGGCTGATCTGGACCATCACTGTCTGCATATGACCAAAGCACTGTTCACTGGCTGGTCTGGACCTTCACTGCCTGCATATGCCCAAAGCAATGTTAACAGACTGATCTGGACCATCACTGTCAGCATATGACCAAAGCAATGTTAACAGGCTTATCTGGACATTCTCTGCCTGCATTATGTCCAAAGCAATGTTGACAGGCTGAACGACACTAGCTGCATATGCTTTAAGCAATGTACACAGGCTGATCTGGACCTTTACTGTATGCATATGCCCAAAGCAATGTTCACAGGCTAATCTGGACCTTCACTGCCTGCATATGCCCAAAACAATGTTCACAGGCTAATCTGGACCTTTACTGTCTGCATATGCCCAAAGAAATGTTCACAGGTGGACTGACACTAGCTGGATATGCTTTAAGCAATGTTCACAGGCTGATATCGACATTCACTATCAGCATATGGCCAAAGCAATGTTCACAAGCTGAACTGGGCCATCACATCCTACATATGTGCAAAGCAATGTTAACAGGTTAACCAGCACCTTCACTGTCTGCATATGCCCAAAGCAAAGTTCACAGGCTGATCTGGACCTTCAGTGTCTGCAAATGTCCAAAGCAATGTTCATAAGCTGATATGGACCTTCACTGCCTACATAAGCCCAAAGCAATGTTCACATGCTAACCGGGATCTTCACTGTCTACATATGCCCAAAGCAATGTTCAAAGGCTAACCTGGAACTTCAATGTCTGCATAAACCCAAAGCAATGTTCACAGGCTAACCGGGATCTGTACTGTCTGCAAAAGCTCAAAGCAACAGGGCTTTAGATAAGGCTGCGTACCGCGTAAATTACGAAAACATTTGGGAGGATACTCCTTTTTTCAAATATGCTGCGAATCAGGTACGAAAAACAAATAAGCATTACACATTTAATATTTTTCAGAGTATATATTTTTTTTTTCCACCCGTTGTTTACAAAGTCAAAGAAAATGGCAGAGGATATCCCAATGAATTGAGTAGCATCCCTTTGTTTCGGTCAATGATTAAACCGCACCGAATATTGAAGCGTAAGCCGATCGGTAAACGGCTGAAACCATGTCCTTGATGCTGCGACTACGAAAAACGGCGTACACTACCTTGATTACAATCATTACAACCCATTCTAAACCAAAAGCAGCGTGAATATTGACAAAGCATGAGACGAGGACGACCTCCAAAACAGCCTACAAAAAGGGCTGAAAATAATTCAGAGACAATACTTATGATCAGAAGCCTGTCTCTGCTGCACTTGTTGTGAAAAAGTTCCTGACAGATTAATGACCCAGTAACTGATTCTGATTGTAATAGCGTAAGGAAACACGATGGGTTCAAACTTCCATGATCAAAGGGGGGAAGAAAATATATCCATGGACAATATATGATGAAATTGAGAATATGGTTTGGAAAAGGAATAAAAGTTTAAAGAATATGAGTTTCACTCCATATCTTTGACAATAAAGTGAAGCTCATATTCTTTTATTTCGCCCCCGAAACTCTTTGGCCACAATAATCAGCCATTTAAAGGTCCTGCTATCCTCCAAAAGAACTGAACCCAAAAAGCTATATTGCTCTGTCAACAAACTGCTCAGAAGAGATTTCGATATGGCATTGTTTTGACTGATTTTTGGCCAGGCTTACTGCTTGTTTGCTAATAGACACAGATATTGAATAAGTGTATCTATAAGAAACAAACAGTACACCTGGCCACAGGCCATAAAAACATTGTGTGGAGGCTGCAAAATAAAGTTTTTTGGTTTATTTGTAGGTACTCTTTAAAAAATTCTCGTTACTCCTTTTTTTAAAAAAAAGACGAGTACTGTACTTTTTGGAAAAAACAAAATTATCTAAAGCCCTGAATCACTGTTCACAGGCTAACCAGTATCTTCACTGCCTACATATGCCCAAAGCAATGTTCACAGGCTAACCAGGAACTTCAATGTCTGCATAAGCCCAAAGCAATGTTCACAGGCTAACCAGGACCTTCACGGTCTGCATAAGCCCAAAGCAATGTTCACAGGCTAACCAGGACCTTCACTGTCTGCATAAGCCAAAAGCAATGTTCACAGGCTAACCAGGACCTTCAATGTCTGCATAAGCCCATAACAATATTCACAGGCTAACCAGGACCTTCACTGTCTGCATACGCCCCAAGCAATGTTCACAGGCTAACCAGGACCTTCACTGTCTGCATAAGCCCAAAGCAATGTTCACAGGCTAACCAGGACCTTCACTGTCTGCATAAGCCCAAAGCAATGTTCACAGGCTAACTGAGATCTTCACTGTCTGCATACGCCCCAAGCAATGTTCACAGGCTAACTAGTACCTTCACTGTCTGCATATGCCCAAAGCAATGTGCACAGGCTAACCAGGAACTTCATTGTCTGCATAAGCCCAAAGCAATGTTCACAGGCTAACCAGGATCTTCAATGTCTGCATAAGCCCAAAGCAATGTTCACAGGCTAACCAGGACCTTCAATGTCTGCATAAGCCCATAACAATGTTCACAGGCTAACCAGGATCTTCACTGTCTGCATATGCCCAAAGCAATGTTCACAGGCTAACCAGGATCTTCAATGTCTGCATAAGCCCAAAGCAATGTTCACAGGCTAACCAGGATCTTCAATGTCTGCATAAGCCCAAAGCAATGTTCACAGGCTAACCAGGAACTTCATTGTCTGCATAAGCCCAAAGCAATGTTCACAGGCTAACCAGGATCTTCACTGTCTGCATATGCCCAAAGCAATGTTCACAGGCTAACCAGGAACTTCATTGTCTGCATAAGCCCAAAGCAATGTTCACCGGCTAACCAGGATCTTCAATGTCTGCATAAGCCCAAAGCAATGTTCAAAGGCTTAAATTGGGCCTTCACTGTCTGCAAATGTCCATTACAATGTTCACAAGTACAATTAAAAGTAACCTTCAGTTTCTTTTCTCATTGCTTTCACTACTAAAAATATGATGTTAAATTTTCACTGTTTTTACCCATAATTAATCTGTGAACAAACGACAGAAAACCTAGATTGATAAAATTTACATGACGTTAGAAAGGTCTTTGAGACTAGCATATGGCACCACCAAAATCTCTGATCAATAGATAAACAAAGGAACAAATACAAAGTTATTTTCTACTTGTCAATGTCAGTGATATATTAACTGGTCAAAGCTTTCACAGCATATTGCTAAATAACAGCTTTTTATGTTGATAAACATGGAACATTTGAAGTATAACAATCCAGAGATGAATGGATTATCTGACATTTAACAAGCTATAACGATCCAGTGACATTCCAAATGATTTTTTCCCCTTTTTTTAATTTTTGTTTTGTGGCCCTTTCAAGATTATCTCACTTATATTGAGCCAATCATTATTTGAAGGTGGGCAAAATGTGCAGTACCCAGAAAAAAAAAACATCTGATCTTCTGCTGCAGAACTGGGCAACTCACATGACCCAAACAAGTCTCGAACCAGACCTAGTGTTTAACCCTTTTTGTATCAAATGGAATCTTCCTCCTTACATATAGCAGGAGTTCATTTCAAAATTTGGGGGTGTCATGTGATTTCATCAAATTTTATTTGGAAAATGACTGAACTTTTAGCAAACAGTGGAGGCCCTGATCAGACGCCTCGTCTGCGGCATCTGATCTGGGCCTTCAATGTTTGCCACAGTACCTGTTTAGGGGTTTCTAGTCTGAAATGAGTTAAAAGCCAGTGCTCTTAACCAGTAGGCCATAAAGCCCCCGTCCTCGCTCGGGTCACGTGTGAGACGCCAAGTTCTGCAACGGAAGGTCAGGTGGTTTTTCTCCCGGTACTCCGGTTTTCGCCCACCTATGATAAACGATCGGCTCGATATGAGTGAAATAATCTTGAAAGGGCCGTAAAACCAAAACAAAAAAAAAAAAAAAAAAAAAAATAAAGCCCCCATTCCATGTGGCTTTTTAAATATACAGTCGAACTTCAATGGCTCGAACACCTTTGGGACCATGAAATTCTGTTCGAGACAGCAATAGTGCGAGCCTCTGAGGGTTACTGCCAGGAGGCATAACCAGATACTTTTGGACATCTTTTCGGTGCTCTATAATGAATATGTATGATGTGTGTACTCATTAGAATCGCCTCAATGAGGCGATTTTAAGGAGTACAAACAGAATACATTTGCAAGATAAAAGACGAAAATCTCCTAAATTATCCCCCATTATTTCTTATGTAGAGGAATTTCCTAGGGACTCAAAAACGGGTTCGACTCAACAATTGTATGCGAGCCATCGAAGTTCTACTGTATATATAATTTTGTCTACTTTTGACAATAGGGGTGTATTCATAAAGGAAAGAATTTGCTCCTAGGGAGCATATTTTATATATCATATAAGATCAGATCCCCTTTTTTAAATCTTATATAAGCCTAGCATCCCCCAAAATTTGCATATTTTACATAGCTCTAGATCCTTCTTATCTCTCCTTACTAGAGCTATGTTAATAGTAAAATTCCCCCCCCCCCCCCCCCCCCCCCCAACCCCCCGATACCTACCGGTATTTTTTTTTCTTTCTGACATGAAAACTTGAACAAACACATTTTTTATTTGGTCTTAGCTGGAACACTGCTCATTAGTATGTTTCATTAGTAGGTGGCAGGAGGCTAAATTGCAGCCTACTGTTCAAGCACAACCTTCTACTTCGAGGTCTTTTTGGACTAATCCTATGGAGTCTTAAGGGAAAAGGATACATTCAGGGAATACAACTCTTTCAAAATATTTTGTATCATCCTGAAGAGCAAATACTTGTCTTTAAGAGAAGCCCCTTTTTCTAAGGAGCCTAATATTCCACACTGCAAGAAGGAAATCATCGAAGTTGTTGCCCTTGCAAAAATAGTAGGAAATATGATGACAAGTGTATCAGTTCCGCTTAAGGGGAATGGGAACACCTGGCAGATTTTTCCCCCTTTTTCAAAGGGAGACAAATTTCGGGACTTTATTTCGGGACTTTCTGTTCCCTTTTTTATAAGCCCTGTCCCACTGAAGAAGGGGTTCTACTCTTAAAGGAAAGAATTTGCTCCTCAGAAGCAAAATTCTTTCCTTTAAGAGTTGACCCTCTCAGGAGCAAATTCTTTCCTTTAAGGGCTGACCCCTATTGACCTGGGAGACCAAAATACTTCTGCAGGAGTTGCCTCCCCTGAAGGCGTTCCCATTCCCCTGCTGCTTTTACTTCCAGATTCAAGCCTCCTTCTCCTAAACTGAATGACTAAGTTGATATAGCCCTATATATATATACTTCTGGCTCACATTCGGAGTAGTTAAGAACTGACTTGTCTATAAGTGTTGAATTTATCTGATGTGCAGTATGAACAACTTACATTGATCATCTTGGTGACCTTGGCTTCAAAATCTACCGCTGTTGTCTATAACATCATAGTATGGGTGCCCCACCCATGCCTGTAAATATCAATAACATACCATAGTTACATTAACCCTTACCTTGCTGTTCAAGACAACGACTATCTTTGCAAACAGTGTAGATCCAGATCAGATGGCTTATGAAGAAGCCATCTGATCAGGATCTACACTGTTTGGCATTCAGTTTATGAATTTCTAGTAATAAATTACATCAAGTAATTTGATTGGTTGATAGACAGAAATGGGTGTGGCTTAAATTCAGCAAGAAAAGGGTTAAATATTTGGAGATCTCAACTTCTTACCATACTTGTTCTAAAATATGAACAAGTACAATTTACTACCTGATGTTGTGTCTAAAAATAGCTGAATGAGTGGCAAACAGTGTAGACCCTGATGAGATGCCACAGAATGTGGCATCTCAACAGGGTTTACACTGTTTGAGGCATCACGAAAACAGGCCTATACAATATTGATCCCTTTGAACCACACTTTTATTTAGTAAAACTGGGGTTTACAGGGTTAACCTTATTTTTTCTTATTTCTGCTCTAAAATATGAGCAGTTCTAACCAGTACCCACAATCTATATTCAGAAGTAAGAAAAATATCACAATTTTTCATCTTAAAATGTTCACTTTTTCAGCAATAAAGGTTACAATGTATTTGTATATGCGTGTTTTTGTAATGCATATCTGTCTGAATATATAATGTAAATATGGTAGTTTGTACAAAGTCATGTATGGGAATGTTGTGCTTGTCTTGTAAAGGTCAACAGGGGCACCTCAATGAGAGGACATGCTGTGATTGTTTTTGTTATTTAATTTTCAAAGGAAAACAACTCTGGTTTTGTTTGATTTGAGGTTTAATGTTTGTTTGTTTGTATTGGAGTTTAACAGGCCAGTCTTGTTTGTATTGGAGTTTAACGCCCAGTCAACACTATTTAGGTCATTTTTGAGCCGGTCAGTTTACCTATCAACACTTTCCTGGGCAGGCTTATACGTAAGCGGTTAACCAGTACAGTGCACATTCTTTCGCCAGAAACTGACAACTGCCCTTCTTGAATCAGCGGAAGGGAGAGAATGACCGTAGAAAAGAGTTCATGATCAATCTCCACGAAAGAATGTTGCCGACCCCGGCGGGAGTCGAACCTGCGACCTCCTGATCACCAGTCAGACGCGCATCCGACTGAGCCACCGAGGCCGGCTTAACAGGCCAGTCAACACAATTTTAGGTCATTGTAGAGCTGGTCAGTTTACCCATCCACACTTTTCCTGGGCAGACTTATACTTAAGCTGTTAACCAGTACAGTGTGCATTCTTTCGCAAGAAACTGACAAGTGCCTTTCTTGAATCAGCCAAATGGGAGAGACCGTAGAAAAGATTTCATGATCGACCTCCACAAAGAATGTTGCCGACCCACGTCCTCCATACCACCAGTCAGACGCGCATCCGACTGAGCTACCCAGGCTGCCTGAGGTTTAATGTCCCCATCAATACTATTTAGGTCATTTTGGAGATGTTGCTTCCGATTTAGTGGGACTTTTAACTGACACTAAGATGAAACAAGTATAGCTTTTACAGTAAGTTAGGTGTATGCTTAGCACATTATATTAACCCTTATCTTGCTGTTCACGACAACCCATATCTATGGAAACAGTGTAGATCCAGATCAGATGGCTTCTGAAGAAGCCATCTGATCAGGATCTACACTGTTTGACATTCAATTTATGAATTTGTAGGAATAAATTACATCAAGTAATCTGATTGGTTCAAAGTGAGAAATGGGTGTGGCTTAACTGAATATTCAGCAAGAGAAGGGTTAAATGTGAATGTCAGAAAGGTGTTTCATACAATTATAACTGTCTCTGGCAATATTCTTATTGCCAGTCTGCTAAGCTGCAAATGCTGTAATTTTGTCAAAAATTACTTTTTGGCAAATGTGCAACTTCAATATGCTTGTAACATCTTATCAAATGGTATGCTTGAAAACTGTTAGATGTTATGTAGACAACTTTCTTGCATTTTATAGAAGACTGCTTAAAGATTAACCCAAACATTTTGCTAACTAATAGGCAAGTTTTTTTTTTAGCTCACAAGAGCCTCACAAGAGCCGAAGGCTCCGAGTGAGCTTATAGGGTAGGCAGTGGTCAGTTGTGGTGGAGAGTTTGTACATGTATATTTTGTATTAGCCTGTACAAATATGACAGCAAATATGGACTTGTACAAATGTTATTGCAATTCTGTGCCAGACAGGCCTGGGGTCAAATACTTTCAAAAGTATTCGAATAACAAGAGGGCCCATTGGCCCTATATCGCTCACCTGTGTACCAGAAAATCATAAGTGTAGGAGACCACTTGACATTGCTACATACTAAATATCTGAGCTCTGGGCCTTATGGCTTTGGAGAAAAAGATTTTTGATTTTTTTCCAGAATAAGTCCATAGGTCAATTTTGACCCAAAGGGCATGGTTGGCAGGATTTATGTAGGTGACCATTTTATGTTGCTATATACTAAATATCTAAGGTCCTTACTTCATGGTTTCAGAGAAGAAGATTTTTAAAGCTTTTTTTTTCCATTATTGGAAGAAAGAAGCCTCAGGATTTGGCCAATTTGAACCCCAGGGGCAAGACTCAGGCAGGATTCATGTAGGCAACAACTCTATGTTGCTACATGCTAAATACTTAAGCTCTGGGCCTTATGGTTGCACAGAAGAATATTTTTCAAGTTTTCTTTTTTCCATTTTAGGTTTGTTTTTTTTCATTTTAAGTCCATCCATGGTAGCTAATGGGCCATGTCGTGGCAAATTCAGGCCCAAGGGGCATGATTGACAGGATTTATGTAGGTGACCTGGGCCCTGTGGTTTCAGAGAAGAAGATTTTTGAAGCTTTTTTTACATTAGGAGTCTATGGGACCTAAGGGGCCCCGGGACGTGGCCCCTTTGGACCCCAGGGGCATGATCGGCAGGATTTATGTAGGTGACCACTTGCAGTTGCTATATGCTAAATACCTAAGCTCTGGGCCCTGTGGTTTCAGAGAAGAAGATTTTTGAAGCTTTTTTTCCATTAGGAGTCTATGGGACCTAAGGGGCCCCGGGACGTGGCCCCTTTGGACCCCAGGGGCATGATCGGCAGGATTTATGTAGGTGACCACTTTCCATTGCTACATGCTTAATATCTAAGCTCTGGGCCCTGAGGTTTCAGAGAAGAAGATTTTTGAAGCATTTTTTTCCATTAGGAGTCTATGGGAGCTAAGGGGCCCCAGGGCATGGCCCATTTTGACCCCAGGGGCATGATTGGCAGGATTTATGTAGGTGACCACTTGCCTTTGCTACCTGCTACATATCTAAGCTCTGGGCCCTGTGGTTTCAGAGGAGAAGATTTTTGAAGCTTTTTTCCATTAGGAGTCTATGGGAGCTAAGGGGCCCCGGGGCGTGGCCCATTTGGACCCCAGGGGCATGATTGGCAGGATTTATGTAGGTGACCCCTTGCCGTTGCTATATGCTAAATATCTAAGCTCTGGGCCCTGTGGTTGCAGATAAGAAGATTTTTGAAGCTTTTTTTTCCATTAGGAGTCTATGTGAGCTAAGGGGCCCCAGAGTGTGGCCCATTTGGACCCCAGGGGCATGATTGGCAGGATTTATGTAGATGACCACTTGCTGTTGCTACATGCTAAATATCGGAGCTCTGGGCCCTGTGGTTTCAGAGAAGATTAGAAGATTTTTGAAGCTTTTTTCCATTAGGAGTCTATGGGAGCTAAGGGGCCCCGGGGCTTGGCCCATTTGGACCCCAGGGGCATGATTATCAGGAAATATGTAGGTGACCACTTGCCGTTGCTACATGCTAAATATCTAAGCTCTGGGCCCTGTGGTTTCAGAGAAGAAGATTTTTGAAGCTTTTTTTTCCCATTATGAGTCTATGGGAGCTAAGGGGCCCGGGGCATGGCCCATTTGGACCCCAGGAGCATGATTGGCAGGATTTATGTAGGTGACCACTTGCCTTTGCTACATGCTAAATATATCAGCTCTGGGCCCTGTGGTTTCAGAGAAGAAGTGTTTTGGAGCTTTTTTCCATAATGAGTCTATAGGAACTAAGGGGCCCTGGGGCGTGGCCCGTTTGGACCCTAGGGGCATGATTAGCAGGAATTTATGTAGGTGACCACTTGCCGTTGCTACATGCTAAATTTCTCAGCTGTGGGCCCTGTGGTTTCAGGGAAGAAGATTTTTGAAGCTTTTTTTCCATTATGAGACTTTGGGAGCAAAGGGGCCCCGGGGCGTAGCCCATTTGAAATCCAGAGGCATGATTGGCAGGAATTATGTAGGTGACCACTGGCCGTTGCTACATGCTAAATATCTAAGCTCTGGGTCCTGTGGATTCAGAGAAGAAGATTTTTGAAGCTTTTTTTCCATTAGGAGTCTATGGGAGCTAAGGGGCCTCGGGGTGTGGCCAATTTGGACCCCAGGGGCATGATTGGCAGGAATTATGTAGGTGACCACTTGCCGTTGCTACATGCTAAATACCTAAGCTCTGGGTCCTGTGGTTTCAGAGAAGAAGATTTTTGAAGCTTTTATCCATTATGAGTCTATGGGAGCGAGGGGGCCCTGGGGCGTGGCTCAATTTGAACCCAGGGGCATGATTGGCAGGAATTATGTAGGTGACCACTTGCCGTTGCTACCTGCTACATATCTAAGCTCTGGGCCCTGTGGTTTCAGAGGAGAAGATTTTTGAAGCTTTTTTCCATTAGGAGTCTATGGGAGCTAAGGGGCCCCGGGGCGTGACCCATTTGGACCCAGGGGCATGATTGGCAGGATTTATGTAGGTGACCACTTGCCATTGCTACATACTAAATATCTAAGCTCTGGGCCCTGTGGTTTCAGAGAAGAAGATTTTTGAAGCTTATTTCCATTAAGAGTCGATGGGAGCGAAGGGGCCCCGGGGCGTGGCCCATTTGGACCCCAGGGGCATGATTGGCAGGATTTATGTAGGTGACCCCTTGCCGTTGCTATATGCTAAATATCTAAGCTCTGGGCCCTGTGGTTGCAGATAAGAAGATTTTTGAAGCTTTTTTTTCCATTAGGAGTCTATGTGAGCTAAGGGGCCCCAGAGTGTGGCCCATTTGGACCCCAGGGGCATGATTGGCAGGATTTATGTAGATGACCACTTGCTGTTGCTACATGCTAAATATCGGAGCTCTGGGCCCTGTGGTTTCAGAGAAGATTAGAAGATTTTTGAAGCTTTTTTCCATTAGGAGTCTATGGGAGCTAAGGGGCCCCGGGGCTTGGCCCATTTGGACCCCAGGGGCATGATTATCAGGAAATATGTAGGTGACCACTTGCCGTTGCTACATGCTAAATATCTAAGCTCTGGGCCCTGTGGTTTCAGAGAAGAAGATTTTTGAAGCTTTTTTTTTCCCATTATGAGTCTATGGGAGCTAAGGGGCCCGGGGCATGGCCCATTTGGACCCCAGGAGCATGATTGGCAGGATTTATGTAGGTGACCACTTGCCTTTGCTACATGCTAAATATATCAGCTCTGGGCCCTGTGGTTTCAGAGAAGAAGTGTTTTGGAGCTTTTTTCCATAATGAGTCTATAGGAACTAAGGGGCCCTGGGGCGTGGCCCGTTTGGACCCTAGGGGCATGATTAGCAGGAATTTATGTAGGTGACCACTTGCCGTTGCTACATGCTAAATTTCTCAGCTGTGGGCCCTGTGGTTTCAGGGAAGAAGATTTTTGAAGCTTTTTTTCCATTATGAGACTTTGGGAGCAAAGGGGCCCCGGGGCGTAGCCCATTTGAAATCCAGAGGCATGATTGGCAGGAATTATGTAGGTGACCACTGGCCATTGCTACATGCTAAATATCTAAGCTCTGGGTCCTGTGGATTCAGAGAAGAAGATTTTTGAAGCTTTTTTTCCATTAGGAGTCTATGGGAGCTAAGGGGCCCCGGGGTGTGGCCAATTTGGACCCCAGGGGCATGATTGGCAGGAATTATGTAGGTGACCACTTGCCGTTGCTACATGCTAAATACCTAAGCTCTGGGTCCTGTGGTTTCAGAGAAGAAGATTTTTGAAGCTTTTATCCATTATGAGTCTATGGGAGCGAGGGGGCCCTGGGGCGTGGCTCAATTTGAACCCAGGGGCATGATTGGCAGGAATTATGTAGGTGACCACTTGCCGTTGCTACATGCTAAATATCTAAGCTCTGGGCCCTGTGGTTTCAGAGAAGAAGATTTTTGAAGCTTTTTCTTTCCATTATGAGTCTATAGGAGCTAAGGGGCCACGGGATGTGGCCAATTTGGACCCCAGGGGCATGATTGGCAGGATTTACATAGGTGACCACTTAACATTGTTACAAGCTAAATATCTAAGCTCTGGGCCCTGTGGTTTCAGAAAAGAAGATTTTTTAAAATTTTCCCATTATAAGTCTATGGGAGCTATATGTTGCCATGGCAACCAGAATTCCAATCTGATCAGCCCAAAAACCATATGCAGCCTTTCCCCCTACCTGATGATGCTTCACTTGAAATTTGATCCAGATTGGCCAAGTGGTATTAGAGATATACTTATTTGAAATTGTTTACGGACTCACTGACGCACGGACGACCGCACGGACGGACGCACGACGGACGACGGACAAAAAGTGATCACAAAAGCTCACCTTGTCACTACGTGACAGGTGAGCTAAAAATACAAATACTTTGCATTTCACGAATATAGAATACAAATAAAAATACATTTTTTATGAATGTATTCGAATGAGAATACAAATACTTTGCAAATGTATTTGAATACTTTTAGAATACTTTTGAATACATTTCCATCAAAACAAGAACCACTGGTGACTGTAGTAATGTTTGGGTCATTGACAGATACACATCTCTCTGTTTTCTCTGGAACAATTTAAGACACAATCAATGAAGGTGTGCAGGATCTTGTATGAAACAGGTCATTTGTAGTGTCTGGGGCATTTTTCAATCAAAGGTTAATGATTGATGAATAACATTACATCACATAAACACCTGTATAATTCTGACCCCCTTGAACCCCACTTTTAAACAGTAAAACTGGGGTTTACTGTAAACCCATTTTTCTTTATTTCTGCTCTAAAATACAGATTGTGGGTACTCATTAGAACCACCTTATTAGGATAATGTATCACTTTTGAAAATTCTGCTTGATTATTGTGATAACTTCTGAACACATTTCTTTATAAATTTTATGATGCAAATTAAAGGTGATGATCATAATTGAATACACATTATAAAGTCAGTTCAATGAATTAAATCTCTTGCAATGACTAATGAACTACTTTGTTTCATTTGTAATGTTCTCATTCATTGTTAGAATTTAGTCATATTGATGATTTTACTGTTCTGTATAGTAGGTGCAATTTGACCTTTATGCAAAGAATAAATTAGTCAATGTAACCCAATGTAGGAAAGGGTTTTTTGCCCGGTGGGGTGGGGGATTTTGTCTGTAATTCCAATGAGGTGGTTATAATGAGTACCCACAATCTATATTTTGAGCAGAAATAAGAAAAACATCACAATTTTTCATCTTAACCCTTATCTTGCTGTTCACGACAACCCCTATGTTTGCAAACAGTGTAGATCCAGATGAACAGGATCTACACTGTTTGGTATTCAGTTTATGAATTTGTAGCAATAAATTACATCAAGTAATTTGATTGATTGATTGATAGACAGAAATGGGTGTGGCTTAAATGAATATTCAGCAAGAAAAGGGTTAAAATTTGTGTTTTTTCAACGATAAAATTTACAATGTATTTGTATATGTATGTTTTCCTAACAGCTGAAACTAAATAAGGGATGTTATTGTGTTCTGTTTCTTGTGAGAAACAAGTGTCAAAGGTGGCCAGCACATAATAAAATAATCAGTTTGTCCATTGCCTTCTATTTCTAGTTTTGGGATTTCAGTTTTGCATTCACTTTCATTTTACTACCTAGACAATTTTTTTTTGCTGTTTGATTTTTTAAATGTTATGAACAGAGAGGATGTTCTTATCAAACAAAGCTCTAACATCAATTTACCAGTATTTGGAATTACAAACATGTGGGTAATTTGTAGGTTTTGCTTTGGCATGGCTCAGTTGTAAAACACTAAGTCTTGCCCCTCTATATCCTGAGGAAGATGACATACGGGCAACTTTACAGATGGACTCATCAATGCCTACAGTCCCTTAAAAAGGGACATTGGCAGTGTAGATTAAGATCATATGCCACAGAATATATTGTTTGATCAAAGTGTACAGTACTTCTTAGAGATCATATTTTTTTCCAAAAATAATAAAAAAAGTAAGCAGACAGCTCATAAATTGAAATGCATCTGAATAATAATGCAAATTGAAGAGTTCATTGGACATAAATGGGTAGCAGAAATCATTTTATGCAATCAGCACAAATCAGCCTAAAACAACATACATTGACAAATGGATACATTTGTAAGAACAGACTAGAAATAGCCATGTGCCACAGTGATGGGCCATGATTGTGAGTAATTTGTGATTGAAGCAAGTGTTTCTGAATAAAAAAAAATCTAATTGAGAAGAGATGTTATTTTTTTCTGTTTTTCACACCTCTCCCAGTCAGCAAATTATAATATCAGTCACTTTAAAAGTAATATAGTTTCATAATAATGAAATGTTTGTCTTCTTAAAAGCTTTTATTTGTATCAATGCAACCTAATGAATCAATAAATATTCTTGGCTCTCTGTTATGTATTGTATTAAACCATCAAATAGTAATTTCAGAAGTTCCTACCTGAGGAATCAAGGACTTTAGTGACATCAATTAAAATATTTATGTATTGTTTCATTTTTTTCTGCAAAGTGCAAAAGTATTCATAATGTATTAGTAAAACTATTCATGAATACATGACTTTTGAAATGTATTCGAATATAAATACAAATACTTTTATTCTAAAAAATCCATGAATACAGAATACTTCACGAATACTCAAAAATGTATTCAAATAGTATTCGAATAAGAATACAGAATACAATTACCCCAGGTCTGGTGCCAGAGCTCTGCCCGTTGAGCCTCTTTTTTGTGTGTGAAAGCTAATACTTGTTAGGAGCCGCATTTTTCTTCTTGTGAAAGCTTATACTTGCTGTTGCATTAAAAATATAAAGGTCACCTGCATTGTGGGTAACTATTGCCTGTACTTCAGTGTTAAACCCAACGTCTATGTCTTCCCCTGGCTTTGTCTATCCCCATGGGCATAGACAATGATATCACAATCACTGCGTCCAATGAAACCAATAGGGTTTACATGTATGGACAGTCTGATTCGCACCAATTTGCCTGGGCAGGCATAGACCTTCTAATTAAGCCGTTTACCAGCACTCATGTATGGTTGGTGTCAGCTCTGCATAAAAGCATCATGCAGCCGAATCTATTTGTCCAAGCCCCGATGGACAGGGACCCAGAAAACAACTCTGGTAGAATAATCCATTGTACTGAAGAGAATCTTCCCCCTATATGCAGCAGTAGTTCATTTCTAAATGCAGCAGCATCACATTCAGATATTTTTTAAAAGCCCACAAGTTCAACTTCCGATTATTTCTGCAATCGGTTGAAATTTCGTTTCAAATGTCCTTTAATGAACTTTCCAGTCATCTAACTGTGGTCAGTCACTGTATTGACCTTCACGATACAGTCTGCTCCAGCGTAGCTGCACATGTATGGTAAACAGGTTTTCCATGTGCACTGACCTTGTGCAGCCACATGTGAAAAAAATCAAATATGAAACAACAGCAATTTGGGCATGTTGCAGGAATCCGAATTAAAACGCCTAATTTTGCCGTGTGTCAGGTGCCATGGCTGAATGTAAACCAGCGACACCGAACACTTGGACAACTAAACACTGGAGTTACACTTCGTGCTGTCGTTTCCAATTATGGAGTGGATCCTAGAATTAACAACTGTCCATGAAGCAGCAGGCCGCGGGTGATGACCTTCAACCAAGATATGCATCCGAGGGAAAGATAGGCATATCAGACTGGCACAAATTTGCCAACGTTCACAATCTTGGATCAATATGTTAATCGGATCCATGCAAGTGATACATGTGTTTATTACCCAATCTCTTATATAAAGTGTTATGATATTTTTTACTATTGGCCAGTTATGTTGGCTGGTCAGTATGGTTTTTATCCAGGTTCTATTTTAGGTGTTGTAATAAAAAAAAGCAGGAACCCAGCTCATGTGACTTTTGTCACAATCAACAATAGTGTAGAGTATGTCATATGAGGGTTTCCTGATTGGGTAATAAAACAGTCTTTTCATGGCAGCTCAGAGCATAGTCAAAACCATTGTCACTCAGTGATGTAGACAACCTGATGCACTACTGCCTGATGCAGCATAAGGTTGTCCACAGCACCTTGTTGCAAATTCAGCAACAGAAGGTCAGGTGGTTTTTCTCTGGGTACTCTGGTTTTCCCCTACTTTGATTCAAATTCATGAACTGAATGTAAAACAGTGTAGATACTGATACTGACCTGTATTTATACTGTTTGCAAAAGGTAGTATATTCTGTTTCAACAGGACAAAGGTTAAAACACATAAGAGTACCTGTGCTGTTATCTCATCTAAATGCCTTGCCAGTCCTAAATCTTCACTCCTGGTCTTATGACCAGCACAGGTGTAGAAGTCTTCAGCACCGTTGGCTGCCGATACCATATGTATTATCTGGTTATATCTATTGTCGCGTAAATCCACCTCATTCCACTCATTGTCTCTCTTCATTTTCTCCCAATCTTCTTCTGGTAGATCTGAAACAGCAAATACATATTTGGCTGATGTTTCTCCAACAAGGCCTGAAATGGTACAGGATTAGACACCTTTTCTGACCGGACAACTCTTATCAATATCAAGAACACATTTTGTCTTCCTTGCAAGTACAATCAAACTTCAATGGCTCGAACTTTGATAGCTCGACTACCGTTCTTGAGTCCCTAGGGAATTACCCCAGATAAGAAAAAGTGAGTGATAATTAAAGAACTAGAAATGTGTCCAGATGACACAGATGCCCCCGCCAAGGGCCCCGCCTCACCCCGAAAATCCATATTGCAACAAAATTTTCTAAGTGTTTGACCTTGTCATCAGGAACATTTGTGAGAAGTTATATTGAAATTGGTGAAAAAATGTAAGCGCTAGAGCAATGCCAAGTTTTTCTAAAAATAGCCACAGTGACCTTGACCTGGAAAGTCGAACTCGCTCGAGGTATTGTCATAAGGAACATTTGTGTGAAGTTATATTGAAATCAGTGAAGAAATGTAGTCGCTAGAGCGATGACAAAGTTTTTTTTAAAAATAGCCACAGTGACCTTGACCTTGAAAGTCGCAATCGCTCAAGATATTGTCATAAGAAACATTTGTGTGAAGTTGTATTGAAATCGGTGAAGATATGTAAGCGCTAGAGCGATGACAAAGTTTTTCTAAAAATAGCCACAGTGACCTTGACCTTGAAAGTGGAACTTGCTAGAGATATTTTCATAAGGAACATTTGTGTGAAGTAATATTGAAATTGGTGAAAAAATGTAAGCGCTAGAGCAATGACAAAGTTTTTCTAAAAATAGCCACAGTGACCTTGATCTTGAAAATCAAACTTGTTCGAGGTATTGTCATAAGGAACATTTGTGTGAAGTTATTTTGAAACCAGTGAAGAAATGCAGGTTCTAGAGCGATTCCAAAGTTTTTCTAAAAATAGCCACAGCGACCTTGACCTTGAAAGTCGAAATGGCTCGAGATATTGTCATAAGGAACATTTGTGTGAAGTTATATTGAAATCAGTGAAGAAATGTAAGCGCTAGAGCGATGACAAAGTTTTTCTACAAATAGCCACAGTGGCCTTGACCTTGAGGTCATGACCTTGAAAGTCAAACTTGCTCGAGATATTGTCATAAGGAACATTTGTGTGAAGTTATATTGAAATCAGTGAAGAAATATAGACGCTAGAGCTATGTTGTGCGAGGGGATAATTAAAAATTTTTAAGTATGTGACCTTGACCTGGAGCTCATGGGCATGGGTGGGGGTATCGCTGAATAAAATGGACAGGTATCTAACATCATACCAAATATCAACTCAATCCATTGCACAATTTGGAAAATATCAACTCTTAAAATATCTAATTAAAAATTTCTAAGTCTGTGACCTTCACCTTGAAGCCATAGGCATGAGTGGGGGTATTGCCAAATAAACATTTGGACCTGTATCTATCATCATAGCATACATAAGCCAAATCCATAATATAGTTTGGAAAATTTGAGCTCTTTAAAATCTTTCACAATAGAATTGTCTAAGTCTGTGACCTTGACCTTGAGGTCATAGGCATGGGTGGGGTATTGCTGAATAAAACATTGTACCTATATCTATCATCAAATGAACCAAAGCCATCATAAAAAGTCAGGTTCTACCAGGTACAAATACTTTAACTGGAGTCTTTAACATGGAAAATTTCTAGGTCCATGACCTTGACCTTGATGCCATGGGCATGGGTGGGGGTATTGCTGAATAAAACTTTGGACCTATATCTATAATCATACCAAATATGAACCAATTCCATCAAATGGTTTGGAAAATATGAATTCTAAAATGTTCTACCTGTTACAAAAACCTTAACCTGAGTCTTTACCATTGAAAATTTCTTCTAAGTCTGTGACCTTGACCTTGAGGTCACAGGCATGGGTCGGAGTATTGCTTAATAAAACTTTGGACCTATATCTATCATCATACCAAAGATGAACCAGTTCCATCAAATGGTTAGGAAAATATGAGTTCTAAAAGTTCAGGCTCTACCTGTTACAAAAACTTTAACCTGAGGTTACAGGATCACGTACGTACGTACATACGTACACACACACGTACAGACGGACATACACATGTTCGCACGTATGGAAAACCAAAAACTATATGCCCCCGGCATCATAAGATGCGGGGGCATAAAAAGTAAGGGATAATTAAGTAAGATTTTCTTCTTTTATATCTTTATGAAACATATAAGATATACTCTGTATCTGATGCAAAACAGACATACCCAACCTAATCTGAAGCATAACATACATACTCGTCCTTATCTGAAGCATTACTGACAAACTCCTTATCTGAAGTGAAGCAGACATACGCATCATTATCTGAAGCATAGCAGGCATAATGATCTGAAACGTAACAGACATACTTGCCCTTATCTGAAGCATAACAGACACTTCTTACTGAAGCATATCTGAAGCATAACAGACCAAGGCAAAAAACACTCATATTTTCCAGGACAGCAGGAAGTACAGGGATGGCGGGAAAGACAGGGAATTCCCAGGAAAATACTGGGAAATAAACATTTAAATAGATGGTACCAATTGAGACTGCTTAATATACCCCATCTACCTAACTACACAGTAGCGTCTTTATAATGCTGTCATTGGGGACTCATCGACATCAATCGTGTTATATGCGAGCTGCGTTATACAGAACTCAACAACCCCATCCACTTTTTTTGCATGCATGATTTCTGTTTCTACCAGTTATTATGAATGTTGCATGTAAACCTCTAGCAATCATTTGGCTTTTCATTCAAACCATTTTTGAATTTATTTATTGTTGAACTTTTGTTTCTGTTTTTGTTTGTTTGTTTTGAGGTTTAACGTCCCCGTCAACACTGTATAGGTCATTTTGGAGATGTTGCTTCCAATTTTGTGGGATTTTTACCGGACACTGAGATGAAATGACATCTCAAGCCCTGTCGCACAATGAAACCAATTGGGTTTATAAGCATGGACGGGCCTACTTGTACCGCTTTGCCAGGCCTTCTTAGATCCTCTAAGCGGTTTACCAGTACTAGTGTAGGTTTGGTTTCAGCTGTGCGTGGAAGCATCATGCAGCCCATCTATTTCTTCAAGCCCTGATAGGTGGGGGCCGACTTTCATTTCTGCATCTATGGCCACCATATTTAGTTACTTCTCATCCAGTCTCTTGGCAAACGACAGTCGCTAATGTATCACTGAATAGTGAAATAAAGCATGTTGTTTTTTTTTGTTTTTTTTTTTATGGTTTCTCTTTGAGTGTGTGTATCACTTATATTTTTTGTTTTGGATAGCTAATTGGTCATTTAGTGGGAAAGTAACAGTTACTGTCCTTTTGGCTTTCTGCTATTGATGTTTCCATTAGGATCTAGTTATTTCATGTTTGTGTTTTTCCCTTTGGTGTCTCTGATGGGAGGTGTGGGTTAATTGTATCGATTCCTGATCATTGCCTTTACTTCTGTTTAGACTGTACCGTAATGTTAGCTTGAAAGAAAGGCAACTGATGTAAGAGAAACAAGATTAACATGCTGTTTATGTTTGTTTATTGTTTTAGCATACTCCAACTTATCTGATGCACAACATACATACTCCATCTTATCTGAAGCACAACAGACATATTACTTATCTGAGGCATAACAGACATACCCCTCCTTATCTGAAGCACAACAGACATACTCCAACTTATCTGAAGCACAACCGACATACTCCATCTTATCTGAAGCACAACAGACATACTCCATCTTATCTGAAGCACAACAGACATACTCCATCTTATCTGAAGCACAACAGACATACTCCATCTTATCTGAAGCACAAAAGACATACTCCATCTTATCTGATGCAAAACATACATACTCCATCTTATCTGAGGCATAACAGACATACCCCTCCTTATCTGAAGCACAACAGACATACTCCATCTTATCTGAAGCACAACCGACATACTCCATCTTATCTGAAGCACAACAGACATACTCCATCTTATCTGAAGCACAACAGACATACTCCATCTTATCTGAAGCACAACCGACATACTCCATCTTATCTGAAGCACAAAAGACATACTCCATCTTATCTGAAGCACAAAAGACATACTCCATCTTATCTGAGGCATAACAGACATACCCCTCCTTATCTGAAGCACAACAGACATACTCCATCTTATCTGAAGCACAACCGACATACTCCATCTTATCTGAAGCACAACAGACATACTCCATCTTATCTGAAGCAAAACAGACATACTCCATCTTATCTGAAGCACAACCGACATACTCCATCTTATCTGAAGCACAAAAGACATACTCCATCTTATCTGAAGCACAACATACATACTCCATCTTATCTGAAGCACAACATACATACTCCATCTTATCTGAAGCACAACAGACATATTACTTATCTGAGGCATAACAGACATACTCCATCTTATCTGAAGCACAAAAGACATACTCCATCTTATCTGAAGCACAACAGACATACTCCATCTTATCTGAAGCACAACCGACATACTCCATCTTATCTGAAGCACAAAAGACATACTCCATCTTATCTGAAGCACAAAAGACATACTCCATCTTATCTGAAGCACAACAGACATACTCCATCTTATCTGAAGCACAACAGACATACTCCATCTTATCTGAAGCACAACATACATACTCCATCTTATCTGAAGCACAACAGACATATTACTTATCTGAGGCATAACAGACATACTCCATCTTATCTGAAGCACAAAAGACATACTCCATCTTATCTGAAGCACAACAGACATACTCGATCTTATCTGAAGCACAACAGACATACTCCATCTTATCTGAAGCACAACATACATACTCCATCTTATCTGAAGCACAACAGACATATTACTTATCTGAGGCATAACAGACATACTCCTCCTTATCTGAAGCACAAAAGACATACTCCATCTTATCTGAAGCACAACAGACATATTACTTATCTGAGGCATAACAGACAAACTCCTCCTTATCTGAAGAACAACAGACATACCCCCCCCCCTTATCTGAGGCACAACAGAAATATTCCTTCTTATCTGAGGCACAGCAGACATACTCCTCCTTACCTGAAGCACAACAAACATACTCCTTAGTTGAAGCACAACAGACATACTCCTTATCTGAAACACATCAGACATATTCGTTCTTATCTGAAGCACAACAGGCATACTCCTTCTTATCTGAATCACAACAGACATATTCCTTTTTACCTGAAGAATACCATATATGATCCTCCTTATCTGTAGCTAAAACGGTAACTTACAGGCTGAGGCATCCATGATTCCCCTGTCACAGATAATGAGACAGTTCTTCTGAGCATTCTTGGCAAGATCAAAGTAAGAATTTTCTATCTGCTTCATGGTCTTAATTAAGTTCTCTTGAAATCTGTAGGCTGCAAAATAAACAATCCCTGTCCCACTGAACATGACAACCCGTACCTCTTTAAACAGTGAAGATCTAGATCAAATGGCTTCTGATCAGGATCATTCAGCTTGCAAATTAGACTGAATACATTACATGAAGTGATTTGATTGTTGATAGTCAGTACTGTTCTGGCAAAATTAATTTGTTCAGCAGGACACAGGTTCAGACAGGAAGCCTTTCTGATTGTTCCTGCTGCAGTGGCAAAAAAATGAACAAGAGGCCCATGGGCCACTATGCTCACCAGAGTTCAGGGGGCACTGCCCACTGGTAGGATTGTGTTTTAATCAACCATGGAAGCCCTGTGCCCAAGGATTCTACAGACAAAATTTGGACTCAATCAGCCTAGTGGCTTCAGAGGTCTGATGTCACTGTTGTTGCAGGACAACAGATGACAATTGACAATTTCCAATCTGTGGCAACCAACATTATTTAAGGAACATTTCTATGAAAGTTTGACAAAATATCTTGAAAGACATAAATGTAATTTTTCAATTTCCTCCATTAAAAGTCAATGGAAACTCTTAACTTGCCATAGCAAACAAACTAAAGAGCCAAATTTCATAAACCAAAGCTCAGGTGGGCACTGCCCAATGGCAGCTATATATTTTAACATGATATGATTTTAATGTACCAATTATAAAGTCTCCCAAACAAACCCATTAACCAAATGAGCACCCATGTGGACTCTGTATCTGAAATATTAGGTGTTTTAAAAAGTAAAGGGGATGGGACATGGACCCAGTGGGGCCCTGGTTGGTATCACTAAATGTGTCTTATCAAAAGGAACAGAGACATATATATTGTTTAGCAGTGGGGATATGTATGGTTCCTGAAATGTAAGGCCTTTAAAGCATGGAGGGATTGGGGCATGGCAGATCCCAGAAAAGCCCAAGATTATTGTCATTGACTATGTCTTATCATAAGCACCAAGATGGGATTTGAATGGTTTCTGAGATATGAGGCCCTTATATGAAGTGGATGGGAGAGAAATGGCCCCTATGGACCCCCAAGTTGGTGTGACTAAATGTGTCTAATAATAATGAACAAGAATATATATGATTATGGGGTGTGGATTTGAATGGTTTCTGAGATAAATGGCCTTCTATGAAGTTTTGGGGGCGGGGCATGGCCCCAGCACATTGCCCCAGCACAAAAGGACCCCCATGCTGGTGTGAATGAATCTTATCATAAGGAACAAGAATATAATCTGGTTAAGGGGTGAGGATCTGACAGGTTTCTGAGATATATATGGCTTTTAATGAAAGGGGTGGGGTATGACCCGTAGTGGCCCAGAGAACCCCCATGCTGCTGTTACTGATTGTGTCTTATCATAAGGAACATGAATAAATATGGTTTAGGGGTGGAGCTCTGAACAGTTTCTCAGATATATGGCTTTTGTGAAGTCGAGGGGTGAACATGGCCCCTGCGCACCCTGGGTGACCCCCAGGTTGTTGTCACCTTATGCAACTTATAATAAGGAACAAGAATATATATTGGTTTTGGGGTGGGGCTCTGAACAGTTTCTCAGATAAATGGCCTTTTATGAAGTGGAGGGTATGGGGCATGGCCCCAGCACATCTAAGCGGATGCCCAGGTTGGTGTGACTGAATGCGTCTTATCATAACGACCAAGAAATTTAGAGTTTAGGTGGGGGGATCTGAATGGTTCTTTCTGAGATAAAAGGTATTTTATTAAGTGGATGGGTGGGGCATGTCCCCAGCACATCCTGGGGGACCCCCAGGTTGGTGTCACTTACCTGGCACAAATCCTGGGGGACCTCCAAGTTGGTGTAACTTAATGTGACTTATCATAAGGAACCAGAATATATATGGTGTATGGGTTGGGGTCGTTAAGGTTTCTGGGATATTGGGCCTTTTATGAAGTGGAGGGGGTGGGGCATGGCCCAGGCACATCCCAGGCGATATCCAGGTTGGTGTCACTGAATGGGTCTTATCATAACAACCAAGAATATATATGATTTAGGGATGGGGATCTGAATGGTTTCTGAGATAAATAACATTTTATGAATGGAAAGGGTGGGGCATGTCCCCAGCACATCCCGTGGGACCCCAAAGTTGGTGTCACCTGGCATAAATCCTTGTGGACCTCCAGGTTGGTGTCACTTAATGCGACTTATCATAAGGAACAAGAATATATATGGTGTAGGGGTGGGGATCTATAAGGTTTCTGGGATATTGGGCCATTTATGAAGTGGAGGGGGTGGGACATGGCCCAGGCACATACCAGGCGAAGCCCAGGTTTGTGTCACTGAATGGGTTTTATCATAACAACCAAGAATATATATGATTTAGGGGTGGGGATCTGAATGGTTTCTGAGATAAATGACATTTTATGAATGGAGAGGGTGGGGCATGTCCCCAGCACATCCTGGGGGACCCCTTGGTTGGTGTCACTTAATGTCTTATCATAAGGAACAAGAATATCTATGGTTTAGGGGTGGGGATATGTAAGGTTTCAGAGATATATGGCATTTCATGATGTGGAGGGGGCGGGGTGGGGCGGGCATTGCACCGGTACAATCTTGGGGACCCCCAGGTTGACATAAAAGCATAAAGCTGAGAGAAGTTTACTCAAGGAACATTTCTATGAAAGTTTTGTCAAAATACCTGCAATGACTTGGCAGTAAATGCCATTTTTCAATTTTCCCAATTATAAGTCTTTGGGAACTATAAGTTGCCATAGCAACCAAACTAAAAAGCAGAATTTCGTAAAAAAACATAAACTTTCGATCGCCCTGCCCAAGGATGCTACAGATGAAATTTGGGCCCAGTCGGACTAGTGGCTTCAGAGAAGATGACGTTTGAAAATGTTGACGTCAAACAACGACGACGCAGATGACGATGGAAAACTGCCTATCCTATAAGCTCTCCTGGAGCCTTTAGCTCTGGTGAGATAAACAAGGGTGACTTTGGAAGAAAAGAATACATACTAGAATGAAAACCGGAAACTCGGTGTTATTGAGTTTCTTCATAAACAGCACTGTTATCTGCAAGGCTGAATACGCCCCTTGCAACAATTTCAGCGGTACTCGGTTTTCAAATTACTCACAATGGACTCCATGCATCCAAAGAAAATAAAAAGTATAATCTGCACTATGGTCTAGAATGTTGCCTGCTACTTTCTACTTGGTGCTTTAAGAACTCAGGTTGAATGGTTAACTCTATATGATCACTTCTCTTCTGTTCATCTCAAGTCCATTACATTTCACTAACACATTGTGACAGACCGCATTATTTCGTTTCTCCAAAATGCTCATTTTTCTTATTCAAATTTGTGAAATTTTACTTATTTATAGTTCAAATACAGATTGTGGGTGCTATTTAGAACCAGCTAATTAACAGGGTTTCTTACAAAATAGAAGTTTTGTTTGTTTGATTTGAGGTTTAATGTCCCCGTCAACACTGTAAAGGTCATTTTGGAGACGTTGCTTCCAATTTTGTGGGACTTTTACCCGACATTGAGATGAAATGACATCTCAAGCCCTGTCGTCCAATGAAACCAAAAGGTTTTTTTAGCATGGAAGGTCCGCCTCGCACCGCGGTTCCTGGACAGGCTTAGATCCTCTAAGCGGTTTACCAGTACTAGTGTGTGGGCCGGATTCAGCTCTAGAAGTGGAGGCAATGATTAGGAATCAATACAATTAACCCACAGCTCCCATCAGAGACACCAAAGGGAAAGAAACACAAACATGAAACAACAGACACTAATGGAAACATCAATAGCGGAAAGCCAAAAGGACAGTTACTTTCCCACAAAATGGCCAGTAGGCTATCCAAAATAAAATAATATAAGCCACACAAACACCCAAAGACAAACCATAACAAAAAATAAAGAACCGCCTTGGAACGGTCAGCTGAAAAGAATTCCACTGTGGGGCTTAAATCGATTTTAAGTGGCCACAATCATCGCCCTTACTTCCGTCGCGATTAAGACAAATAATTTGTTCAGTCCGCATGAAGGCCTCGTAACTCATCAGTGCAACATCTCCGTGAACACAAAAATCAAACAACCACAGAGATGAAACAACAGTGAGGACTCGACAGGGAGAAACCAATGAAATGCTGGAGCAAAAGAAAACCAACAGTTAGACTCCGATGGGCCCTACCAGAGACAGAGCAGTACTTACAACCTATGTCTTGGAGCACAAATAAGAAAATTAATGTTTACCCCTGTAAACCCCATTTTTTTTCTACATAAAGTGTTGTTTACAGTGACAGTGTTCATTACACAGACTTGTTAACCTTCACAGACTCTAGAATCAGAAATTCAAGCTGATATTATAAGTTATTTTCTGGCTATAAAAACAAGTCTTTTATTTTATTTTTCTTTATTAGCAGTAAGGCAATAAAATTTCTTCCTTTCATGCTGAATACTTGTTTGTTTGAGTTTAACAGCCCAGTAAACACTTTTTTAGTCATATTGAGCTGGTCAGTTTACCTAACATTAAACAACACTTTTACAGGGCAGGCAAACAGTGCAGGCCCAGATAAGATGCCGCAGAATGTGGCGTCTGATATTCTGCAGCTTCTGATCTGGGTCTAAACTGTTTGCAAAAAGTTTTGCCATTTTTCTAACAAATTTTTAAGAAAACAAAACCTGGCACACCTAAATTTTGAAATGGACTCCTGCTATATAAGGAGGAAGATTCCATTTGGAGCAAAAAGGGTTAAATCTTAACAAAGATCCAGATCTACAAAGAAAAATGCCTGCAACAGAACGAACACACAGGTATTTGTTTCTAAATTCCTGAAATATTGTCTGTAAATAACCATTACAGGTTATAAACACATGTATATTAAGGACAGTATGTGTAGCCAAATAACAACAATTTCAAATATTGAAAACAGTTAGCTCTTTGGCTGTTTAAGACCATTGTCTTCAAGGAAAACAAACAAAACACTGAAATGGTCCTGACTGCAGTCAATTTTAATCCATAAACTGCCAATAACAACATTTGCAGATGTCATTTTCAAATGTTGCTGTTTGATTTTTCAGAGAAGAAAAGGCTTGACTCCACATGTGAATTGTCTGCTGAATGCTGGAAGGTCATTCACATGGTGTCAAGCCTCATTTTTCATGAAACAACTTAATCATTATCCCACTGAACATGACAACACCTATCTTTGCAAACAGCTTAGATCAAGATCAGATGGCATCTGATCAGGATCTACAGTTTGTCATGCAGTCTGTGAACTGAACAAATACCTTATATCAATTTGATTGACTGTTAGTCAAAAATGGATGTGACAAAGTTAATTTAGTCATGAGTTAAAATTGTTGTCTGCTCTAAAACTTTACATGGTGCTTTATGTGTTAACAAAATATCTAAAGGGTAATGATTAAGTTCAATTTCATTTACCTTGTTCTTTTGTTAGTTCTGAGAATTTTATTCCTCCACTGAAATAAAGCAAAAACATCTTGGTGTATTTCATCAATGAAAGCACTGACCCTGGTGGGTCAAAGGTCTCTGAGTGGTTCTAAACAAACACTTAGCAAAGCTCCAGATAAGGCACTTTTTTCATCCAAAAACCACTGATGTTTTCTTATTTCTGCATGAAGGCAATTCACATGTGAGTAAAACATAATTATGTTGTGAGCATTCATTAGAAGTGCCTCAGTGAGGCACTTCTAATGAATGCCCACAACATAAGTCCAACCTGTATTAAGCAACCACCCATGGGATATTCAAAAAGTGCTTGCTTAAGACAGGTGCTTGCTTAACACAGGTGAATTTTAATACATTTTCCTTTTTTGGGAACTGAATGCCTGCTTGCTTAAGACAGTTTGCTTGCTTAATAGGTGGCCACTAAGACATGTTTTAAGGAAAAAATAATTTGGAAATACCCCCTCTTATCTGTGGCTGTGACTTAGGGTGTTTTATTTAATCCGTATGTTATCTTATGCAAAATATTGTAAACCCTGATCAGACACTGCAGCTTCACTGTTTGCCAATGTCCAACACATAAGCCAAGTCCATATTTATCAGATAACCCATCATACACACTACACAGTACTCAGATGTCATAAGAAGAATTTTGTACACATGTTGTAAGTGATAATCACATATAAGGTGCACTTTCCTTTACCAGTCTAACAACTGTAAAATGGATATGTAGTGTGCACATTCCTTCACCAGTAACTGACAACTTACAGTGCACATTTCTTTACCAGTACTGAAGAGTGAAGCTGTACAGTGTACAAGTATATTTTGACAAATGAAGAGTGAACCTGCACAGTCCACATTCTTTCACCAGTAACTGAAAAGTGAACCTATACAGTGCCGTTCCTTCATCAGTAACTGACAACAGAATTAAGTGAAGCTGTACAGTGTACATTTGACAAAAGATGGGTGAACTTGTATAGTGCACATTCTTTCACCAGTAACTGAAAACTGAACCTATACAGTGCACATTCTTTCACCAGTTATTGTTTGTTTGATTTGAGGTTTAACATCCCCGTCAACATTGTAAAGGTCATGTTGGAAAGAAGCTGCACAGTGTACATTTGACAAGTGAAGAGTTAGCCTGTACAGTGCACATTCCTCCATCCCTAAATAACATTCTGTACAGTGCACTATACAGTCAGTAACAAATAACTGAAGACTGAACCTCTTTAGTGAACATTCCTTCAAAAATAACTAACAATTGAAGAGTGAAGCTGTACAGTGTACGTCTGACAACTGAGGAGTGAACCTGTACAGTGCACATTCATTTGCCAGTAACTGACATCTAGAAAGTGAACCTATACAGTGTACATTCCTTCATCAGTTACTGACAAGAGAAGAGTGAACCTATACAGTGTACATTCCTTCACCAGTAACTAACAACTGAAGAAAACCTGTATGTTGCACATTGCTTCCCAAGTCATTTACAATTGAAGAGTGAGCCTGTACACCAACAGTAACCTGATATTCTAACACAGTACACCTATATATGCAATGGAAAGGAACTGTGATTTATTCTGGAAGAAGAGTGTAATGTAAAAAGCCACCGTTTTGTGACGTCACTCTAAGTATGTTTGACGTTTGACCATGTGATGCCATTTTCTAGCATCAAAAACATAACACAAGGACTAAAATACATGTGATAAGTCCCTAATATTGGTGGGATTTCTTCTGACAAGAGGGCCATAATGACCCTGGATCACTCACCTGATACTTGTTGTACAGATAATCGAGTGGATGGTTTGAGCCATTTTGCCTGACAGTGACCCAAGGAACATTTCTGTGAAATTATTTCAAACTCAGTCTACCTATTAAGTAGTAGAAATCATTTTAAAGCTTGTTTATTGTTTCATTTTGGTGGCTATTATGTTCATTGGAGCGAAACTATTTTGAGCAATTTTGTCAGAGGGTCACCCATGGAACATTCCATCAGAATTGTTTTCTTTCTGAGGATGAAGTCTTTCAAAAGTTCACTTCTACAGAGCTGACATGTATGTCACTACCTGGGCACCCTTCTGGACATTGAGGATCAGGTTTTAGTGCATGGAGATGAATTTGCTCAGTCTAACTTACAATGCCTCATTGTGACAAGTGGGGTGGTAGCTTAGGGTGGAAAGGGGGGTGGTTGGCATGAATTGGTGTAAGATACTAGACATATGACAATACAGAGCTGACTTGTATGTCACTATCTGGAGTCAGCTCCTAGTGCAACAGAAGGAGATGATGCGGCGCAGTCTTACTAATAATGTCACATGGTGACAAAGGGAGGGGTAGGGATGGTTATGGGTCGGTGATTCCCTTTGACAATACAGAGCTAACTTGTATGTCACTGTCTAGGCACCTTGTGGACATTGAGGGTCAGGTCCTAGTGCACCAGACAGAGATGAACCGGCTCAGCCTTAACCCTATATAAAACAAGTGGGCTCCAGGCAGGTCCATTTTTGACCCCATGGGGTTATAATTTGGACAAACTTGGTGGAGGGCAACTAGAGGAAGTTTCATTCCAAATATCAAAGACTTGGGCCCTCTGGTTTTAGACTAGAAGGTATTTGAAGATTTTCCCTATGTAAGTTTAGGTAAAAATTAGAATAATCTTGGTAGACGTCACCCACATGAAGTTTCAAGCAAAATATCAAAAACCTGGGCCTTGTAGTTTCAGAGTAGAAGATTTTCAAAGGTTTTCCATCAGCCCCCGCCCATCGGGGCTTGAAGCAATATATGGGCTGCACGGTGCTTCCACACAGAGCTAAATCCGAACCCCACACGAGTACTGGAAAACCGCTTAGAGGATCTAAGCCTGCCCAGGCAAAGGGGTGCGAGTTGGACCGTCCATGCTTATAAACTCTATTGGTTTCATTGGGCGACAGGGCTTGAGATGTCATTTCATCTCAACGTCGGGTAAAAGTCTCACAAAATTGGAAGCAACGTCTCCAAAATGACCTTTACAGTGTTGACGGGGATGTTAAACCTCAAATCAAACAAACAAAAAAAAAGCTTTTCCATATATGTCTATGTAAAACCGGTGGGGCCTCGGGCGGGGCCACGTTTGGCCCCAGGGCTATAATTTGAACAACATAGAAGAGCCAAACTGTAGAGGTCCACCAGATGAAGCATCATACCAAATATCAAAGTTCTGGGCCTTCTGGTTTTAGACAAGAAGATTTTTTAAAGGTTTTCCATATACATTGTATGTCCAAGAAAAACCAGTGGGCCCCGGGGGCAGGGCCAGTTTTGACCCAAGGGCTATATTTTTAACAATTTTGGTAGAGGTCTGCAAGATGAATTTTCACACCCCCTATATACGTCAACGTATATCCAAAGGGCCCCGGGGCAAGGGCATTTTTGGCGCCAGGGCTAAAATTTGAACAAGCTTGATAGAGGTCCACAAGATGAAGCTTCATACCAAATACCAAACATCTGAGCCTTCTGGTTTCAGACAAGAAGATTTTTGAAGATTTTCCCCATATAAGACTATGTAAAACCAGTGGGTCTCGGAGCGGGCCATTTTTGGTCACACTGCTATAATTTGAACAATCTTGATAGCGGTCCACTAGACCCAGCTTCATACCAAATATCAAACACCTGAGCCCTCTGGTTTCAGACAATGTTTTCCCCATATAAGTCAATGTGAAATCAAAGGGCCCCGAGGCGAGGGCATTTTTGGCCCTAGGGCTATAATTTGACCAATCTTGATAGAGATCCACAAGACAGACCTTCATACCAAATATCAAACACCTGAGCCTTCTGATTTCAGAAAAGAAGATTTTTAACGGTTTTCCCTATATTAGTCTATGTTAAACCAAAGGGCCCTGGAGTGGAGGCATTTTTGGTCACAGGGCTATAATTTGAACAATCTTGATAGAGGTCCACAAGACAAACCTTCATACCAAATATCAAACACCTGAGCCTTCTGGTTTCAGACAAGAAGATTTTTAAGAGTTTTCCCTATATAAGTCTATATAAAACCAAAGGGCCCCGGGGCAGGGGCATTTTTGGCCCCAGGGCTATAATTTTAACAATCTTGATAGAGGTCCACTAGATGAAGCTTCACACCAAATATCAAAGACCTGGGCCTTGCAGTTTCAGACAAATTTTTCAAAGATTTTTTCTATACAAGTCAACGTAAAACCAAAGGGCCCCCGAGTGGGGGCATTTTTGGCTCAAGGGCTATAATTTTAACAACCTTGGTAGAGGTCCACTAGATGAAGCTACACACCAAATATCAAACACCTGAGCATTAAGGTTTCAGAGGAGAAGATTTTTTAAGATTTTCCTACATAAGTCAATGTAAAACCAAAGGGCCCCATGGCGGGGGTATTTTTGGCCCCGGGGCTATAATTTGAACAATCTTGATAGAGGTCCACAAGACGAAGCTTCAAACCACACATCAGACACCGGAGCCTTCTGGTTTCAGACAAGAAGATTTTAAAGGTTTTCCCTATATAAGTCTATTTAAAACCAAAGGGCCCCAGACGGGGGCATTTTTGGCTCCAGGGCTATAATTTGAACAATCTTGATAGAGGTCCACAGGGCAAAGCCTCATACCAAATATCAAACACCTGAGCCTTCTGGTTTCAGACAAAAAGATTTTTAATGGTTTTCCCCATTTAAGTCTATGTAAAATCAACGGGCATTGGGCGGGGACATTTTTTGCTCCAGGGCTTTAATTTGAACAATCTTTGTTGAGGTCCACTAGACGAAGCTTTTCATAAGCAAATCTATTTTTTTTCTCCTGTGACCTTGATGTGCAATGGACTGGAACCATTTGAACAATTTTGAAAGGGGACCACCTAAGGATCATTCCTGTGAAGTTTGGTCAGTGGTTTAGGAGATGTCATTTGAAGAAATTGTTTACGCACGGATGCACGAACGGACGCAGGGTCGGACAAAAAGTGATCCCAAAAGCTCACCTCGTCACTACGTGACAGGTGAGCCAATAAAGGGCGAAGGTTAGGAGAATTTGAAGGAAACAACACACAATAACTGTCGATCTTTAGAGTGTTACAATCTAAATAGATCAGCTCTAGTGTGTGGTTTAATGAGTAATAAATCAGAGTTTGTTGGTCAGTTTAAGTAGACAAATCACTCACACTATGTGCTTGTGATTAGATCAACTTTACAACTGACCAACAAACTGGGATTTATTACTCAACAAATCACAGCTTGAGCAGATCTTTTTCTTAAATACGAAAGTGATTGATTGTCTTGGGGTTTAACAAGTCGACCTCCGTGGGTAAAAACAGAAGAATCAACAACATTTGCCGACAACCTTTACCTGCTGCAAGTACAGGTGGCCCTGCCCAGCCATAAGCCAGTATCAGTTGGACGCCTCAGTGACGCAAGATATACGTCACCTTCCCCTCCCCCAGCCACCCCCAACATAAAAGTGAACCTGTACAGTGTAATGACAACTGAAGAGTGAAGCTGTGTAGCCCACATTCCTTCACCAGTAACTGAAAACTAAAGAGTGAATTTTTACAGTATAATACATTCAACAACTAAACAGTGAACATATACAGTGTACATTCCTTCACCCATAACTGACAACTAAAGAGTGAATCAGAACAGTATACATTCAACAACTAAACAGTGAACATGTACAGTGTACATTTCTTCACCCATAACTGACAACTAAAGAGTGAATCTGTATAGAATACATTCAACAACTAAACAGAGAACATGTACAGTGAACTGACAACTAAGAGTGAAGCTGTGTAGTGCTCATTCCATCACCTTAACTAATAACTGAAGAGAGAATCTCTGCAGAGTATATGATTCCTTCACCAGTAACTGACAAATGAAGAGTGAAGCTGTCCGATATCATTCATTCACCAGTACAGACAACTGGTACAGACAACTACAGAGGAAATCAAAGCGCCAACGGCACTGAAATGACAGATTCTATGAGAAAATCAAAACACTGTGAAAACTAATAGACAACCTTTCTAAAAAATCTTAAAATTTAGAAAAGTAGTTCTGCAAATTCCATTGTATGATATGTTTGCAGATGTCTATACACTGGTGGTATCATGAAATGCCATTCGATGTTTCAAATTTTGGAAAGAAACTATTTACGTTTTCAAAACCAAACATTAAAATTCAAGTTTTAACAATACTACTGGCAATTAGTAACATTTTTGTCTGGTCGGTTGTGGATACCTCCCCCCCAAAAGTTACTCTATTTTTCACAAAGAGATCGGAGGAGAAAGGCTGGTCAGTCCAGTACATGAATTCCATTGGCGTGAAGACATTTTTGAGTAAGAACACCACTATAACCACGCACGTAATCCTGCTAGATTAGATATCCCGGATTCTGAGCGTAAACAAATAAATGGAACCACGTGAGGCCGACGCACTTGATTGATGTAACGTCTCGCTGTTCAGTTAACGTCACAGTCATGATCTTTAATGTTCTAAATGTCGCTAGCTACAATAGCTCGACATACCATTTCGCTTATTCCATCCGATATGTCATGCTCTATTACGCACGCGTCGCCTCTGCATACCTTACACCTATGTGTCGAAACATCCCGAAACGACAATCGGCGTGATTCACGCTGAAGTGCGATGTGTCACTGAAACACATATCACGCGAGTCGTTTAGACGCCAATATACATGTACGTATTTCATGCACCAGCGTAAGTGTTCCGTACTGTGTCGACGTCTTAATGTTGGTCACGACAGGGACGTCTAGCTCTCAAAAGTGCATCGCATAAGTGCGACGAACAGTGCCAGTGCTTATTAGTCGGTAGTTGAAACCCTTTATCTACAGGTACAGTGTAGCAGATGCCGGCGGAAATCTGCTTCGCATATGCGTCTGTCGGATGAATCGATCTTGACGTACTGACGTCGGTCTTCCGCTACGCCGACGTCCACTAGCGTCTTCTGTTGATAGTAAGATGTCGCTCCAACAGACAAATAGATCACACACATGTGGCACCCAAAATCAGAGTCAACGCCATCCGCTTTCCGACCAGCTTCTAACTGTCCATTAGAAGCCTCCGTGGTGTAGTGGTTATGCTACTCGCCTTGTAAACCAGGGATCGCAGGATCGATCCCAGACTTCTCTAGACTTTCGGATGTGTCTTTAAACCGTGGTATCGTCTCCGTATGACCTTAGCTGTTGGTGGGACGTATAACTCAAACCACTCACTCACTCCCTCTAACTGTCCAGGGTTTAATGAAAAATGTTGCAATACGTTCTCACTTGATGCTTTTTGAGACAAAATACAATTTCTTCTTTTCTAGGCACGACCTTACATCACACATCAAAAGTTTGATCCTGAACATGTGGTTTCTATCAGTGCTGGTATAAAGGTGGTACACAGGATCGTTAGCCCCCGCCCATCGGGGCTTAAAGAAATAGATGGGCTGCATGATGCTTCCACGCAGAGCTGAAACCGACCCGCACACGAGTACTGGTAATCTGCTTAGAGGATCTAAGCCTGCCCAGGCAAAGAGGTGCGAGTTGGACCGTCCATGCATATAAACCCTATTGGTTTTGATTGGGCGGCAGGGCTTGAGATGTCATTTCATCTCAGTGTCGGGTAAAAGTCCCACAAAATTGGAAGCAACGTCTCCAAAATGACCTATACAGTGTTGACGGGAACGTCAAACCTCAAATCAAACAATACAAAACCAGGTTCGTGGCCGGACTGGTAACCATATGTCACGGTTGATTGATTTAACCTTTTTAGCTTAAGGGCATGGTGCCTTAGCGTGTTGTAATCATGCAATCGTTTGGTTTCAAAATCAAAACACTGAAAGTGTTGGTGGGATGTAGGTCGGGGTAAAAGTCCTGGGCTGAGATTAAACTATTTTTAACTCTGAAATTCCAAACAAATAGTGAAGATTTTGATAAGAAGCGCGTTCTGCCGCGTCCAAACTTGGTCTACACTGTTTGCCAAGCTCACCCTATGATTCCAGGATGACCCTCTTCAGTTTTATGGAATACCCTGATCTCACTGCGGCTATTTTCTGCAAGAAAAAGGTTATTCTGAGAAGTCAGTGATAGTCACGTAGACGTTAGCTCTGAATCGCTTTTTTTATTAGTAACTTTGGGTCGAATGCCAAACAATCAACCCGAACATAGCCGGGTCGTTTGTCAGTCTTGGTTACATGTAAGTGTTATCTGTAAAATCTGCACTTGAAAAAATGTTCGATCTGGCATACAATGTAGACTAAGATCAAACGCCACAGAACACGGTGCTGATCTTGTTCTACATTTTTTGCATCAGTTACTAAACTTCCGTTAAGTTTAAACGGATCAGTCCAAATCCTCGTTCATGACCAGCCTGCATTTAGAGACAATCGGCATGAGTGTTGTCAGTGCTTTGATTTATTCACTGCCTTGAGTTTCTGGAGTGTACTCTTCCATCACTGAAGTTGGGCTCGTCCATTCTGCTAAATATGGCACCTAGAATTATATCACAGGACCTACACTGTTTGCATAGGTATCTGTACCATATTCCAGGGTTGAAAGGGACAGCCTTTCTCGCAAAGTCTGATATACACCTAGTTGTAACTGACCTAGACTTGACCTCGAACGTCGGAAAACCCATTAATATTCTGGTCTGCAGCTTACCGGCTGGTCTTTAAGGATTAAATGTTGACAGCACTGTTAGAAAACGGTGTAAAACCTGAGCAGACGTCTAAGCAGATGCCGCATTGATCTAGGTATACAGTCTCGCATGATGCAGCTGATTCATATGAAGTGCTGAATATATTCTCTGAAAGGTAAGATAAAATCGTCAAGTCGTCTGCTTCAAACGTTTGTATTGCGATTATAGGATGTACAATTTTGATAACTGCGCCTAACCGGACTACATTTTTGTGCGGACTCATATTTCTTTGGCGGTCAAAGCCGGAAGAAAGTCGTAAGAAAGCCGGAACTACTTTACAACACGCAGGATAGCTAGAGATGACAGATAGAATCTGTCATTAATAAAGGTTTCCTTAAAAGAAAGTTTTCTCTGAAAACAGGCTAATTTGCCTTGATGCTGCATACATTGGTAAAGAGAAATCATTTGACAATCTATTGGATGTCTTCAACAACCTAAGAAACTGTATCAGTTGCTAAATGTCTGTAATCTCAGCACAGAATCCAATCAAGTGTCAGACAAAATCAATAGAGAAGAAAATATACCAAAACATGTAGCTTTTTCTCTCACTTGATTCAGACCTTTAACCCATTTTGTACCAAATGGAATCTTCCTCCTTATATACAGCCAGAGTCCATTTCAAAATTTAGGGGGCCAGGTTGTGTTTTCATCAAAATTTATTTGGAAAATGGCTGAACTTTTAGCAAACAGTGGAGGCCCTGATCAGACACCGCATTCTGTGGCATCTGATCTGGGCCTGCACTGTTTGCCAAGGTACCCCAAGGGGTTTCCCTTACTGAATGGGTTAAGATGCCATGAAAAACTGCATCTTAAAATCTTGTCTGTTTTTGTCGTCTGCTGAATACTTTTTCAACTTTTCCAAACATATTTTTGCGAACAGGCAAACAGTGTGGACCTAGGTCAGTCAAGTATAATTTTGTCTTTACTATCAGACAGCAAAGCCTCAGTGTGCTGATGTGACAAATAAAAGGTAACCGACCATGTAAAAACAGAAATAAACATGTGCCCACCTCACCCCTAACTGCTGCCCGTAAAGATTGATTGTATTTGGGTTTAACATGTCAACCCCTGTGAGTTACTTTGGGTCATCTCCCAGAGAAAAGCAGAAGGGAGATAGAAGTGAGTAGAGATGATAAAAGTGAGGGACAGGGGAAATTAGACTTATTTTCTGAGAAAACAGATGTCCCCCACCACATACCCCTTTCAAAACAATCTTAATTTAACAGCACCACTGTGACCTTGAAAAAAAGGTCAAGGTCACGAAAACCTAATCATTTCTTCATCGCGACTAATATATCCATGCAAATTTGATTATAATCCACACAGTAGTTCATGCGATATACTGCACACAACCTAAATTTGCCTAAATTTGACCTACATGTATTTAGCATGGCTTTAACTTTGAACATATGGTCAAGGTCACCAAAACCTAATCATACCTTCATCCTGTCCGAATGTTATATCCATGCCAATTTGATTAAAATTCACCCAGTAGTTCATGAGATATCTTGCGCACAAGAATGTCACGCCGACGCATACACAGACACCAACGGGATCCCCACACACACCGCCCTTCGATAGGGTGAAATAATGGAAGGTAGAAACTAAAAATATAACAACATTTTGCCTCTTCCCTTTCCTGCTGCAAGGACAGCAGCCCTTTCCAAACTGTAAACCGATATCAGTTGGATGCCCCAGTCACCTCACCCAACCACCCATGCTGCCTGCAAAGAATATCCTTACAAAGAACATTATAATTACCTCATTAAGACAAAAGCTGTCTCTGGTGCTCGGTATACCTGAAAATACAACAAACGCTGTCAGACAGAGAATAACGTAAAAATCCTAAACATTCGGACACCTTGAGGACTCCTAAAATTTTAACAAATTTGTTTCATGATCCAGCAAGGAGTCCAAAAGGTGTAGACAGAATGGCAAACAGTGTAGACCCTGATCAGACTGTTCCTTCAGGAGCAGTCTGGTCTGGGTCTGCACTGTTTGCTTAGGCCTGCCTGTCCTAATACTTAGGATCATAACCGTAGTCTGCACATACAGAGAAACGACTGGTCCCTCTTGAGTAACTATACATGTACTTGTGTAGATGGGGAAGACTCTGGTCAGACTTCTGGTATACACAGTGTGATCTGAATCTTCAATGTTAGGCAAAAAAAAGTCTTGTTTCCAGAAACCTTAATGACACTACTTTTTTGGGCCTACGGTACTCAATCAGGTTGTTTTCAAGACATGATGAGATATTTTCATCTATTTTCAACTATTTTTAGGGTATTTTAGAGATATTATGCTTTTTGTATAAGAAAAATAAATAAGTAAAAAAAAGATTACTTACAGTACGGCTCAGGTATTTGAACCGTTTTTCTTTTTCATTCCGCGGACAACTTTTTAAATCCGCGTTTTTCCGCCGAATGGTTTGAAGTAAACAACACCGAGTGAAAATATTTAGGGGTGTAACGATGCATCGATAGTTCGATGCATCGCGATAGGGACTACCTCGATAGCAATGCATCGATAGTACTTTGGACTATCGATAACTATCGCCGATAGTTCTTTCAACTATCGATAGTTTCGATTGTTTTTTTTTTTCTTGAACAGACTTTGAAAATATACCTGTACTGTTGTTTAATAACGCAAGTATTTTTGCTTAGGATATCCATTCAGTTGTAATCAGGACAGACTGATAAGCCGTCACATATGTGCATGATGATCCGAGTCTTCGCTGGTCGCATATGTGTATCATAGTTTTTTGCCGTGTGGTGAATTTCTCGCGGCGATGAATTTCCCGCTGTCATTTTTGCACGTGCAGTTGAGGCAGTCAGAAATTTTCCCGCGCTTTTCAATAACAACACGTCAACGATAGCTTGCTCACGCATTTGTTGCATGCAACTTTTTGAAAACATGACATTGAAACCTGTCCGACAAGTGAAGGCTCAGATCAGCCTGTGCAGTCATATATAAATGTTTGTTGTTTGTATTAGCTTTGCGTAGTATGACTTCTGGCACCAACGCCATTTCCCTGTTCAGTTTTGAAGACATTTGCAAGATGCACAAGCTGATCTTATGTATGAAGAAATGTTTGTTTTCGCTGTGTGCTGACACATTCACATAGGTAAATGTATAATAAACAACGGTATAATGCAGTTTAACTTCTTGCATATGTGACTCGTTTTGCGTCCGACAAACACGATTGCTAATGAGTATTAGGGCCAGACTGTTAAACCGCCCTTTTGTGGTCGCATTAGAAATGTTTCTCGAGAAATGCACAGAATGTGCATGCGAGTACATGATAGACTCAGATTAGTCGATAAGACTAGTATGCACAAATACATCAATGACGATGTCATCAGTCGGCTGGCCGGACCGATTGGGATTGAATTCTTGGGGGAATATTTATGCTGAGAAAGTTTTATTTTCCTGTCGTCATTCTGTAGGAAAAAAACGTGCAGCACGAGGCCTTAGGTCTCTGTCTATCAAGTACTTTCTTAAGGTGATTCCGGATGTTTTGATGGTGGACACTGGACAACCTGGGACAAATTGACGTTTTTATTTTTCGTGTGTCTTTCTTATTTTATTTTTGGTTGTCTTTGTACTATGAGCCCAGGTCGATCCCTGTACATATTGCTAAACTAAAACACCGACTTGATCATTGCTTTACTTCTAGCTTTTGATGGTTGGTTGATTTTAGGTTTAACGTCCCCGTCATCACTGTAAAGGTCATTTTGGAGACGTTGCTTCCAATTTTGTGAGACTTTTACCCGACATTGAGATGAAAATGACATCTCAAGCCCTGTCGCCCAATGAAACCAATAGGGTTTATTAGCATGGACGGTCCGCCTCGCACCGTGGTTCCTGGACAGGCTTAGATCCTCTAAGCGGTTTACCAGTACTAGTGTGCGGGCCGGATTCAGCTCTGCGTGGAAGCATCTAGCTTTTGATGCTAACTTCAAATAAAAAATATGTAAATTCAAGTTTTAATGCAGTTTGTTAGATTCATGTCGCCCTTATAGAGGTGCTAAAATGTCGTGCTGTGATTACGTAATACTATGTAATAAATAATCGGGTTACCTAATTAACTGAATACACAGATTAATTTACCATAAGCGGCAAACATCAAACAATCGAAGACCGATCAGCATGTGTCAGTTTCCACAAGCAGAACATCTCAAACAATGCAAAGGTATTAAAGCTATGATAACCATCACTTACAAGCATATATACTGGAAGCAGCAAGCTATTTTTAGGCGGTGGGTCCTTCTGCAGGTCGTGGGGATATGTAAAGAGCCGTCTCCCTATTATGTTTTTTTCTGGAATAGCCCCGAGGGAATGAATGCTGATAAATTGAAACACACAATAAACATACAATTTCAGGCCATGGCAATTTTCCTAACTCGTTCTGTCACTCTTAGCCATTTTATGTGAGTGATATAACATCTATGAATCATTTATAACATTGCCCGATAGTATCACGATAGTATCGTGATAGTATGCCGCGATAGTGATAGTATCGTGATAGTAGTTTCCACGATAGCAATACTATCACGATAGTCAAAATTGGCATCGATAGTCAGCCCTAAAAATATTTACTCCAAGTTATGCGCTCTATATTCCGAGGAAACTCCGTGGACCTCAGAGCTTTCCTGTGATATTCGGAGTGTTTGCGAGTATTTGCGAGTGGTGATTAATTTAATTAAACTGTACAGGTAAGTTATAAAACGGGACAGTCATTTTTCTCTCTCTCAATTACCTAATTAACATTTCTAAGGTAATTACATTGAATTTAACCATAATTTTATAATGTTCAACATGCTTTCAGACTTGAAAGAGTTGTATGTACTTGTCATGCCCAACTGATTCCCTTGTTTGAAATCACTGTACAGTTTTACACCCTGGGTAATTAGTGATTACCTCTTTGTTGAATTTTGACATTGTTTACATTATAATAACAATCAGTGATATATATTATCTTATAATTACATCTAAATATATATGATGGTAAAAGAACATTAAATAAACAAAAAAAAATGCCCAGGTATTTCGTCAAATTCCTCAGAGTATTTCCGCATAACTTCGCGAGAAAATATTGCCTCCGCACAGTCCTTGCGAGTGTTTTAGAGGAGTGTCTGCCGAATATATACATCTACTCCGAACAATTCTGAGTGTTTATGGAAAGTGCTCCAAATGCCGAGATTCGGAATAAAGAGTTTTTTGGTTCTTATACCTGAGCCGTACTGTACCTTCGGACCCTGAAAATTTTTGAGACATTCTTGGAAACAAGAGTTTTCTTTTAACTTGCATGCATATTTAAGTAGGCCACAACCTCTTTATAACACTACTGCTGGTGTCCAAAGCTGAAATCATGTTATTTAAAGGACAGTGTTATATCCAAACAAGAGGCCCATGGACCACTATGCTCACCAGAGTTCAGGCGGGCACTGCCCACTGGCAGCCATGTATGGTTTCAATTTATTGATTATAAAGTCTCCCAAATGAACCTTGTTCCATAAGGACTCTGTATCTGAAATATTAGGCCTTTTATGGAGTGGAGGGGTGGGACATGGATTCAACAGAGCCCACGTTGGTATCACTGCATGCATCTCATCATAAGGAACAAGAATAAATGAATGGTTTAGGGGTGGGGATATGTACAGTTCCTGAGATATAAGGCCTTTTAAGCTGTGGAGGGGTTGGAGCATGGCCCAGGCAGACACCAGGAAATCCAAAATTGTTGTCCTTGAATGTGTCTTAATCTCTTATCATTAGGACCAAGAAAATATATTGTTTAGGAGTGGGGATCTGAACTGTTTCTGAGATATGAGGCCTACTTATGATGTGAAGAGGAGACAAATGGCCCCTGTGGACCACCAAGTTGGTGTGACTGAAAGAATCTAATCACAAGGAACAAGAATATATATAATTATGAGGTGGGGATCTTAATGGTGTCTGATATATATGGCCTTTTATGAAGTGGAGTGGTGGGCCATGGCATCGACACATTGCCCTAGCACAAATACACCAAAGGTTGATGTGACTGAATGAGTCTTATCAAAAGGAACACAAATATACATGCCTTAGGGGTGGGGATCTGACAGTTTCTGAGATATTTGGCATTTAATGAAGTGGAGGGTTGGGGCATGGCCCAAGCGCACCCTGGGAGACCCTAGGTCGGTAACACTAAATGTGTCTTATCAAAAGGAACAAGAGTATAATGGTTTAGGGATGGGGATCTAAATGGTTTCTCATATATTGGGCCTTTTACAAAGTGGAGGGGGTGGGGCATGGCCCGGGCACATCCAAGGGGACACCCAGGTTGGTGGCACTGAATGCGTCTTATCATAAGGAACAAGAATATATATGGTTTTTGGGTGGGGATCTGAATGGTTTCTGACATATATCACCTTTTATGAAGTGGAGGGGTGGGGCATGGCCTAGGCACATCCCAGGGGACCCTCAGGTTGGTGTCACTGAATGAGTCTTATCATAAGAAACAAGAATATATATGGTTTTGGGGTGGGGATCTGAATGGTTTCTGAGGTATATCGCCTTTTATGAAGTGGACGGGTGGGGCATGGCCCCAGCGCACCCTGGGAGACCCCTAGTTTGGTATCACTGAATGCCTCTTATCATAAGGAACAAGAATATATATGGTTATGGGGGTGGGGATCCAAACGGTTCCTGAGATATTGGGCCTTTTATGAAGTGGAGGGGGTGGGGCATGGCCTGGGCACATCCCAAGGGACCCCCAGGTTGGTGTCACTGAATGTGTCTTATCATAAGAAACAAGAGTATATGTGGCTTTGTGGTGGGGATCTGAAAGGTTTCTGAGATATATCGCCTTTTATGAAGTGGAGGGGTGGGGCATGTCCCCGGCACACCGCGGGGTTGGGCATGTCCCCGTCTTCACTGCGGTTGACCCCTAGGTTGAAATCAATGAATGGGTCTTAACATAAGGTACAAGAATATATATGGTTTAGGGGTGGGGATCTGAACGGTTTCTGAGATATTGGGCCTTTTATGGGGTGGGGCAAGGCCAAGGCACATCACAGGGGTCCCCCAAGTTGGTGTCACTGAATGCGTCTTATCATAAGAAACAAGAATATATATGGTTTTGGAGTGGGGATCTGGATGGTTTCTGAGATATATTGCCTTTCATTAAGTTGAGGGGTGGGGCATGGCCCCGGTGCACCCTGGGAGACCCCTAGGTTGGTATCACTGAATGCGTCTTATCATAAGGAACGAGAATATATATGGTTTAGGGGCGGAGATCTCAACGGTTTCTGAGATATTGGGTCTTTTACAAAGTGGAGGGGGTGGGGCATGTCGCGGGCACATCTCAGGGAACCCCCAGGTTGGTGTCACTGAATGCATCTTATCATAAGAAACAAGAATATGTATGGTTTTGGAGTGGGGATCTAAACGGTTTCTGAGATATTGGGCCCTTTACAAAGTGGAGGGGGTGGAGCATGGGCCCGGCACATCCCAGGGGACCCCCGAATGCGTCTTATCATAAGAAAAAAGAATATATATTATATGGTTTAGGGGTGGGGATCTGAATGGTTTTTGAGATATATGGCCTTTTATGCACTGGAGGGGGGTGGGTCATGGCCCGGCACACCCTTGGGGACCCACAGGTTGACATAAAAGCATGTGGCTGAAAGAAGTTCACTCAAGGAATATTTCTATAAAAGTTTTGTCAAAATATCTGCAAAGGTTTGGCAGTAAATGCCATTTTTCTATTTTCCCTATTATAAGTCATTGAAAACTCTTAAGTTGCAATAGCAACCAAACTAATGAGCTGATTATCATTAACAAGAGGACCATGATGGTCCTAATTCGCTCACCTGAGCTAAGAGATATACAATGTCATGTGGGTCCCAGGGTGGGGCAATTTTTGGCCCAAGGTCTATAATATGAACAATCTCGGTGGACCCCAGTGTGGGGCATTTTTACCTCAGGGCTATAATTTGAACAATCTTGGTAAAGGTCCACTAGATGACGCTTCATATCAAATATCAAAGACCTGGGTCTTCTGGTTTCCGACAAGAAATTTCTCAAAGGTTTAACTTTTTTAGCCTATGAAAAAAAACAGTCGGCCTTTGCGCGGAGGCATTTTTGGCCCCAGGGCTGTAATTTGAAAATTTTGGTAGAGGTCCATTAGATGAAGCTTCCTACCAAATATCAAAGACCTGGGCTTTCTGGTTTCAGATAAGGAGATTCCCAAGATTTCCCTATATGAGCTTATGTAAAATCAGTGGGCCCTGCCACGGTGGCATTTTTGGTCCCAGGGCTAACATTGAACAATCATGGTAGAGGTCCACTAGATTAAGCTTCATACTAACTAGCAAACACCTGGGCCTTCTGGTGTCAGATTTATGAAGGTGTTCCCTATATAAGCCTATGTAAAATCAGTGGACCTGGGGCGGGGTTATTTTGGTGCCAGGGCTATAATTTGAACCATCTTGGTAGAGGTCAACAAGATGAAGCTTCATACCAGATACCAAAGACCTGGGCCTTCTGGTTTCAGACAAGAAGATTGCCCTATATTAACCTATGTAAAACAGGTGGGCCCCATCGCGGGGGGGGGGGGGGGGGGGGGGGGGGGGGGGTTGGGATGTTTGGCCCCAGGGCTCTAATTTGAACAATCTTGGTAGAGGTCCACTAGAAAAAGCTTCATACCAAATATCAAAGACCTGGGCCTTCTGGTTTCATACAAGAAGATTTTTAAAGGTTTTCTGTTATTTTCCCCTTTTTGTTGCCATGGCAACCAGAGTTCTGCCTGGAATTGAATTCTTTGAACAACTTTGGGAGAGGACCACCTATGGATCATTTCTGCCAAGTTTTGACAAAATCTGTTCAGTGGTTTAGGAGGAGATGTTGTTTAAAGAAATTGTGAACAGACGGACGGACGGACGACGACGACGACGGAGGGTGAACGATCACAATAGCTTACCCTGTGCCTTTGGCTCAGGTGAGCTAAAAACACAAACTATCAATCCCCCAGCCCAAGGATGCTACAGATGAAATTTGGGCTGAATCGGCCCAGTGGCTTCAGAGGAGATGTCTTTTGAAAGTGTTGACACCAGACGACAAAGGACAACTGCCTATCCTATAAGCTCCCCCGGAGCCTTTGACTCTGGTGAGCTAAAAACAAGTCACCAAGCAGTCAACAATCGCTCACCTGAGAACTAGAACAGGTGGTCAGATTCAAGCCAAATTCAAACTCATCTGAGATATAATGCTTGTCCTTGTTTACTAAAAGTTTACAAAAGAGAGCTGGTATGCAAGGACGCAATGGTCAGTGGTTTGTTGTTACTAGAAAAAATAGTTCTGTTGATAAATCCATGGCCAGATTAAGCCTTTGATATACTCTGTCTTTATGAACGGATTATTATCCTAACAAAAAAGTTCCAGTAATTATTGGTTAGTATTTCCAAAAATGGAAATGTCACTGATATTGAGTTTCTGTTGCAAGTAGTTTAGGTCGTAGTACCAAAGCGTTAATCCAAAATCGTTAATCCATAGACGAAATGGCAAATATCAATGTTCAGATCAACAGACATGGACTCCAGAAGAGTGTAATCAGGCGTTCGCGAAATTAAGCATTACTTGGTAATCAAGCTTCGCCCACCATGCCAATCGACCCGAACGAAGAAAAGGTGTAAATGCCGAGAAGGGTATGTCGAGATTTTGGAAGTCTTCCTATGGCTGTCCATTGGCAAACATATCAGAAATAATATCACTGATGAATGAGGCGCAGAATATTTGGTATAAACAAAGCTGTCAAATGACCTAGAGAAATTTTGCTATTAGACAGGGAGAGAAACAGTTTCCTTCCATATAGTACACATGCATAAATATGTCTCTTTTCTGCATTGGTATTGTAATTGTTGACGTTTCTTTAGTATCTTATTTTTTTCTATTTTTTTATATTTGTCAATATAGTGGTTAATTTATCGGAAGCGAGCTTTTTAGTTTTAGTATTTTTTCTGGTTGTAAAACTTTCAACCACTTCTTGAATGTTTCTGCTGAATGCAAGTTCACTGTTTTTTTAAGCACTGTTCTTGCTTGCTTTTTGTTCATTAATAATTACCAGTACATTTCTGTGCAATGTATCTCTCAGCTAAGAAAGAGCATTGCAGTGTTTGGACAGAAAAAAAGCACCACAATGTATTTACTGAAAATAATTTAAAATCCTATGAGTAATGCGATAACTACTCACAGATTGAATAATTATTAGCAACAGTTTAAATGCTTCTTGATATCTTACATAATGTGCTTTGTAATTACTGCAACAACTGCTGAGATAGGTAAATGAAGTGAAAGACCTATACAAATATACTACTCAAAGTTTGATAGGGATCACTTTTTATGTACCAAATTTTGCACAGAATATTTATAAGTTCTTGACAGAATATGTACTCGGTATATTGATAAATATCTTAAGCAGAAACTTGTGTGCAGTTCAGTACTCATAAAAGTGTACACTTCTCACAATTCGCAAATGAATTCATGCAGCCCTAAAATCTTGCGTAGCACTGCTGTCCAACAGACCAATCAAACTTGTCAGTGTTCCTTTACCAAGCGTAAAAAGGACTTCATTTGATTTGTGAAACACTAAAATGCCTAGGGGGACAATTAAGAAACCGTCTGAGCCCCGAAGAAATGAATCGTTGCGTCGGAATGTTGGAATCTTGCGTCTCTCAACGTCGTGTTGCTGGGATTCTGAATGTGTCTCAGAGCGTGGTTTCACGAATGTGGAGCCGGCATCTTACCCACGGAAATCCTTCACACAGCCGCGGTGGGGTGGAGAAAGGGCTACAACTCAACGTCAGGGCCGTTTCTTGTTGATTCAGTCTCGACGTCAACGGTTCCTGAACGCTACGCGTTTGCATAACGAGCTTATGAACGGAACTGGAGTACGAATTTCTACACAAACTGTCAGAAACGGACTCCACGAGTTTGGACTTAATGCCATGAGGCCTGCTGTACGTGTCCCGTTGACGAGACAGCACGTGCAAGACCGGTTAGACTTTGTCAGAACTCACGTCAGGTGGACGGTTCGTGACTTGACGCCAGTACTGTTTACTGAGGGGTCCAGATTCTGTCTAGACTTCACTTATAAACGTCAATTAGTGTGGCGAATGTCTAAACAGCGATTCGATGACTTGAATGTGGCAGAGCATGATCGCTATGGAAAGGGGTCAGTCATGGTTTGGGCTGGGATAAGCGTGAACGGTTAACCTGACTTGTACGTCGTTGAAAACGGAACGTTAATGGCAGTGAGGTACTGTAATGAGATTCTTGATGAGTTTGTGAGACCATATGCAGATGCTATCGGCCCGGACTTTATTCTGATGGATGATAATGCCCGTCCCAACCCTGCCAACGTCACTGATTCCTACCTGGAACGTGAGACAATCGTTCCTATGGACTGGCCTGCTGGGTCACCGCACTTAAATCCGATTGAGCATGCGCGGGACATGCTACATACAGAGTGCTGTTTCAGCCGGACCTGTGCATCCGAGGACTTTACAGGAGCTCAAAGATGCATTGGTTGCTGAATGAAAGCTGATTTCACAAAACCGGATACAGACTCGGATTACGAGCATGCGCAAGCGATGTCGTACTGTAATTGATGCCCTTGTACGCCATACACGTTATTAAGCACGTTTGTCTAAACAAATTTGGAAATTTGTGAAAAATCAGTTGTCCAAATCCCTTCGTGTTACGGCAAATTTTGGGGGTGCCAAGACGTTTGCTGTTGTCACGCTTGAATGCAGTACCAGTTCACAAAATTAATCACTAGGTTTTGTGAAGGATACATTTTCTATCATTATGTATCAAATTTGGATTCAGCTGATTAATTCATCCAAAAATTATTTTGCATTAAATAAGTGATCCCTATCAAACTTTGAGTAGTATATATAGACAACACAATCATGATCACATAAGTTTTGGAACACTGACAAATGTACGACCATGTGAATTGTAAAAGCAAATTCAAATGGCTTTAGAATACAGCTTCAGGAAGCCGTTTGATTTCGTTCATAGGGACTATACAAAAAAGATAGATTGGATAGTGCCTATGCAGATACAAATTCTGAAAACTTAATGTCCAGGAAAAGTAATCTCAAGTGTTATTGGTTTTCCCTAGGGTGAACCTTTCTTTTTAAATGGACAGTTGGGGTTAAATAAACAAACAACAGTTTGAATTGAGTGTCATTTATCTCCAGTCGGATAACAAATCTCACAAAATCTGAAGCAACATCTAAAGTGACTGCTATGTTGTTGATTTGAATGTTAAATCTAAACATCACCTTAGCACCATTACCAAATTAGACAAGAAAGACAGAAAGAAAACTGTGCACATGATTACATGGGTGCGTTTGATGACGTTTGTCATCAACCCCTTTGCGGCATGGTTCTGTAGACAAAATAGTTTGTTCCATAGGGGCAAATTTACTGAAATTGATGTTTTGAAATAATACTTATAATTATGCTATGAACTACTTACACAAACCATACTATGTGATAGCCATCCAAATTGAAAGCAATCGTAAAGTATTATTAAACAGCATGACCAAAACATGATAATCATATAATTTCACATTTTGCTGAATCAGGGCTACCAGTATTCAGTCTGTTAAAACAAAATATTACCTGTCCTCAATTTCCATCAAAATTCATCAACATGTTCCTAAGATATGTGGGTAGTTTTTATGTTAAAATGGTGTCTTGACAAAAATTGGAATTTTGTCAATTGGAACATGGTAAAAATGCATATAAAATTTAAATAAATACAAAAATAAGAGATGAAATATGGGGACACCATCAAAGAAAACTGAATGTCCAGCCACTATTACTAGACATATGAGGTCATTCATAGTATCAACTAACTCACCAATTATGGCTTTAATTCATAAAACATAGCAGCATTAGATATATGAAATTCTGAATACTGTAGACAAGTTTATATGAGAGTACCTTCTGTTGTGAAAGAGACTTCATAAAATATGTAATAATTTACTACGGAAATAAAATTTAAAAGTGAATGCATCGTAATTATAATGGTTATACCCAAGGCAATTATTGTGCATAATTTCATCAAAATCCAAGCGTGGGCAGAAACCAATGCAAATTTCCTATACCTTGAAAGACCCCCTTTGATCAAGATTGGCTGTGGGGTATTTGAGATACACTAATTTGAAATCGTTTACGGACGCATGTGTGCATGGACGCAGGAGGGACAAAATGTGATCACTATATGATAGGTGAGTTAAGAAGATCTGACAGAAAACAGCTGAGAAAAAGTAGTGACACCATTTTTTGCTTATAGTTATATACTCAGGGGCGGGTAACTCCATTGGTCCGAATTCGAACTCGACGTGGACGGTATGCCTCTCCTGGTTATCTACAAGCGGATTGGACCAGAAATGGTTGAGAAAAGTTGGAGACATCCTTTTTCCATTGTAAGCCTATGGTAACATTTTTCAGTCTCAAGGGGATGTAATTGCGAAACCAGTTGACAGATTAAAGCGAAATTGAAACTCACCCGGGATATTATGCTTGTCCTTGTTTACTGATAGTTTCAAAAAGATCAGATCAGACAGCTGAGAAAAAGTGGGGACACCATTTTTCGTTTATTTTCTGCTCAAGGGCAGGTAACATAAAAGCGTTTGGTCCTGTGAGGCCAAAATTTGAACTCGACATAGACTGTATGCCTCTCCTGGTTATCTGCATGTTTGATTAATATCGGATCAGAAATGGCTGAGAAAAGTTTGAGACATCTTTTCTCCATTGAAAGCCTATGGTTAAAATCCCCCCCCCCCCCCCCCCCCCTCAAAGGAAAATATCTGCGAAATCAGTTTTCCATTGTACAGCCTATGGTATTTTTTTTTACGCTCACGGGAACATAACTGCGGAATCGGTTGTCAGATTCAAGCAAAATCTTGAAAGATAACCAAAAAGTACACCTAAGGACAAATGAAAAAGATATCTTGTTTTCAAAATAGAAGCGGAGGCAATGATCAGGAATTAACCCACAGCTCCCATTAGAGACACCAAAGGGAAAGAAACACAAACATGAAACAACAGACTCAATGAAAACATCAACAGTTAAATGCCAAAAGGACAGTTACTTTCCCACAAAATGACCAATAGGCAATCCAAAATAAAACAATATAAGCGACACAAACACCCAAGACAAAACACAACAAAAACAAACTGCGACAGAAGAACCGCCTTGGAACGGTCAGCCAAAACGAATTCCACTGGGGGCTTGGGGGCTTAAATCGATTTTATGTGGCCACAATCCTCGCCCTTACTTCCATTGCGATTAAGACAAGATCAAGCCTTTCCACTGTAAAAAAAAAGGGAAATCTATATTCAATAAAAAAAAATTCTACAAATTTCCAAGTAATAATAAGGCATCACAGAGGATACGAATCCCCTCGCACAAGACAACTTGTAAATAGCCTAGCCTAGCATTTGTGTAAAGTGCCACTACATCGATCAATAAATGTAGGTGCTATGGCGATGACAAAGTTTAAAACTAGAAAAAGTGTCCATAGGACACGGATGCCCCCGCCAAATACCATTCATAAACAAGGCATCGCATGCGATACAAATCCCCTCGCACAAGACAACTTCATGTGTGAAAAATACTGAAAAGTTTGTTTAAAAATCCATCAATAAATGTAGGTTCTAGAGTGATGACAATATTTCTCTAAAAATAATCATAGAGACCTTGACTTGAGGCCATGGCCGCGAAAGTAGATCTTGCTCAAGATATTATCATAAGCATCTTTTGTGTGAAGTTATATTAAAATCATAAATGTAGGCGGTAGAGCGATGACAAAGTTTTTTCTAAAAATAGCCACAGTGACCTTGACCTTGAGGTCATGACCTTGAAAGTCACAGCAACTTGAGATCTTATCTTAAGAAACATTTGTGTGAAGTTCTATTAACATCCATCAATAAATATAGGCACTCGCTCGAGATATTGTCATAAGGAACATTTGTGTGAAGTTTTATTGAAATCAGTGAAGAAATGTAGTCGCTAGAGCGATGACAAAGTTTTTCTAAAAATAGCCACAGTGACCTTGACCTTGAAAGTCGAAATCGCACGAGATATTGCCATAAGAAACATTTGTGTGAAGTTATACTGAAATCGGTGAAAAAATGTAAGCGCTAGTGCCATGACAAAGTTTTTCTTAAAATAGCCACAGTGACCTTGGCCTTGAAAGTGGAACTTGCTACAGATATTGACATAAGGAACATTTGTGTGAAGCAATATTGAAAGTGGTGAAAAAATGTAAGCGCCAGAGCAATGACAAAGTTTTTCAAAAATATCCACAGTGACCTTAACCTTGAAAGTCGAACTCGTTCGAGGTATTGTCATCAGGAACATTTGTGTGAAGTTATTTTGAAACCGGTGAAGAAATGTAGGCGCTGGAGCAATGACAAAGTTTTTCTAAAATAGCCATTGTTACATTGACCTTGTAAGTCAAAATGGCTTGAGATATTGTCATAAGGAACATTTGTGTGAAGTTATATTGAAATCGGTGAAGAAATGTACATGTAAGTGCTAGAGCGATGACAAAGTTTTTTCTAAAAATAGCCACAGTGACCTTGACCTTGAAAGTGGAACTGGCTAGAGATATTAATAAGGAACATTTGTGTGCCGTTATTTTGAAATCGTTGAAGAAATGTAGGCGCTAGAGCGATGACAAAATTTTTCTAAAAATAGCCACAGTGACCTTGACCTTGAGGTCATGACCTTGAAAGTCGAACTCGCTCAAGATATTGCCATAAGGAACATTTGTGTAAAGTTATATTGAAATCAGTTAAGAAATGTAGGCGCTGCAGCGATGACAAAGTTTTTCTAAAAATAGCCACAGTGACCTTGACCTTGAGGTCATGACCTTGAAAGTCGAACTCCCTCGAGATATTGTCATAAGAAACATTTGTGTGAAGTAAAATTGAATTCAGTGAAGAAATGTAGGCGCTGGAGCAAGGACAAACTTTTTCTAAAAATAGCCACAGTGACCTTGACCTTTAGGGTAATGACCTTGAAAGTCAAATAGCTCCAGATATTGTCATCAGAAACATTTGTGTGTTATATTGAAATCAGTGGAGACATGTAGGCGCTAGAGCGATGACAAAGTTTTTCTAAAAATAGCCACAGTGACCTTGACGTCATGACCTTGAAAGTCGAACTCGCTCGAGATATTGTCATAAGAAATATTTGTGTGAAGATATATTGAAATCAGTGAAGAAATGTAGGCGCTAGAGTGATGACAAAGTTTTTCTAAAAATAGCCACACTGACCTTGACCTTGAGGTCATGACCTTGAAAGTCGAACTCGCTTGAGATTTTTTATAAGGAACATTTGTGTGAAGTTATGCTATATCCCCCCTCACAACTATGTTGTGCAAGGGGATAAAAATATTACAAATGTACTTCAAATCAATCATAAAATATATGCATCAAGGGCAGATAATCCAAAAACCAAAAACGCAAGAGTTGTCTTCCTTGTTCATGACACATCGTCTCAGTGTGATGAATGCACCTGTGAAGTTTCATGAATATATTCCATACGGTTTAGGAGTTATGGCCCGGACACGACATACCATTTGACTATATATGGATGTAAGTCAAGGGCAGATAATTCAAAAACTAAACAAGCAGGAGTTGTCTTCCTTGTTCATGACACATCGTCTCAGTGTGATGAATGCACCTGTGAAGTTTCATGAATATATTCCATACGGTGTAGGAGTTATGGCCCGGACACGATGTCGGAACGGACGAACGGAATAACGGACAGGGGTAAAACTTAATGCCCTTCCGGTATTCTCCGAATAAGCGGGGGCATAAAAAAAACAACTAGAAATGCGTCCATAGTACACAGATGCACCCGCCTGGAAATATGTATTAATCGACAGTGATTAAGTTTTGGACCTTTTTTTGACACTTGACCTCAAATATGACCTTGACATTGAAGGCATGGACCTGGGTTTTGTGTGTGACACATTGTCTCATGATAGTGAACATTGCTGCAAAGTAATTTCAACATCCATACAGATATAACAAAGTCATTGACCGCATTTAGGTTTTGGATCCTTTTATTGACCTTTGACCTCTAAGTATGACTTTGACCTTGGAGGTACTGACCTAGGTTTTGCGAGCAACCCAGCATCTCATTATGGTGAGCAATTTTGCTAAGTAATTTCAAAATCCACCCTGAAATAAGAAAGTTATTGACCATGTTTAAGTTTCAGACCCTTTTATTGAGTACGACCTTGACTGTGGCGGTACCGACCTGGGTTTTGCGTGTTACACATCATCTCATGATGGTGAACATTTCTGCCAAGTAATTTCAAAATCCATTCAGAAATAAGGAAGTTACTGAGTGTATTTAAATTTCGGGCCCTGTTTTTTACCTTTGACCTCCAAGCACAACCTTGATCCTGGAAGTATGAATCTGGGTTTTGCGTGCGACACATTACCTTATGATGGTTAACAATTATGCAAAATAATTTCAAAAGCCATTCAAAAATAAGAAAGTTATTAACTGTGTTGAAGTTTTGGCCCTTTTCTAAACTTTGACCTCTAAATACCAGCTTGATCTTGGAGGTATGAACCTGGGTTTTGTGCGTGACATATCGTCTCATGATGGCTAACATTTGGGCAAAATAATTTCAAAATCCATCCAGAAATAAAAAAGTTATTGACTGCGTTTAAGTTTCTGATGCATGCACAATGGACAAATAGATGGACGGACAGGAGCAACACTACATGTATATGCCCCTTCCACCTTTCTTCGAATGGCGGGGACATAAAAAAAGCCACAGTGACCATGAGCCTAGGACCCTGAAGTCAAACTTCCTTGAGATATTATCAAATGCAACATTATTTTGTGGGACTTAAAATACATAAATGTGATGACAAAGCTTTCTAACCAGAGATTCAACTTCGGTGAAGTTGATGTTGCACATGCTCCCCACCTGCCCCACACAAAAAAATAAAAGTTTATTTAAGGCAGAAGAAATGAATATAGGGCTTTGAGAAGAATCCATAGCCTTTATATGTGAGGTAAAAAACTGACTAAGTTCACAATGTGGAAAAAGTGATAAACATTGATCCCAAGATAAAGTCAAAACCACATGCACATCCTCATACCATAGCAAAAACACACACAAAGTTTTAAAATGATCAATATAAAACTGTAAGAGGAGTTGCGATGACAAGAGGTACCTATTGTATATCAACTGAAGCTTAAAATTGGCTAAGTTCACAGTGTGCAAAAAGTGAAAAAAATATTCTGAGAATTATGTCGAAACCACATGCACCTCATACCATGGCGAAAGCACACGCAAAGTTTCAAAATGATCGGTATAAAACTGCAAGAGGAGTTGCGATGACAAGAGGTACCTATCATATATCAATTGAAGGTTAAAAATGACTAAGTTCACAATGTGGAAAAAGTGACAAAAAATGATCCGACGATAAAGTCCAAACCACATGCGCATCCTCATACCATGGCGAAAGCACACGCAAAGTTTCAAAATGATCGGTATAAAACTGCAAGAGGAGTTGCGATGACAAGAGGTACCTATCAAATATCAATTGAAGGTTAACAAGAAAGCAGTCTGGAGGACAGCCAAAGCCCCCACCGCATTTTGTATCAAGGCACAACCTTGTGACCTTCGCCTGTGACCTTGACCTTGAGTTGGCATGGTTAGCTCACTGAGGGGGATAATTGACCAAAGTTCAATGAAAATCCTTTCAGGGGTAAAGGAGATATGGAACGGACAAAAAATTCAAAGTTTTAAACTCGTGACCTTCAAATGTGACCTTGACCTTGAGTCAGCATGGTTCATTTAGAGGTTCTGCTCATCAGCTCACTGAGGGGAATAATTTTCCAAAGTTCAATGAAAATCTATTAAAGGGTTTGGGAGATATGGAACGGACAAGAAAAAGTTACTGACAGACGGACGGACCGACAGAATGACAGACAGATGGATGGACGGACATGGGTTCTGCACATCAGCTCACTGTGAAGAATATTTGACCAAAATTTAATGAAAATCCTTCCAAGGGTAAAGGAGATATGGAACAGACAAAAAATTCCAAGTTTCAAACTCGTGACCTTCAACCATGACCTTGACCTTGAGTCGGCATGGTTCATTTATAGGTTCTGCACACCAGCTCACTGACAGCTGACCAAAGTTAAATGAAAATCTATTAAAGGGTTCAGGAGATATGGAGCGGACAAGAAAAAGTTACGGACAGAAGGATGTCAGCACCAACAAATGTATAGTTAGGTGGCTATGTAAATGGACAGATTCAATGTAAGTCTATGGGATTTATTCCGTTAGACACCGAAAATACTTCTTTTCTGTGGCTAAAAGTAGCCACTTAAGTATCAATCCTGCCAAAAATAGCCACATAAGTAATGTTAAAATATTGTTAAAGACTCAAAAACATACAACAAGAATTCCCCCGAAGGCTATGTCGCGCCTGTGGGGGCACAAAGTCACCAAACCATGAAATCTAGGTCAAGGTCAAACATGGATGCCTGCATAAATATTTCACTCCTAGTTGCAAGCATGTACCAAGTATCATCAATGAAACTCTTAAAAACAGACTCTTACATCAGGGTGAAAGTTAGGGTTGTCACACTATTTTACAAAGTCAGTGAACCATAAAATGTAGGTCAAGGTCAGAAATGGATACTTGCATTGAAGTTTCAATTCCTAAATGCAAGCTTGTACCAAATACAATTAATGAAGCTCTAATAGATCTTGAGAAATGGACTCTTACATTAGATAGAAAGTCAGGGTGGTCGCAATAATTCACAAAGTCAGTGAACCATGAAATATGGGTCAAAGTCAAATATGGATGCTTGCGTTGCAGTTGCAATTCCTAGATGCAAGTTTGTACCAAGAATGATTAATGAAGCTCTAATAGATATCAGTTTTTGATAGTTTTTGAGAAATGGACTCTTACATTAGGGTGAAAGTCAGGGTGGTCGCAATAATTCACGAAGTCAGTGAACCATGAAATATAGGTCAAGGTCAGATATGGATGCTTGCGTTGAAGTTGCAATGCCTGTATGCAAGTTTGTACCAAGAATGATTAAAGAAGCTCTAATAGTTCTCAAGATATGGACTTGCTGACAAGATTTTATTAAAAAAAAACAAGGCAACGCATGCGATACAAATCCCCTCGCACAAGACAACTTCGTGTGTGGAAAACACTGAAATGGCAAAAGTCCAACTTGCTTGAGATATTATCATATGCAACATTTGTGTAAAGTTTGTTTAAAAATCCATCCATAAATGTAGGTTCTAGAGTGATGACAATATTTCTCTAAAAATAGTCATAGGGACCTTGACTTGAGGTCATGGCCGCGAAGTAGATCTTGCTCAAGATATTATCATAAGCATCTTTTGTGTGAGGTTAGATTAAAATCATAAATGTAGGCGGTAAAGCAATGACAAAGTTTTTCTAAAAATAGCCATAGTGACCTTGACCTTGAGGTCATGACCGAGAAAGTCAAAGCAACTCAAGATATTACAATAAGAAACATTTGTGTGAAGTTCTATTAACATCCATCAATAAATGTAGGCACTAGAGCGATGACAAAGTTTTTCTAAAAATAGCCACAGTGACCTTGAACTTGAAGTCAAAATAGCTCGAGATATTGTCATAAGGAACATTAATTTTGTGTGAAGTTATACTGAAATCGGTGAAGAAATGAAAGCGCTAGAGCCATGTCAAAGTTTTTCTTAAAATAGCCACAGTGACCTTGACCTTGAAAGTCAAACTCACTCGAGGTATTGTCATAAGGAACATTTGTGTGAAGTTATATTGAAATCAGTGAAGAAATGTAGTCGCTAGGGCGATGACAAAGTTTTTTTAAAAATAGCCACAGTGACCTTGACCTTGAAAGTCGAAATCGCTCGAGATATTGTCTTAAGGAACATTTGTGTGAAGTTATATTGAAATTGGTGAAGAAATGTAAGCGCTAGAGCCATGACAAAGTTTTTCTAAAATTAGTGACAGTGACCTTGACCTTGAAAGTGGAACTCGCTACAGATATTGTCATAAGGAACATTTTTGTGAATCGATTTTAAAATTGGTGAAAAAATGTAAGCGCTAGAGCAATGAAAAAGTTTTTCTAAAAATAGCCGTAGTGAGCTTGACCTTGAAAGTTGAACTCTTTCGAGGTATTGTCATAAGGATCATTTGTGTGAAGTTATATTAAAATCGGTGAAGAAATGTAGGCTCTGGAACGATAACAAAGTTTTTCTAAAAACAGCAATTGTGACCTTGACCTTGGAAGTGGAACTCGCTAGAGATATTGTCATAAGAAACATTTGTGTGAAGTTATATTGAAATCAGTGAAGAAATGTAGGCGCTAGAGCGATGACAAAATTTTTCTAAAAACAGCTACAGTGACCTTGACCTTGAGGTCATGACCTTGAAAGTCGAACTCGCTCAAGATATTGTCATAAGGAACATTTGTGTGAAGTTATATTGAAATCAGTGAAGAAATGTAGGCGCTAGAGCAATGACAAAAATTTTTCTAAAAATAGCCACAGTGTCCTTGACCTTGAGGTCATGACCTTGAAAGTCGAACTCGCTCAAGATATTGTCATAAGGCACATTTGTGTGAAGTTATATTGAAATCAGTGAAGAAATGTACAGGCGCTAGAGCGATGACAAAGTTTTTCTTAAAATAGCCACAGTGACGTTGACCTTGAGGTCATGACCTTGAAAGTCAAACTCGCTGAGATATTGTCATAAGAAACATTTGTGTGAAGTAATATTGAAATCAGTGAAATAATGTAGGCGCTAGAGCGATGACAAAGTTTTTCTAAAAATAGCCACAGTGACATTGACCTTGAGGTCATGACCTTGAAAGTCGAACTCGCTCGAGATGTTGTCATCAGAAACATTTGTGTGAAGTTATGTTGAAATCAGTGAAGAAATGTAGGCGCTAGAGCGATGACAATTTCTTTCTCAAAATAGCCACAGTGACCTTGACCTTGAGGCAATCACCTTGAAAGTCGAACTCGCTCGAGATATTTTTATAAGGAACATTTGTGTGAAGTTATATTTAAATTGGGGAAGAAATGGAGGCGCTAGCCACAGTGACCTTGACCTTGAGGTCATACCTTGAAAGTCAAACTCGCTCGAGATTTTTTCATAAGGAACATTTGTGTGAAGTTATACTGAAATTGGTGAAGAAATTTAGGCGATAGAGTGATGACAAAGTTTTTCTAAAACTAGCAACAGTGACCTTGACCTTGAGGTCATGACATTGAAAGTCGAACTCGCTCGAGATTTTTTATAAGGAACATTTGTGTGAAGTTATATTGAAATTGGTGAAGAAATGGAGGCGCTAGAGCGCCGACCTTGACCTTGAGGTCATGACCCTGAAAGTCGAACTCGCTCGAGATTTTTTATAAGGAACATTTGTGTGAAGTTATATTGAAATTGGTGAAGAAATGTAGGCGCTAGAGCGATGACAAAGTTTTTCTAAAAATAGCCAGTGACCTTGACCTTGAGGTCATGGCCTTGAAAGTCGAACTCGCTCGAGATTCTTTCAATAGGGAACATTTGTGTGTAGTTATATTAAAATCGGTGAAGAAATGTAGGCGCTAGAGCGATGACAAAAGTATGTACGGGAAAAATGCTATATCCCCCCTCACAACTATGTTGTGCGAGGAGATAATTAAAAAAAAATTCAAAGGGCAATAACTCTTGAAAGGGGCATAATCCGGATGAGAAAAAAAATACGTGTCAGCTAATTTTCCATGAGGAATCCATATATGAAATTCAAAACCCTAGCATACACGGTTCTAAAGTTATGCCATGCATCACTATTAGCATACATTACAATGGGCACAAATTACCAAAATGACAAAGGGCCATAACTCACAAAGTATTTTTCAGAATTCTGTCGAAAGTTAATCAGTTCATCTACTCATCACCACCAATATATTCACCAACTTTCAAGGCTCTATCTCCAATAGTTTTTGAGATATCTTGCTGACAAGATTTTATTAAAAAAATTTCAAAGGGCAATAACTCTTGAAAGGGGCATAATCCGGACGAGAAAAAAAATATGCGTCTGCTAATTTTCCATAAGGAATCCATATATGAAACGTCAAAACCCTAGCATACACGGTTCTAAAGTTATGCTATGCATCACTTTTAGCATACATTACAATGGGCACAAATTACCAAAATGACAAAGGGCCATAACTCACAAAGTATTTTTCGGAATTTTGTCAAAAGTTAATCAGTTCATCTACTCATCACCACCAATATATTCACCAACTTTAAAGGCTCTAGCTCCAATAGTTTTTGAGATACCTTGCTGACAAGATTTTATTAAAAAAATTTCAAAGGGCAATAATTCTTAAAAGGGGCATAATCCAGACAAGAAAAAAAATACGCATCAGCTAATTTTCCATGAGGAATCCATATATGAAGCTTCAAAACTCTGGCATACACGGTTCTAAAGTTATGCTATGCATCACTTTTAGCATACATTATAATGGGCACAAATTACCAAAATGACAAAGGGCCATAACTCACATAGTATTTTTCGGAATTTTGTCAAAAGTTAATCAGTTCATCTACTCATCACCACCAATATATTCACTAACTTTCAAGGCTCTAGCTCAAATAGATTTTGAGATATCTTGCTGACAAGATTTTATTAAAAAAATTTCAAAGGGCAATAACTCTTGAAGGGGCATAATCTGGACAAGAAAAAAAATACGCGTCAGCTAATTTTCCATGAGGAATCCACATATGAAATTTCAAAACCCTAGCATACACGGTTCTTTAGTTATGCTATGCATCAAAAGCGTAACGGATGGACGAACGGACGAACAGACGAACGAACCAAGCAATATGCCCCTCCAACTTTTTCAAAGTTGGGGGCATAAAAATGACTAAGTTCACAATGTGGAAAAAGTGACAAAAAATGATCCGACAATAAAGTCCAAACCACATGCGCATCGTCATACCATGGCAAAAACACACGCAAAGTTTGAAAATAATCGGTATGAAACTGTAGGAGGAGTTGCGATGACAAGACAACCAGTGTAAAAATAGCCATCGGAAGAGATGGCAAATCCCCCGACCAAAAGTCAATATGGCCTTTAGAAGATTGTTCACAATAGAAAGTGCACCAGAATTAAACCAGCAATATATCACGAAAGTATTGCGGTTATGACCATCACAATATTATACTGTCAGGGGAGATCACTAAAAAACTAGGGCACACAGAAATGTGGTTCTTGCGCATGACATGCCTGCTTAAGCTCATGTATTTCTGTACAAAGTACCATCAATATGTCTCAAAAGGTATTGGAGATATGGTGATCACAAGCTGGTCATACTGTTATATTGGAAGGGTAGATAACTCAAATACCACAGCACCAACATTTGTGGTTCTTGCACATGACATCCCTTCTATACCTTGTATACAATTGTGCCAAGTTCCTTCAATATATCTCAAAGGGTGTTGGAGTTATGGCCATCACAAGGCTATATTGCCAGGGGAGATAACTAAAAAACCAGAGCATCCAGAGTTGTAATTCATGAGCATGACACATCTGCTTAACCTCATGTACATCTACATCAAGTACCACCAATATGTCTCAAAGGGTATTGGAGGTACGATGATCACAAGGTTGTCATACTGTTATATTGAAAGGGGAGATAACTCAAATATCATAGCACCCAAAGTTGTGGTTCTTAGGCATGAAGTGCCGTCTCAACGTTGTATACAATTGTGCCAAGTACCATCAATATATCTCAAAGGGTATTGGAGTTATGGCCATCACAAGGTAATATTGTCAGGGGAGATAATTAAACAACCAGGGCACCCAGAGTTGTGGTTCTTGCACGTGACACACCTGCTTAACCTAATGTACAACTGTACCAAGTATCATCAATATATCTCAAAGAGTGTTGGAGATGTGGCCATCACAAGGTAGTGATTCTTTATTATTGGAAGGGGAGATAACTAAAAAACCATGGCACCCAGAGTTATGGTTCTTGTGCATGACACACCGCCTCGGCCTTGTGAACAACTGTGCCAGGTATCAACAATATATCTTGTAGGGTATTGGAATTATGGCCATCACAAAGTTGTCATCTCAAAGAGTGTTGGAGATGTGGCCATCACAAGGTAGTGATTCTTTATTATTGGAAGGGGAGATAACTGAAAAACCATGGCACCCAGAGTTATGGTTCTTGTGCATGACACACCGCCTCGGCCTTGTGAACAACTGTGCCAGGTATCAACAATATATCTTGTAGGGTATTGGAATTATGGCCATCACAAAGTTGTAACTCTATTTTTATGGAAGGAGAGATAACTCCAAAACCATGGCAACCAGAGTTGTGGTTCTTGTGCATAACATGCAGTCTCAGCCTTGTGAACAACTGTGCCAGGTACCATCAATATATCTCAAAGGGTATTGGAGTTATGACCATCACAAAGTAGTCATTCTATTTTATTAAAAGGGGAGATAACTGAAAAATCATGGCACCCAGAGTTCTGGTTCTTGTGCATGACATGCCGTCTCAGCCTTGTGAACAATTGTGCCAAGAACTATCAATGAATCTCAAAGGGTATAGGAGTTATGGCCATCACAAGGTTGTCACTCTATTTTATTGGAAGGGGAGATAACTCAAAAACCATGGCAACCAGAGTTGTGGTTCTTGTGCATGACACGCCGTCTCAGCCTTGTGAACAACTGTGCCAGGTACCATCAATATATCTCAAAGGGTATTGGAGGTATGGCCATCACAAAGTAGTCATTATATTTTATTAAAAGGGGAGATAACTAAAAAAGTATGGCATCCAGAGTTCTGGTTCTTGCGCATGACACACCGTCTCGGCCCTGTGAACAATTGTGCCAAGAACCATCAATGAATCTCAAAGGGTATAAGAGTTATGGCCATCACAAGGTTGCGTCTACGGACGGACGGACAGACGGACGGACGCCAGGCTGATCGCTATATCCCCCGAACCTATTCGGTCGGGGGATAAAAAGTTGACGGAAAGATGGAGGGACAACCGGACGGATGGACGGACGGAAACAGCACGCCTATGTCTTCCTGCTAAAGCAGGTGCGACAACAATAGCCACAGTGACCTTGAGGCCAGGACCCTGAAAGTTGAACTTGCCCGAAATATTATCATACGCAACATTTGTGTAAAGTTATATTAAAATACATCAATAAATGTAAGCGCTAGAGCGATGTCTTGAGATATTATAATACGAACAATTTGTGTAAAGTTATATTAAAATCCATCAATAAATGTAGGCACTAGAGCGAGGACAAAGCTTTTCTAAAAAAAACCACAGTGACCTTGATCCCCAGACCGTGAAAGTCCAACTCACTCTTGATATCATCATACCAGACATTCGTCTGAAGTAGAGCTGGGGCAATATCATCGATGCATTGATATATCGTGATATTTTATCAGACGATATTGTATTGTGATACTAACAGCCAGTATCGATACTTGGCAATACTTGCAGTAAATACTTGTAAGACAAAAAATGGCAATTAAACTGTTTTTATGCAATCATGTGAATTGTTTGCAAGCAGCTTGTAAAGAGTTCTCTAGTCCAGTGACTAACATTTATGTGGCATAAATGTTTTAGATTTTGCTTAACTCTTATCCTGCTGTTTACAACAACCCCTACTTTTGCAAACAGTGTAGATCCAGATCTGAAGAAGCCATCTAATCTGGATCTACACTGTTTGACAGTCAGTTTGCGAATGAGTAGGAATAAATTTCATAAAGAAATTTGTTTGGTAATGGTTCAAAGTCAGAAATGGTTGTAGCTAAATTAAATATTCAGTGGGATAAGGGTTAAAGAAATGAAACAGTTGTTTGATAATAGTGGTTCTTTGATCAAGAGGTAAGCTAAGGTGGCTTTCCAATACAATAATCCTATGTTTCATGAGAAATATAGAAGAAACTAAAAGGGTAAAAGTATCGTGATACAGTATCGTATCGGCTGTTTGATTTCGTGATAGTATCGCGATACTTATTTTCTGGCATTACCCAGCTCTAGTCTGAAGTTATATTAAAATCCATCAACAAATGTAGGGGCTATAGTGATGACAAAGTTTTTCTAAAAATAGCCACAGTAACCTTGACCCCTGGACCCTGAAAGTCCAACTCGCTAGAGATATCATCATGTAGGCCCTATGTGAAAGCAGCAGGGAGGGTGAATGGACTTTCTGTTTCAGCCATTACCGTACTATAGCGCATTTTTGGTCGGGGCTACCGGCAGTTTCGGCTACTTTTTCCAGACCTGCCACAGAGATGCCTGCGAGAGGAGAGGCCGCCTAGCCCAATTTCGAATCAGACAAACAGTAGCCACAAACATCTCTAGCAACTGTACACTAGAGCTACAAGAGGTGGTGGCGAAGGCTTTGGCCCTGGCCACTTCCTTGGATCTACCGGAGGAACAAGGTCTGTTTGTAGTCCAACCACCAGCCAAGCAGGTGCAGAGTCTGGCCGCATACCCTGACTGGTGCCTTGTCCTGGTAGACCGACCGCAGAGGTCTATATTCGTCTCCTGGTACGCACACATGATAACAGGCCGGGTCTCGGGTGTCTGGCTCCGACCTACGACAGCAAATGCAGATAAAGAGGAGGCAGAGCTGTCCTCTCTGGTTGTGCAAGAGAGGTGTCCGAAATGGAACACACAGTCCTCGCGGCGCAGGTAGCCGAAGACGTAGACATTGTCGACGAAAGTTGGAAGGCCAGGGAGGGGACACAGGTGGGTGCAGCCTAGGTTCCTTGCCAGATAGTCGACCTTGGATATGTCCGATAAAAAATTGCTCTCATGCGCGTTCTCTAGGAGAAGGTGTGTTGATACAGCTTTTTCGGACCGTAGGCCCATGGCCTGGAATGTTGCTTGCACTGCCATAGTAGCTCTAGTGTACAGTTAGAGATGTTTATGGCTACTGTTTGGCTAATTCGAAATTGGGCTACATGAAAAAATGGCGGCCTCTCCTCTTGCAGGCATCTCTGTGGCAGGTCTGGAAAAAGTAGCCGAAACTGCCGGTAGCCCCGACCAAAAATGCGCTATAGTAAATGACACTCTCCCCAAAGACATAGGCACAGGCTTCGCCGAGATTCAAGAATGGGAGTTTGATGCAACCTGCCATCCTGTCATCCCTGCCTGGTTCGGGAAGCATTTCACCTCCGAAAGTGGTGGTTGGGCCCCAAGTTGAATGAGGCTTTCATGGCTGAAACAAAAAGTCCATTCACCCTCCCTGCTGCTGTGAATGCTTTTCTAAAATAAAAATGGCCACAGTGACCTTGTGCCCCAGACCCTGAAAGTTTTATTTGAAACATCACAAATAAGAGCTTGCAGGTAAACTTTAACCAAATGCTGACACCGACGCCGATACCAGAGGTAAAGCAATAGCTCCCCTTACACTTTCGTAAGGGGAGCTAAAAATTTATGAAACCATGAAACAGAAATGACTGAAAGTTTGTCAGAATGTCTGTTAAACATAAACACTTGTGTATGTCTACTATATACACACAGTACTCCACTGTTTTTCTATGTGATTCATGATGAGAAAGTTACTACATTCAACCTTCCCTTCTTCCACCAAGTGGTTTTAGAGATATAGAGCAACAAGAGGGCCAAATGGTCCTGTATCACTCACATGTGTACCAGAAAATTGTTAGTACTGTTTAGTGTTTAGAAAAAAAACAAGAGGGCCATAATGGCCCTGGATCGCTCATCTGATTCTTATTGAACAGATAAAGTGGTATGTAATATAAGGTGGAATGGATGGTTTGAGCCATTTTGGTTGAGAGTGACCCAAGGAACATTTCTGTGAAATCTTTTCAATATCAGTTTACCTATTTAGTTGTATAAGTCATCTGAAAGCTGAGGGTCAGGTCCTAGTGCATGGAGATAAATTTGCTCAAACTTATAATGCATCATTGTGATGGGGGTGGGGGGTGGAAGTGTGTGTGTGTGTGTGTGGGTGGGGGGGGGGGAATGGCCAGAATTGGCATAAGATGCTAGACTTATGAGTCAGTGGTTCCCTTTGACAATACAGAGCTGACTTGTAGGTCACTTTCTGGACACATTATGGACATTGAGAGTCAGGCCCTTAGTGCAACAAAAGGGGATGAAGCAGCTCAGTCTTACTAATAATGTCACATTACTAATAGTGTCAAAGACGAACAAATAAATAGATGGAAAACTAGATCCACAGATACACAAACAGATGAACAAATAAACAGATGGAAAACTAGATCCCTATGTCGCACCATGCTAGGAGGCACAATAAAAACAGGAATTAAATCAACAAAAACCACATGCATAACTCACCTGCCATCCAAGATTTTCAAAGAATGTGGATAGTCTTGCCTGGCCAGTTGTCTTTCCACCACAAGGACCTGCATAAATATTACATAACTCCATATAAGGCCTTTTTTTTTCATCCAAAAATACTGATATTTTTTTTTATTTCTGCAAGAATACTTTAGTTGTGGGTATTTATAAGAAGTGCCTTGGTGAGGCGCTTCAAATGAGTACCCACAATGTATCTTTTTGTTCAGAAATAAGAACTAGAGTGTTCACAATAAAAAGTTTATGCACAGACTGTCATGTGACTTCCGGTTAGCGGGAAGTTGAACTCGCACACAGCCAAGTTCAGCTTCACACACACCGAAAGGCAGCATGCGTCAAGATAGACGAGGACGGTCTAAGCAAGAAAGTACAAGGTCCAACTGGACCAAGTATACGTAAATATGGATAATATGGATATATTTACAACAAAACGATGTTTAAACAAATATTACAACAAAATAACAAAACACATGCACTCTCACACAGGTACAAAACAGTTGTAACAGTATGACATCAGCTGAGTGTGTTGGCTCTTATGGAGCCCTTAATTGTGTTATATTGCAGAGAAGTGAACTTCTTTAAGACTTAGATGTGCATTAAAGATGTGCCTTCTTCTTCATTGACTTTATACAGAGCTCTCGGAAACGCAGGATTCTGTGTATTTTACGCCAACTACGTAAAATTCACAACCGGCGATTCTTGTGTACGCATGTTTTTATTGCGACACGCGTCCAAAATTACAGAACCGTAGCAAAGGAGTTATGTACAGAAGCGGTAAATTCAGAAGCTAATTTAGGCCGCTTATGCAATACCAATAAAAGATCAAATGCGGCGCCGCTTTTTATGTTGAAAGCGCACGTGCCACAAACCAGTAGGCGTAACCTATATTGACAGGTATTTTTGCACCTGTCAGTGGGGGAGACGATATTGGAAAGTGGTCGGTTTGCAGCACGTGTTAAAAATGATTGTACCTGTTTAATCTCGCCGCGCTAATCCCCGTGTTATTACGGATTACAATTAATTAGTTTACTAATTGATGTAAGCTCACATCATCAACGGATTAGCATGATTCGGTAAAATTTCACGTTTAGTTAAACCAGGGTTACGGCGAAGACGATATAATTGACAAATTACCAATGTCATGTATTTTCGCGACTACACGGTCGTACTTTTTATCGCTGGGCCAAAGTGTGTTTCGACGTTTACTGGTGACAAAAATGTATGTAATTCTTCAAAAAAACAATCACTTTTAACAATTACAGGAAGTCAGACGTGGTTAAGATGCTTCCCCTACGTATTTGTTTTCACCAATTAAAAATAATTGAGCTACTGTCACCTACATATACGTCCGAATTTGAAAGCACAAATATAGCTAAATAGAATGCTGCTTTTTTTTTATCTGGGTTTACATTATATCTGCTGTTATCCTAATACTACCTTATTTTTATGTGGCATTAATAGCCGCATTATTTGACTAGAAGTGTGAGAATAAATCTGAACAACTGCATTGTGGGTGGGGGGGGGGGTAGACACATCAGTGAAATATTTCTAACTAGAAACCACAATCCACATGTTTGGAACGAAGTTATTAAATGCATTTATCAGAAAAAAAAGTTTGGGAGCCATTAAAGTATACAGTTTTTCATATGGACGTGTAGCCTGATAATAAGAAGTTCTTGTCTATGTTCTATGCGCGATCAAGATCAGAACTCCAACTTTTTTATGTGGGAATGCAACTTTTTATCTGTGAATCCAACTTTTTACAAGGAAGGATTCCTGGAATCCTGTTTCCAAAATCCTAGTGAGAGCTCTGTTTATAATGTTCAAATCACTGGTGTGTAGACTTCATTGTCGACATACGCCACATGCATATAGGACGTTATTACGTCATCATCTCAATGCTCTGGCTTCCGCTGAGCGCATAAATTTTCTCTCCCCTTTAGGGTGAGGGGTGGAATAGCCATCTACAGCTACCTTATGAGGTGATAAAGCTGTCTGAAAATAATAAACATTTCATAATAATCTATGCACACCTCAGCTTCTTCCCTGATGTATGATGCCATGCCCGCACCAGTGGGGAGTTGTGTAGCCTTCATCTAACCATTATGATTTGACCTTTGACAAACAGCAAAGATGAAATTCACCCCTCATTGCACGGACAACCTGCGTACACACACCACTAGGAGGGGTGCAAACAAGCGCTATATCAATGTATATTCGATGTCAACGGTCATGACGCCAACATTAATTTAAAGTCACGGCATTGCAGTCAAATATACACATAGTAGGACCAATATAGCCTCATCAGTGCACCAAAAGTTTACAACATTTAAGATATAAACTTTTACATACACAAATAAATACGGAAACTTTTTACATCTTAAACATGTTAAGGTTTTGAAATCATCTCTTAGAAATGCCAGTGTGCAAACTAAAAATGTGCTACCACAGTTACATGTACATGTATAATGTTTTCTAACGAAACACGTGGCTATAAATGACGGTGGAAAAGTTTGATATTGTTTCTTACTTCTGCCCAGAACACGGACTGCGCTTACACGTTAGAACCATGTCACTGTGTGAGGCCGTTCTAATGAATACCCACAATCTGCACTCCAAACCAGAAACAAGAGGCCCATGGGCCAATAAGCTCACCAGAGCTCAGGTGGGCACTGCCCAATGGCAGCAATGTATTTTAACATGATATACCGTAAAATCTCTAATAGACACCCGGGCGTTTATTAGAATCATTACCTTTCCTGAAGAGGGGGGTGGGCATTTATTTGATGCTATAGAAACCTGCATTTCGCATATGACGGTCCAAAACACTTACTTTCTTTCTTATGGCTGCCATCTTGTTTCTCAGAAAATGACTGGTGATATAGACACATCCAAAAAGTACATCATCAAACAGTAATACTATTTGACAGGACTTACCGGTGGTGGGCAAAAAAAGTATTTGGCCGTTTCTCGACATTGTAAATGCGATGTTATTTTCTGTAAACTTGTATTTTGTTTGGAATCGAAACGACAAAATTAACCTTTAAACTTTTAAAACAGACATGTCTTAACTACTAATTATTGGTTTCTAGAATATTTGAGTATGTTTTGATGATAATTACCTGTTAGACTTAGGCAGGTAACGAGGCGGGATGGTCTTAATTATTTGTAATAAAAATGCGCAAAATACCGACAAGAGATTCATTACGTTCACAAGTCTGTACACTGAATCGGAAATACCGTCAAGAGCAATTTACCGACAAGAGACTATTGGGGGCCCCTAGCTAGAATAATATTTCAATCAATGTTATGCTCAACTGCTTGTTTGGACTATAAGTTTCAAAGAAACAGAAGCTAACAAACGCTGTCAAGCCATTTTTCTTGTCGGTAAATACTGGTAAGAGAAATTCTCTATGTTATAGCATAAATGTTATTTGCAAAGTTTTTAAACTTTCATTGTCCCATTGTCCTGTTGTATAAGTAGTATATCACATATGATATTCGCCAAAAAAAAATATGTTAGATATTCTCATAATTTAAAGTATAGTTATAAGCTTCATCTAGTGACAAAATTGACGTTTTCTATAAATACCGACATGAGAATTTACCGACACGAGAATTTACCGTCAAGAGAATAATGTGGACAACTTTATGCCTCCCATGCATGTATAAAAGGCATATTTTTTAAATAATTAATCATGTTTGTTCATGCATAGCTGTCATCTAGTGACAAAATTGACTTTTGCTATAAATACCGACACGAGAATTCACCATCAAGAGAATTTGTTTTTGTTGTTGTTGTGGTTCTGTCCATAAATCATATCCGCGATGCAGGTTCGTAGCTAACATCTATTGATGGAACTGTTGTTTGCTAGGTATATTTTTTAAATAATTAATCAAGTTTGTTCATGATTAACATACAAAGTTGCCATCTAGTGACAAAATTGATGTTTGCTATAAATACCCACACGAGAATTTACCGACACGAGAATTTACCGTCAAGAGAATAATGTGGACAACATTATGCCTCTAATGCATGTATAAAATGATATTATAGCATTGAAATATATCAGAATTGGTTTAATATATCATTTTAAATTATATTTTATGATAAATAGGCCAAAAAAGGTTCTTGTCGGTTCTTGACTGTTCTTGTCGGTTCTTGTCTGCAAATAGCGGTATAGCTAAACAGCGAAAGGAAGCTTCCTTTCGCGAAAGGAAGATTTTTCTACGAAAGGAAGGTATTTCTGAGGTACTTGGAGTGCATTTACATATAAAAAGGGTATCATATATAGTGAGTTATTTGGAATATGGTATTTAACCAAAGTTGGGGTATATGGGGATTGACTGGACCTTTTATTTCCCGAAAGGAAAGTTCATTTCGTGAAAGGAAGGTTTTGTCAACAATAGGATGATTGCGTTTGCGAAAGGAAGGTTTTGTTTATGAAAGAAAGGTTTTATTATTGTACAATATTGTATGTAGCGTTGCACTCGTATATTTTCTACAAAATTACCAAATTTCGAAACGAAGGTTTTGTCTATAAAAGGAAGTTTTTGTCTGCGAAAGGAAGGTTTTGTCTACGAAAGGAAGGTTGTTTTTTTTTTCCACACAACAAATGTTTTATAATAATAATAATATTTTTTTTTTCTATTTCATAGGAAATTACCAAACTTCAAAATTTATGTTTTGTCTACGATAAAAAAAAATAGTAAGAGGTGTTTTTATTTTTTGGTTTTTGCAAGAAAAATCTGTGCAATTTTGTTAGAACATAAACTTAATTTGGTATTTGAAAGTAGAATCTCTTTGTTTTAAAAAAAAAAAAACATTTTCCCAAGGCCTTATTTTCCGTACTTTGATTCTGTTGTATCTTGTGCATTCGCGCAGTCTAATCAGAAGTCAAATCAACAGACAGAAATCATCCCTTGCTACGGGTCTAATCAGACGCACAGGTAAAGAGCTCCGGCTCATTATATAATACCTTCATTTTGGATTAGCGAGAATACCTGTTGAAGCTTAAGCATGCATGTGCATTCGCGAAGTCTGATCAGAAGTCAAATCAACAGACAGAAATCGTCCCTTGCTAAGGGTCTAATCAGACGCACAGGTAAAGAGCTCCGGCTCATTATATAATACCTTGATTGTGGATTAACGAGAATACCTGTTGAAGCTTAAGCATATTTAGATAACTGGATCAATTATTGACACGTGCCTTATGTCATTTAACCCTTTAACATGCCAATCACACCAATTGTCGTCTGCTCTGTTGTCAAAGTTGCAAACATTGTGGTCCCAGATCAGACGGCTCCTTTATGGCTGGTGGTGATTTTTATGGGCATAAATATAAATGCTTGCAAAATGATGCAGCAAACGACAAATAAAAAAATATCGGGCTTAACACACCTCGTGTCATATTGACCCAAATATAAGTATTTATTGATTTAATGAATGAAATAAGAGCAAACCAGTCTTAAAAACAGAGCAAAATATTAGACTATTCATTATCTTTCCATTTTTTTTTCGTTCTAAAATTTCTTGTTGTTACCCCATTTCCACTAAAGTGTTTCATAAGTATCCCTATATAAAAAAATACCACCGTACATATCTTCCTTTCGTCCAATATCTTCCTTTCGCGGAAAGGAAAATACACGTTTGCTTTTATCCCCGTATGTCTATTATTATTATTATATTTATTTTTTTATTTATTTATTTTTTTTTGCAAAGTACCCCATATCAACTAAACTGTTTTATAAGTATCACTATACAGAGTGCTTCGGTGCAGTGGTAGCACATCGGATTTGTGATCAAGAGGTTGCGGGTTCGAGCCTCACGCTGACAAAAGTTTTGTACCCTTGAGCAAGGCACTTCATCCACATTGCATAAAAAAGTGCTGGTTACCATCCAGGAAATCAGATGTGAGCGAGTAGCAGTAATAGAAGAAAGAAATACAATTAAAATACCACCATATGCCTCATAAATATCTTCCTTTCGTCCAATACCTTCCTTTCGCGGAAAGGAAAATACACGTTTGCTTTTATCTCCGTATGTCTATTATTAATCATTACTTTTTTGTGTGTGTGCAAAAGTACCCCATATCCACTAAACTGTTTCATAAGTATCCCTTTATACATACAATACCATATAGGCCTCATAAATATCTTCCTTCCTTTCGCGGAAAGGAAAATACACGTTTTTGTGTGTGTGTGTGTTGTTGTTGTTTTTTGTTTTTCTTGTTTTTTATCTTTTTCTTCTCAAATTACTGCTACTCGCTCACATCTGAGCATTACGAGCAGGATTTCCTAGGTGGTAACCAGTACTTTTTTATTATTTTATTTTTTAAGCAATGTGGATGATGTGCCTTGCTCAAGGACACAACACTTTGGTCAGCGTGAGGCTCGAACCCGCAACCTCTCGATCACAAATCTGATTCGCTACCACTGCACCAAAGCGCTCCACGTTTGCTTTTATCACCGTATGTCTGTTAAAATTATTATTATCATTGGCAAAAGTGTCCCATATCCACAAAATTGTTTCATAAGTATCCCTATATACATCAAACATTACCATAGGCCTGATAAATATCTGCCTTTCGTTGGAAAATCTTCCTTTCGCGAAAGGAACCTTCCTTTCGCTGTTTAGCTATACCCTGAAAATAGGGGGACCCATTCTGATTCAACAGATGACCTTGTTCCATAGAAAGCACCATTCAATGACGTTTCAGACCCTTACTGCAGGAACAGACATTTATAACGAATCATTCTTCCCCCAAACCATTAGAGATTGAAATGCCCTTCCCGATTAGGTTATTTCGACGACTGAAGGTGCTGAGGACTGAGGGCCTGGTGTATGAATGTCACCAGTAACAATTCTGATTCTGAGCATGTTCAGACACCATTATTTTATTCATGCTTGCCGGGCTGATCCCTGGACCTCCAAAATCTGAAGGCAAGTGCACTAATCAATGAGCTACTAAAACATATATGTATAAAAAAAAAACACATTAGCATCAGAGTCGAGAGTAAAACGTACCGCCTGTCAGTACGACCTTGTACACCTTATTTTTGTTCACGTTTACGTCTTGTGACATTTTTTCCTTTCCTACAAAACCACGTGCTTTTGTTGATTTCCCTCTAAATCCAACAACAATAACATTTCTAAGCTTGGTTGGTTGGTTGGTTCTAAGCGGCAATAACCATCGGAAATGCATGAATTGCTTTTATAAACAAACGAAGCTTTTTGAGGTGTTCCGAAGACGGGGTGCGTAAACTTACCGAAACGGGGTGCACACTAATGTCCGGGAAATGTCCGGAAATTGTTCGGGAAATTGGGGGTAGTGGTGCGTTATCCCTATTATCTCCACTTCGGGTGGTCAGAAATTAATAAAAGTAGTATCAAATAAAATTTTAAGCTCCATTCTAGACGAATAAAAAAATAATTTTCTTTTTTAACATTTTAGGGGTCCATTTTTAAGCTAATTTGTCCGGGAAATTCTCGGATTGCGCCTTAGTTTATACTAATTTATTTTAGTTCGATTGCGATGAAAGCTTCAAGCTTATTGAATCGCTCTCGAACACTCATTCCGGATGTTTTCACGCGCGAGAGAGAGAGAGGCAGTGGCTTTTACACCACTGCTACCCATTTACACCTGGGTGGAGTGGGGCAGTGTCATTACGTGTCTTGCCCAAGGACACACCTCGAAACCGGTGGCCGGATTCGAACGCACAACCTCTCGATCATAAGTCGAACGGCGCTAACCACTGCTCTATCGAGGCTGCCTTGGATGTTGGGGTAGTGGTGCATTATCCCTAATATCTCCATTCGGGTGGTCAGAAATTAATAAAATTAGTATCAAATAAAATTTTAAGCTCCATTTAAAATGATCATTAAAAATATTTTTCATTTTAGGGATCCATTTTTGAAGTTAGTTTGTCCGGGAAATTGTCGGACTGTGTTCTCGATGTTGGGGTAGTTAAGCATTTTCATGATATCTCGGTTTGTGGAGATCACTAATTGAAACAATTGTATCTGTAAAAAATGTTAGCTCAATTCTAAAAGAATATTAAAAAATCTTTTTATACACCTCATTGAGGCAGTTCTAATCAGTAACCACAACCCGGATTGTGTCCAAGATGTTGGGGGTATTGGTTCGTTTTCCTTAATACTTGTGAAAACGAAAGAAAGGATGCACACCCCGTGTATATCCTACTTTTCTCTGTATAATTTGGATTTACATGGCTTTCAATGATGTCACACATGTTGCTGCTCACAAGACGGACACTGCCATTGATTTGATGATGAATTCATATCTAAACATATTCTATGAAACCAAATTTTGCACTTACGATTATCACAGCAAATCATGTTATCAATATTTTGCAGAAGCACCAGACTGGCATTTTTACAATTTTACAAGTGAAGGAATGAAGTTTACTCCTGCCTGTATCTTTTTCTTTCGGAAACGCTGACATTTTTCAATTTTCCAAACATTCAACTAAAAAAAAAAAAAAATGATAATAAAAAAAAAAATAAAAATAATAATAAAAAAAAATAATAATAAAAAAAAATAATAATAATAAAGGCGAGGGAGCAGTTACTGTGTTTGGGCGATTCGGTTGTGTTGGCATTTACATGCTAACTGTAGGGTTAGGACAAATGGTTTCCAGGGTAGCCTTTAGTCCTAGCCTCTCCTAGCAGGTCAATGTTGTCACAACCGCGTACCCCAACACAGTATTTAGCTCAAACATACCGTGCTTCTATTGAAATTTCATTATAACCTATAACCACATACATACATACATACATACATACATACATACATACATACATACATACATACATACATACATACATACATACATACATACATACATACATACATACATACATACATACATACATACATACATACATACGCACTGAGTGACGGAGACCGAATATAATGTATATAAATTACACGGTATGTAAAAAACGATGGGGTCGGATAGGGGAGGAGGCGTCGACCAAAAAAAAAAAAAACAAATAAATGCTGTCTCATTTTTGACACGTCGTATATTGTTCTAGTGTTAAATGAGTCAGGAACAAAACAAAACTCTACCACGTTCGCTATTGCAAAAAGCCCACAATCATTAGAACTCGGTTGTTGTTTAACAGGTGTATACATTTGTTCCTTATTTCTGCTCAAAAATATAGGTTGTGGGTATTCGTTGAAACCGTATCGCCGTTCTATGGAGTTCATATACTCTCTGTTTAGAGCAGAAATATGAAAAAAAATGGGATTTTGTGTTTTATCGGAATTTCATTTTAGGGTTGCTTAATTTAAATTTTATAGATCTCTGCTTAAAACGCACAGTATGGTTACTCGTCAGAACAGCCTCGGCGAGGTGATTCTAAAAAGGACCCACAATCGATTTTTAGCAGAAAGAAGGAAACTAATAATAAACTACATTTTATATAAAGAAAACTGGGTTCATAGGGATATACATTATTTTTCCTATTTCTGATCCAAGACATAGGTTGTTGTTACTCGTTAGAACCGCCTCAACGAGGATGTTCTAATGAGCAACCACAACACATGTTTGCAGTATAAATAAGAAAAATATGACGATTTTTTATCAGAAAAGTAAACATTTTGGAAATGTGAAAAATGCACTTTATATCTACAAAATCGGAATGCAAAGTCTTCAAAATGACCAAAATAGTGTTGACGGTGATGTTTAATCTCAATTCAAACAAACAAAATACTAGCATTCTTGGACACAACCTTTGTGAAAATCACGTTCTACTATTTAGCACGCGTCAACTTATTATGAGTTCAAGCAATTAACTTAACACATGTTTAATCTCGTTAGAAAATTAATGGCCCGTAAAATCGCTCAAAGTCCGTACACCTAATTCATCGCCGGCAAGAAATTGATGAGGTTCAATCTCGTCATTATTTAAGCAAACAGTGTAGACCCAGATCAGATGCCGCATTTTGCGGCCCAGATCAAACGTCATGTTTTGCAGCGTCTGATCATTTGGGTCTACATTGTTTGCCAATGTCCCACAAATGGGACGCTAGGCATATATATGGGTTAAATAGCTGATCAGGATCTAAACTGTTTGCCAATGTCCCATAAATGGGACTCTAGGCATATATGATTTAAACTTTTAATCAAAATATACACTGTTTGCCAATGTCCCACCAATGGGACGCTAGGCATATATGGGTTAAACCTTTGATCAAGTTATACATTAATTGCCAAGAAGGTCTTGAGCCGTAATTAAAGATCACTTATTATACCTTTGTGATCTTTTATAAAATACTGATGTTGTGTACACTCATTAGAATCGCATCAGTGAGGCGCTTTTAATGAGCATACGACATGCATAATTATCATTATTTGATACTAATTTCATTATTTGCTGACGTCCCGAAGTGAAGATATTAGGGATAAGGCACCACTACCCACAACATCAAGGACACAATCCGGGAATTTCCCGAACAAATCAACTTACAAAACGGACCCCTAAAATATTAAAAATGAAAAATAATTTTTAATAATCTTTTACAGGATCTAAGGCTGCCCAGGCAAAACCGTGCAAGTTGGCACGTCTATAAGCCCTATTGGTTTCATTGGGCGACAGGGCTTGAGATGTCATTTCATCTCAATGTCGGCTAAAAGTTCCATAAAATTGGAAGCAACGTTTCCAAAATGACCTACACAGTGTTGTCTGGGACGTTAAACCTCAAATCAAACAAACAAACAAAACAAACCGTGCATGCATGTGTGAGTGCAAGCATACATGTATAAGTGCATGCATGCGTGCATGAGTGTGTGTGAATGCATGCATGCACTAACGCTCATGCAGGCATGCATGAGTGTATGTGTTCATGCTTGAGTGTGTGCATTTATGCATAAGTGTGTACACATGCATGCATGTATGAGTGTGCATGTATGCATGCATGCATGTTAGAGTGCATGCACGCATGTGTGTTAAGCATGCATTAGTGTATGTGTGCATGCATGTGTGCTTGCATGCCTGCACGTGGGAGTGTTTGTCTTTATGTCTAAGTGTGTGTGCATGCATGCATGAGTGCATGCACATGCATGTGCATACACATGCATGTGCATGCAAGTATGCGTATGAGCATGCAAGCATGAGTGCATGCAAGCATGATTGTACATGCCTATGTACATGCATGTATGAGTGTGCGTGTGGAGGCATGCATGTGTGCATGTATGCATGCAAGTGTGAGTGCATGCATGCATGTATGTCTGCATGCATGTCTGTATGAGTTTGTGTGAATGCATGCATGTGTGTGTGCATGCATGTATGAGTGTATGTGTGCATGCATACACTCATGCATGCATGCATGAGTGCATGCACGCATGTATTGATGCAAGCATGTGTTTGCATACATGCTTGTATGTGCATGCATGCATCTGTGTAAGTTGCATTCATGTGTGCATGTGTACATTAATGCATGAGTGCATGTTTTTGCATGCATGCATGCATACATGCGCAAGTCTGCATGCATGCATGAGTGTGTGTGTGTATGCATGCATGTGTGTTTGCATGCATGTGTGTTTGCATAAGTGCTTGATTTGTTTGTTTGTGTTGAGGTTTAACATCATTTAGGTCTTTTTGGGGACGTTGCTTCCAATTTTGTGGGACTTTTACCCGACATTGAGATGAAATGACATCTCAATCCCTGCCGCCCAATGAAACCAATAGGGTTTATAAGCATGGACGGGCCGACTCGCAGCAATTTTCCTGGGCAGGCTTAGACGTTCTAAGCGGATTACCAGTACTCATGTGCGGTCGGTATCAGCTCTGCGTGGAAGCATCGAGCAGTGTATGTATGTATGTATGTATGTATGTATGTATGTATGTATGTATGTATGTATGTATGTATGTATGTATGTATGTATGTATGTATGTATGTATGTATGTATGTATGTATGCATGCATGCATGCATGCATGCATGCATGCATGTATGTATGTATGTATGTATGTATGTATGTATGTATGTATGTATGTATGTATGTATGTATGTATGTATGTATGTATGTATGTATGTGCAGGACAATGCAATATCCCCACCCCCTAACCCCCTAACAACTTTGTTGTGCGCGGGGCATAATGACTGTTTATGTGTGTTTATGAAGAAAAAAGAAAAGAAAAGAAAAAAAATTCAGTCCCCCACCTAGGTTTGAACTCACGCCCCTCAGATTCATTGTCCACAAACTGATTCGTAGCACTCTATCAACTACACTGGCATGCGGCTCATAAGATCTGCTTTTCACAATGTCCCAAGTTCACAATGTACAAATACCCAAAGTGACAAAGGGCCATAACTCATGAAGTGTTTTTCGGAATTTAGTCAAAATTTAACAAGGTCATCTCCTCATCACCACCAATCTATTCACCAACATGTAAGTCTCTAGCTCTTATACTGAGTTTTTTTAGATATTTTGCTGACAATATTTGATCAAAAGGGGCACAATTAAGAAAAAAAAGTACGCATCCCATAATTTTCCATGAGGAATCCATATATGAAATTTCACAACCCTAGCATACATGGTTCTAAAGTTATGCTAGGCATCATAAAGCATATAGAGGTACAATGTAAAAATACCCAAAGTGACAAAGGGTCATAACTCATTAAGTATTTTATGGAATTAGTCAAAAGTTAATCAGGTCATCTACTCATCACCGTCAATCTATTCACCAACATTCAAGTCAAGGCTCTAACTCTTATAGTTTTGAGATATTTTGCTGACAAGATTTTATAAAAAAATCAAAGGGCAATAACTCTTGAAAGGGCATAATCCGGATGAGGAAAAAAATACGCGTCCCCCAATTTTCCATGAGGAATACGTATACGAAATTTCAAAACCCTAGCATACACCGTTCTTAAGTTATGCTATGCATCAAAAGCGTCACGGACGGACGAACGGACGAACAAAACAGAAGCAATAAACCCCTCCAACTTCGGGGGCATAAAAAAGCAAGAAATCGATGTAGTGAACATATAAATTGTAGTAAGATAATCATTTTTGATAAGAAATAGCAGAAATAGTGAAAACTGTAACGAGAGAGAGAGAGAGAGAGAGAGAGAGAGAGAGAGAGAGAGAGAGAGAGAGAGAGAGAGAGAAAGGGGTGGTAAATACTAATACATATACATGGACGGACAGGAATACTGATTTGACAGATAGATTGGTAGATTTAGATCTGCAATCAAAAATCCGATAGATAGATAGATAGATAGATAGATAGATAGATAGATAGATAGATAGATAGATAGATAGATAGATAGATAGATAGATAGATAGATAGATAGATAGATAGATAGATAGATAGATAGATAGATAGATAGATAGATAGATAGATAGATAGATAGATAGATAGATGAGCGAGGGACAGAAGAGAAAGGGTAATATGAATGAGAGAGACAGAGAGATGTATACATTATTTTTCTTTTTTCTTACCCGAAATGTGTGTATTCGTTAGAACCGGCTCAGAGAGAGAGAGAGAGAGAGAGAGAGAGAGAGAGAGAGAGAGAGAGAGAGAGAGAGAGAATTACATATAAACACCTATATGGAACGACTGAAATACGAGGACGGGACAAACAGAGAGAGAGAGAGAGAGAGAGAGAGAGAGAGAGAGAGAGAGAGAGAGAGAGAGATGTCTATATTTTTTCTCCGAAATGTTGTTGGCATCATGACAACACGCCTATATAGTTTTGGTCCCCTTGAACCCCACTTTTAAATAGTTAGACAGAGGCTTACAAGAGTATACCTTATTTTTATTTCAGTGCTGTAAAATATAGATTGTGGGTATTCGTTAGAACCGCCTCGATGAAGCGATTCTAACGAGTACCCACAATCTATATTTTGAGCAGAAATAATGTTTCACCTTATAATTTTCGTTTACAATGTATTTATATTGGCGTGGTTTCGTATTGGTACTCGTAAAGTAGAAGTAAAAACCGCGCAAATGGGAGAGAGATTCTTATTGATTTTGTTTAATTTGAGGTCCCCACCAACACTTTATAGGTCATTTTGGAGACGTTGCCTCCAAATTTGTTGGTCTTTTACCCGACAATGAGATGAAATGACATCTCAAGACCTGTCGCCAAATTTAACCAATATGGTGTATAAGACTCACGCCGCTTTGCCTGGATAGGCTTAGATCCTATACACGGTTTACCAGTACTCGTGTGGGTCGGTTTCAGCTCTGCGTAGAAGCATCATGCAGACCATCTTTTTTTGCAAGCACCGATAGGCGGGGCCGAGATTCTTATTGAATAAAGTAAATATCGAACTTATTTTCATTAGTTTGACCGCCTTAAACTACACTTTTATATAGTTTATCTAGGGGTTTGCAGGGTATTTTTCCTATAACTGCTCAGAAACTTAGAGTGTGGGTACACGTTAGAACCGCCTCGCAGGTGCGGTTCTAACCCGGGATTCTAACCTTGAGAAATATGTTGTTTTTTTTTTAAGAAAAATTTTACAATATATTTAAATCGACGTATTTTCGTACTGGTAGTGGGGATTACTGGGTATAAATTTATGAGTTATTAAAATGATGTCCTGTGCAATGTTAATTCAAGTCCGTGATGACTTCACGCATTCTGTCCTACGATAATCTAATTATTGATAGGTTGTTAACGACACGCGTATCGATTAATCTAATTATTGATAGATTAATCGTTACGCGTGGCATTTATTTGATTACTGCCATAAGCCCTATTTTAGCGATTTATTTTTACTACAGAATTTCATGAATAAACATATTTGGGGAAGTTAAACCTTTTATACATTGAAAAGATATTAAACAATATAAAATTGTATTAGCGGGAGACTGGCAGAGAAATTAGTTCATAATCACGTTCCATCATTATCATCATCATCATCATCATTATCATCGTCGTCATCGATTTCATAGTAACAATTTCTGTCTCTGGTCGGGCCCATCGGAGTCTAACTGTTGGTTTTCTTTTGCTCCAGCATTTCAGTGGTTTCTTGCTGTCGAGTCCTCACCGTTGTCTCACCTCTGTGGTTCTTTGATTTTTTGTGTTCACGGAGATGTTGCACTGATGAGTTAGGAGGCCTTCATGCGGACTGAACAAATTATTGGTCTAAATCGCGACGGAAGTAAGGGCGAGGATTGTGACCACGTAAAATCGATTTAAGCCCCCCCCCCCCCCCCAGTGGAAATCTTTCCACTGACCGTTCCAAGGCGGTTCTTCTGTGGCGGTTTATTTATGTTGTTGTTTGTTACTTACTGTGTGTATCACTTGTGTCTTTTTATTTTGGATGGCCATATGGCCATTTTGTGTGAAAGTAACTGTCCTTATGGCCTTCCTTTGTTCGGTTTCCATTATGGTCTGGTCGCTTAATGTTTGTGTTCCTTTCCCTTTGGTGTCTTTGATGGGTGGAGTAAGTTAATTGTATCGATTCCTGATCTTTGTTTTACTTCTACTTTTTATATTGTATTTACATTTATAGTTATTATTATTATTATTATTAACTTTCTTACAAACTGAACATTTTCTTGGATCCGCGGGAAGCTTAGAGAAAATATTTCATCATCTCTTCCCGTGATTTGGTCGAACCGCGAATGGGGCCATTGAGGACCGCCTCGATAAAGCGATTCTAACGAGTACCCACAATCTATATTTTGAGCAAACAGGTAAACCGCTTAGAGGATCCAAACTTGCACAGGCAAAGTGGTGCGAGTCGGACCGCCCATGCTTATAAACCCTATTGGTTTTATTGGGCGGCAGGACTTAAGATGTTACCAGTACTCATGTGCGGGTCGGTTTCACTGACCGTTCCAAGGCGGCTCTTCTGTGGCGATTTATTTATGTTGTTGTTTGTTACTTACTGTGTGTATCACTTGTGTCTTTTAATTTTGGATGGCCATATGGCCATTTTGTGGGAAAGTAACTGTCCATATGGCCTTCCTTTGTTTAGGTTTCCACTATGGTCTGGTCGCTTAATGTTTGTATTTCTTTCCCTTTGGTGTCTTTTATGGATGGAGTAAGTTAATTGTATCAATTCCTGATCTTTGTTTTACTTCTACTTTTCAACTCTGCGTGGAAGCATCGTGCAGCCCATATATTTCTTCAAGCCCCGATGGACGGGGGCCGCTTTCGCACTGGTAGTGGGGTTTACTAGGTATAAATTCTATGAGTTATTAAAATGATGTTCTGTGCAATTTTAATGCAAGTCCGTGATGACTTCACGCCCTCTGTCCTACGATAATCTAATTAACGATAGGTTGTTAACGACACGCGTATCGATTAATCTAATTATTGATAGGTTAATCGACACGCGCGGCATTTATTTGATTACTGATATAATCCCTATTTGAGCGATTTGTTTTACATGAATAAACAACTGTGGGAAAGTTAAATATGTTCTTGAAAGGGTTATCCTTTGGAAGCAAGGAATACACCACAGAACCGGAAAATATGGAGTGTACATCTTTTCTGGGCCAGACTAGCTAGTTTCGGCCAAATAGGCCTCATCAGTAACCCTCAGATATTTTCAACATTCAACAATGGAATCAATGATCCCAAAGGACAAGAAAATATAAACTACACTATGATGTAGGGCAGGGAGACTTTTTACGGCCGCCACACATTCCCAGACACCAGCTGTAGTGACGTTAAATATGTTCTAGAAAGGGTTATCCTTTGGAAGCAAGGAATACACCACCGAACCGGAAAATATGTGGTGTACATGTTTTCTGGGCCAGACTAGCTAGTTTCGGCCAATTAGGCCTCTTCAATGTATAAACCTTTATACATTGAAGAGATATTTATTTCTGTTCTCTAAAGATGAACTTTTTTAAAAAAATGAAACAATATAAACTTGTATCAGCGGGAGACTGGCACAGAAATTATTTCATAATCACTTTCCATTATCATCATCGTCGTCGTCATCGAATTCATAGTTATAATTTATATTTCATTTACATTTATTATTATTATTATTATTATTATTATTATTATTATCAACTTTCTTACAAACTGAACATTTTCTTTGATCAGCGGGAGACAGAGAGAAATTATTTCATAATCTCTTCCCGTGACTGGGTTAAACTGCGAATGGGGCCATTGAAGATAGTTTTATAGTTATGGATAAGGTAGAGTATGTAATCTTATTAAATATTCCTAGCAATTATCCTTTAAGCATTTTAGAGACTTGCGTGTGGCTCTCAAATGAAACTCACAGAAATGACTTCCTCCTTTTAACATTTTAGCCACAGTAGCGTCCAGGATACATCGATGCTGCTCTCAACCAAAATGAATTTTGCAGAAATGACTTCCTTCTTTAAAACATTTTAGACACAATAGCATCCAAGATACATCGACGTCTAAGCTACGTCTCAGTTCAGCGCCGACGCCAATGTCATGCTGCTCTCAGTTCAAAATGAATTTTACAGAAATGACTATCTCCTTTTAGCCGTTTTAGACGCAGCAGCATCCAGGATACGTCGACGTCAGGTCTCTACACAGCGCCGACACCGATGCCACGATGCTCTCGAACCAAAATGAATTTCACAGAAACGACTTCCTCCTTTGAACATGACCCTTGATAGTGGTAGAGTACATTACCATTTTCTTCCAAGTCTTGCCTTTCTTAATCTAAATGGGCCAACCCACGACAAAACCTACACTAAATCGACAAGTGAAGCCTTAGACTAACCTACATATCCTCCCAATCTGGCAAATGTTCTCGTTTGCCCCTAGAAGGCTCGGAGGCTGCAGTAGACACATGGCACCAGCGAAGACTCTAATACGAATTTACAGACTCATATGACGTTTCGCTGGTCGCACAAATCTTATTGTAGGCTTTCTCGTGCATTGGCTCAATGTAAATTTTCTTCTCACATGTTGTAGAATGTTTGACATCGCAGAGATCCTACAAACTAGATTTTCATTGTGACAATTGTTGTATTCTTCGATATAAAAAGATAGGGCACAACATGGATGTTATACGACAGACTGCATGCATGGTAGTTAACCCAATCACGGTTGGCAACTTTGCTTCCCTCTTTAATTGCACGCCGGTGGGTCAGGCCTCAGATTCTATGATGGTTCCAACGTAAAGGCTTATTGAGAATTAGAGAGATCTAATTCAAGGTAATGTTGGTTGGTGCCTGATGCTCTGTCTCTGGTCGGGCCCATCGGAGTCTAACTGTTGGTTTTCTTTTGCTCCAGCATTTCAGTGGTTTCTTGCTGTCGAGTCCTCACCGTTGTCTCACCTCTGTGGTTCTTTGATTATTTGTGTTCACGGAGATGTTGCACTGATGAGTTAGAATGCCTTCATGCGGACTGAACAAATTATTTGTCTAAATCGCGACGGAAGTAAGGGCGAGGATTGTGGCCACGTAAAATCGATTTAAGCCCCCCCCCCCCCCCCCCAGTGGAAACCGTTCCAAGGCGGTTCTTCTGTGGCGGTTTATTTATGTTGTTGTTTGTTACTTACTGTGTGTATCACTTGTGTCTTTTTATTTTGGATGGCCATATGGCCATTTTGTGGGAAAGTGACTGTCCTTATGGCCTTCCTTTGTTTAGGTTTCCATTATGGTCTGGTCGCTTAATGTTTGTGTTTCTTTCCCTTTTGTGTCTTTGATGGGTGGAGTAAGTTAATTGTATCGATCCCTGATCTTTGTTTTACTTCTACTTTATAGAAACATTATTATAAATTTTAAAAGGAAACCATCTCTTTATACTGTTTTATACCGGCCCAAAAACTTCGCCGTAACAGCGGTATCAGAGCTACCGACACGGTGTGTAAAATAAATAAGATACAAGCGGCCCTTTTAAGGGTCATACAATTACTTTGAATGATTAGCTTTATAACTGTGGAGCGCCTTGGAGCAGTGGTAGCGCATCAGATTTGTGATCGAGAGGTTGCGGATTCGATCCTCACGCTGATCAAAGTGTTGTGTCCTTGAGCAAGGCACTCCATCCACATTGCTTAAAAATGTACTGTTTACCACCCAGGAAGTCCTGCTCGTAATGCTCAGATGTGAGCGAGTAGAAGTGATAGGAGAAAAGAAAGTGAGAGAGAGAAAAAAACAACAACTGTCCAATGCAAGGATCACCATTCAAATCAACATTTAAAAACAATAATATTCAATTTAATGAAATATATTACTACATGAAGTTCTATGCTCCATCTCGTCTACTACAAAAGCAGTCCTTTTCGCCGGCCCTTTTCGCTACCATAGTCATTCACCCGAAAAATGGCCCTTTTCGCCTTTTGGCTTTTCAGGGTAACAGAAATTTTTATCGAATCAGAATTGTTACTGGTGACACGTCGAATGACATACATACACCAGGATCTGTGATGTGGGAAGTTAGTCCCTCAAACCCGGGGCCTCTAGCATCAGAGGCAAGTGCACCAACCACTGAGCTATCACGCTTTCTACATTAACCACTGAGCTATTTTTGTAGAGAAAAATAGGGTTTACATGAATCAACTATATATGCAGGTGAAAAAAAAAATAAAAATAAAATGTGGGAATTAATGGGTCAGTTCCGGTAGTACCGGTAATTAAGTCCATTCCGGTACGCTCCGGTGATAAGGCCGTACCGGGGGTGCCTAAACACCGGAAAGACCCGGAAAGACGCAAAAAGACGCGGAAAGACGCAAAAAGACGCAAAAAGACGCGGAAAGACGCAAAAAGACGCAAAAAGACGCGGAAAGACGCAAAAAGACCCCCGAAAAAGCAAAAAGACCCCAAAATAGTAATAAATTAATATATATTAATAGAAAAATAAAAAATAAAATTGATCCCTGTCACGTAAAATTGCGCAAAAAGACCCCAAAAAGACCCACAGACACAAAAAGACCCCTTCAGGATGACAAATAAGTATATATTTAGGAACAACTTGCAAAAAGACCCCATTATAGTGATAAATAATTATACATTGTGAGAAAAATAAAAACAAAACGGTGCACTGTACTGTTAGTTTGTGTTTGATCTGAGGTATAACGTCCCTGTCAACACTGTATAGGTCATTTTGGAGACGCTGATTCCAATTTTGCGGGACCCAATGTTGAGATGGAATGACATCTCAAGCCTTGCTGCCCAATGAAACCAATCGGGTTTATATGCATGGACGATCAAACTCGCACCTCTAATACTCGGCAGGCGGTTAGAACCTACCTACCAATCACTTGAACAAGTCCGTGAAATGAAGACCCCCTATACGGGCCGCCCTATACCCCACTTCATATACAGGAAACAGGGGTTTACGGGGGTATACATTATTTTTCTTATTTTTGCTCCAAAACATAGGTTGTGGGTACTCGTTAGAACCGCCTCAATGAGGCGGTTCTAAAGAGTATCAACAACCTATGTTTGCAGTATTTATATAAAAAATACCACTGATTTTTACCAGAAAAGTAGTCAATTTGGAGATGTCAAAAATGCACTTTATCACCGGTATGTTATCGTAATGATAGCGCCCTGTCACGTTAGCCTGCATACGTATAATTTCAACTTCAATATGAATGAATGCAGTTTCCAGCTGGTACCACGTGGAGGTGTGACTAGGACTTATCGCCAGAAAAATAAATAAAATGCTTTTCTGACAATCTTCACCAGCCTTTTTTTTTTTTTTTTTTTTTGATTTTTTTTTTTTTTTTTTTTTTTATTTTTTATTTTTTATTTTCTTTTTACTTGATTTTTTATTTTGTTTTGCCTAGCTATTGCGTACGGAACCCGGGAAGGGACATGATTTTTTATTTTTATTATGTTGTGCGAACAAGATAATATCTTGAGCGGACAAGATATTATCTTGTTCGGACAACATATTATCTTGTTTGCACAACATAGATCTTGGGAAGTTGTGCGGACAAGATATTATCTTGTGCGGACAAGATATTATCTTGTGTGGACAAGATAATATCTTGTGCGGACAACTTAATATCTTGTGCGCACAAGATCTATGTTGTGCAGACAAGATATTATCTTGTGCGGACAAGATAATATCTTGTTCGCACAACTTAATATCTTGTGCGGACAAGATAATATCTTGTCTGCACAAGATAATATGTTGTCCGCACAAGATATTATCTTGTCCACACAAGATAATATCTTGTCCGCACAAGATAATATCTTGTCCGCACAACTTCCCAAGATCTATGTTGTGCAAACAAGATAATATGTTGTCCGAACAAGATATTATCTTGTGGGCACAACTTATAAAATAAAAAAAATCATGTCCCTTCCCGGGTTCCGTAATTGCGTCCACTTATTCAAGCTTTAACAAAGATTATAGAAGCACATTAGTATCGCCTCTTTGAAGCGGTTCTAACAAGCTCCCATAATCTGTGTGGGGACCAGAAATAAAATGTCCCGAAAATTACAGGCAGATATGTTGAATTTATTTTATAATTCTTTTTCTTGCAGTTGGAGTTCTTGAGCGCTCTGATCTTTTCCTTTTTGCCTGATTTGGTTTTTTTCCTGCTGTCGGAGTGGTTATCATAAACCTACTGCCGTCTGTTGAAAAGGTGTAATTTTTTCTTTTCCCTCTATCACTATTGAATTTTGCCATAATTTTGTTTCTTTGTTCCTGTGTCAGGGCATTCCACTTATCGAATGCAATCCTGTTGTGCAGAAATCGTTCCGACAAAGAAAAATTACCTCGACCATACAGTGCTCTGTCACATTCCGCCTCTTGAGATTTTACAACATTGTATATTAATTCAACCAAATCGGAAATGTTCTTTTGTTTCCAGTCTGCTGCTAGTTTTAGGCGAAAATTTGCACTTTCACAATTATTGTTCGTCCAGTTTGGCCCAATCTTTGTCTCAATCAATGGCTTCACAACGAAGTCCCGGACCGCAGGAACCAACCTTGAATTGAAGTATGGCATAAATTGCTTGTTATCACTCTCAGGGCTATCGTTTGCCCGAATGATTTTAATCGTTTCTTCCAAGCGGTGCTCAAATAAGTCCATGCTAGTTGAAGTTGACATACCTTGATCACCGAATATGGCATTTACAATCAACTTTCTTTTTGTTACGTCAACGCCAACGTCATCCTGGAGGTATCTATTTACATTTTCCCGCAAATGTCGGGTGCACAATACCTGCGTGGATCCAACAAACGACCTTCTGATTGCATTTCTCATGGCAGTTTCATCATCGGATCCGATTGTCAACTTAATTAGTTCCTGTTCATTTAGTTGTGAAGCCATACTGGTCATGAATTTGATATACGTAGGTGTGGTAGAGTTACGATTGACCCAACTTATTACCGCCACTTCGGAAAACCGGGAATGTCGACAAAGAGAAAGATAGATGAAGAACTTCGAAACCTTGTTGAGTTTCAACCAGACGTCGTTTTCATGAATGTAGGTGGGAATGACATAACCTCGAGTACGTCAATCCAAGAACTTTTTGAGTCCATTAAGCATTTAGTGAGATATCTTCAAAGCACCGGTGTCAGACGTGTCTTTGTAGGTAGTATCGTCGAGCGAGGCGCTTTTCCAGGCTTTACAAGACTATCTAAGAAACAGTTCAACAAAATAAGACGAAGTGTCAATAAGAAGTTGGAGAAATACTTTGGCGAAGATTTTGTTGACGTCGGTAGGAACTTGAGATATCCAAGGCATTACGACGGTGATCTTGTACATCCTGGTCTTCGACAGGGAGGCATGAACATTTTCCGCCAAGTAATTGAGAGATGTTTTGATTCCTACATACGCATTTGAGCTTAAAACCTCTCAAAGACATACAAAGGTCCTTTTCAGGACCATTATTTATTAAAGAAAGATATCCTCTATATACGTTCAAATGTATAGCCCCCTCCCAACCCCAAACCCCACGCCCATCTGGGCTTGGAGAAAGATTCGGCTGCATCATGCTTGCACGCAGGGCTGAAATCGACCACACTTGGGTACTCGTAAACGGCTAAACTATGCTGGTTTCATTGGACGCCAGGCTTAAAATATCATTTCATTACAAGGTCTGGTAAAAGTCCCACAGTACGAAAACAAGCCAATACAAATACAAAGTAATTTTTTTAGCCGAAAAAATGAAGATTTTATGATGAAAAACGGTCATATTTTTCTTTTTCTTTTCTGCTCAAAATATAGATTGTGGGTACACATTAGAACCGCCTCGATGAGGAGGTCCTAACGAGTACCCACAATCTATATTTTAGAGCAGAAATGAGAAAATTATTGTTTACCCCCATAAACCCCATTTTTTCTATATAAAAGTGGGGTTCGAGGGGGTCAAAATTATATAGTCGTGTTTTCGTGATGACAGAATAGGAAGGGACGTCTCTAATATGACTTTAATATTGTTGACCGGGACGATAAACTTCAATTCATAAATGTACATATTTGATTTTTATTAAAAAGAATTCCAACAAAGGTTGTTGGAACTCGTTAGAACCGCCTCTCAAGGTGGTTCTAACGTTTTCCAAGAATCTATGTTCTGAGCAAAAATATGCAAAATATTTTTTTTTTTTTCCTGAAATTTTTCATTTTTTTTTTTTTTTTTTTTTTTGGTTTTTGGTGCTAAAACTTTCAATATATATGAATTGGCGTGTTTTCATAATGCAACCGGGCAAAATACACACATGTTCGGTCAAGAATCTGAGTATTGGGACAGATAGACCGCAGCATAGAGTACAGACCGAGATCAGACTGCTTGAAATTTGAACAGATTCACGACAAGTCATGGTGTCGGAATTTTATCGTAACCCTACTTTATTTATTGAATTTGGGTTTTACGGGGGTATACCATCACTTTGAAATCTTCAAATCATACTCGTTGTGGTGGTTAAAATTGCCACAAAAAGTACATGTTAGTGGTAATTAACAAAAAATATGAAAATTTTTCCGACTTTTTTCACGATAAGTGCTTAAAGAAGCCGACTGAAGTGCGATCAAACCCAATCACAACTGATTATCTCAGGTGTCAAGATCGTGCCAAACAACCTAATCGAATATTATCTATTATACAGTATGATTTCATTAAATATACCTCATTAAATTAAATGGATTAAAATTCTTAGTTATATAAAAAAAGAAGAAACAATAATAAGCGGAGCGATTTCAAAAGTTTAAATACATTGGCGCACGATTTTAATAGTAAAATGTAGGTCCTGTAGGTCTTTCTGCTTTTCTGAGGGTCTTTTTGCGTCTTTTTGCATCTCTGTAAATATAGATTGTGGTTACTCGTTATAACTGCCTCAGTGAGGCGGTTCTAACGAGTACCCACAATCTTTATTTTAGAGCAGAAATAAGAAAAAAATAGGGTTTTCTTATGGTCTTTTCGCATTCCTGAAGCTCTTTTGCTTTCCTGAAGGTCTGTTCGCTTTCCTGAAGGTCTTTTGCTTTCCTGAAGGTCTTTTTGCTTATCTGAAGGTCTTTTTGCGTCTTTCCGCGTCATTTTGCGTCTCTGTAAATTTTATACATTTCGTCTTTTTGCATTATTATTATTATTATTTGCAATTAAGTAGTAGTATGTATTTTTTTAGAGCTCTTTGTTTATAAATGTAATCTTGCCTTTCATTTTGTTCTGTTGGTAGGGGCAGGATATGTTCTTTTGATTCTTTATGATTCTTTTTGCTGGCTCTCCTTTCTGCACAGAAATGCTGATTTATTTCTATGTGTATGCTCTTTCACTTTTCTGGGGGTCCTTTTGCTTTTCTGGTGGTCTTTTTTGCTTTCTAGTGGTCTTTTTGCTTCCCCGAGGGTCTTTTTGCTTTTCTGAGGGTCTTTTTGCCCCTATCCGCGTCTTCTTCCGTCTTCGTAAATTCATTGATTTCCAAATTTATTATTAATATTATTAATGTTTTAATTGCTATTCAGTTCTATTTTTACCCCAAAAGAACTTATTGTTTGTAAAAAGTGTTCCCATCTTTGATGCTGTGCTGGGAGGCGGGCGAGGGATGGGGTCATGGTACGTTCTTTTGCACCTCTATTAATCTTTTTCCTTTGACACTTTTTACCCAAGAATGCTGATTTATATTTATAACTATGCTCATTTTTGCTTTTATTAGGGTCTTTTTGCTTTTTCGGGGGTCTTTTCGCGTCTTTTTGCGTCTTTCCGCGTCTTTTTGCGTCTTTTTGCGTCTTTCCGGGTCTTTCCGGTGTTTAGGTACCCCGGCCGTACCGGTAAATTTACGCACCGTCAGTTGAACTGGTCTCCAGTCAATGCACAAAAAATAAATCAACAAATTTGCAACGATTTAACCATCCTCTGCTGCATTACAAAGTTTCAGAACAGCTACAATTTGTGATAATGGCATCAGGCCAGTCTGGGGGAAAAGCAGCCGTTTCATTTCCATCTGGAGGTGATCAGCAAACTGTCGAGGTATCTGTTGGTCTTTATTTCGGAGGGAGCATGAACACGGCATTCACGAGATTGTTTCAACATAATCAGCATGTGGAGCGCTTTGGTGCAGTGGTAGTGCATCGGATTTGTGATCGAGAGGTTGCGGGTTCGAGCCTCGCGCTGACCAAAGTGTTGTGCCCTTGAGGGAAACTGGTCAACTCGGCCTGTAACCAACTCGGCCCCTAAGTCAAGTCGGCCTCAAGTCAAATCAGCCGGGTCAAATCGGCCTGCATTTGTCAAGCATTATATAGACACATCCAAACACCACGTCATCACATAATCCTCGCGAGAGGGTGCTGCAGGATATATAGATAGATAGGTCACTCAATAATACTATTTACCGGGACTAACTGGTGGTGGGCAAAAAACCGTCTTGGCCGTTTGTCGCCATTGTAACTGCGATGTTATTTTCTGTAAACTTATATTTTGTTTGAAATCGAAACGACAAAATTGACCTTTAAACTTTTAAAATAGACATGTCTTATCTAGTAATTATTGGTTTCTAGAATAGGATGTTTTGATGATAATTACCTGTTAAACTTAGGCAGGTAACGAGGCCGGATTGGTCTTAATTATTTGCAATAAAAATGCGCAAAACGAATGACTAAAAATGCTGAAGATGCAGGAATGAAGTCTAGAATATATTTATCTACTCATTTAAAGTGTAATTTGATCGATTTTCTGTAACATTTAATTTTTACAATGTGTTTATATGGAACCAGCGTCTTTTTGCCAACCACGAAAGATCGTTATCAAAAGGTAAAGTTTTTTTGCGCATGCGCAGTGACATGTAAACAAGGTCACATGTCAAAACATTGGATCCGTCTATATGACGAGAAACTTTAGTGAATAGAGAATTCTTTTCGTCTTTTGACCAAAGCCATATTTTCTGAAAATTATCAGTTTGGAATCGTGCGTAACTACACATTTTCGAGCTGCATTGATAAAATAGGGGGTACTGGTAATTACCAAAACAAAACCAAAATACTGGAATGAGTCAATTTTTTTTTTCAATAATTTTCAGCTTTGTTTTGATATTTTAGTAAATGAAACGCACATAGGCATAGACACAAGTGGACTAATTTGGATGAAGTGGTCTGTTAATTAAGTGTCCATTGTAGAATTAATTGTTTACCAAAAAAAAAAAAAATAGGGCAATACAATTTTGTACGAGAGTTGTGAAATTACATTCAGAGATGAACACTAAAGAGACTTTTACATATTTTTTGTTTACAGGGACTTTCATTTGATAAAAAAACGTAAAAATATTTAAAAATGTAAATGTAGGGACTTGGCAAGTCTATGGTTAAAGCTGAAAATCAGGTTAATAAGCATGGGGTTATTATGTTATTGTGTAAAACACATTCATACAGGGAATCGAAACATGACAGAAAACTTTTTGAATTAAATGATATTTTTTTTTACTCTATTTCATCTGTTTCAACAAATATTGAACTCAACTGAAATACATTTTTTAACAAACTTATCACAGAAATGATTTGACATTACGAAAACACGCCTATACACAATATATTGGAAAATTTTATCACCAAAAATGAAATTCTGATTAAAAAAAAATCTGATATTTTCCATATTTCTGCTCCAAATTTAGAATGTGAGAACTCGTTAAAACCGCCTCAGCGAAGCTGTTCTAACGAGTACCCAAAATGTCTGTTTTGAGCAGAAATAAGGATAATATAGTATATCCCTGGAACCCCAGTTTTCCAATATAAAAGTGGGGCTGAAGGGAGTCAAAGTTATATAGGCATGTTTTCGTGATGATTGACATCACTTTCGCCGCTCCGCCCATCGGATCTTGGAGCAGAAATAGAAAAAAAGCCGCTGAATGTGATATTAATGACACTATCTTACCTGGCGTCATATTAATAATCGGTTGATTGGATTAAAATTAAGTACATGTAGCAATCAAGGACCTAGCTGTTAGTGTTTAAACTGCTTTTAACCTTTTTATGAGACATTTAGGCTTAAAAAAAAAAGAAAGTAGATTCTCAAGCACTGCCGCATTATGCAAAAGTCTGCCGCATGAACGGTTTTTATTTGTTAAATAAAAAAATCTCTGCCTGAAAGAAAAAAAAAATTCACTACTGATTGACTATTTTAGTCTCCCAAATCTTACACCTTTGATCTACTCCAACCTCATGCTTATCATGTGTGTCAAAGTTAGATTCTTCAATGAACACCTGTTATCAGGTATTACCGCACTTAGAAGTCGGACAGAAATACCATACTTGATAGAGACATGCACTTGTTTTCTAATATATCATTCAGACAGGTAAATACAAAAAAAGACAGAGAAACCTGCATCATCAAAATACATCTGGAAGTCGGGAGTGCTTGTCAAAATGATTGAGATCAATCAATGTGCATTGCTTGGTCCACTTTTAGAAGTCTTTGATGAATGACCTAACTGGATGCAAAAAATTCAGAAGGTTTTGTACAATTTTGTGTCTAGGAGTCAGCCTAGCGTTGGTCCATCCGTCCGTCCGCAAATACAACCCTGACATGCCTCACCATAATTGAGATATATATTGATGGTACTTTGGTATGGTTGTGCATGAGGCCGAGAAGACCTGTCAGGAGCAAGAACCACAACTCTGGTTGCACTGGTATTTTGATTATCTCCTCTGACATTATAACCTTGTGATCACCATAACTCCAAAACCTCTTGAAATACATGGATGTAACTTTCACAGTTGTATCCAAGGTTAAGATGGTCTGTTATGAGCAAGAACCACAACTCTAGCTGCAATATTATTTTAGTTATTTCCCCTGACGTAATAATCTGGTAAATGCATTAACTCTGATACTTGAGGTTAAGAAGGTGATTAATGAATAAGAAACACAACTCTGGATGCCATGGTATTTCAGTATTCTCCCCTGACAATTACCTTGCAATCACAATAACTCCAATACCCTTCAAGATATATTGATGGGACTTGGTACATTTTTATATACGGTTAAGGTGTCTCATAAGCAAGAACCACAACTCTATTTGCCATGGTGTTTTAGTTATCTCCCTTGACAATTGAATATTGTAATCGCAGACAATACATGATATGTTGACAGTACAATGGGGTACATGGCATTTTTTTATTTGATGTTAAGAAAACATTGTGAGCAAGAACTACATGGTATTAGCTCACCTGTCACGTAGTGACAAGGTGAGCTTTTGTGATCACTTTTTGTGCGTCCGTGCGTGCGTCAGTAAACAAATTCAAATTAGAATATCTCTAATACCCCACGGTCAATCTTGATCAAATTTCATGAGAAGCATCATCAGGTAGGGGGAAAGGCTGCATAAGGTTTTTGGGCTGATCAGATTGGAGTTCTGGTTGCCATGGCAACATATAGCTCCCATAGACTTACAATGGGAAAAAATTAAAATATCTTCTTCTCTGAAACCACAGGGCCCAGAGCTTAGATATTTAGCATGTATTAACGGCCAGTGGTCACCTACATAATTCCTGCCAATCATGCCCTTGGGGTCCAAATTGGCCACACCCCGGGGCCCCTTCGCTCCCATAGACTCATAATGGAACAAAAAGCTTCAAAAATCTTCTTCTCGGAAACCACAGGGCCCAGAGCTTAGATATTTAGCATGTAGCAACAGCAAGTGGTCACCTACATAATTCCTGCCAATCATGCCCCTGGGGTCAAAACGGGCCACGCCCTGGGGCCCTTTAGCTCCTATGACTCATAATGGAAAAAAGCTTCAAAAATCTTCTCTGAAACCACAGGGCCCGGAGCTGAGATATTTGGCATGTAGCAACGGCAAGTGGTCACCTACATAATTCCTGCCAATCATGCCCCTGGGGTCCAAAATGGCCACACCCCGGGGGCCCTTAGCTCCCATAGACTCATAATGGAAAAATAAAGCTTCAAAAATCTTCTTCTCTGAAACCTCAAGGCCCAGAGCTTAGATATTTAGCATGTAACAACGGCCAGTGGTCACCTACATAATTCCTGCCAACCATGCCCCTGGGTTCCAAATGGGCCACGCCCCGGGGCCCCTTCGCTCCCATAGACTCATAATGGAAAAAAGTTTCAAAAATCTTCTTCTCTGAAACCACAGGGCCCAGAGCTTAGGTATTTTGCATGTAGCAATGGCAAGTGATCACCTACATAATTCCTGCCAATCATGCCCCTGGGGTCCAAATTGGCCACACCCCGGGGGCCCTTAGCTCCCATAAACTCATAATGGAACAAAAAGCTGAACCTTCTGAATGCCATAATATTGGGTTTTGGTCAGTGGATTTGCCATCTCTTCTTGAAAATTTACCTTATTTATTTAACCCTTAGAGTGCTAAGCGCGGCTATAGTCGTTAGGAAAAATCGGGTTCTCAGTGCTAAGCGCGACTATAGTTGTTTTGGTACATGCGGTTAGTTTCGGTCGATTCGGACTGGGTAAATGATGCGTCATCCGAAGATCGCTTTGTGAAACGATGGCTGATTGGTTTCTCTTCATCCTGACAACCAATCAAACCAACTTTCATGAATAATTTGGGCTAAAATTTCTAAATTTAGCGAGGGTTTTTCCGAAAAATATTTTCTTATTCAAAATGGCGGCTGCCGATCAAGCTGGGCTGTTAGACAGCGATTCCGACAGCGATTCTGGCTCCGATTTCGAGGGTTTTGGAAGGGATGATATTCAGATACCACGAGGGGGTGTCATTCGTAATATAGAAATGACTGGGGACAATTATTTATCGGCCAATGATCCAGAATTACCGGCCGATCAGGAAATAGGCTGGAGCAAAATAGATACCCCACCCATCATTGCCCCCGCTACGAATAATGTTCAACTGAACGTCCAAATGGATGATTATGAGCCCATAACATTCTTCAAACTATTTATTGGTGACGATTTCATAGAATTACTAGTAACACAGACTAATTTATATGCTCAGCAAGCTATCCAACAGGGGAATCTGACAGACAAATCTCGTCTCGGAAAATGGAAACCGGTTGACTCACACGAGATGAAAGTGTTTCTTAGTCTGGTCATATGTATGGGATTGGTTGAAAAAAGGGACCTGAAGGAGTACTGGTCAACAGACTCTGTTGTTGATACTCCTTTTTACAAGAAGTATATGAGCCGTGACGGATTTCAGAATATTTTGGCTAACTTGCATGTGACTGATAATACACAGGCCATTCCTCGTGGATAGCCGGGGTTCGATCCGCTCTTCAAACTGCGACCTTTTGTGAACAAACTAACCAAATTCAGTGAGATTTATAGCCCAGAGAGAGATCTTAGCTTTGATGAAGCTACATGTGGATGGAAAGGTCATTTGAGATTCAAGGTTTACAACCCAGCGAAACCGACACAGTTTGGGATAAACTCAACCAAGTTTGTGAAGCGAGTTCTGGTTATTGTATCGGATTCGACATATATACCGCAGAACCAGAGTTTTCTTGCATGACATATTGTGAAGCCCTGGACTTAGATGAAAGTCTAAATACCACAACCAAAGTTGTCATTGGACTCTTAGCAAAGGCTGGCCTTCTTGATTCTGGGCACCATATCTATATGGACAATTACTATACGTCCCCAGAGCTGTTTGACAAATTATATTTGTTGAATACATATGCATGTGGAACTTTGAGAAAGAACCGCAAAGAGGTACCTAAAGCTATTCAACTCAAAAGTAAGCTTAGACCAGGGCAGTGTATTTTTAGGAGAAGGGAACATTTACTTTGTGTGCGATACTTTGATAAACGTGACGTTTACATGTTGTCAACAATCCACCCAGCCACAGTTTCTGTTATGGACAAGAGAGATCGGGCCACTGATATGGCAATCACTAAGCCAACATGTGTAGTTGACTACTGTAAAAAAATGGGTGGTGTGGACCTTTCAGACCAGATTGGGACTTATTTCAGTTGTTTGAGGAAAACCAGCAAGTGGTATAAAAAACTGTTTTTCCATCTGCTGAACGTTGTCGTTATAAACTCATACATTTTGTACAAGAAGTTTGCGCCAGTCAATAGAAAGTTAGATCATCTCGGATTCAGGAAAGCTATATGTCAGTCTTTGATAGAAGAAGCCGCACTATCTCCCAGGCCATTAGTTACTGGCAGAAAGACAGCAGTGGCAGATACTCCTGATAGACTGATATCGAGACATTTTCCGGATTTTATTCCCGCAGCTCCTGGAACAAAACGTCAACATCCGGCATGTGATTGTATTGGTTGTAATCCCAGTAAATCTAGGAGGACAGGTCATAAAAGGAAACAAACAGTATTTTGGTGTCCAGAATGTGAGAAGCCACTGTGTATCCCAGTGTGCTTCCGTGTGTATCATACCGTCCGGAACTATCGACAGGTTCTGTTGCCTGGTAACGCTGACGATGAAGCCGACTCTGACTGAAGTGGGACTAGCACGAAAATAGTACTGTTGTTGGTTGTTTAGAAATGAATTATGATATCATTTTATTATTCTAGCATTAATAGTTATCAAGATATAGCAAATTATATAACGGTACCGTAAAATCGTAAAAAATAAATTATTTATTCAGCACTGAGTGCCAAAAAACCAATAATTTATGTAGCGCTCTAAGGGTTAAGATGCTAAGGGATTTTTGTAGGGGATATCCTATTTTTTGGAAGGATTATCAAATATAGAAGGTATTTGTAAAAACAAAACAAAAAAAATGCCTCATCTATTTTTGAGGAAATAAAAAATAAAATAAAAAACCTCATCTGTTTTTCAAAAAAAGTGTCTGAGAGTCTATTAAATAATTTTTTTTTTGCCTTATTTATTTATTTGAATCTGGGCATGACAAAACTTACCATAAGATTAGGGCAACCAGCGAAGACTCAGATCAAACTGTGCATACAGTCAGTCTGACTAGTCTTCGCCGCAAAGGTCGCAGGGTTTGCCATGCGCCGGTTCATTTATTTATTTACTCTACACATATGAAAAGAGAGAATCATTTGCGGCTACATATAGTTAATTCTTGCACAATTTTGACTCTGCTTGTTGTTTCCTTTTATATAAAAATTGAACATGAAATAAATATACTCTTACAGTATCTTTTATTTCATTTACATAGAAAAGTTAACATTGAATAAACTTTATGCATGCGTCCAAATCGTGAATTAAGGGTTTTCAAAGGACACAATTATTTGTTATTAAATTCCTTCTCGGGGTCAATTTTATACTGTATATATGTTTATATAATATATTTATGCAAAAACATTAATTAAACATTAAATTCAATGCATTACGATTCACCCCAGACATTTTCCCTATATTTTTAATAGTCTGTTCCGATATTTTGGTTTCGTTTTGGTAATTACCAGTACCGTAAAATAGGTTTTTATTTCACATCAAATGTATACATTCACATCAAAGGTTAACATTCATTTCGAGTTGACTCAGGGCCGAGTTGACCCGGATTCCCCTTGAGCAAGGCACTTCATCCACATTGCTTAAAAAAAAAAAAGAAAAAAAAGTACTGGCTTCCACCCAGGAAATCCTGCTCGTAATGCTCAGATGTGAGCAAGTAGCAAAAAAAATACGATTTTTTGTAGCGTAGATATCGGCACATCAAATGCAAGTGAAGCATTGTTTTGCGACTCAAATAGATAACTAATTAGATCTGAATGAATGGTATATGAATGTCATTTGACCAGTGGATGTGGGACGGTATGGTCCTTTCTTTCTCTTTCTTTTCCTTTCTTCTGATACTGCAATCAGTCATTTCTAACCATTACTCGCAGGTGTACATTACATACACTCCAGGTTTTGCAGCGGAGGTTTTGCAGGATGAAAGCCTACACTGTAATCGTGTAGCCTCCTTGAACCATATCTCGAACCATTCTGGTAATAAATTTCTATTTAAAAGTTAAAAGGGTGGAACTTTGAAATTTGTCTCCATTTCAGTTTATAGGCTGGACTTCGACAAGAACAAATCTATAATTGGTTTTTCATTACGTCATACGTCGGCACCTGAGTAGCTCGTGCTCGATCTACCGTGAAACGATATCCCGAAGGACTTAAGGGAACCAATTCTTGAACCACCAGGATTTCATGATTTACGGACAAGAAGGTATCCAGACTTCAATGAAAATCCACCTTCTCTATCTTATCCACAATAGCGAGATAATGTGTCATATCTCAGTTTATCACAGATAGAAGCTGGCTTCCGTATACTACAAATTTTCACACTTTTTCAGCTCCAGAAAACATTGTGATCACCCCCTCTCCTACATTTGATTGATTTTCGGTATTATGACGCTGCCATTTGTATACATTGAATTTACAATGCAGGTTATATGCCTGTGTCTTTCGCCAGAATCAGGGGAAGGGAGTGAATGACCGACCTTTTCAATGATATCAAACTTTTCCGTCTGTCCATCCGTCTGTAAACTTTTTCATTTCCGGATAGCCCCTCCTATCATCTGATCAAGCTGAAACTTGGTAGGTAGTAAGAACATGACCTGGTGTAGCACATATTGTTTCGAGGTTATGGTCCACCAAATATTTACAGAGTTATGCTCCTTTGAATTTTTTTGTAAACTTTTTTGTTTCCGGATAAATCCTCCAACAGTTTTCATCTGATCATGTTGAAACTTGGTAGATAGTAAGACCATGACCTGATATAGCACATATTGTTTCGAGGTTACAGTCCACGGAATTTGTTTGTTTTGGAGTTTAACGGCCCACTCAACACTATTTAGGTCATTTTTGAGCCGGTCAGTTTACCTATCAACACTTTCCTGGGCAGGCTTATACGTAAGCGGTTAACCAGTACAGTGCACATCCTTTCGCCAGAAACTGACAACTGCCCTTCTTGAATCAGCGGAAGGGGAAGAATGACCGTAGAAAAGATTTCATGATCAACAGTCCACCGAATATTTACTGAGTTATACCCCTTGGAACATTTTTTGTAAACTTTGGTTTCCGGATAACTCCTCCTACAGTTTTCATCCAATCAAGCCGAAACTTGGTTGATAGTATGACCATGACCTGGTGTAGTGCATATCATTTGGAGGTTACGGTCTACCAAATATTCACAGAGTTATGCCCCTTTGAACATAGTTTTCCTTATTTCTCCACAAAAACCTATGTTGTGGGTATTCATTAGAACCACCTCGACGAGGCGGTTCTAATGAATACCCAAACATAGGTTTTCATGGAGAATTGACAAAAACTATCCTTCAGTTATCACAAAATACCTACCTTATCTGTTGTTATGTTTCTCTCCTTTTCTCCATCACCTTTTCCTTTTCTCTATTTTCTCTCTTCTCTTTAAAATAAATTTATAATGGTGTATGACCCACAAATGTTGGAATGTTGTTAAACAATAACATACATGTATAAAGCAATTGTTACATTTCAGAGTTTGTCCGAAGTTTTCCGATGTTTTATCTGCATGGAGAAATTAAGGGATGCCAGGCTGTGTCCACACTGCTCAAAACTTTGCTGTTATACTTGTATCAGGGTGAGTACCAACTACCTTAGGAATTAGAACTGTAACTATCCCTTATCCTGCTGAATAAATTAATTTAGCTATACCTATTGCTGACTATCAGCCAATCAAATTACCTAGGTTGACCTTGACCTTTTTTTTACGCCAAGGCCAAATTTAGTGTCTTAGGCTTTTCAATGGGAAATAGGTAAATCATTGCATTTTTCGAAAAATAATGTGGTCTGTGATATTGGAATAGGTTAAAAATGAATGAATGCTTAAGGTCAAGGTCATTTAGTGACCTTGGCCTAAAGTCACGTGTATTGCAGGTGCATTTACATACATATAGTAGAAAACATTTTCTCTCTAACACCACGTGGCCAATTTCATTTCAATTTAATATGCATCCTTAGGACACTTAGAGAACAAAAGTTTATTCGGATGGTCCAGGTCACATGATCAAGATGCTTGTCATGCCCAAATTTGGTAAAAACCTTAAAAAACCTTCTTCTCCAGAACCACTGGACCAAATGTCTTGAAACTTGGTATGTAGCATCGGGTGACTGAATACTAACAAGTTTGCAAAACTGATGTCCCTAGGTTGACTTGGATCTATTTTACACCCAGGTCAAATTTGGCTCCATAGGCTTTTCAATGGGAAATAGGTAAATCAATGCATTTTTCAAAAAAGTATTGTGATCTATGATATAAGAATAGTTAAAAATTGAATGTCTATGAATGCTTAAGGTCAAGGTCATTCAGTGACCTTGGCCCAAGGTCACTTGTATGCAGGTCCATTGGCATATTAGAATACATTTTCTCTAAAACCACTGGGCCATTTTTTATGCCCCCGCATCGGATAATGCCGGGGGCATAGTGTTTTTCGGTACATGCGTCCGTGGGTACCTGCGTACGGTTTCCGAATGTACGTCCTTCTGTACGAAAGTGTGTACGTACGTACGTAATCCTGTTAGACTCAGGTTAAGGTTTTTGTACAAGGTAGAACTTGAGCTCATATTTTCCAAACCGTGCAATAGATTTGGTTTATATTTAGTATGATGATAGATATAGGTCCAAAGTTTTATTCAGCAATACCCCCACCCATACCCATGACCTCAATGTCAAGGTCACGAACTTAGAAATTTCTAACGTTTTAGACACAGGTTAAGGTATTTGTACCACGTAGAACTTGAGATCATATTTTCAAAACCATACAATGGATTTGGTTTATATTTAGTATGATGATAGATATAGGTCCAAAGTTTTATTCAGCAATACCCCCACCCATATCCATGACCTCAAGGTCAAGGTCATGGACTTTGAATTTTTTTATGTTTAAGACCCAGTTTAAGGTATTTGTACCAGGTAGAACTTGAGCTCATATTTTCCAAACCGTGCAATGAATTTGGTTCATATTCGGTATGATGATAGATATAGGTCCAATGGTTTATTCAGCAATACCCCCACCCATACCCATGACCTCAAGGTCAAGGTCACAGACTTAGAAAGTTTTTAATCTTTAAGACTTTGGTTAAGGTATTTGTACCACGTTGAACTTGAACTTTTATGATTAATTTGGTTCATATTTGGTTTGATGATAGATGCAGGTCCAAAGTTTTATTCAGTAATACCCCCACCCATGCCTATGACTTCAAGGTCAAGGTCGCAGACGTAGAAATTTTCATATTTAAGTATGTTAATAGCTTATATTTTCCAAACTTTATAATGGATTTGCTTCATATTTGGTATGACAATAGTTGCAGGTCCAAAGTTTCATTGAGCCATACCCCTACCCCTTACCTAATGGTCAAGGTCACAGACATAGAAATTTTTTTATATTATATTTTTTGAGAGTCCATATTTCCTGAACCATGTGATGGATTTGCTACATATTTGGAATGATGATTGATGCAGGTCAAAAGTTTCATTCAGCCATTACCCCGCCCCTGCCCATGACCTTAAAGGCATTTATTCTGTAACGGTAGAACACACCGTGTGTCCATAATTGTTTTATTGCCCCCTGTGATATACTGACTATAGCAGATCAAAGGCGGCCCTTAATAGGGTGATTAGTAGCTCTTGTTGAATCCCCTGACTGAGACACTTAAGGGGAAAATTAATAATGTACACCAGTCAACAGTAAGTAATTTATTGATTTTCCTCAAGGCGGCCCCTTACCTGTTGAAGACAGAAGTCTTCTCTTCAGTGAGCACTAAGGGCTACATAATATTATGTAATGAAATGATAGTCCTGAATAATCAAGAATAAATGCCTTTAAGGTCAAGGTTGCAGACTTAGAAATGTTTAATGTTAACATTTGTAAAGGCCTATATTTTCAAAACCATTTGATGGATTGAGTTCCTATTTGGTATGTTGATAGTTATTTTTTCAAGGTTTAATCAGCCATACACCAATCTATGCCAATGGCATAAGGACAGCTATTATTGTAATATGTCATTTTTTTGCGGGGGAGGGGGAGGTAGGCCCCTGGGCGGGGGCATTTGTGTTGTATTGACACATTTCTAGTTTATTTAAATTTTACAGGCAGCCTTAGGACTGTAAGGGAACAAAAGGGAACAAAAAATTATTCAAATGTTCCGGGTTACATGACCAAGATGGCCCCCATGCCTGAATATGGTAAAACCTTAAAAAGCTTCTCCAGAACTAATGGGCCGATTGTCCTGAAACTTGGTATGTAGAATTGGGTGACTAAGTACTAGGCAGTTTGCAACAATGATGACAATTGGTTGATTGTGACCTATTTTACATCAAGGTCAAATTGGTTGGTATGGCTTTTAAATGGTGAACAGGTGGAACAATGCTTTTTTTAAAAAAAATATTGGGGTCTGTGACCTGAGAATAGATACAAAATGAATGCTAAATGGTCAAGGTTATTTGATGACCTTGGCACAACGCCACTTGGATTGCAGGTCCATTGACATTTCAAAATACATTTCTGAAACCACTGGGCCAATTTCATTTGAATTTTACATGGACATTGGGTTGTGCCAGTTTAGTTGAATGGTTCAGGTAATGTGACCAAGATGGCCACCATGCCCTATTATGGTAAAAACCTTAAAAAATTTTCATCTCCAGAATCAATTGGCTGATTGTCTTGAAACTTGGATGAGTTCGAAAACTGATGAGGTCAGCCTATTCATCATAGAGTTACGTCCCTTTGATTGCAGAAAATGCCTATTTTTGACCTTGTCATCACCGTAATGCCTTCAGTTTTCATCATGTCTTCTTGAAAATTACAAACAAGCCAGGGATAAAAGCTCAGATGAGTTATAAAACTAGCGATGTTGGTCTATTAGTATAATTCAAAGAGATATGTCCCCTACTTTGCTGAAAACGCTTATTTTTGACCTTGTCATCACTGTAATTTATAAATGCCCAAAATGTCGCCACGATCGCTGTTTGATTTTGGCATCTCGAAAATATTTAAAGCTGACGAATGTCACCAGGCCGGTTCGTCAGGGTCCGAGCTGCAGTCTGATCTGTCTGTTAGCGATGAACAGCAGCCCAAAAAGCAAACAACAAACAAGAGGACCATGATGGTCCTATATCGCTCACCTGACCTAACAGATTAAAAGTTTCAGGAAGTTTACAGTGTTGACGGGGAGGTTAAACCTTAAATCAAACAAAAAATCTTCCTGAAACTAGCATATAAGTAGGTTGGGAATGAAAGTTGATGAGTTTGAAAACTGGTGATGCCTGACTATCTCCCATAGAGTTACATCCCCTTGAATGCTGAAAATACCTGTTTTTGACCTTGTCATCAGCATAAATCCTTCAGTTAAGATTGAACTTCCTGAAACTTTTAATCTGTTAGGTCAGGTGAACGATATAGGACCATCATGGTCCTCTTGTTTGTTGTTTGCTTTTTGGGCTGCTGTTCATCGCTAACAGACAGATCAGACTGCAGCTCGGACCCTGACGAACCGGCCTGGTGACATTCGTCAGCTTTAAATATTTTCGAGATGCTAAAATCAAACAGCGATCGTGGCGACATTTTGGGCATTTATAAATTATTTTCGTCATTTCACCTTATAAACACTCCACTAGTGAACACCTGCTATTTACTCATTTAAACAATTGAAAGAAAATGAATGTGTTTCTATCTTTGTCACACTTTGCATCGCTAATGATAATTGTCTTTAAATGTCTCACTATCAAACACCTTGGCCCCAGCCCATCAGGGCTTGAAGAAATATATGGGCTGCATGATGCTTCCACGCAGAGCTGAATCCGACCCGCACACGAGTACTGGTAAACCACTTAGAGGATCTAAGCCTGCCCAGGTAAAGCGGTGCGCACTAGTCGGACCCTCCATGCTTATAAACCCTATTGGTTTCATGTGGCGACAGGGCTTGAGATGTCATTTCATCTCAATGTCGGGTAAAATTCCCACAAAATTAGAAGCAATGTCTCCAAAATGACCTTTACAGTGTTGACAGGGACGTTAAACCTCAAATCAAACAAACAAAATCAAACACCTAAATTACGACTCTCTTATTACCGGTATACCCCCACAAATGAAATTTGGAGGGGTATATAGGAGTGAGCTTGTCAGTCGGTCGGTCTGTTGACTTGGTTTCCAGACGAGAACTCAAAAAGCGCTCCACCGATTTTTATAATTTTTGGTACACTGATGTAACATCATAAAATACAGGTCAAGTTCGATTTCCACTACAATTCGTCTATTTTCGACATAGTTATGGCCCCTTTCAAGTGAAAAAATTGCAAAATGCCGCTGTTGTACTATCAAGGCAGTTTTTGTGGGGGTATTCATCACCTTTAGTGATAGCTCTAGTTTAAACAGTAAGAAGTTTACAAGATTAAAAATACACTTATCGTCAATGAGATAATTTGCTAATCCATTTAATCATAATTATGCAAACACCAAGTAATCACCTAGACACGTTTTTCACACAACAATTTTTATCAAAGGCGATGTGCCACCGCATGTGATTTTGGCTGCCAATATAAAACGCGGAAAATGGGATGTCCTTAGTACCCAATAAACACAGAAAGCAGTTTCAGACAAGAAGGCGGAGCAAAATTTAGACAAACCACTTAAAGTGGGTGGGGTTTATATGCGCAGGTTGGGACGTCTTGGTAATGATTTTTGGCCGTACAGAGAAATTTTCGGAAGTCCGCGGGACGCCTTTGATGTTTAAGAGATTTCAGGACGTAATATATGCCATACGGAAGCCCTAACATAAAATGGTCACATACATAAAACCTGCCAATCATGCACGTGGGGTCAGTATTGGCCACGCCCTTGGGCTCATAAGCTCCCATAGACTTACTCCCATAGACTTTCTGAATCCAAAAGGCCCAAAACTTAGATATTTAGAATGCAGCAAAGCCAAGTGACACGTTACATAAATCCTGCCAATCATGCCCCTGCTGTCCAAAATGACTAGGCCCGGGGCTCCTTAGCTCCCATAGACTTATAATGGAAAAAAAAGCTTAAAGAAACCGTAAAGCCCATAGTTAAGGTATTCAGTATGTAGCAACGTGAAATGGTCACCTACATAAATTCTGCCAACCCTGCCCATGGGTCAAAACTGACCACGCCTCGAAGCTTATAAGTTCCCTTAGACTTACAATGAAAAAAAAAACAACTTAAATAATCTTCTTCTCTGAATACTCAAGGCCCAAAGCTCAGATATTTAGTATGTTACAAAGTCAAGTGGTCCCCTACAGTCTGTCCATCCGCCTGCCTGCCCGCCATCCATCCATCAGTCCGTCTGGACGCATCCGTCCGGACGTCCATCCGTCCGCTCTCATGAGAGGGTACTTGTGAGTTGATTAATATGAACTGGTCAGACTTTTGGGGAAAAATAGACTCGAAAGTTGCACCTCATAAATCAATATTTTCTAATGAATTCCAGGGGGGTGTATAGGTGTTATTTGCAAACATCTGATTTGCACAAGTTCGGACACAATGTCCATGGTTGACCACCACTTGTGGGGCTGAACTTACAGAGACAAGTTCTGATGGACAACATTCTGGGATGCAAAGACTGTATTTGTGCTGTGCAACCCATAACTGATCCCTCATGTGTCCGTCCATCTGTCTGTCTGTCTGTCTTCAGCAGTCAGATTTCCCTTGCTTTATCCATGAAAAAGACCAAGGATATGCGAATGTGATATTCTGACTCGAATGCTTGCCACTGGAAAAAAAGGGGCAAATTCACAGACATCACCGAGCATTACTGGCACCTTAATTACTAGTACCCCATATATCCACAGCAAATCGAAACTGAATAATGGAAAATAGATTGGTCAAATGTAATATTTAAACAAAAACGTCTCAAACAAGAATGTGCATGTTGCATTTTCGGATACTCGCGTTTGATACAAAAAGGTTCATAATGCAAAGTGCGGGTTCAACAATGCAAGGTGTGGCTCAAACAATGAATGTTGTGATTGCACACTGCATAATTGAGTTTTTACCTAACTACTGTTCCACAGTGATCGGTAATCGATTTGTAATCACAGAATATTTGGTCATAATTTTACCTGTCTGGCTTTCTGTCTGAGAATGACTCATACCATATGTTGTCTGGGCCTGAGCAAACAGTATAGACCCAGTTGAGATGCCACAGAATGTAGTGTCTCATCAGGGTCTGCACTGTTTGCCACACATCTAGCTATTTTAGGCACAAATTTGGGCAGTAAATTTTACTTATCAAATAATTGATTACAAGCAAAATCAGCAATGATAATCATTTTTGTGGAATTTGTCAGTCGATCATTTGATTATCTGATTAACCCATTTAGTACCAGAAACCCCAAAACGGATACACTGGCAAACAGTGCAGGCCCAGATCAGACGCCGCAGAACGTGGCGTCTGATCAGGGCCTACACGGTTTGCAAAAAGTTCAGCCATTTTCCAAATCAATTTTGAAGAAAACACAACCTGACACCCCTAAATTTTGATATAAACTCCTGCTATATATAAGAAGGAAGATTACATTTGGTACAAAAAGGGTTATTTGATTATCCGATTAATCGTGCCAGCCTTAGCTGGGACACATTAGGATAACACACAGGTGTGCATATAGTATTTCTTCTTATCTCCAAAAATGGTTACTTTTTCTGATAAAAAATTGTGGTACTTTGCTTATTAATGCTCCAAACATAGGTTGTGGGTGCTCGTTAGAACCGCCTCAATCATAACAAGTACCCACAACTGATGTCTTTGAGCAGAAATTGCAAAAAAGGTATACCCCTGCAAACCCCAGTTTTCCATATATATAAAGGTCTTCTACTGCTGTGGGTTCCAGTTTCACTCGATCACGTGACATGCCAAGTTATGCAACGGAAGGTCAGATGGTTTCTTTCGGGTACTCCGGCTTTTGCTCACCTCAGATTAATGATCTGCTCAAAAAAGCCTCAAAATAAGTGAATGTTCATGAAAGGGCTGTAAAACCAAAACAGCCACAGGACACAGCTTTAGAGTTTTATATCAATAACAATAGTAGTGCCTAGTGATGAGTGTGATCAGACTTGACAAGGACATATTTTTGAATTCTTACTATGTTGTTTATAAACTGTGGGTGCCAAGATTTCTCACAGATATTTAATTCTATGATGTATTTTCATCCCTCTCATCGGGGCTTGGAGAAATAGATTTAGCTGCATGATGTTTCTGTGCAGAGCTGAACAGACCAGACATGAGTACTGGTAAAGCGCACATGAGTCTTAGCCTGCCCTGACAATGTGGTGCGAGGCAAACCATCCCTGCATATACCGTAAAACATATTGGTTTCTTTGGGCAGTAGGCATTATATCTCAGTGGCCGGTAAAAGTCACACGAAATTGGAAGCAGCATCTCACAAATGATCAAAATAGTGTTGACTGGGAATTCCAACATGAAGACAAATAAATTAACAGCATTTTAATGATCCTAAGTTTTGGGACAGACAGGCCTTAGCAAACAGTGGAGACAAGGAGCAGTCTGGTCAGGGTATCCACTGTTTGCCATTCCATCTGCACTTTTTGAAACCCATGCTGGATTGTGAAACAAATTCCTTAAAATAAGGAGAATTATTTCAATTTCTTAAGCTGTCCATTTTTGTCACGCCTGCTATTAGCATGGCGCGATATAGACGCCCGGTTTTCTGTCTGTTCGTTCGTCAGTTCGTTCGTCAAGGCATCAACATTTGCGACCACCCTAGCGTTCACCCTAATGGTCAAGTTTATTTCTCAAGAACTATAAGAGCTTCATTAATGATACTTAGTACAAACTTGTATCTGGGGATGACAACTTACATGCGAGCATCCATATTAAATTTTGACCTTCACCTACATTTCATGGTTCACTGACTTTGTAAAATATTGCGACCACCCTAGCGTTCACCCTAATGGTCAAGTTTATTTCTCAAGAACTATTAAGAGCTTCATTGATGATATGTGGTACAAACTTGTATCTGTGGATGGCAACTTAAATGTAAGCATCGATATTTGACCTTGACCTACATTTCATGGTTCACTGACTTTGTAAATTATTGCGACCACCCTAGCGTTCACCCTAATGGTCAAGTTTATTTCTCAAGAACTATAAGAGCTTTATTAATGATACTTGGTACAAACTTGTATCTGTGGATGGCAACTTAAATGCAAGCATCCATATTTGACCTTGACCTACATTTCATGGTTCACTGACTTTGTAAAATATTGCGACCACCCTAGCGTTCACCCTAATAGTCAAGTTTATTTCTCAAGAACTATAAGAGCTTCATTAATGATATTTGGTGCAAACTTGAATCTGGGGATGCCAACTTAAATGCAAGCATCCATATTTGACCTTGACCTAAATTTCATGGTTCACTGACTTTGTAAAATATTGCGCCCACCCAAGCGTTCACCCTAATGGTTAAGTTCATTTCTCAAGAATTATTAGAGCTTCATGAATGATACTTAGTACAAGCTTGCATTTGAGAATGGAATCTTTTGTGCAAGCATATATGTTTGACCTTGACCTACATATCATAGTTCGATGACTTTGCGCCCCCACAGGGGCGACATAGCCTTTGGCGGAATTCTTGTAACATGGTATTTTGTGACGGAATTTTTTCTCTTTTCCATCCTTATTCCTTGTATTTTAACCCTTTTTGTACCGAATGGAATCTTCCTCCTTATATATAGCAGGAGTCCATTTCAAAATTTACGGGTGTCCGGTTGTTTTTTCATCAAAATTTATTGGAAAATGACTGAACTTTTAGCAAACAATGGAGGCCCTGAACAGACGCCCCGTTCTGCAGCGTCTGATCTGGGCCTGCACTGTTTGCCAGGGTACCCGTTTTGGGGTTTCTGGTACTAAATGGGTTAAGTTTAAATTGAATTGTGACAATTTTCTTTATCAGAGATGGCTGACAGAGACGAGAATGCAGTGTCCACATTGTCGGTAAGTCAGAACTTCTTTAGAAGTATACAATTGCAAAACATGAAGTTGCTAAAATCAAGGGAGGTTATTCTTCCACAACTCCATTATATTTCTTTGTCCTACACTCCTTCCCAATTTTCAGCCATTTATTCTGCAGGATTTCAATTTTTAGCTCGGCTGTTTTCGAAGAAAACCACAAGGTATTGTCATAGCTATGGCGTGGTCTGCATCGTCGTCTGCATCGTCCTGCAAAACCTTGGACATTTTGTAATATCTCTGTCATTACTGAACATATTTATTTGAAACTCAGACTAGTTGTTCATTATGAAAAGGGGAACTCATACCAATAGGTGAGGTAATTCTCAAAATATTTTTGGCACAGTTTTGCCCCTTTTTCGACTTAGAATTTTTGCAGCCGAGCGTTGGCACCGGCATGCGGTACTCTCGTTTTCCATGGATTGGGAAACAGAATGGAAAAAACAGCTCATCTGGATCTACTACCATAATATCCTATAAAGTATTGGGAGAGACAGGCCTACCGGGTAAGCAAACAGTGCAGACCCTGGTCAGACTGTTCCTGCAGCTGCAGTCTGATCAGGGTCTAAACTGTTTGTCATTCAGTCTGCACTTTTTGGACTCCTTGCTGAATCATGAAACAAATTTGTTAAAATTATAGGAGAATTACAGCAAGTCCTCAAGGTGTCCGAATTTATAATGTTTTCAAAAATAGGGTATGTCCGGGTTCCTGTTGGTGAGGGTTAAGGAGGAGAAATGCGCGTAATTTGGGGATATTTGAGGCAATTCCAACAAGTACCTACAACATATGTTTATACCCCCGGCATACGAAGTATGCAATGGGGGTATATAGTTTTTGTCTTTTCCGTCTGTCTGTCTGTCTGTCCGTAAGCAATTATTTTGTGTCAAAGATATCTCAGGAACTGCTTCACATAGAAACTTGTAATTTTGCACACATGATCAGTATGACTACTTGTATTGTGGGAAAGAAAATAAGGGCCAAGGGGTCAGGCCTTTTAGAGTTATTTCCCTTTGTAGTTCTTGCTGTTTGATAGTGTATATTTTTATTTTGTGTCAAAGATTTCTCAATAACTACTGTACATAGAAACTTGAAATTTTGCCAACATGATCAGTATGACTAGTTGTATTGTGGGAAAGAAAATAAGGGCCAAGGGGTCAGGCCTTTTAGAGTTATTTCCCTTTGTAGTTCTTGTTTCAGCTGAGGTGATGGCACTGGCCGGGGGTATACGTGCCCACTGGGCACTTTTGTCTAGTTTTAATTGGAGAAATTAGAAAAAATTATCCCTCAGTTATCACCATTACTCCTGCTTATTGACCATTTTGTACCGGAAACCCCCAAATGGTACCCTGGCAAACAGTGCAGGCCCAGATCAGACGCCGCATTCTGCAGCTTCTGATCAGGGCCTCCACTGCTTGCTAAAAGTTTAGCCAATATCGGAATATTTTTTTTAAGAAAACACAACCTGACACCGCTAAATTTTGAAATGGACTCCTGCTATATATAAGAAGGAAGATTCCATTTGATTCAAAAAGAGGTTAAGGTCACCATAGCTCCAGATAAGGGGCTTTTTTCATCCAAAAGTACTAATACTGGTATTTTTCTTATTTCTGCACAAAACACGTTGTGGGTACGGGGAACTTCTAATGAGTACCCACAATGCATGTTTTGTGCAGTAAAAAAGAAAAATAATACATTTACATATGTTGATTTCCCCTCTTATCTGGGGCTATGGACTGTCACACAGCCTGAATGGGTGATAGGGACCCAGAATGTCCAGAATTGTTAAACATGTTTGTAAGACAGCCTTATTGCTTTAGCGTTCCCCAGAGCAAACCCAGACTACTTAGCTTTAAGCATGTTGTGATGTTGGAAGCCTGTTTTCCGTTTGTGTGCCCGTTCCTTTGTCAAGTCAACATTTGGGACAGCCTTTGCATTCCACCATAAATGGATTTAAGTCCATTTCTCAAGAGCTATAAGAGCTTCATAAATGGTACCTGGTACAATCTTGCATCTAGAGATGGCAAGTGTAATGCAAGCATCTATAACTGACCTTGACCTTCATTTCATGGATCCCTGACTTTGTGAACTGGCTTTCACCCTTATGTTCCCAGTCCACCTCTCAAGAACTTTAAAAACTTCATTAACTAGACTGCATCTAAGGGAGCATCCATGTTTGACCTTGACCTACATTGCATGGCTCAATGACTTTGCACCTCACAGGTGCAACATACATGTAGTCTTTGGCAGAATTATTCACAGATGCTTGGGGTCAGGTCACTTGCTAATGTTTTTTCCAAGTTATTTTTGCATTTTACTATAATTGGAACTCTTACTATCATGATAAAACATGTTTAGAAACTTCTAGACAAAACGTCTTTTTTCACTATTAAGGCTCAAATTGGTAAAGATAACACTCTTTTTGAAAACGAAAGTAGACATCCATGCAGAAACTATGAAGCATGCACAAATAAGGCGAACACAACTACAACTTACCTACATCCTTCGATTAGGTAAACATTTGCAGGTTACGCTTCTTTCTGACTTTGTGATACAGCTGAGAAATATTCCAAAAAACAACACCATCTAGTAAATTGAGCACTTCATGTCGCACCCAAACTTGGTTCAAAGCATGGCTCCTGGTTAATATGCATTCTTTCCATGTAAAGCAATTAACTGGCTGCAGATCAATTATTCTGGATCAAATCTGTAGTGTAACCACAGCCAAAATTTGTAGCTGTTTGTGATACAAGTCTTGCTTTTCTTTTCAGAGCACCACTGCATATCAACGAGCTGGTGAACTGCCGCTGGGCTGAGGAGGTCACACAACAGTTGGACTTGCTACAACACACGGTACCTCCAAGAGACAGTGGAGATAATGATAAGTAGGTCACTCAAATGCACAGATGTGCATGGCATTACATTCGAACTTCATGGCTCAAACACCTTTGGGACCATGAAAATTTGCTCAAGTCTGGCCTGGGTTAGTTGGAGGCATAGAGGGTTACTCATAGCCAGGATGAATAATGGGAACCTTTCTATGTTCTATAAAATCATGTATGTAATGTGTACTCATTAGAACCGCCTCAAGTATACACAACATAGATTTTCAAGAAAACAGCAAATCTAACCTTTTTTATGCCCCCACATCATATGATGCCGGGGGCATATAGTTTTTGGGTTTTCCGTACGTGCGTACATGTGTACGTCCGTCTGTACGTGTGTGTGTACGTACGTACGTACGTACGTACGTACGTGATCCTGTAACCTCAGGTTAAAGTTTTTGTAACAGGTAGAGCCTGAACTTTTAGAACTCATATTTTCCTAACCATTTGATGGAACTGGTTCATCTTTGTTATGATGATAGATATAGGTCCAAAGTTTTATTAAGCAATACCCCCACCCATGCGTGTGACCTCAAGGTCAAGGTCACAGACTTAGAAGAAATTTTCAATGGTAAAGACTCAGGTTAAGGTTTTTGTAACAGGTAGACTTGAACATTTTAGAACTCATATTTTCCAAACCATTTGATGGAATTGGTTCATATTTGATATGATTATAGATATAGGTCCAAAGTTTTATTCAGCGATACCCCCACCCATGCCCATGGCCTCAAGGTCAAGGTCATGGACTTAGAAATTTTCCATGTTAAAGACTCCAGTTAAGGTATTTGTACCTGCTAGAACCTGAACTTTTATGATGGCTTTGGTTCATATGATGATAGATATAGGTACAATGTTTTATTCAGCAGTACCCCCACCCATGCCCTCAAGGTCAAGGTCACAGACTTAGACAATTTTAATGTGAAAGATTTTAAAGAGCTCAAATTTTCCAAACTATATTATGGATTTGGCTTATGTATGCTATGATGATAGTTACAGGTCCAAATGTTTATTTGGCAATACCCCCACTCATGCCTATGCCTTCAAGGTCAAGGTCACAGACTTAGAAATTTTTAATTAGATATTTTAAGAGTTGATATTTTCCAAATCGTGCGATGGATTGAGTTGATATTTGGTATGATGTTAGATACCTGTCCATTTTATTCAGCGATACCCCCACCCATGCCCATGAGCTCTAGGTCAAGGTCACAGACTTAAATTTTTTTTAATTATCCCCTCGCACAACATAGCTCTAGCTTCTATATTTCTTCACTGATTTCAATATAACTTCACACAAATGGTCCTTATAATAATATCTCGAGCGAGTTTGACTTTCAAGGTCATGACCTCAAGGTCAAGGTCACTGTGGCTATTTTTAGAAAAACTTTGTCATAGCTCTTTCGCCTGCATTTCTTCAATGGTTTCAAAATAACTTCACACAAATGTTCCTTATGACAATACCTCGAATGAGTTTGACTTTCAAGGTCAAGGTCACTGTGGCTATTTTTAGAAAAACTTTGTCATTGCTCATGCGCTTACATTTTTTCACCAATTTCAGTATTACTTCACACAAATGTTCCTTATGACAATATCTCTAGCAAGTTCCACTTTCAAGGTCAAGGTCACTGTGGCTATTTTTAGAAAAACTTTGTCATCGCTCTAGCGACTACATTTCTTCACTGATTTCAATATAACTTCACACAAATGTTCCTTATGACAATACCTCGAGCGAGTTCGACTTTCAAGGTCAAGGTTACTGTGGCTATTTTTAGAAAAACTTTGTCATTGCTGTAGTGCTTACATTTTTTCACCAATTTCAATATAACTTCTCACAAATGTTCCTGATGACAAGGTCACACACTTAAAAAGTTTTCTTGTAACATGGATTTTCGGGGTGAGGTGGGGCCCTTGGCGGGGGCATCCGTGTCGTCTGGACACTTTTCTAGTTTAAATGGACCTCCATGGCTAATGGCTAAGAGTTCTGACTCTTAATCATTAGGTCTCTCTCCGCTGTGGTTTGAGCTTCGCTTGGGCCACATGTGAGAAGCCAAGTTCAGCAATGGAAAGTCAGGTGATTTTCTATGGGTACTCCGGTTTTCACCCACCTCTGATTAACGGAATAAGTGAAATAATTCTGAATAGGTTGAAAAAAAAATACCCTCATTATTTTTATCCCATCTGAGCCAAAGGCTCAGGGTGAGCTTTTGTGAACGCTTGATGTCCATCATCAATTGTGGGTCATCCGTCAGTTGTGCGTCTTTCAACAATTTACTTTAAAGACCCAAACCGGTGAACGTATTTTTGAAATATAATTTTACAAGGATGTTCCTTGGGCGATCCTCTACCAAAATTACCTAAACGACCATAGCATAGCTGGTGTTTTCTTGCATTTGTCCAGGACCTTAGTTATATTAGTTTAGTGGTGGTCAGTTGACTGTCACTGATTTGTACACCTGTACATGTATATACTTTTGAGGGCCTCATGTAAATGTCTATGCTAAATGTTGTTACTCTTGTTAAATAAAGAGTTTACTTACTTACGGTTCCTCTCTGCCAAACAAAATGGCCACCAGAGCTATAAATAGAAAAAAGAAAAACCTTAAAACGCCATCTCCTCCTAGGCCACTGACCCAGTTTCAAAATCAACTGGAATATTCCTTAGTTGACCCTCTACCAAAATTGCACAAACCGTTCCACTTGGATTAACAAGATGGCCACCAGAGCTATATATAGAAAAACCTTGAAATGTCATCTTGTCTGTCAAAAGTTTACTTTAAAGACATCTCCTCCTATACCAGTGAACGGATTTTGAAATTATTTTAACAGGAATGTTCCTTGGGGGACCCTCTACTAAAATTGCCTAAATGGTTCTGCTTCATGGAACAAAATAGCCAACAGAGATAAAATAGACAAACCTTAAAATGACATCTCCTAGGCCAATTTCAAAATAATTTCACAGGTATATTTTTCTTGGGTGACTCTCTGTCAAAATTGCTGATTAAGTTCTTCTCGGCTGAAAAAGATGGGTGCCAGAGCTAAAAATAGAGAAACTTTTAAATGTCTATTCATCTGTCAACAGTTTGCTTAAAAGACATCTCCTCTTAAACCCGTGAATGTATTTTGAAATAATTCCACAGGAATGTTCCTTTGGATGATCCTCTACTAAAATTGCCTAATCGGTTCCACTCTGCCAAACAAAATGGCCACCAGAGCTAAAAATAGAAAAAAAGGAAAACCTTAAAACGCCATCTCCTCCTAGGCCTCTGACCCAATTTCTAAATAATTCAACTGGAATATTCCTTGGTTGACCCTCTACCAAAATTACACAAACCATTCTGCTCAGATTGACAAGATGGCCACCAGGGCTAAAAATTGAAAAACCTTTAAACATCATCTTGTACTTAAAAGACATTACCAGTGAATGATTTTGAAATTATTTTTACAGGAAAGTGCCTTGGAGGACCATCTACCAAAATTGCTTAAATGGTTCTGCTTCATGAAACACAATGGCCAACAGAGATAAAACTAGAAAAATCTTACATCCCCTCCAAGGCCACTGGCCCAATTTTAAAATAATTTCACAGGAATATTCCTTGGGTGACTCTCTGCCGAAATTGCTGAAACACATCAGGATGGCCGCAAGACCTAAAAATAGAGAAACCTTCAAATGTCTACTCATCTGTCAACAATTTACTTAAAAGAGCTGCTGAGCTTAAACTGGTGAACAGATTTTGAAATTATTTTACAGGAATGTTCCTTGGAGGACAGTCTACCAAAATTGCCTAAATGGTTCTGCTCTGCTGAATAAGATGGCCATCAGAGCTAAAAATAAGAAAAACCTTAAAAGACATCTCCTCCAGGGCCACTGGCCCAATTTCAAAATAATTTCATAGGAATATTCCTTGGGTGACCCTCTACTGAAATTGATCAAAGCGTTCAGCTCAGATTAACAAGCTAGCTGCCAGAGCTAAAAATAGAAAAACACCTTTAAACAATTTCTCCTCCTTAACATGTGAACAGATTTTGAAATAATTTCACATGAATGTTCCTTAAGTGACCCTCTACCAAAATTGCTCAAAGTGTTCCTGTCTGATTAACAAGATGGCTGCTAGAGCTAAAAATAGAAAACCCTTTGATGACTTCTCCTTAACTAGTGAACGGATTTTGAAATAATTTCACATAAATGTTCTTTAGGTGATCCTCTACCAAAATGGCTTACATCGTGCTGCCTGGATGATCTAAATGGCTGCCAGAGCTAAAAATATACTGAATCGAAAAAGAAACACAACTCCAAATATAAATGAGAATATTTGCAGAAATAATCATGTTTGCAGAAAATCGATTTAATGATGCAATGATATAATCATTCCTGAATGTAACTACCATAGAGAGTTCAATTTCCAGTGAGAATGTTTGGAACACAAATCCGTTTTGTCATAGAGGTGGTCATTTCACGAGTTCAAGACATAAGCAGTTAATAGCGAGTATGTCCTCCGTTTGCATTCAGTCCTGCACGCACACGCCTGGTCATGGACAGGATTAAACGATTGATCTCTGCCTGGGGAATAGCATTCCACTCCTGTATGAGCGCGAGACACAAGGCTTGACGCGTTGTTGGCGGCTGGGGGTGGTTATGTACGTGCCTATCCAAGATGTCCTGCAAATGTTCTATAGGAGAGAGATCTGGACTATACGGAGGCCAGTGCATCACATCAACGTTGTTTTGCTGAAGAAACGCCATGCTGAGCCTTGCTACATGGGCCCGAGCTTATCCTGTTGAAACGTAACGTTGTGCTGTCGTACATATGGAACAACTACCAGTCGTAAAATGACGTCAAGGTAATGCTGAGCCGATCCACCAATGAATACCAGGGGCATTCTATGACCATAAGATATGCCAACCCACACCATCAACCCACCGCCTCCAAATTGATCACGTTCAACCAAACAATTGTTACGATAATGCTCTCTGTCACGCCTATACACACGTTGACGGCCGTCAGCTCTGTACAACAAGTACCTGGACTCGTCAAAAAACATTACGTTACACCACTGACGAAGGGGAAACAGGTTTGGCCTATGTTGTGTGAGTCAGGCCATTCTAACCTGACGTAGTCGTTGTGTTAATGGCATACCAACGTACGGATGAAGAGGATGTAAGCCAAACTCTTGAAGGCGATTCCTGACAGTATCTTATTCGATTGTTGTGTGTTCCTGGTGTCACCTGAGATGTCTCGACAGCTGTACAGAACCGATTACGAAGGTGGGGCTTGAATGAATAGATGGGCTGCATGATGCTTCCATGCAGAGCTGAAAGTCCCGTAACATTGGAAGTATTGCTCCAGATGACCTGTACAGTGATGACGGGGACGTTAAACCTTAAATCAAACAAACGAGCACAGTCCAGAATTTTCTTCTTACGCTGCGCTCTGACGTCTTAGGGTAGTACTTGGATTTTGTTCAACAGAGTGGGGAGGGTGCAAAGGCAGCCCCCTCCCATCTTTTGGAAATTATTTCAGATTCATACAGTTTTTCACCCTCTGCAAAATACCTGAAAATCGTATCCTCAACCCGCCCCTTTTAAGAGTCTGTGTACGGCCCTGAATCATGTTAAAAACTGTTGTTGCATACATATGGCGAACAGTGGTGACCTGATCAGAAGCAATGTACTCTATATCCGATCTTGGTCTACGCTGTATGTCTAATAATGGTACCACCTACAAAGTCTGGGCTACTCACATTTCAGGATTCTAAAATTAAGTTCTTACCAGGAGTGCGAAAAGTCTATTTTTACTTGACTTGGCATACATTTGTGTAAAAGTTTTTTAAATAGAATGTTCCGAAAGACGTCAAGTGACATCGTGGCCTGGATTAAGATATTGTTTTTTTCATTACGTGAGCAACCTGGCATTCTTTCACTATTTCGTTTTTCCTCAAATGCCACTATTTAAGCAAACAGTAAAGTTCCTGTGCAACCTGCTGATCAGACACCACATTCCTTGGCGTCTGATTTGGGTATTATCCAGCACGTGATTCCTGTCAAGACTCTTGTTGCATTGATAAAAATAGCTCAACATTTCAAGTTCTATTAATAAAACATAATATTGGTTTTCCCAAATCAGTGATGGTCACGTGGACAACTGTATGAATAACGTTTGGCCATTTAGTAAATTAGGGTTGATCGTAAACCGATCGACCCAAAAAGTATGAAAGTAAATCTCAAAATGATTTTTCAGTCAACCTGATGGTTGCATGAAAATCTTTTGGGTTAAAAAGTTGTGTTTCTTTTTCAGTCAGTATATAAAGAAAAAAAACCTTTAAACATCTTAACCAGTGGATGGATATTGAAACAATTTCACAGGAATGTTCCGCTCACACCGTTCACTTTGGTTAAACAAGATCTTCGCCAGAGCTTAAAATAAAAAACTTTTAAATGACTTCACTTCCTTAATCAGTGAACAGATTTTTAAATGATTTCACATGAATGTTCCTTAGGTGACCTTCTACCAAAATTGCTCAAACCATTCCACTGGGATGAACACTATGGCCAACAGAGCTAAAAATTGAAAACGCTTTAATGACCTCCTTAAACAGTAAATGGATTTTGAATTTCACATGATTGTTCCTTGGGTGACCTTCTACCAAAATTGCTTAAACTTTTTCCTCGTCTGAATAAGATGGCCACCAGAGCTAAAAATAGAAAAACCTTTAAACCACCTCTGCTCCTTAACCAGTCAATGGATTTTTAAATAATTTCACAGGAATGTTTCTTGAGTCACCCGCTACCAAAATGTTCAAACTGTTCCGCTCGGATGAAAAAGATGGCCGCAAGAGATAAAATTAGAAAAAAACATCAAACAACTTAGCCAAAAATGGATTTTGAAATAATTTTGGAGGAATGTTTCTTAGTTGATCTTTTATGAAAATTGCTCAAGCAGTACGACTCCGATGAATAAGATGGCCACCATGCTAGAAATAGAAAAACTTTTAAACAACTAATGTTCCTAAACCCATGGAGGGATATTGAAATTATTTCACAAGAATGGTCCTTCGGCTTGGGTGATCCCTCTAACAAAATTGCTATTGTGATCGCTCACCGCCCGTCGTCATCCGTCCATCCACCCACAATTCCTTTAAATGACATCTACTACTAAACCACTGAACAGATTTTGATTCATCTTGGCAGAAATGATCTTTGGGTAGGAATCATCATCTGGTGAACCTATACCAAGATTGTTCAAATCATAGCCCTGGGGTCAAAAATGGCCCCACCCCATGGCGCCCACTGTTTTTACATTGGCTTATATACGGAAAGTCTTTAAGTCTTCTCGTCTGAAACCAGAGGACCCAGGTCTTTTATATTTGGTATGAAGCTTCATCTAGTGGACTGCTTCCAAGTTTGTCCAAATTACAGCCCTAGGGACAAAACTGGCCCCGCCCTGGGGTCCACTGGTTTTATATAGGCTAATATAGGAAACTTTTAATTTTTTTCACTTCTGAAGAGCATAAAAATTATACTTTATGATCATGTCGGAAATTTTCGCTGTATAAAAAATCATTCAAAGACCATGTGTGCCATAAAAAATCATTTCATATGGCTAAAATAGTAAGGTAAGTGATGCTGGAAAGAAAATCCAATTTCTTGTACGTGGTTACCATTATCTGGTTCTGAACCCGAATTCGGTAATTTTCCATTGAAATCTATTAATGATACTGTAGTTTGGTAGGGTTCCAGATGCTCAGTCATGACAAAGTTAAGCCAGGAACTAGTTAAATATCAAAAGATGGCTTCTCCCGCTGTCAGATCATAAGATTTTCTGGATTTAAGCATGGTTTATCAGCTGGTTTCGATTAAAATGACTTGTTTGACTTCATGGGCCATGGTATTTACTGCCATTGATCAGTTCCAAACACATTTTGGGTGGGAAACCTGGTTATTAACTGGACCGCATGTCATCTGTTATGGAAAACTATTGATCACCATACAGTGTCAATGGCTGATCTGTGACAGATACGGTTGGCATTCATAACATGATTCATTTATCTAAAACGGTCCGTTGCCTGTACTATAATGAGGTTGAGGTATATTTGTGTTTGAGTCCTTGAAGTTTTTAGCTCACCTGAGCTTTCATAAAATTAGACATCTGACCAAAGGGATGAGACATAGGGTCTGGGAATCTGCTGCTCTATTCTTAAAATGTAAAAAATGATATACCTTGAACACGCAACAAATTTTGGTATTAAATAACGCTTTTTATGGCCCCGCACTGAAAGTGTGGGTGCCCTATAGTAATCACTCTGTCCGTCTGTCTGTCTGTCTGTCCGTCTGTCCGTCCACAAATTTTTTTATCCTCCATAACTTTCTTATTCCTGGATGGATTTAAATATTACTTGGCAGAAATGTTAACCATAATGTGATGGAGTGTTGCGCGCAAGACTCAGGTCCGTACCTCAAAGGTCAAGGTCATACTTAGAGGAGCGCTGCCGGGGCCGTAGTCAGTTTCACTGACAGCTCTAGTTCTGATCAGTTACGTGATTGTGTTGCACTCTCTGCCATCTTTTGCATGGATTTGTTATACCCCCGCAAACGAAGTTTGAAGGGGGTATATAGGAGTCAGCTTGTCGTCGTCTGTTGTCGGTCCGTTACAAAAAAGTCCGTTACAAAAAACTTAAACATTGCTCATAACTTCCTTATTCTTTGACCGATTTCTTTAATATTCACACATCACACACCTTGTCACTAGTACTTAAGATTGATATACACAAACCTGACCTTGACCTTTACGTTGACCTTCCTCAAGGTCAAATACTTGTAAAAATTTGTCTGACAACGCATGCGGGGGTATAATTGGCGCCCGTTAGGCGGCAGCTCTAGTTTTTATCATTCAACCCAAAGTAATTTGCTAGAGAAGCTTCCTGCCTGTTTTTGTCCATGTGACTATCGCTGACCATATACAGCATCCAGGTGGTTATTTATATGAGCTCACTTCTGCGGCCTCTGACCAGGGTCTACACTGTTTGCCAGTGTCCATGTTCACCAGCCCAGCCCAGAGTTTACTATTTACACACTGCACTGACGTCACAAAGAGGTGATTATCACTGCTATAAATAACTGGTACATGGATTTTGAATGTGTTCAGTGATAGTCATATAGACAATAGCAGACTATCTGTAGTAAGTAACATTTGGTCTGTTGATAGTTAATCAACTCAAGCACAGTGTCTGATCAGGATCTACACTATTTGCTGATAGTATAGGAATTTAAAGGTTTAACTAAACGGTCTAACTCCATTCTAATTGAACCAGTCTACACTCAAAGACAGTCGCCTCCCCAGTTCTATCGGTGCTTTGATCTATAATTGATTTTTACAGCAAGCACTTCATGAGAGAGTTTGAAACCAAAACCACCATATGAGCTAGAACTGTCTGATCAGACTATTTGCCCGCTTTCATTTTTAGCTCACCTGAGCCGAAGGCTCCGGGGGAGCTATTGTGATCAGTCACTGTCCGTCATCGTCGTCCGTCCACAATTCCTTTAAACGACATCTCCTAAACCACTGAACAGATTTTGACCAAACTTGGCAGTAATGATCTTTGGGTGGTCCTCTCTCAAAGTTGTTCAAAGAATTCCATTCCATGCAGAACTCTGGTTGCCATGGCAATAAAAGGGGAAAATAAGGAAAAAACCTTTTAAAATCTTCTTGTCTGAAACCAGAAGGCCCAGGTCTTTGATATTTGGTATGAAGCTTCATCTAGTGGACCTCTACCAAGATTGTTCAAATTATTGCCCTGGGGCCAAAAATGGCCCCGACCCAGGTCCCAATGGTTTTACATAGGCTTATATAGGGAAAACCTTTAAAAATCTTCTTATCTGAAACTGGAAGGCCCAGGTTTTTAATATTTGGTATGAAGCTTCATCTAGTGGACTTCTACCAAGATTGTTCAAATTATAGCCCTGGGGCAAAAAATGTCCCCACACCAGGGCCTACTGGTTTTACATAGGCTTATATAGGTAAAACCTTTAAAAATCTTCTTGTCAAAAACCAGAAGGCCCAGGTCTTTGATATTTGGAATTAAGCTTCATCAAGTGGACCTTTACCAAGATTGTTCAAATTATAGCCCTGGGGCCAAAAATGCCCCCACACCAGTGCCTACCGGTTTTACATAGGCTTATATAGGGAAAACCTTTAAAAATCTTCTTGTCTGAAACCAGAAGGCCCAGGTCTTTGATATTTGGTATGAAGCTTCATCTAGTGGACATCTACCAAGATTGTTCAAATTATAGCCCTAGGGCCAAAAATGCCCCCGCACCAGGGCCTACTGGTTTTACATAGGCTTATATAGGGAAAACCTTTAAAAATCTTCATGTCTAAAACCAGAAGGACCAGGTCTTTGATATTTGGTATGAAGCTTCATCAAGTGGACCTCTACCAAGATTGTTCAAATTTTAGCCCTGGTGCCAAAAATGCCCCCACTTCAGAGCCTACTGGTTTTTCATAGGCTTATATAGGGAAAACCTTTGAAAATCTTCTTGTCTGAAACCAGAAGGCCCAGGTCTTTGATATTTGGTATGAAGCTTCATCTAGTGGACCTCTACCAAGATTGTTCAAATTATAGCCCTGTGGCCAAAAATGCCCCTGCCACAGGGCCCCCTGGTTTTACATAGGAATATTTAGGGAAAACCTTTAAAAATATTCTTGTCTGAAACCAGAAAGTCCAGGTCTTTGATATTTGTTATTAAGCTTCATTTAGTGGACCTCTACTAAAATTTGTTCAAATTATGGACCTGAGGCCAAAAAATCCCCTGCCCTGCCCCGGCACCCACATATAAATCTCTCAGCTCAGGTGAGGGATATTGGAGGGGTAGCCCCTATGTGCTTATAGCGCCCGGTTACCTTAAAAACCAGTTCAGTCAGTCAGTCAGGGATATTGGACCATCATGGTCCTCTTGTACTGCAAGGGGATTGAATGTGTGACCTCCTGATCAGTCAGAAACCCTCTGTCTCTTACATGATACAAATGTTTGGGGCTTCTAGTTAGTGAACCTGTCACATGGTGACTAGGTGAGCTTTTGGGATCGCTTTTTGTCTGTCGTCCGTTGTGAGTGCATCCGTGCGTGCATCCGTAAACAATTTCTTCAAACGAAGGTGAGCGATTCAGGGCCATCTTGGTCCTCTTGTTCTGTATCTGTTTTGCTATTTTAACCCTTGTCCTGCTGACCCCGGATATGTCTTAACTTTCAAACAATGTTGATCCAGATCAGATGGCTTCTGAAGAAGCCATCTGATCAAGATCGTCATTGTTTGTCATTCAGTTTATGAATTTGTTGCAATGATTTGCATCAAGAAATCTGATTGGTTGACAATCAGTGGTGGGTGAGGCATATTTAAATATTCAGCAGGTAAAGGGTTAATAAGGGACATAGCTTCAGTAACTATATATTTGCCCCCCTATAGACAGACTGTGAGTTAGAATGTCTACTAAGAGTATGAATGTCTACTAAGGGGAATGGATACACCTTTAAGGGTGGCAACTCCTACAAAAGTATTTTTGTCTCCCATGTCAGTAGGGGTCAGCTATTAAAGGAAAGAATTTGCTCCTCAGGAACAAATTCTTTCCTTTAAAAGTAGACCCCCTATTGCATGGGACAAGAGTTTACAATAAAGTGAACAGGCAGTTGTCTCCCATTGAAAAATGGCAGAAAAATCTGCCAGGTTTATCCATTCCCCTTAAAGGAAAGAAATTCCTCACCCAGATCAAATTATTTTCATTAACCCTCACCATACTAAATATTTCAGTATGCTACACTCCTCCCTCATTTTCAGCCATTTGTGTTGCATGATTTTTACCATTAATTCAGAAGCAAAAACAGTACAGATCCTTATCAAATGGCTTTCTAGAAGCCAGGTGAGCTGGATCTATACTGTTTTGCAAAGCAGGATATTTTGAGGTTCAGCATGGTGAGGGTAGGAGACACCTGTTTATAAGGGAGTTAATGGGGACATCTTTTTGGTAAGAGTTTCTTCCCCTGGAAGTGTAGAATACATTCACTTCAATATTGGAACAGAAAACCTCGACCAAGCTGTTCAAATGTATTTCAGTTTTTAGTTTGATTTGAGGATTAACATCCCTCTCAACACTATATAGGTCATTTTGGATTTTTTGGTAAATATGATAAATAGAATCTTGCATTCATGTTCATGTATTATTGGATTTATTAAACTTGTTGAGGAAAAGCCTCGAATTTAGTATTATCAAATTTATTAAACTCATTGAGGAAAAGGGATAAAATGCGAGGCTTTGCCAAGCATTTTATCCCTTTTCCTCAATGAGTTAAATAAATTCAATAATACATGGACACTTGTGTAAGATCCTCTATATCTCCTGATATTAAAGTTGGAGTAACAAGAATATTTAGGATTGTTTCTAATTAATAAACAAGTTCAGATATTTATTATAAAGTTTAATTCATGCTATTTTCATATATTTCAGCTGTTCTGAGCACAATGAGAAGATCAGTGTGTTTTGTATCACATGTAAACAGTGCATTTGTCATCAGTGTGCACTCTGGGGTGGAACGGTAAGTGCTGTCAGATTCAAGAAGACTGGTCATTTGGAAAGGTGATTCAATAATTTTTTTTATTCAGTTCAATATGAATTCAGCAGTTGGACATGCATGAACACCCGAGTTGAATTCAGCAGTTTGGTTTGGTGTGTGTGAACATCTGAATGTCTGCATTAAATTCAGCTGTTTGGTATGATTGAACACCTGCTTAGAATTCAGCAGTTTGATATGCCTCAACACAGGATTGAATTTAGCTGTTTGATATTTGTGAAAGCCTATGTCTATTTCTGCAGTTTAATATTTGTGAACACCTGAGTTTAATTCAGCAGTTTGATATTTGTGAATGCCAGAGCTGAATTTAGCAGTTTGATATACATGAAAGTCTGTGTCTAATTATACAGTTTAATGTTTGTGAATACCAGAGTTGAATTTAGCAGTTTGATATACATGAAAGCCTGTGTCTAATTCTACAGTTTAATATTTGTGGACACGTGAGTTTAATTCAGCAGTTTGATACACATGAAAGCCTGTGTCTAATTCTTCAATTTAATATTTGTGAATACCAGAGTTGAATTCAGCAGTTTGATATTCATGAACACAGAGTTGAATTAAGCAGTTTGATGAGTTTAAAACACCCCCCCCCCCACACACACACACATTTCCAGAGACTCATCATTGATGATGACAAGAAGCCAATTTCTGCATGAAGCCATTTTCTGCGAAATAATGTCCAATCCCATATGAGCCCACATCTAACAACATGAAAGCCTAAGAAAGGAAAGATGCAGTGGTAAACAAATATGCATATAATCTACCAAGGTAGATAACTGAAGGGAGGAATTGCGGGTAAACAAGTCGGTGTATTGATCACCCCTGTCAACCCAATTTTTTACCTCACCTGAGCACGAAGTGCTCAGTGAGCTATTCTGATAGGCCTGTGCTCCGGCGTCCATCTGCTGTCCATCATCCGTCATCTGTCAACAATTTACATCTCCTCCTAAACCACTGGGCCAATTTTGACCAAACTTCACCAGAATGTTCCTTGGGAGGTACTAACTGAAAGTTGTTCAGGGATTTGGAATCCAAGCAGAACTCTGGTTGCAATGGCAACAAATAGGGGAAGATTAGCAAAAAGCTTTATAAAATCTTCTTGCCTGAAACCAGAAGGCCTAGGTCTTTGATGTTTGCTATGAAGCTTCATCTTGTGGCCCTCTACCAAGACTGTTCAAATTATAGCTCAGTGGCCAAATATGGCCCTGTCCTGGGGCCCACATGTTTTACATAGACTTATATAGGGAAATCCTTTAATAATCTTCTGAAAACACTGGGCCCAGGTCTTTGATATTTGGTATGTAGCTTTGTCTAGTGGACCTCTACCAAGATTGTTCAAGTTATAGCCCTAGGTCCATAAATGGGCCCACCCGGCTGCCCACTGGTTTTACTTATACTTATATAGGGAAAACTTTTGAAAAATTCTTGTATGAAACCATAAGGCCAAGGTCTTTGATATTTGGTATGAAGCTTCATCTAGTGGACCTCTACCAAAATTGTTCAAATTATAGCCCTGGGGCCAAAAATGCGCCCACCCCGGGTCCCACTTGTTTTACATAGACTTATATAGGGAAAACCTTTGAAAATCTTCTTCTCTGAAACCACAAGGCCCAGGTCCTTGATATTTGGCATGAAGCTTCATCTCGTGGACCTCAAGCAAGATTGTTCAAATTATAGTCCTGGGGCTAAATATTGCACAGCCCCGAGGCCCACAGGTTTTATATAGACTTATATGAGGAAAACCATTAAAAATTTTCTTGTCTGAAACCAGAAGGCTCCGGTCTTTGATATTTGGTGTGAAGCTTCACCTTTTAGACCTCCCTCAAGATTATGCAAATTATAGCTCTGGGGCCAATAATGGCCCTCCCCGGGGCCCACCTTTTACACTATGGATCAGGTGAACGATCCTGGGCCATCATGGCTCTCTTATTTCAGCAAAAACATCAGAGTATTGATACTGTACTTGCTAGGAGAGTTAATATTTTGGGCTCTTATGAGCTTGTTAAGCTAAAGATGCTATGAACAACTTGGTCCTGGTGATACAACTCTTCTGTTATTTTTTCAGCATTCTGGTCATACATTTAAGCCCATTGATAATGAGTATGATGAACATGTTCACAAAGTTATGGATGATCTGGCACTACTCAAGAGAAGACATACAGAACTGATCAGCCTGGTTCAAGATGTAGTAAGTTGAAGTCTTACTCACTCCCTCTATGCTGCTGGTGTTATATAACCCCTATTAAATGTTAATATTTCTTAACCCTTCTCTTGCTGAATATTCAGTTTAGCCACACCCATTTCTGACTGAACCTATCAGATTACTTGATGTAATTTGTTCCTACAAATTCATAAAGTGAATGTCAAACAGTGTAGATCCTGATCTTTCTTCAGAAGCCATCTGATCTGGATCTACACTGTTTGCAAAGAAAAGGGTTGTGGTGAACAGCAGGATAAGAGTTGATTATAGTACTTTTTTGAATGTTAGTGTTACATTACCAAAATAGATGAGCTTATATGAGTGTTAATTTCATATTTGAAATGTATGAAGTAACGCCGGCCTCAGTGGCTCAGTCAGATGCGCGTCTGACTGGTGATCAGGAGGACGCGGGTTCAATACCTGTCCGGGTCGTCGGCAACAGTCGTTTGTGGAGATTGAAAATGAAATCTTTTCTACGGTCATGCTCTCCCTCCCGCTGATTCAAGAAGGCCAGTTGTCATTTTCTGGCAAAAGAATATGCACTGTACTGGTTAACTGCTTAAGGATAAGCTTGCCCAGGCAAAGTGTGGATAAGAAAACTGACCGGCACAAAAATGACCTAAATAGTGTTGATTTGGCCATTAAACTCCAATAGAAACAAACAAACAAACAAAAACTATCCTTCAGTTTTCACAAAATACCAGCCTTTGATCCTTGTCTGTTGCTGTGTCAGACTGTATGGACGAGAACTAGTGACTTTATATATATATATTCACCATATTTGTATTATTTGCTGGCTTCTAGCTTGCACATTGTCAATATTGGTAAAACAGGTAACCAGATCCCACTGACCTTGAAAGGTGAGGGGGTCTGTTTACCTGTTTTTCCAACACTGATAACCTTTAGACTAGGAACCAGCAGATAATGCAAGAAAGGTGAATAGACAATACTGAGGACCCTGGCTATAACGACAATATTTATTCCCTAACAATTTGCCGCTATAGTGAATTTTCTGCTATAAAGAATCCCAATAAGGAGTAAGTATTATAGGTGATAAAGGAATTTTTCCTTTAACCCTTTTTGCACCAAGTGGAATCTTCCTCCTTATATATAGCATGAGTCAATTTCAAAATTTAGGGGTGTGAGGTTGTGTTTTCTTCCAAACTTATTAGGAAAATGGCTGAACTTTTTGCAAACAGTGTATGCCCAGATCAGACGCCGCGTTCTGATCTGGGCTTGCATTGTTTGCCAGGGTACCCGTTTTGAGGTTTCTGGTACTAAATGGGTTAATTACTCGGAGAAACAAATGTTATGGTTATTCGTCAGAAGTGCCCCAACAAATGTTGTGGACATTCGTTAGAACTGCCTTGTCGAGGCTATTCTTGCCTTGTCGAGACAATTCTTGTCTTATTGAGGCAATTCTAACAAATATCCACAACATTTGTTTGTTTGAGTTTTAAATATCTACAATATTTTTAATCTCTCCAGTAATCTCTCTCGCCTGAACTAAGGGTTAGTTCCATTGAAATTGTTGTTATAAGTTTTGTCATTATATCAAACGTCGGTATGAAGAGGGATGACTGTAAATACATAGCTCCAGGTAAGAAGGTGTACTGAAGATAATTTGGGAATTATTTTTTGTTGCGCCAGCTTCAAGCATGGTGCAATAAAGGATTTCGCTTTTCTATCTGTTCATTTGTCCATCTGTTTGTCTGTCCGTCAATATTTGCTTCAACGCTAGCATCAACCCAAATGTATTATGTTCATGTCCATTTCTCAATAACTAGATGGGCTAGAGGAATGAAACTTGGTTTACCATTGCATCCTGTGATGTTCACTTAGATGAAGGTTTTCATGACCTTGACCTATATAAAATGATTCAATGACTCTATAGCTTGTGTCCTTTTCTCAAGAACTGTAAGGTATAACACAGTGCTGAGATGTGTCCTCAACTAAAGTGCAATGGATTATGTGCAAAAGCTAAACTTTATCAGTTGCCCCCTAATATAGGCACTGTAAAATCTTGACCTGATAAAGATATGCTATCTCAGGACAAGTGAGCTTTATCAGGACAACATGACATTGCACTTCTGTGCGCTGGACTACTGGAAAATTGGCAAAACAAGAGGATTACCTGATAAATAGAATACCATATTCGTGTCATTTTGTATCAAGTTTATCGACGAGCCTTATGATTCTACAAGCATTCTCGAAGCCTTGCCTGATAAAATTGATATCAAATGACATGCACCTGGTATTCTCTAATAAGAGAAGCAGATCATTAATAATTGCTTTTCTGCCCTTCTTCACAGTGGTTCACTTTAACAAGGAAAGGATTTGCTCCAAATTTTTGGTAGAGCAGTGTGTACAGAAAAAATGTGTACAGAAAAAAAGACTATAAGTGTAACAATTTATTTCCATTATAAAATTTCAGACATTTCAGCTTGAAAAGAGCAAAATATCACAAAATTACATGTGTATTTCCCTTAGAAAATTGACAGCAGTACTTTTGAGGTAATAATCAATTACATGTACTTTTTTCAGGAGCGAAACATAGACAGTGTAAAGAATGCAAAGGATGAGAGAGTGAGAGAAATCAGAAATGCTGTAGAACTGATGATAGCTCGGCTAGAATCTCAACTCAAGAGTAAACTACTCACACTCATGGGTAAGCTGAAGAGTAAATTACTCACAGTCGTGGGTAAGCTGCAATGTGACTAAGTCCTAGACTACAATCTCAGCTCAAGAGTAAACTTGGCCCCCGCCCATCAGGACTTGAAGAAATAGATGGGCTGCATGATTCTTCCACGCAGAGCTGAAACTGACCTCACACGAGTACTGGTAAACCACTTAGAGGATCTAAGCCTGCCCAGACAAAGCAGTGTGGGTCGGACCGTCCATGCTTATTAACCCCTTTTGGTTTCATTTGGCAACAGGGCTTGAGATGTCATTTCATCTCAGTGTAAAAGTCCCATAAAATTGGAAGCAACCAAAATGACCTATACAGTGTTGACAGGGACATTAAACCTCAAATCAAACAAACAAAAGAGTAAACTACTTGCAGTCATGGGTAAGCTGCAATGTGACTAAGTCCTAGACTAGAATCCCAGCTGAAGAGTAAACTACTCACAGTCATGGGTAAGCTGTACTGTGACTTTGTCCTAAATATGAATCTCAACTCAGAGTAAACTACTCACACTCAAGACTAAGCTGTTCTGTGACTTTGTCCTAGCCTAGAATCTCAGCTTAAGAGTAAACTACTCACAGTCATGGGAAAGCTGTATTGTTACTTTGTTCTAGACTAGAATTAAAGCGTAACTATACCTTTAGTGACACAGAGGTCTTTCTGATATTTAATCTTTATCAGTGTGTCTCAACCCGAAAGGTTTGAAACCAAAACGGGTGACGGGCAAGACCCGGCAAACACAGCACATCCCCCTCCAAGCACACACCGACCGACGTAGCTCATGAGACAGATCAACTGGAGGCATCAGGCAAGAGACGCTCTACCCACGGACTTATAGGCGTCCCCCACCGAGCCAACATCAGCAAACATGGCCCACACTCCACGGAAGTCCCGGGCATCAGGAAGGAGATGTTCAAAGTAGCAAGACTTGCAAAATTTAAAATAATACAAAAAGTGGCAACCAAATCCACTAAGATACATGTCCCACCTGACAAGTCATTTTGTTTTAGAAAAATTAGAAATTTATACTGCAAAAATTAAAGACATAATATAGTTATTTAAATCAGTACTTCAGTACTGACGTTAACACCGCTGAATCAACCTCAGCACTAAGGAACTGATACTGAGCTGATGATACCCTCGGGGAAGAAGGAATCATCCACCAGCAGAGATATCGACCCAGTGGTTGCAATTAAAGCGTAACTATACCGAATTAAGTGACACAGAGGCCTTTCTGATATTTAATCTTCATCAGTGTGTCTCAGCCCCAAAGGTTTGAAACCAAAACGGGTTACTGGCAAGACCTGGCAAACACAGCACATCCCCCTCTGAGCACAAACTGACCAACGTAGCTCATGAGACAGATCAACTGGAGGCATCAGGCAAAAGACTCTCTACCTGCGGACTTATAGGCGTCACCCACCGAGCCAACATCAGCAAACATGGCCCACACTCCATGGAAGTCCCCGGCATCAGGAAGGACATGTCCAAAGTAGCGGGACTTGCAAAATTTAAAATAATACAAAAAGTGGCAACCAAATCCGCTAAGATACATGTCCCACCTGACAAGTCAGTCTTAGTTTTAGAAAAATTAGAAATTTGTACTACAAAAATTAAAGATATAATATAGTTATTTAAATCAGTACTTGAGTACTGGCGTCAACACAGCAGTATCAACCTCAGCACTAAGGAACTGATACTGAGCTGATGATACCCTCGGGGACGAAGGAATCATCCACCAGCAGAGATATCAACCCAATGGTTGCAATTAAAGCATAACTATACCTAATTTAGTGACACAGAGGCCTTCTTGATATTTAATCTTCATCAGTGTGTCTCAACCCCAAAGGTTTGAAACCAAAACGGGTGACGGGCAAGACCCGACAAACACAGCATATCCCCCTCCGAGCACACACCGACCGATGCAGCTCATGCATGGAACAGATCAACTGGAGGCATCAGGCAAGAGACACTCTACCCGCGGACTTATAGGCGTCCCCCACCGAGCCAACATCAGCAAACATGGCCCACACTCTACGGAAGTACGGGGCATCAGGAAGGAGATGTTCAAAGTAGCGAGACTTGCAAAATTTAAAACAATACAAAAAGTGGCAACCAAATCTGCTAAGATACATGTCCCACCTGACAAGTCATTTTGTTTTAGAAAAATTAGAAATTTATACAGTCTAGCTCCAATATATCGCGTTCCGATATTTCGCGATGTCCAATCTATCGCGGTCGCGCCGTGGATGCTGTTTTTTTTCCCCCTTAAAAATTCATAATTAACAAAAAATAGAGTTTTAAGTTGTTAAAATTTATTTAAAACCAGGTTAAACCAGGCGCCAACAGTGTTTGACTTTTCCCGCCCAGCGTCTGCTATTTGGGGCCAAACATAACCATTCACGAGATCGCAGAAAAGTCCGTTTTTATTATGCAAACAATTACCATTAGATGCAGCTAATTGTCTGAGGAGCGATTAAATCATTTTCACATTGATTGTGGATTAAATTTTATGATTGGAAGATAAACGCCAATTAGAGACATAACTTGACCATATTTTCACACCTTATCGACATGCACCGCAGGGTGGCAATTATATGACAGGGATTGACAATAGTGTCATACCTGAACCGTAATTAATACACAGATGGTTTGTCTCTCAATTGACAGTGCAGCAATTATTGCGATTTACTTACTGGTCTAGTTTAACTGTATTTAAGGACTCAAAAAGCCTGACAGTTGTAGACAATTTTTTTTTACACTTGCCCGAAATCAAAACACAATAAAATGATAGTTTTGTAGTTGTATAGTTTTTCGGCCTGTGGTAGACGTTAAATCATTTTTTTCCAACCGCTACTTTTAATGATTCTGAGATCTGGCAAGCCAAGGGAAACAACTAGAATTGCTTTAGCGCTTAGCGCTTTTGGTAGTTGCGCCCCTTGGCCGTCACCCGTTACAGACAACCAGGGGAACCCGCAAATCCAAAATGGCGTCCTGTTTTGACATTTTAGCAATCACATGTTTTCAGATGCAGATTTTCAGCTATTCTCGAACGTAAGTTAATTGGTAGACATAGTCCCCTTTGTTTGTTCTGTCACTGAGTAATTCTGAACCTACTTTAATGGTGAAATATGGCCGATAGCATTACTGACAGCCATTAGTGTGGATTGATAAACGGTTCTCACCAAACTATCACCGCGACTTGTATTGGCATCTCGGCAAACTACCACAACTTATATCGCGCTCCGACCACATCACGGTTTTCGGGCTAACGCGATATATTGGAGCTATACTGTACTGCAAAAATTAAAGACATAATATAGTTATTTAAATCAGTACTTCAGTACTGACGTCAACACCGCAGAGTGAGTGAGTTTTAGTTTTACGTCCCACCAACAGCTAAGGTCATACGGAGACGGGACCTCGGTTTAAAGACTCATCCGAAAGTCTGGAGAAGCCCAGGATCGATCCTGCGATCCCTGGTTTACAAGGCGAGTAGGGTAACCACTGCACCACGGAGGCTTCTCAACACCGCAGAATCAACCTCAGCACTAAAGAACTGATACTGAGCTAATGTTACCCTCGGGGTCGAAGGAATCATCCACCAGCAGAACTATCGACCCAGTGGTTGCAATTAAAGCGTAACTATACCAAATTTAGTGACACAGAGGCCTTTCTGATATTTAATCTTCATCAGTGTGTCTCAACCCCAAAGGTTTGAAACCAAAATGGGTGAGGGGCAAGACCCGGCAAACACAGCACATCCCCCTCTGAGCACACACAGACCGACGTAGCTCATGAGACAGATCAACTGGAGGCATCAGGCAAGCGAAGCTCTACCTGCGGACTTATAGGCATCACCCAGCGAGCCAACATCAGCAAACATGGCCCACACTCCACGGAAGTCACGGGCATCAGGAAGGTAGATGTCCAAAGTAGCGGGACTTGCAAAATTTAAAATGATACAAAAAGTGGCAACCAAATCCACTAAGTTACATGTCCCACCTGACAAGTCAGTCTTAGTTTTATAAATTTATACTGCAAAAATTAAAGATATAATATAGTTATTTAAATCAGTACTTGAGTACTGACGTCAACACGGCAGTATCAACCTCAGCACTAAGGAACTGAGATATCGACCCAGTGGTTGCAATTTAAGCGTAACTATACCAAATTTAGTGACACAGAGGCCTTTCTGATATTTAATCTTCATCAGTGTGTCTCAACCCCAAAGGTTTGAAACCAAAACGGGTGATGGGCAAGACCGGGCAAACACAGCACATCCCCCTCCGAGCACCCACCGACCGACGTAGCTCATGGTACAGATCAACTAGAGGCATCAGGCAAGAGACGCTCTACTCGCGGACTTATAGGCGTCCCCCACCGAGCCAACATCAGCAAACATGGCCCACACTCCACGGAAGTCATGGGCATCAGGAAGGTAGATGTCCAAAGTAGCGGGACTTGCAAAATTTAAAATAATACAAAAAGTGGCAACCAAATCCACTAAGATACATGTCCCACCTGACAAGTCAGTCTTAGTTTTAGAAATTTATACAGCAAAAAATAAAGATATAATTTAGTTATTTAAATCAGTACTTGAGTACTGACGTCAACACGGCAGTATCAACCTCAGCACTAAGGAACTGAGATATCGACCCAGTGGTTGCAATTAAAGCGTAACTATACCAAATTTAGTGACACAGAGGCCTTTCTGATATTGCAGTGGTTGCAATTAAAGCGTAACTATACCAAATTTAGTGACACAAAGGCCTTTTTGATATTTAATCTTCATCAGTGTGTCTCAACCCCAAAGGTTTGAAACCAAAACGGGTGACGGGCAAGACAGGGCAAACACAGCACATCCCCCTCCGAGCACCCACCGACCGACGTAGCTCATGGTACAGATCAACTGGAGGCATCAGGCAAGAGACGCTCTACCCGTGGACTTATAGGCGTCCCCCACCGAGCCAACATCAGCAAACATGGCCCACACTCCACGGAAGTCCCGGGCATCAGGAAGAAGATGTCCAAAGTAGCGAGACTTCTGTAGAATCTCAGCTCAAGAGTAAATTACTCACAGTCATGGGTAAGCTGGATTGTTACTTTGTCCTAGACTAGAATCTCAGCTCAAGAGTAAACTACTCACACTCAAGACTAAGCTGTACTGTGACTTTGTCCTAGCCTAGAATCTCAGCTCAAGAGTAAACTACTCACAGTCATGAGTAAGCTGCAATGAGACTAAGTCCTAGACTAGAATCTCAGCTCAAGAGTAAACTACTCACAGTCATGTTTTTTTTTTTTGTTTTTTTTTTTTGGTTTTGGTTTTACGGCCCTTTCAAGAGTATTTCACTCATATTGAGCCGATTGTTAATCAGAGGTGGGCGAAAACCGGAGTACCCGGAGAAAAACCACCTGACCTTCCGTTGCAGAACTTGGCGTCTCACATGTGACCCGAGCGAGGCTCGAACCCACAGCAGTGAGAGACCTAATGATTAAGAGTTAGCGCTCTTAACCACTAGGCCACGGAGGCCCACCTCAGTCATGGGTAAGCTGTACTGTTACTTTGTCCTAGACTAGAATCTCAGCTCAAGAGTAAACTATTCCCAGTCATTGGTAAGCTGCAATGTGACTAAAATCTCAGCTCAAGAGTGAACTACTCACAGTCATGGGTAAGCTGTACTGTGACTTTGTCCTTAATTAGAATCACAACTCAGGAGTTAACTACTCACACTCAAGACTAAGCTGCAATGTGACTAAGTTCTAGACTACAATCTGACTTCACTCTAATGGGTCTTAGACTAGAATCTCAACTCAAGAGTAAACTACCCACTTTCATGGCTAAGCTGTAGTATGGCTGTATTGGTTTCAGTCAAATTCAAGAAAGGAAGTTGTCAGTTACCAGTGAAAGAAAGTGCACTGCCCTGGTTAACTGCTTACCTGTAATTCCAAAACAGAATTGTGAAAACAATACATGCAACTAGTATTAAGAGTCAGTATAGTAATAACTCCACAGCAGCAATTTGATTTAGTCGAAACTGATGGCTTGAACACAAATGCCTTGTTTACCATGATTTTTGAGCCCATAGGAAATTCTTTTTGTAGGTCCAGATGGTATAATTTAGAAAGATTTTTTCATTATTTAAAGGCCACAGTGGGGCGATTCTAATGACTATACACAAAATATCTTTATTTTATATAAGCATAATGCCTTCTGACATGGCTCCATGAATAACTTTTAATGGCTTGAAGTACTTTTTATGCCTCTGCCATTCGAATAATGGTGGAAAGGCATATAGCCTTGCCTCTGTCCATCAGTCTGTCCATCCATCCGTTTGTTTGTTTGTCTGAAACTTAAACACAGTCAATAACTTTCTTATTTCTTGATGGATTTTAAAATTATTTGGCAGAAATATTAACCATCATGAGATGATGTGTCGCAGGCAAAACTCAGATCCATACCTCCAAGGTCAAGGTCTAAGTTAGAGGTCAAAGGTCCGAAAAAGGGTCCAAAACTTAAACATGGTCAATAACTTTCTTATTTCTTGATGGATTTTGAAATTACTTGGCAGAAACGTTAGCCATAATGTGATGATTGGTCTCACACAAAACTAAGGTTTGTATTTCAAAGGTTTAAAAAAAAGTCAAAGGTTTAAAAAAAAGTATCAGAATTTTAAACACAGTGAATAACTTTCTTATTTGTGGAAGGATTTTGAAATTACTTCGCATAAATGTTAACCATCATGAGACAATGTGTTGTGCCCAAGACCCAGGTTGATACCTCCATGGTCAAGGAAATACTTAGAGGTCAGAGGTAAACAAAAATGTCTTTTTCTTGCGTCCGGTTATTCTGAATGGATTTGGAAATTACTTGGTAGAAATTCTAACTATCATGAGTTGATGTTTCATGCGCAAGACCCAGGTTAGTACATCCAAGTTCAAGGTCATACTTAGAAGTCAAAGGTTAAGAAAAGTGTTCTTTTCTTGTGTCTGCTCAATACCTTTGTTGTTCCTGAATGGATTTGGAAATTACTGGGCAAAATGTAAACCATAATGAGGCAATTTGTTTCATGCAAGACCCAGGTCCGTACCTCTAAAGTCAAGGTCATATTTAGCAGTTGAAAGTCAAATACTAACATCAACATATTTTCAGGTGGGGGCATCCGTGTCCTATGGATGCATTTCTAGTTTCAAATAAATTTTCATGGTCCCAGATGTGTTCGAGCCATCAAAGTACCAATGTATTTTATTGTTTAGTCAGAAAGGTCGGTAATGACTCCATAGAAGCAGATTTGATTTAGTTGATACTCCGCTGTAGCAGATTTAATTATAGTTAGCGCTCTGCATGCTTGGTATTTTTTGCAGCACTCAGCATTTTGATATATTTTTTTCAGATTTTCCCAGCAAACAGGATTTGGGAAAAATAAGAAAAATATCAACAGTTCGTTGTCTGCTGAATTAGCCTAGAGAGTGGTAAAGGTTAATATTTTAGAATTGCTCCACAACAACATATTTGATTAAGTTTATATTTATTGTTTAGGTCAAAAAGGTCAACTGACACAGGAAACAGAACTCTTGGAATCTCTGATAGAGAAAGTAGAAGATCATGTGGCACACAGCAGTAAGACAGATCTTATAAAGAGAAGTGAAGAATTGCTTGTAATGTTCAAACGGGTAAGTCACTAATGTGATAGCTAGATAGAAACAGATAAGATGGGTACATGTAATTTATGATATTTGAATGATAATTTTTGTCAGTTCTCCATAAAAACCTTTGATGTGGGTATTCATTAGAATGAGGCAGTTCTTATGAATACCCACAGAATAGGTTTCAATCACCCCAAAGAGACACTTCTAATGAATATCCATATGGAGAAATAAGGCAAAAATTATCCTTCAGTTATCACTAAATAGGTTTTTTAGCTCACCTGAGCCTTTAGGCTCATAGGTGAGCTTATAGTATAGCCATGGTCCGTCGTCCGTCCGTCCGTCCGTCCGTCCGTCCGTCCGTCCGTCCGTCCACCATTTTCAAAGATCTTCTTCTCCTATACTGCAGGGCCAATCAAAGCCAAATTTCATATGGAGCCTCAGTGGGATGGGGGAACGAAAGTTTGTTCGCGGGGTCTGGATCACATGACCAAGATGGCCGCCATGCCCATATATGGTAAAAAGCCTTCAAAAATCTTCTTCTCCAGAACCATAAGGCCAATGGCCTTGAAACTTGGCATGTAGCATATGGTACTCGGGCCCATCATGGCTTGTACAAATGGTGACCCTGGGTTGACCTTGACCTATTTTACAGCAATGTCAAATATGCCAACTTAGGCTTTTGCATGGAGAAAAGTGAAAATAATGGATTTTTAGGAAACCATTGAAGACAGTGTCACCAAAATTTGTAGATCAGGAAAAGTAATTGAATACATGAAGATCTATGGGTTAGAAAGGTCAAGGTCATTCATTGACCTTAGACCAAGGTCATTCAGGTTCCAGATTTCAAACATTTTTTTCTCAGAAACTACCGAACCAATTGAAGTGAAATTTGATATGGAGCCTTTGTGAGTTGAACAAATGAAAAGTTGCTCATATGGTCTAGGTCACATGACCAAGATGGCGGCCACGCCTATATATGATAAAAAGCCTTCAAAATCCTTCTTCTCTAGAACTGTAAGGCCAATGGCCTTGAAACTTGGCATGTAGCATATGGTACACGGGCCCATCATGGCTTGTACAAATGGTGACCCTGGGTTGACCTTGACCTATTTTACAGCAATGTCAAATATGCCGACGTAGGCTTTTGCATGGAGAAAAGTGAAAATAATGGATTTTTAGGAAACCATTGAAGACAGTGTCACCAAAATTTGTAGATCAGGTAAAGTAATTGAATACATGAAGATCTATTGGTTAGAAAGGTCAAGGTCATTCATTGACCATAGACCAAGGTCATTCAGGTTCTATATTTCAAACATTTTTTTCTCAGAAACTACCGGGCCAATTGAAGTGAAATTCAATATGGAGCCTTTGTGAGTTGAACAAATGAAAAATTGCCAATACCATCTAGATCACGTGACCAAGATGGCGGCCACGCCCAGATATGGTTAAAAGATTTCAAAATTCTTCTTCTCCAGAACCGTAAGGCCAATGGCCTTGAAACTTGGCAAGTAGCATATGGTACTCAGGCCCATCATAGTTTGTACAAATGGTGACCCTGGGTTGACATTGACCTATTTTACAGCAATGTCAAATTTGCCGACTAAGACTTTTGCATCGGAAAAAAGTGAAAATAATGGATTTTTAGAAAACCATTGAAGACAGTGTCACCAAAATTGGTAGATCAGGTAAAGTAACTGAATGCATGAAGATCTATAGGTAAGAAAGGTCTAAGGTCATTCATTGACCTTTGACCAAGGTCAATCAGGTTCCATATTTAAAAAAAAAAAAACATTTTTTTTCTCAGAAACTACTGAGCCAATTGAAGTGGAATTCAATATGGAGCCTTCGTGTGTTGAACAAATGAAAAGTTGCCAATATGGTCTAGATCACCTGACCAAGATGGCTGCCATGCAGATATATAGTAAAAAGCCGTCATAAATCTTCTTCTCCAGAACTTCTCTAAAAATCTTCTTCGCCAATGGCCTTGAAACTTGGCGTATAGCATATGGTACTCGGGCCCATCATAGTTTGTACAAATGGTGACACTGGGTTGACCTTGACCTATTTTACGGCAATATCAAAGTCAACTTAGGCTTTTGCATGGGAAAAAGTGAAAATAATGGATTTTTTGGAAACCATTGAAGAAAGTCTCACCAAAATTTGTAGATCAGGTAAAGTTACTGAATACATGAAGATGTATAGGTAAGAATGGTCAAGGTCATTCAGTGATCTGGGACCATATTTCAAACATTTTTTTCTCAGAAACTGCTGGACCAATTCAAGTGAAATTTGATATTGATCCTTTATGTGATGAACAAATGAAAATTTGCTGATATGGTTCAGGTCACATGACCAAGATGGTGGCCATGCCCATATATGGTAAAAACCCTTTAACATTCTTCTTCGGAACCGTACGGCCAATGACCTTGAAACTTGGCACATAGCACTCAGGCCTATCATAATTTGTTCAAATGGTGATTCTGGATTGACCGTGACCTATTTTACGCCAATGTCAAATTTGCCGACTTAGGCTTTTGCATGGGAAAAAGTGAAAATAATGGATTTTTATGAAACCATTGAAGACAGTGTCACAAAAATTGGTAGATCATGTAAAGTAACTGAATACATGAAGATTTATGGGTAAGAAAGGTCTGGGACCAAGATCACTCAGGTTCCATATGTCAGAAACTACTGGGCGAACTGAAATAAAATTTGATACGGAGCCTTTATGCGATGAACTAATGAAAACTGCTAATACGGTCCAGGTCACATGACCAAGATGGCGTCCATGCCCATACAAAGTAAAAACCTTTCAAATTCTTCTTCTCTGGAACCATAAGGCCAATGACATTGAAACTTGGCAAGTAGAATTGGGTACTTGGACCATTATTGGACGGATTTTTAAAAAAAATTGGACTTATTTACTCGGACCTATCATAGTTTGTTCAAATGGTAGCCCTGGGTTGATGTCAGGTGAGCGTTTACAGGACCACTGGTCCTCTGGTTTTTTCGATTTGACAGAAATTATCAATCAGTTATCATCCTGACCATCAGGGCTTAGAGAAATAGATTGGGCTGCATGGTCCTTCTGTGCAGAGCTGAACAACCGTACTTGAGTACTGGTAAACCTTGCCCAGGAAAAATGGTGTCCTTAAACCTTAGCATTTTCATAGGCCAGTATGGCTCCAGAGATGTCATTTGATGTCAATGTTGGGTAAAAGCCTCACAAAATCAGAAGCAAGATCTCCAAAATGATCTAATGGCCGGGAAAGTAAAACCTCACCACAAACCAAAAAAAAATCTGTTATCGCCAAATACCCTCCTTATCTGTTGCTATGTTAGCTAGCTCAGACTTTGTGGTCATTCAATGGCTTATTAAAGTGACTGATGATCAGTTAAACATCAGTTACTCCGACAGTGAGGAATATAATTTTTTGTTTGCAAAATGTACAGATGATATGATATACCATAATGATCCTAAGTGTTGGGACCTATGGGCCTAAGCAAACAGTGTAGACCCAGATCAGACTGCTCCTGAAGGAGCAGTCTGATCAGGGTCTACACTGTTTGCACTTATTGATTGGACTCCTTGCAAGATGGTGAAACAAATTTGTTAAAATTTTAGGAGAACTACAGCAAGTCCTCAAGGTGTCTGAATTTTTACGATTTTTAAGGTACATATATACATTTTGCATATGCCATAGCAACAGATGTGGTGAGTATTTGGTAATAATAATGATAATAATAATAATGATAATAATAGACTTTATTTTATGAGGATAATACATTTAGTACAATAACTAATCTCCCTTGTGGCCCTCAATATTTACAAATTATATCGTACAACAAATGGAAATGTATTAGATTCGAGGATTTAAGACATTGATGACTCTCTCTGACACTGACAATACTAGCACTCACACACTTACAATGATTGATTGAATAGACAAATTAATGGACAAAAAGTCAATAAAAATTGTTGAACAAATCAATTGAATGAACAAATAATCAGTTGGATGAATCCATGGTTGTATGGACAAATAAATGAGTGAATGCATCAACCAGTCATTCAACCAGTGAATCCAATGAATCTAGGAATAAACGAATGAATTAGTCAACCAATCAATCAACCAATCGTCAACCTTTTGTGATAATTGAAGGATAATTTTTGTCAATACTCCATAAAAACTTATAATGAGTGTAGTCCTCAGAACTGCCATAAGCTGCTGTATGGTAAAATGAACATGTTGCAGACATTGACTGAGATGTGCAGAAAAATTACAGTATTTACCCCAAGAATACATTCTTTAATGGGCCTTATCATATCTTTTATTATTAAATATATATTTTGGCCGCATGGACTTAAACTCAGTGGCAAATAGTACACATCTGTGGACACACAACTGTACAAAAGTCACTTTCAATGAATCTCTCTGCGTCAAGCTAGTTTGACAAGCACTTATTCCATTTTTAGTTCTGATTATATGTTCTTTACATTTAAGATGTTTTTCAGTTGGCTGATACAGGGGTGTGCAGTGAAATTTTCATTTTTTTCACTGGCTAGCAGTTGCTCCCGCCCACCAAGGCTTGGAGAAATAGATTGGGCTGCATGGTGCTTCCACATAGAGCTGAAACCGACCACACATGCATACTGGTAAACTGCTAGAAGGTCTAAGCCTAAGCCTGTCCAGGCAAAGTGGTGTGAGTCGGCCCAACCATTCATGTAAACCCTATATGAGATGTCATTTCATCTCAATGTCGGATAAAAGTCCCTCAAAATTGGAAGCAACGTCTCCAAAATTACCAAAATAGTGTTGATGGGGCTGTTAAACCTCAAATCAAACAAACAAAACTTGGCTAGCAGTTGACTGACAGGATGTTAGGATATATTAGATAATGTGACATATCAAAATGAAAAGAAGCCCATCTAAGTTTGTACAGTTTTGTGTCCACAGGTGTAGACCCTGATCAGACTCAGCAGTCTGGTCTTGGTCTACACTGTTTGCTGAAGCTCATTCTTATAATGTTGACACTGATCCTGACTGAGCAGGCTCATTCTTATAATGTTGACCCTGATCACACTGAGCAGTCTGGTCTTGGTCTACACTGTTTGCTGAAGCTCATTCTTATAATGTTGATCATTGTTTAATTTCAGATGCACAGACGACCAATGACATCATTTGTGTCAGCCCCAGTACCTACAGACTTTACCAGTGAGATAGTCCCCCAGTATGATACGAGTACATTTGTGATGAACAGTTTTAGTGGCCTCCAGCAGAGAGCAGATCCTGTCTACAGTCAGCCATTACAAGTGTCTGGACTTAGCTGGCGTCTCAAAGTCTATCCTGTAAGTTACAGCAGGCCTCCTAGTGAAACTTGTAATAACATATAATTTTGTGTCAAACCTATAAAACCTTCATTTTGTTCATAAAACCTATAAAAAGCCTGTATTTTCAGGAATAAACCCATATTTTTCACTTTTAGAACTTTCTCCCGACTTAGCCCTAACTTTTCTTCGAAATGCCCTACTTTTTTTAGCCCAACTGACAGAAAGTCATGGTGAGCGTTTGTGACTTTGAGATGTCCAGCATCGTCCGTCTTGCGTAGTCGATCATCAGTGCATAATTTTCTCCTGTGGACACTCTAGAGGCCACAGTTTTGGGCCTATCATCATCAAACTTAGTCTGAATGATCATCATGACAATATCTTGGTCAGGTTCAAATATGGATCATGTTGGGTCAAGAAGTAGGTCAATATATCAAATCATATAAAAACCTTGTGAAAACACAAGAGGCCATAGTTTTAGTCCGATCACCATCAATCTTGCTCAGAATGATCATCTTGACAATGTCTCGGTCAAGTTCAAATATGGGTTATGTCTGATCAAAATGTATGTTAGTAGGTCAAATCATAGAAAAACATTATGAACACACTAAAGGCCACAGGTTTGGTCCTATCATCATTAAACTTGCTCAGAATGATCATCTTGATCATATCTGGGTCAGCAGGGCAGATCATAGAAAAACCTTGTGAACACTCTTAGAGGCCACAGTTTTGGTCCAACCATCATCAAACTTGCTCCTTCTTTAAAATAGCTTTTGTACCATTTGATATAGATCCTTCATATGTGACATGTAGGTCCTTGTGACAAGGGCTTCCTATTCATACAAAAAAAAAAATTGACCTCTGACCTTGACCTTGAGCTGTGACTTACTTTATCATTACTTTTGAACCAATTGTGATAGAGCCTTCATATTTGGCATGTATGTTCTTTGTGACAAGGACTTCCCATCCATACAAAATTTTGGCCTGTGACCTTGACCTTTGACCTACTTTGTCATTCCTTTTTAACAGTTTAAGATAGGGCCTTCATATTTGGCATGTAGGTACCTTGGGACAAGGGATTCCCACTCATGCAAAACATTTTGACTTTCATCTTCACCTGTGATCTACTTTATTATTATAGCCCCGCTTGAAAAGTGGGCTATATTGGATTTGCCCTGTCATTCCGTAATTCTGTAATTCCGTAATTCTGTAATTCTGTAATTCCGTAATTCCGTTATTCCGTTATTTTTTCGTCACAGTTTTCCCCGAAACTAAGAGAGCTAGAAAACTAAAACTTTGTATACACGTGGACAATGGGTGCCTCCACGGACCTTACCGAAATTATGACCAAGGGCCCATAACTCTTGGAGTTATCTCCCCTGATAGGTTTTTTTAAATGAAAATGTTTGGTCACAGTTTTCTCAGGAACGAAAGAAGCTAGAAAGCTCAAACTTTGCATAAATGTGGACAATGGGTGGATATAGGGAGCTTACCAAAATAATGGCCAAGGGCCCATAACTGTTGGAGTTATCTCTCCTGATAGGTTTTTTAAATAAATGAAAATATAGGTTTTTTTTAAATGAAAATGTTTGGTCACAGTTTTCTCAGGAACTAAAGAAGCTAGAAACCTCAAACTTTGCATAAATGTGGACAATGGGTGGATATAGGGAGCTAACCAAAATAATGGCCGAGGGCCCATTACTTTTGGAGTTATCTCCCCTGATAGTATAGTTTTTTTTAATAAATGAAAAGGTTTGGTGACAGTTTTCTCAGGAACTAAGAAAGCTAGAATACTGAAACTTTGTATGAACATGAAAAGTGGGTGGATGTATGGCCCTTACCAAAATAATGGCCAAAGGCCCATAACTCTTGGAGTTATCTCCCCTGATAGGATATTTTCTGCAAGTAAAAAAATCATTTCACTTTTCTAACCATCAAACCATGAAAAATATTTTCGATACAGTTTTCTCAGGTACTAAGAAAGCTAGAAAGCTGAAACTTTGTATAAACATGAACATTAGGTGGATGTAAGTAAATAATGGCCAACAACATTACTCTTGGGGTTATCTCCCCAGCAAAGAAAAAAAAAAATATTAAAGTTTTCTCTGGAACTAAGAAAGCTCCCCTGATAGGTTAAAAGCTTTTAGAGTCAATGTGTCTTACTCCTCTGATAGCGCTATAGCGGGGCTATAGTCAGATCCTCTGACAGCTCTAGTTCTTGAACCATTTAAGATAGAGCCTTCATATTTGGCATGTATGTTCCTTGTGACAAAGGCTTTCCACCCATACAATAATTTTGACCTGTGACATTGATCTTGGCCTTTGATCTACTTTGTCATAACTTTTGGAACCTTCATATTTGGCATGCAGGTTCCATGTGACAAGGGCTTCCCACTCATATAAAAATATCAAACTGGGACCTACTGTATATTAACTTTTGAACCAATTTAAATAGAGCCTTCATATTTGGCAAGTAAGTTTCTTTTGACAAGGGCTTCCCACCTGTGATTATGACCTTTGGCCTACTTTGTCATATCTTTTGAACCATTGGTTTGAGTTGTAGGTTCCTTGTGACGAGGGCTTCCCACTCATACCAAAAATATTTTGACCTTTGACCTTGACCTGAGACCTATTTTATCATAACTTTTGAAACATTAGAGCCTTCATATTTGGCATGTACCTTCCTGGTGACAAGGGCTTCCCCCCTGAAACATATGAGTTAGAGCCGTCATATTTGGCTTGTATGTTTCCTGTGACAAAGGCTTTCCACCCATACAAAAATTGTGACCTCTGACCTTGAACTGTGACCTACTTAATCATAACTTTTGAACTATTTGAGATGGAGCCTTCATATTTGACATGTATGTTCCTTCTGACAAGGTCTTCCCACCCAAAAATTTTGACCTGTTACCTTGACCTTCGGCCTAATTTGTCATAACTTTTTAACCATTTTAGTCAGAGCCTTTATATTTTGGATGTAGGTCCCTTGTGACAAGGGCTTCCCACTCATACAAAAATATTTTAACCTGTGCCCTTGACCTGTGACCTACTTTATCATAACTTTTGAACCATACCACCCAGTCACCAGAAAAAATATACAACCCTTGAAAAGATTTCTACTCTTTATTATGAGAAATGTTTCTTGGGTTACTGTCAACCAAAACTGCTCAAGCCATCCATTCTATTTCTTAGCAATACTGCTTTCATTTTGCTGCTGGGAGCATCAGTGTTTCACAAACACATCTTGTTTCTTCTGTTTTAAATCTTTATGTGAGTTTGGAAGAACCATTTTTAACCTATAGTTTTATTGAAAAACCTGTAAATAACCTGTATTTTTAGTAAGAAGATCCTGTATAAATGTCACCGTTCAGCCGGTATCTGCTTTGTTTATGCGGGGTGGGGTTCAAGGAATGACGTAACAAGTCTTCAAATGATGATGATGATTTAATGTTGATGATCCAAGTTGTAAGATGGTAGCAAGTCGTCACTGCAAAATAACAAAGATACAATAAATATACATGTTATACATGTACATCAGATGAAAGGCATAGGTCCTTTCATACTGAACACAAAAAGGCATCTGCCTTGTAGTACACAAAATACCAAGCAAATAAAATAATTTGCTCTGAAGACACAGAACAGCAAGTGACGTCGCATCAACGTCAGCACACCGACGTCGGCGCAACGCCACCCTACTGCCGTGGAGTGAATTGAAAAATACACGTAAGTATGCATAAACGACAAAACAATCGACTTTGAATCCACACCACGTCAAAGTGACATCGAATCAACGTCGATTAGATACATCAACGTTGATGCGACGTCACCCCAACATCGAAGGGGAGACTGCAGCATACAAACAAGTAACAAATGGCAAAATACTTATTTAAAGAAATGTCACATTAACATTGACATTTCACTTCTCTGAATCAAATAGTTAAAATGCATTGAATACTGTCTAACAAATGTCAAAGAGCCAATCAAAAGATGAACATACTTCAATGGCTCAGAAGCAGTGAAACTATTGTATGGGTGATGAGAAGGTGAAAATGAAATGAGAAGCCTTGTATGGGTTAGAGCAGTCCCACCGCCGACGAGCCGACGGAAGTCCATCTCCGACTCCCATTTACGAGGCTTAATCACACAGACATGGCTCTGACTGTTCTACATTTTATGAAAATAATACTATGATTTACTAACCTGCAAAATAACAAAGATACAATAAATATACATGTTATACATGTACATCAGATGAAAGGCATAGGTCCTTTCATACTGAACACAAAAAGGCATCTGCATTGTAGTACACAAAATACCATGCAGATGGATTAACACACGTGAGTGCAAGTTAATAACGCAAGTTAGTAATATTTACCAAAACACACCATGCAGCCTAATAATCGAGGGCGGTCCGTATGTTACTGATGGAGATAAAACACAACAAAACACTGAGTATTTTCCTATGTTTAATTCAGCCTATGACATATTTCCCTGGTTTAGGAAATGTCGTCCTCGACATTACAAATAATATAACATATAACGAGCCATATCTGAGAACAAGTATGCTTGTTTGTTTAAAACATGTAAAATTGAGATATCAATTGAATAGATGATGTTCTGGGCGAGAAAGAGTTTAATTAATTTACATCCATGGTGAGTATAAGACAACGTTTGGATGCAGGTCTGTTATAGTAAAATAAATAATGTTGTATAAAAAGTGTTTTATCATAATAGTAGTTCAAGGGTAGAAAAACAGAGAAGGAACTGGCATGGCTTGTTAAATAAACAAGCATCAACATAATCACTTTCCATAGACATAACGATTTTTTTTCATTACCCGGGAATGAAAAACCGACTCTGCCATTGGGAAGTCTATGTTTTATAATAAAGAATACAGGGCGCTGGAATATGATGGTGGATAGATTTTGACAATTGAGTGTCGATTGGAGTCTCTGCATGAACTGTTCACGCACATGATCAAAACGTTTAAAAAAAATGTGTATTCAACGGCGATTGACCACTTAAATCTGATAAATACAAGATGTCGCAATATACCTGCCATTACTGCGTACACTGGCTAACTATATAAGCCATTTTAACATACAACTTCCTGTATGCCTAGCAGCAAGGCCAAATATTAATTGCTACGTTCTTGTCAACCGCTACATCAACAATCAGATTTAAGACAAGTATAAAACAATAAAAATGAAAAATGGGAATGATAACCAATACAATCATTTAAAACCTATTATTTACAAGTAAAAATGAGGTGTGAAGTGATCGGTGATGACCAGTATGTGCTCATAACGCCCTTTAGACTGTTCCAACGACAAATAGTCAATACATACAAGTTCCAAAGGTGCACTTGATGTAATACTGACTAATTCTGCCGCCGGGACAGGGCGCGTTTTCTGTCGCACACACCGGCCACACCGCCGCACTCTCTCGCCGATATCCGCATCCATCCCAAGCCAGAAAAACCGGGTTTTGATGAGCCAAGACGTTCGGTCGCGACCCTGATGACCCATGTCGTCATGAAGGGCGTGAAACACGATCTCTGTTATTGCTGACGGAACAATGAGCTGATCATACTGTTGTCCGTCGATGGTTGTTGTTCGGTACAATACTTGGTCCTTCAGTTTCAACTTGTTCCACTCACGAAGGTACCTTTTTACATCAGCCGGTTCTTTCTGAGCTGCTTTCTTAGTTGGCTTCAGACCACTCGTGAAAAGGACTTTCACTCTAGAAATGACCGCATCTCCATCCTGACCTTTGTTCCAGTCCGTGGAACTTAAAGCGAAGGCTTTAAGATCATCAGTTGGAGTTGCAGCTGTCGGTACAACCTGTGGCATAGACCTACATACCACCAGACTGTCAACAAGTGGTAGTTCATCTCGGCCAATTTGTGAAAAATTCAAAATGGCCTTCAGAACTTCTGGATACATCACTTGTTGATCTTGGCTTTCGTACAAACGCGATAAGCCGTCGGCGTCCTGGTTGTGTTTGCCACTCCTGTATGTCAAACTAAAGTTATAGTTTGACAGAGCAGCAACCCAACGATGCCCAGTTGCATCCAATTTAGCCGTCGTCAAAACATACGTCAGAGGGTTGTTATCAGTAACCACCTGAAAAGACGCCCATAAAGGTAGTCATGAAATTTATCCGTAATGGCCCATTTAAGAGCTAGAAATTCAAGCTTATGGGCCGGATAATTTCTTTCAGATGGTTTCAAACTCCTACTGGCGTATGCTATGACACGATCGACGCCGTCCTGTTGCTGATACAGGATAGCCCCAAGACCGCTACAAGACGCATCGATGTTCAATTTGAATGGCCTTCGGTAATCAGCAAAGGCCAATATAGGGGGGTTGGAGAGATGCTGGATTATCGTCTCAAAAGCTCTCTGCTGATCCTCACCCCACTTGAAAGGCGTCTTTCTGCGGTTGAGCTTCTTGGTGGAAATTCCAATTAAGAGGTCATTGAGTGGTCGAACTATCCGAGCAAAACCCTTCACGAACCGCCTATAATACCCCGCGAATCCTAAAAACTTTCTGACATCCTTGATGCTCTTCGGGGCCGGCCAATCTTTGAGGACCTTTATCTTTTCAGGATCTGTCTTGATACCATCCTCAGAGACAACATGCCCAAGGTAAGTCACGCTTGCTCTGAAAAACTCGCACTTGGAGGCCTTCAACTTGAGGTTGTATTGATGAAGCCTCTGAAAAACAGCCTCAAGACGATCTAGATGGCTCTCAAAGGTGTCAGAAAATATTATGATGTCGTCGAGATATATAAGGCAGTCTCGCAGATTGAGGTCACCCATGGCTCTTTCCATCAGCCTTTGAAATGTTGCCGGTGCATTGCAGAGGCCAAAAGGCATTCTATTACACTCAAAGAAGCCAAGGTTGCCTACTTGGAATGCCGTTTTATGTTTGTCTTCTTCTTTGAGCTCCACCTGCCAGTAGCCGGCCTTTAAATCCAGTTTAGTGAAAAACTGGGAGCCTACCAACAAGTGGAGTGAGTCCTCTATTCTTGGGATCGCATATGCATCCTTTATCGTACGCAAGTTGAGTTTACGGAAGTCTATGCAAAGACGAATAGTTCCATCCTTCTTACGTACGACAACGACATTCGAAGAATAAGGACTCTGAGAAGGTCTGATAGCCCCTGCTTGCAACATCTCGGAAATATGCTCGCGGACCTCCTCAAATAAGGTAGGTGAAATTCTGCGAAATGGTTCTTTGAAAGGTGTTTCCTCGGATAGGTTAATTTCATGCCGCACTAAGTCCGTATGGCCGAGATCCATTGGTCCCTTTGAAAACACTGTCTGCCATTTCTTGAAAATTTGTTTTGCGTGATCCTTCTGCTCTTCGCTGATGATGGAATCTGTTAGATCAACGCCTATATCAGACAGCTTAAAAGACTCTTGGTCTTTCTCATCAGTGGTATCAGCTGTCTGCTGATTAGTTGAAGCAGTCTCCGACTCTTCCGTTACAGGATTGCAGGATCGCAGGACTTTAACTTCCTGCAACTGACACAGTACTGCTTTGGGTGGAATCGTCAAAATCTTCGCCGACATATTAAAGATTTTGACAGGCACTCTTGCATTCCTCCCAGCCTTGTTAACAGCAACCACCCGAGGGCAAACCCCTATCTTGGATGATGCATTATCAGCTTGTTCCGTTATTGCTGAATCAACTTCCTTGCTCTTTCTAACAAATCCAGACACCATCTTCACCTCCATAGGCTGGAGGGTAATGCTGGTTTTGTTTGTTGATCTAACAGATCCAACAAAGTAGAAGTAAAACAAAGATCAGGAATTGATACAATTAACTTACTCCACCCATAAAAGACACCAAAGGGAAAGAAATACAAACATTAAGCGACCAGACCATAATGGAAACCCAAACAAAGGAAGGCCATAAGGACAGTTACTTTCCCACAAAATGGCAAATCCACTTTGGAGGGAAACAAAAGCAGTTTTCCATTCAGGTGGAACATTATCCTCATCACAACAAATCGTCTCATACTCTCGAATGACGTTTGTACCAATGACAATCGGGACCTCTGCATGATATTCTGTGGTAGGTACAACCAATGCCAGTGCATCAATTTCCTTTTCAGGAAGAAATGAAGCCTCTACAGTGACTACAATGCACTTCAGGTAAGGTATTGACCTACCATCAGGACCTTTGAGAACCAGGTCTTCTACATTGGCTGTCGACGGTTGAGGATGAAGTGACCTATAGAAATCGTCTGAAACAGTAGTCACTTGTGATCCACTATCAAGCAATGCTTTTGTTTCAACCCCGCAAAATGAAATTGTTGACTCATTAGCCTTTCCTATAAGCTTCGGAATGGCTCTTTCTTCAGGGCTCTTTCTACTTTCGCCTTCCGTCTGCCCTGCGACGTAGACGTCAGTCAGTTTAAAGATTTTTTTTCCTCTTCCTGCTTTGTGTCACCTGTTTCCTTTCTTTCAGTATTCTGTGGTTCATTTGTCCTGTCATCTGGTCTTCTGTTGCCTCTTCCTCTGCCTCCTCGAGGTCTCCAATTTCCTCTTTGCTGACCTCTTTTTAACTGCTGTATGTCCCTGTCCATTCGGGTCATATTTTCTGAAATGGATTTCAGTAACTTCAACTGATCATTCATTTCGGTAACCTGTGGCTGATGAAATGCTTTCGGTCGGCTTTCTTTCTGTTTTCCTGCATTCTGATTTCGAGCTGAGCTCTCCTGCATTTCATACTCCTCCGCTCTAACTTTTCTCTGAAGCTTTTCAAAACTACAGTCTGATTGGTGATAAATTTTTGTTGCATTCTTCAAATTCTGATCATAAAGTGATCTCCAGAATTTATCTCGTAACATTTGATCTTTCTTCTCTTCTGCAACATGTCCTTTCTCTATTGCTCTTTGCAATATCTGCTCTAATCTGAGCCCCCAATCAGTCACTGATTCACTAACTTCTTGGTGAACAGTATAAAACTCTTGTAATACTGCCTCGCCACTAGCCACATTGCCAAAAACACTTTCCAGCCTCTCTACTATATCTTTTGCTTTCGCACCTGACTTTACAGTAAGAAGCACATTTCTGGCTTGTCCTCTTAACGATTTCCATATCGCTTGTACTATTGAAATGTCTGAATAGACTTCCATAGCCATCAGACTCTTAACTTCCAGCTTCCAGACCTCAAAGGTGTTCTCATGCTTTGGGGTAGGTTGGGTTCCAGAGAAAGGACCAACATATGGCTTATGAATGAACCCATCGGATTCTTCATGTTTTGGCTTGGACACAGTAGACTTATTATTGTTTTCTTCTCCGTCTGTATCAGCCTTACCACTACTCACCTTTTGTTTGTTTTCTGATACCATACTAGAAGGAAGCACTATATCTGCTTTCAAATCCTTCTCTTTTCTTGAGGTTTTCTCTGAAGTCATGTCGCTTCCTCTATAGGGCGGTAACTCCCTTACATTTGTGTAAGATGTCGTGTCATCTTTTTCATTTCTATACTGTAGATATTCCTCGTAGTCTGTTTCTTTCTTCAGGCTGTGCTTTAGATCTCTGTCACTTCTTATATATGAAGGACTTCTATCCAGTTTTCCGAGAAAAGGACTTCTATCCAGTCTTCTATTGGAAGGACTTCTATCTATTCTTCCTTGGAGAGAACTTCTGTCAATTCTTCTGTGGATAGGACTTCTGTCCATTCTTCCGTGGAGGGGACTTCTATCCTCTCTTCCATTGGCGGGATTTCTATCTATTCTTTCTTGATGAGGACTTCTAGTGATTCTTCTGTGGGTAGGACTTCTGTCCATTCTTCCGTGTAGAGGACTTCTATCTACTTCTCTTCTAGGACTAGGACTTCTATTTATTCTTCCGTGATGAGGACTTCTATCGATTCTTCTATGGGAAGGCAACTCCTTTAATCTTGTACTAGATGCAATATCACAATAATCATACTTTGTACTTTCAGAATATTCATTCTTCACAAGTCTTGGCATTGTGTCTCTGTTTTCTCTTCTGGGCAACTCTCTTCTCACCATGTCCTCCTGGAGTTCTTGCTGTATTTTCTCTTTTAACAGCCTTTTGGCTTCCATCTCCTTTCTCTTCCATTGTCTTTCTGCAAGTTCTAACTCTTTTTCTTTTCTTTCTATCTCTTTCTCTTTTTCAAGAGATTCATTCTGTTGAATCAGCAAGTCCGTTTATAACTTCTTCAGTATCTGTACACTCTCTTCGTACATTTCTCTTTTCATCTTACTCTTTAGAGCCTGTCTATAACTTTCTTCATCTTCTCTCATCTGTCGTTCAAAAGCAATTCTTCTTTCTTCCATTTCTTTTTCTTTATTGCTGGCTTGTAGCTCTCTTAAACGTAACTGCTGCATCCTTTCTTCCATCTTAATCTTCTCTTCTTCAAGGTATCTTGTTCTTTCATACACGTTTCCAATATTTCTGTCTTCGTCATCTTCTTCTCCTTCATCATCAGAGACTGAAAGGCTTAAGTGGTACTCCTCCTCCTCCTCAAATACAAAGTGATTTTCCTCCTCTTGTATTGGACTTGGAGGCATACGCGGCTCTTCTCTTTCCTGCTCTTCATCTCCTTCTTGTTCATTTGGCCCATGTGATGTGTCCCTATCACCTTCTTCATCTGTCAACAAGACACCTTGGTCTTCTAGCCGACTTCTTTGTAATCTTCTTCGGACTCTTTCAGCTTCATCTTCTTCCAATCTACTTTCCTCTCTTCTTTGCTGTCTTCTTCTTAATCGCTCTTCTCTTGCGTTTGTTGCCATGGCTTAAGTACTGCTATTCTCTAATATAAACTTGCAGTCAAAAGGATTAACCTTTTTGATTTTGTTTACTTCCGAGAAACTTAGTCTCGATAAACATCACTTAAATTATGTATACGTAACCAGCCAAAATTCGTGAACGAGTCTGATCAGCTTTAAGCTTCAATTGAAGCTGATGTGGCTTATCAGTCACAACTTGTTATCAAGCTGTACAAAACTTTCTTATGTAATTATATTGTAAGCGTTCACGATTGTATTTTCCTATTTAATAATGCTGAACGCAGGTAACGGTATGAGTGTTCACAAATATCTTATTCCGTTGGCTATTTGCTTTTTGTTATGTCACAACCAGAAACAGCACAAAGGCACAGTCACTAATATCATGTGAGCGTTCACAATTTTATTTCCTCTCCTGTCGGATGTCTTAATGTTGCGTTCACAGCTGAGATCACAATGAACAACTCACGTTAGTGGAAACACCACATTGTAAACCATACGGTAAATCTCATTCACGAATCTCAAAAATGAATGTTCACGAATAAAGATGATTACCTAGAAGGAACAGAGTGTATCTGTTCACTATGCACGAAAGAAAAAAAAAATAATTGCTTCACTCTTATAATGTGAGCAACAACATACATACAATGTTGCTGTTGTGCGATCCCGTGTGTTTTTTTTTTATGCTGTTGTTGTTGCTGAGGTGGTTGTTGTTGTGTTGTGGTTGTGCTACTTCTGTGTGTTGTTGTTGTTGTTGCTGTTGTTGTTGTGTTACTTCTGTGTGTTGTTGTTGAGGTTGTTGTTGTGTTGTGGTTGTGCTACTTCTGTGTGTTGTTGTTGCTGAGGTTGTTGCTGTTGTTGTGTTACTTCTGCGTGTTGTTGTTGTTGTTGTTGTTGTTGTTGTTGTTGTGTGGAGTTGTGTTAGTACTGTGTGTTGTTGTTGTTGTGGTTGTTGTTGTTGAGGTTGTCGTTGTTGTTGTTGTTGTTGTTGTTGTTGTTGTGTTGTGGTTGTGTTACTTCTGTGTGTTGTTGTTATTGCTGTTGTTGTTGTTGAGGTTGTTATTGTTGTAATTGTGTGGTGTTACTTCTGTGTGTTGTTGTTGTTGTTGTTGTGGTTGTGTTACTTCTGTGTATTGTTGTTGTTGTTGTTGAGGTTGTTGTTGTTGTGTTTGTGTTACTTTTGTGTGTTGTTGTTGTTGATGTTGTTGTTGAGGTTGTTGTTGTTGTTGTTGTTGTTGTGTTGTGGTTGTGTTACTTCTGCGGTTGTTGTTGTTGATGCTGTTGTTGAGGTTGTTGTTGTTGTTGTTGTTGTTACTCAACTTCTTTCGGTTAGCTATGACCAAGACCGCTCATGAGATGTTTTTGTTCGCTTTTTCTTTCGTTCACGAACTTATTATGCAAAACACCAAGTCAGAGCATTAACAGATCTCTTATTCTCCATTTTTTATGCCCCCAACTTTGAAAAAGTTGGAGGGGCATATTGCTTCTGGTTCGTTCGTCCGTTCGTCCGTTCGTCCGTCCGTTACGCTTTTGATGCATAGCATAACTAAAGAACCGTGTATGCTAGGGTTTTGAAATTTCATATATGGATTCCTCATGGAAAATTAGCTGACGGGTATTTTTTTTCTCGTCCGGATTATGCCCCCTTCAAGAGTTATTGCCCTTTGAAATTTTTTTAATAAAATCTTGTCAGCAAGATTTCTCAAAAACTATTGGAGCTAGAGCCTTGAAAGTTGGTGATTATATTGGTGGTGATGAGAAGATGAACTGATTAACTTTTGACAAAATTCCGAAAAATACTTTGTGAGTTATGGCCCTTTGTCATTTTGGTAATTTGTGCCCATTGTAATGTATGCTAAAAGTGATGCATAGCATATCTTTAGAACCGTGTATGCTAGGGTTTTGAAATTTCATATATGGATTCCTCATGGAAAATTAGCTGACGCGTATTTTTTTTCTCGTCCGGATTATGCCCCTTTTAAGAGTTATTGCCCTTTGAAATTTTTTTAATAAAATCTTGTCAGCAAGATATCTCAAAAATTATTGGAGCTAGAGCCTTGAAAGTTGGTGAATAGATTGGTGGTGATGAGTAGATGAACTGATTAACTTTTGACAAAATTCCGAAAAATACTTTGTGAGTTATGGCCCTTTGTCATTTTGGTAATTTGTGCCCATTGTAATGTATGCTAAAAGTGATGCGTAGCATAACTTTAGAACCGTGTATTCTAGGGTTTTGAAATTTCATATATGGATTCCTCATGGAAAATAAGCTGACGCGTATTTTTTTTCTTGTCCGGATTATGCCCCTTTTAAGAGTTATTGCCCTTTGAAATTTTTTTAATAAAATTTTGTCAGCAAGATATCTCAAAAACTATTGGAGCTAGAGCCTTAAAAGTTGGTGAATAGATTGGTGGTGATGAGTAGATGAACTGATTAACTTTTGACAAAATTCCGAAAAATACTTTGTGAGTTATGGCCCTTTGTCATTTTGGTAATTTGTGCCCATTGTAATGTATGCTAAAAGTGATGCATAGCATATCTTTAGAACCGTGTATGCTAGGGTTTTGAAATTTCATATATGGATTCCTCATGGAAAATTAGCTGAGGCGTATTTTTTTTCTCGTCCGGATTATGCCCCTTTTAAGAGTTATTGCCCTTTGAAATTTTTTTAATAAAATCTTGTCAGCAAGATATCTCAAAAACTATTGGAGCTAGAGCCTTGAAAGTTGGTGAATAGATTGGTGGTGATGAGTAGATGAACTGATTAACTTATGACAAAATTCGGAAAAATACTTTGTGAGTTATGGCCCTTTGTCATTTTGGTAATTTGTGAAAAACTTTGTCATCGTTCTAGCGTCTACATTTCTTCACCAATTTCAATATAACTTCACACAAATGTTCCTTATAAAAAATCTCGAGCGAGTTCGACTTTCAAGGTCATGACCTCAAGGTCAAGGTCACTGTGGCTATTTTTAGAAAAACTTTGTCATCGCTCTAGCGCCTACATTTCTTCACCAATTTCAATATAACTTCACACAAATGTTCCTTATAAAATAATCTCGAGCGAGTTCGACTTCAAGGTCATGACCTCAAGGTCAAGGTCACTTTGGCTATTTTTAGAAAAACTTTGTCATCGCTCTAGCGCCTACATTTCTTCACCAATTTCAATATAACTTCACACAAATGTTTCTTATGACAATATCTCAGCAAGTTCGACTTTCAAGGTCATGACCTCAAGGTCAAGGTCACTGTGGCTATTTTAAGAAAAACTTTGTCACCACTCTAGCGCCTACATTTCTTCACTGATTTCAATATAACTTCACACAAATGTGCCTTATGACAATATCTTGAGCGAGGTCAACTTTCAAGGTCATGACATCAAGGTCAAGGTCACTGTGGCTATTTTTAGAAAAACTTTGTCATTGCTCTAGCGCCTACATTTCTTCACTGATTTCAATATCACTTCCCACAAATGTTCCTTATGACAATATCTCGAGTTTGTTCGACTTTCAGGGTCATGACCTCAAGGTCAAGGTCACTGTAGCTATTTTAAGAAAAATTTTGTCATCGCTCTAGCGCCTACATTTCTTCACCGATTTCAATATAACTTCACACAAATGTTCCTTATGACAATATCTCTAGTGAGTTCCACTTTCAAGGTCAAGGTCACTGTGGCTATTTTTAGAAAAACTTTGTCAATGCTCTAGCGCTAACATTTCTTCACCGATTTCAATATAACTTCACACAAATGTTCCTTATGACAATATCTCAAGCCATTTCAACTTTCAAGGTCAAGGTCACAATGGCTATTTTTAGAAAAACTTTGTCATGGCTCCAGCGCCTACATTTCTTCACCGATTTTAATATAACTTCACACAAATGATCCTTATGACAATACCTCGAAAGAGTTCGACTTTCAAGGTCAAGGTCACTGTGGCTATTTTTAGAAAAACTTTTTCATTGCTGTAGCGCTTACATTTTTTCACCAATTTCAAAATCGATTAACACAAATATTCCTTATGACAATATCTGTAGCGAGTTCCACTTTCAAGGTCAAGGTCACTGTGGCTATTTTTAGAAAAACTTTGTCAATGCTCTAGCGCTTACATTTCTTCACCAATTTCAATATAACTTCACACAAATGTTCCTTCAGACAATATCTCGAGTGATTTTGACTTTCAAGGTCAAGGTCACTGTGGCTAATTTTAGAAAAACTTTGTCATCCCCCTAGCGACTACATTTCTTCACTGATTTCAATATAACTTCACACAAATGTTCCTTATGACAATACCTCGAGTGAGTTTGACTTTCAAGGTCAAGGTCACTGTGGCTATTTTTAGAAAAACTTTGACATGGCTCTAGCGCTTACATTTCTTCACCGATTTCAGTATAACTTCACCCAAATGTTCCTTATGACAATATCTCGAACTATTTCGACTTTCAAGGTCAAGGTCACTGTGGCTATTTTAAGAAAATCTTTGTCATCGCTCTAGTGCCTACATTTATTGATGGATGTTAAAAGAACTTCACACAAATGTTTCTTATGGTAATATCTCGAGTTGCTTTGACTTTCAAGGTCATGACCTCAAGGTCAAGGTCACTATGGCTATTTTTAGAAAAACTTTGTCATTGCTCTACCGCCTACATTTATGATTTTAATCTATCTTCACACAAAAGATGCTTATGATAATATCTTGAGCAAGATCTACTTCGCGGCCATGGCCTCAAATCAAGGTCCCTATGACTATTTTTAGAGAAATATTGTCATCACTCTAGAACCTACATTTATGGATGGATTTTTAAACAAACTTTACACAAATGTTGCATATGATAATATCTCAAGCAAGTTGGACTTTTGCCATTTCAGTGTTTTCCACACACGAAGTTGTCTTGTGCGAGGGGATTTGTATCGCATGCGATGCCTTGTTTTTTTTTAATAAAATCTTGTCAGCAAGTCCATATCTTGAGAACTATTAGAGCTTCATTAATCATTCTTGGTACAAACTTGCATCCAGGCATTGCAACTTCAACGCAAGCATTCATATCTGACCTTGACCTATATTTCATGGTTCACTGACTTCGTGAATTATTGCGACCACCCTGACTTTCACCATTTCTCGAAAACTATTAAAGCTTTTTAAATTATAATTGGTACAAACTTGCATCTAGGAATTGCAACTGCAACGCAAGCATCCATGTTTGACTTTTACCCATATTTTATGGTTCACTGACTTGGTGAATTATTGCGACCACCCTTACTTTCTATCTAATGTAAGAGTCCATTTCTCAAGATCTATTAGAGCTTCATGAATTGTATTTGGTACAAGCTTGCATTTAGGAATTGAAACTTCAATGCAAGTATCCATTTCTGACCTTGACCTACATTTTATGGTTCACTGACTTTGTAAAATAGTGTGACAACCCTAACTTTCACCCTGATGTAAGAGTCTGTTTTTAAGAGTTTCATTGATGATACTTGGTACATGCTTGCAACTAGGAGTGAAATTTTTATGCAGGTATCCATGTTTGACCTTGACCTAGATTTCATGGTTTGGTGACTTTGCGCCCCCACAGGCGCGACATAGCCTTCGGGGGAATTCTTGTTGTATGTTTTTGAGTCTTTAACAATATTTGTTGAATATTTTGCCATCTAAGGACAAGCAAAGGTTGGGGGCATTGTGTTTTACAAACACCATTTCTAGTTTAACTTGGCTCAGTAATGGATTTCATTTGTCTAAGAAATGCTCATATTTTATCTTCTAAACTATATACCACCACTACAGCTGAGCAATTTGTTTGTATTTATACCGCATGTGTGTGTGTTTCCTTTGAAACGCATGTGATAAAAAAAATGAAAAGAAAAAAAATATATATATATAAATAAAAAAATGATCCGACGGTGATTCGAACTCACGGTACCTCAGTCGTTACAAGGCGATGCGCCTAAGCGACTGAACTATTCGGGACGACACTATAAGAGGTATACAGGTAATATATATACCGTGTGCATCAATGGTGTGAGTATATTTTGGCTATTTTAATTTACGAAACCGGGTACCAGAAATTGAATTACCGCTTATACTACACACAGATGATGAACAAACATTTCAATATGTTCTATCAAAAGTGGCAGCAAAGTGTAAGGATATTTTAGTAAAGCCCAAAGCGAAAGGACTGATATGTTTGTATCAAAGTGCTGTGCGCATAGACCTATTTCACAATTAAGGCAGGGTTTTTGGGAAGGGTTCTGGGATAGGATTTATGGTGAGATTTGTAGTTGTATAGCCGAAAAAATGGGGGTTACCAGGAATGTGTACTCTTGAATAACTTGGCAAAAAGTGAGGTTTACGGGTTATATTGTGGGTACCGGTATCATCTGGCAACAAAAAATGAGGTGGCAGGTATATTGTGGGTACTCGCATAAAGTGGGGTTTACATGATATAATATTGTTTTCCAACAGTTTCCTTTACCAGGTATGTTGTGGGTACTGGTATAAAAATGAGGTGGCATGTATATTGTGGGTACTGGCAAAAAGAGGGGTTTACATGATATAATGTTTTGCCAACAGTTTCGTTTACCAGGTATGTTGTGGGTACTGGTATAAAAAATGAGGTGGCATGTATATTGTGGGTACTGGCAAAAAGTGGGGTTTACATGATATAATGTTTTGCCAACAGTTTCATTTACCAGGTATGTTGTGGGTACTGGTATAAAAAATGAGGTGACAGGTGGGTACTGGCATAAAGTGGGGTTTACATGATATAATGTTTTGCCAACAGTTTCGTTTACCAGGTATGTTGTGGGTACTGGTATAAAAAATGAGGTGACAGGTGTATTGTGGGTACTGGCATAAAGTGGGGTTTACATGATATAATATTGTTTTGCCAACAGTTTCGTTTACCAGGTATGTTGTGGGTACTGGTATAAAAAATTGAGGTGGCAGGTATATTGTGGGTATTGGCAAAAAGTGGGGTTTACATGATATAATGTTTTGCCAACAGTTTCGTTTACCAGGTATGTTGTGGGTACTGGTATAAAAAATTGAGGTGGCAGGTATATTGTGGGTATTGGCTAAAAGTGGGGTTTACATGATATAATGTTTTGCCAACAGTTTCGTTTGCCAGGTTTGTTGTGAGAACTGGTATAAAGTTGGGTTTACATGATATATTATTTTGTCAACAATTTGGTTTACCAGGTATATTGTGGGTACTGGTATAAAGTTTGGTTTACTTAATATAATATTGTTTTACCAACAGTTTGGTTTACCAGGTATGTTGTGGATACTGGTATAAAGTTGGGTTTACATGATATATTGTTTTGCCAACTGTTTGGTTATAAAGTTGGGTTTACATGATATATTGTTTTGCCAACAGTATGGTTTACCAGGTATAATGTGGGTACTGGTATAAAACTGGGTTTACATGATATATTGTTTTGCCAACAGTTTGGTTTACCAAGTATATTGTGGGTACTGGTATAAAGTTGGGTTTACATGTTATAATATATTTTTTTTTTTTACAAGTGAGCTGGCAACATTTAATTTCGTTAATAATAAAGTGTATTTCGCATATCACCAAAATAATGCGGAATTAAGCTACCACACAAAATACCGTAACCATGGTTACAAGGATATCAAGTCAAAATGTGATAAAATTTTGTACTAGGAAAGAGTCACTGCCCTTGATCAAAGACAAACGGGTAAACAGGTTCCCTTGGTCAAGTAAAATGTTCTCTTCTGCCAAGCAAACAAGTAGGTACTTGTGTACTTTTTTTATCAATTTTGTAGCCTACAATGGCTTTTACCAGCAATCTGTATTATGAATATAGCTTACTGGCTATTAATAACTAGATACCTGACTCTGTAACATGCAGATACATGGAAATAAATAATTATGACCAGGTCTCTGTATGTTAACTCATTTTCCACCAGATTTGAGTCTGAAAGAAATTAAGTTCAATCTAGTACCTACAACAAGTCCTCTAGCTAGAATAATAGTAGGGTTTTTTTTTATAGCCTACAATGGCTTATACCAGCAATCTGTATTATGAATATAGCTTACTGGCTATTTATAACTAGATACCCGACTCTGTAACATGCAGATACATGGGAATAAACAATTATGACCAGGTCTCTGTATGTAAACTCATTTTCCACCAGATTTGAGTCTGAAAGAAATTAAGTTCAATCTAGCACCTACAACAAGTCCTCTAGCTAGAATACTAGCATGTTTTTTTTTTTTTTTTTTTTTTGACCTGTCTTACAGGTGAGGCTTATGCCTGACTTGATCTATTTATTTATGGATTACCCAATAGAATAACTATCAGTTGTAAACATTGCTAATAAGAGGTCAATTTGACAGGACTTTTGCAATGCACTGAAAGGGCCAAGGACATTATTTCATGTTAGTAGCATGCAGTGTGTAAACTAGCTGTGCAAATTACTTGCTTACTAATGTTGAAATACAATCTAAAAAACCTGTGTGCTATTATCTTATCTACACTTATTGTATAAACTATGGGTCTCTATTAAATGCACTCTTAAGACTGATCAAGATCCCCACATGTATGACTATCTACGCCAACTCACAAACCGTTGCCTACAATACATGCCCATGCACTTTGACCACTCTGCAGTTATTATACTGCGGACAAGGCTCCTAATACTAATGCGTGAATGATGTCATCTGATGTGTAATTAAGATTATTTATTCATACTGGGCCTTTATTGGTGCATTATACAGTACTAATGGGCAGTATCAATGAAGCTGAGCATGCATGTGCGAATCTGGACAGCACAATTCTTACTTATACAAAACTGTTAAGGTAAAATAAAGTAAACATACCCATCTATGCTAACCATCCTAGAATCTACTATGAATCTATCAGTCAATATATACACATAGCACAACAAAAACACACATGTATAATGTATGTAACAGTTCAAGTTTGTAGCAAATCCTTTCAAGGAATGTCCTTCGGGATCCACCAAATCGGTTGTCAGCAGCGAAGATCCTCACTATTGTTGGTCACACGCGCGACAGTCTTTGGGCCCAAACAAATACGATCTGCGGATATCCAGGAAACTATTGTGCACAGAATTAATGCACAATACACTGTTACAATCCAGTGAACTGCCACAACAAGCTATGTATCCAACATTGTTTACATTACGTATATATTATACATGTAGTGATATCACCAACTGCACAAGGGGTAATCCAAGTATCCATGTTCTGAAGCTGTTACCAATCCTTTCCAACTAGTGGGCGCCAATGTCACCGTTCAGCCGGTATCTGCTTTGTTTATGCGGGGTGGGGTTCAAGGAATGACGTAACAAGTCTTCAAATGATGATGATGATTTAATGTTGATGATCCAAGTTGTAAGATGGTAGCAAGTCGTCACTGCAAAATAACAAAGATACAATAAATATACATGTTATACATGTACATCAGATGAAAGGCATAGGTCCTTTCATACTGAACACAAAAAGGCATCTGCCTTGTAGTACACAAAATACCAAGCAAATAAAATAATTTGCTCTGAAGACACAGAACAGCAAGTGACGTCGCATCAACGTCAGCACACCGACGTCGGCGCAACGCCACCCTACTGCCGTGGAGTGAATTGAAAAATACACGTAAGTATGCATAAACGACAAAACAATCGACTTTGAATCCACACCACGTCAAAGTGGCATCGAATCAACGTCGATTAGATACATCAACGTTGATGCGACATCACCCCAACATCGAAGGGGAGACTGCAGCATACAAACAAGTAACAAATGGCAAAATACTTATTTAAAGAAATGTCACATTAACATTGACATTTCACTTCTCTGAATCAAATAGTTAAAATGCATTGAATACTGTCTAACAAAATGTCAAAGAGCCAATCAAAAGATGAACATACTTCAATGGCTCAGAAGCAGTGAAACTATTGTATGGGTGATGAGAAGGTGAAAATGAAATGAGAAGCCTTGTATGGGTTAGAGCAGTCCCACCGCCGACGAGCCGACGGAAGTCCATCTCCGACTCCCATTTACGAGGCTTAATCACACAGACATGGCTCTGACTGTTCTACATTTTATGAAAATAATACTATGATTTACTAACCTGCAAAATAACAAAGATACAATAAATATACATGTTATACATGTACATCAGATGAAAGGCATAGGTCCTTTCATACTGAACACAAAAAGGCATCTGCATTGTAGTACACAAAATACCATGCAGATGGATTAACACACGTGAGTGCAAGTTAATAATGCAAGTTAGTAATATTTACCAAAACACACCATGCAGCCTAATAATCGAGGGCGGTCCGTATGTTACTGATGGAGATAAAACACAACAAAACACTGAGTATTTTCCTATGTTTAATTCAGCCTATGACATAAAAACCTATATTCTCAAAGTGGGTCACTAGGAGGCCTGTTACTGTCGAACTTCTGATGATTGTTAAAGGACACGTTGTATGCTATGTTTACAGGATGGTAATGGTGTAGTTAGAGGCAACTATCTGTCAGTGTTTCTAGAGCTCTCAGCTGGATTACCAGAAACTTCGAAGTAAGTATAGACCGTGCTCACAGTATGCATTTATCTGTTGTCAGGAATATTGAGAAAAACTATTTTTGTTTTGATTTGTTTGATTTGAGGTTTAACGTCCCCGTCAACACTGTGAAGGTCATTTGGAGACGTTGCTTCCAATTTTGTGGGACTTTTACCCGACATTGAGATGAACTGACATCTCAAGCCCTGTCGCCCAATGAAACCAATAGGGTTTATTAGCATGGACTGTCCGACACACACCGATTTGCCTGGGCAGGCTTAGATCCTCTAAGCAGTTTACCAGTACTCGTGTGTGGGTAGGGTTCAGCTCTGCGTGGAAGCATCGTGCAGCCCATATATTTCTTCAAGCCCCGATGGGCGGGGGCCGTAAACTATTTTTGTCATGCCTAATTTAAGCATGTTGCGATACAGGAGTTCTTCATCGGTTTGTCATTTTGCTTGTTCATTTTGTCAATCCATTAACATTTAGCATCAACCCAAATGATCAATTTCTCATAATCTACAATCACAGGTCTGACATAACCTTCAGCAGAATTCTTGTTGGCATATACAAACAACAAAGGTGCAGATCAGGGACAAGTTGTTCAAAACTAATGGTATCATTAGTAACAATATTGTTAAAACGTTGATCATTTAGTATGGCAAATATGCTAATATTTTTGCTGAAAAATGACAGTATATTAGATATTTCACTTGCTAGAACAGTTAACACTGACCACTAACAAGCTCGTTAAGCTAATGATGCTTTGAACAACTTTGCCATATAGACTGTTTGCTTAATGCTTAATGAATTAGGGCCTCCACCCATCGGGACTTGATGAAATAGATTGGGCTCCATGATGATTCCATGCTGAGCTGAAACCAACTGCATATGAGTACTGGTAAACCACTTAGAGGTTCTTAAATAGTAGTGGAAGCAATGATCAGGAATCAATACAATTAACCCACAGCTCCCATCAGAGACACCAAAGGGAAAGAAACGCAAACATGAAACAACTAGACTTTAATGGCAACATCAATAGCGGAAAGCCAAAAGCAAAAAAATACAAGCGATACACACACTCAAAGACAAACCATTACAAAAATAAATCGTGACAGAAGAACTGCCTTGGAATGGTCAGTGAAACGAATTAAATGCAATCCCTGAGGATTGGAAAAATAAGAACATTAAATGCATCTATGGGGAGACCTTTTACAGCTAAGCCTGCCCAGGCAAAGCGGTGCGAGTTGGACCATCCATGCATATAAACCCTATTGGTTTCATAGGGTGACAGGGCTTGAAATGTCATTTCATCTCATTGTCGGGTTGAAGTCCCACAAAATTTGAAGCAACATCTTCAGAATGACCTGTATATTGTTGACGGGGATGTTAAACCTCTAATCAAACCATAAACAAATAAGGGTAATATGTTCTATAAAAGGGGTTATCCTTTGGAAACAAAGAATACACAACAGAACTGAAAAGTATTGAGTGTACATGTTTTCTTGGCCAGACTAGCTAGTTTCTGCCAGTCAGACATCATCAGGGACCCAAAATATTTTCAAAATACCACAATGGAATCAATGCTTCCAGAGGACAAGAGAATATAAACTACACTATGATGAAGTGCAGGGAGACTTTTTACGGACGTCATACATTCCCTTAACAGCAGCTGTAGTGACATTAAATATGTTCTATAAAAGGGGTTATTCTTTGGAAGCACAGAATATACAACAGAATTGAAAAGTATGGAGCGTACATGTTTTCTGGGCCAGACTAGTTAGTTTCTGCCAATTAGGCCACATTGGTTACCCTCAGATATTTTCAAAATACCACAATGGAATCAATGCTTCCAAAGGATAAGGAAATATAAACTACACACTAAGTCCCCCTTCAATTCTATACTCTGGGATAGTAGATCCAACAATCCTGCTAGTACTTTGATTTTGTTTTCTCATTGCTACAGGTATGAGTACAGGGTTGAAATGGTGCACCAGGCTTCTCGAGATTCCAGCAAAAATATTGTCCGTGAATTTGCCTCCGACTTTGAGGTAGGGGAGTGCTGGGGATACAACAGATTCTTCCGCCTAGATCTACTTGCCTCAGAGGGTTACCTAAACAGAGAAAGTGACTCATTGATACTCCGGTTCCAGGTCCGGCCACCAACTTTCTACCAGAGATGTAGGGATCAGCAATGGTAAGGTTTGGATCCCGTCTCCTAGAATAATAATTACAGAATGCAGGATAGGCCTGATCAAACTGCACACATCATAACTGAAGAAAAAGCAACAAGAATAATAATACAGAGGACCCTCATTATAACGACAGTATTTGTTCCCTAACATATTGCCGTTATAAAGAATTTATCATTATAAAGAATCCCATTAAGGTGTATGATTGGCAAAAAATGGCCTGTTCCCCTTAATTACTCCAGATACAAATGTTATAGATATGTGTTAGAATTGCTTCGGTGAGGTATCTAAATGTTATAGATATGTGTTAGAATTGCCTCGGTGAGGCGATTCTAAATGTTATAGATATGTGTTAGAATTGCCTCGGTGAGGCAATTCTAACAAATTTGTGGGTACTTGCTAAAAAAAGTTAAAATTATAGCTAAAAAAGTTGTTTTATAAAAAGTACCCCCAAAAGATGTGGAGAAATAAAGAATAAGATAGCTTTATAGCACTGCTCTGTCTCCAAAACTCCTGCTGTATTCTCATAGCATGTATATGTAACTCTGTGTTCTGATGTTTTTAGTTTCTTAACTGAGAATTTCTATAAGCCCTGTTATGGAGACTAAGACTGCATTTTAGTAAGATCAATCTTCATATCATGAGCCCACTAGGTAAGCTAAATGTCATTACACTCTCATGGATAAGTCAGATTCTTCCAATGCTCAGCATTTCATAAATATTTGTAATCATTCTATTGCAGATATATTCACCAGCTTGAACATTCTTATGCTCAGTATTATGTTCCCCAACTGAAGGGGAGCGGGACCCCCAATGAAGGGGAGCGGGACCTCCCCCACTGAAGGGGAGTGGGACATCGTTTTTATACGCTCGTTTGAAAAATGGTAGTATTATGTTATGCCCCCGGCATCTGTTCGTCTGTCCATCTGTCTGTAAACTTTTCATTTCTGGATAACTCCTCCTAAAGTTTACATCCGATCTAGCTGAAACTTCATACATAGTTAGACCATGATGTGGGGCAGTGCATATTGTTTCGAGGTTACGGCCCACCAAATGTTAATAGAGTTATGCCCCTTTGAAATTTTTTGTAAACTTTCAGTTTCCAGATAGCTCATCCTACAGTTTACATCCACTAAAGCTGAAACTTCATACATAGTTAGACCATCATGTGGGCCGGGCAGCGCATATTGTTTCGAGGTTACGGTCCACCAACTAATAATAGAGTTATGCCTCTTTGAAATTTTTTGTAAACTTTTGGTTTCCGGATAACTCCTCCTTCAGTTTACATCTGATCAAGCTGAAACTTCATCCATAGTTATACATGATGTGGGGCAGCGTATATTGTTTCCAGGTTATAGCCCAGCAAATAATAATAGAGTTATGCCCCTTTGAAAAATTCTGTAAACATTTTGTTTCCGGATAACTCCTCCTACAATTTAGATCTGATGATGTTGAAACTTTACATACAGTAAGACCATGATATTTTGAGGTTATGGTCTGCCAAATATTTCCAGAGTTATGCGCCTCTGCCCGTCGGGGCCAGAAGAAAAAGATTGGGCTGCACGGTGCTTCCGCGCAGAGCTGAAACAGACTGAACTAGAGTACTGGTAAACAGCTTAGGTCTAAGCCTGCCCAGGAAAAGTGATGCGTGTTGGTCCGCTCCTTAAGTCCTGGCGGTTTCTATGGCGGTAGGGCTTGAGCTGTCATTTCATCTCAATGTTGGGTAAAAGTCCCACAAAATCGGAAGCAAAGTCTCCAAAATGACCTTAATAGTGTTGACAGGGATGTAAAAACTCAACTCAAACAAAAACAAATTACCCCTTTCACAGATTTTTCTAAACATTCCCTTTCTGGATAAGTCCTCTTCATTTTATATCTGATGAAGCTGAAACTTTACATATAGTAAGACCATGATGTGGAACAGTTGGCCCCCGCCCATAGGGGCTTGAAGAAATATATGGGCTGCATGATGCTTCCATGCAGAGCTGATTCTGGCCCGCACACTAGTACTGGTAAACTGTATGGAGGATCTAAGCCTGTCTAGGAACCGCTGTGCGAGGCAGACCGTCCATGCTAATAAACCCTATTGGTTTCATTGGGTGACAGGGCTTGAGATGTCATTTCATCTCAATGTCGGGTAAAAGCCCACAAAATTGGAAGAAACGTCTCCTAAATGACCTTTACATTGTTGATGGGGACGTTTAACCTCAAATCAAACAAAACAAATGATGTGGAACAGTGCATATTATTTTGAGGTTACAGCCAGCCAAATATTACCAGAGTTATTCCCCTTTCACATATTTTTCTAAACATATTTTGTTTCCGGATAATGCCTCCCACATGAAGCTGAAGTTAGACTATGGTGTGGAGCAGCGCATATTATTTCAAGGTTACAGTCCACTACTTATTGCCAGACGTATGCCTATATTATTTTGAGGTTATTTTCCACAAATTATTACCAACCATGAAAATTTGTTGGAGACAGGTAGTTTGAGCCATTGAGGGTTATTAATAGTGCCAGGTAAGAATATATGGAGCACATATTGTTCCTTGGTTACATTCCACAAACCCAAACTTGTACAACAGTCAGTATATATATGCTCCAACTTACTAATTGCCACGGCGTATAATGTCCCGCTTGCGGAGCTATTGTTAAGTGTCAGCATTGGCACTTTGAAGCTTTATATCTCCTAAACTGATGGATGGATTCTACCAAACTTGCATAGTATCATCACTAGGTAGTTGAAAACAGTCAGTAGTTTTTGATGGCATTTACTTTATTTTTCAAGGTCACTGGCTCCAACAATTTTTCAAATTTTGGCCCAAAATAGCTTGTCTGCACCCTATCTCTCAGACTGAACTAGTTTATGAATTTTGATCAATCTTCATACAGTATATCATTGCAACCTCAAAAGCTTCTTGACCTCATTTTCAAGGTCACATTCTCCCAAAGACTGTCAGATTTTGGTAAAGAATATCTTGTCTTCACCCTGTTGATTTTCCTGAATAAATCTATGAACTTTGGTCAAACTTGGTACAGTATACCATTGCAGCCTACCAAAGATTTGATTAGATTTTTGTGACCTTGACCTACTTTTCAAGGTCAGACATGACCAAAGATTGTTCAGTTTTTTTGTTTTTGTTTTTTTTGGATTCATTGGTCGGCAGGGCTTGAGATGTCAGTTCATCTCAATGTCGGGTAAAAGTCCCACAAAAATGGAAGCAATGTCTCCAAAATGACCTTTACAGTGTTGACGGGGACTTAAACCTCAAATCAAACAAACAAACAAATGTTCAGTTTTTGCTGAACAGATGGAGGATTCTGGCCAGACTTGGTACAGTGCCTCCTGTCAGTATAGCAAAGGCTTAATTGTTCTCTGGCAACCATGACATCATTTTGAAGGTCACGTTTTTTGGGCAATATGTTTGGAGATGGGAACATAGTTCTCTTCTGGGAACATTTCTAGGATTGAAGATATTTCTCATCATTGGGTTGATGAGTCGTTAAACACAAAAACATTATCATCGTTTCTCATCATTGTATTGCAGGTATATTCACCAGCTTGAAGCTTCTAATGCGCAGTATATGGCACAAGTGAATGAACTGAAAGAGGCAAGTAAACAAATCTCTGTCTAGCATGTAGGAGTTCTGAACTGTTACAAAATACAAGCTCATCTTGCTGGTCATTGCTGATAAAATTTGACAACAGTTGACCTATTTTATACTAGAAATCCCAGGGTGGGAAATTGGCAAACAGTGCAGACCCAGTTCAGATGCCGCTAAATGCGGCACCTTATCTGGGTCTGCACTGTTTGCAAAATGTGCAGCCATTTGTGTTGCACCTGCTTTAAGCAGGTGTAGGTGTTCAGTTTTTCATTAGTTCATAAGCTGTCAAAATTTGCAACATTCCTAGCTTTCATCCTAATGTTCAAGTCCATACAGAGGTAACATAGTCTGCCGGGGAGGGGTTTGGGGTGGGGGTGGGAGGCTGGGATTCTTAGCTAAATAATATTCTAAAAATAACTCAACCTGATACCCCAAATTTCAAAATGAACTCAAGCTATATGTAAGGCAAAATTTTATTCAGTACAAGCTGAGTTAATGTTCACCAACAGTGGGCATCTTAATATTGACTCCAGCTATGGGCACTGTGGTTAGTCATCACATGGCTCCGAAAATGTAGTATGTTGTTACGTTATTGGAGGTGTGTCATTTTCCTAATATTCCGATTGGTTGATATGATCACTAGCTGTCCTATCAGTGTCTGCCTATACAAAGACTATTAGGATAGCTTGGATTATAATGCAGACCTGAGGTGCAAAGACTGCTTTTTCAGAGAGGCTGTAGTTATGTGACAGCAAACAGGTTGTCAGAAAAGTAATATATGAAATGCAGCCATTCACCTAAAAATATAATATCATAGCTCCAGATATGGCCCTCTTGCTTATATTTTTATTGTGGATACCAACAACACCATAATAAAGGGGCTTTTAGAAAGTGAAATATTTATATTATTCTTTGTTCTAGTGTATCTTGTAGCTTCTAGACAGTTTTCTTACAAAACTGGTTATATTTTACTTCACAGAGAATCACTTTGGAGATATTGAGAAATAAATATAACTCCGGAAAGAAGGGAAATTCAAGAGGTAGGTTTTTCTTTTATTATTTTGCTGATAATTTTTCCCCAGAAGGTATTTCATGTTGAATCTTTTCTGAGGCAATTCTCCTCCTTCCACTGGGTCAAGAAGAGCTGTTGTCAGTTTCTCGTGAAAGACTGTACTCTACTGGTTAACTGGTATAAGCCTGCCCAGGAAAGTTAAACTGACTGGCTTGGTATGACCTAAATAGTGTTGACTGGGCCATTAAACTCCATAAAAAGAAACAAATTATCCACAAAATCAGCTTAATACTTTCAGCTACTCTCTGTTTATGCAATTTTCAGGTACTGCTTCACAGCAGACTGACAGACTGTCAGAAAATATGACACAAGAAATAAACTTTCAGAACTCATGTCTGCTCTGCAAGTTGAAAACCGTTTAACATATTTTTAATGAAAATCCACACAAATGTAAAGCATAATAAAATGAGGTAAAGAACCTTATCTCATGTCCTACTTTGGGACTTTCGGTCCTTTGAAAATTGAAAAATATATTTGTGCCTGCTCTTTAACTTGAACTGTAAGAGATATTTTCTTGAAACTTTATGCAAATGTATGTCACCATGATATGATGACCAGACAACAAGAACCATGACTCTGAATTACCTGCATTTGGAGTTAATTCCCATAGAACATTGTAAATAATGATCCCAGTCATATTCTTGTGCCCCTTCTATTTAAAATTGGATTTTCTTGAAACCTTGCAAAAATGTAAAGAACATAAGATGACATGTAGAACACTAAAACCACAACTCTGGATTTCAATTTTGACAGAGTTATGGATTTTGCTTGATGCAAGTGCAGTGGTGGGGCATGGTACAGTGCTTGCAGCAATTTTATTCTTGTTAGAAATAATGGCTAAACTTTTTACAAACAGTGAAGGCCCTGATGGATGCCACATTCTGTTGTGTCTGATCTACACCTGCACTGTTTCCAAGTGTGCCCTTTTTGGGTTTCCTGTATAAAATGGGAAGTAGTAGAATTATATTAGCAGTCAGTGGGGTGGAAGGAGGTGCCTTTGTGACTGTAAAGCTGTTTAGTTAGTAAGATTCTAATAAGACCAGGACATTCTTAAATTTCGATACCAAATAATTTTCATGTCACTCTTCATTACAGATTCTCCCCTGTCCCTGGCTGACCCCCAGGGTGGTGATACTTTACTGAGATATGGTCTAGGAGATCATCCTGTCACAGAGGCCGGCTCAGAGATAGAGATTGAAAAGTCTGAGGATGATAGTAGCAGTGATGATGATACAACAGATTCTAATGATGTAAGTTAGTCAAACTCTGAAAGCTCAAACACTGATACTCATTTATCCATGGCAGAGTAGAACCCTTTCTTGAGTCCCTAGGGAATTCCTTCATATTAGAAATAGTGAGGGATAATTTATGTAGATTTTGTACTTTTACTTTGCAAATGTATGCTCTATGTACTCATAAGAATCGCCTCAGTGAGGGGATTCTAATGATTATACTGATCAATCCTGTTGTACTATGTATAAATATAGACATGGTCTTGAACTCTAAACTGCGTCATTTTGCTCCCACCAGTTTTCCAAACTCAAACAAACTATTTTCCTTCAATCCCACTAATGTGCAACTTTGAAAAACTCACCTTTACAGGAGAAAATTTGACATTATTTACTTTTCACACAAACACACATTCCTGGATTCGATAGCCACTTCCGCTTTCTGGAGCTTTCAATTTTTTCTATGTGCGATCTGATTGGGCAGTGTTTTCTTGCACCATTTTCCTGATCTTTGAGGGGGATTTGAATTTTATTTTACTCATAAATCACTGTCCAATCAGATTGATATGTGGTATGTATCTTCATTAAGTGGACTTCAACAAAGATTGTTCAAATTATATCCCTGGGGCCCAAAATGGCCCCACCCCTGGTCACACTTGTTTTACATAGACTGAGATAGGGAAAACCTTTAAAAATCTTCTTGTCTGAAACAGAAGGCCCAATTCTTTGATATTTGGTACACAGCTTCGTCCGGTGGACCTCTGCCAAGATTGTTCAAATTATAGCCCTGGGGCCAAAAATGGACCCACCCAGGGGCACATGTTTTCCGTAGAGATATACAGGGAAAAACTTTAAAAATCTTCTTTTCTGAAACCAGAAAGCCCAGGTCATTGATATTTGGTATGTAGCTTTTAGTGGACTTCTACCAAGGTTGTTCAAATTATAGCCCTGGGGTTAAAAATGGCCCCGCCCACTTGTTTTACACAGACTTATATAGATATAGGGAAAACCTAAAAAATCTTCCTGTCTGAAACCAGGAGGCCCAGATATGACTAACCAGAAGGTTATATTTATATATTTTGATATATGACATTTGATATTTGGCTTGTAGCTTCAAAAGTGGGCCTCAATCAAAATTGTTCAAATAATACGACTGGGGTCCCCGCCGATAGGGGCTTGAAGAAGTATATGGGCTGCATGATGCTTCCATGCAGAGCTGAATCCGGCCCGCACACTAGTGCTGGTAAATCGCTTAGAGGATCTAAGCCTGTCCAGGAACCGCGGTGCGAGGTGGACCGCCCATGCTAATAAACCCTATTGGTTTCATTGGGCGACAGGGCTTGAGATGTCATTTCATCTCAATGTCGGGTAAAAGTCCCACAAAATTGGAAGCAACGTCTCCAAAATGACCTTTACAGTGTTGACGGGGACGTTAAACCTCAAATCAAACAAACAAACAAACAAAGAAATTACACAAAGTCTAAGAGCCATCTACCATGTGAAACTTCAATATTAAATAGGTAAATCTCTTAGCTCTGATGAGAGTTATCAGACTGATATTCATTAAATAAGTATATTTTTCAAAATTTGCATATTCTACTGATAGTCATACACCAATTGCTGACAGGTAAATAATTGACCTTGATGCTAGATGACTGCGTAGTTACTTCACACCTAGTTACAGACTAAAAATTTATTGAAGATGAAACAAGGGAGTTTTTTGACCATTAACCAAAGCTTTGTCTAGTCTCTGGTGTACCAATATCTAATTTCTTCCACACCATAAAATGGCCTAAGTGCTTATTTGAAACAAAAACAAATCTCTGGGATTTACAGCTAATTTTACATTCCTTTTAATTGCAAGCTTATTAAAGGGCCTCGGCCTAGTGGGTAAGATTGCTGACACTTAATCCTTAGATCTCTCATTGCTGTGTTTTGAGCCTGGCTTGGGTAACATGTGAGATGCTAAGTTCTGCAACGGAAGGTCAGATGGTTTTTCTCCAGGTACTCTGGTTAACAACCAGCGCCATAATGAGTGAAATAATCTTGAAAGGGCCATAAAACCAACCTCCAACCCCCCCCCCCCCCCCCCAAAAAAAAAAAATTACAAGTTTATTAAAAGAAGACAGAAAGTCAGGCTTTTAACATAAAATGTGCAATATTAAAAGGATTTAGAAAATGTAATTTGTGAAAAAAATGCATAGAATTTTGATATCATGGTGTAGGCTCTCCTTTATTTCTCTTGTTACTCCTTATCTGGAGCTATGAATTAGTAGAATAATAATGTTGAATGGTGTCCAATGACAAATGGTCAACAGTTTTTATCATAAAAGAAAGCAAAACATTTTGTACTGAAACTTCAGGGCCCAATTTTTCAAAGCATCTATAGCTTAACGAGCCTGCTAGTGATCATATTTATACCCCCGGCATACGAAGTATGCATAGGGGGTATATAGTTTTTGTTTTTTCCGTCTGTCTGTGTGTCCATAAACAATTATTTTGTGTCAAAGATATCTCAGGAACTGCTTCACATAGAAACTTGAAATTTTGCACACATGATCAGTATGACTACTTGTATTGTGGGAAAGAAAATAAGGGCCAAGGGGTCAGGCCTTTTAGAGTTATTTCCCTTTGTAGTTCTTGTTTCAGCTGAGGTGATGGCACTGGCTGGGGGTATACGTGCCCCACTGGGCACTTTTGTCTAGTGTTAACTGTTCTAGCAAGTGTGATATCTAAAATTTTGGTATTTTTGCTGAAAAAAATGAGAGCAGCTTTTGCATTTGCAAAAGCTGCTTATTTTTTCAGCAAAAATATCAGCATATTTGCCATATTTAATGATCAAAGTTTTAACAATTCTTTAATAATGACATCGTTAGGTTTGAACAACTCACCCCAGATTGTTGACGGTTTCATCAAGTAGAATATGTAATGCTTTGGTATTTTTACTGAAAAAAATATGAGTAGATTTTGTATTTGAAATTGGCACATTTTTAGTTCTGTAATTTTCAGAATCTGAGCCAAGGTGACGACCTGTCAGTCAGCCATAATGATGATGAATTAGAACAGTTCTCTATCACAGAAGAAAATGATGTGGATGAAGAAAACATGTAAGTTTAAGAAGCATGGAAACACCTGACACACTTTTCTACCATTTTTAAAATGGAGTCCTGTACGTCCAGTTAATTTAAAAGTCATTTTTGCAAACAGTGTGGACCCAGATCAGACTGCTCCTCTAGGAGCAGTCTGATCTTGGTCCACACTGTTTGCCTGTGTGCATAAATATTTTTAAAAAGTTTACAAAAAGATTGAGCAGACGACATAAGCAGACATAAGCAGACAACGTTTTGAGATGTAGTTTTTCTCGGTATCTTAAGGGTTAAGTGAACTCCTTCTCATAGTGAAGATTGAAAGTAGACACGCAAAGCTTCCCAAAACTGTTCCAATCTTGAAAATTGTTTCAGCGGTTGACAAGATATTTTGGATTATGTTGGTAAATTACTTATGCAAATCATCTACATTTCAACTTGAATTATTTCATCTTGTACTTAACCAATTTTTTAAAACAAAATGTTTTTGAAATCCAGGGACAGTATCCTTTTCAAATGCTTCATCTACAAGGGTGCAATTCTGGAACTATTTCAAATTATCAACTTAAAAATCAAGTCCATTGTCTGGCATTCCCTACAACCATATATTTGAACAATGCCTGTATCCTGTTGGGTTCAAAGGAAGCACTATCAGACACCCATAAAGTTCCCTTTTTCCTTTATAGAATAATTGATGAAGGATTGTCTGATTTTGGTGCGATATAGGAGTCCTGTTTTCCGTACATCCATTCGTTCGTCTGTTAGGCCATCAACAATTTTGACCACCCTAACTTTCACCCTAATGTAAGAGTCCCCACAGGTGTGACGTAGCCTTCGGCTGAATTCTTCTTATAATAAAAAGGATATGTTGTGTGTACTCGTTAGAATCACCCCAATGAGGTAATTCTGATAAGTACACACAACATATCCTTATCTTGAAGAAAACCCTAAATTATTCCTTTGACCCTACCTACCCTAGTGCTATTGTTCACTCTGGTTGGCTTGAATTACCCCTGTCTAGAACAAATTTTCATGGTCCCAAAGATCTTCGAGCCATTGAAGTTTGACTATAACATTTAATTGGAAACTCCTATCACTACTATAATTATAAGGGACATTTTAAATAAGAAATTGTACTCATCTTCTATTAAAGAAAATTCATACAGTACATACATACATGTACTGTTGAGGTCTTGTCCATCTACCGGTTTCTATTTATAGTCAATGCGAAGCTTGAAAGCCTAATTTTCGATACAGCAATTCTGGATCAAGTTGTTCAAAACAATTGATGTCAGTAGATAACATACCTTTAAAACTTTGATCATTTAATATGGCAAATATACTATTATTTTTTGGTAAAAAATGTGAGTAGCTTTTGCATAAATTGCAAAAGCTGCTCACATTTTTAGCTCACCTGAGCTAAATGCTCCGGGTGAGCTATTGTGATCACTCACCGTCCATCGTTGTCCGTCCAAAATTTCTTCAAACGACATCTCCTCCTAAATCACTGAACAGATTCTGACCAAACTTGCCAGAATGATCCTCAGGCGGTCCTCTCTCAAAGTTGTTCAAAGAATTCAATTCAATGCAGAACTCTTAAGCCCCCGCCCATAGGGGCTTGAAGAAATATATGGGCTGCATGATGCTTCCACGCAGAGCTGAATCCGGCCCGCACACTAGTACTGGTAAACCGCTGAGAGGATCTAAGCCTGGCCAGGAACCGCGGTGCAAGCTGGACCGTCCATGCTAATAAACCCTATTGGTTTCAGATGAGCAGATGGGCTTGAGATGTCATTTCATCTCAATGTCGGGTAAAAGTCCCACAAAATTGGAAGCAATGTCTCCAAAATGACCTTTACAATGTTGACAGGGACATTAAACCTCAAATCAAGCAAACAAACCCATGCAGAACTCTGGTTGCCATGGCAACGAAAAGGGAAAATAGGAAAAAACCTTTAAAAATCTTCTCTGAAACCAGAAGACCTAGGTCTTTGATATTTGGTATAAAGCTTCATCTAGTGCACCTCTACCAAGATTGTTCAAATTATAGCCCTGGGGCCAAAAATGGTCCCGCCCCACCGGTTTTATATAGGCTTATATAGGGAAAACATATAAAAATCTTCTTCTCTGAAACCAGAAGGCCCAGGTCTTTGATATTTGGCATGAAGCTTCATCTATTGGACCTATACCAAGATTGTTCAAATTATAGCCCTGGGGCCAATAATGCCCTCACGCCGGGGCCCGCTGGTTTTACATAGGCTGATATAGGGAAACCTTTTAAAAATCTTCTTGTCTGAAACCAGAAGGCCCAGGTCTTTGATATTGGGTATGAAGCTTCATCTAGTGAACCTCTAGCAAGATTGTTCAAATTATAGCCCTGGGACCAAAAACGCCCCCGCGCCGGGGCCCACTGGTTTTACATAGGCTTATAGGGAGAAAACCTTTAAAAATCTTCTTCTCTGAAACCAGAAGGCCCAGGTCTTTGATATTTGGTATGACTCTTCAGCTAGTGGATCTATACCAAGATTGTGCAAATTATAGCCCTAGGGCCAAATATGACCCGCCCTGGGGCCAACTGGTTTTACATAGGCTAATATAGGGAAAACCTTTAACCCATATATAACAATGGAATCTCCCACCTAAAACGTTTGGAGTGGTCCATTTCCAATTATAGGGGTACCAGATTTGTTTTGTTTGCGGAAAATTTGCAAAAAAAAAAAAAAAATGTACTTTAAGCAGTAGACCCAGATCAGATGCTGCGTTCTGCTGTGTCTGATCTGGGTTTGCACTGTTTGCCAATGTCCCAAAACAAGGCCGCTAGGCATACATGGGTTAAAAAAATCTTCTTCTCTGTAACAAGAAGGCCCAGGTCTTTGATATTTGGCATGAAGCTTCATCTAATGGACCTATACCAAGGTTGTTCAAATTATAGCCCTGGGGCCAATAATGCCCTCACAACGGGGCCCGCTGGTTTTACATAGGCTTATATAGGGAAAACCTTTAAAAATCTTTTTGTCTGAAACCAGAAGGCCCAAATCTTTGATATTTGGTGTGAAGCTTCATCTAGTGGACCTCTATCAAGATTGTTCAAATTATATCCCTGGGGCCAAAAACGCCCCCACACTGGGTCGCACTGGTTTTACATAGGCTAATATAGGGAAAACTTTTAATAATCTTCTTCTCTGAAACCAGAAGGCCCAGGTCTTTGATATTTGACATGAAGCTTCATCTGATGGACCTGTACCAAGATTGTTCAAATTATAGCCCTGGGGTCAATAATGCCCTCACGCCGGGGCCCGCTGGTTTTACATAGGCTAATTTAGGGAAACCTTTTAAAAATCTTCTAATCTGAAACTAGAAGGCCCAGGTCTTTGATATTTGGTATGAAGCTTCATCTAGTGAACCGCTAGCAAGATTGTTCAAATTATAGCCCTGGGACCAAAAACGCCCCATGCCGGGGCCAACTGGTTTTACATAGGCTTATATAAGGAAAACCTTAAAAATCTTCTATGAAACCAGAAAGCCCAGTTCTTTGATATTTTTTATGAAGCTTCATCTAGTGGACCTCTACCAAGATTGTTCAAATTTTAGCCCTGGGGCCAAAAATGACCCGCCCTGGGGTGAACTGGTTTTACATAGGCTTAAATAGGGATAACCTTTAAAAAATCTTCTTCTCTGAAACCAGAAGGCCCATGTCTTTGATATTTGGCACGAAGCTTCATGTAATGGACCTATACCAAGATTGTTCAAATTATAGCCCTGGGTCCAAAAATGCCCTCACGCCGGGCCCCGCTGGTTTTACATAGGCTTATATAGGGAAAACCTTTAAAAATCTTCTTGTCTGAAACCAGAAGGCCCAAATCTTTGATATTTGGTGTGAAGCTTCATCTAGTGGACCTCTACCAAGATTGTTCAAATTATAGCCCTGGGGCCAAAAACGCCCTCACACCGGGGCCCACTGGTGTTACATAGGCTAATATAGGGAAAACCTTTAAAAATCTTCTTGTCTGAAACCAGAAGGCCCAGGTCTTTGATATTTGGTATGAAGGTTCAGCTAGTGAACCTCTACCAAGATTGTTTAAATTATAGTCCTGGGGCAAAAAATGCCCCCGTGCCGGGGCCCACTGGTTTTACATAGGCTTATAGAGAGAAAATCTTTAAAAATCTTCTTCTCAGAAACCAGAAGGCCCAGGTCTTTGATATTTGGTATGAAGCTTCATCTAATGGACCTCTACCATGATCGTTCAAATCAGGGCTCGAGAAACTGAAGAATCCAAATCGGTCCGGCCAGATTTCCCCGAAAAATGCGGAAATTGCCCTTGGTTTCGGTAATTTCCGTAAACATCCTTAGTGATTTGCAATTTCAAAATGTGTTACTAGCATAAGGAATGACATACCAGTGTTGCTCTTACACTTGTCAATGGATATGAGCACCAGTATCTCGATTATAAACAGTAATTATTGCTCACATCGTTCCGATTTCTTCTTCTTTCATCATTTTCTACGCCAGATTTCATCTACTTTCATTTTCCCAATATAAGGGTCACTCGGAACCTGAAAACCGCTAAAGGGAAACAACCGACGTGGGGCAGTCAAAGACCAGTTCGATAGTCACTATATTTTTTTTCCCTTTTTAAAAGCTCTAAAATATTTCTTTTATTTCACGCATTTTATTTTGTATACAAATGGCGACCGATAATGCGGCCACGTGGTCGGAAAATGACGTCATACGGTTTCCTTTTACACTATACACATTAATGCAGTCAAGGACGTAAAACACACACCTGTTTTATGTCATTGATTTTAATAGAGCGTATTTCTAAAAAAAATCGTTTCGAACGGGTGAAAAATCGAAAAAACATTTCTTTACTCTCGAACAAAAAGGTGGCCGAACGAGAGTTATTGAAAATCTTACATGGCCGAACCGAGTTTTAAAGAATATAAATACATATTTCATGATTACACAAGCCTGAAACAAATCGCTTTGTCTACAAATGGCAACCGATATTGAAGCCATGTGATCGGAAAATCACGTCATGCAGTTTCATTTTAATTCATTCAAAGGCATAATACACACGTGGTTTATGCTATTGGTTTCAATGGAGCGAATTTCTTAAATAAAAATATTGTTTAGGATGGGTGAAAAAGCATTTTCTCTTGAAGGCCTAACACGCAATGTTCAGACAAGACAGGTGTGTATTGAAAATTGCGACCTGTGAAAAAAAAAATTATACTCAAATACCGGTTCTATAGTAAGCCATAAATTAATGACTTGTGTAAACAAACTAGCGTATGTCCTGTATTGATTCACCTTATTTTCTCACCTTGCCAGCTTGCCCATAACGCCTGAGGCCAGTGTTCACGGTTTAATAATTTTGACACACGGGTCAAATTTCGCTGCGATAAGATCAAAGAACCGGACGTGGACTTGTCCGATTTTCACCTAGTTAGATAATGAACCGGTCTAACACATTGTGCTGTAGGCAATTTTTGTATACATGCTTGGATAATCAGTGGCAAACGGTCAGCTTGTTTTACAATGTAATGATTCAGCGAAAATTTTCGAACTGATTTTTTTAAAATGTTATAGAATTATGGACCGATTTTTTAATCTTTTTCTGAAGTCAAAATCGGTTTATGGCAGCAAAATTCGGTCCGGAACCGGAAAACCGACATTTTCTCGAGCCCTGGTTCAAATCATAGCATGGGGGCCAAAAATGGCCCCGCCCTTGGGCCTACTGGTTTTACATAGATTTATATAGTTTGTTTGTTTGTTTGATTTGAGGTTTAACGTTCCTGTCAACACTGTAAAGGTCATTTTGGAGACGTTGCTTCCAATTTTGTGGGACTTTTACCCGACATTGAGTTGAAATGACATCTCAAGTCCTGTTGCCCAATGAAACCAATAGGGTTTATTTGCATGGGTGTCCGCCTCGCATGGCGGTTCCTGGACAGGCTTAGATCCTCTAAGCAGTTTAGCAGTACTAGTGTGCCGGCCTGATTCAGCTCTGCGTGGAAGCATCATGCAGCCCATATATTTCTTCAAGCCCCTACGGGCAGGGGCCGATAGACTTATGTAGAGAAAACTTTTAAAAATCTTGTTGTCCGAAACCAGAAGGCCCATGCCTTTGATATTCGATATTTAGCTTCATTCAGTGGACCTCTGCTTAGATTGTTCTATTATAGACCTGGGTCCAAAAATTTCACTGCCCTGGGACCTACATGTTAATCTCTTAGCTCAGGTGAGCGATATAGGACCATCATGGTCCTCTTGTATATAGGCTTATATGGGGAAAACCTTTAAAAATCTTCTTGTCTGAAACTGGAAGGCCCAGGTCTTTGATATTTTTGGTATGAAGCTTCATGTAGTGGACCTTTACCAAGATTCTGATAATTCAAATTATAGCCCTGAGGCCAAAAATGGCCCTGCCCCATGGCCCACTGGCTTTACATAGGCTTATATAGGGAAAACCTTTAAAAATCTTCTTGTCTGAAACTAGAAGGCCCAGGTCTTTGATGTTTGGTATGAAGTTTCACCCGATGGACCTCTACCAAGATTGTTCAAATTATAGCCCTGGGTCCAAAAATGGCGCTGTCCCAGGTTTTACGTAGGCAAATATAGGGAATACCTTTAAAAGTATTCTTGTCTGAAACCAAAAGGCCTAGATCTTGGATATTTGGTATGATGCTTGCTGCTTCATCTAGTGGACCGCTTCCAAGATTCTTCAAATTCTAGCCTAGGGGCAAAATGCCCCCCACTTCTGAAACCAGAAGGCCCAAGCTTATGATATTTTATATTAAGCTTCATTTAGTGGACCTCTACCAAGATTGTTCAAATTATAGCCCTGAGGCCAAAAATTGTCCGGCCCAAGGACCCACATGTAAATCTCTTAGCTCTGGTGAGCGATATAGGACCATCATGGTCCTCTTGTTTTTAGCAAAAATACCCCCAAAAATATAAGATATTGTACTTGCTAGAACAGTTAACATTTTGACACCTTAAAAACTCATTAAGCTAACGATGCTTTGAAGAAATGGACCCTAATATTGTTTTACTTGACAAATACATGTACATGTGCCTCTGTAATGTATGTTTACATTAGTACATCAGAAGAAGATAGATAGTTATTAAACCTTTTCGACATCATTTTCAGGTGCTTAGATAATGATGTTGATGAGAACTCACTTAACATGGCTGCTGCGGCAGAGGGAAACAACCTAGACCAGGAAACAGACTTATCGGGGAACCGGACCCTCGCAAATATAGATATCAATATAGATGAAAAAAGGTGGGTTACCAGTAAAATTATGCAAACCCTATTTGCTGCTTGTATTTGGCTGTCTGAGCAAACAGTGTAAACGCAGATGAGACGGCACAGAATGCGGCATCTCATCAGGGTCTAAACTGTTTGCCACTCATCCAGTGATTTTGAGACATAACAACGGGTAGTAAATTGTACTTGTTCAAATTTTGGAACAAGTATGGTAAGGAGTTGAGGTGTCGGAATACATGGGGTAAGTAAACACAATAAGTATAGGTGACAGAAGGAATGTACTGAGAAGATGTTTTACTAACCTAGTACTATGGATTGTAGGCCATTTCTGGTGGCTCAGTGAGGCACCTATCCATCTGGGTCAAATTTTTCAAGGCCTCGTTAGCTTAGCAAACTGATTGGAGGTGAGATTGTTAACTGTTCTAGCATGTGCAATGTACTCTGATATTTTTAAGGCTGCAAAAAATAGGAGTAGCTTTTGCAAATTAGCTTTTGTATTTACAAAAGCAGCTCACATTTTATCAGCAAAAATATTACACCAATACCTCATTATAACACTGTTAGTTATAACGTGACTATGGATATAACAAGATTTCAAGATGGATCCCAAAAGTGTATCGGGGCTTGGAGAAATAGATTGGGCTGCATGATGCTTCTGTGCAGAGCTGAAACTGACCGCACACGAGTACTGTTGAACTGCTTAGAAGGCCTAAGCCTGCCCAGGCAAAGTGGTGCAAGTCAGCCCGTCCATGCATATTAACCTTATTGGTTTCAATGGGTGGGATGGATTGAGATGTCATTTCATCTCAATGCCGGATCAAAGTCCCACAGAATTGGAAGCAGTGTCTCCAAAATGACCTAAATAGTGTTGATGAGGATGTTAAACCTTAAATCTAACAAACACTTACAGTGCAGGCAACACTTCCAAAGTTTACAATGAGCTTGTATATACTTATGTCTGAATAAAGTATCAAGATTGATTCATGAGGAGAATATTCTTTCTTTTAAGAGCAGATTCTATTTGTGAGAGTTGCAGTTTTACAGGTTACCGTATTTACCCTAGGTATTCAGACTGCTAAACTCCTTTTCATTCTTGCTCTAAAATTTGAGCAAGTGCAATTTACTACCCAATGTTGAGCCTAAAAATAGCAGAGGATGAGTAGCAAACAGTGAGAGGCAGCATTCCAAGGCATCTCATCTGGGTCTACACTGTTTGCTCAGCCCTGTCAATCCAAATACATAATAGTGATTGTCCTAAAGCGGAACAGCGGGGCGCGGTGCCCAGGTGCCCTAAATTCCTGCCCTCTTGCCCTAAAATATGAAATATTTTCCCCTCTTTGTGCCCTGCATTGCCCTTTATGCCAATTAAATGCACTCTGCAATTAACCGCTTATTATAAAGATGAGCTTTTCAGCATTAATCCAGTAATTACGAGACAGTCATGTGCAATTATCGACATGCGACAGTTGCAATAAATACACACAGTGTTGCGTTCAGTGGAGTGTATAGTATGGTTCCCGTTTTATTCGTGTCTACAAAAGGCAATAACCAGGAATGTATTAAGATGACGGACAACACCGCTAGGTTTTGACTAAATGACCGCATTTGTTGAAAAGAGGTCTTGACTACCCAAATTTAGGGCCGATTTTCCGCCCCATTCCAAATGCTTAAAAGTATCCAATTTTCGGAAGACAAATTTCCAGTCTAACCAAGCACACTTGTCCAAGAAATGTTGCAGTTCTTCTAAAACATAAATGCATAACATGCAGTTTTAGAATTGCTTTTAAGTTTTACAAAATTAATCTTGTTTACGATGTAGTTTTTACGTATGCACCCCACCCACTACATTATGGATTTGCTAGCTCTAGGTTTTTTTTAGCATTTTTTTTTTTTTGTTACAAATAAAATAAATGAAATTTTTTGGACAATCTTAAGAAAAAATAATAAAGTTTGGCTTCAGAACAAAGTTGCCAGACGCATTGAAGTGAGTGTCCTCCTTCAGGTCCGTCACTATGTTTTTTTTTAGCTCACCGTCACGTAGTGACGAGGTGAGCTTTTGGGATCACTTTTCGTGCGTCCGTCCGTGCGTGCGTCCGTCCGTCCGTAAACAATTCTTTAAACGACATCTCCTCCTAAACCACTGATTGGATTTTGACCAAACTTCACAGGAATGATCCTTAGGTGGTCCCCTTTCAAAGTTGTTCAAATGGTTCCGGTCCGTTGCACATCTAGGTCATAGGAGCCAAAAACAGATTTTTTTCACCAAAAACTTAAAAAATCTTCTTCTCTGAAACCACAAGGTCCAGGTCTTTGATATTTGGTATGAAGCTTCATCTGGTGGACCCCTACCAAGATTGTTCAAATTATAGTGCTGGGGCCAAAAATGCCCCCGCTCCGGGGCCCTTTGGTTTTACATGGGCTTATATAGGGAAAATCTTTAAAAATCTTCTTCTCTGAAACTACAAGGCCCAGGTCTTTGATATTTGGTATGAAGCTTCATCTAGTGGACCTCTACCAAGATTGTTCAAATTATAGTGCTGGAGCCAAAAATGCCCCCACTCCGGGGCCCTTTGGTTTTACATGGGCTTATATAGGGAAAATATTTAAAAGTCTTCTTCTCTGAAACCACAAGGCCCAGGTCTTTGATATTTGGTATGAAGCTTCATCTAGTAGACCCCTACCAAGATTGTTCAAATTATAGTGCTGGGGCCAAAAATGCCCCCGCTTCAGGGCCCTTTGGTTTTACATTGGCTTATATAGGGAAGAGCTTTAAAAATCTTCTTCTCTGAAACCGTAAGGCCCAGGTCTTTGATATTTGGTATGAAGCTTCATCTAGGGGACCCCTACCAAAATTGTTCAAATTATAGTGCTAGGGTTAAATATGCCCCCGCTCCGGAGCCCTTTGGTTTTACATGGGCTTATATAGGGAAAATCTTTAAAAAATTTTCTTCTCTGAAACCGTAAGGCCCATATCTTTGATATTTGGTATGAAGCTTCATCCCACACGGCCATGGTCCTTCTTCCACCCCCCCCCCCCCACACACACACACTCCGGGGCCCTTTGGTTTTAAATGGGCTTATATAGGGAAAATATTTAAAAATCTTCTTCTCTGAAACCACAAGGCCCAGGTCTTTGATATTTGGTATGAAGCTTCATCTAGTAGACCCCTACCAAGATTGTTCAAATTATAGTGCTGGGGCCAAAAATGCCCCCGCTTCAGGGCCCTTTGGTTTTACATTGGCTTATATAGGGAAGAGCTTTAAAAATCTTCTTCTCTGAAACCGTAAGGCCCAGGTTTTTGATATTTGGTATGAAGCTTCATCTAGGGGACCCCTACCAAAATTGTTCAAATTATAGTGCTAGGGTTAAATATGCCCCCGCTCCGGAGCCCTTTGGTTTTACATGGGCTTATATAGGGAAAATCTTTAAAAAATTTTCTTCTCTGAAACCGTAAGGCCCATATCTTTGATATTTGGTATGAAGCTTCATCCCACACGGCCATGGTCCTTCTTCCACCCCCCCCCCCCCACACACACACACTCCGGGGCCCTTTGGTTTTAAATGGGCTTATATAGGGAAAATATTTAAAAATCTTCTTCTCTGAAACCACAAGGCCCAGGTCTTTGATATTTGGTATGAAGCTTCATCTAGTAGACCCCTACCAAGATTGTTCAAATTATAGTGCTGGGGCCAAAAATGCCCCCGCTTCAGGGCCCTTTGGTTTTACATTGGCTTATATAGGGAAGAGCTTTAAAAATCTTCTTCTCTGAAACCGTAAGGCCCAGGTTTTTGATATTTGGTATGAAGCTTCATCTAGGGGACCCCTACCAAAATTGTTCAAATTATAGTGCTAGGGTTAAATATGCCCCCGCTCCGGAGCCCTTTGGTTTTACATGGGCTTATATAGGGAAAATCTTTAAAAAATTTTCTTCTCTGAAACCGTAAGGCCCATATCTTTGATATTTGGTATGAAGCTTCATCCCACACGGCCATGGTCCTTCTTCCACCCCCCCCCCCCCCCCCACACACACACACACTCCGGGGCCCTTTGGTTTTAAATGGGCTTTTATAGGGAAAATCTTTAAAAATCTTCTTCTCTGAAACCGCATGGCCCAGGTCTTTGCTATTTGGTTTGAAGCTTCATCTAGTGGACTCCTACCAAGATTGTTCAAATTATAGTGCTTGGGCTAAAAATGCCACCGCCCCGGGGCCCTATGGTTTTACATGGGCTTATATGGGGAAAATCTTTAAAAATCTTCTTCTCGGAAACCCCAAGGGCCAGGTCTTTTTCTATTTGGTATGAAGCTTCATCTAGTGGACCCCTACCAAGATTGTTCAAATTATAGTGCTAGGGCCAAAACTGCCCCCGACCTGGGGCCCTTTGGTTGTACATAGACTTATATAGAGATATTCCTTAAAAATCTTCTTCTGAAACAGCAAGGCCATGGTCTTTGATATTTGGTGTGAAGCTTCCTCTAGTGGACCTCTATCAAGATGGTTTAAATTATAGCCCTGAGGCCAAAAATGCCCCCACCCTGCAGCCATTTGGTTTTATATAGGCTTATGTAAGGAATTTCTTTAATAAAAATCTTCTTCTCTGATACCGCAAGGCCCAGGTCTTTGATATTTGGTATGTAGCATATCTAGTGGACCTTTGCCAAGATTGTTCAAATTATAGCCTTTGTTGATATTTGGTATGAAGCTTCACCTTTTTAGACGTCTCTGAACATTATGCACATTATAGCCCTGGGGTTAATAATGGCCCTCCCCTGGTCCCACTTGTTACTCTATGGATCAGGTGAGCGATCCAGGGCCATCATGGCCCTCTTGTTAGCTCACCTGTCACGTAGTGACAAGGTGAGCTTTTGGGATCACTTTTTGTCCATCGTGCATCCTTCCGTGCGTCCGGGCGTGCATGCGTCCGTGCGTCCGTAAACTTTTCTTCAAACGACATCTCCTCCTAAACCACTGATCATATTTTGACCAAACTTCACAGGAATGATCCTTAGGTGGTCCCCTTTCAAAGTTGTTCAAATGGTTCCGGTCCGTTACACATATAGGTCACAGTAGCCAAAAATAGATTTTTTTCACCGCAAACTTAAAAAATCTTCTTCTCTGAAACCGCAAGGCCCAGGTCTTTGATATTTGGTATGAAGCTTCATCTAGTGGACCCCTACCAAGATTGTTCAAATTATAGCCCTGGGGCCAAAAATGCCCCCGCACGGGGGCCCTTTGGTTTTACATGGGCTTATATAGGGAAAATCTTGAAAAATCTTCTTCTCTGAAACCGCAAGGCCCAGGTCTTTGATATTTGGTATGAAGCTTCATCTAGTGGACCCCTACCAAGATTGTTCAAATTATAGCCCTGGGGCCAAAAATGCCCCCGCACGGGGGCCCTTTGGTTTTACATGGGCTTATATAGGGAAAATCTTGAAAAATCTTCTTCTCTGAAACCGCAAGGCCCAGGTCTTTGATATTTGGTATGAAGCTTCATCTAGTGGACCCCTACCAAGATTGTTCAAATTATAGCCCTGGGGCCAAAAATGCCCCCGCACGGGGGCCCTTTGGTTTTACATGGGCTTATATAGGGAAAATCTTGAAAAATCTTCTTCTCTGAAACCGCAAGGCCCAGGTCTTTGATATTTGGTATGAAGCTTTATCTAGTGGACCCCTACCAACATTGTTCAAATTATAGTGCTGGATCTAAAAAAAATCTTCTCTGAAACCGCAAGGCCCAGGTCTTTGATATTTGGTATGAAGCTTCATCTAGTGGACCCCTACCAAGATTGTTCAAATTATAGTGCTGGGGCCAAAAATGCCTCCGCACCAGTGCCCTTTTGTTTTACATAGGCTTATATAGGGAAAATCTTTAAAAATCTTCTTCTCTGAAACCGCAAGGCCCAGGTCTTTGATATTTGGTATGAAGCTTCATCTAGTGGACCCCTACCAAGATTGTTCAAATTATAGTGCTGGAGCTAAAAATGCCCCCCCACACGGGGGCCCTTTGGTTTTACATGGGCTTATATAGGGAAAATCTTGAAAAATCTTCTTCTCTGAAACCGCAAGGCCCAGGTCTTTGATATTTGGTATGAAGCTTCATCTAGTGGACCCCTACCAAGATTATTCAAATTATAGTGCTGGAGCCAAAAATGCCCCCGCACCAGGGCCCTTTTGTTTTACATTGGCTTATATAGGGAAAATCTTGAAAAATCTTCTTCTCTGAAACTGCAAGGCCCAGGTCTTTGATATTTGGTATGAAGCTTCATCTTGTGGACCTCTACCAAGATTGTTCAAATTATAGCCGTGGGGCCAAAAATGCCCCCGCTCAGGGTCCCTTTGGTTTTACATAGACGTATGTAGGGAAAATCTTGAAAAATCTTCTTCTTTGAAACCACAAGGCTTAGGTCTTCGATATTTATTATGAAGCTTCAGCTAGTGGACTCTATAAAGATTGTTCAAATTATAGCCCTGAGACCAAAAATGCCTCCGCCATGTGGCCCTTTGGTTTTACATAGACTTATATAGGGAAAATCTTTAAAAATCATCTTCTCTGAAACACAAGGCTTAGGTCTTTGGTATTTTTTATGAAGCTTCTGCTAGTGGACCTCTACCAAGATTGTTCAAATTATAGCCCTGGGGCCAAAAATGCCCCTGCTCCGGGGCCCTTTGGTTTAACACAGACTTATATAGGGAAAATCTTGTTTTACATAGACTTCTATATGCAGGGTAAACCTTTAAAATCTTCTTCTCTGAAACCAGAAAGCCCAGGTCTTTCATATTCGATATGAAGCTTCATCTTGTGGACCTCTACCAAGATTGTTCAAATTATAGCCCTGGGGCCAAAATTGACCCTGCCCGGGGCCCACTTGTTATACATTGGATCAGGTGAGCGAACCAGGGCCCTCTGGGCCCTCTTGTTTCATTAAGGTAGCAGTTACCAAAACTTTTTAGAACATTTGGATTAAGGCAGCATTGACCAAAAAATTTAAAACTACCGTCATTCTGTGCAATAATCATTTTTGTTATATATATATATTTTTTAATATCTTGTATGAATCTGAATAAATGTACTTGAAGAATGATATTCATGGTTACCACCTGTTTTGTTTTCATAGTAGAAATACCCTAATGTAAAAAAACTGTTAACAGCTTTGCTTTTGGATAAAATTCTTACTACAGTCACTATCAGGGAGTGTCTGTTAAGTACAATTATCTTACCCAACCATTTAGGGGCCCTTAAATTTTGTTCTGGATCCCAAACATTTGAGAGTTTGGAGGTCCACCTGGCCCCTGGGCAGGTTAAGGTTTATCCCTGTTGCTAATACCACAGTCGGCTGTCTGGCAAAGGCCTGCTTAGAATTTTTTTTCTTCAAATAACAATGTCATAAAAGAAAACCACCGTTTTGTAGTACATTTTTCCTAATTTCAATCAAAATGTCGATGATTTTCCCAATTCTAAAGACCACATCCCCATTCCCTGTGGCCCCTTTCCCATTCCCTCAAAGGGGTGAAAAAACCCATCTTTGGTAGGAGTCTGTGCCAGGTGTGCCCTTTTGACATGCAGTGCTGTGTTGCGAAAATCCCCTTTTTTTTGGAGTAGTACCCTGCCCTAATTTTAGTCTGCGGGAAACACTACATAAGGTAAATATAGTATAGCATGTGACTTAATTGGAATTATAGAACAAAACAGTGTGCATTTTGCAAGACATAATGTTGCTGGCAATTAGATAATAAAATCTACTCGGTATGGAGCCTAGTAAATGTTTGAAACAACTTGGCCTGGTTGTTCAAAGTATTATTAGCAAAATGTTAACTTTTTTAGTAAGAACAATATCTAATACTCTGGTATTTTTACTGTAAAAATGTGAGTAGCTTTTGCAAATGCAAAAGCTACTCACATTTTTTTCAGCAAAAATATTAGCATATTTGCCATATTAAATGATCAAAATTTTAACAATTTGTTAAGGTCAAGAATATGTAAAAGACGATGCCGGAAAACTTAACACACGTTGGCCAGCAACATGATTGGGTACCAAAAAAAATGTCTTTATTGAAAACATCATTATTATGTTTCTCAGAAAACATGTCTAGTTTTTCATGCAATGCTGGCTGAAAGATAAAACTCTCCAGTTTTATTGCAAAAACCATAATGCAATGAATACATTTATTTATATGTGCCATGTACAGGACAATGGACAGTTCACAACTGCAAGCCATTTTCAGAAATCTTGCAAATAATAAATATAAAATGAACTGCATTATAAAAAAATGTTATATAGTATACATCAGTGATAACTCGGATCATTCAGCATTTTCCCCCCAACATATTCATAGTCTTCATAGTACAAGATAATCTTACGTTAGAATTTGCGTTCCCCAGCACTACGTGTGTCAATTGATGTAACTGATCAAATCCACAGAATTAACAGCACTGAAAAAAATTCTATCTATAACAGAGCCAGTTGGAGTCTACAGTAATCTAACTGCTATTTTGCTTAGTGTTTTTTAAAACGATTAATATGAGATGTCTAATAAGTTCAGCTTATTACTAAACAAGGCTTTCTCACAGGCACCAGAATCTGTGTTTGTGTTAAATGTATTACCATGAATTATCCCAAACTTACATACTGGAAATGCCATAACTAAAAATTAATATTAATATTGTATATACCTAGATGGTTTTGCTAATGATGATGTTCAAGAAATTATGTTCTGTTCGATCTTATGTTAGACTTTGGTTTCTAGGAATGTTGACATCACACAGCTGAAATGTTGTTTATAAATTACATCAAAATGCACCCAAATTACAGACACCCTATACTTCTTTATGCTGCTATAGCTCATAAACTAACTTGGTAGTCAAGGACTTTCTTCACCTCATTCTAATCAACAATACATACCACAGAAAATATGAGTTTTAGAAAAATTCTGTGTGCCAGTATATTTGTCCCCGACTTTAGTCGAAGGGGACAACAGTAATGGGTTCGTCCAATCATCCATCCGTCCGCCCTTCCACATCAGGTCGTCCGTAGACCCAATCTTTTCACTGCAACTCCTGCTACAGTTTTCCAGGGATTTTGATGAAACTTTCCAGCTATTGTTTCCATGACCTGAAGATGATCCTGTTTTATTGAGGTCATGCTCAACTGAGTTTTACCAGAGTTATGGCTCTTTGTCAGTTTTAGCCATTTTATCAATAGAAATGCTTGTCTCCGCAACTCCTCTTACAGTTTTCAAGGGATTTTGATGAAACTTTCTAGTTATTGTTCCCATGACCTGAAGACGATCATATTTTACCAAGGTCATTGAAAATTGTCTCCCATTGAAAAATGGCCAAAAAATCTGCCAGGTGTTCTCATTCCCCTTAACATGCTAGTTTTAAACAACCAGGCCCTGGTCCAGTGCTAGTGCTACTGCTGAGATCTTACTGGGCCCTGGTCAATTGTTAGTGCTACTGCTGAGTTCTTACTGGGCCCTGGTCCATTGTTAGTGCTACTGCTGAGTTCATACTGGGCCCTGGTCCATTGCTAATGCTACTGCTGAGTTCTAACTGTGCCCTGGTCCATTGCTAGTGCTACTGCTGAGTTCATAGTGGGCCCTGGTCCATTGCTAGTGCTACTGCTGAGTTCTTAGTGTGCCCTGGTCCATTGTTAGTGCTACTGCTGAGTTCTTACTGGGCAATGGTCCATTGCTAATGCTACTGCTGAGTTCTTAGTGGGCCCTTGTCCATTGCTAGTGCTACTGCTGAGTTCTTAATGGCCCCTGCTCCATTGCTAGTGCTACTGCTGAGTTCTTAGTGGACCCTGGTCAATTGCTAGTGCTACTGCTGAGTTCTTACTGGACCCTGGTCCATTGCTAGTGCTACTGCTGAGTTCTAAGTGGGCCCTGGTCCATTGCTAGTGCTACTGCTGAGATCTTACTGGGCCCTGGTCCCTTGTTATTGCTACTGCTGAGATCTTACTGTGCTCTGATCCATTGCTAGTGCTACTGCTGAGTTCTTACTGGGCCCTTGTCCATTGCTAGTGCTACTACTGAGTTCTTACTAGGCCCTGGTCCATTGTTAGTGCTACTGCTGAGTTCTTAGTGGCCTGGTCCATTACTAGTGCTACTGCTGAGATCTTACTGTGTTCTGATCCATTGCTAGTGCTACTGCCGAGTTCTTACTGGAAACTGGTCCATTGCTAGTGCTACTGCTGAGATCTTAGTGGCCTGGTCCATTGCTAGTGCTACTGCTGAGATCTTACTGGGCCCTAGTCCATTGCTAATGCTACTGCTGAGTTCTTACTGTGCCGTGGTCCATTGCTAGTGCTACTGCTGAGATCTTACTGGACCCTGGTCCATTGCTAGTGCAACTGCTGAGTTCTTAGTGGCCTGGGCCATTGCTAGTGCTACTGCTGAGATCTTACTGAGCCCTGGACCATTGTTAGTGCTACTGCTGAGTTCTTACTGGGCCCTGGTCCATTGCTAGTGCTACTGCTGATTTCTTACTGGGCCCTTGTCCATTGCTAGTGCTACTACTGAGTTCTTACTGTGTCCTGGTTCATTGCTAGTGCTACTGCTGAGTTCTTGACTAAGAGGAATAGTGAGAATAATTTGGGGAACTTCAGCTTTTCTCGAAAATCCTAAAAATTAGGACACCATGAGGACTTGCTGAAATTCTCCTAAAATTTCATAATTCAGCAAGGAGTCCAAAAGGTTCATACAGAATAGCAGGAGACGTCTGATCTGGGTCTGCACTGTTTACATAGGCCTATCTGTCCCAATAATCAGGAGCACAATTCAGAATTCAGGAGCATTATGGTATTTCTCCATAAAAACATATGTTTTTGGTATACCCGGACCTTGCTATAGCACAATTTGTAAGCATGAATTCGGATATAGCACAGTTTTGCTTTGGACCCAAAATTTTCCCCAACCAACATTTATAGGTATAACCCAAGGTTTCTTTCAAGTTTCAAGCACAAAAACTTTATTTTCCTCCAACTTTTAAGCGTGGTAATACGGTAGATAATACTGTAGTTGTTATCGTCAATAAGGGTACTTTTTAAGTTAATTGCAGAGATATCATAACACCTTATCCAACTGGCAATTAAAGATAGTTATATAGACTCATTTACCTTGACAGGCATGATTAACACGAATTGCAGCCAATATACTCAGAAGATCAAAATTGTCAGCTTAGCGAGATAAGAGAACAAAGAATGCAGATTAGTTTATAATTTAATATTCCAGCCAAAACAAGCCCAGACTTTCACACTCGCTCTACAAGTACGTTCAAGGGGAACATCAAAGTTTTCTGCCACCCAAATTGCCATAAAATCCACCGTTCACAAACCGCCGCTACCATTTTTCTGCACACAATCGGTAAATAACGTCATGACCCCAGCAACCCCACGCCTGTTAAATGTCATCGTTTTATTTTGATGGGGCGTATTTCTTTCATAAAAAATGTTTGTAACTGGTAAAAAATATTTTGTGATAGCTAAACCGTAGTGGATAGAAGTGGATAGAGAACTGCGCCCTGCACAATTCAAAACTTATTCCCGGGAGCTCCATGTCAATCACCAACAACAGCATACAGATTAAAGCATTTGACTTTTCTCGCTAAGTGTTTGCTATTTTCGTGCCAAAAACGTAACCATTCACGAGACAGTAGAATAGTCTGTTTTTATTATGCATACATCTACCATTAGATGTAGCTAATCGTCATTGGTTTCATTGGACGACAGGGCTTGAGATGTCATTTCATCTTAATGTCGGGTAAAAGTCCCACAAAATTGGTAGCAACGTCTCCAAAATGACCTTTACAGTGTTGACGGGGACGTTAAACCTCAAATCAAACAAACAATCAAAAGCTAATCGTCTTTGGAGCGATTAAATCATTTTCATATTGATTGTGGTTTAAATTTTATGATTGAGGGATAAGCACTTATTAGAGACATAACTTGATCTTATTTTTACACCTTTTCACATGGAACATTGTAGGCTTATTGATAACGCGGAAGCTTGTGTTTACAGTGTAATAGTAGAATAGACTGATCCGTGACAAATACAGTCAGGTCCTTTGGTTGGACCCGAAGTTCCATGTTATAACAAGGTTGAGGTGTACTTGTTAGGAGGTGAGTTAGAATTGCCTCATTGAGGTGGTTCTAACAGCTACCTACAGAACTTATATTTCTATTGGGTCTTTGTTAGAATTGCCTCATTGAGCCAATTTTAAAAAGTACCCACAGTATGTTTCTTACAATAAATAAGTAAAGTAAGTAAGTAAAGTAAAGACTTTATTTAGTGAGGGTTACAACATTTAGCACATGCATAAGTACATGTAATAGCTAATCTTCCATGAGGCCCTCAGTATATACATATAAACAAATATACATAACTATAAACAAGTTCACGTCAACAGAAAAAAAAACAAAAAAAAAAAAAAAACTAAATAAAATAAAACACACACACGCATGCATGCTCACATGCACACAGAATGTACATGAATGTTTGATAATGTTTACCTTCAACACAGTATGTTTGCTTCTGAGTTTCCTTACCGAAACGAAATGCAAGATCCTCATTGACAACATTCTGCTTGGGAATAATGTAAACATATATATATTTCTTTAATGTGATATATGCAGTTATGGCTTAGCATCAAACAAACACTTTATCAAAAGTATATGAGGATTTAAACTTAAAATACAAATACAATGTCATGTAATGGAATGATTAGGACTACAAAACAAAACAAACACACACATACACACACACACACACACACACACACAAATACAGTAAATTTATGTGCAGTATGATGTTTACTGTGAGGCTGGAAATACAAAGCAGCATATATATGCTTTAACACACTTTGAGCCAGAAACACCAAAATGGAATACCAGCAAACAGTGTGGGTCTAGATCAGACACTGCAGAAGGCAGTGTCTAATTCAGGCTTACACTGTTTGCAAAAAGTTTGGTTGTTCCAAAAATAAAATTTTTAGAAATAACATAATCTGTTACCCCTAAATTCTTGAAAAGGACTCCTGCTATAGCGGAAGGTTCCAGTTTGTACAAAATGGGTACCGGTAAATGGAAAAAATGGTGGGGGAGTGGGAACAAATCGCAATAACATTCATATGTTGGGGACTTGTCTCAATTAACAAGCCATTTCAAACATCTGTTATGAAACGAATCTAAGGACTGTGATTTTTTAACATTCTCAGGCAGGCTGTTCCATACCAGACAGCCGGAGTATCTAATACTGTGTTTGAAATATTCAGTCCTAGGCTTAGGTGGGACAAAACATCCAGCAGAAGATGATCGTAGGTGAACACTGGTATTGATGTTACTTCGTAAAGTAAAATTTTCAGAGATGTAAGCTGGGGCTGTTTTGTTGTAGACCTTAAACATAAATTTTGCTTTTCTTAAATAGAGTCGATCATATAAAGACAGAATCTTTAAGGAATTCATAGCTTCGTTAATGTCATTCACATTGTAATCAAGGATCACCTTGCATGCACGTTTTTGTAACTTGTATATTTTAAGTTTATTGGATTCGGACGAACTTCCCCACACAATATTACAAAAGTCAATATGCGGCTGTATGTAAGACTTGTAAAATTGAACTCTGTGATCTTGGGATAAAATTTTTTTATTTTTGAGAGAAGCCAAATGCTTGAAGTAATTTTTTTAGTTAGATATTTGATATGATCTGTCCAAGACAGATTATTATCAACAAATACACCTAATATTTTGTCATTTGAAATCATGTTAAGGGATTCTTCATTATACTTGAGATCAAGGTTATCTCTATTAAGTGTTTGGCGTTTCCTGTTTGTTGTTACAACCATAACTTTAGTTTTTGATGAATTCAGGATCATACCATTGCTTCTGCACCATACATGCAGATTGTCCAGTGCAGATTGAAGGTTGTGTTCTATCTGTTCCATGGAACCCTGTATGTCATATAATGTTGTGTCATCTGCATAAAGATCAGTGTAAACAGTACTGGTGTATAAAGGTAAATCATTAATAAAAAGCAAAAATAAAAGTGGCCCTAATATGGAGCCTTGGGGGACCCCACATGAGATTGGCTTATAATCTGACTTATTGTTATTGATTACCACTTGCTGTTTTCTGTCATTAAGGTAATTACTGAACCACAGGAGAGCTGCATCATTCATACCATATATTTCAAGTTTATTCAATAATATTTGGTGATCTACAAGATCGAAAGCTTTCCTAAAATCAACTAAGACAATACCAACCAGTTTACCAATGTCAATAGCATTAAGCCATGAATCAATCATATTTATAAGTGCAGTTTCACATGAATGCTGCATTCGAAAGCCTGATTGCGTTTTATGCAATAAATTGTGCTCAAGTAGAAAATCAAAGAGACTCTCATGGACATGTTTTTCCAGAACTTTCGATAGGACAGGAAGAATTGAAATTGGACGATAATTATTAACTTCCTCATGGGGACCACTTTTATAAAGGGGGGTTACTTTGGCTTCCTTCCATTTACTTGGAAAAACAGAGTTAGTTATGCTGTGGTTGCAAATAAAAGTTATTTCATCAGCAAGGAAAATTATCCATTAAGGGCATATGCGGGTAAATGCTTCCCACACTGCAAACTGTTTCAGAGTCTGTATAAATTCAGTTTCATATACAGGTTTACCACATTTGAAGTGAAAAACATATGTTACTGTGCTGAATCTTAAGTAATCTGAACTTTAAGGAGATCACCCCAAGTTGTTTTCCAAGAAATATAAGAAAACAACCATGTAAGTGAATAACATGTAAAAAATGACTTTTGCCTAGCTTTTAAGCATTTATTTTAGTCAGAATGATATAATAAAGGATACTGCTGCTTTTTATGCCCCAGCCATTCGAAGAATGGTGGAAAGGGCATATAGCGTTACCCCTGTCCGTGCATTTGTCGATGCGTCCGAAACTTAAACACAGCCAACAACTTCCTTATTTCTTGATAGATTTTAAAATGACTCGGCAGAAATATTAACCACCATGAGACGATGTGTCACGTGCAAAACCTAGGTCCGTACCTCCAAAGTCAAGGTCGTACTTTGATGTCAAAGGTAAAAAAACGGGTCCGAAACTTAAACACAGTCAATAACTTTCTTATTTCTGGATGGATTTTGAAATTACTTTGTAGAAATGTTAACCATCATGAGACGATGTGTCACGTGCAAAACCCAGGTCCGTACCTCCAAGATCAAGGTCATACTTGGAGGTCAAAGGTCAAAAAAAGGGTCTGAAACTTAAACGCAGTCAATGACTTACTTATTTCTGGATGGATTTTGAAATTACTTTGAAGAAATGTTAACCATCATGAGACGATGTGTCACGTGCAAACCCAGATCCGTACCTCCAAGGTCAAGGTCATACTTAGAGGTCAAAGGTAAAAAAAATGGTCTGAAACTTAAACGCAGTCAATAACTTTCTTATCTCTGGATGGATTTTGAAATTACTTGGTAGCAATGTTGGCCATCATGAGACAATCTGCCTCACACAAAACCAAGGTCCTTACCTCCAAGGTCAAGGTCATACTTAGAGGTCAAATGTGAAAAAATGGTCCAAAACTTAAACACAGTCAGTAACTTTCTATGGATGAATACGAACATAGACATATTTTTAGGTGGGGGCATCCGTGTCCTATGGACGCATTTCTAGTCTTTAGCCTAATTTTCAAGTTCACAAAAAGTTTCGCAAAACCAATTTTTGTCATCAACCAAAATATCTTTAAAAATAATTCATTATCTGTAATATTTTGGACCATGCAGAAAAATGCTACATTGAATTTTTCCTAAAGCAAGATTTTCTCTCTAGGAGATGTTATCAGAGACTAGGAAATTAAAAGGAAAGTAGAGGTCACCGTGCTGACTTCTGTTTTATTGAACAAACCGTTCCCCTACCCCCAGATAAAATAAATGGTAAAAATACATATAAATTCTAAGAAAAAAATGGGGCATCACTGTCAGGTAACTTGGATTTTACTTGAAAATACTAGCTGGCCATAATATGCATCACAGCAAATCATTTAAGTAAGTCTGTAACCATTTCGATCGATCTCATCTCGAGTAAATGTCGAAAAATTAAAAGTTTTAAAAATTGCAAAGTTGCTGTTTTCGTGAAGTTATTAGCCAAGCTGAACATGTTTAATAATAAAATGAGCCCAAAACAATACCTGTTCTACAAATTTCAACCATTTCCTCACCCAACAAGGGTAAAACATTGGCTCTGGCATAACTCTCATTTTTGATGATCATGCAAAAATGGTGAATTACCAGCATATGTCTTTAAGGGAAATGGGAACACCTAGCACATTTTTACGCCATTTTTAAAAGGGAGACAACTTTGGGACTTCCTATTCACTTTTCTAAGTGCAAATTCTTTCCTTTAAGAGTTGACCCCTATTGACATGGGAGACAAAAACACTTTTGCAGGAGTTGCCTCCCCTGAAGGTGTTCCCATTCCCCTTAATTATCCTCATTCCTCCTCTCTACCTGAAGCTATGGTTCTACATTTTTACAGGAGTGAGGATGAGGAAGTGTTAATGCAGTTCCTACAGGACTCTGAGAACAACTGGATGAGAACCAGGAGACAGGGCAGGCACACCAGCCCATCAAATTCAGGTACTAAAAACAAACACATACTAGCTTATGCTCGTCTACTCCTACAATACCTTTAAGGAAGGTAACAGTTTTTAACTCACCTGAGCAATAATGATCAGTGAATGTCCCTCATCCATTGTGCGTCATCTCAAGTCAGGTGTCTCGCTTCGGTCATCAACAAAGTTATGCTTCATATACATAATAAGATGGCTGTCAGTTTTCCACTTGAGGTTTTGCAGCTTTGTGACTTCTTGGAATCAGGTGAGCGATTTAGGGCCATCTTGGCCCTCTTGTCTCTAGGAAATACCAGAAACAGATCTGTTATGTGTGTGTGTTTTCAGTTTTATGTCCTACCAACAGCTAAGGTCATATGGAGACAGGTCCTCGGTTTAAAGATTCATCTGAAAGTCTGGAGAAGCCCGGAATCAAACCCACGACCCCTGTTTTATGAGGTGACTAGCTTATCCACTACAGAGGCTTCTGAGATCTGATATGATTTATGTTTTATGACATTTGTGAACAAAGTGCCGATCACCCTGCTCATCTGTGTAGTCTGATCAGCTCATGTGTATTCACTGGTTTGATAGTATAGTTCCTATATTTAAGATTTCTAGGTTAATTATTATACCCCCGGCATACAAAGTATGCTATTTATACCCCCGGCATACGAAATATGCTATGGGGGTATATAGTTTTCGCGCTACTGTTCATCTGTCCATCCATCAATCCATCCGTGTGTCCGTCTTTCCGTCAGTCCGCACCAACGAAACGACATTTAGGGGGCAAAAAATTTGGACAGTTTGACACTTATGTATATATCCGTGAGTCCAAATGGACTTTATTCCGTAATATTGGTACTTAAGTGGCAAAAATTTGCTCTTAGGTGGCTTGCCACTTAAGAGAATTTGCTGCTTAAGTAGTCAATGTGCCGACGCCTAGCCACTTAAGTATCCATTCGTAGAGATGTCTGTCTGTCCATCTGTCCATCCGTCCATCCATCCATCCGTCTGTCTGTCCGTCCGTTAACATTTTGGTTAAAGTTTTGCGTCAAAGTTTCTAGGAGATTGTATCTTCTGAACCCTTTGATAGATTTAGTTGATACTTACACTGAAGTTACATACTGGTCTAAAGATTTCATTGATGCATGTCCCCCCCTACACAGTGACCTTGATGTCAAGGTCACAGACTTAGAAATTTTACATTTGGTTAAAGTTTTGCGTCAAAGTTTCTGAGAGATTGTCTTCTGAACCGTTTGATAGATTTAGTTGATACTTACACTGAAGTTACAAACTGGTCTTAAGATTTCTTTGATGCATGCCCCCCCCCCCCCCCCCAAGTGACCTTGAGGTCAAGGACACAGACTTTGAAATTTTACGTTTGGTTAAAGTTTTATGGCAAAGTTTATAGATGCCTGTATGTTCTAAACTCTAAGACAGATTCAGTTGATACTTGCATCGAGTTTGCATACCAGTCCAAAGATTTCATTGATGCATAACCCACCCTGCTGCTTCGGTAACATTGATACCCCCACTCCTTCAGTAACTTCGATGCCCTCACTCCCTTGGTCCATTTAGAAATTTTATGTTTAGTTTAGCTTTTACAAGCACATTTATAGATTCTTATAGCTTCTTGACATCTTCATTCATATTACATACAAGCTTGAAAGCTATATCAGAGTATGGCGCTGGCAGGAGGTATACTTGACCCACTGGTCGCTTTCTCTAGTGCCAGTTTGTGTAGCCGAAAAGGCTGGTCTGTGTCTTACCTGGGGCCAGTTGTTCAAAGCATCATTAGCTTAATGAAGTGTTAGTGGTAAAATTGTTAACTGACCTAGAAAATACAATACCTAATACAGTGGTATTTTTGCTGAAAAAAAAATGTTAGCAGAAACTGCTTACTTTTTTCAGCAAAATTATATGTATATTTGCCATATTAAATTATTAAAGTTTTAACAATATGTTTATTAATAACATCCTTAGTTTTGAGCAACTGGCCCCTGGTCTAAAACTCTGTAGACAGGTTTTCTCACAGCATGGGCTCAGTTCATATCAATTTCTGTTAAACTTGTTTCAGAATTTGAGTTGATAGTCCTACATGAGCCCCATCTCGAAAAAATCTTTCTTCGTGGTTTGTGAGCAGGTAAAACATAATCCAGGCTGCTCAGCTACACAGATTAGCAAGAGTCTTGAAATTTTAGATTTAGTAACTAGAGAACCTGTACTACCGAAGCAATGAACAAAAAGTTGCTGAGCAGACTGCGCAGATGTGCAAGCCAATCTACACCATTGTTTTCACAGATGCCATAAAACAGGTTTTCTCATGATGTTGTCTGTGTGTATGCACTTAATCCATTAAATACCAATCACAAGATTTTTCTTCTGCCTTGTCGTCTGCTGGTAACTTTAAAAGTCACTGTTGCTAACAGTGTGGTTCCAGATCAGACTGCTCCTGTAGGAGCAGTCTGATCTGGGTCCACACTGTTTGCCTGTATGCAAAAATGTGTTTGAAAAGTTTGCAATAAGAAGTAACAGATGACATAAACAAACAACAATTTCAGACACGTGTTTCCTTGACATGTTAAGGGTTAACTTGTGTCTGCTTCATCTGGGCTGGTTTGGTGAGGCAAAGGTGTCATGTATTTTATGTCACTGGGGCATTCAACTGATATTGGCTTACAGTTGGTCAGGGCCTGTTGTCCTTTCAGTAGGTATAGGTAGAGGGGAATGTTGTTATTTCTTCTGTTTCCACACTTCCATTCATTTTCCTCTTTCTCCCCTGTCCCCCACTTTTATCACCTCTACTGTCTCCTGCATCTCGTTTTTCCCTTTCTCTGGGAGACAAGACAAACTGACCCATAAGGGTTGGCATGTCCCTAATCCCCAACACGGTCAATCAGTGTCTCCTTTATATCACAATTGTTGAAGATAGGCCAGGTCTATCATTTCCTCTGAAAGGAAAAATGACAATTCTCTTTGTTTGGTCACAGTCTATCAACCATTGTCCTGCTGAATAAATTAATTCAGCCACACCCATTTCTGACTTATAGTCAATCAGATTCCTGTTGTAAGTTATTCCTGCAAATTTGTTTGTTTGATTTGATGTTTAACATCCCCGTCAACATTTTGGAGACGTTGCTTCCAATTTTATAGGACTTTTTCCCGACATTGAGATGAAATGACATCTCATGCCCTGTCACCCAATGAAACCAATAGGGTTTATAAGCATGGACGATTGGACTCGCACTGCTTTACCTGGGCAAGCTTAGATCCTCTAAGTGGTTTAACTAATGGTTTTTTCAGTATCTACACTATTTGCAAAGGTAGAGCATATCATGGTTCAGCAGGATAAGGATTAAATATTCATCAGAGTGAATATGTTCAATCTATGAAAAATTAATGTATGGAAAAATAAACTATGGAAAAATATTTGTTCAAGGTACAGATAGTTTGAAATATTTAACCCTTTTTGTACCAAATGGAATCTTCCACCTTATAAATGGCAGGATTCCATTTCGAAATTTAGGTGTGTCAGGTTGTGTTTTCTTCAAAATTTATTTGGAAAATGGCTTAACTTTTTGCAAACACTGTAGGCCCTGATCAGACACTGTGTTCTGCGGCGTCTGATCTGGGCCTGCACTGTTTGCCAGAGTACCCATTGGTTTCTGGTACTAAAAGGGTTAATGTATGGAAAAATAAACCATGGAAAAATAAATCTATTGAAAAATAATACTACAGTCAAACATCAATAGATCAAATACCTGTGGGGCAGTGAATATTTGTTCAAGGTTCAGATAGTTTGAAATATTTACGAAATGAATTTTGTTTTTCTGCTGTTCAAGAAAGTATGAATGCAGTGGATCACCTGCAAAATGAATGACTTGACCCCAAAGGGGTTCATGTAAACTTTGCTAGCGACCCACTGTTGTTCATACTTTCATATATATTCAGCAGGATAAGGGTTAAATATATGGATATCTGGAGTTTTAGAAAGAATGCTCTACAGACGCAAGAACTACTTGGAATTAGCCACATTAAACAAGCATCCATGTTTGAGTTAACGAAGTAGAAGTAAAACAAAGATCAGGAATTGATACAATTAACTTACTCCATCCATAAAAGACACCAAAGGGAAAGAAATACAAACATTAAGCGACCAGACCATAATGGAAACCTAAACAAAGGAAGGCCATATGGACAGTTACTTTCCCACAAAATGGCCATATGACCATCCAAAATTAAAAGACACAAGTGATACACACAGTAAGTAAGTAACAAACAACAACATAAATAAATCGCCACAGAAGAGCCGCCTTGGAACGGTCAGTGGAAGATTTCCACTGGGGGGCTTAAATCGATTTTACGTGGCCACAATCCTCGCCCTTACTTCCGTCGCGATTTAGACAAATAATTTGTTCAGTCCGCATGAAGGCCTCCTAACTCATCAGTGCAACATCTCCGTGAACACAGAAATCAACGAACCACAGAGGTAAGACAACGGTGAGGACTCGACAGCAAGAAACCACTGAAATGCTGGAGCAAAAGAAAACCAACAGTTAGACTCCGATGAGCCCGACCAGAGACAAAGCATCAGGCACCAACCACCATTATCTCTTTAATTTTCAATAAGCCTTTACGTTGGAGCCGTCATAGAATCTGAGGCCTGACCCACCGGCGTGCAATTAAAGAGGGAAGCAAAGTTGCCAACCGTGATTGGGTTAACTACCATACATGCAGTCTGTCGTATAATATCCATGTTGTACCCAATCTTTTTATATCGAAGAATGATTTTACGAAATTGGGTGCTGAAGTCATTGCGGTTATATATTTTTCTGAATTTATATACTAAGTCACCATAAAATTCGGGTTCCGATAGACCTTGTTGCAGAAGAGATTTAAGTCCAATATTGAATTTTGAAATTAAATCAGAATGGCGTCTATAAAATTTTGAAAAGGCTTTGCGTAGTTTATGGTACCGATAACCCTAATTAAGGAGTTTAGCCGTTAATAATTTATTACGAGTGTTGAAGTCAGTTACATGACTACACACTCTAGCAAATCGAAGTTTCACTGTTTCAATGCATATAATTCTAGTCACAACAGGCGATGTCTGCTTAGTCGTCTGCTGGTTACTTTAAAAGTCATTTTTGCAAACAGTGGGGACCCAAATCAGACTGCTCCTGTGGGAGCAGTCTGATTTGGGTCCACACTTTTTGTCTGTATGCAAAAATATTTTTAAAAAGTTTGCAAGAAAATTCAGCAAACGTCCTTTTCAGATGTAGTTTTTCTTGGCATGTTAAGGGTTAACTTCACCAGAGAGTGTTGTGTTTTCAGACCTTCTGTTGAATCTGAACCCCCTCCAGTTCCACCTACCCCGCCCCCCTACATCATCATCCTCGGCCTCAGCTGTGAACTTGCCTAAGCCTAGTCATGACAGCCAGAAATCTTCAGGGAAAACATTGCCAGGTAAGTTTTGGGACATGTCTTACATAGGTTTGCCTCAAGAGAATAAATACTAACAGTAAAGATCAATAGTTACAGTCTGAGTTTATTCATTCATTTTCTGCATAGTTAGTTTAATACAACTGCAACTCACACTTTTGATACATACGACATCATTTGTACTATTATGCATTAAGCTTAATAAAAATCAATATGGCCATGCCCATTTTACCCTGAAAATGACAGACTTGATCTTTCTGAAAAACAATTATACACACTCTTGTGAACTTTAGGCCTTTGGCTGCAGCCCCTTTGAAGCTGCTGGGAGTGTCACTTTAAGAAAGGTTCTCCTTATCAATAAGGGTTTTGTCTTACAGGAAAGGAAATTTTTAAAACCTTGTACACCCTCTAGAGGCCACAATTTTGCTTCAATCTTCAATCCTAGGATTGGCACAGATCTTCGATATTTGGTATGAAGCTTCATCTGGTGAACCACTAACAAGATCGTTCAAATTATAGCCCTGGGGCTAAAAATGTCCCTGCCTCAGGGCATACTGGCTTTACATAGGCTAATGTAGGGAAAACCTTTAAAAATCATTTTTTTCTGAAACCAGAAGGCCAAGGTCTTTGGTATTTGGTATGAATCTTTGTCTAATGGACCTCTACCAAGATTGTTAAAATTATTGCCCTGGGGTCAAAAATGGCCCCACCTTGGGTCCCACTGGTTTTACATAGACTTACATATGGTAAACATTTGAAGAAGACCCAGATCTTTGATATTTGCCAATATGCTTCATCTAGTAGACCTCTACCAAGATTGTTTAGTTTATGGCACTGGTGCGAAAAATGGCCCATTCCCGGGGCCCACTGATTTTACATAGACTTACAAAGGGAAAACCTGTAAAAATCTTCTTGTCTGAAACCAGAATTCCAGGGTCTTCGATATATGGTATGAAGCTTCATCTAGTGGACCTCTCCCAAGATTGTTCAGTTTATGGACCTTGGGCCAAAAATTACCCCATACCTCTGGGGCCCACTGGTTTTACATAGACTTACATGTGGAAAACTTTTAGAAATCTTTTTGTTTGAAACCAGAAGGCCCAGGTCTTTGATATTTGGTATGGAGCTTCATCTAGAGGACCTCTACCAAGATAGTTTAAATTATAGCCCTGGGGCCGAAAATGGCCACACCCTGGGGCCCACTGGCTTTACATTGACTTACATAGTGAAAACTTTTGAAAATCTTCTTGTCTGAAACCGGAAGGCCCAGGTCTTTGATATTTGGTATGAGCTTCATCTAGTGGAGCTCTACCATGATTGTTCAAATTATAGCCTTGCGGCCAAAAAATGGCCCCGTTCCAGGGCCCACTCGTTTTACATAGACTTATATAGGGAAAACTTTTAAAAATCTTTTTGTCTGAGAACAGAAGGCCCAGGCCTATGATATTTGGTATTAAACTTCATTTGGTGGAACTCTACCAAGATTGTTCAAATTATACACCTTGGGCCAAAAATTGCCCTGCCTCTGGACCCACGGGCGATGGACAATCGAGCGGAAAAATCAAAAGGTCATAGTGGGCAATCGAGCGGATTTTAAATGGACAAACGAGCGGAAAATAATTCAACAGATTACAGGTAAATTGGACAGGTAAATAATGTTCACTTATACAAAACCTATACAAAACCTTTTATTTGTCAATCATAATATCTACTCATCAAAATCATACGGAGCGAAATTCAGACTGTTGGTGAAGAAGAGTTACGACCAAATGATTTGAAAAGCATTGCAAAATCAATGTAAAGAGTTCGTGGGAAGACGTATTCTCCACTACCTAAAAGCAAGGAGGAGGTACATCAGGCTCTTTCTAGCATGGGCGTGAAGACCAGCAAAGGAGAAAACTTCCTTCTGGTCAATAATTCAGAAGAAGGAATGATGTTTTTTCCACATACATAAACTTGGACTGCCTATGTCCTGTGAAAGAGAACAGTTAAAACAATAAATCCTGCTCAAGTCCTACTTCCGCCTCCCCGTGGTGAGTAGGGGGCAACAGGCTAAGATTGACTCATTTTTGAACCGAGCAATCTTTGGTCTGGCTAACGGAAGGGGCACAGGTAAACAGGTTATCCGCTCGAATGTCCTATTTTTCCTTTCGCTCGAATGTCCACATTTTTGCCGCTCGATTGTCCATTTATTTTCGCTCGAACGTCCTGTCAATCCGCTCGAATGTCCTTCGCCGGGACCCACATGGTAGTTCAGGTGTTTTTTTAGCTCGCCTGCATAGCTGAGACCTCTGGCACCAAGGGTGGATCCCCTTCTGTTGCTGATAAAGGGACGGGGCATGTTTTAAATAAGGGTCAGTCTGAGTCCACCCTTAATGGTAGTGATCATCAGTTTCACTTCATTGACCATGTCTCTCCCGTTCTATATGACATATGCAATATGACATATGTCTGATGGCTCCCGCCCGTCTGGGCTTGAAAAAATAGATGGACTGAATGATGCTTCCACGCACATGAGTACTGGTAAACCTTCCATGCTTAAAAACCCTATTTGTTCCATTGGACGACAGGGCTTAAGATGTCATTTCATCCCAGTATCAGGTAAAAGTCCCACAGAATTGGAAGCAAAGTCTCCAAAACAATCTTTACAGTGTTGACGGGGACGTTAAACCTCAAATCAAACAAACAAAAGACATATGTCTGTATGACCCGGAATAGGCTCTTTCAGATGTTCACTAAGTCACCTTCATGTAAATAGCCAGTCTATGGGCCTGCTGAACCAAAAAATTACCATGAGACACGTGCGGAAGTACACTCCCTCATGGAGACCTTTGCCCCAGGCCTTAGTAGTGGGCACATAACAATCACTACTAGAGTCTAGGTTGGATCAGCCTTCTTCCTCAAAGTCAGCTATTCTTCTTTCAATTACCATTCATTACTGTATGAAGTTGACGTTGACATTACCTCAGAGACTTGAAATGCTTTATGGTCAGTTTATATGAGAACCTTTGTTTGCTTCTCTTTTCCAAAATTGTTACTCATGTTAGTTATGTTAACCACCCTCCCTTGATGCTAATGCTGGAAGGCTGGGCATCTTAGAGGGTATTTAATGCCTCAGTCCAGTTTCTGCCTTCTTTATAACTGTAAGAGTTTTGCTGGGCAAGTGGGGACCATTTATGATTACGATATCTTTGGTTTAGATGCTTTTCTGGCCCTCTGCGCAGAATTGGTTGACCCGATCTTTCTGCGCAGACTTGTTTGCAGTTTTACCTCCCTGCCAAGCACTTCGGCTTTGATTTTTTATCAACGTCGAGTTGCTGCTGTGGGTTCTTCCTATTTCACTTTTACTATATAACAAAGGTAGTCCCAGAGCAGCTCTGGACGGGCCTCCGTGGCCTAGTGGTTAAGAGCGCTGACTCTTGATCATTAGGTCTCTCACCGCTGTGGTTCGAGCCTCGCTCGGGTCACATGTGGGACGCCAAGTTCTGCAACGGAAGGTCAGGTGGTTTTTCTCCGGGTACTCCGGTTTTCGCCCACCTCTGATTAAGGATTGGCTCGATATGAGTGAAATAGTCTTGAAAGGGCCGTAAAACCAAAACCAAAAAAAAACCCAGAGCAGCTCCTTGGATATCTCTTTTTCAGTCCTACATAGTAAGAGGTTATTTTTGACGATCTTTACCATTCTCTTCTAAAAGCCAATTCTTTGTGAGAGACTGGTTCCGGATGAGACATTTTTTCTTCATCATCCAAATCAAAATTTATGAAGAAGGTGGGTTGGCAGGAGATAATTTAACTTTACAACTCCTCTTTTTTCATCTCAGTCTTTTTCTGCCGTTTTCTCAGTGCCACCAGGGGCCATGGTGGTTCGACTTCTGCTGGGGTGTCCCGTGCTTTACATCATTGGGACCTTTTCCTTCCCTACCTCTTCCTGATTCTCAAGTGGATACTCGCCTCATGTTATAGAGGTTTGGTCATCTTTGAACTCCTGGGCCTATTTCCTGTTTTGGGGAAAGGGCTACATGATTTTTTCATTTGGCTTGGGACCCATCTAATCGGTTCACCAAATTTAATTTTTTATGGGAAGAGGTTCGGGCTTTACTGGAAATGAAGGCTGTAGAAAATGTGTGGTTCACCTTCTCTCTAGGGTTCTTCAGCCAGATTTTCTTAGCATCTAGAAGTACAGGAAACATTGTCTCTTAATAGATTAATCTTTTCCAAACCGTTACAAACCTTGAAGATAAATTCGGTTTCATATGGAAACAGCAGCTCTGGTTCATTTCTCCTGTAGCTTGGACTGTTTCTTATATTTGCCAGATGCTAACCTTCATGTCATCCAGTGTCTCGCAAATTCCTGAGATTTTCTTTGCAGGGAACATTTTACCCTTTTCATCGTCTGTTTCAGATTTCCCTCCTGTTGGGTTTTGCCCTTTTGCGATAAATCACCATATTTAGGACTGATTTTCAAACACTTAATAATCAGATTTTATTTCCATCTCAGGTTTTTTTACCCACCTGGGCAGGGTAAATTCAGTCCCAGAGTTTGGGACACTATATTCTCCACTATCGGTTTTTTTTGGATTCATGTCCACCTGGGAGTATCTCAGGTTTTTTACCTGCATTGGCATGAGTTTTTATGACTCACCTGGGCTTTGTCAAATCAGTCCCAGTGGTTTGAGTCTATATATTCTCCTGATGGGATTTTGTTCAGACTAATTACTTGTCCACCCGGGAGTATATCAGGTTTTTACCTACATCAACATGAGTTCTTTCGACTCACCCTGGGCTTTGTCAATCAGTCCCAGAGGTTCGGTCCGCCAATTTCTCCAACATCTGGTTTTCAGGTTCAATTCATGACCACCCAGGAGTTTTCTTGTTGGGCTCCTTCATTTATGCAGCGGATCTTGGGATGCTTTCAATTGAGTCCCTTTTTCATTCCCATCTCTCCCCCACCTCCATTTGCATCCTAGTTTGGGAGCTTCTTTGGTGTCTTCATTGGTATATTGTCCTCAGTCATATTCCTGTGTATGTGGATATATATGCCGTTTATGACTCAAGTTAAAAACAGGAGACGCTCTTGCCAGTTGATTAATTGTTTCTAAAAATAAAACAGTGCTCAATTACGGAATATACTATCATTTGGGATAATCTGCTCTCTTCGCTGTATTCTTTAGGAATGGCGTGTTCAGTGATTTCATGACATACAATCTTTGATTAGGTCATGCATTGCAGGACTATATGGGACAATCTTTCTGTGTATTCTTGCGCGAAAAAATTCCGTGAATTAATCACTATGGAAAAATTTTATCAGAAACCACTGGGCCATATGTACCCAAATTTTATAAGGAAGCATTCAGAAACAAAGATATGAGAATTGAATAATATCAATTGGTCACATGACCAATATGACCGCCGTGCCAATATAAGGTAAAAACCCTTCGAAAAATCTTCTTCTCCAGAACCTGTGGGCCGATTGTTGTGAAACTTGGTAAGCAGCATCGGGGACTTGAGCCAATCATAGTTCATTCAATTGATGAACCCTGGATGACCTTGACCTAGTTTATGCCAAGGTCAAATTTGGTCACAGACTTTTGTAAGGGAAAAAAGACAAAGATGTGTATTATGTTTTAGCTCACCAATGGTCATCTGCGTCTGTGCCATCTGCATCATCAACATTTTAACATGACATGTCCTTAAAAATTGCCAAGCCAATTGAAACCAAATTATACGTGGAGCCTTCATGAGTTGGTGGAAAGAAAGTTTGTTCATGGGGTCTTGGTCACATGACCATGATGGTCTCCATGTCCATATATGGCAAAAGGCTTTCAAAATCATCTTCTCAGGAGCCAAATGGCCGATAACCTTCAGACTTGGTATACAACATTGGGGACTCTGGTCCTACAATGATGACCTTTAATAGACCTTGACCTATTTTACATCAAGGTCAGATTTGGTCACTTAAACATTCCTATTGAAAAAGGGCAAAATAGTGGATATTTCTGGTTCTCTTGTAGCCTGTGGAATCATAGTTGATATTTGCAGTCAGCTGCATGGAAGTTAATCAGTTCCAAAGGTCAAGGTCATTTACTGGCTTTGTCCTGAATGGCTGACCAACCCCAAAAGGATCCAAGCAAGGGACCAACCCTAGGAATGGGCTGACTCCAAACCACTAGATATGCTACCAGTAAGTTCAGGGCATTCTTAACATTTTAAGTTCTTGGGTCTTCAGGCAAACATTGAACTGTGTATCGAAAAAATTAATATGGCCACCATGGCACAGGCCTTTTAGCGCAATTGAACTCTGGTGAGAGTAGTGGCCCATGGGTCTCTTGTTTTTGGCCAAAAATGGCTTGTTTGCAGCTTACACTTTGGTTACCTTAACCTAGTTATTAAAGTCAAATGGGTGTTCAAGATATATTTATGGTGGAGGGACATTGTTTTCCTCTCAGACAATTTCTTGTTGGATATGGTATGCTGGGGCTATTCAACATAAAAATGGTATCTTCCTTTTATTTTCAGTGTCAGCGTCAGATTCTAATATACTAGAAGACATTCAGTCAAGGTTCAACAGATTGACAGAGGCAGATACACTGGAACATATCCAGGCAAGGTTTAACGAGCTTGCTGCACAAACATTCTCAACGTTAGCAGCTGCTAATGCTGCTGTGTCCAGTGAAATAGAGGCTAGGGCCAGGCAAAATGCTGATAAGTCAGGTGAGATATGTTATTATACCCCCGGCATACGAAGTATGCAATGGGGGTATATAGTTTTTGTCTTTTCCGTCTGTCTGTCTGTCTGTCTGTCCGTAAACAATTATTTTGTGTCAAAGATATCTCAGGAACTGCTTCACATAGAAACTTGAAATTTTGCACACATGATCAGTATGACTACTTGTATTGTGGGAAAGAAAATAAGGGCCAAGGGGTCAGGCCTTTTAGAGTTATTTCCCTTTGTAGTTCTTGCTGTTTAATAGTGTATATTTTTATTGTGTCAAAGATTTCTCAATAACTACTGTACATAGAAACTTGAAATTTTGCAAACATGATCAGTATGACTAGTTGTATTGTGGGAAAGAAAATAAGGGCCAAGGGGTCAGGCCTTTTAGAGTTATTTCCCTTTGTAGTTCTTGCTGTAGTCTATATTTTTATTGTTTTGTGTCAAAGATTTCTCATTAACTACTGTACAAAGAGACTTAAAATTTGGTAGCAACAACCAGTACGACTACTTGTATTGTAGGAAAGAAAAAAGGGGCCAAGGGACCAGGGCTCTTGGAGTTATTTCCCTTTCTAATTCTTGCTATTTTAAAATGTACATAGAAACTTGAAATTTTGCAAACATGATCAGTATGACTAGTTGTATTGTGGGAAAGAAAATAAGGGCCAAGGGGTCAGGCCTTTTAGAGTTATTTCCCTTTGTAGTTCTTGCTGTAGTGTATATTTTTATTGTTTTGTGTCAAAGATTTCTCAATAACTACTGTACATAGAGACTTAAAATTTGGTAGCAACAACCAGTATGACTACTTGTATTGTGGGAAAGAAAAAAGGGGCCAAGGGACCAGGGCTCTTGGAGTTATTTCCCTTTCTAATTCTTGCTATCTTAAAATGTAATTTTCCTCATAACTTCTGTACCGGTCTCAATATTTTCTTGATGTCAGGCCTTTTAGAGTTATTTCCCTTTGTAGTTCTTGCTGTTTAATAGTGTATATTTATACCCCCCGCATACGAAGTATGCAATGGGGGTATATAGTTTTTGTCTTTTTCGTCTGTCTGTGTGTCTGTAACCAATTATTTTGTGTCAAAGATATCTCAGGAACTGCTTCACATAGAAACTTGAAATTTTGCACACATGATCAGTATGACTACTTGTATTGTGGGAAAGAAAATAAGGGCCAAGGGGTCAGGCCTTTTAGAGTTATTTCCCTTTGTAGTTCTTGTTTCAGCTGAGGCGATGGCCCTGGCCGGGGGTATACGTGCCCCACTGGGCACTTTGTCTAGTTTCAGTATCCTTCATCATAGTGTACTTTATATTTTCTAGTTATTAGGAATCTTTGCTTCCATTGTGGAATTTCGAAAAATATTTGAGTGTCACTGATGAGGCCTAATTGGCCAAAACTAGCTATTCTGGCACAGAAAGACTTACACACTCTACAATGTTCAGTTCTCTTGGGTATTCCTTGCTTCCAAGCGATTATCTTTGCAGAAAATAAATATTTAACATCCCTACGGCTAGTGTAAAGGGAATGTGTGGCTGCTGTGAAAGGTTCTCCACCCTTCATTAGGTTAACAAGTCTGTGAAATGAGTACCCCTCTAAACCCCACTATTTTGCTCACCTGAGCAAAAAGTGCTCAAGGTGAGCTATTGTGATCGGTCTTTTTCCATCATCCGTGTGTGCATTCGTGCATCCGTCGTCAACTTTTGCTTTGAAGGACTTCTTCTCCAAAACTACTTGACAGATTTTGAAATAATTCCATAGGAATGTTGCTCAAATCTTTCTGCTCGGGGGAACAAGATGGCCACCAGAGCTAAAAATAGAAAAACCTTTAAACTACTTCTCCTCCTTAACCAGTGCATGGATTTTTAAATAATTTCACAGCAATGTTCCTTGGGTGACCCTCTACCAAAATTGCTCAAACCGTACAGATCGGATGAATAAGATGGCTACCAGAGCTAGAAATAGAAAAACCTTTAAATGACTTCTTCTCCTTAACCAGTGGATGGATTCAAATTAATTTTACAGGAATGTTCCTTGGGTGACCCTCAACCAAAATTGCTCAAACTGTAACGCTCGGATGAACTAGATGGCTGCCAGAGCTAAAAACAGAAAAACCTTTAAAAGACATCTCTTCCTTAACCATTGGGTGGATTTTGAAATAACTGCACAAGAATGTTCCTTGGGTGACCCTCTACCAAAATTGCTCAAACAGCTCCGCTCGGATGAACAAGATGGCCGCCAGAGCTAAAAATAGAGAAAAAACTTTCAACAACTTCTGCTTCTTAACCAGTGGATGGTTTTCGATATAATTCACAGGAATGTACCTTGAGTGACACTCTACCAAAATTGCTCAAACCGTTCCTTGGATGAACAAGATGGCCAACAGAGCTAAAAATAGAAAAACCTTTAAAAGACTTCTCCTCCTTAACCAGTGGAAGGATTTCAAAATAATTTCACAGGACTGTTCCTTGGGTAACCCTCTACCAAAATTGCGGAAACAATTCTGCTCTGATGAGCAAGCTGGCCACCAGAGCTAAAAATACAAAAACCTTTAAATGACATCTGCTCCTTAACCAGTGGATGGATTTTGAAATAATTTCACAGGAATGTACCTAAGGTGACCTCATACCATAATTGCTCAAAGTGTTCTGCTCGGATGACCAAGATGGCCTCCAGAGCTAAAACTAGAAAAAACCTTTAAATGACTTCTTCTCATTAACAAGCGGATGGATTTCAAAAAAAAATCACAGGAATGTTTCTTGGGTGACCCTCTATTAAAATTGTTCAAACAATCCTGCTGGGATGAAAAAGGTGGCCCCCAGAGCTAATAAAAGAAAAACTTTTAAATAACTTCTCCTGCTTAACCAGTTGATGGATTTCAAATTAATTTCACAGGAATGGTCCTTGGGTGACCCTCTCCCAAAATTGCTCAAACCGTTATGCTTGGATTAACAAGATGGCCACCAGAGCTAAAATTATAAAAACCTCCTTGGGTCAAGCAAAATTGCTCAAACCATATTGCCTACAATTTCATTTGTACAATATGGATCAGGTGAGTGATCCAGGGCCATCATGGCCCTCTTGTTGTAGAGAAAACTGGGGTTAAATGGGGTTATACATTATTCTGCTTATTTCTGCTACAATGCATAGGTTGTGGGTACTCATTAGAACCTCCTCAATGAGGCGGTTCTAACAAGCATCCACAACCTATGTTTAGAGAACAAATAAAAAAAAAATCACATATTTTCATCAGAAAAGTAGCCATTTGGGAAATAGAAAAAAATGCACTTTGTCATACGAGTGTGTTATCATACTGTTCATCATGATGGAGTTTGTATTTCCTAGTCCTTTGAGATCCATTGGGGAATTTCCAAAATATTTGAGGCCTAATTTGCCAAAACTAGCAAGTCTGGCCAGGGGTCAACCAAGGCCCAGAATGTAGGGAGAAGTGACTTCTTTCTCCAGCCTTGACTGGAAGAAGTGAGGTACAAGAGGGAGAAGTGACTTCTTTCTCCAGCCCTGACAGGGACAAGTGAGGGACAAGAGGGAGAAGTGACTTCTTTCTCCAGCCCTGACTGGAAGAAGTGAGGTACAAGAGGGAGAAGTGACTTCTTTCTCCAGCCCTGACTGGAAGAAGTGAGGGACAAGAGGGAGAAGTGACTTCTTTCGCCTGCCCTGACAGGGAGAAGTGACTTCTTTCTCCAGCCCTGACAGGGAGAAGTGAGGGACAAGAGAGAGAAGTGACTTCTTTCTCCAGCCCTGACAGGGACAAGTGAGGGACAAGAGGGAGAAGTGACTTCTTTCGCCTGCTGACAGGGACAAGTGAGGGACAAGAGGGAGAAGTGACTTCTTTCTCCAGCCCTGACAGGGAGATGTGAGGGACAAGCGGGAGAAGTGACTTCTTTCTCCAGCCTTGACAGGGACAAGTGAGGGACAAGAGGGAGAAGTGACTTCTTTCTCCAGCCCTGACAGGGAGAAGTGAGGGACAAGAGGGAGAAGTGACTTCTTTCTCCAGCCCTGACAGGGACAAGTGAGGGACAAGAGAGAGAAGTGACTTCTTTCTCCAGCCCTGACAGGGACAAGTGAGGGACAAGAGGGAGAAGTGACTTCTTTCTCCAGCCCTGACAGGGAGAAGTGAGGGACAAGAGGGAGAAGTGACTTCTTTCTCCAGCCCTGACAGGGACAAGTGAGGGACAAGAGGGAGAAGTGACTTCTTTCTCCAGCCCTGATAGGGACAAGTGAGGGACAAGAGGGAGAAGTGACTTCTTTCTCCAGCCCTGACAGGGAGAAGTGAGGGACAAGAGAGAGAAGTGACTTCTTTCTCCAGCCCTGACAGGGACAAGTGAGGGACAAGAGGGAGAAGTGACTTCTTTCTCCAGCCCTGACAGGGACAAGTGAGGGACAAGAGGGAGAAGTGACTTCTTTCTCCAGCCCTGGCAGGGACAAGTGAGGGACAAGAGGGAGAAGTGACTTCTTTCGCCTGCTGACAGAGAGAAGTGAGGGACAAGAGGGAGAAGTGACTTCTTTCTCCAGCCCTGACAGGGACAAGTGAGGGACAAGAGGGAGAAGTGACTTCTTTCTCCAGCTCTGACAGGGAGAAGTGAGGGACAAGAGGGAGAAGTGACTTCTTTTGCCTGCTGACAGGGAGAAGTGAGGCACAAGAGGGAGAAGTGACTTCTTTCTCCAGCCCTGACAAGGAGATGTGAGGGACAAGAGGGAGAAGTAAGTAAGCTTGTTAGATCTTCAGTAGTTTAGCAGTATGATCAACTAGACAGCCCATTGTCTTATATTTTCTTTTATTGTAGGTGACTTGTTTTCTTTTGCATCAGACTCTTCTTATAGCTTAACCCTTTTTGTACCAAATTGAATCTTCCTCCTTATATATAGCTGGAGTCCATTTCAAAATTTAGGGGTGTCAGGTTGTGTTTTCTTCAAAATTCATATGGAAAATGGCTGAACTTTTTGCAAATAGTATAGGCCCTGATCAGATGCCGCGTTTTGCGGTGTCTGATCTTGGCCTGCACTGTTTGCCAGGGTACCTGATTGGGGTTTCTGGTACAAATTGGGTTAATCTTGCTACCTGGTTTGGGAGACTCAGTTTTTAACCATGAAGTGACCAACATGGCTGTGCTTTTCCAAGTGAAAAAGTGAACTGAATCTGCAACATAAAAACGATACAAAACTCAATGATTACTCCAAAAAGACAAAGTAGGTTTTAATTAAAATCAATTTGAATCCAGCCATCGGTATTGAGGTGTGTCCTTAGGCAAGACATGTAATGACACTGCCCCACTCCACCCAGGTGTAAATGGGTAGCAGTGGTGTAAAAGCCACTGCCTCTCTCTCGCCCGCGCGCGAAAACATCCAGAGCAACTCAGAATCAGAATCAGAATTGTTACTGGTGACACGTCAAATGACATTCATACACCAGGACCTGTGGTGTGGGAACTTAGTCCCTAGCTCTAACCAAAGAGGTAAATTTAGCTACACAATCATCAGCACCTTCAGCTGTCGAAATAATCGAATCGGGAAGGGCATTCCAATCTCTAATGGTTCTGGGGAAGAACGACTCTTTATAAATGTCAGTTCTTGCAGTAAGGGTCTGAAACACCAACGAATGGTGATTTCTACAGTGTCTAGCTGGGGGAACAAGGTCATCTGTTGGAATGCTGGCAGCACCCTTTAGACCTTTGTATAAAAGGATTAGCCTACTGTCTTTTCTCCTTTTCTTGAGAGACTCCCATTTTAATTTTCCAAGTATTCCAGTCATGCTCCCAGTTTCAAAGCAGTAATTGCATGTTACAAATCTAGCAGCTCTATTCTGAACTTTCTCAATTTCATCGTTAAGGACCACTCCACTGGGGTCCCAGATACAACTACCATATTCCAAGATTGGGCAAACAAGACCTTTATATGCTGCCTCTTTTACATCCTGAGGGCACTGATGAAGATTTCGCCTCAGGAAACCAAGCAGTCTATTTGCCTTAGTACACATGTTGCTAATATGAATATTCCATTTCAAGTTGTGTGAGATTGTCACTCTAAGGTATTTAATGGAGTCCACATTCTCGAGGACCGTTCCCTCTAAGGTGTAAGAAGCCTCAACTTTATTAGATCTCTTCCTAGTTATCTGCATAATATTGCATTTAACTGGCTGAAATCTCATGCCCCATTTACGTGCCCAACATCCTAATCTATCTATGTCTGCCTGAAGTTTCAATGAGTCATCTGTATCACTAATTTCCCGGTAACAAACACAGCCATCTGCGAACAGTCTTATTTCTGAGTCGATGTCAGTGGAAATGTCGTTGATGTACAGGGAGGTCAAAAGTGGACCAAGAACGGTTCCTTGCGGGACTCCAGACAAAATTGGAACCCACTCCGAAAATTCACCATTAACAACAACCCGCTGTTTTCTGTAGCATAGAAAGGAATCTATCCATTTGAGGGCCTTTCCCCCAATTCCATAACCAAATAACTTAGATTTAAGTAGTTCATGAGGAGGGGTGTCAAAAGCCTTCTCAAAGTCCAGAATAAATGTGTCCACCTGTCCCCCTTTGTGCAAGATTTTTGCCCAGTGATTAATAACTGTGCTTAGCTGAGTTTCACAACTGTGCCTTTTCCTAAATGCACGTTGTCTGTCTGACAAAAGTTTATGTTCGTCCAAGTGGGCCATGATGTTTGAGCAGACTATATGTTCCAGCAATTTACACAGAACACAAGTCAGAGACACAGGGCGATAATTACGGGCAAGAGCCCTATCTCCTTTTTTGAAGAGTGGACAGATGTTTGCTAAGAGCCATTCTTTGGGGATTTCACCCGTATCAAGAGACTGTTGGAACAAGTGTACAAAAACTGGACCCAACTCATTTGCTAGTTCCTTCAGGACTCTAGGATGAAGCTCAACAGGTCTTAAGGCCTTACTGGGGTTTAAGCCTTGAAGTAACTTGATTACAACATGCTGTCACAACAATATTATTCATGAATGGGGCTGATCTTCCAGTCAATGGGACCTCCGTGAACTCAGTTTTATTAAACGCATTATTAAATTGACCAACTAGTCACTCAATAAGCTAGAGGCTTTCATTGCAATCGAACCAAAATAAATTAGTATAAACTTATTAAAATCAAAGAGAATGTTATCTTTCTTGATTTACTGAGTCAGTCACATTTAGACATTACCATATTATTTCTTACCACGTCCATTGTCATTGATTGGTCTGCTAATCACTTCCATAAATACTGCATAGTTTGCTTCCGAAGTAATCAAGCTACATGCCAACGGACATCATACATTGTTTACAAATCATGTTCACGTGACTTATTCAAATAGACTCACTCGGTGTAGTAACCTACTTTCACCTGTGACATTTCCACCTCAAGGTTTACCACGTGTCACTTAACAGCTAATGGCCAAGTGAGTTTTCAGATCTTGCGGGCTTGACCTGTGATAAGTCCCTGGTCTGTTTCTGACACGAGGGATTAACACATTGAGGCGAATTAATTAGCAGATTATCAATTGTTTCACTTGATTTCTCAAAGAGGTAATTATCAGATGTTTTTATAACCAACTTGTTAATTAATGCAGGTTCATTACCTTTATCAATACACATTACTTAGCTTTCACTTGAAATTTCACGGCTGTAAACATGTTACTAAGTTGACCCAGGAAGCTGAGGAAAAAAAACAAAGAAATTTTCTAAAAAGAAAAAAAATGGCGATGTCAACTTCTGTTTTCTAGTCTGGTTTTCTGACTTGGGGAGAAGAGGTCGCCTGAATCGCCCCCTCGGTTGATCCCTGCTGGCCCAGTTGTACTCTGCAATTTTAAATTTTGATATATATTCCATGCTTCCAAGGGATTACATATTTGTTTGAAAGAGGATTATACAAGGTTATTTATAAGTTCAATATTATCATAAAAACCTAAACCTCTTTGCATTTCTGTACAATATAATACAGTTTGGATATAGCATGGCTGAAAGGTGAATACCAAAAATGTATATATTATATTGTTTGAATAATCTAGTTTACAGGAAATATAGAAGGCTATTGTCACAGATTGTATCAAGGTTTTAGAATTCTGGCTGTCTCATTTCTAAGATTATCTGCTATAAAAGAAAAACGCATCTTGTTGGCCTGCAGTGGTGGGGTATCATTCAATGTCAGTGATGCTTTCTTTTACTAGGAAGATAACTTTCCTATTTTCTTGTTTGATTTCCTATAGATTGAGGCCCACTTCTTAAAGGAAAGAATTTGCTCCTGAGGAGTAAATATGCTCCTGAGGAGCAAATACTTTCCTTTAAGGGTAAAACCGAAAGGATAAGAGCAGATCCTATACTATAAGAGTATACCCTTAAGGATAAAAGTAGACCCATAAAGTAAAAGAGTAGAATCCCATTGAAAAAAGTAGAACCCTAAGGATAAGAGTAGAACCATAAGGGTAAGAGTAGACCCCTAAGGATAAGAAAAGAACCCTAACAATATGAGAAGAACCCTAAGGATAATAGCAGAAACCTAAGGATAATCGTAGAAACCTAAGGACAAGAGTAGACCCCTAAGGATACAAGTAGATGGCTTAGGATAAGAGTAGACCCCTAAGGATAAGAATAGAACCCTAGGTATAAGAGTTAGAAGCCTCCGTGGTTTAGTGGTTACGTTACTCGCCTTGTAAACCAGGGATCGCAGGATCGATCCCTGGCTTCTCCAGACTTTCGGATGAGTCTTTAAACCGAGGTCCCATCTCCGTATGACCTTTGCTGTTGGTGGGACGTAAAACTCAAACACTCACTCACTAGGTATAAGAGTAGAACCCTAAGGATAAGAGTAGAACCCTAGGTATAAGAATAGACCCATAAGGATATGAGTAGACCCCCAAGGATAAGAGTAGACCCCTAAGGATAAGAGTAGAACCCTAAGGATAAAAATAGAACCCTAGGTATAATAGTACACCCCTAAGAATAAGAGTAGAACCCTAACAATTAGAGTAGACCCCTAAGAATAAGAGTAGACCCCTTAGGATAAGAGTAGAACCCTAAGGATAAGAGTAGACCCATAAGAATAAGTGTAGACCCCTAAGAATAAGAATAGACCCCTATGTATAAGAATAGAACCCTATGTATTAGAGTAGAACCCTAAGGATAAGAGTAGAACCCTAAGTATAAGAGTAGAACCCTAAGAATAAGATTAGAACCCTAAGAATAATAGTAGAACCCTAAGTATAAGAATTGAACCCTAAAGATAAGAGTAGAACCCTAAGTATAAGAGTAGAACCCTAAGAATAAGATTAGAACCCTAAGTGTAAGAGTAGAACCCTAAGTATAAGAGTGGAACCCTAAGTATAAGAGTGGAACCCTAAGTATAAGAGTGGCACCCTAAGAATAGAGAAGACCCTAAGTATAAGAGTAGAACCCTAAGTATAATAGTGGAACACTAAGGATAAGAGTAGAACCCTAAGTATAAGAGTAGAACACTAAGTATAAGAGTAGAACCCTAAGAATAAGATTAGAACCCTAAGTGTAAGAGTAGAACCCTAAGTATAAGAGTGGAACCCTAAGTATAAGAGTGGAACCCTAAGTATAAGAGTGGAACCCTAAGTATAAGAGTGGCACCCTAAGAATAGAGAAGACCCTAAGTATAAGAGTAGAACCCTAAGTATAATAGTGGAACACTAAGGATATGAGTAGAACCCTAAGGATAAGAGTGGAACCCTAAGGGTATGAGTAGAATCCTAAGTATAAGAGTGGAACCCTAAGTAAAAGAGAAGAACCCCAAGTATAAGAGTAGAACCCTAAGTATAAGAGTAGAACCCTAAGTATAAGAGTAGAACCCTAAGTATAAGAGTGGAACCCTAAGTATAAGAGTGGAACCCTAAGTATAAGAGTAGAACCCTAAGTATAAGAGTAGAACCCTAAGTATAAGAGTAGAACCCTAAGTATAAGAGTAGAATCCTAAGTATAATAGTGGAACCCTAAGTATAAGAGTAGACCCCTAAGTATAAGAGTAGAACCCTAAGTATAAGAGTAGAACCCTAAGTATAAGAGTAGACCCCTAAGTATAAGAGTAGAACCCTAAGTATAAGAGTAGAATCCTAAGTATAAGAGTGGAACCCTAAGTATAAGAGTAGAACACTAAGGATAAGAGTAGAACCCTAAGTATAAGAGTAGAACCCTAAGTATAAGAGTAGAACCCTAAGTATAATAGTGGAACCCTAAGAATAAGAGTGGAACCCTTAGTATAAGAGTGGAACCCTAAGTATAAGAGTGGAACCCTAAGTATAAGAGTAGAACCCTAAGTATAATAGTGGAACCCTAAGTATAAGAGTAGACCCCTAAGTATAAGAGTAGAACCCTAGGGATAAGAGTAGAACACTAAGTATAAGAGTAGAACCCTAAGTATAAAAGTAGAACCCTAAGAATAAGAGTAGACCCCTAAGTATAAGAGTAGAACCCTAAGGATAAGAGTAGAACCCTAAGAATAAGAGTAGACCCCTAAGTATAAGAGTAGAACCCTAAGTATAAGAGTGGAACCCTAAGTATAAGAGTAGAACCCTTAGTATAAGAGTAGAACCCTTAGTATAAGAGTGGAACCCTAAGAATAAGAGTAGACCCCTAAGTATAAGAGTAGAACCCTTAGTATAAGAGTAGAACCCTAAGAATAAGAGTAGAACCCTAAGTATAAGAGTGGAACCCTAAGTATAAGAGTAGAACCCTTAGTATAAGAGTGGAACCCTTAGTATAAGAGTGGAACCCTAAGAATAAGAGTAGACCCCTAAGTATAAGAGTAGAACCCTAAGGATAAGAGTAGAACCCTAAGAATAAGAGTAGAACCCTTAGTATAAGAGTGGAACCCTAAGTATAAGAGTAGAACCCTTAGTATAAGAGTGGAACCCTTAGTATAAGAGTGGAACCCTAAGAATAAGAGTAGACCCCTAAGTATAAGAGTAGAACCCTAAGGATAAGAGTAGAACCCTAAGTGTAAGAGTAGAACCCTAAGTATAAGAGTGGAACCCTTAGTATAAGAGTGGAACCCTAAGTATAAGAGTAGAATCCTAAGGATAAGAGTAGAACACTAAGTATAAGAGTAGAACCCTAAGGATAAGAGTAGAATCCTAAGGATAAGAGTAGAATCCTAAGTATAAGAGTAGAACCCTAAGGATAAGAGTAGAACACTAAGTATAAGAGTAGAATCCTAAGTATAAGAGTAGAATCCTAAGTATAAGAGTAGAACCCTAAGTATAAGAGTAGAACACTAAGTATAAGAGTAGAATCCTAAGTATAAGAGTAGAATCCTAAGTATAAGAGTAGAACCCTAAGTATAAGAGTAGAACACTAAGTATAAGAGTAGAATCCTAAGTATAAGAGTAGAACCCTAAGTATAAGAGTAGAATCCTAAGGATAAGAGTAGACCCCTAAGTATAAGAGTAGAACCCTAAGTATAAGAGTGGAACCCTAAGTATAAGAGTGGAACCCTAAGTATAAGAGTGGAACCCTAAGTATAAGAGTAGACCCCTAAGTATAAGAGTAGAACCCTAAGTATAAGAGTGGAACCCTAAGTATAAGAGTAGAACCCTAAGTATAAGAGTAGACCCCTAAGTATAAGAGTAGAACCCTAAGTATAAGAGTGGAACCCTAAGTATAAGAGTGGAACCCTAAGTATAAGAGTAGAACCCTAAGTATAAGAGTAGAATCCTAAGTATAAGAGTAGAACCCTAAGTATAAGAGTAGACCCCTAAGTATAAGAGTAGAACCCTAAGTATAAAAGTAGAACCCTAAGAATAAGAGTAGACCCCTAAGTATAAGAGTAGAACCCTAAGGATAAGAGTAGAACCCTAAGTGTAAGAGTAGAACCCTAAGTATAAGAGTGGAGCCCTAAGTATAAGAGTAGAACCCTAAGGATAAGAGTTGAACATTAAGTATAAGAGTGGAATCCTAAGGATATGAGAAGAATCTCATAGAAGACTAAGGATAACAATAGAACCTAAGGAGAAGAGTGAACCACTAAGGTTAGAGTAGACCCCAAAGGATAAGGGTAGACCCTAAGGAGACAAAAATATTTTTTGAAAGAGTAGCCTCCCCTGGAGTGCATCCATTGACCTCAAATTGTCATGGTTGTTTCAGACACAAAGAAAAAGTCCAGTGCCATTACAGATCCAAAAGATAGTAGTACTCAAGAGAAACCTAGTCACAGATCTCATAAAGAACAGACCTCTGAGAAATCACCACACAGAGCTAGGTCAGCTGGTGCTCTTCCCACCTTGAGTAAGTTTATCAGAACTACTATATGTAGTTGGGAAATAAAAACATACATCACAGTGATATTGCAGCTTGAACCCATTTAGTACCAGAAACCCCAAAATGGGTACCCTGGCAAACAGTGCAAGCCCGGATCAGACGCCGCAGAACGCGGCATCTGATCAGGGCCTACACTGTTTGCAAAATGTTCAACCATTTTCCATATCAATTTTGAAGAAAACACAACCTGACGACCCTAAATTTTGAAATGGACTCCTGCTACATATAAGGAGAAAGATTCCATTTGGTACAAAAAGGGTTAAAGTGATTATTCAGTTCTCTTTCTTGCTTATCTATATGAAAAATAAATATCTTCACATGTATAAATTTAAATGGCACAAGTCATATCTTTATCTGACCATGTTATTACAGTCCTCTGAATTGCTCTTATCTCAAGAATCTGACAGCAGACATGTTTGCAATCAATTTCCCCTGAGTGCATGAAACACCTTGATTTCAAGCGCCTATTTGATACAGATTACAGGTCATGGCAGCACATTTAGAGGATTTTACTGTGCTTTCACATAGATTTACAACAATTAAATATTTCAGTGTTTAACCCTTTTTGTAACAAATGGTATCTTCCTCCTTATATATAGTAGGAGTCTATTTCAAAATTTAGGGGTGTCGACGTCAGGTTGTGTTTTCTTCAAAATTTATCTGGAAAACAACTGAACTTTTGCAAACAGTGTGGGCCTTGATCAGTGGCATCTGAACTGGGTCTGCACTGTTTGTCAATTAACCGTTTAGGGGTTTCCGGTATGAAATGGGTTAATCATGTCGTTTGATGAAAATGATCATGAAAACTATATTATTGGGAACCTGAGTATACAGGAGTTAGCTGGGCGATTTTAAGCACCAAACAACAGCAATCATGTCAATACTGGACATGAAAGGAGCACAAGTCTCTCAAGGTGTAAATGTAGTCATTGCATTTGTAAAGTTAATCAAAGCGTTCAGTTGGTGCATAACCTTGAAACAACATTGAATCAATGTTGATTTTACACCTTGCCGTCGAATCATCTTTAGATCAACCTTGTTCAAACATTGTGTTCTATCTGATCTATATTCTTGGAGTATTTGTAGGTTCTTTATGCCAAGATTATGAATCCACGGTTCACATAATGGTCTATTTTTGTTTGAGTTGGGAATAGTGATTGCTCTTACGCCCTGCCCCTTCTTGACAGTGCAAAATTTAGCTTTGCACCGAGGCATTTTTTCTGTCTGTATTCTCACAACTTATACTGAGAGAGAAAGTGCTGCCAGTTGCAATCTATCAGATAACTGAACTGATAAAATGGCCGGTTCCCACAGCAAGTATAAATAATCCAATTATTGGCTAATTAACCTTGTGTTTGCAAAAATTATAGCAGTAATGGTCTTTTTATACATTTAATATATAAAATAAAGGTATTGAAGAAATAGGTGAATAACCACTTTAATGTGCTGAAACCAGAAGCTTTGTGCTGGAAAAAAAAATTCATATGAAATTTATTAACTCTTTGTCCTGCTGAATAAATTAATTTTGTCCGACCCATTTCTGACTATCAACCAGTCTAATTCTGTGATATAATGTATTCATTGAATAATAAACTTTGTAGAGATCCAGATCAGATGGCCTCTTCAAGAAGAAACCATCAGACCTGGATCTACACTGTCTGCAAATGTAGGGGCTATTAAGGTTTAGCAGAACAAGGGCTAAGTCTTTGGCAAGTTCATATATTTAGTATAAAATGATCATTTATGTGAGATTGAGTCTATTATTATACCCCCGACATACGAAGTATGTCAGGGGGTATATAGTTTTCGTCTTTCCGTCCGTTTGTTAGTTCGTTCGTTCGTTCGTTCCTTAGTTAGTTCGTTCGTTCCTTTGTTCGTACTTCCGTCCGTCCCGCCGTTCGTCAACCTTTACGTCAAAGTTTTGCGTTAAACCTTTTTGATAGCTCATATCTCTGTAACCCCATGTTAAATTCTCTTCATATTTGGTGAAGGATTTCTCTATAGCATTACCTTTCATATGGAATAACTAAGCCCCTGGGTCAAGCCCCTGGGTGTGCTGACTGTCTGTCCGTCTGTCTATTCATCTACTTTTACGTCAAAGTTTTGTGTTAAACCTTTTTGATTGCTCATATCTCTGTAACCACATGTTAGATTCTCTTCATATTTGGTAAAGGATATCTCTATAGCATTACCTTTCATATGGAGTATCCTAGCCCCTGGGTCAAGCCCCTGGGTGGGCTGTCCGTCCGTTTGTCAACTTTTACGTCAAAGTTTTGTGTTAAACCTTTTTGATTGCTAATATCTCTGTCACCACATGTTGGATTCTCCTCATATTTGGAACAGGATATCTCTAGAGCATTGCCTTTCATAGCCCCTGGGTCAAGCCCCTGGGTGGGCTGTCCGTCCGTTTGTCAACTTTTACGTCAAAGTTTTGTGTTAAACCTTTTTGATTGCTCATATCTCTGTCACCACATGTTTGATTCTCTTCATATTTGGTACAGGATATCTCTATAGCATTACCTTTCATTTGGAATATCTTAGCTCGCGGATCAAGCCCCTGGGTGGGCTGTCCACCCGTCAGTCCGTTCATCAATATTTAAGTCATTGTTTTGTGTTAAACCTTTTTGATTGCTCATATCTCTGTAACTACATGTTAGATTCTTTTCAAATTTGGTAAAGGATATCTCTATAGCATAACCTTTCATATGGAATATCTAAGCCTCTGGGTCAAGCCCTTGGGTGGGCTGTCTGTCAGTTAGTCAACTTTTATGTCGAAGTTTTGTGTTAAACCTTTTTGATTGCTTATATCTCTGTAACCTCATGTTAGATTCTCTTCATATTTGGTACAGAATATAGCTATAGTATTAACTTTCATATGGAATATCTAAGCTCCTGTGTCAAGCCCCCGGGTGGGGCTATGGGTCAATAATGAGGACTTACACATTTTGATCACGTCCAAGTTTTGTGTTGACTGTTTTGGTTTAAACAATATTTATTAGAATAAATTCACATGTATACATCGCATAATAGTATATGGTACAGGATTTGATAACTGTTTTCATTATACTCCTTGCATACAAAGTATATCAAAGGTTATAGTTTTTGTCTTTCCATCTATTCATTATTAGTTAGTTTGTTGTTTCTTTATGCTGTGACCCTTGTCAGATTTGTCAGTTTATACATGTATATTGGTCCTTGTGATCTTAGAAACAACAGCGACTAGAACTGTTAAATTTTGCATAATATTTTCTCTTGAAATGCAGACAATAATAAATGCAAGTAATAATAAAAAATGCATTGCTACACAGCTACTTTAATTCAGCAAATGTTCTATGACAGCTTATTCTATGTTTGTTGTTTCCAGGTAAAATTGTTCCAAATTGCAACAAACTTTGAATTTTTATTATTCAGCAAAGACAAGCAGTTTCATCTTTGGATATGATAAATTATACTATATTTGTTGAAATGCAATAGTTATTCTCAGTGGACTAAATGAAAAGTTTATATGGAAAGGTTCAATGCTACAGACAAATTTTCATTTCCACTAAAAGGGGATGGCACTGGTCGGGGGTATACGTGCCCCACTGGGCACTTTCTCTAGTTTGACTTGATTTTGAATGGTTGGGTGCAGAAAAAATGCCAGAAACTTTTTTTTCAGAAATCATATTTCATGAAGTAAATAAACACACAAGCTGGTCTGAGTCTTTGTTGCTAGTACTTTCCCTTGCGTTTTATAACTTATGCTCTGCTGATATTTTACTTCTTATAGCTTTACCATGTCCCACAGTTAGTCATTCTCTCCCTTCCGCTATTTCAAGAAGGGCAGTTTCTGGTAAAAGAATGTGTATTGTGCTAGGAAGCAGCTTATGTATAAGCCTGCTAAGGAAAAGTGTGGATAGGTAAACTGACCGGCTGGATAAGACCTAAATAGTGTTGACTGGGCTGTTAAACTCCAAAACGAACAAAGTCATATTTGCAGTGTAATGTATTGTGACAAACAAAATAAGACAATTGCCTTCTTTCTTTACAGACAGCCATAATAACTCATTAGAAGCAGATTTACTTGGTGAGTGCCCATTGTTTCTTCTCTGGCAACTTAAAGGGAATGGAAACACCTGGCAGATTTTTTCGCCTTATTTCTAAGGGAGACAACTTTCAGGACTTCCTATTCGCTTTTCTATAAGAACGGTCCCACTGAAAAAAGGAGTCTACTCTTAAAGGAAAGAATTTGCACCCCTTGACATGGGAGACAAAAATACTTTGCAGGAGTTGTCTCCCCTGACGGTGTATCCATTCCCCTTAACCGCTTCAGGTGAGGTGGATAATTCAGGCATTTCATTCTCATTAGAAACATATGTTGTGGGTACATGTTTACATTTCTGCAATGAAACCACTTATGAGTACCCAGGACATAATTTGGCTTGAGTATTTCACATACTGTAACTTGGCCTCTGCCCATCGAGGCTTAGAGAAATAGCTTGGTCTGCATGATGCTTTTACGCTGAGCTGAAACCGACGGCATATGAGTACTGGTAAACTACTAAGAAGGTCTAAGCCTGCCCAGGCAAAGTGATGTAAGTCAGACCATCCCTGGATATAAACCCTATTGGTTTGTTTGGATGATAGGGCTTGAGATGTCATTTCCTCTCATTGTTGGGTAAATAAGTTGTGGACATTAACAATTCCAATTAAATGATTGCCATTCCATCTGCATTTTTTTATGTTCAAGGCAGCCGAAGGCCTATATGAGATATTAGTATGTCGATGTTTCTTGTCCATCCATCCGTCATCGATCCCTCCGTCGTCCGTCCACAATTTCAAATAAGTGTATTTCTGATACCCCACAGCCAATCTTGATTAAATTTCATGTGAAGCATTATTACATAAAAAAAATAAAAAAAATTCTCTGAAACCATTGGGCCCTGAGCTGAGATATTAAGTATGTATCAATATCAAGTGATCACCTACATAAATCCTGCCAATCATGCTCCTAGGGTCTAAGTTGGCCACGCCCTGGGGCTCATTAGCTCCCATAGACTTATAATGGGAAATACTTCAAAAATTTTTAAGGCCCAGAGCTTAGATATTTAATATGTAACAAAGTTATGTGGTCATCTACATAAATCCTATCAATCATACCCAGGGGTCAAAATTATCCACACCCTGGGGCTCATTTGGTCCCAAAGACTTCCAACATGAAAAACTTAAAAAATCTTCTTCTCTGAAACCATATGGCCCAGAGCTTAGATATTTGGTATGTAGTTAAGTGGTCACCTACTTAAATCCTGCCAATCATGCCTTGGGGTCCAAGTTGGCCACGCCCCTGGGCTCATTAGCTCCCATAGACTTATAATAAAAAAAAAAAAACTTTTAAAAAACTTCTTCTATGAGACCATAAGGCTTAGAGTTTAGATATTTAATATGTAGCAATGCCAAGTGGTCACCTATGTAAATTCTGCCAACCTTGCCACTGGGGTCCAAATTGGCCATGGCCTGGCTTCTCATTAGACTTATAATGGGAAAAACTTCAAAAATCTTCTCTGAAACCATGAAGCACAGAACTTAGATATCAAAATTGGCTGCACGCTGGGACACTTTATCTCCCATAGACTTTATAATTGGAAAAATTTTGAAAAATTCTTTTTGCTGAAACCATAAGGCCAGAGCTCAGATATTTAGTCCATTGCAACATTAAGTGGTAACCTACATATATTCTGCCAATCATGCCCCTAGGGTCTAAATTTGGGACACCTTGGGGCTCATTAGTTCCCATAGGCGTATAATGCGAAAGACTTTAAAAATCTACTTCTCTGAAACCATAAGGCCTGGTTTGTTTGTTTGATCTGATGTTTAACGTCCTCATCAACACTGTAAAGGTCATTTTGGAGACGTTGCTTCCAATTTTGTGGGACTTTTACCCGACATTGAGATGATGTGACATCTCAAGCCCTGTCGCCCAATGAAACCAATAGGGTTTATTAGTATGGACGGTCCTCCTCGCACCGCGTTTCCTGGACAGGCTTAGATACTCTAAGCGGTTTACCAGTACTAGTGTGCGGGCCGGATTCAGCTCTGCGTGGAAGCATCATGCAGCCCATATATTTCTTCAAGCCCCCATGGGCGGGGGCCATCATAAGGCCTAGAGCTTAGATGTTAAGTATGTAGCAACATTAACTCATCCCCTAGCGTCGCTTATATGCGGCCGATAAAATACCGATGTAGTCCCGCGCGCCGCATAAAAGCGACAGGTAAATTCTTATCGGTATACTGTCCGTCGCTTACATGTGGGCCGTAAACAAGTACTCCATTTCCCGAGCGTCGCGTATATGCGACGCTTACCATTGGTCTACAAAACTCAAAAATATCGGTAAGTTCGATTTTCAGCCAATAAAAACGCAGTTTACAAACACTGTTCGAATATTTTTCTTGCCAAAAATAGAAAATTCCACGTGTTTACCGGGAAGGATAAGCGAGAATTTTGAGGTAAAAAATCATGGAAAACAGCGAAAATACGCAACCACAGCTTGCGATCGGTAATAATATAATGGAGTCTGATGTCAGTGATGGCGAATTCTCCGGTTTTGGCTCAGATGCAGCTGGAAGTGACATAGAAATTGACGGAAATTCGTCAGTTTCAAGTGTGCACACGGCAGACTTGTCCGATTTGGAGGAGGATTTGTCGGCTCTTGAGAGCGATGGCTCAGATGAGGATGCTAATGCACAGCAACCTCGCTGGCAAGTAAATGATAGGTCTGACATCAGGAAATCACCATTTGGAGGACCCCAGCCTGGCCCTACCATAACTCTTGGACCTGATGACAATGAACTAGATTTTTTTAACCTTTTCTTCCCAAGGTTTCTTCTGGAACTCATTGTTGCCCAGACCAATCTGTATGCCAGACAAAAAAATGCCCAGAGACCGGACCCAAACTGGAGAGAGGTGAATGTGAGAGAGATGATGGCCTGGTTAGGAATGAGACTGTACATGAGCATTCTGCATCTTCCACAGACCACCATGTACTGGTCTACAGATTCCTTGTTTGGCAATCTCAACATTTGCCGGGTAATGAAGCGAGACCGGTTTGACAAAATCACGCAGTACTTCCATCTTGCTGACCGACAGAGAAATCCACAAAAGGGACAGCCAGGCCATGATAAACTTCACTTGGTACGACCCGTTCTCCAAGCGGTGCAAGATACCTGTCTATGGAATTACAATCCTAACCAGAATGTGTCTGTTGATGAGGCAATGGTAAAATTTAGAGGTCGACTGTCATTTCGACAATATTTACCTGCCAAACCAACAAAGTACGGCATAAAAGTATGGATGCGTGCTGATCCAACCAACGGCTATACAAATGATTTCCAGGTGTATACAGGCAGAGAAGGTGGTAATAGGGAAGTTGGTCTTGCAACATGAGTGGTACTTGACCTGACACGGAGCATTTGGGGGCATTTCCACATTGTGAATACTGATAACTACTTCACCAGTCCGGAATTGGCCCAGCAGCTTCTGCTCCAGGATACATACCTGAGAGGGACAGTGCGAAACAACTGAAAAGGCTACCCTCTTCAGCTTCTGCCAAAAAGGGATGTCAGAAATGAAGGCCAGTTCAAGACGGCCAGCAAGGGTCATCTTACTGCCTGTGTGTGGATGGACAAAAAGCCTATTTACACTTTGTCCACTGCAGAGAACCCTGCGAACTTAGTAACTGCCGTCCAGCGCAAGTCTAGAACAGGTGAAGTCCTCCAGGTTCCAGCTCTGTCCATAATCCCAGAGTACAACAATAACATGAATGGGGTAGATGTGGCTGATCAGCTCAGAACGGAATACAGTACATACAGAACTTCCAGGAAATTGTGGGGCTACCTTTTTTGGTTTTTGTTCGACCTTGCTGTCACCAATGGTTTCATTCTGATGCGAGAATCAGCCAACCATCAACGGAGAACCAAGAACAACAGGGCAAAAGTGCGAACCATGGTGGACTTTCGGATGAACCTGGCTAAACTGTTGATCTCGGACTTCACTGACAATGAAACTGCTGCTCTTGCCACAGTCCAAGCTGGCCACTTCAGCTCCAAAGGAGACAAACGCGGAAGATGTCAACAATGTTCCAAGGATAAGCGTCGCCGTGATGTCATCTGGGTGTGTTGACAGTGCAATGTTCATTTGTGCGTTGACTGTTTCCAGCCATACCACCGGGACTTGGCAAAAAATAAGTGAAGATGCCGGTCTTGTATAAAGTGTATATAGCCTTGTAGTGCTCACCTCAAGTGAGAAATTGTGCTTTTTAGTGTTTTCTAGGGGTGGAGGGAAGTGTATGTGTAGATCAAAGTGTAAATATGAAGCAAAAGCAAAAAAAGAAAAAAAAATGCATCACATTATATCAGGTCTATGCAATGAAATTAGTTACATGGTAAATCCCACTTTTATTGATAAAACTGTAGTAAGATGTACAGGGGTATACATTACTTTTCTTATTATGATTCAAACATAGACTTTTGTGGCTCATTAGAACCACCTGGCTATGTTTGGAGCATAAAAGTGAAAAACAGAAGTACATATTTGATAACCATTCTTGCATGGACATGTTTTTAATGTCGTGAAAAAAAAAATATATATACATATTATATGTGTTTTGAGTGGTTTGGTGTTTACGTGTTTTTAATGTAATATATTAGTGCTTAAAGTGTTTCTTCAGAAATTTTTTATTCTCGTTTTGGAGTATAAATGTATTCCTGGAGATTCTCATTGAAATTATGGAAATTATGAAAGAGTAAGTCATTTTCTTTATCACCCACCCTGCATGTAATTAAGAATTTTGCATGTGTTTGCTATGCTCTTGTAGATAATTAGCTCACCTGAGCCGAAGGCTCATGTGAGGTATTAGTATATCATGAGCCGGCGTCCGTCGTCCGTCGTCCACACTTTCAACGAAGTATCTCTCTGGAACCAGTGGGCCGGCCTTGATCAAATTTCATATGAACCATCATCAGGTAGGGGGAAAGGCTGTATTAGTGCAGATCGGATGAGAATTCTGGTTGCCACAGCAACAAAGAGCTCCCATAGGCTTAACATAGGAAAAAGCTTGTCATCACTCTAGCTCTGTCAATTTTTTTCTGATCGACTTCATTCTTGCAGATAACGAGGACAGGCATGAAATCTCGATCAAGTTCGATTTTGGGCTGAATTGGATTATTCACTCAGGAGTTACGTGCCCTTGAGCGTTGAAAAAATTGCCTATTGACTTAACATGGGGAGAATGTTGTCATCACCGTAGCTGCTTCAATTATTTTCAGATTGGCTTTATTCTTGCAGATAACCAGAACAGCCATGAAATCTCGGTCAAGTTCGATAACTGGCAGAATCGGATCATTCACTTAGGAGATACCTGCCCTTGTGTGTTTTTGCATTAGGGTTAATGGGAATTTCAAAAATGTATATCTTAAAGACTACTTGGCCAACTTTGATCAAATTTCATGTGTCGCATTATTGGGCAAGTGGAAAGGCGACTTTGACAAATTTTTATGTCGAAGTTCCAGCTCTCTGCAAATAAAAGACCTACAACCATCAAAGCTTGCATAATGCTGCTCCTGGTTGTACTGATTCTGCAGGTACTTTGACCTGGTGACCTTGACCTATATTTTACGCTCCATTGACTTTGACACAATTTGCGTCAATGTTCCAGATCTTCTCAAATAAAAGGCCTGCAACCACCAAATCTTGCATAGTGGTTCTCCTAGATGTACTGACTATGCAGGTACCTTGACTTGGTGACCTTGACCTATTTTTTGCACTCCATTGACTTTAACACATTTTAGGTTGACATTCCAAATCTTCTTAACTATAAGGCCTACAACCACCAAACCTTGCATAGTGCTTCTCCTACATTTACTTACTCTGTGGGTACCTTGACCTGGTGACCTTAACCTATATTATGCACTCCAGCGACTTTTACGTCAATGTTCAATATGTCCTAAAATAAATGGCCTACAGCCACCAAACTTTGCATAGTACTTCTCCTAATTGTACTGATTTGGCACGTACCTTGACCTGGTGACCATGGCCTATATTTTTGGTCCAGTGACTTTGACACATTTTACATCAACTATCAACTGCTATGAAATTTACTTAATTAATCACAACATTCTGATTGTGGCTTCTATGACTTTTGCCCCCAGCAGGTGCGACGCCGCCTTCTGCGGAATTCTTGTTTTCAGATCAGCTTCAAACTTGCAGGTAACGAGGACAGACATAAAATCTCGGTTAAGTTAGATTTTGGGCCGAATCGGATTATTTGCCTTGGAGTTACCTGCCCTTGAGCATAAAAAAATACGTTGTGACCACGATAGCAACTTTATTTTTATTCAGATCAGCTTCAAACTTGCAGGTAACGTGGACAGGCATAAAATCTCAGTTAGGTTCGAATCGGAATATTGACCTCGGAGTTACATGACATTGAGCGACAAAAAATTTGCCCATAGACTTTACATAGGGAAAATGTTGTGACTTCGATAGCGACTTGAATTTTTTTCAGATCAGCTTCAAACTTGCAGGTAACGAGGACAGACATAAAATCTCGGTTAAGTTCGATTTTGGGCCGAATCGGATTATTTGCCTTGGAGTTACCTGCCCTTGAGCATAAAAAAATACGTTGTGACCACGATAGCAACTTTATTTTTATTCATATCAGCTTCAAACTTGCAGGTAACGAGGACAGGCATAAAATCTCGGTTAAGTTCAATTTTGGGCCGAATCGGAATATTGACCTCGGAGTTACGTGACCTTGAGCGACAAAAAATTTGCCCATAGACTTAATTAGGGAAAATGTTGCGACTACGATAGCGACTTGAATTTTTTTCAGATCAGCTTCAAACTTGCAGGTAATGAGGACAGACATAAAATCTCGGTTAAGTTCGATTTTGGGCCGAATCAGAATATTTGCCTTGGAGTTACCTGCCCTTGAGCATAAAAAAATACGTTGTGACCATGATAGCAACTTTATTTTTATTCATATCAGCTTCAAACTTGCAGGTAACGAGGACAGGCATAAAATCTCGGTTAAGTTCGATTTTGGGCCGAATCGGAATATTGACCTCGGAGTTACGTGACCTTGAGAGACAAAAAAATTTGCCCATAGACTTCACGTAGGGAAAATGTTGTGACAGAAATAGCGACTTGAATTTTTAGCTCACCTGAGCCAAAGGCTCCAGTGAGCTGATAGTATACCAAGGCTCCAGAGTCCGTCGTCTGTCGTCCGTCCATCCGTCGTCCACACTTTCAATGAAGCATATCTCAGAAGGCAGTCGACCAATCTTGTTTAAATTTTATGTGTAGCACCATTGGGCAAGGGGAAAGGCTGCATTAGGTTTTGGAGCTAGTCTGGTTCATTTGTTCCTTCATTCTTCTTTCTCTCCATATAGAGATAATAGACCAATGTTAAATTTTTAATCAAAGATTTCTCAGGAACTATAAAAGCTAGAAGCATCAAATTTGGTATTCAATAGAATAATGATGACTTATTTTGTGTAAGAGACATTGGGCTTTCTCAGCTTATTTGTTCATCTGTTCTTTCATTCTTCTTTCTCTCCATTTTGACCAATGTTAAATTTTCGTCAAAGATTTCTCAGGAACTATAGAAGCTAGAAGTCTCAAACTTGGAATGCAATGCAATAATGATGACTTATATCCTGTAAGGGTCAATGGGCTGGATTCTATTAGCAGCTTGAGATGTCATTTCATCTCAATGTCGGGTAAAAGTCCCACAAAATTGGAAGCAACGTCTCCAAAATGACCTTTACAGTGTTGACGGGGACGTTAAACCTCAAATCAAACAAAAATCTATTAGCAGATTTAGTAGTCAAGTCTGTGAATTGTTAAAACTTAAGTTCCTCAGGTGAGCGGTTTAGGCTCATTGAGCCTCTTGTTTTTTCATCTACCTTTGTGTCAAATTTCAAAGTCCAGACACTTGTAATAATTGAATTATACATAAAATAACATTGCAAACCCCAGTTTCAAAATTCATTTCTAATCAAAGTTAGAAAATGTCTAGGGAGATAGGCACTGAAATACTGATAAGCCTCCCAGGTATCAGCTGCAGCAGTATTTGCCAGGGAATGAGTGGAGATAAGAGTCTAGGGGATAATGAGTTAAGTGGTGACCTACATAAATCCTGCCAATCATGCCCCTGAGGTCCAAGTTAGCCACGCCCCTGGGCTCATTAGCTAACTTAGTCTTATAATTGGAATAACTTCATTAATCTTTTTCTCTGAAACCATAAGACTAAGAGCTTAGATATTTAGATAGTAGCAAAGTTAAGTGGTCACCAACATAAATCCTGACACGTAGGGCTCATTGGCTCCCATAGACTAACCGTAAAAATTTGACTGGGTCCCTTTCTCTATGGTTCTAATGTGATATTTTCCTTATACTTGTTTTTAAGAAGGTTCATATTTTTTGCCCTTTCTGTTTGGACCCTCTGCTATGGCTGGATAATGGCTAGAATGTGCAAAATTGGTCCAAAGCATGACATGATAACTCAGTTATGCAAGTGATTTTCTGTGGACAACTGCACTTTATCCGTAGAAACTAAAGGTCTATCAAATGATGTGCTGTAAAAGAAACAAAAAGATCGTTAAAGCCTAAATATTTAAAGTATTTAAAGGTCCTGTCTAGCAGTGGATTCATTCCTTGCTTTTTCAAAGGGTCGGTCTGAAAGCTCCAAGACACCCCAAGACACCACAAGATACCACAAGACACCCCAAGACACCTTTATTATTACACATTTATTATTATTATTTATATATTATGATATAATTGAAGCGATTTTTGAGAACAAATTTACATTTGACCACGTTTAGAGTACCTGGTAGCAGTACAAACAGATATCAGTATATACAGATATATACACATTGTTATAAACAGCCCGTCGATTCGTAGCCACAGTGTTATACATTATTTTCCTTATTCCTGCTCTAATAGAAGTAAAGCCAAAGATCAGGAATCCATATAATTAAACAACAGCTCCCATCAGAGACACCAAGGGAAAGAAACACAAAATGAAACAACTGGACCCTAATGGAAAGATCACTAGTGGAAAGCCAAAAGGACAGTTACTTTCCCACAAAATGGCCAATTGGCTGTCCAAAACAAAATATAAGCAATACACACTCAAAGACAAGCCATAACAAAAATAAACCATGACAGAAGAACCGCCCTGGAACGGTCAGCGAAACGAACTCCACCGTAGCCACAACCCCCACTAGCCCATAGACAGTTTGGTAAGATATAAATAGGCGAGCGTCTGACCTTCTTTGTTGGTGGGTCCGTCAGCCTAGGTCTTCAAGCATCGTTGTAACACTGGACCTAGAATCATAATTGTTAGCGGTGCATCTAGAGGTTCGGCGCTATATTTTCTCGATTTGAGCTGTTTTGTCTTTAGTGTGTGGATTCCATATCTGGGAAGCGTATTCGAGTTTGGGGCGGACCAGCGTGTTGTAGGCAGATAAATCCCAAACTTGAGAATATATAACAAGAGAATACCATTTTATCTCTATAACTTCTTAGTATTGTGCTGGTTTTAACTTTTAACTTTTCCTGCTATAAATGTCTAAGATGGTATGGCAATTAACAACAAAGGCCATAGATAAGTGTCTTGGGGTGTTTATTATATTGCCGAATTGCCTCCACTGATAGCTACAAGAGTATATACAGTGCATTGTGTAACTGTTTAGGACGTAAAAAGCGTCTTAATTTGGTTTATTTAATACTTTGAGGTATTGGAAACCTTTTAACACTCTTGTGAAAAGAAATAATTAATATATTTTGATGTCTTGGGGTGTCATGTGGTGTCTTGGGGCTTTCAGACTGACCGTTTTTCAAAAGCCACATTCCCCAGAAAGCAACCCCATTCCCCCCCCCCCCCCCCCTGCTAATTTTCATTGTTTATGATAATGGGGTCATGAATATTAATGAAGCAAAAGTTTTCCAATGTTTGCATAATTAAGGCTGACACAATTAATCGTACAATCGATTAATCGATCCATAAATTCCACAAAAATGATTATCATGTCTGATTTGCTTTTAATCGATTTCTTGATCGGTACACTTTACTACCCAAAGTTATGCCTAAAATAGCTGGATGAGTGGCAAACAGTGCAGACCCTGATGAGTATGTGGTGTCTCATCTGGGTCTACACTGTTTGCTCAGGCCTGTCTGTTCAAATATTCATATGGTAAAGTGGAACGTATGGTAAGAATCATGCTCAGACAGAAAGCCAGACAGGTAAAATTATGACAAAAACCTTAGGGAGTACTAATCGATTATCGATCTCAATGACATGACTGATAATCGATTACCTTTTCAGCTCCGATTAGCCAGCCCTATGCATAATCAAATAATTTTATGATATCTTTCACAGGTCTTGATCATACTATTTTCTGGCACATCGTTAACATTTGAAAGGGAGACAAGTCAAACTCACAAAAACGTTATATCTCAAAGATTTGTCTCACATTGAAGTTCACCTAAGGAAACACGAAAGTTTATTAATGCCTGTCACATGGCAAAACACCTTTTTAGTGCAAATTAAGAGAGTTTTACATCCTTTCATAACTTTTTTGTTGGAAACTCAAGTCTAACACGGATTGAGTGTCATAAGGTAAATAGATGCTTTGAATTAAATAAACACTGGTACTCTAGTATCGACTTTTGTAAGACCAATATTCAGATGTTAGATAATTTCTCACACAATTTGCACTAGAATTATACTGATGTAGACAGTATCAGACCTAGTCCCAACTATCTTGGAACCAAGAGCAATCACTGTTATGCTTAACAACCCACAATTGGATCGCAGAAAACACGGAAGAGGTCCTAGACCTCATTTATAAGTGGTGTCTAAAAAATTGGGCTCATTTTGCGGGTAAAAATTCCTGTCTTATAGTCAAATTGTTACAGCATAATGGGAAAAACTTCAAAAATCTTCTTTTAAATCATAAGGCCCAGAGGTTAGACATTTAGTATGCAGGAATGTTAAGTGGTCACCTACATCCTGCCAACCATTCCCCTATGGTTCAAATCGGCCATGCCCTGGTACTCAATAGCTCCCATAGACTTAAAATGGGAAAACTTGAAAAAGCTTCTTCGCTGGAACCATAAGGCAATTTTAAATGGTCACCTGCATAAATCCTCCCAACTATGCCCCTAGGGTCCAAAGTGGTCACACCCGGGGCTTATTAGCTTCCATAGACTTATAATGGGAGAAACTTCAAAAATTTTCTCCTGAATCATTAAGGCCCAATGCTTAGATATTTAGGATGTAGCAACGTTAAGTGATCACCAACCTGCAAACCATACCCCTGGGGTCCAAACTGGCCATGCCCCAGGGCTCATTAGCTCTTGAGACTTAAAATGGTAAAAACTTCAAAAATCTTTGCGAAAACCGTAAGGCCAAGAGCTAAGATATTAAGTATGTAGCAAAGTTAAGTGGTCACATATATAAATCCTGCCAATATGGCCTTAGGGTCCAAATTGGCCATGCCCGGGGGCTCATTAGCTCCAATAGACTTATAATGGGAAAAACTCAAAAAAAGCTTCTTCCCTGAAACCATTCAGCCCAGAGCTTAGCTAGTATGTAGCAACATTAAGTGGTAACATGAATAAATCCTGCCAACCATGTCCCTTGAGTCCAAATTGGCCATGCCCATGGGCTCATTAGCTCCCATAGACTAATGGGAGAAAAGTCAAAAATCTTCTTTTAAACCATTAAGTCCAGAGCTTAGATATTTAGTATGTAGCAGCATTAAGTGGTCACCTACATAAATTCTGCCCCAAGGGACCAAATTGGCCACACCCCAGGGCTCATTAGTTCCCGTAGACTTATAATGAAAAAAAAAAAAAAAAAAAACACTTCAAAAATCTTCTTCTCTGAAACCATAAGGCCCAGAGCTTTCTCTGAAACCATGAGGCCCATAGCTTAATATTTTCTATGTATCAATATTTAGTGGTCTCCTCCATAATTCCTGCCAATCAAGCGCTTTATATCTCAGAAACCATTCAGATCCTCACCCCTGATCCATATATACTGACCGAAAATAGAAACTATACACTTTTAAATCTTCTCTCCTGATATAACAAGTGAATAATTCAATCAAATATTACCGATAAAGGATTAGACTATCTATTGACATGGATCCTGTAATAAATTAAGGAAAATCTGGTGTTCAAAATAAAAGTTTTCGGGGAAAATGTTAAAAAGTGCATTTTTCACAAAATCTTTATGTAATCGAATTTAGACTGCAACGTGTTTGCGTATAGGCAATGAGCCAAAAGAAAGGAATAAGAAAAGAACATAACATCTAAAAATTATTGAGAAACAAAAAATCTATTGAAATCTCAAAAATTGTATTTTTCAGCGGAATTTTCAAAATGATGCTTTTGGCCAAAAATCGACGCATAAACGCCTTCAATCATTTTAACATCTTCATTTGTATCATAAATAATGAATAAAATAACAACTGCAATCAGAGATGCCATACTTTGGGCTCACTTCCGGTATCTTGATCCAATATTTCAAGGTCGATAACTTTTCTACCATTGCGAAATATTTCATTTTGTAAACAATTTGCCCTACGCTAGCTTGTGAGTAACAATTGGTAAAAGTGGAAATTATCAAGAAGCTAAAATTCTATTGAAATTTCAAAAACTGTATTTTTCAGCAAAATTTTCAAAATACTGCCTCAAGCCAAAAATCGACGCAAAAACACCTTAAATTGTTTTAACATCTTCATTTGCAATTTAAATACCGTATTCGCCCTAATTACCGCACCGTGCGCTTAGTTTTTTCAAAAATCGTGTCAAAAAATCACAGTGAAAAGTCTACCTAATTAGCGCACACTCAATGCGAAAACAATAGCTTCTGAGATGATGCATACTGATATTTAATGGGACAGAAAAGGATACTAAAGCATTGCCTCTACTGTTGAAGAAATAACGGTAAGTTTTTTTTATAGATTTACTGTGAGAGCTTCCATGGGGAGGTTACTGTAAAGTGTGCGCTTATGCATTTTCTTTTCAAAAAAAGCTTTGGTGTGCGCTTATAGGAGCATGTGCGGTAATTAGGGCGAATACGGTATTGATTAAAACAAACAAAGTAATCAAAAATGCCTTATTTCTGGCTCTTTTTCGGTATTTTGGTCCAATATTTAAAGGTCGATAACTTTTCAACCATTGCCAAAATTTTCATTTTGTAAACAATTTTCCAAACGTGAGTTGATAAATAATGATCGCTTAGAATGGAAATCACATTCGTGACACAAAAAGTTGACTCGATTGAAACTTTAACACCAAGATTTTGACCCTTGCCTTGAAACTGTGGCCCTGCCCGATAATCCGTAGCTAAAATTCACCATTTTATTCAATACATCAGTAGCAGACATTCCACTGATGATTATTTACATCACCGGAATTCAAATTTCATTGAAATGTTTTGCCAGTGACAATTCAAAAATGAGTGTATAGTTTCTATTTCCGGTGAGTATATATTCTTATTCTTTAGTATGCATCCAGTTAAAAAAGGGAGATATTAGTAAGTTAAATTACCTTGATCGGTAGGATAAATTATCAGGTACAATTAACCTATTCAGTACCAGAAACCCCTAAAGAGCTACCTTGGCAAACAGTGCAGAATGCGGCGTCTGATCAGGGCCTACACTGTTTGCAAAAAGTTCAGCCATTTTGCAAATAAATTTGGAAGAAAACTCAACCTGACACCGCTAAATTTTGAAATGGACTCCTGCTATATATAAGGAGGAAGATTTGGTACAAAAGGGTTAAAGGATTCCATTAGCATGTTTAGTAAACAAGTCTGTGAGTTGTTCAAACATCACCATATTTGCATTATTTGCTGGATCCAAGCTTGCACATTGTCAATATTGGAAAAACAGGTAACCAGAACCCCTGACCTTTCAAGGTCCGGGGGGTCTGGTTACCTGTTTTTCCAACACTGATAACCTTCAGACTAGGAACCAGCAGATAATGCAAATAAGGTGAATAAGTTTCTCGGCTGAGAGGTTTAGGCTCATTGAACCTCTTGTTCTAATTTTAGAACTGGTATGGTATTTAGCCCTTATCTTGCTGAATATTCATCTAAGCCACACCCATTTCTGTCTATCAACCAATCAAATATCTTGATGTAATTTATTGCTACAAATTCATAAACTGTATGCCAAACAGTGTAGATCCTGATCAGATGGCTTCTTCAGAAGCCATCTGATCTGGATCTACACTGTTTGCAAAGATAGGGGTCGTCGTGAACAGCAAGATAAGGGTTAGGGTAAATATGGCAAGTAATAAGTTTCTCTTGTTTACAGAAGAGCAGGACCAGCTGGACATGTCCCTAGAGACTGGACCACTAGATGATCTGACATTCAATATTGAAAATCTACAGTTCTCCACATTCCCATCCAATCAGCCAGCCAAGGCTAACACTGCAGTAACTCAGAGGTACACTCTTAGACCAGGCATTAGGATAAATTACCCATGTGAGATAAGGTTTTCTGTTATGTCTCCATATGACAGCTATAATAGCTGCAAATATACAATAATATATATGTAAAATACCTATCGTAAGACCACCTTAGGGACATAAAGACCACTTTTGAACAGTCCCAAATGTTGTCCGTTGCTGGAGGATCCTGGGTGTAGAAACACAAAGAAAGATCAGCTGCAGCCTTCTGAATACATGTATGTATTGAAAAGCAGAATTAGTCTTAATTTTGCCTATGCGTCTGGGGGCTTGGAAAAATAGATTGGGCTGCATGGTGCTTCCATGCAGAGCTGAAACCGATCGAACATTTAAGTACTGATAAACGACTAAGAAGTTCTAAGTTTGCCGTTTGCCCAGGCAAAGTGATGCGAGTCATACCTTCCCTTAAACTATATAAGTTCTTTTTGACAGTAGTGCTCGAGATGCCATTAACCCCCAGCATAGGAAGTTAGGGGTGGGTGGGGGTGGGGGGGTGTTATATGCGAAGTATGGATGTACTGTTTTCACATCTGTCCATCCATCCATCTCCATCTGTCCATTCATCTGTCATTTCTGCTCAATATCTTGAAAAGTAAGTGATGGATTTTGCATATGAATTGATATTGACAACCTCTAGCTTGGGATTGTTACGGCATTTTGCGTTTATTTTCAACAGAGTTATGGTCTTTGTATGACGTCAAAAATTCATTTCCGCTCAATATCTTAAGGAAGAATCAATGGATTTTGATCAAATTTGGCATGTGTATTTATATTGGCAAGATATAGCTTGGGATTTTTAAACAGCATTTTGTGTCATATTTTCAGCAGAGTTTTCCCTTGAAAGACATCAGAAATTTGTATTCGCTCAATATCTTGAGAAAGAATAGATGGATTTTGATCAGATTTGTAGTAATGTTGACAAGATATAGCTTGGGATTGTTGCATGGCATTTTGCATCTATTTTCAGTTATGGCCTTTGTTTCATCTGAATGTTGGGTAAATTGTGGATCATTGTTAAAACTGCCATATTGAAATGGTTTCTATTGAGAACTCATATTTTATGTTTTTGAGCAAAAGTGAGAAAATCCATATGTACCCTTCTAAATTATAGTTTTCTTCATTTAAAGAGAGGGGCTTCCCCAGACTTTCGGATGAGTCTTTTAAACGAGGTCCCATCTCCATATGACCTCAGCTGTTGGTGGGACGTAAAACTCAAACACTCACTCACTCTCACTCATATAAAGAGAGGTGTATCAGGATGTTTGTTAGACAGGGACCTTATCAAACCCTTTTGAGAGGGGGAGGATGATAAAGTATCCTCAATGGTTGACACCTTGTTTAACCACAGCACAAGATGTAGTTTGCAGTGCAGCATCACTGACAGCTTATTAATTAATGGCCTATCTTTTAGTGACAGAGAATTGATGTACTGTACTTGTACAGATTTTTGCGATGTGTAAATGTTGGCAAAATTCTTGATCAGCAAAAATTTGCAAACATGAATACACATAAATGCAGCAAGATATTTGTGAATTACAAATCTATAGAAGAACTTAGCAAATCTGTGAACTTAGATACCTGTGAATCAGTGATTTTTTACAAATTTTCAACTATGAGACCTTGCGTCCCAAATCGGAAAGTATGAGTCCCAGTATTTGGAGGGAAAAAAGGGAAGCAAAAAAAAAAAAAGATTGGTTCAGTATAGTTAAAAATAATGTGGTGATGAATGAATATAGGGATCAACCATGGTTTTATATGCATTAACATTTGCAGGGTCCCGTGGAAGCTATTTGAACATGAGGCTGAGGGATCGGGCAAATGTTAATGCAATAAAATAACCATGGATGATCGTTGTTCTTGCATAACTCATGAATCTAACAGCAAATTTTGACCAAAACGCCCAAAAGCTCCATATAAACTCTTCAAATGCGACCGGCGAACCAACATGCCCGCCAGTTCAGAATGTTGTTTACAATGACGTTGTTACGCAATAACCATCTGACGTCATCATAGAGCCCTAAAACGCTGCGTTCAGGGCGATATTGTAACGTCGCTCAACGTAAGGTAACAAAGCAAGGCCCGTCTTGTGATATCAAAAGCTCAACATTCATGTTCAAACAGCATGCAAAGGAGCAGTCTCTATAAGGCTATTTTCATGGCCACAACCGATTTCCTTTAAACTTTGTAGCTTCAAATTGGTACATATTGACTGACTAATGGTGAATTTTTAGACTCTTTGGTCCACTGGTTTTTGCTGTATACACTATTAAAGTGGGCGGGGTAATGTCACCCCATCAAGGGTATACCAACAAAAATGCTATTATTTTTGTTCAAAGTGCATGACTGGAGGCGATGTTTGCCGTATGCTTAACACCCTTTTAAGCATAACAGCCGGTGATAACAGTCTTATAAATATCAAACAAGAGAAGAGTTTATACGCGCTTGTAAGTTGTACCCAAATATCAGTAATATTTATTCCCCAACTTTACGAAAAAACACAACACCTTAACAGTTTTCATCTTATTTCAAAGATCTTTCATAAATATAATGTTGATGTAATAGTCATTCTAGGTATATGTCAGAATTATTGTTAGTTCATAAAACTTAAGAATTACCTGCCCCTGAAATTGGATTTTGCCCATTTTTTTTTAAATCGGAGTGCATTTATCCGTTTGTAGTACTCACAACTTCATTTGAAAGTGAATAAACCGATTCCATGCAAATATTATTACATAGATGTGGACAAGGAAGTCATTTGATTTAATAGTGCATGCTAGTATTTCCTTTTTTTTTTTTTTTTTTTTTTTTTGGTTATATATGAACTCTTAATTTCCAGGTGCAAATGGAACATTTGTCAACTGTCAAACATTTTTGACCACCAAAGCAGGCTTTGCTCATATTGTGGAACCTCATTTTAGACTGATACTGTGCTTAAATATAAACCTGTATGGTCTCACGACATGTTTAAGAATTTGTTAATTTACTGATCTTCCTCTGAATCGCTAGATGTACTCCATGTGTCATCAGCAGCATCATAAACAAAATCAATATGTTCCCGGCTTGGTTTTGCTTCACTATTTTCTGTTATGTTCCGGTAATATCCCATATACCAGAGAACAGAAGCCACATGTGCGCAACATCCCACGGTACGCGCTCCACTTCTGCACCCACAATACCACCCAGTGATTGGGTTCAGTCCTTGTGTATATTCAACCCACATGTTATATGTTTTATTAGACGTGTGGCAAGAACGTATCTGTGCTCTGAGAACACCATCTTCTTCTTTGTGTGCCATTATCTCATATGATCCATTGCCGTCAAAATGTTCATTTGTGTAGGATTTGGCTTGTTTCAGCTGGTAAATACTCAGTTTCAAATCCCTGAGTTCATCCTCAGTCATCTCTGGGAAATTCTCAAGTTTCTCATCATCGATCTTTATCCAGATAACCCGTTTTTTACCAGCCATTTTCGTCGCGCCTGCTATTAGCATGGCGCGATATAGGCGCCCGGTTTTCTGTCCGTTCGTCCGTTCGTCAAGGCTTCAACATTTGCGACAACCCTATCGTTCACCCTAATGGTCAAGTTTATTTCTCAAGAACTATAAGAGCTTCATTAATGATACTTGGTACAAACTTGTATCTGGGGATGACAACTTACATGCAAGCATACGTATTTGACCTTGACCTACACTTCATGGTTCACTGACTTTGTAAAATATTGCGACCACCCTAGCGTTCACCCTAATGGTCAAGTTTATTTCTCAAGAACTATAAGAGCTTCATTAATGATATGTGGTACAAACTTGTATCTGTGGATGGCAACTTGAATGTCAGCATCCATATTTGACCTTGACCTACATTTCATGGTTCACTGACTTTGTAAAATATTGCGACCGCCCTAGCGTTCACCCTAATGGTCAAGTTTATTTCTCGAGAACTATAAGAGCTTTATTTATGATATTTGGTACAAACTTGTATCTGGGGATGATAACTTAAATGCAAGCATCCATATTTAACCTTGACCTATATCTCATGGTTCACTGACTTTGTAAAATATTGCGACCACCCTAGCGTTCACCCTAATGGTCAAGTTTATTTCTGAAGATCTATAAGAGCTTCATTAATGATATTTGGTACAAACTTGAATCTGGGGATGACAACTTAAATGCAAGCATCCATATTTGACCTTGACCTAAATTTCATGGTTCACTGAATTTGTAAAATATTGTGACCACCCTAGCGTTCACCCTAATGGTTAAGTTAATTTCTCAAGAATTATTAGAGCTCCATTAATGATACTTAGTACAAGCTTGCATTTGCGAATGGGATCTTTTGAGCAAGCATCTATGTTTGACCTTGACCTACATATCATGGTTCGATGACTTTGCGCGCCACATGCGCGACATAGCCTTCGGCGGAATTCTTGTTACGACCTTATCCGGCAGCTTATTTGGAGCTATTGCTAGGGCCATCATTCTTCTAGCAATTACTTTACCTGAATCTTTGCTTGTTACCAAAGGTAGTCTAAATGCATTGCACAATGAGCAAACAATCCTTACATAGTCGCCAACATATGGTATTTGACTATTGGGCATTGTGTTGCTAAGGGCTTTCCACTTTTTAATTCTCCCATTAGCTGATTCGACAGCCCATCTCACCTTTGTAACTAGCCTTGACTCATTCGCCTCTTCAGTCGTATGTTGCTTTTGAGATTTGTTTAGGAAGTAAGGCATATGAGAATTGATTCCAAAATCCTTTAGTATATCTATAGCATCCCCGAAGCCGCGGTCTACAACGAGAACATCATCTTTTTCAAACCAGTCAGTAATATTTTCTGCATTAGTCTTTAACATGTGTTCGGTAATCTCAGAAGCAATATACGACTGAAGAGGCGAATGATTCAAGGCTAGGTACAAAGTGAGATAGGTTGTCGAATCAGCTAATGGGAGAATTACAAAGTGGAAGGCTTAGCAACAAAATATCCAATAGTAAAATACCATATGTTGGCGACTATGTAAGAATTGTTTGCTCGTTTTGCAATGGGTTTAGACCACAAGGACTGAACCCAATCACTGGATGGTACTGTTGGTGAAGAAGTGGCGCTCGTTCCGTGGGATGTTGTGCTCATGTGCTTGCTAGCATGCACTATTAAATCAAATGACTTCTTTGTCCACATCTATTTAATTATATTTGCATGGAATCGGTTTATTCACTCCCAAATGAAGTTGTGAGTACTACAAACGGATAAATGCACTCTGATTTAAAAAAAATGGGTAAAATTCAATTTCAGGGGCAGGTAACTCTTAAGTTTTATGAACTAACAATAATTCTGACATATACCTAGAATGACTATTACATCAACATTATATTTATGAAAGATCTTTGAAATAAGTTGAAAACTGTAAAGGTGTTGTGGTTTTTCGTAAAGTTGGGGAATAAAAATTACTAATGTTTGGGTACAACTTACAAGCGCGTATAAACTCTTCTCTTGTTTGATATTTATAAGACTGTTATCACCGGCTGTTATGCCTTAAAGGGTAGTAAGTATACGGCAAACATCGCCTCCAGTCATGCACTTTGAACAAAAATAATAGCATTTTTGTTGGTATACCCTTGATGGGGTGACATTACCCCACCCACTTTAATAGTGTATACAGCAAAAACCAGTGGACCAAAGAGTCTGAAAATTCACCATTAGTCAGCCAACATGTACCAATTTGAAGCTACAAAGTTTAAAGGAAATCGGTTGTGGCCATGAAAATAGCCTTAAAGAGACTGCTCCTTTCATAATTTGAACATGGTTTTTACTGTTTGAGCATGGCTTTTGTTCCATTTGATAATGGCTTCAAACAGCCATGCGCATAGGTATTTATGCAAGAATGTCTATTATCTGTTATTTGCAATGAACAGAATCAATCATCAACCTGTGTTGTTTACTAGCCCAAAGAAATCCAGCTAAAGTGTACGTTTTTGTGTCTATTTTCTGAGTCTTTTCCGGAGGAATGTTTTCTACTTTCGTTTTTGATAAATGCACACGGCAACATGTGCGTGAAATTTACTTCATGCACAATGCAGGTAAAATCCCAAACGTTTCCTCCTGATTGGGACACCAGCTATCTAAGCAGGTGCTGACAAATCCATTGCCCGGCCGCCTGGGACAAGACCGAAATCGCGCCGGGCAGGTGCACTTTGACCTTACGACGCCCGGTCGAGCAAGTGCAAAAAAATCGTCTACAACTGTCAGTCTTTAGAGTCCTTAAATACGGTAAAACTAGAGTTAGTAAATCACAATAATTGCTGCACTGTACTGCTTTGTCGACAATTCAGAGACAAACCGTCTGTGTATTTATAACGGTTCAATTATGACACTATTGTTAATCCCTTTCATATAATTGCCAAGTAAACATGATTGCCCTGCGGTGCATGTTTTTCATTTCTGGTGTACGGCACTATCGATAAGCCAACTTGAACAAGGTGTGAAAATATGGTCAAGTTATAAATGTCTCTTATTTGCGTTTATCCCCCTATCATGAAATTTAATCCACAATCAATGTGAAAATGATTTAATCGCTCCTCAGACAATTAGCTACATCTAACGGTAGATGTATGCAAAATAAAAACGGACTATTCTACTATCTCGTGAATGGTTATGTTTTGGTGCCAAATAGCAGACGCTAGGTGGGGCAAGTCAAACGCTGTTGTTCGAGCTTCTGGGGATAATTTGGGAGCTGTGCAAAACACGTCTATTCACAACCGTTTAGCTATCGAGAAAATATTTTTACTGGTTCGATACAATTTTTGTTGCACCTGCTTTAGCAGGAAGACATAGGCGTGCAAGTTTCCGTCTGTCCGGTTGTCCATCCATTCATTCGTCCAGTTGTCCATCCGTCTTTCCGTCAACATTTTACACTGGGTGTCTTGTCAACTCCTCCGACAGTTTCATACTGATTATTTTGAAACTTTGCGTGTGTTTTTGCCATGGTGATTTGGACTTTATCGTCGGATCATTTTTTGTCACTTTTTCCACATTGTGAACTTAGTCATTTTTAACCTTCAATTAATATATGATGCATGTGCTTTTGCCATGGTATGAGGATGCGCATGTGGTTTGGACTTTATCGTCGGATCATTTTTTGTCACTTTTTCCACATTGTGGACTTAGTCATTTTTAACCTTCAATTGATATATGATAGGTAACTCCTCTTGCAGTTTTCATTTTGAAACTTTGCGTGTGCTTTCGCCATGGTATGAGGATGTGCATGTGGTTTCGACATAATTCTCAGAATATTTTTTTTCACTTTTTGCACTTTATGAACTTAGCCATTTTTAAGCTTCATTTGATATACGATAGGTACCTCTTGTCATCGCAACTCCTCCTACAGTTTCATACCGATTATTTTGAAACTCTGTGTGTGTTTTTGCCATGGTATGAGGATGCGCATGTGGTTTGAACTTTATCTTCGGATAAATTTTTTTCACTTTTTCCACATGGTTAACTTAGTCATTTTTAACCTTCAATTGATCTTTGATAGGTACCTCTTGTCATTGCAACTCCTCTTGCAGTTTTATACTGATCATTTTGAAACTTTGCATGTGCTTTTGCCATGGTATGAGGATGCGCATGTGGTTTGGACTTTATCGTCGGATCATTTTTTGTCACTTTTTTCCACATTGTGGACTTAGTCATTTTTAACCTTCAATTGATATATGATAGGTACCTCTTGTCATCGCAACTCCTCTTGCAGTTTTATACCGATCATTTTGAAACTTTGTGTGTGCTTTCGCTATGGTATGAGGTTGTGCATGTGGTTTCGACATAATTCTCAGAATATTTTTTTTTCACTTTTTGCACATTGTGAACTTAACCAATTTTAAGCTTCAGTTGGTATACAATAGGTACCTTTTGTCATCGCAACTCCTCTTACAGTTTTATATTGATCATTTTGAAACTTTGTGTTTGTTTTTGCTATGGTATGAGGATGTGCATGTGGTTTGAACTTTATCTTGGGATCAATTTTTATCACTTTTTTTACACTGTGAACTTAGTCATTTTTTACCTCAGATATATAGGCTATGGATTCTTCTCAAAGCCCTTTATTCATTTCTTCTGCCTTAAATAAACGTTTATTTTTTTTTGTGTGGTGCAGGTGGGGAGCAGGTGCGACATCAACTTCACCGCAGTTGAATCTCTGGTTTATGAACGATATACACCCCATTAAAATAAAACAATGGCTTAAACACGTGTGGGGTTGCTGGCATCGGATTATTTACCGATCATGTGCAGAAAAATGGTATTGGTGGTTTGTGATCGGCGATTTGGATGGTGGAAAACTTTGATGTTCCCATTGAACTTGCTTGTGTGAAAGTTTGGACTCGTTTTGGATGGAAGGGATCCTCCTCTTGTGGTTGGATCATTAAATTGTACCTGTATCGATTTTTCGGTGACTTGTTGGGCAGTTGAAGGTTCAGTAAAAGTGTGGTATTTTATCACTTCCGCCGATATTTACAGCCATGAAAACAAAAGTTGGATATTTCGGCCATTAAATTTTTGCATCCGACGGACGCACATATTATATGATTGTGCGTCCTCAGTCCTATTTGTGCATCCTAGACGCAGGTCGCAGGGGTAAAGAAATCACTGGTGAATATGCATGGTTCTGAAGAAATGCTAACATTTGTATATGCAAAATTACATGTAAGCATGATTACTTACAGTATTGGGCCAACCCTATTGTTGATATAAGAACATTGCAATTCTGACAAAAGTATACACTGATCTCTATGTTTCATGAGATAAAACTAGAAACACTGTTGTTTTTAAATGTTTCCTCTACACACTTTCTGTTTCATTGACTCAACCCTTATCCTGCTGAATAAATTAATTTGCTACACCCATTTCTGACTGTCAGCCAATCAAATTGCTTGAAATAATGTATATATTCAAATTCACAAACTGAATGACAAATAAACAAAAAAATAGTGTAGATCCTGATCAGATGGCTTCAACAGAAGCCATCTGATCTGGATCTACACTGTTCGCAAGGGTGTGGGTTATTATGGTACAGTAGGAGCAAAAGTATTTTCTAGTTAACAGTAATTACTTGGCCGTCACTTTCCAGTATATAAATATTTATTATGTTTTCTAGCGCCACCAGCAGTAAGGAATCTCCAGACTCAGGGGAGATAACCTCAGGAGCAACAAGAACTACTGACAAACAGAAATATGGTAAGCAAGTTTTGGAACTCTACTATACACCACAACCTCATTATAACACTGTTTGGGATCTAAAGGAAAAATCATGTTTAAATCAATGTAATTAACCATTTGTGTTAAAACTTAACAAAATTTTACAGATTATATTAAAAAAAAGTACCATCAAATTTTGTGATAATTTTTGTCACCTTTAGTAACGGAAACCCAAAAAGGGATACTTGGCAAACAGTGAAGGCCCAGATCAGACACCGCAAAATGCGGCGTCTGATCAGGGCCTACACTGTTTGCAAAATGTTCAGCTATTTTCCAAACAAATTTTTAAGATAACATAACCTGTCACCCCTAAATTTCAAAATGGAAGATTCCATTTGGTGCAAAAGGGGTTAAGCATTGTGCGATATAGGAGCCCAATTTTCCATCCATTTATTTCTCAAGCTGTCAATATTTGTAACAACCTTAGCATTCACCTTAAGGTTCATGTCCATACAGGCAGGACATAGGCTTTGGCCCCCGCCCATTGGGGCTTGAAGAAATAAATGGGCTGCATGATGCTTCCACGCAGAGCTGAAAACGACCCACACATGAGTACTGGTAAAACACTTAGAGGATCTAAGCCTACCTAGGCAAAGCGGTGTGAGTCACATCGTCCATGACTATAAACCTTATTGGTTTCATTGGGTGGCAGGGCTTGAGATGTCATTTCATCTCAATGTCAGGTAAAAGTCCCACAAAATTGGAAGCAACGTCTCCAAAATGACCTTTACAGTGTTGACAGGGACGTTAAACCTCAAATCAAACAAACAAAAAAGGACATATGCTTTTCTATATACTTTGTCATTTTCATGTTTTTGGGATGCATCTTTGTGTTATATCCAAACCATGTTATAATGAACAGTCTTATAAAAAGGATGTGGTATACCTGCAGGATGGGATTATTTCCACAAAAAAGAATTTGCCTCCCCGCTTGTAATTGTGCCTTTGGCATTGTGAATTAATATGTGTTTGGCCTTGTGAATTAATATTTCTTTGGCATTGCAAATCAATAAATATTTGACATTGTGAACTAATGTACTATGCCTTTAACAATGTGAATTTGTATGCCTTTAACAATATGAATTAATATGCCTTTAACATTGTGAACTGATATACCTTTAACAATGTGAATTGTTGTGACTTTAATAATGCTAATTGATATGCCTTTAACAATGTTAATTAATATGCCTTTGACATTGTGAACTAATAAGTATTTAGCATTATGAATTAATATATTTTTGGCACTGTGAATTAATATGCCTTTGACTGTGAATTAATATGCAGTCTTTCTGCTATCGGCAGGCACTGATCATGATAAATCATGGTGAAAAACAATTATTTTGATTGCAGTGTGCTATAAGACAGGAATTTTTACCCCCAAAATGGGCCCAGATTTTCAGACCCGTCTTATAAATAAGGTCTGGGACACTATCCAAGTTTTCTGCGGCCTGATTGTGGGTTGTGAATCATAACTGTGATTGTTTCAGTATATTATCTTCTTCTCCACTTAAACTGCTGGGTTGATTGAAACAAAATTACATGTGGAGCCTCTATGGGAAGGGGGAATGAAGTTTGTTCGAAAGGACTGGGTCACTTGACCAATATGGCCACCATGCCGCTATATGGTAAAAGCCAATGAAAATCTTGTTCTCCGCAACCAAATGGCCGATGGCCTTGAAATTTTGTATGCAGCATCGGGGACTCGGGGGCCCTACCAAGTTTATTCAAATGCTGACCTTTGGTTGACCTTGACCTGTTATGTCAAGGTCAGATTTGGTCACTTATACATTTGTATGGAAAAAAGCAAAACTGTGGATTTTTTTCGAATTGTATGGTAGCCTGTTGCATCAGAAATGATAATTGCAAGCAGCTGAATTGAAGTTTATCAATTGAAAAGGTCAAGGTCATTTACTTACCTTTGTCCTGGATGCCTCAGATTCAGTAGTAGTCTTCTCCACTGAAACTGCTGGGTTGATTGAAACAAAATTACATGTGAAGCCTCTGTGGGAAGGGGGGAATGAAAGTTTGTTTGTAAGGACTGGGTCACATGACCAATATGGCCACCATACCCATATATGGTAAAAACCTTTAAAAATTTCCTTCACCAGAACCAAATTGCCGATGACCTTGAAACTTGGTATGCAGCATCAGGGACTCAGGCCCTACCAAGTTTGTTCAAATGCTGACCTTTGGTTGACCTTGACCTGTTTTATATCAAGATCCAATTTGGTCACTTTGACATTTATATGGGAAAAAAAGCAAATATTTTTCTGATTCTATTGTATGTAGCCTGTGGTATCAGAATTGATATTTGCAATCAGCTGAATGGAAGTTTACCAATTCCAAAGCTCAAGGTCATTTAATGACCTTTGTCCTGGATGACTTAGATTCAGTAGTTTTATCTTTTTCTCCACTAAAACTACTGTGCTGATTGAAACCAAAATACATGAAGAGCCACCCACGGATGAGGCAATGAAAAGTTATTCATGGGATTGTAGTCACATGACCAAGATGGGTGCCAGGATGCCTGTATATGGTATAAATCACATGGCGCTCTGTTGAGCGTAGTGAACAATGGGTCTATTGTTTATACTTGTAAGGAAAGAGGCCATTTACAAATTTTGGTTTTGATATACCATTTGTACCAAATGCATTTTGCCTCAGTGCTAACAGTTTAAGAAACAATGTATATTCTGTTGGAAGATACTGCTAAAACATGAGGAATAGAATATATTGTCAGGGGTGATGAGTGATGACATATTCAAACCTGTTTTGTCTTTTTAGGAATCTTAAGGCATTCATTATAACACGCCCTGTGACATAGTGCACTCTTTTTTTCTCTCCAAAATCGCTACTTTTCCAATGAAAATTTGTGATATTTTCCTTAGTAATACTCTGAACATAGGTTGTTGGTGCGCGTGAAAACCGCTTCATTGAGGCAGTTCTAACGAGTACCCACAATCTATGTCTTGGAGCAGAAACAAAGAAAATAATGTACACCCCCGTAAACCCCAGTTTTCTCTATAAAGATGGGTTTAGAGAGGTATTCATTTCACAGACTTGTTATCATGATGTAGTCCTCTGGATCAAATTCTTTCCTTCATGACAGACCTTAGGCAACAAAAAACAAACAGGAGGCCTGTCAGAGGTGTTTCCCTTGTAAAAATGGGAGAACCTATGTCATTGCCCAGTTTTTCAAAGCATCATTAGCTTAACAAACTTGTTAGTTGTCAAAATGATCAGTGTTCTGATAAATACAATACTCTCATTATTCCAGCAAAACAATAACATATTTTCCATATTAAAATCTTATCATGTTAACTAATGACTTCATTAGTTTGCAACAACTGGCCCCAGATCTTTTAATGAAGGTATGTTTGTGTTGTTTAGATGCCATGTCAGCAGCTTCAGGAGCCCAGGGGTTGAGTAAATGGAATGATAGGCAGAAAGTTGAGAAGGACAAAGATAATGCCAAAACAAAGGAAGAGAGTGAAGAGAAGAAACAAGGGGATACAACTCAGGGACCAGGAAGTACTAGTAGTAATCCACAGGTAGAGTTTAGCTTACAGTCGGGACCAAATAGTCCAAGGTAATTACAGTCTGGACTAATTATAATTAGTCGTCTGGACTAATTATAATTAAATTAGTCCAAGATAATTTCAGTCTGAACTAAATAGTCCCAGGAAATTACAGTCTTGATCAAATAGTCCCAGGTAATCACAGTCTGGACAAAATGGTCCAAGGTAATCTCAGTCTGGACCAAAGAGTCCAGGGTAATTGCAGTTTGGACCAAATAGTCCTAGGTAATTACAGTCTGGACTAAATAGTCAAAGGTAATTACAGTCTTGACCAAATGGTCCAAGGTAATTGCTGTCTGGATCAAATAGTCCAAGGTATACTTACAGTCAAGACCAAATGATCCAAGGAAATTACAGTCTGGACCATATAGTCTGAGGTAATTACAGTCTGGAACAAATAGTCTGTAGTAAATACAGTCTGGACCGAGTGGTCCAGGGTAATTCCAGTTTGGATCAGATAATCCAAGGTTATTTCAACATGGACCAAATAATCCAAGGTTTTTACAGACTGAACCAAATGTTCCAAGGTAATTGCAGTCTGGACCAAATTTTCAAGGGTTTTGGTTGGTTGATTTGAGGTTTAACGTCCCAATCAACACTGTAAAGGTCATTTTGGAGATGTTGCTTCCAATTTTGTGGCACTTTTACCCGACATTGAGATGAAATGACATCGCAAGCCGTGTCGCCTGATGAAACCAATAGGGTTTATTAGTATGGACGGTCCGCCTCGCAACGCGGTTCCTGGACAGGCTTAGATCCTCTAAGCGGTTTACCAGTACTAGTGTGCGGGCCGGATTCAGCTCTGCTTGGAAGCATCATGCAGCCCATATATTTCTTCAAGCCCCGATAAATTGTCAAGGGTAATTACAGTCTGAAGCATTAGTCGTGCAGGCATTAAGTTTTCAGTTTGAATCTCATTCAATCTAGCACCAGTTAAGAATGCAAAGAATGTCCCGTATAGAATGAAAAATATATCTGCCCTAACACCAGTACATTGTATTCTTAGAAACACATATACACACCACACTAAATCATGCAAACAGTCAGAAGCCTCTGTGGTGTAGTGGATATGCTACTCGCCTTGTAAACCAGGGGTCACAGGATAAATCCCGGGCTCCTCCAGATTTTCGGATGAGTCTTTAAACCGAGGTCCTGTCTCCATATGACCTTAGCTGTTTGTGGGACGTAAAACTCAAACGCACTCACACACTCCTGCAAGCAGTAAAACATTGTGAGCTCAAAATTCTTGTTCTTTACCATTATTGTACCCCTGCAAACAAAAGTGGAGGGGGTATATAGGAGTCAGTCTGTTGGTTAGTCTGAAGTTGGAGGGGGTATATAGGAGTCAGTCTTTTGATTAGTCTGAAGTTGGAGGGGGTATATAGGAGTCAGTCTGTTGGTTAGTCTGAAGTTGGAGGGGGTATATAGAAGTCAGTCTGTTGGTTTGTTTATAGGAGTCAGTCTGTTGGTTAGTCTGAAGTTGGGGGGGGGGTATATAGGAGTCAGTCTGTTGGTTAGTCTGAAGTTGGAGGGGGTATATAGGAGTCAGTCTTTTGGTTAGTCTGAAGTTGGAGGGGGTATATAGGAGTCAGTCTGTTGGTTAGTCTGAAGTTGGAGGGGGTATGTAATAGTCAGTCTGTTGGTTAGTCTGAAGTTGGAGGGGCTATATAGGAGTCAGTCTGTTGGTTAGTGGAGGGGGTATATAGGAGTCAGTCTGTTGGTTAGTCTGAAGTTGGAGGGGGTATATAGGAGTCAATCCGTTGGTTAGTCTGAAGTTGGGGGGGGGGGTATATAGGAGTCAGTCTGTTGGTTTATCTGAAGTTGGAGGGGGTATATAGGAGTCAGTCTGTTGGTTAGTCTGAAGTTGGAGGGGGTATATAGGAGTCAGTCTTTTGGTTAGTCTGAAGTTGAAGGGGGTATATAGGAGTCAGTCTGTTGGTTAGTCTGAAGTTGGGGGGGGAGGGGTATATAGGAGTCTGTCTGTTGGTTAGTCTGAAGTTGGAGGGGGTATATAGGAGTCAGTCTTTTGGTTAGTCTGAAGTTGGAGGGGGTATATAGGAGTCAGTCTGTTGGTTAGTCTGAAGTTGGAGGGGGTATATAGGAGTCAGTCTGTTGGTTAGTCTGAAGTTGGAGGGGGTATATAGGTGTCAGTCTTTTGGTTAGTCTGAAGTTAGAGGGGGTATATAGGAGTCAGTCTGTTGGTTAGTCTATGTATCTGCATACCTGTGATAATATTTTTAACTGTATGAGGGAGATTTGCCATTGTGATGAGGGAGATCATTACGCAAACACGCCTATACAAATAAATTGGCACCTTTATCGCAAAAAAAATGAAAAAATTGTGACATTTTTCTTATTTCTTTAAGATGTCTTCCTCCATTTCTACTGGAAGTATTATGGATCACTTGACTTCCAAATATGGCGGTCACGTGATCTGACTGGGGCCGTTTAAGACAATAAAAAAAGAACATCAAGACAATAACGCTCGGTGTGTGTTTTGTAGGATAAAAAACGATAGCTTGTGTAGCTACCTATATTATGTCCAGTAGTTGTTTAGATGGATTGTGTCTAGTATGCACAGAATTGTAATAAAACAGGTGATGGGGACCTGTTGAAAACTGATATCTGAAAGATTGTCAATTTTTAACGTCATTTCTGGGTGTAAAATCAAACAGCTGGTAATGTGGGTAAAACCTGTGCAGTAAGAAAGACCTATACTTCCCTCCTGTGTAGGAGAACCTCATCGGGTGGAGTGTACTTTCTTATGACCATGATAAGCTGCTCAAGGTGGACTTCCCCCTTGCTTAAATAAATGTGCCTACAGCACGCTGACGGTTTACCAAAAAAAATCGTAATGTCTAATATTGCATTTATTTTGACTAATTTTCTACCTAGAAATGTTAAATAATGACGAAAAATGCATTTTTGATTTTTTTCAGAAATTCAAAGTTGACCTTTAGCATGCTGAAATTTATTCAATACTCATCCTTTAGAGGGGGTAACCTTTTTTCAGCAGACATAATATTCTTAAACCTGAACTGACTCTGCTCATACTTTGACATATTGTAGGCAAGACATCTTCCACCATTTCTACCAGAAGTAGTATGGGTCACGTGTCTTGCAAATATGGTGGCCATGTGATCACATTGCGAACCGTTTAAGACACTTAAAAAAAAAAAAAAGAACTACAAGTCAATAGCACTCAATGTGTGCTTTGTAGGATAAAAATGATAGATTGTGTAGCTCTTATTTCTGCTCAAAAACATAGATTGTGGGTACTCCTTAGAAACACCTCGTTGAGGCGGTTCTTACGAGTAATCACAATCTATGTTTTGAGCAGAAATAAGAAAAATATGGAATTTTTTCATCTGAACATTTTCATTTTCTAGTCACATTGTAAACTCTTGTCCTGCTAATAGCCCCCGCCCATAGGGGGTTGAAGAAATAAATGGGCTGCATGATGCTTCCACGCAGAGCTGAATCCGGCCCGCACACTAGAACTGGTAAACCGCTTAGAGGATCTAAGCCTGTCCAAGAACCGCGGTGCGAGGCAGACCGTCCATGCTAAAAAACCCTATTGGTTTCATAGGGCGACAGGGCTTGAGATGTCATTCCATCTTAGTTTCGGGTAAAAGTCCCACAAAATTGGAAGCAATGTCTCCAAAATGACTTTAACAGTGTTGACGGGGACGTTAAACCTCAAATCAAACAAACTTGTCCTGCTAAACACAACAACCCATACCTTTGCAAACAGTGTAGATCAAGATCAGATGTCTTCTGAAGAAACCATCTGATCAGGATCTACACTGTTGCTCATTCAGTTTGCAAATTTAAATATTACAATATACCAAGTAATTTGAATGGCTGATAGTAAGAAATGGATGTGGCTTTATTAAGGGGAATGGGAACACTTAGCACATTTATCAAATGAGGCAACTTTCAGGACTTCCTATTCGCTTTTCTGTAGGTTCAGTAGCTTCCTTTAAGAATTGACCTCTATTGAGACGGGAGCCAAAAACACTTTTGCAGGAGTTGCCTCCCCTGAAGGTGTAGCAATTCCCCCTTAATTCATTCAGCATGATAAGAGTTAATCGCAAATATATTTTTGGAAGTTTTTCATTATTTTGTGTAAGTTTAGCACATCTGGGCTGAAGGCTCCAAGGGAGCTTATAGTATAGTGGGTCGTCAGTCAGTCCGCACTTTTGACTAGTTATATCTCTGCAACCTGATCTCAACCATTTCTCATCTGTAGCATGCCTCTGTTGGGGCATTGTTGACAAGATTTTTTTCGAAATCAAATAGAAACTTTGGTTACTATTTCAACCACAAGGTCCCATAGACTTACAATTGGAAAATGCTGATTATAGCCCCGCTTTGAAAAAGTGGGGGCTATATTGGATTTGGCTTGTCCGGAATTCCATCTGTCTGTCTGTCTGTCTGTCTGTCTGTCTGTCTGTCTGTCTGTCTGTCTGTCTGTCTGTCTGTCTGTCTGTCTGTCTGTCTGTCTGTCTGTCAGTCAGTCTGTCTGTCTGTAATATTTGATAATGGGTACCTTGTTACCGCAACTCCTCTTACAGTTCTAGGTCAATCCTTTTGAAACTTTACAGGTGTTATCATATAGGTCTGAAGATGTGCATATTCTTTTTTCATTATCCTTAAATAATTTTTTTCACTTATTTCACCTTTTTTAACTTAGACAATTTTTGAGAGCTACTAATGTTAAAATGTATAGGGAGTAGCTACCTTGTTACCGCAACTCCTCTTACAGTTCTAGGTCAATCCTTTTGAAACTTTACAGGTGTTTTAATATAGGTCTGAAGATGTGCATATTTTGTTCAGTATCCTTAAATAATTTTTTTCACTTATTTCACCTTTTTTAACTTAGACAATTTTTGAGATCTACTAATGTTAAAATGTATAGGGAGTAGCTACCTTGTTACCGCAACTCCTCTTACAGTTCTAGGTCAATCCTTTTGAAACTTTACAGGTGTTATCATATAGGTCTGAAGATGTGCATATTCTTTTTTCATTATCCTTAAATAATTTGTTCCACTTATTTCACCTTTTTTAACTTAGACAATTTTTGAGATCTACTAATGTTAAAATGTATAGGGAGTAGCTACCTTGTTACCGCAACTCCTCTTACAGTTCTAGGTCAATCCTATTGAAACTTTACAGGTGTTTTCATATAGGTCTGAAGATGTGCATATTCTTTTTTCATTATCCTTAAATAATTTTTTTCACTTATTTCACCTTTTTTAACTTAGACAATTTTTGAGATCTACTAATGTTAAAATGTATAGGGAGTAGCTACCTTGTTACCACAACTCCTCTTACAGTTCTAGGTCAATCCTTTTGAAACTTTACAGGTGTTTTCATATAGGTCTGAAGATGTGCATATTCTTTTTTCATTATCCTTAAATAATTTTTTTCACTTATTTCACCTTTTTTTAACTTAGACAATTTTTGAGATCTACTAATGTTAAAATGTATAGGGAGTAGCTACCTTGTTGCTGCAACTCCTCTTACAGTTCTAGGTCAATCCTTTTGAAACTTTACAGGTGTTTTCATATAGGCCTGAAGATGTGCATATTCTTTTTTCATTATCCTTAAATATTTTTTTTTACTTATTTCACCTTTTTTAACTTAGACTGATCGCAACTCCTCTTACAGTTCTTGATACTCCTCTTACAGTTCTTTTCATTATGCTATTTTTTTTATCTTGTGATCGCAACTCAGCTCTCACAATTTTTCATATAGGTCTGAAGATGTGCATGTGCTTTTTTCATTATCTAAAACTTCCCTGGTGAAAATGACAATGGAATTTCACTGAAATTTTAGTGTTATTTCATGGAAATAACTGTGGAATTTCAGTGAAAGAATCGGGCAAAATAACACTGAAATAACACTGAGATTTTCAGTGAAATTTCACTGTTATTTCAGTCAATTAACACTGAAATTTCAGTGAAAGAATCAGGCAAAATATTACCAAATTTCAGCAAAATCTCATAGAAATTTCAGTGAAAATTTGTTAGTATTTCAATAAAATAATACTGATTTTCAGTGAAGTTTCACTGTTATTTCAGTCAAATAACACTGAAATCTCAGTGAAAGAATCGGGCAAAATATTACCGAATTTCAGTAAAATCTCATGGAAATTTCAGTGAAAATTTGTTAGTATTTCAATAAAATATTACTGATTTTCGGTGAAATTTCACTGTTGTTTCAGTCAAATAACACTAAAATCTCAGTGAAAGAATCGGGCAAAATATTACCAAATTTCAGTGAAAATTTGTCAGTATTTCAATATAATAATGCAGAGATCTCATTGAAAGAAATGGGCAAAATACCTCTAAATTTTGTTGAAATCTCAGAGAAATTTTCCTGAAAGTGTGTTAGTATTTCACAGAAATTTTAATGAAATTTTAGGAAATATTCAATAGCATTTCACAGATATATTAATGAGATTTCAAAATTGTTTCCCTTTGATGGTACTTGATTTATGTTTTGATATACATAGATTTAATTACTATTAGTTCGCATGAGAAATATATATAATAAACAACTTCATTCATCCCCCAAATACTTTTTTTCTCTAAATGGTTACATAATGATATCAATTACAACAGCCAAGAGTCTCTGTTTACATGTCACACTGTACCCCACCCATTTCGAATGACCATATTAATTTTCGGACAAGAAGAAAAAAAAAGTAATTTATTAAATATAATTATGTCTGATTTATCTTTTTTTTGTCAAACTTGTGTTTTCTAAGATGATGATGATGATGATGATTTCGTGTTTAACGTGTTTTCTAAGACCTTTCAGGATGTTTGTTAATCTAACACAGACATTGAATGACCAGAAACTTTTGACCTTCAAAATCCGCATGCTGACCTGCTAACCTGTGTCTGCCATCATTTCTGCCCAATTCAAACAGCACCTTTTCAAACTGTGTTCTGAAGTGTACTTACTATATCAGCTTATGTTCTGTGATGTTTGTCATCCTGATATTACCGGACAATTAGTTTCTGGCACTGCTTTGAAAATCCCTCCAATACTAAGGCAGCCATGTTTTTCCCATCATTCAGTTGAAATGATGTCATCATCAATGACGTCATCACCAAAATTTCAGTGAAATTTCAGTGAAATTTGGTGAGATTTCATTTTAATTTTAAAACTCATAATTTTCAGTGTCACTTATTATCAAAACAACATTGCATGTTAAACATCAAGTTATTGTTGTTGTATAAATCCTCGTAGGAAAGAAAGGGGCTGATTAACTTGCCTGTTTGTCCCTTAGCTTATGGTACTTTCTTATAATTGGGTTGGCATCAAATTTTGATTGTGGCACTTCCTGAACTATTCATTCTTATACTTTGTCATAGAATGAAATTACTTTCTAGTTGAAAAGACATTCTATGAAAACTAGATTTCACTCAAGAAACAACAAATTACATGCAAAGACTGAAATTTTCTAAAACTGTACTAAAATTTAAATGAAATACTAAATTTGATTAAAATCCTTGAAATTTTACTGATGCTAGAAAATTGTTGAAATTTCACTGAAATTTCATTTACATTTTTGTGAATTTCCATTGAAATTGAATTCTATTGAAAGGCTTTCTTTCAGGGTACAGGAAATTTACATTGGTTTCTGCCCTCGCTTGGAATTTGATGATATTATGCATAACAATTGCCTTGAATTATGATGCATTCACTTTTAAATGCAATTCCTTTGTAAATTTATCACAATTTTAGGAAGTCACTACCAAAACAGAGGGTTTTGTTTGTTTGTATTGGAGTTTAACTGTCCAGTCAACACTATTTAGGTCATTTATGAGCCGGTCAGTTTACCTGTCCACACTTTTCCTGGGCAGACTTATACATCAGCGGTTAACCAGTACAGTGCACATTCTTTAGCCAGAAACTGACAACTGCCCTTCTTGAATCAGCGGAAGGGAGGGAATGACCATAGAAAAGATTTCATGATCAATCTCCACGAAAGAATGTTGCCAACCCCGGCAGGTATCGAACCCGCGTCCTCGTGACCAACAGTCAGACGCACGTCCGACTGAGCTACCGAGTCCGGCCCCAAAACAGAGGGTACTCTGATATAAACCTGTATACAGTAATCTTAGCCGACATTGCAGACTCAGAACAGCCTGTTTCTGATCAGGGTCTTCACTTTTTGCTGTTCCAACTGCAATTTTATTATGTCCACATTTTTATATCCTCATGCATGCACGCAAGAGCAAGAGCGGGGACATATTGTTTTTGCCCTGTCTGTTTGTTGGCTTGTCTGTTTGCTGGATAACTTTAAGGCCGAAACAAGCTAGTCTTGCCCAAACATCTGGATTCCCTACTTGAAAGGAAAAACATTGGTCATAACTTTTGAACCGTTTATATTTGGCATGTAGGCTCCTTGTGACAAGAAAAAACATTGGTCATAACTTTTGAACCGTTTCAGATAGATTGAGCCTTCATATTTGGCATGTAGGTTCCTTGTGACCCCTTCAGATAGAACCTTCATATTTGGCATGTAGGTTCCATGTGACAAGGGCTTAGGATAAGAAAAAATTGACATTGGCCTGGGGACATGTTTGTGTTTCACAAACACATCTTTTTTAAATTTAAGTCTGTGACAGCAGTTTATATGTATGTCCAAACTTCTGAGGCTTTTAAGATGATATGCTGATACTTTTATGTACTCCACTACCTGAGGACTTTATAGCACGGTTTTAGGGGTCCAAAGCATGAAATATGTTAGTAAATGGGTGGCAGTGTTGTGTCCAATTACAATGTATAGATTATACAGAAAAGAAATGGTCATTTTTCTGTATGATCTGTACATTTTTAGGATCCGTCTGTGAAAAGTATTTTATCCAAAACTGTGAGGAAAAATTGTGGTGTATGTTGTTGCATGTTTTCTTGCTTCATTCTTACATTGTTTCTTTGCACTAGTCTTATCTAATATTTTCCTTAGAGGCTTTCTTTATTTTAATATACATTAAAACTTTTGTAACTGAAGAAAATGCATTGGTCATTTGACTGAAAAAATACTGAAATTTCACTGAAAATTCATTGAAATTTCACTATCACTGAAATGTTGTAGACGATCAAAATTTATGCAAGAATACTCCTGAAATTTTAGTGAATTTTCATTGAAATTTCATTGAAATTAAGTTTCACTGAAATTTTGAATATGTCAGTGAAATCTGTTGAAACTTCACTGAAATTTCATTGAAATTTCATCAAATTTTGGTCAAATGGGTGAAATCCACCAAAATATGAGGATTTCAGTGAAATTTCAATGAAATTTACTGAAATTTCGATTAAATTTTCTCTGGGGTTATTTTTTAACTTAGACTGTTTTTCAGATCTAATAACGCGAAAAGTCTATAAGGCGTAGGTACCTTGTTAGGGATTTAACCCTCTCACAAGTCTTTACCTTTAATTCATGAGTCTTTCTCCTCTGACAGGGCTATAGCGGGGCTATAGTCAGATCCTCTGACAGTTCTAGTTCTTTCTGAAACTTATATGTAAGGTGGCTGGGGATAAAAACTCGGATGAGTTCGAAAAATGACCAAGTCGGCCCATTAATCGTAGAGTTACATCCCCTTGATTGCTGAAAATGACTATTTTTGACCTTGTCATCACTGTACCCCATTCAGTTTTGATCGGATCTTCCTGTAACTTACATACAAGTAAGTCAGGTATAAAAGTTTGGATGACTTTGAAAACTAGCAATGTCCGTCAATTACTCACAGATTTTTTTTCATATGGTTTAGATCATGTGACCAAAATGACTGCCATTGAAAAAAAACCTTCAAAAATCTTCTCAGAAACTAAATGGCTCCATAAACACTCAGCACTCAGGTGAGTGATTCAGGACCATTGGTCCTCTGGTTGACCTTGTCATCACCGTAACTCCTTCAGTTTTCATCAGATCTTCTTGAAACCTATACATAAGTAAGTCAGGGATTAAAGCTAAGATGAGTTTGAAAACTAGCGATGTCAGGCTATTAATCATGGAGATATGTCCCCTACTTTGCTGAAAATGCTTATTTTTGACCTTGTCATCATCGTAGCCCCTTTAGTTTGCATGGATCTTCTTGAAACTTACAAAGGATAACCCTTTTATAAAACAATTTGAATTACAAACAAGAAAGTCAGGGATAAAAGCTTGGTTCGAAAACTGATGAGGTCAGCCTATTTATGTAGGGTTACGGTCCTTTGATTCCAGAAAATGCCTGTTTTTTACCCTATCATCACTGTAGACCCTTCAGTTTTGATTGGATCTTCTTGAAACTTACAAACAAGTAAACCGGGATAAAAGCTTGGATGAGTTAAAAAATTGAGGAGGTCGGCCTATTCATCATAGAGTTATGTCTTTTGTTTGCTGAAACTGACCATTTTTGACATTCTCATCATCATACTTCCATACCTGCCAACTTTGAGAAAATCCAAAAAGTGAGACAGCGCGCGACAGAACATTTTTCTCCTTCTTTTTTAGTATTTGGCTCGCGGTGAATTTTCAGGAAAAATTTGAAAGAGTGAGATTTTTTTTTCCCCTAAAAAATGCTAAGGGCTTTTCCAGAATTAACCGTATGGGGGTGGGGATGGGTGCCAATTTTTTCAAAGACCCACCACCCATAAAAAAAATAAATTGAACCCCACCACCACCACCACCACCAAATTTCAATTTTTAACCAGACCAAGCACCCATTGCTAGCTTACCAACCTAGCATAAAAATGTGGATTTTTAGAAGGAGTGTTGTATGAAGCTGTGTACTGTCCGAATATATGTTACTTAGTTTTAAAGGTCGCTTTATAAGTCAGATACGATTCATTTTACCACAGAACTTCATCAAATCTTATTAAAAACTGAACATATTTATGCTAAAATGGATAATTGATCAATACTTTGAGCGAATTTGCTAATGTTTTACGTTTTCATAGATTCTTTAACAAAATAACCATTTTATTTGCAAGATGGGGCATCGGTCGCCACACAACATTTTGGCCTTGCAAAATGTCCAAAAAAATGAAACAGATCGTTATTATGGAAGATTATTAGTATGTAATGAAGAAATTAAATGGCTAAATATGATTTCTGAAATATTTTTGTAACGCAGGGATGCCTCGATATCTGATTATTCTGAGGACCAAACATAGAAATTTACCTGTGGATAGATTATAGACAAGATGGATAGTTTTGTTTATATACCAGTCCAGTAAAAGATTTGCTAATAATAGTCCAAATATACCTGTGACCTGGAGGTGATTTTCCAATAGTTCTGTATCCCGACTCTAATCGCATACAATAGCGATTCAGAAAAGCCGATACTAACCAGTTTGCATAGGTTAATATCTGATATGGCGAATTTATGAAGCCGGCTGTTGATCAGGCGTTAGATGCATTGAAATTTGTGAGATTTGGGCCTGTTTCAAAAAACGATCGTGAGAGAGTGAGACACACAATAAATCGTGAGAGTCACGCCCAAATCGGGAGTGTTGGCAGGTATGTGTAACTTCCTGATACTTACATATAAGTAAGTTAGGGATACAAGCATGAATGAGTTTGCAAACTAACATTGTTGGCACATTGTTCATAGAGTTAAGTCCCCTTCTTTGCTGAAAATGCCTATTTTCCTTTAGTTTTGATAGAATCTTCCTGAAACTAGCATGTAAGTAGATTGGGAATGAAAGTTTGGATGTGTTTGAAAACTGGTGATGTCTGCCTATCTCTTATTGAGTTACATCTCCTTGTTTTGACCTTGTCATCAGCATAAATCCTTCAGTAAAGTTTGGAACTTCCTGACATCACGTGAACAAGTACGTGAAATAAAGACCCCCCTAAACCTATTTTCCTTATTTCTGCTCCAAGACATAGGTTGTGGGTACTCGTTAGAACCGCCTCGATGAGGTGGTTCTAACGAGCCCCCAAAACCTATGTGGGTACTCGTTAGAACCTCATCATTTGAGATCACATTGCCATGGAACTGGTGTCTAATAGTAGACCTACTGAGGGATCACATTGCCATGGAACTGTTTATGTTTCTTACCGTGATGTCGGGTTAGGGGGCTGCTCAGAAAAAATACTGCATACAATATTTTTTTAGCACCCAAAACCTATGTTTGGAGTATAAATAAGAAAATTATCACAAATTCTCATCAGAATTCTCATCAGAAAAATGGCCTTTTCTGCGGTGTGAAAAATGTACAAAATCACACGGATGTGTTATCGTAATGAAACTTTGAATCTGTTAGCTCAGGTGAACGATATAGGACCATCATGTTCTCTTGTTTTTATTCCAGAAGTGAAGATACAGATGATTCTTCTGTTGTCTAATAGTAGACCTACTGAGACATTGACATGGAACTGTTGTCTAATAGTAGACCTACTGAGAGATCACATTGCCATTGAACTATTGTCTAATAGTAGACCTACTGAGAGATCACATTGCCATGGAACTGTCTAATAGTAGACCTACTGAGAAATTGCCGTGGAACTGTCTAATAGTAGACCTACTGAACGATCACATTGCCATGGAACTGTTGTCTAATAGTAGACCTACTGAGAGATCACATTGCCATGGAACTATTGTCTAATAGTAGACCTACTGAGAGATCACATTGCCATTGAACTATTGTCTAATAGAAGACCTACTGAGAGATCACATTGCCATGGAACTGTCTAATAGTAGACCTACTGAGAAATTGCCATGGAACTGTCTAATAGTAGACCTACTGAGAGATCACATTGCCATGGAACTGTTGTCTAATAGTAGACCTACTGAGAGATCACATTGCCATGGAACTGTTTATGTTTCTTACCGTGATGTTGGGTTAGGGGGCTGCTCAGAAAAAATACTGCATACAATATTTTTTTTAGCAATGCCCATCACTACCTCACTTCACATGAACAAGTCTGTGTAATGAAGACCCCCTAAACCCCAATTTATATACAGAAAACTGGGGTTTACAGGGGGTACACATTATTTTTTCTTATTTCTGTTCCAATACATAGGTTGCGAGTACTCGTTAGAACAACCTCAATGAGGCGGTTCTAACGAGCACTCACAACCTATGTTTGCAGTATAAATAAAAAAAATAAAGCAGATTTTCATGCCATGTTAGGGATATGAAAAGTGCACTGTGTCACATGGGTGTGTCATCATAATGAGTCTTCCTGCTAGCAGGTTCTGCCGCCCATTTATGAAGAGACAACAAAGAAACATATTTATGCTAGGGAGAGACACTCTTTATTTGACAGCATGCATTTGGATAACACAGCGTGTCATGACTTTGAACCAATCAGATTACTTGATGTAATTTATTCTTAAAATTCATAAATTGAATGTCAAACAGTGTAGATCCTGATCAGATGGCTTCTTCAGAAGCCATCTGATAGGGATCTACACTGTTTTCAAAGAAAAGGGTTGTCGTGAACAGCACGATTTTGTTTATTTTGGAGTTTAACGGCCCAGTCAACACTATTTTAGGTCATTTTTGAGCTGGTCAGTTTACCTATCCACACTTTTCCTGGGCAGGCTTATACGTAAGCGGTTAACCAGTACAGTGCACATTCTTTCGCCAGAAACTAACAACTGCCCTTCTTGAATCAGCGGGAGAGAATGTCCGTAGAAAAGATTGCATGATCATTCTCCATGAAAGAATGTTGCTGATCCCGGCGGGAATCGAACCCGCGTCCTGATCACTGAACAGCATGATGAGAGTTAATTTTTTCATGGCTGCAAAATTGATAAAAATATGTGATATTTTTCTAACTTCTGCTGTAAATATACATTGTAGATTGTGGGTGCTTGTTAGAACCACCTCAGTGAGGCAGTCCTAACAGGTACCCACATCTATGTTTTAATATAATTATAAGGAGGAAGATTCCATTTGGTTCAAAAAGGGTTAAAGAAACCTGCTACAAGTATCTCAAGAATGAGTCTTTTTGAAGATGTTTTGCTAGAACTGTGTAGGGAAATGGATTCAGAGAACATTTTCAAACAATATATTTGTCAGCATTATCCTATAGAGTTTACTCTGGAGGGAAAGAGTAATTTGCTCCTGTGTGTCACGAAAACACGCCTATATAATTCTGACCCCTTTGAACCCCACTTTTATATAGTAAAACTGGGATTAACAGGGGTAAACCTTATTTTTATTAAGAAATAAGAAAATTATCACAATTGTTCATTTTAAAATGTTCGTTTTTCTTGCGGTAAAGTTTACAATATATTTGTATATGCACTTTTTTCGTAATGGGAATACAAAATGCAAGCAAGAAGTTACAAAATGTGTTCCCTTGTGCTTCTGGAAAATGGTGGGAAACAGTTCATGGCTATCCATTTGCCTAGGCCAAGTTGTTCAAAACTCAGTGTTTTTAACCCGTTTAGTACCAGAAACCCAAAACGGGTACCCTGGCAAACAGTGAAGGCCCAGATCAGACGCCGCAGAATGCGGCGTCTGATCAGGGCCTTCACTGTTTGCTAAAAGTTCAGTCATTTTTCAAATATATTTTGATGAAAACACAACCTGACACCCCTAAATTGTGAAATGAACTCCTGTTATATATGACTAGGAAGATTCCATTGGTACCAAAGGGTTTATTAACATATTGTTAAAACTTTGATCATTTAATATGGTAAATACACTATAATTTTTGCTGAAGAAAATGTGAGTAGCTTTTGCAAATGCAAAAACGGCTCACATTTTTACATAAAAAATATCTGAATACCTGATATTGTATGCCACTTACACAACTAACAAGCTTTTATAGGTAACAAGGCATTGAACAGTTCTTCTAGAGTTGTTCCCTTTTGTAATGTTTGCTATTGAATATGTCATTTTGCTAAATAACTTATACACCCTTTGTCGAATGTTATTGAGATCATTAGGTCCAGTATCATTAGCCTGTCAAGCTTTTTAGTGGTCAAAATGTTAACTATCTCATACAGCCCAGCCAGCCTCGGTAGTTCAGTAGGATGCATCTGACTGGTGATCAGGAGGTCGCGGGTTTGATACCTGCCGAGTTTAGCAACATTCCTTCATGGAGATGGATCTTGAAATCTTTTCTTCGGTTATTCTCCCCCTTCCGCTAATTCAAGAAGGCAGTTGTCAGGTTCTGGCAAAAGAACAGGCACTGTACTGGTTAACCATTTACATACATATTAGCCTGCTGAGGAAAAGTGCGGATAGGTAAACTGACTGGCTCAATATGACCTTAATATTGACTGGGCCGTTAAACTCCAAAACAAACAAACAATATCTCATACAGTGGTATTTTTTAAGCAAAAATAATAGCATATTTGCCATATTAAATGAACAAAGTTTTAAAGATATGTTAACTAACAACATCGTTAGTTTTGAAGAACTGGGGTCAGTTGTTCAAAACTAATGATGTCGTTAGTTAACGAATAGTTAAAACTTTGAACATTTAATATGGCAAATATGCCAAGCTAATGATGCTTTGAACAGCTGGGCCCTGGGCACTGGTTGACATTACGCAAACACGCCTATACAAATACATTGCCACCTTTATCGCCGAAAAAATAAAAATTTTATGATGAAAAATTGTGATATTTTTCTTTTTTCTGCTCAAAATATAGATTGTGGGCAATCGTTATAACCGCCTCGATGAGGCGGTTATAACGAGAACCCACAATCTATATTTTAGAGCAGAAATAAGAAAAATAAGGTATACCTCCGGAAACCCCAGTTTTACTATATAAAAGTGGGGTTCAAGGCGGTCAAAATTATATAGGCGTGTTTTCGTGATGTTAATATTAGTCTCAAACACAAGATAAAAGTCTGGCATATGACAGTATTCATGCTGGGATAGCTCTAGATATAGTGGAGTAACTATGATAATATAGGGATAAAATTTTCTTCTTAGTTATATGTGTTGTGGGTACCAACAAGTAAACCTCGATAGCCCCACCCATCAGGGCTTGGAGAAATAGATTGGGCTGCATGGGGCATCTGCACATAGCTGAAACTAGCAAAACATGAGTACTGGTAAACAACATGCCTGCCCAGGCAAAGTAGTGTGTCGGACTGACCCTGCACATGTACCCTAGCAGTTTCCTTTGGTGGTAGGGTGTGAGATGTCATGTCATCTCAGTGTTGGGTACTCAGTCCCACAGAATTGTAATGTGATTAAAATTGGTAGCAAAGTGACCTAAATAGCGTTGATGATGATGTAAATCCTCAACACAAACAAACAAGTACACTCAATCTTTTTGTGTCACTGGTTTGTCCAACTGATATTGGCTTGCAGTTGAGCAAGGCCTGCTATCTATGCAGCAGGTAAGAGTAGAGGGGTGGTGGGGGCCACCTCTAATAACTATTGGCTCGATATGAGTGAATCTTGAAAAGGCTGTAAACCCCACAAAAAAGTAGAGGGGGAATTTTTTACGCCCCTGCCATAAGAAGAATTGTTGAAAGGGCATATAGTGTTATCCCTGTCCATTCATCCATTTTTGTCTGCATCCACATCCGTAGCGGTAGCAATTTGTGTTTAAGGTTTATTAATTGTGCTACCAGGCAGGGACATCCATGTCCTTTGGACACATTGCTAGTTATCTCTGATGTTACATCATTTTCATTCATATTCTTCCATAACCCCTGTCCCTCTCTTTTGTCTTCTCTACTATCTTCTTTCTCTTGTCTCCATTTCTCTGGGAGATGACACAAAATGACCCACAAGGGTTGATGTGTGGTTAAATCCCAACACAATCGCTCCATATCGGCAGTGTGCTTTTATTACAGCAAATATTGTACATTGTACAGAATGGAATCTTCCCCCTTATATACAGCATGAGTCCATTTCAAAATTTAGGCATGACAGATGTTATCTTAAAATTTTATATGGAAATTGGCTGAATATTATGGACATTGGCTGAAGATTGTGCAAACAGTGTAGGCCCTGATCAGATGCTGCATTGTGCAGCATCTGATCTGGGCCCGCACTATTTGCCAGTGACCTGTTTGGGGGTTTCCCAACGTTAAATGGGTCAATTTCCTTAAACACTTGCTGTACTTATTTAAACTTTGAACAAGAAATTTTGTTTTTTCATTATCATGTCAAAAACAATGCTGACAAACACTCTAGACAGTATGTATTTATCAGGTTAGACAACCCATTAATGTACATATCAAAGAAAACTTTAAACTGGCATGTCTGAAAAGGTCTTTCTGTATGTAATTGAATGTTTTTGCTGTATGGATGTGAATGTTCTTGCTTCGTACGTATTTGCACAGTGAAACTGGTGTCTTTGTTGTTTGAATTTATTTTGTATCTTGAAATAAATGCTGCTGTATATTTACATGTGTGTATACCTTCAAAAGGCCATGTAGTATAGTTTGCATTTATTTTGTGTCAGTGGGCATTAGGTTGTATTGATAATTTCTTCATTGTATTTTTCTTCACATGCACACAGGCACATGAAGTAAAAAGACTGGCAAAAAATTAGACTAATTCTGCTTTTCAAAGCATATTCTAAAGGTTTCAAGTTTCTCTTGTGTTTTCTACACCTGGTGTCCTCTAGTAAGGGAATGACTTGGAAACTACTCAAGGTGGTCTTAAGGGGAATGAGAACACCTGGCAGATTTTTTCCGCCATTTTTCAAAGGGGGAGATAACTATCAGGACTTCCTTTCGCTTTTTTATAAGCCATCTCCCATGGAAAAAGGGGTCTACTCTGAAATGAAAGAATTTGCTCCTCAGAAGAGATAAAAATACTTTTGAAGGAGTTGCCTCCCCTGAAGGTGTTCCTGTTCCCCTTAAAGACCAGTTTTGAGTAGTCCTCAAGGTGGTCTGAATATTGGAATGTTACTGTATATTGGTAGTTCATTGGTTTGTAAGTTGGTAGAGTCTGGTAGACTCATTTCAAAAATATATCCATCAGGTATAGTACATTTTGTCACATGTCCAAAATGCTACTTTTCTGATGAAACTCTGTGATGTGTTTCCTATTTATATGGCAAACATAGATTTTGGGTGCTCGTTAGAACTGCCTCATTGAGGCGGTTCTAACGAGTACCTTCTAACGAGCACCCACAACCTATGTCTTGAAAAAAGAAGTAATGTATACCCTCTTAAACCCTAGTTTTCTCTATATAAAGTGGGGTCTAGGGGGTGTTCATTTCACGGATTTGTTCACTTGATGTCTACAAACCATGAAAAGGGAAAATGTGAGGCTCGTTTTTGATAATCAATGCCATAAGTTAAAGCATCTCTGCTTCTTGAGGATTCAGATCAGTTCGCATACCGACTGTGGTCTAGTTGTTCAAAGAAAATTATGTTGTTAATCAACATATTGTTAAAGCCTTGGTCATTAACATATTGCTAAAACTTTGTTCATTGAATATGGCAGATATGCTGATATTTTTGCTGAAAAAAAGTATGAAAAAATACTCACATTTTTGAAGCAAAAGTAATTCTGTTCTATAAAGTGTCTTTGCTAGAAAAACACTATTTAAAGAGGGATACCCAAAATATATAGATTATGTAGAAAAATGACCATATATGGTCATTTTACTATATAGCCTATAATTTTTGTTTGAATATATCACAGTTGTTTAATAATTAATGTGGTTTCTGCTTTTGTGAAATTGTGCCCAACAATGGTGTTATCAAAATGTGGTATGTATCTTTTTTGTTGTAGCTGGTTTTAGCACAACACAGTATAGTGATCTAGTATTATGACCATTGAGGCCCAGTCATTATCATTTGCGGCAACTAAGTGTCAGCCATAATGTTCAAGGCAGATTTGGCCTTAACAGGTGTGACATAGCCTTCAGTAGAATTTTTTGTCTTAATTGATTGATGACATGTGCAGAACCTCAAAATAGAAGTTCAGGACACAAGACTGAGATATAAGAAACATTCCTTTTGTTGGTTAAGCCTGCTTTAAGCATGATGAGACATAAGAGTCTGGTTTTCCATCCTCCCCTTCCATCCATTTGTCAAAACATCAGCTTTTGCTTCAACCATTGCATCAACTCAGATGTTCAAGTCCATTTCTCAAGAACTACAATTACAGGTGTGACATAGCCACAGGTAGAATTTTTATTTATGACTTGCTTGTAAAGTGAACATCAACCGTTTTCTTGCCATTATTTGTTACATGGTGTCAGAAGTATTAGTCACAGTCTCTGTATTCCTCATACAGCTAATATTGTTCTCTACATTTTGTTCCTTAACTCACTTTGTACTAAGTGGACTCGTCAACTTTATATACAGCTGGAGTCCATTTCAAAATTTAGGGGTGTCAGGTCAGAATCAGAATCAGGTTCAGTTAATTCTAGAAATTTAATTTGGAAAATGGTTCTGTTCTGCAAACAGTGTAGGCCCTGATCTGCAGTGTCTGATCTGGTACTGCACGGTTTCCCAATGACCTAGCTCATGGTTTCCTTATACAATGGGTCTAACATAACCACAGTATCTACAAACATTGTTTTGTATCTTGGCTGTTGCACAAAAAAATTACCAGATAACCAGGGACCAGCAACTGTATTAATCAGCTCTGGATAGCTCCATATACATAGGAGGCTCATTCATGTAGCAGCAGGTTTGTTTGTTTGAACTGAGGTATAAGTCCCAGTCAACACTGTTTAGGTCATTTTGTTGCTTCTAATTACTGGCATTGAGATGCAATGACATCTCAAACCCTACCAATAGGGTTTGTATGCAGGGACGGTCCGACTCCTACCACTTTGCCTGGGCAGGCTTAGACTTTCTAAGCGGTTTACCAGTACTTGTATGTGGTCACTTACAGCTCTGTATGGAAGCACCAGTCTATTTCTCCAAGCCCTGATGGGCGGGTACACCTGTAGCAGCAGGAATGTGTATGCTGATCCATCTTTCAGTCTTGAAGCCAGCTGATCAGGATCGGGAGTGTATGTAATGTACACCTGCGGTAATGGTCAAATATGACCGACGCAGTATCAGTAGATAGATAGATAGATCTATACGGTTTTCCATGCTGCTTCTGAATTCATGATAAAAATTGAGATTATGCAACACAGATAGCTAAAATCTAGGAGGAGTGTAGCATATTGAAATATTCAATATGGTGAGGGTTAAACAACAGATGATGAATATCATCAGGAAAACACGCCTATATAATTTTGACCCCCTTGAACCCCACTTTTATATGGTAACACTGGGGTTTACAGGGGTGAACCTTATTTTTCTTATTTCTGCTCCAAAATATAGATTGTTGGTACTCTTTAGAACCGCCTCGGTGAGGCGGTTCTAATGAGTACCCACAATCTACATTTTGAGCAAAATAAGAAAAATATCACAATTTTTCATCTTAAAATTATAGTTTTTTTGGCAGTAAAGTTTACAATGTATAAGTGTGTTTTTGTAATGTGATGATAAGCTGCTACAGGCTACTGTGATTTAGTTTAAACATAATTATATATGTACTAGTATGCAGTTGTATTTTTGTGATATTATTTTTCATATTTGTGATAATTATATAAAGCTAGGGCTCACTTATGATGCGTGCAAATGGCTCAACAGTCCACATGACCTGGATAATGTTGACAGGGCCATAAGATGGTAGAATTTTGGTGTCTCAAGTGTGATATATGAGGCTAAGAACTAAGTTAAATTGAATGGTTAAAAAGAATTTCAAAACATTGGAAATCCGGTCATAATCAGAATAATTTTATTACAGAATAAATGTTTATTAAAGAAGAAATTCATGTGTAGTGCAGGATTTCACCTATTTTGAGCCATATAGAATCTTCCTCACTGCATAAAGAAGGGCATAAAGTAGAAGTCTATTTCAAAATTTAAGTGTGTTGGTTGAAGTTATTAATAAGAATGTATTTGAAAAATGGCTGAAGTTTTTGGAAACAGTGAAGTTGCAGACTGTGGTCTCTGATCTGTTTGCCAGTCCTGTTTTGTTTTTGTACCAAATGGAATCTTCCTCCTTGCACATAGCAGGAGTCCATTTCAAAATTTAGGGGTGACAGGTTGTGTTACATGACAAACAGTGTAGATCCTGATCAGATGGCTTCAGAAGCCATCTGGTCTGGATCTACACTGGTTGCAAAGATAGGGGTTGTCGTGAACAGCAAGATAAGGGTTAAAAGGGGTAAATGGGAGGATTCTAACTTACGCATGAACAAAGAAGCAAGTTTTCATTCATTTCCATTCACACATTATAAGCGGTACCTAGCTTTATTGCTTCATTCAGTTGAACATGTTAAAGTGCTTTCACGATTAAATTTTGTACACTTTCACAATTAAATTTGGTGAACTATCAGCTTTCTTTTCAATACTTTCATACCAAAATGCTTATAATTGATGTAGTCCAGTTATATCAGTCAGTAGGATGAGCAGCAGGGTGTAGTGACTGAGTTACTCACTTCACAAACCAGGGTTCATAGGTTGGATTCTGATGAGTCTATAAACCAAGGTCCTGTCTCCATACAATCTTTGTTGTTGATGGGACTTGAAGCTCAAAACTCACTCTTGCCATATGTACGATGCCAAGTTCTGCAATGGAAGGTCAAGTGGTTTTTCTCTGGGTACTCGTTTTCCCCCACCCGATTAACGATTGCCCCGAAATAAGTAAAATATTCTTGCAGAAGCTCAAATACACACACACACACAACACAAACCTAGCTTGGCCATGTGGCCACCTCTATTAAGTGTGACCCTCTCTTAAACGGCCACCGGTATGCCCCCGACAATATCCAATACAAATTTACTTCTATTTAAGCTTGCACCTGTGAAACGCGGCCAGGGGTCACTTTTTTCCCAAATAGCTCAAATAAGAGGGCTGATGGATATGTTGTGAGCCTCATATTGAAGGAGGTATGCAGGGATGTTCTTTTTAAGTCCTACTATTCTCTGACTATAAATAGCGCTGTGTACCCAAGGACTGGTCTCTTTTAGTCAGTTTATATCGACGAGGTAGCAATCTAAAGTAAACAAGACAAGCAGCTTTTGGTACATGATGATGATGATAAGGATGAAGATGATGACATACAATGTAAAGATCATGATTTGATGCTGATGATGGTGGTGAGGTGATGATGATGACTCTGCACAGTGCAGCTCTCCTGCCTGTACCAGTCCCATGTTTTGTGCCTTTGATGAAAGGGTTTTGTGCTAGTGGGAGATGGATGGGTTCTGTATGGTCTGAATAAAACTTGAATGAATATCAATGCCAAATCTAACAGGCTATCAAACATCAGAGTTGGAAAATATATTTACCATACGTACTAGGACAGAGGGGCCTTCACAAACGGTATAGACACAGATGAGATGCTGCAGTTTGTGGCATCTCATCAGTGTCTACATTTTGCTGCTCATCCAGCTATTTTACATACAACATGGTAGTAAATTGTACTTGTTGAAATTTTAGAACATATAACAAGTATGGTAAAGTGTTGGTATTTGAAAACTTAGGGTAAATATGGTATACCAAAAAGACTTACTGGAACTGACATATCTGTGGTACAAATGTAGATCACCAGAGCCAAGTCTCCAGGGAAGCTTAGAGTATAGGCAGTCATCCATTGTCGTCTGCCTCGTCAATGTTTTCAAACGACATCTGTGAAACTTCTTGGCCAATTGAAACCAAATTACATGTGGAGCCTCTTTGCGAAGGGGGAACAAAAGTTTGTAAGGACTGGAACACATGATCAATATGGCAGACATGCCCTTATATGGTCAAAAACCTTTAAAAATCTTCTTCTCGGGAACCAAATGGCCGATGACCTTGAAATGTGGTGTTCAGCATCATGGACTTGGGCCCTACCAAGTTTGTTCAAATGATGACCTCGACCTGAAAACTTGGTCAAATTTGGTCACTTAGACATTTGTATGGAAAAAATGCAAAAAAGTGGATTTTCTGATTGCATGGTAAGCTGTGGCATCAGAAATGATATTTGCAATCAGCTGAATGGAAGTATATCAATTCCCAAGGTCAAGGTCATTTACTGACTTTTATCCTGGATGGGTCAGATTCAGTTATTTAGCTCACCAGAGCCGAAGGCTCCGGGGGAGCTTATAGGATAGGCAGTTGTCCTGCGTCGTCTTCGTCAACATTTTCAAACGACATCTCCTCTGAAGCCACTGGGCCGATTCAGTCCAAATTTCATCTGTAGCATCCTTGGGCAGGGGGATTGAAAGTTTGTTTTTAATGAAAATCGGCTCATTAGTTTGGTTGCTATGGCAACTTAGAGTTTCCATAGACTTATAATGGGGAAAATAGAAATATGGCATTTACTGCCAAGCCTCTGCAGATATTTTGACAAAACTTTCATAGAAATGTTCCATAGGTAAACTACTATCTGCCGAATGATTTTAGGCCTTCTGCTCATTTTTATTGGTTACCATGGAAACCAAAATGCAAAAAATAGACAAAAAATACTTAAAAAATCATCTCCTCAGAAACCATATGCTCTATGAGGCTGAGACTTTATGAAAATATTCACCATATTTGCCTTTACAGGTTTTGTGTTTTTTATGAAATTTGGCCTTTTAGTTTTGTTGCTATGGCAACTTAGAGTTTCCATTGACTTATAATGGGGAAAACTGAAAAATGGCATTTACTGCCAAGTCATTGCAGATATTTTGACAAAACTTACATAAACATGTTCCTTGTGTAAACTTCTCTCAGCCATATGCTTTTATGTCAACCTGGGGGTCCCCTAGGTTGTGCCGGGGCCATGCCCCGCCCCCTCCACTTCATAAAATGCCTTGTATCTCAGAAACCTTACAGATCCCAACCCCTAAACCATATATATTCTTGTTCCTTATGATAAGATGCATTAAGTGACATCAACCTGGGGGTCCCCCGGAATGTGCCGGGAACATGCCCTGCCCCCTCTATTTCATAAAATGCCATTTATCTCAGAAACCATTCAGATCCCCACCCCTAAACTATATATATTCTTGTTCCTTATGCTAAGATGCATTAAGTGACACCAACCTGGGGGTCCCCCGGGATGTGCCGGGGATATGCCCCACCCCCTCCACTTCATAAAATGCCATATATCTCAGAAACCATACAGATCCCCACCCCTAAACTATATATATTCTTGTTCCTTATGCTAAGATGCATTAAGTGACACCAACCGGAGGGTCCCCCGGGATATGCCGGGACCATGCCCAACCCCCTCCACTTCATAAAAGGCCAAATATTCCAGAAACCTTACAGATCCCCTGCCCTAAACCATATATATTCTTGTTCCTTATGATAAGACACATTCAGTGACACCAACCTAGGGGTCACCCAGGGTGCTTCCGGGCCATGCTTCAACCCTTGACTTCACAAAAGACCATATATCTGACAAACTGTTCAGAGCCCCACCCCTAAACCATATATATTCTTGTTCCTTATAAGATGCAATCAGTGACACCAGCATGCGGGTCCACCCAGGGTGCCATGGGCCATGCCTCACCCCTTTACTTCATCAAAATCCATATATCTCAGAAACCATACAGATCCCCACCCCTAAACAATATATATTATTGTTCCTTTTGATAAGATGCATTAAGTGACACCAACCTGGGGGTCCCCCGGGATATGCCGGGGATATTCCCCGACCCCTCCACTTCATAAAAGGCCATTTATCTCTGAAACCATTCAGATCCCCTCCCCTAAACCATATATATTCTTGTTCCTTATGATAAGACGCATTAAGTGACACCAACCTGTGGGTCCCCCAGGATGTGCCGGGGACATGCCCCACCCCTTTCACTTCATAAAATGCCATTTATCTCAGAAACCATTGATATCCCAACCCCTAAACCATATATATTCTCATTCCTTATGATAAGTTGCATTCAGTGACACCAAATTTGGGGTCCCCTGGGATGTGCCGGGACCATGCCCAACCCCCTGCTCTTCGTAAACGCCAAATATTCCAGAAACCTTACAGATACCACCCCTAAACCATATACATTCTTGTTTTGTTTATGATAAGAAACATTCAGTGACACCAACTTAGGGGTCACCCAGTGTTCGCCCGGGCCATGCTCCACCCCTTGACTTCACAAAAGACCATAATATCTGAGAAACTGTTCAGAGCCCCACCCCTAAACCATATATATTCTTGTTCCTTATGATAACACGCAATCAGTGACACCAGCATGCAGGTCCCCCCGGGGTGTCACAAGCCATGCCCCACCCCTTTACTTCATTAAAATCCATATATCTCAGAAACTGTTCAGATCCCCACCCCTAAACGATATATATTCTTGTTCCTTATGATAAGACACAATCAGTGACACCAGCATGCAGGTCCCCCCGGGGTACCACAGGCCATGCCCCACCCCTTTACTTCATTAAAATCCATATATCTCAGAAACCGTTCAGATCCCCACCCCTTAACCATATTTATTCTTGTTCCTTATGATAAGTCTCAACTTCATAATAGGCCATATATCTCAGAAACCATTCAAATCCCCATCCTATAATCACATATATTCTTGTTCATTGTTATTAGACACATTCAGTCACCCCGTCTTTGGGTGTCTGCAGGGGCCATTTCTCTCCCTGCCACTTCATAAAAGTGCCTCATATCTCAGAAACCATTCAGATCCCCACCGTTTAACCGTATATACTTTTGGTCCTTATGATAAGACTTATTCATTAACAACAATCTTGAGCTTTTTTGAGATCTGCCATGCAAGATTCCCTCCATTGCTTAAAAGTCCTTACATCTCAGGAACCATACATATTCCCACTGATAAACCATATATGTCTTTGTTCCTTTTGATAAGACGCATTTAGTGACACCAACCAGGACTCCATTGGGTCCATGCCCCGATCTCTCTTCTTTATAAAACACCTAATATTTCAGATACAGTCCACATGGGTGCTCATTTGGGTATGGGGTTTGTTTGGGAGACTTTATAATTGGTATAATAAAATCATATCATGTTACAATACATGGCTGCCATTGGGCAGTGTCCACCTGAGCTCTGGTTTATGAACTTTGGCTCTTTGGTTTGTTTGCTATGGCAAGTTATGAGTTTCCATTGTCCTATAATGGGGAAAACTGAAAAATGACATTAATGCCTTTCAAGATATTTTGTCACACTTTCATAGAAATGTTCCTTTAATGTTCTTTTTGGCCTATTTGTTGCCACAGATGGGAAATTGTCAATTGTCATCTGTTGTCCTGCAACAACACATTCAAGCGACATCGAATCTAAAGTCAAGCGGCTTATTGGGTCCAAATTTTATCTGTAGCATCCTAGGGCACAGGGCTTCCATGGTTAATGAAAAATACATTGCTGCCAGTGGGCATTGGCCCCCTGAGCTCTGGTGAGCATTGTGGCCCATGGGCCTCTTGTTTTTTATCTTCTTCTCCACTTAAACTGGTGGGTTGATTGAAACCAAACTATATGTGGAGCCTCTATGGGTAGGGGGAATGAAATTTTATTTGTATGACTGGGTCAAATGACGAAACGGGCTGCGATGATCATATATGGTAAAAACCTTTAATAATTTTCTTCTCATTAGACGAAACGGCTCATGACCTTGGAATTTGGTATGTAGATTCGGGGCCCTACCAAATTTGTTCAATAGATGAACCTTTGTTGACCTTGACCTATTCACGCCAGTCAAATTTGGCCATTTAGACATTTGTATGAAAAAAGGCAAAACAGTGGACTTTCCTGATACTATTGTAGAATTGATATTTGCAAAAGGTCAAGGTCATTTACTGATCTTTGTCCTGGATGACTTAGATTCAGTATTTTTATCTTCTCCACTGATTGAAACCAAATTACATGACGAGCCGCAATATGGAATGAGGCAATGAAAGAGTTATTCGTGGGATTGTAGTCACACAACCAATATGGGGACCATGCCTGTATATGCTATAAACCCATGGACCTCTTGTTTATTCAGTTTAGCAGATACACACCTCAACTACCAGTTTTAATTGTATATCGTAAAGAACACAATTAATTTTTCTACAGTAATTTTGTCAAAGTCTTAAAGCTGATCATTAAATTACCGTTTCATCTTATGTTTCTAATTTCTAAATCTTGTTTGTTTGAGTTCAGTTAAGCCCACAATACAACCTACAACCCATTGTTTACAAAGCCTGTAACTTTAACCACTACATCACAGATGCTTCTTCTAATTCTTTTTGGTTAACGATTTGGATTAAAACCAAAATTTTGTCTGGTAAAAAGACGAGACACTTAAGGTTTTGTTTGATTTGATGTTTAACGTCCCCAAACTCCCCATCAACAATATATAGGTCATTTTGGAGACATTGCTTCCAATGTTGTGAGACTTTTACCCGACATTGAGATGAAATGACATCTCAAGCCCTGTCAACCAAGGAAACCAATAGGATTTATAAACGTGGACGGTCGGACTTGCACCGCTTTGCCTGGGCAGGCTTAGATCCCCTAAGCGGTTAACCAGTACTCATGTGCGGTCGGATTCTGCTCTGCCTGGAAGCATCGTGCAGCCCATTTATTTATTCAAGCCCATGATGGGCCAGATACTTAAGGTACTCTTCTGTAAATTAGTTAAAGTTCCATGACTCTACACCTTGGGACCATGAAAATTTGTTCGATATTGCTTTGTTAAGCCACTTTTAAGGGGAATGGGAACACTTTGCAGATTTTTTTTTCCAGTTTTCAAAGGTAGATAACTTTCCAGACTTCCTGTTTGCTGTTCTATAAGCCCTGTCCCACTGAAAAAGGGTGCTACTCTTAAAGGAAAGTATTTGCTCCTAAGGAGTAAATTCTATCCTTTAAGAGTTTACCCCTATTGACATGGGAGACAAAACAATAGGCTCATGGGCCACTATGCTCACCAGAGGTCATATGTTTTTATACGCCCGTTTTGAAAAAACGGTCGTATTATGTTATGGGGTCGGCGTCCGTCCGTCCGTCCGTAAACTTTTCGTTTCCGGATAACTCCTCCTACAGTTTTCATCCGATCAAGCTGAAACTTGGTAGGTAGTAAGACCATGATGTGTAGATGTGCGTAAAGTTTCGAGACTCAACGTCCGCCAAATATTAACAGAGTTATGCCCCTTTGAAATTTTTGTAAACATTTTCGTTTCCGGATAACTCCTAGTTTTCATCCGATCAAGTTGAAACTTGGTAGGTAGTAAGACCATGATGTGTAGATGTGCATAAAGTTTCGAGAATCAACGTCCGCCAAATATTAACAGAGTTATGCCCCTTTGAAATTTTTGTAAACATTTTCATTTCCGGAAAACTCCTCCTACAGTTTTCATCCGATCAAGCTGAAACTTGGTAGTTAGTAAGACCATGATGTGTAGATGTGCGTAAAGTTTCGAGAATCAACGTCCGCCAAATATTAACAGAGTTATGCCCCTTTGAAATTTTTGTAAACATTTTTGTTTCCGGATAACTCCTCCTACAGTTTTCATCCGATCAAGTTGAAACTTGGTAGGTAGTAAGACCATGATGTGTAGATGTGCATAAAGTTTCGAGAATCAACGTCCGCCAAATATTAACAGAGTTATGCCCCTTTGAAATTTTTGTAAACATTTTTGTTTCCGGAAAACTCCTCCTACAGTTTTCATCCGATCAAGCTGAAACTTGGTAGTTAGTAAGACCATGATGTGTAGATGTGCGTAAAGTTTCGAGAATCAACGTCCGCCAAATATTAACAGAGTTATGCCCCTTTGAAATTTTTGTAAACATTTTCGTTTCCGGATAACTCATCCTACAGTTTTCATCCGATCAAGCTGAAACTTGGTAGGTAGTAAGACCATGATGTGTAGATGTGCGTAAAGTTTCGAGAATTATCGTCCGCCAAATATTAAGGGAGTAATTTCCCTTTGAAATTTTTGTAAACATTTTCGTTTCCGGATAACTCCTGCTACAGTTTTCATCCGATAATGCTATAAGTGCTCGTTTTTATGTGTTGTAAATAACTGATGAGATTAATTCTAGTTCTAAGCTGTCTGCTGTGGAAAGAGCAATACAGGGAAAAGAAAGAAAGCTCTGTGATGTCCTAGCTCTGGCTTGGCACTGTGCATGCTCTTCTTGCATTTGCTGTCACCCATTGAAACTTGAAAAATAGTTCCACCATCAATGAATACTGTTTTCAGGTTTCAGTCTACCAAATATGAATTTGCCACGGGCGTATAATGCCCCGCTTGCGGAGCTCTTGTTAACTATATAATCTCGGTCATGCCACTACAATTCCATGAGTAATATTTCATTGCCTCATCCCATAGCAGTTCTAATTTGATTTCAATAAGTCCAGCAGTTTTTGTGGAGAAAGAAGATAAAAATACTGGATCTAAGTCCAGGACAAAGGTCAGTAAATTACCTTGACCTTTGGAATTGATAAACTTCCATTTAGCTGATTGCAAATACAGTTCTGATGCCACAGGCTACACTAAAATCATAAACATCCACTGTTTCACCATTATCCATACAAAATAATATAATGTCGAAGTGACAAAATTTGACCCTGACGTAAAACAGGTCAAGGTTAACCAAAGGTCATCATTTGAATAAACTTGGTAGCACTCAAGTCCTTACCAAGTCTCAATATCATTTGTCATTGCATTCCGGAGGAGAATATTTTCAACTTTTTTACCATATAGGGGCATGGTAGCCATATATTGGTCATGTGACCCAGGCGTAGCAAATAATTTTACATTCCCCCTTCCATTAAGGCTCCACATGTAATTTGGTTTCAATCAACCCAAGGCTCCGCATATAATTTGGTTACAATCAACCAAGTAGTTTAAGTGAAGAAGATAAAAATACTGAATCTGAGCCATCCTGGACAAAGGTCAGTAAATGACCTTGACCTTTGGAATTGATAAGCTTGCAAATATCATTTCTGATGCCACAGGCTACCATGCAATCAGATAAATTCACTGTTTTGCCTTTTTCCATACAAATGTCTATGTGAACAGATTTGACCTTGATGTAAAACAGGTCAAGTTCAACCAAAAGACATCATTGGAACAAACTCTGTAGTGCCTGAGTCCCTGATGCTGCAAACCAAGTCTCAAGGTCATCAGTGAAGATTTTTGAAGGTTTTTACCATATATGGGCATGGTGGCCATATTGGTCTTGTGACCAAGTCCTTATGAACAAACTTCCATTCCCCTCTTCCCATAATGTATTTTGGTTTCAATCAACCCAGCAGTTTAGGTGGAGCAGAGATAAAAATAGTGAATACGAGCTATCTAGGACAAAGGGCAGTAAATGGCCTTGACCTTTGGAATTGATAAACTTGCATTCAGCTGATTGCAAATATCATTTCTGATGACACAGGCTACCAAGCAATCAGAAAAATCCACTGTGTTGCCTTTTTTTCCATACAAATGTCTCAGTGACCAAATTTGACTTTGACATAAAACAGGTCAAGGTAAAAAAAGGTCATCATTTATATAAACTTGGTAGGACCCAAGTCACTGATGCTGAATACCAAGTTTCAAGGCCACCTGAGAAGAAGATTTTTAAAGGTGGGCATGGCGGCCATATTGGTCATGTGACCCAGTCCTTACAAACTTTCGTTTTCCATTCCCATAGAGGCTCCACATGTAATTTGGTTTCAATTGGCCAAGTAGTTTCAGAGGAGATGTCGTTTGGGAATGTTGACAACGCAGACGCGGACAAAGCATATGACACAGACAATGACGGATGACAGACCACTGCCTACATTGTAAGCTCCCCTGGAGCCTTCAGCTCTAGTGAGCTAAAAACTTGCAGGAGTTGTCTCCCCTGAAGGTGTACCAATTCCTCTTAAATTCTTTGCTTCAAGAGTAGACCCATTTTTTCAGAGGGGCTCATCATAGAAAAGCAAAACTGAAATCCCAAAATTTTTCTCCCTTGCATAAACTCGTGGAAATTATGAAAGGTCCACCCACTTCCCTTTACCCTTGAGATGCCAATCACAATAATTGGTGTCTGCTTTTTTGTCTGCTGGTTACTTTATAGTCATTGTTGCAAACAGTGGACCCAGATCAGACTGCTCCTCTAGGAGCAGTCTGATCAGAGTCCACGCTGTTATAATGTTTGAAAATTTTGCAAGGACAAAAACAGATGACATTTTCAGATGCCGTTTTTCTTGACATCTTAACGGTAAAGGACTATGAAAATGTCTTCCTGGCATGTGGGCTAAAATTCATGGGTGTTTATCATATTGACATATTTCTAGAAAACAAACCCATAATGTTCCAAATTAAATGAATAAATATAAAACATGCATATTAAAAAAAAAATATTTTTGATGTTGGAAGGAAAAAATAAAAATTCACTTTGTAAGAAAATTACATTTCAAAATGGTCCATTTTTGAATGTCTGTTTCTCCATTGTCCTTCATTAGAAAGATACCATTTTTTACACCAAAATATACTTTAGTCTGTGTACTAGCAACGACGAGACGCGATTTTTCGAAAAACTGGCATTATAACATTATATCCATGCTGATAGAACCCCTATCAACATGGAGAGTTCACTATACATTGTCATCCATGTACACAGTATGACGCACAGATTAAATTTAGCACTGGGGTAAATAAACGTAGCGATAATAAAAATTCTGTCAAATCATTATTATGGCTTTTGGACAAAACAAACAATTTTCACCTCTTGTATCTATTCTATGCATATTTATATTTACCAAATTAACGGAAGAATACAGGAAAGCATGATCTGGGCATAAAAATATTTAGAATAAAATCTGTTTTGCATGATATTTTTACCCACGATTAGCATGTTTATACCCTTGATTTACCTGGAGAATTTACCGACCATGATTACAGTAATGGCTGTCAAAATGACCGTTCGGTAGGTGTTTAAAAGGATGGATATAATGTTATTATGGAAGTTTTTGGAAAAACTACATGTACTTCTCGTCGTTGCTAGGACATGGAATATACTTCAGGTTGCTGTAAAAACTGAATGTTTCCGGGGAAGTACAATGGAGAAACCGATGTTCAAAAATGTTCAAAAATTGACCATTTTGAAAGGTAATTTTCTAATAAAGTAATTTATTATTTTTTTCTTCTAACAACAAAAATACACTTTTTAATAAGTGTATTTTATGATTTTTCATATAATTTGGAACATTATGGGTTTCTTTTCCAAAAACTTGTCGACATTCTAAACAACCGCAAATTTAAGCTCACATGTCAAGTTGACATTTGTATATACCTTAAGTAGTTTGAATTTTTAGGACTTTCTGTTTGCTTTTCTAAGATCTGTGCCCCTCGGAAAAACTGTTTTTTATTCAGAATCATGATTATTTCAGGAGGCACACACTTTGGTAGCTCAGTAAGATGCGCCTCTGACTGATGATCAGGAGGTTCATTACCTGTCAGGGTAGGCAACATTTTTTCATGGAGATTGATTGTGAAATCTTTTCTACTGATATTCTCATTCATTTGCTGATTCAAGAAGGGCAGTTGTCAGTTTCTGGCAAAAGAATGTGAACTGTACTAGTTAACCACTTTATGCATAAGCCTGCCTGGGAAGTGTGGTTAGGAAAACTGACATAGGATATGACCTAAATAGTGTTGACTGGGCTGTAAAATTCCTAAACAAATGAACAAACAAACAAATTTTGCCAGGCATTGTTTTTGTTTGATTTGAGGTTTAACATACCAATCAACACTGTATAGGTCATTTTTGGATATGTTGCTTCCAATTTTCTGGGACTTTACTTGACATTGAAATGAAATGACATCTCAAGCCCTGTCGCCCAATGAAACCGATAGGGTTTATAAGCATGGACGGTCCGACTCGCACCACTTTGCCTGGGTAGGCTTAGATCCCCTAAGCGGTTTACCAGTACTTATAGCGGTTTACCAGTACTTGTGTGCGGTCGGTTTCAGCTCTGCGTGGAAGCACTATGCAGCCCATCTATTTCTTCAAGCCCCAATGGGCAGGGGCCAGTCAACATTGTTACAGGGTTGGAAATTTACAAGGGACTGGGTGGGAAAATAACAAGGAAGAACATAATTTCAAAATAAACCATACTTTAATATCAGAATATAGGGTAAGGTAGGTATTGGTGGTATTACTGTGTGCTTGAAAGGCACTTTTAACATGTGCAATCTATCGCATGCAACAATTTCATGGTTAACCCTTGTCCAGCTGAGCCACAATAACCCCTACCTGTGCAATCAGTGTAGATCCTGATCAGATGGCTTCTGAAGAAGCCATCTGATCTGATTCTACACAGTTTGTCATGATCCAGATCAAGCCAGCTGATCTGGTTCTACACAGTTTGTCATTCAGTTTGCGAATCTGAATCAATACATTATACATGTATCAAGTAATTTAAATGGTAGTCAAAATGGGTCTGGCAAAATTTATTCAGCAGGACAAGGGTATACAAATGTTTTTATGTTAACAAGATTTAGAGGAGATAATTAACATTTACAGGTAAATGATGTAACATAAACAGGTGATAACATTAGCAACACTACTGCCCTTAAAGGGAAAGGATACAGACCCTCTTAAAAGCAAGAATTTGCCCCTACTGATAGGGGAGACAAAAATATTAGAAGAGTTGTTGCCACTGAAATTGTATCTATTCCCCCTTAATGTTCATACATCATTACCAATTATTGTCTTAAAGATGGTTTTACGATGTGGAGATGAGTTAACAGACAGTGACTGGCAAACAAAGATTGCTCCCGACATTTACCATAAAACAAGAGGACCAAGCTGGTCCTGTATCACTCACCTGAGCTAACAGATTCAAAGTTTCAGGAAGTGCCAACCTTTACTGAAGGATAAATGGAAGGACATGGTGATGACAGGGTAAGCAATTTCTGCAAATCAAGTAGAATGTAACTCTATGATAAAAAGGCTGACCTCACAAGTTTTCAAACTCATTCAAGCTTTTAATCCTGACTTGCTAAGAAGATCCGATATAAACTGATCGGGCTATGGTGATGACAAGTTCAAAAATAAGCAATTAACTGCTGCAGTCAAAGGGATGTTACTCTGTGACAAATAGGCAAACCTCACAAGTTTTAAAACTCCTCCGAGCTTTTCTGCCTGACTTATTTGTTTGTTAGTTTCATGAAAATCTGATCAAAACTGAAGGGGCAGCAGTGCTAACAAGGTCGAAAATAGGCATTTTTAAGCAATCAAAGGCATGTAACTCTATGATAAATGTGCCGACTTGGCCAGTATTCAAACTCATCCAAAGTTTTGTTCCCAGCCACCTTACATAATAAGTTTCAGAAAGATCAAAACTGAAGGGCTACGGTGGTGACAAGGTCAAACTTTGGCACTTTTAGCAATCAAAGGGATGTTACTCCAAGATAAATGGGCCGACTTGGCCAGTTTTCGAACTCATCCAAGGTTTCATCCCCAGCCACCTTACATGTAAGTTTCAGAAAAATCCAATCAAAACTGAAGCGGCTACGGTGATGACAAGGTCAAAAATCAACATTTTCAGCCATCAAAGGGACATACCGTAGCTCTACGATAAATGGGCTGATTTGGCCTGTTTTTGAACTCATCCGAGATTTTATCCCCAGCCACCTTACATTTAAGTTTCAGAAAGATCCGATCAAAACTGAAGGGGCTATGGTGATGACAAGGTAAAAAATTGGCATTTTCAGCAAAGGGACGTAAAAATGGTAAATGGGCGAACTTGGCCGGTATTCGAACTCATCCTAGGTTTAATCCCCAGTCACCTTACATATAAGTTTCATAAAGTTCCGATCAAAACTGAAGGGGCTACGGTGATGAAAGTGTCAAAAATCGGCATTTTCAGCCATCAAAGGGACATAACTATATAGTAAATGGGGTGACTTGGCCGGTTTTCGAACTCATCTGAGGTTTTATCCCTAGCCACCTTACATATAAGTTTCAAAAAGATCCGATCAAAACTGAAGGGCCTACAGTGATGACAAGGTCAAAAATCAACTTTTTCAGCAATCAAAGGGACCTAACTCTATGATAAATAGGCCATCTTGGCCGGTATTCAAACTCATCCGAGGTTTTATCCCCAGCCACCTTACATATAAGTTTCAGAAAGATCCAATAAAAACTGAAAGGGCTACAGTGATGACAAGGTAAAAAATCGGCATTTTCAGCAATCAAAGGGACGTTACTCTGTGATAAATGGACCAACTTGGCAGGGTTTCGAAATCATCCGAGATTTTATCCCCAGCCACGTTACATATAAGTTTCAGAAAGATTCCATCAAAACTGAAAGGGCTACGGTGATGACAAGGTAAAAAATTTGGCATTTTCAGCAATCAAAGGGACCTTACTCTACGATAAATGGGCCGTCTTGGTCAGTTTTCGAACTAATCCGAGATTTTATCCCCAGCCACCTTACATATAAGTTTCAGAAAAATCCGATCAAAAATGAAGGGGCTACAGTGATGACAAGGTCAAAAATCAACATTTTCAGACATCAAAGGGACATAACTCTACGATAAATGGGCTGATTTGGCCTGTTTTTGAACTCATCCGAGATTTTATCCCCAGCCACCTTACATATAAGTTTCAGAAAATTCCGATCAAAACTGAAGGGGCTACGGTGATGACAAGCATTTTCCCATTGTAAGTCTTTGGGACCTTGTGATTGCCATAGCAACCAAAGTTTTCATGCGATTTCAAAAAAAAACAACTTATGTCATCAATGCCCCACCAGAGGCATGCTACAGATGAGAAATGATTGAGATCAGCCCGCAGGCTGCAGAGATATAGCTGCTCAAAAGTGTGGACAGACGACGGACGGACGGATGACGGACGATGGAGGACCCACTATACTACCGGTATAAGCTCCCCTGGAGCCTTTGGCCCAGGTGAGCTAAAAATCCTAAAAAACTTGGACACCTTGAAGACTCCTGTAATTGTCCTAAAATGTTAACAAATTTGTTGCATGATCCAGCAAGGAGTCCAAGGGCAGATGCAATGGCCAACAGTGTAGACCCTGATCAGACTGCTCCTGATCTGGTCTGCACTGTTTGCTAAAGCCTGTCTGTACCAATACGCCACAACCTCTTTATAACACTATTAATGGGGTCCAAAACAGAAACCATGTTAGTTAAACAACAGTGTTATATCCAAACAAAAATGTATAGACTATATAGAAAAATAACCATTTATGGTCATTTTTCTATATAATCTACTTTTTTGTGATCCACCTTGAAACCGTGTTATATCCAAAACCGTGTTATAACGAACCGTGTTATAATGAGTTTGTGGTGTACTTAGGATCATAACAGTAGAACTTTACAAACAGTTGCAGTGGTACAGTCTGCCGACAAATAGATGGCAGTGACGTAGCTGACTATTTTAGCTATTTTTCTGTTAGAACCATATGCTTTGCATTGTTCATAACAAAAAACATGGTGATGTCACCATCAACTATTCCTCGACGGACAGTACCAGGTATGACGTCCGAAAACGTATACTTCATGTTTAACAACATTACATCAAACTAATCTATAAGAGCTTCCAATTCAAGACAAATGTTTATGTCAAAAGCATCAGATTTGAGAAAAAGAAAAAAAAAACCAAAAAAAAAAAAACAGAATTGCAGTGGACTGTTTGTTTTATAAATACAGTTTTCTATAAAATACAATTTTCAAAGTCATATGCCAGGTTCTGACAAAACAATTGCCCAGCTGCCCTGGACAAGTCAAAATTTGGCAGAGCAAGTAACTTTTTTTTTCATTCCATTTGCCCAGAAAAATGTAAAGAATATACAGGGAATATCATAACTCCAAGCCATTTTCAAGATGATACGGATTGCTGGGCAAGTGGTTGAAACATGGAATTTTCAGGCCCTGATATGCTATTTCTTTCTGTACATAATTTAGCCAAAGCCTTAGGTGATGCAGGGCTGTTTGGAGTTTAATGGCCCTATTAACCCTTTTTGTACCAAATGGAATCTTCCTTCTTAAGTATACCAGGAGTCCATTTCAAAATTTAGGGGTGTCAGGTTGTTTTTCTTCAAAATTGATTTGGAAAATGGCTGAACTTTTAGCAAACAGTGTAGGCCCTGATCAGACGCCGTGTTCTGCGGTGTCTGGTATGGGCCTGCAGTGCTGGTACCCATTTTGGGGTTTCCGGTAATAAATGGGTTAATGTAATGTTTAACAGCCAGTTTACCCAACCAGGGCCAGGTAAGGATCAAACCCATGGCATCCTGATTATCTGTCTGAGCCACTGAGACAAGTGGTACTGTCTGGTGTTGGGAGTGATACTGTATTAAAATGTGGACAAGATTTGTACACCAATAGCAAAGTCTAACCACTTAAATAGCTTTTTCTTTCTTATAGATGTGTTACCCTTTCCGAAGTGGACCCTTCCTTCTTCAAATATGGGCCCTTCCATTGATGTGAAAAGGGGGCTCTACTTAAAATCTTTAACCTTTACCACTCTCTAATTCAGCAGATGACAAATTGTTGATATTTTTGCCAGTTTTCCCCTGTTTTGTGGGAAAACAGGACTTGGCATCTCAGATGTCAAATCCTGTTTTGTGGGAAAAATATTTCGAAATGTTGTCTGCTGTGAAAAAAATACCCAGCATGTAGAGTGTTGACTGAATGACAAACAGTATTCATCCTGATGAGATGGCTCATCAAGAGCTGTCTTGTCTGAATCTGCAGATTGTACAGGTACCTGTACGTGTCTTGAGTTCTGCAAGGGTAAATGCCTTTGAACAGAATGCTATAAATGCTTTCATAGTAGCTTTACCGTTACTGATCAAAACAAGATCTCCTTAGCTGACATTAACCCTTGTCTTGCTTTTGAATGGAGGTTTACATCCCCATCAACACTATTCAGGTCTTTTTGGTGATGTTGCTTCCAGTGTTGTGGGGCTTTTACCTGACAATGAGATGAAATAACATATCAAGCCCAACCTCCCAAACAAACTAACAGTGTTTATATGCAGGGACAGTCCAACTCGCACCACTTTGCCAAGGCAGGCTTAGACCTTTTAAGCAGTTTATCAGTACTCATGTGCGGTCGGTTTCAGCTCTGCATGTAGGCATCATGCAGTCCAATCTATTTTTCCTAGCCCTGATGGGGGGGGGGGGGGGAACCTGTACCTTTGCTAACATTGTAGATCCAGATCAGAAGCCATCTGCTTGTTTGCATTGAGGTATTAGGTCATTTTGGAGACATTGCTCCCAATTTTGTGTGACTTTGACCTAACAATGAGGTGCCTTTACCTAACAATGAGATGCAATGACATCTTAAGCCCTACCGCCCAAACAAACCAAAAGGGTTTATATGCAGGGACGATCTGACTCTCACTTTTCCTGGGCAGGCTCAGACCTTCTATGCAGTTTACCAGAGCTCATTTATTTTGCAAATTTGAATGGAAACAATATATCAAGTTATTTGATTAGTTGATAGTCAGAAATAGGTGTGACAAAATTGTATTTATTCAGCAGGACAAGAGTTAAGCCTCTGTGAAATATAAATATTGTGATGTTCTCTCTAATTCTTCTAAATTAACTGCTCAATGTTCTCTGGATAGGGTTTTCCAAAAAGATAAATCTGAATGAATTTGACACACAGCTAAATTTAATTAGATGTGGGTGGTCAGACATGCTTTTCTGGGATCTAATCAATTATTCTGCTAGACGGACATTTATTTTGGAAATGTTGAATTCAACAGATTGAAAAGTGTGGACATATCAGCGGAACTGAAGATATTAAATTTGACAAAACTTGACCATATGGATGCACCTTCAGCCCTACTGGTCAAATAAATATTCAGAAATGAACAGTCAGTATAATTATTATAATATACAGTAAAAATCCAAAACAAATATAGAAAGTAACACATTTGTTAAAATTTTGTGAGAATTACAGCAAGTCATCATGGATGACTTGCTGTAATTCTGTCAAAATTTTAACAAATCTGTTACTTTCTATAGGTGACTTGAGACGGCTGCGTTCTTGGATCGTGGCCTTTCCTGAGTGAACTTTCTCTTCATGATGGAGCAAGGAGTCCAAAAGCTGCAGACAGAATGGCTAATGCTGTAGACCTAATCAGAATGCTCCTTCAAGTCTGATCTGGGTCTTCACTGCTTGCTTAGGCTTGTCAGTCCCAATACTTAGGATCATTACGGTAAACAGATTCAAGACTATATAATGTATACTTGAGTACAAAATTATGTATTGTTTACAATGCTATACAAATAAATTTCTGCTAAATCATGGCAAAAAATAATACTGAGTATATAAAATCTAACATGCACATTTCATTCAGCTTATCTCTAGCAAATGTTTTGTTTGGTTTGGTGTTTACGGCCATTTCAAAATTACGGTAATTACATCAAGTCTGTTGTTAATCAGGAGTGGACCAAAACTGGAATGCTCAGAGAATAACCACCTGACTTTCCGTTGCCAAACTTGCCCTCTCATTGGACTAGAGACAGGCTCTAACACACAGTGGTGAGACACCTGGGACCAGTTATTCAAAACTAACGTCATCATTAGTAAACATAATATATCGTGAAAACTTTGACCTTTTTTAATATGCCAAATATGCTGATGTTTCTGCTGAAAAAAAAAAATGTGAGCAGATTTTGCTTTTTAAAGCAGATTTTGGCCTCAATTTAGGTGGTCTTATTAGCGGAATTTCATTGTATATCTTCTGACTAGACTCGACCACCATATTGCCATTATGATGTTCAGAAAGAAAACATTCACCTGGCTGTATCACTAGTTTCCAACAATGCCATCATGTAAACATGATTCTGATTGTCTAACACTGTAAAATCATCATACAAACCATGAAATTTTCCTGCATAACCATGCTGGTCAGACAATTTCACATTAAATGTCAATATTGATATTTTCTTTCACTGATAAAAAAAAGAAGAAAAACAAAGGCAGTACAGTATATTGTTTTATCAGTCACCCCCTATATTAATTGCATTGTAGCACATTGACCTGATAAACATATGCTATCTCAGGACAAGTGAGCTTTATCAGGTCAACATGACATTGCACTTTTATGAGTGAGCCGGACTACTTGAAAAATGGCCAAAAATGTTATTATTTAAGAGTGTACAAGGGAATAAACTGATAAATAGAATACCAGATTCGTGTCATTTGATATCAAGTTTATCAGGCTCGGCTTCGAGAACGCATGTAGAATCGCTCGGCAAGCCTCGCGATTCTACAAGCATTCTCGAAGCCTTGCCTGATAAACTTGATATCAAAAGACACTCACCTGGAATTCTCTATTTCTTAACCAACTACATGTGGGAACAAACCCCCTAATGGGTACTTTGGCAAACAGTGCAGAACCAGATCAGATACCGCAGAATCTGATCAGCATCTGCACTGTTTGCTAACAGGATTTTCTGTCGAAAATGGAATGAAAATGAAACAAGAATTCCGCCAAAGGCTATGTCGTGCCTGTGGGGGGCGCAAAGTCATGGAAACATGACATCTAGGCCAAGATCAAACATAGATGCTTGCATAAAAAGCTTGTACTAAGTATCATTAATGAAGTTCAAATAATTCTTGAGAAATGAACTTAACCATTAGGGTGAATGCTAGGGTGGTGGCAATATTTTACAAAGTCAGTGAACCATGAAATGTAAGTCAAGGTCAAATATGGATGCTTGCATTTAAGTTGCCATCCCGAGATATAAGTTTGTACCAAGTATCATTAATGAAGCTCTTATGGTTCTTGAGAGAAATTAACTTGACCAGTAGGCTGAACGCTAGGGTGGTCGCAATATTTTACAAAGTCAGTGAACCATGAAATTTAGGTCAAGGTCAAATATGGATGCTTGCATTGAAGTTGTCATCCACAGATTCAAGTTTGTACCAAATATCATTAAAGAAGCTTTTATAGTTCTTGAGAAATAAACTTGACCATTAGGGTGAACGCTAGGGTGGTTGCAATATTTTACAAAGTCAGTGAACCATGAAACGTAGGTCAAGGTGAAAAATGGATGGTTGCATGTAAGTTGCCATCCCCAGACACAAGTTTGTATGAAGTATCGTTTATGAAGCTCTAATAGTTCTTGAGAAATAAACTTGACCATTAGGGTGAACGCTAGGGTGGTCGCAATATTTTACAAAGTCAGTGAACCATGAAATGTAGGTCAAGGTCAAATATGGATGCTTGCATGTAAGTTGTCATCCCCAGACACAAGTTTGTACCAAGTATCATTAATAAAGGCTCTTATAGTTCTTGAGAAATAAACTTGACCATTAGGGTGAACGCTAGGGTGGTCGCAAATGTTGATGCCTTGACGAATGGACGAACGAACAAACGGATGGAAAACCGGGCGCCTATATCGCGCCATGCTAATAGCAGGTGCGACAAAAATAGACCTGACACCCCTTATATGACAAATGGACTTGTCCAACATATAGCAATGGAAGAGTCCACTAGTATACAATGGGTTAATCCTATTGCTTCAACAGACAACAGGGTATAGAAACTAATGATGAATTTTTATTAGTAACAACATTAAACTTTCTAGAAATGAACTGACAAGTAGTGCTTTCTACTACAAGCAATAAGTCTAATAAACATGTACATCAAAGGGAACCATGACAACTCACCGACAGACAACTGGCCGACACGATGTTTCACTGACAACTTTCTCTCGTCAACAACTAACTCACCGACAAGGCAACTGGCCGAAGACAGAAATTTAGAAAACTCATTGTAACTCAACGACGCTCACATCGACACTTGTTTATCTTGGTTTTTTTAGCTAAACATGCTTCTAAACAGGAACGACAACTGTTGCTAAACAAGATGGGATAGAATAGAACAGACGTTTGTTATTCCTGGTAAATTAAGTAAAATTAATTATTTAGCAAACACAAACACTTTTTTTAGAACATGAATAACTGACATTTCACAGCATTGATGTATTTTTATTTTATTTTTATAATTGATCAATAAATATGTTTGAGCATTAGTTTGTCATTTCCTCTCTGTGATATCATGAAAGAAAATACATCACATTCACCATTTTTCTCAACAATGATAGTGAAAATTTTATCAAAAAACCCTTTATATACATCTGGTGATTTTGTTTGTTTGTTTGATTTGAGGTTCAACGTCACCATCAACACTGTAAAGGTCATTTTTCCAATTTTGTGGGACTTTTACCCGACATTGAGATGAAATGACAACTCAAGCCCTGCCGCCCAATGAAACCAATAGGGTTTATAAGCATTGACGGGCTAACTCGCACCGCTTTGCCTGGGCAGGCTTAGATCCTCTAAGTGGTTTACCAGTACTCATGTGCGGGTCGGTTTCAGCTGTGTGTGGAAGAATCATGCAGCCTATATATTTCTTCAAGCCTCGATTGGCAGGGGATGATATACATCAGGTGAAACAATTAAATAATCAATTATCAACAGAAATTCAACCCTTTTGTCAGTGAGTTGTTGTGTTGGTGAGTTGTTGATCAGTTGGGTTGTCATTGAGTTATTTGGTGTTGGGGAATTTTTTGGTTTTTAAGCTGTGGCATCGAGTTGTCTGTCGGTGAGTTGTCCTGCAGCGTATCAAAGTACCATGAATCTTTCTGAATATTTCTGATACCACCTACAGGTAGAACTATGATCAGCTGCTAATACACTGAATATTCAATGACTCAAACACCAATGGCTCACCACAGCTATTTTAATTCATATTTAACACTGGAATCTCCCACCTAGAAAGTGTGGAATGGTCTATTTCCAATTATAGGGGTGTCGGGTTTATTCTGTTTGAGGTATGTTGTAAACAAATACTTGTACTTTGAGCAAACAGTGTATACCAAGATCAGATGCCCCATTCTGCAGCATCTGATCTGGGTATACAGTGTTTGCCAATGTCCCAAAAAAGGGCCGCTAGCCATATATGGGTTAAACTCCATCTTTAGTCCCCAGGAAATCTTACCACAATTCCAGATATTAATATTTTGGGGATAATCATATTTTTTTTTTTATCTTTAAAATGTATGTTGTCAGTACTCATTAGAATTGCCTCAATGAGGCAATTCTAATGAGTACACACAACATACCAGTATCTTTAATTAATAGAAGATCTAAGATAATAATTCAATGCTCCAAATAAGGCGCATTTTTCCATCTGAAAAGTGCTAACATTTTCAGTTATTTCTGCATGATGAGGCGGTTCTAATGAATACCCACAACATATGTTTTCGGGCAGAAATAAGTAAAACAATCTGTGAATACCCCTTCTTATCTGTGGCTAAGGATGTCCCTTTATAATCCCCTTTATGCCCCCTTTGCTATGATAAACCCTCAGAAGCTCAAACTAACCCTAGCTCAAACAACTTTACACAGTCCCTGAAGGTGTTTGAGTCACTGAAGTTTCACTTTATAATTGTTAACCCTTCTCCTACTGAATATTCAATTTAGCCACACCCATTTGTGACTTTTGTTTGATTTGAGGTTTAACGTCCCCGTCAACACTTTATAGGTCATTTTGGAGATGTTGTTTCTAATTTTGTGGGACTTTTACCCAACACTGAGATGAAATGACATCTCAAGCCCTGTCGCCCAATGAAACCAATAGGGTTTATAAGCATGGACAGTCTGACTCGCACCGCTTTACCTGGGCTGGCTTAGATCCTCCAAGCAGGTTGCCAGTACTCGTGTGCAGTCGCATTTCAGCTCCGCATGGAAGCATCATGCAGCCCATCTATTTCTTCAAGCCCAGATGGGCGGGGGCCAAATTGTGACTTTGAAATGATCAGTTTTAATGATGTAATTTATTCCTACAAATTCATATACTGAATTTCAAACAGTGTAGATCAGAAGCCATCTGATCTGGATCTAAACTGTTTGCAAAGCGAGGGGTTGTCGAGAACAGCAGGGTAAGGGTTAAGTTTGGAAACAGTAAGTAAAATGTTTTAACAGATTCAGACTCAAATATCCTTATTCATAGCTCAAATATCCTTATTCATAGCTCAAATATCCTATTTCATAGCTCAAATATCCTATTTCATAGCTCAAATATCCTTATTCATAGCTCAAATATCCTATTTCATAGCTCAAATATTCTTATTCATAGCTCAAATATCCTATTTCATAGCTCAAATATCCTTATTCATAGCGCAAATATCCTATTTCATAGCTCAAATATTCTTATTCATAGCTCAAATATCCTATTTCATAGCTCAAATATCCTTATTCATAGCTCAAATATCCTTATTCATAGCTCAAATATCCTATTTCATAGCTCAAATATCCTTATTCCTAGCTCAAGACACGCTCAAGATCTGGAGAAGCAATGTGGCTAACTAAAGGATGATTTCCCGTATTTCTTCAGAAACTGTGTTGTGTGTACTTGTTAAAACTGCCGCATCAACTGCCTACAACAAAGGCTTTATTGTAGAAAAATCTTTTAACCCTTAAGACGCTGAGAAAAAATACATCCGAAAATGTCGTCTGCTTATGCCGTCTAATGAATGTTTTGAAAATGTTTCAAAAAATATTTTTGCTTACAGGCAAACAGTGTGGACCCAAATCAGACTGCTCTTTGAGGAGCAGTCTGATTTGGGTCAACACTGTTTGCAAAAAATGACTTTTAAAACCAGAAGACGACAAAGTTTGTTTGATTTGAGGTTTAACGTCCCCATCAACACTGTAAAGGTCATTTTGGAGACATTGCTTCCAATTTTATGGAACTTTTACCCGACGTTGAGATGAAATGACACCTCAAGCCCTGTTGTCCAATGAAACCAATAGGGTTTATATGCATGGATGGTCTGACTCGCACCACTTTGCCTGGGCGGGCTTAGATCATCTAAGTGGTTTACCAGAACTTGTGTGCGGGTCGGATTTAGCCTCTGCGTGGAAGCATCATCTAAGTTACAAGTTCTGGTAAACCACTTAGATGATGCTTCCATGATGCCCATATATTTCTTCAAGCCCCGATGGGCGGGGGCCGGGCAGACGACAAAGCTGACGACAATTGTCGTGATTGGCTCTTTATGGGTTAAGACATAATATACTGGTGGACACTTTCATTTCATTATTATATGTTCAGCAAGTCCATTTGTCATTTGAATGTTAGCAGGTTCATTTTTTTTTTCATTTTTACTGTATTCATGATGGAAAATCATGTTAGCAAACAGTGCAGGCCCTGATCAGATGCCACATTATACGGCATGTGATTTGGGTCTACATTCGGTCTGCACTGTTGCCTTTGTCACTTTAAAGGATTTTCAGGTGACAATGGATTTGTATGAGTGCAGATTTTCTATTCCCTTGAACACTATTTATGTCACTTACGATTTTGTGAGACTTGACCCAATATTGAGGAATGACATCTCAAGCCCTACCACCCCAAAAAAGTGCTAGGCAGTCTTAGACCATGTAAGCAGCTTACCACTAATCAAGTTTGGTCGGTTTCGACTTTGCATGGAAGCACTATACAGCCCTATCTATTTCTCCAAGCCCCAATGGGCGTGTGCAACAGAACAGGTAAATTATCCCCGTTGCTCATCCTTAGCTGGAGCCACATGCTTGTCACATATACAACTCTGTACAGCTCCTAGTTAGCCCTTTTTGTACCAAATAGAATCTTCCTCCTTCAGGAGTTCATTTAAAAATTTAGGGGTGTCAGGTTGTGTTTTCATCAAAATTTATATGGAACATGACTGAACTTTGAGCAAACAGTGCAGGTCCAGATCAGACGCCACATTCTGCGGTGTCTGATCTGGGCCTGCACTGTTTGCCAGGGTACCCGTTTTAAGGTTTCTGGTACTAAATGGGTTAGGAGTAACAAGGGTTTTGTTTTTCTAAAATCTTACGTTTCCACAAACTGCTAGTAGTATGTTGTGATATATTTTTATGGGGCTTTAGGGCCTTTTCAAGATTATTTCACTTATATCGAGCGCATCATAAATGAGAGGCCATGACCACAGAAAAGTTTTTATGATCAATCTCCACAAAAGAATGTTGCTGACCCCAGCAGGTAGTGAATTTGTGACCTCCTGATCACCAGTGAGCCATCACATCTGAACTACCGAATCTGGCATCTTTCACTTGGCATCACCCATTTTATGACACATTACATGAATATGATCAGCTTTTGTTTGATTTGAGGTTCAACAACCCTGTCAACACTGTAAAGGTCATTTTGGAGACGTTGCTTCAGACTTTGTGGGACTTTTACCCGACATTGAGATGAAATGACATCTCAAGGCCTGTCGACCAATGAAACCAATAGTGTTTATAAGCATGGACGGGCCGACTCGCACCGCTTTACCTGGGCAGGCTTAGATCTTCTAAGCAGTTTACCAGTACTCGTATGCGAGTCAGTTTTAGATCTGCGTGGAAGCATCATGCAGCCCATATATTTCTTCAAGCCCCGATGGGCGGGGGCCGATATATGATCTGCTTAGAAACTGATAGGGTTTGTATTTGGTGTAAATAAAGGATAATTTTTATCAATGCTCCATTATAACCTATGTTGTGGGTATTCATTTGAACCGCCTTGATGAATACCCACAACATAGGTTTATTTGGAGAAATAAGGAAAATTATCCTTCAGTTATCACCAAACACCCACCTTATCTTTCGCTATGAATGATGAAAACTTTTATATCTTGTTAGCCCTTAAGATGACACCTGAAAATGTCATCTGCTTATGTCGACTGCTGAATGTTCTTGTAAACTTTTTAAAAAATATTTTTTTACATATAGACAAACAGTGTGGACCCAGGTCAGACTGCTCCTAGAGAAGCAGTCTGATATGGATCGACACTGTTGGCAAAAATGACTTTTAAAGTAACCGGTAGACAACAAAGCAGACAACAATTGACGGATTCGCGTTTTATGAGTTAACTGATGATTATGCAAGCTCCGAGCAACTTGGTCAAAGTTATATTTTCACATTTGCTCAGCCACAGGACACGGTGAAAATGAAATTTTAGCACTTCAGCTTCAAACATCAAAACAAAAGGTATAAAAACAAATTAAAACTGTAAAAAGATTAACAGGTATAAAAAGGCAGTAACAAATGCTCAACATATCAAATAAAAACAATTTATACATAAAATGAGTGGTTAATTTGGGAGAAATTACACATCCACACTTCAAGGGCTGATAATTATTGCCTTAAGAGCATTGCCCCTTCTCCGGTGGGTTTCTCACTCAGGCTACACCTGGGGGCAATTTCATTAATGCACTGCATGATGATACTTATACTTTGAATCAATACTGGACAATTCTGTTTTCATTAACTAACATAAGCAATGCATTTTTCCCCACATGGATGTCTATATAAAAAGTTGATATGCATGCATGCTCCCCATAAAACATAGTTAAAACAGTAAAAATAAAGTAATACACCCCAAACTCTTTGTAACTAATGTTGGGGTCCAAAGCTGTCAGTGTTAGTCATGTTGTTGTTGTTTTCCAGTTTCCCCGTGTCGCGGGTCGTCAGCTGGTGGGGTGCCAGGGAACGAATCCATGCTGGCACTACACCGTAGCAGTGTTAGTCAAGCCTTATCCTGTTGAATAATTAATTTAGCCACACCCATTTATGACTTTGAATCAATCAGATTACTTGATGTAGTTTATTCCTATAAATTCACAAATAGAATGTCAGTGTAGATCCTGATCAGAGGGCTTCTACAGAAGCCATCTGATCTGGATCTACACTGTTTGTTAAAGTAGGGGTTGTCGTGAACGGTAGGATAAGGATTAAACAACCGTGTTATATGCAAACAAAAATGTATAGATTGTATAGAAAAATGACCTGCATGACAAACCTACTCTTGCAAACCGTGCAAATCTAGATCAGATGGCTTCTGAAGAAGTCAGCTGATCAGGATCTACACTGTTTGTCAAGCAGTTTGTAAATTAAAGAAATACACATTATGAAGATATTTGATTGGCTGATAGTAAAATATGGGTGTGGCTAAACTGATTTATTCAGCAGGACAAGCAGGATCATCTTTGGGTTCCTGGATTCTCAATGTCATAATCAATGTGATTTTCTTCTTCAAACATTAAAGATGGCAACTTTTCAACAGTAGATGAACATTTTATTCTGCTTAACATCACGAAAACACGCCTGTAACCCCACTTATATCTAGTGAAACAGGGGTTTGCAGGGATAAACATTTTCTTATTTCTGCTCAAAAACATAGATTGTGGGTACTCGTTAGAACCGCATCGGTTCTAACCAGTATCCATAATCTATGTTTTGAGCAGAAATAAGAAAAATATTGAAAATTTTCCTTTTTTGGTGGTAAAATTTATAATGTATTTGTATAGGCGTGTTTTCGTAATGAAGTGATCCACACCAGAGGTTATAAAACATTTTTATGCTCACATCAAACCATTTTTTACTGAGCATGAAATTTGTCGCACTAATTTTAACTCTTACCATGCTGAACACAGATTTATCATATGACGTCGCGTCTGAGAGTGTAATAACGCCATGTAATATTTTCAATAATCCACTAGTGGATTAAATATGCAAATTAGGTAGATACGTCCCGTAACGTTACATGTACGACGTCGCGTTTACTAATGGCGGAATTTTGACATTTTTGTAAACAATCGTGAATAAAATGCGTTTTAAATGTCATATGATAAATAGAATCTTGCATTCGTGCCCATGTATTATTGAATTTATTAAACTCGTTGAGAAAAAGGGATAAAATGCTCGGCAAAGCCTCGCATTTTATCCCTTTTCCTCAACTCGTTTAATAAATTCAATAATACATTAGCACTCATGTAAGATCCTCTATATCTTTTGAAAACAGTATATTAGATTATCAGGATCTATACTGTTTTTGATTCTGCTTCTGAATCCATGGTAAAAAATTTCAATAATGCAACACAAGTGGCTGAAAATCAGGAATGAGTGTAAACTACTGAAATATTCTGTTCACGACAACCCCTATCTTTGGAAACAGTGTAGATCCAGATCAGATGGCTTCTGAAGAAGCCATCTGATCAGGATCTACACTGTTTTTACATTAAGTTTATGGCTTTGTAAGATTAATTACATCAAGTATTCTGATTGGTTCAAAGTCAGAAATTGGTGTGGATAATCTGAATATTCAGCAAGAGAAGGGTTAAAATGCCAACAATAGTTTGCACCAGATTTGACTATTTATGGGCATTCTTTTCTTACACAGAGTCAAAGGGCAAGTACAAATAGTGATACACCCCAGCCTCTTTGTAACACTATTGTTGGGGTCCAAAGCAGAAACCGTGTTAGTTAAACAACCGTGTTATATCCTAATTTAAAATGTAAAGATTATATAGAAAAATGACCATTTATGGTCATTTCATTATATAATCTATACATTTTTGGGATCAATCTTGAAACCGTGTCATATCCAAAACCGTGTTATAACGAACCGTGTTATACTGAGTTTGTGATGTATTTCACTTGTCCAACGTTTAATCACCCAGAAAAAGTGATCATAAATTAGAGTAAAATCTTCAAACTCTGACATTAAAACATGATTTGTAGGTACTTGTTAGAATATCATTAGCTTTTCATGGTACACTAAAAAATGCTCAGAATTTGCCACTTTTTTTAGACAAGAATTCTGCAGAAGGCGGCGTTGCACCTGCTGGGGTAGGGGAGGGGGTAACGTAGTCATTAATAAGTTAATTTCATTCTTAGCAGTTGAAAGTTGATGTGAAATGTGTCAAAAAATTTAGGTCACAATCACCAAGGTCAGGTCAAGGCACTTGCAGAGTCAGTACATCTAGGAGAAGCACTATGCAAGATTTGATGGCTGTTGGCCTTTTATTTGAGGAGATCTGAAACATCAATGTAAATTGTGTCAAAGGCACTGGACCATAAAATAATAGGTCAACGTCACCAGGTTAAGGCACCTGCAGAGTCGTACATCTAGGAGGAGCACTATGCAAGATTTGATGTTGTAGGCCTTATATTTGAGGAGATCTGGAACATTGACATAAATTGTCAAAGTCAGTGGAGCATAAAATACAGGTCAAGGTCACCAGGTCAAGGTACCTGCAGAGTCAGAACATCTTGGAGAAGCCCTATACAAGATTTGATGGTTGTAGGCCTTTTGATTTTTTTTTTTTTGGGGGGGGGGGGGGGGTTTGGTGTTACAGCCCTTTCAAGATTATTTCACTCATATTGAGTTGATTGTTAATCATAGGTGGGCGAAAATCTGAGTACCTGGAGAAAAACCACCTGGCCATTGAAGAACTTGGTGTCTCACATGTGACTTGAGCCAGGCTCAAATCCCCAGCGGTAAGAGACCTAATGATTAAGAGTCAGCGCTCTTATCCACTAGGCCATGGAGGCCCATTGTAGGCCTTTTTTTTTTTTTTTTTTTTTTTTGTTTTGGTTTTACGGCCCTTTCAAGATTATTTCACTCATATCGAGCCGATCGTTAATCAGAGGTGGGCGAAAACCGGAGTACCCGGAGAAAAACCACCTGACCTTCCGTTGCAGAACTTGGTGTCTCACATATAACCCGAGCGAGGCTCGAACCACAGCGGTGAGAGACCTAATGATCAAGAGTCAGCGCTCTTAATCACTAGGCCACGGAGGCCCTATTGTAGGCCTTTTATTTGAAGAGTTCTGGAACATCAACATGAATTTTGTCCAAGTCACTGGAGCGTAAAATATAGGTTAAGGGTCACCAGGTCAAGGTACCTGCAGAGTCAGTACATCTAGGAGAAGCACTATGCAGGGTTGGACGGTTGTAGGCCTTTTATTTGAGGGGATCTGGAACATCAACATAATTTGTGTCAAAGTCACTGGAGGGTAAAATATAGGAAAAAGGTCACCGGGTTAAGGCGCCTGCCTAGTCAGGAGCTCAGGGAGATGTTTCATGCAAGGTTTGATGGTTGTTTGCTGTAAATGTCAAACCTCAACATAATGGTCAAAGTCACTGGAGTGCAAAAAAAAAAAGGTCAAGGTCACCAGATTAAGGTGCCTACCAAGTCAGAGAGCCAGGGAGATGTTTCATGCAAGGTTTGACGATTGATCAGCTTTGTAGTTGATTTTGATACAAACTTTGGCATAAAAGTCGAACTTCGATGTAAATGTTAACAGATGGATGGACGAACGGATGGAAAAGCAGACAGCTATGTCACACCCTACTACAAGCAGGTGCCACAATAAATCTTTTAAAGATTGCCCAAGTGCAAGTGAACTTACATGTCTCACTTGTCACAATACCAATGAGACAAAGTAAGAATTTTGTGTCGGAACTGGAGTCAAATCCTGAAGGAACCAAAGATAGTGACTGACCTTGAAAGTGGCTGACCTAGAAATAAATCTGAAATGATTTTGTCCTATAAAAGCTGAGATGAGAAATACCTACAGAATAACCAGATGCCTGGACCAATGAGAAACGTCACACATGAAAACCAGTAAACGTATCGTTAAAACTTTGATCATTTAATATGGCAAGTATAATATATTTGCTGAAAAATGTGAGTAGCACATTTTTACATCAAAAATACTTAAGAATCAGATAATGTTCTTGCTAGAACAGTAAACAATTTGACCATTAACAAGCTCGTTAAGATAACAAAACTTTGAACAACAGGGCCCTGGCTCAGTTGCTCAAAACTAACAAGGTCATTAGTAACTGCTATGTTCAAACTTTGTTCATTTAATATGGCAAGTATAATACTATTTTTGCAGAAAAAATGTGAGTAGCTTTTGCAAATGCAAAAGCTACTCACATTTTTACAGCAAAAATAGTGGGGAATAAGATATGGTATGTGTCAGAACAGTAAACATTTGACCACTAATGAGCTTGTTAAACTAACAAGAGGGCCATGATGGCCCTGGATCGCTCACCTGATCCATAGTGTAACAAGTGGGCCCCAGAGAGGGCCATTATTGGCCCCAGGGCTTTAATGTGCATAATGTTGAGGGAGGTCTTAAAGATGAAGCTTCATACCAAACATCAACAAAGGCTAAAATTTGAACAATCTTGGCAAAGGTCCACTAGATGAAGCTACACATCAAATATCAAAGACCTGGGCCTAGCGGTTTCAGAGAAGAAGTTTTTTTTTTAAGATTTTGCCTATATAAGCCTATGTAAAATCAAAGGTCCACGGGACAGGGGCATTTTTTGCCCCAGCACTATAATTTGAACAATCTTGGTAGGGGTCCACTAGATGAAGCTTCATACCAAATATCAAAGTCCTGGGCCTTGTGGTTTCAGAGAAGAAGATTTTTAAAGATTTTCCCTATATCAGCCTATGTAAAACCAAAGGGCCCCGTGGCGGGAGCATTTTTTGTCCCAGCACTATAATTTGATCAATCTTGGTAGGGGTCCACTAGATGAAGCTTCATACCAAATATCAAAGTCCTGGGCCTTGTGGTTTCAGAGAAGAAGATTTTTAAATATTTTCCCTATATAAGCCTATGTAAAACCAAAGGGCCCCGGGGCGGGGGGATTTTTGGCCCCAGCACTATAATTTGAACAATCTTGGTAGGGGTCCACTAGATGAAGCTTCATACCAAATATCAAAGACCTGGGCCATGTGGTTTCAGAGAAGAAGATTTTTAAAGATTTTCCCTATATAAGCCAATGTAAAACCAAAGGGCCCCGTGGCGGGGGCATTTTTTGTCCCAGCACTAAAATTGGAACAATCTTGGTAGGGGTCCACTAGATGAAGCTTCATACCAAATATCAAAGTCCTGGGCCTTGTGGTTTCAGAAAAGAAATTTTTTAAAGATTTTCCCTATATAAGCCTATGTAAAACCAAAGGGCCCCGTGGCGGGGGCATTTTTGGCCCCAGCACTATAATTTGAACAATCTTGGTAGGGGTCCACTAGATACCAAATATCAAAGACCTGGACCTTGTGGTTTCAGAGAAGAAGATTTTTAAAGATTTTCCCTATATAAGCCAATGTAAAACCAAAGGGCCCCGTGGCGGGGGCATTTTTTGTCCCAGCACTAAAATTGGAACAATCTTGGTAGGGGTCCACTAGATGAAGCTTCATACCAAATATCAAAGTCCTGGGCCTTGTGGTTTCAGAGAAGAAAATTTTTAAAGATTTTCCCTATATAAGCCTATGTAAAACCAAAGGGCCCCGGAGCGGGGGCATTTTTGGCCCCAGCACTATAATTTGAACAATCTTGATAGGGGTCCACTAGATGAACCTTCATACCAAATATCAAAGACCTGGGCCTTGTGGTTTCAGAGAAGAAGATTTTTAAAGATTTTCCCTATATAAGCCTATGTAAAACCAAAGGGCCCCGGTGCGGGGGCATTTTTGGCCCCAGCACTGTAATTTGAACAATCTTGGTAGGGGTCAACTAGATGAAGCTTCATACCAAATATCAAAGTCCTGGGCCTTGTGGTTTCAGAGAAGAAGATTTTTAAAGATTTTCCCTATATAAGCCTATGTAAAACCAAAGGGCCCCGGGGCGGGGGGATTTTTGGCCCAGCACTATAATTTGAACAATCTTGGTAGGGGTCCACTAGATGAAGCTTCATACTAAATATCAAAGACCTGGGCCTTGTGATTTCAGAGAAGAAGATTTTTTAAGATTTTCCCTATATAAGCCAATGTAAAACCAAAGGGCCCCGTGGCGGGGGCATTTTTTGTCCCAGCACTATAATTTGAACAATCTTGGTAGGGGTCCACTAGATGAAGCTTCATACCAAATATCAAAGTCCTGGGCCTTGTGGTTTCAGAGAAGAAGATTTTTAAAGATTTTCCCTATATAAGCCTATGTAAAACCAAAGGGCCCCGGGGCGGGGGCATTTTTTGCCCCAGCACTATTATTTGAACAATCTTGGTAGGGGTCCACTAGATGAAGCTTCATACCAAATATCAAAGACCTGGGCCTTGTGGTTTCAGAGAAGAAGATTTTTTAAGTTTTTGGTGAAAAAAATCTATTTTTGGCTCCTGTGACCTAGATGTGCAACGGACCGGAACCATTTGAACAACTTTGAAAGGGGACCACCTAAGGATCATTCCTGTGAAGTTTGGTCAAAATCCGATCAGTGGTTTAGGAGGAGATGTCGTTTAAAGAAATTGTTTACGCACGCACGGACGCACGGACGCACGCACGGACGGACGCACGACGGACGACGGACGACGGACAAAAAGTGATCCCAAAAGCTCACCTCGTCACTACGTGACGGTGAGCTAAAAAGACTTTGAACAACAGGGCCCAGCTCTCATCTCAGCTCCAAACAACAGTCCAGAGATAAATAAGACCTGTCTGTGGACAGGGTAGCTAGTCTGCTTGCCCTTTGTATTTTAAGCAAAAAGATTCTAAGTCTGTGACCTTGACCTTAAAGTCACGAATAAGGGCATGGCTAGTTCTAACTTCTAAACAAAACTTTAGATTATATATCAAAATGCCAAATATGAAAACAATCCTCCTTAGGCCAAAAACAAATCTTGTTTCTTGAAACCCTACTGACCCTACTTTTTTGGTGGCCTACTTTTTGGGGCCAAATTTTTTTGAGCCATCTGAGAATTTTTCATTTATTTTTAGGTTATTTTTTAAGATTTTATGTTATTGGTATACAAAAAAAAAAAAAAGTAAAAAAAATGCCTACCTACCGATCCTAAAATGTTTTGGGACATTTCAGAAACAGTCTATTTTTTAGCCTTAGGGTGTGGAAAATATATTCTTGCACACCAGATATTAAAGGTAATCCTTTATTCTACTCTAGGATAGAAATTCTTATCCTACCCAAGTTTTCTGAACCCCGGGTTAGGATAAACATGAAGAATTCTCATGTTTGATGTGCACTAGTTAAATAGGATGTCATGTACACCATCGTTAAGGTTGACATCGCTGCATGTAATGTCAGGTCTCTAAATGTCACAGCATTGCCATCATAATATGGCAGATGTCAGCAAATCAAATTTACTGTATTATTAACCCTTCTCTTGCTGAATATTCAGTTTAGCCACACCCATTTCTGGCTTTGAACCAATTAGATTACTTGATGTAATTTATTCCTCCAAATTCATAAACTGAATGTCAAACAGTATAGATCCTGATCAGATGGCTTCTTCAGAAGCCATCTGATCAGGATCTACACTGTTTGCAAAGATAGGGGTTGTCGTGAACAGCATGATAAGGGTTAAAAATTCACTCTCAGAAATGAAAGGTGTGCAAGAACAAGAATCTTACATGGGTGTAAGGGGTGAATAGAAAAATCTGTCCCTTGGGATCACAGATCGGCATCACTCGGAAAGCCTTGTGATGCTAGACAGTGACCCTCTGGACTTTTTTTAATAACCCCTAATACGCATGCAAGATTCTCAGAAGCTTTTCAACGTTTTAACAGAAAAATTCTATGGCCACTTCCGTAAATGCCAAGGGTAGTGCAACATGTTCTCCTGTACTTTTTTAGACAAGCTGAAAAAGCATTCCACTTCAAATGCATCATTACTTTGCTCCATGCAATTTGTTATTCATAAAAGGGGTGGGTGGGGCATCATAAACTATTGTTGTTATTGGTTTCAAGGGCTTCCTTGGTCTCCAAGTTGGGTAAAATTTCTTTGACTCAACCTGCATGTTAGTTTTACTGCCAAATACTGTAAGCGCTGGCTGTCCTATGGATGTCATGTGTGTGTTTCTCGTTGAAGTTGGGACAGACACTGATTCATTATACTTTCCTTGTGACCAGAAGTTTCCAGTTCCATTTACACTATTTTCTGTTGCTTGTATGGATGGCCAAGACTGAGTGAGTCTTTGTGTGTTTGCAACAGAAACCTTTGAACTTGATTTTAAGTCTGATATATTTAGAGACCCCCTTACTGTAGATCTTGCAGCCTGGTTCATTAGTCTATGGTTCTGTACTGATGCTTTGTTCTTCCCAGTAAAAGCCCAGCAGATTGGGGAAGTAGCTAATCCCTTCTTATTGTCACGTTTTACTGGCACGGCCTCCTGTTTCGCTCTTTTAACTGACTTTTTCTGTTTAGAGAGCACAACATTTGGTTTTGGGACAGAAGGTCTATAATACTGTCTTGGCATGTTTTCATCCTTACTATCTCTTGCTCGTTGACTTGTTTCGTATGACTTGGAATACATTGACTCGGCAATGTTTTTTAGAAGTTCTGATGAGTTAGGAATGCCATAAGAGGATGGATCAACTGGCACTTCTGCAAATCTAGTGTCTAATATCCCATAATAATCTAAATCTATTTCACTATGCGCTGGTCCCTGAAACTCAGTGAAATCATTGTCAGTAATATTATCAACTGTTCTGTCACCCTGATCTACATTGTCAAAAGTAGCATGATCAGATTTTGTATCGGAGTCTGGGTTGTCTCCCTTCCCACCAGCATCCAACTCTTTATTATCTCCCTTGGATTCATCAGAATTCCCATCCCCATTTTCCCACTCTTCACTCTCTTCGTCTCCCTGAGATAATCCTCCAAAATTAAACAAATTAACAGCTTTTGGCTCTGAAATATTTTCCCTGAAGAAAACTACAATAACTGATATGTTGTCGGTTGAGCCGTTGTTCTTGGCATGCTGCACTAGCATGTTCGCCACACTTGAGCGATCAAAGTTTGTCTCGATGAGGTGATTATAGATGAGTTTTGGGAGGTCTTCAGGCATAATAGTGTCCCAGGCTCCATCACAAGCTAGCACAAGATAATCTTCTGTGCCATCAAGATCAAGAGAAATAACTTCAGCATCACTGCAGATGAAAGGCTTGTAACTGATGTCACCTGACAAAAGAGACAAAATAAATTTTCATCACGAAAACACACCTATATAATTTTGACCCCCTCGAACCCCACTTTTATATAGTAAAACTGGGGTTTGAAGGGGTCAACCTTATTTTTCTTATTTCTGCTCTAAAGTATAGATTGTGGGTACTCGTTAGAACCGCCTCAATTCTGCTCTAAAATGTAGATTGTGGGTACTCGTTAGAACCGCCTCATTTATGCGGTTCTAACGAGTACCCTCAATCTATATTTTGAGCAGAAATAAGAAAAATATCACAATTTTTCAGCTTAAAATTTCCTTTATCTGGTGGTAAAGTTTGCAATGTAATGGTATAGGCGTGTTTTCGTAATGATAATATAAGGGTGAGCATTGAGGATGATTTTGGGAATATTTTTTCTTATTTCTGCATCAAAACATGTTGTGGGTACTTGTTAGAATTCATAACTTTCATAACTTAAGATAAGGATGCTAAATGAGGATAATTTTGAGATAATTGTTCTTATTGCTCTTCAAAAACGTATGTTGGAGGTACTTGTTAGAATCTCCTCATCGAGGTCATTCTAACAAGTACCCACAACATATGTTTCTAACAAGAACAAAGGAAAATAGTCTCTTTGGTTTAAACTTATTTATGAGGGGTATTCATTTAATTGTGTCACTAATGGCCCACCATATCAAGTGGCTGTAAAGAGAAGCGGAAACTACATTCATTTCACAGGCACTGACTGTGTTGGTGTTTCATTGCGGACAGTTCATAATATTTTGAAAATAAGAAAAGTTTGTGCACGATGGGTCCCACATCTTTTGACCAAAAAACAAAAGACCACCCGTGTAAAAATGGCAAAAAACTTTTGAAAAAGTACAAAAATTTCGACAAAGGTAGAACTTTGGAGTTGTTTACAGGTTAAGAAACCTGGGTCTATTATTTTGAGCCACAGAGACACATCAATAAGACCAAGCAATCCCAGTCATTGCCAAAAGAATTAAAAACGTGGCAAAAGTTTTGTATGCAATATTTTTCTATTGCGATGGACCCATTGTTCAAATTCCCGAAGCAAATGGCAATACAATCATGCATAAATTTTATGAGAATGGTGTGTTGCCGAAAGTAAAAACCTGCAACTGGTTTAAGAGGTCTGTGTCTTATCCATGAAAAAGCACCTGCTCACAAGTATAGCTCTCTCATCAGACCTTAGTCCCTGCGCCTTTTTCCTGTTTCCTTTACTGAAGGAAACCCTTTCTGGTCGTTGTTATAAATCCTGAAGTGCACTTGGAAGTGCAATTTACCAGTGTCTTCAGGGTATACTGAAAAAGGCCTACTTCTCTGCTTTTACAGAATGGGTTTTAAGACTTAAAAAGTGTGTGTTTCCGTCAAGGGAGAATACTTTGAAGGATTGAAGTAAACGAAATGTCAATGGGATTAATAATGCCCCCTGTAGAACCCCAATATACCAGTGCAAAATTGACATGCAACAAGCATATTATACATTATTAAATGACTATTCTGTATTGATCAATGGTCATCCGTATTAACACCAGGTCATTCAATATTAACCAGAGATCAAGGCTGAGGTAAAAAAAATCAATAATTATGTTTTTAAATAATAATAATAATCAACCTTATTTATAATTTATAGAGGGTAACACATTTAGTACTAGTACTACTCTTCCATGTAGCTCTCTTTTTAATTGTGACATGTAATAAAATTGTCATAAATAAAGTAATTTTTCGTATTTGCCCCCGCTACAGGTCCTCGGTCAGCTGTATTGGCCATCAACCTTTGGCCTCGGCCAATAGAGCAGACCTCGGACCTTAACTGGGCCAATACAAAATTAACTGATTAATAACATTATATTTTGAGAATTGTGGGACTGGAATGAAAGCAATATGCTTATAGAATTCTGTTCCCAATAATTCTTAATTATCTTTGTTATACATCCTTATTTGCAGCTGTATGTTTAGAGGAAAACCTGAAAATGTGTTTTAAGTTCTGATACCCAAACTAGTGCCTTGATCACTTGATAAATTAGCCAAAATCCTGTCCCTGCAAAATTAACCAAAATCAGTGGACCATGACAACCTACGGGTACTGCTGTATGTTACAGACATATAGCCTTTCAATTACTAAAGGAAGGTAATTATTTTAATGCTCATTAAAGTAGGAACAAAACTTTGCCCCTGATCTGATGGTGTTCATTCTTCAATGAACTTTAACTCATTGTATGCTAGTGGACACTTCCATTGCTATATGTTGGACAAATCCATTTGTCATATAAGGGGTGTCGGGCCTATTTTTTTGGTTTTCATTGTTTTTCACGGAAAATTCTGTTAGCAAATAGTGCAGGCCCTGATCAGATGCCGTGTTCTGCAGCGTCAGATCTGGGCCTGAACTGTTTGCCAAGGTACCCCTTTAGGGGTTTCCCTCATACAATGGGTTAAATAAATTACCTGTATCACTTATATTTACATTATTTTCCATCCATTATTTGGCAGAAAGTGCTGGCATGTGAATTTAAGCGAGTTAATGGATTTATTGAAATATGAGCAAAATTATGCCCTGACAGTTAATGATAAGCTTTTTTGCTGTAGATGCACGGAGAATGAAAAATATTCAGTTTTAATACCTAGCAGTAATCAAACCAGAACATTTAATTCTTACAAACCTTGTGAAATTAAGTAAATTCCGAAATCATATGGAGTGTGACTCATGGGCAATACAGTTAGAATTTTATTTCAAGCGCTCCTCAACATAAGTGAATTGTTCTTGAAAGGATCATAAAGCCTACGTTAAAATGAAATAGATTTGTTCTCAGAAAACCGATGTATGGATTTACCCAAAATATTTGGACACTACATCACCTTACCATTGAGATGTCATTTCATCTCAATGTCGGGTAAAAGTCCCACAAAATTGGAAGCAGCGTCTCCAAAATGACCTTTATAGTGTTGATGGGGACGTAAAACCTCAAATCAAACAAACAAACAAAACATCACCTTACCATACCTGTTTCAAAATTTGAACAAGTACAATTCACTGTCACGTTGTGTCTAAAAACAGCTGGACAAGTGGCAAACAGTGTATCCCTGACGAGATGCCACATTCTGTGGTGTCTTATATGGGTCTACACTGTTTGTTCTGGCCTGTCTGACCAAACATATATGGTAAATATGGTACCCTACCAGAGTCAGTCAAACACATGTTGCCTTTGAAATAAGCATCAATTTCACAAAAAATCAATTCTAAATCATGTCTCAATGATATATCCCTGTTTCAACGACATAGGAGATTCAGTTATTCCAACTCCCGCCGGGGTCGGCAACATTCTTTCGTGGAGATTGATCATAAAATCTTTTCTACGGTCATTCTCTCCCTTCCGCTGATTCAAGAAGGGCAGTTGTCAGTTTCTGGCGAAAGACTGTGCACTGTACTGGTTAACCGCTTACGTATAAGCCTGCCCAGGAAAGTGTTGATAGGTAAACTGACCAGCTCAAAAATGACCTAAATAGTGTTGACTGGGCCGTAAAACTCCAAAACAAACAAAACAAAACAAATCAGTTATTCCAAATATTAACCCTTATCCTGCCGAACATAACAGCTCCACCTTTGCCATCTGATCAGGATCTACATATGTACACTGTCATTTTTTGCAAATTGAACAAATTCATTGTATTAAGTCATTTAATTGGTTGATAGCAAGAAATGGGTGTGGTTTCATTTATTCAGCAGGATTAGGTTAATAATGACTTGTACCTGATTGGTCTTACCTATGGCCCTAGATACAGCTATGTTACCTCCGACCCTCCAGAGATCACCAACCATCATAACAAATCCACCCTGGGACTCAATCCTGTCTCTTTCATCCTGAAACAGAGCTATACTATAGAATTTCAAATCTCCCCGACCCCACCCTTACACCCTCACCTACAGACATTTTCCCAGTAGACAGCTATGATTTCTATAGAACCTGCTTGTTACTAGGTATGGCACCTTAACCTTTAAGGGGAATGGGAACACCTTCAGGGGAGGCAACTCCTGCAAAAGTATTTCAGTTTCCCATGCCAATAGGGATCAACTCTTAAAGGAAAGAATTTGCTCCTGAGGAGCAAATTCTATCCTTTAAGAGTAGACCCCTTTTTGGTGGGACAGGGCTTACAGAAAAGCAAACAGGAAGTCCCAAAAGTTGCGTCCCTTTGAAAAATGGCGGAAAAATATGCCAGGTGTTCCCATTCCCCTTAAGTATGGGACTTTTAGTATGGGACTCGTCACTTGTGAGGGGTAGTGCAATACCGGAACCCACCAAATTCACCAGCTAAATACATGTACGATACCCTTCAAGGGCACAGCCTCTGGTGCAGGAGGTTCTCTTCACCATTCACACTAGAATAGTTGGATTTAATACCCTAACACATCTTAACCAATAAAATGCCAATCACGACAATTGTTGTCAGGTTTGTCTTCTGCAGGTTACTTTAAAAGTTATTTTTGCAGGCAGTGTGGCTCTCCACACCGTTTGCCTGTAAACAAAACAAAATTAAAAACATTTGCAAACAAGAGGACCAAGCTAGCTTGGTCCTGTATCGCTCACCTGAGCTAACAGATTATAAGTTTAAGGAAGTGCCAACCTTTACTGAAGGCTTTATGGGAGGACATGGTGATGACAGGGTATGCATTTTCTGAAAATCAAGTAGAATTTAACTCTATGATAAACAGGCTGACCTCACCGGTTTTCAAACTCATTCAAGCTTTTATTCCTGACTTGCTAAGAAGATCCTATCTAAACTGAAGTGGCTATGGTGATGACAAGTTCAACAAGAGGGCCCAGAGGGCCCTGGTTCGCTCACCTGAGTGTCACTGTCTTGAGTACATTCTATTTTCAGCTCTTGTGGCCATCTTGTTCATCAGCAGAGTGATTTTAGCTTATTTGGTAGGGAGTAACCTCGGCAACATTCCTGGGAACTTTGAATCAAATTGGCCTTAGGGTTTAGGGGGAGTTTCCGTTTGAATCAAATTTACAATACTTTTCTATTTTTACCTCCGGTGGCCATTTTGTTAATCTGAGTGGGATTGTTTTAGCCTTTTTGGTAGAGGATCATCTAAGCAAAATTGTCACAAGGAACCTACATGCTAAATGTGAAGGCTGTATCTCAAATGCTTTAAAAGTTATGACAAAGTAGGTCAAAGGTCAAGGTCATGGGTCAAAAGTTTTGAATGGCTGAGAAAACCTTGTCACAAGGAACATGCATGCCAAATATGAAGCCTCTATCTCATATTGTTCAAAAGGTATGATAAAGTAGGTCACAGGTCAAGGTCACAGGTCAAATCTTTATGAGTGGGAAGCCCTTGTCAGAAGGAACCTACATGCCAAGTATGAAGGCTCTATCTTAAACGGTTCAAAAGTTATGACAAAATAACCTACTGATCTACTTTTTGATTTGACATGACCCATATTCGAACTTAACTGAGATATTGTCCAGATGATCATTCTGAGCAAGTTATATGATGATTTGACTGAAACTGTGGCCTCTTAGAATGTTCAAAACGTTTTTCTATGTTTTGACCTGCTGACCTACTTTTTGACCCGAAATGACCCATATTCAAACTTGACACAGATATTGTCAAGATGATCATTCTGAGCAAGTTTGATGATGATCGGACCAAAACTTGGGCCTCTAGTGCGTTCACAAGGTTTTTCAACAATCTGACCTACTGACCTACATATTGGCCAGACATGAACAATATTCAAAATTAACCGAGATTTTGTCAAATGATCATTTTGAGCAAGTTTGATGATGATCGGACCAAAACTGTAGCCGCCAGTGTGATCAGAGGTTTTTTCTATGATTTGACCTACTGACCTACTTTTTGACCCAACATGACCCATATTTGAACTTGACTGAGATATTGTCAAGATGATCATTCTGGGCAAGTTTGATGATGATCGGACCTAAATTGTGGCCTCTAGTGTGTTCACAAGGTTTTTCTCTGATTTGACCTGCTGACCTACTTTTTGACCCTACGTGACCAATATTCGAATTTGACCGAGAAATTGTCAAGATAATCATTCTGAGCAAGTTTCATGATGATCAGCCCAGAACTGTGACCTCTAGTGTATTCACAAGGTTTTTCTATGATTTGACCTACTGACCTACTTTGTAAACAGACATAACCCATATTTGAACTTGACCGAGATATTGTCAAAATGATCATTCTGGGCAAGTCTGATGATGATCGGACCAAAACTGTGGCCTCTAGTGTGTTCACATGGTTTTTCTATGATTTGACCTACTTACCTACTTTTTGACCCGACATGACCCGTATTCAAACTTGACCGAGATATTGTCAAGATGATCATTCTGGGCAAGTTTGATAATGATTGGACCAAAACTGCGGCCTCTAGTGTATTCACAAGGTTTTTCTATGATTTGACCTACTGACCTACTTTTTGACCCGGCATGACTCATATTCGAATGTGATCAAGATATTATCAAGATGATCATTCTGAGCAAGTTTGATGATGATTGGACATAAATTGTGGCCTCTAGTGTGTTCAGAAGGTTTTTCTATGATTTGACCTACTGATCTACTTTTTGACTCGACAACACCCATATTCGAACTTGACTTAGATATTGTCAAGATAATCATTCTGGGCAAGTTTGATGGTGATCAGACCAAAACTGTGGCCTCTCGTGTCTTCACAAGGTTTTTTACCTGATTTGACCTACTGACCTACTTTTTGACCCGACATGACCCATATTCGAACTTGACCTAGATTTTGTGAAGTACAAATTGTGTGCAAGTTTAGTTAAAATCAAATCATAAATGAAACATCTATCATGCAGACAAGACCAAAATAGGCAATTTTTGCCTTTTCAGGGGCCGTAACTCCATAACACATGATGGGATAAGGCTGGTTCAAGAAAGGAACCCAGATATCATGGTAGTACAAGTTGTGTGCAAGTCTGGTTAAAATCAAATCATAAATGAAACATCTATCGTGCAGACAAGACCAAAATAGGCAATTTTTGCCATTTCAGGGGCCGTAACTCCGTAACACATGATGGGATATGGCTGGTTCAAGAAAGGAACCTAGATCTCATGGTGGTACAAGTTGTGTGCAAGTCTGGTTAAAATCAAATCATAAATGAAGATGCTATCGTGCGGACAAGACCAAAATAGGCAATTTTTGCCATTTCAGGGGCCGTAACTCCGTAACACATGATGGGATATGGCTGGTTCAAGAAAGGAACCTAGATCTCATGGTGGTACAAGTTGTGTGCAAGTCTGGTTAAAATCAAATCATAAATGAAGATGCTATCGTGCGGACAAGACCAAAATAGGCAATTTTTGCCCTTTCAGGGGCCATAACTCTGTAACACATGATGGGATACAGCTGGTTCAAGAAAGGAACCTAGATCTCATGGTGGTACAAGTTGTGTGCAAGTCTGGTTAAAATCAAATCATAAATGAAGATGCTATCGTGCGGACAAGACCAAAATAGGCAATTTTTGCCCTTTCAGGGGCCATAACTCTGTAACACATGATGGGATACAGCTGGTTCAAGAAAGGAACCTAGATCTCATGGTGGTACAAGTTGTGTGCAAGTCTGGTTAAAATCAAATCATAAATTAAGATGCTATCGTGCGGACAAGAAATTGTTTACGCACGCACGGACGCACGGACGCACGGACGGACGGACGCACTGACGACGGACAAAATGTGATCACAAAAGCTCACCTTGTCACTACGTGACAGGTGAGCTAAAAACAAGAGTTTTCAAACTCCTCCATGCTTTCTGCCGGACTTCCTTGTTTGTAAGTTTCATGAAGATCCGTTCAAAACTAAAGGGGCAGCAGTGATAACAATGTCGAAAATAGGCATTTTCAGCAATCAAAGGCACGTCACTCTATGATAAATGTGCCGACTTGGCCGGTATTCGAACTCACCTGAGGTTTTATTCCCAGCCACCTGACATGTAAGTTTCAGAAAGATCCGATCAGACTTGGCCAGTATTCAAACTCATCCAAGATTTTATTCCCAGCCACCTCACAGTTTCAGAAAGATGCGATCAAAACTGAAGGGGCTACGGTGATGACAAGGTCAAAATTTGGCATTTTTAGCAATCAAAGGGATGTTACTCAAAAATAAATGAGCCGACTTGGCCAGTTTTCGAACTCATCCGAGGTTTCATCCCCAGCCACCTTACATATAAGTTTCAGAAAAATCCGATCAAAACTGAAGGGGCTACAGTAATGACAAGGTCAAAAATCAACATTTTCAGCAATCAAAGGGACAGAACTCTACGATAAATGGGCTGACTTGGCCTGTTTTCGAACTCATCCAAGATTTTATCCCCAGCCACCTTACATATAAGTTTCAGAAAGATTCGATCAAAACTGAAGGGGCTATGGTGATGACAAGGTCAAAAATCAGCATTTTCAGCAATCAAAGGGACGTAAATCAATGATAAATGGGCCAACTTGGCCGGTATTCAAACTCATCTTAGGTTTTATCTCCAGTCACCTTACATATAGGTTTCAGAAAGATTCGATCAAAACTGAAGGGGCTACGGTGATGACAAGGTAAAATATCGAAATTTTCAACCATCAAAGGGACATAACTATATAGTTAATGGGGCAACTTGGCCGGTTTTCGAACTCATCCGAGGTTTTATCCCCAGCCACCTTACATATAAGTTTCAGAAAGATCCGATCAAAACTTAAGGGGCTACAGTGTGGACAAAGTCAAAAATCAACATTTTCAGCAATCAAAGGGACCTAACTCTATGATAAATAGGCCACCTTTGCCGGTATGCGAACTCATCCGAGGCTTTATCCCCAGCCACCTTGCATATAAGTTTCAGAAAGATCCGATCAAAACTGAAAGGGCTACGGTGATGACAAGGTCAAAAATCGGCATTTTCAGCAATCAAAGGGACGTTTCTCTGTGATAAATGGACCAACTTGGCTGGTTTTCGAACTCATCCAAGATTTTATCCCCAGCCACTTTACATATAAGTTTCAGAAAGATTCGATCAAAACTGAAAGGGCTAGTGATGACAAGGTCAAAAATCAGCATTTTCAGCAATCAAAGGGACAGAACTCTACGATAAAAGGGCCGACTTGGTCGGTTTTCGAACTCATCTGAGATTTTATCCACAGCCACCTTACATATAAGTTTCAGAAAGATCCGATCAAAACTGAAGGGGCTACGGTGATGACAAGGTCAAAAATCGGCATTTTCAGCAATCAAAGGGACGTAACTCTATGATAAATCCGCGGACTTGGCCGGTTTTCGAACTCATCCGAGGTTTTATCCCCAGCCACATTACATATAAGTTTCAGAAAGATCCGATCAAAACTGAAGGGGCTACAGTGATGACAAGGTCGAAAATGGGCATTTTCAGCAATCAAAGGGACGTAACTCTATGATAAATGGGCCGACTTGGCCGGTTTTCGAACTCATCCGAGTTTTTATCCCCAGTCACCTTACATATAAGTTTCAGAAAGATCCGATCAAAACTGAAGGCGCTACGGTGATGACAAGCATTTTCCCATAGTAAGTCTATGGGAATCATCAATGCCCCACCAGAGGCATGCTACAGGTGAGAAATGATTGAGATCAGCCTGCAGGATACAGAGATATAGCTGCTCAAAAGTGTGGACGGACGACGGACGGACGACGGACGACGGGGGACCCACTATACTATAAGCTCCCCTGGAGCCTTCGGCCCAGGTGAGCTAAAAATTCAGCAGACGACATAAGCAGATGACATTTTCAGATGTAGTTTTTCTCAGTATCTTAAGGGTTAAAATATGATTTCAAAGATATGTAATTTTCAGAGCCCTTACTTATTTTGGGGTTGATTGTATATCAATTGACCCAAAGTTGCTAACTATAGAAACTTCCCACCTCTCTTGTACACGAGACTATTGCTAACCATGTACATAATCCAGGTATCAGTTACTTATTACAGCGCTTCCCTTCTCGCCAGAGGGTTGGTTTACGAGGGCTGATTGATATGTTGTGAGCCTCATATTGAAGGATTTGAATTTTGTCGGACATATTGTATTATTTTTCAGTATAATCCCCTTCAGTATCTATACACTTTTGCCAGCAGTGTTTAATGGCCTCAATGCCACTTTTATAGAACACCTTTTCTTGGCTGTTCAGAAAGTCATCCACGTCATCCATATGAAGTCATCATCGGATTGAAAGCAAGTGCCTAAAATTGCCGTTTTCAGTTTTGGAAGTAAACAAAGTCTGATGGAGTGAGATCAGTGAACAAGAGGCTCAATGAGCCTAAACCGCTCACCTGAGGAACTTAAGTTTTAACAATTCACAGACTTGACTACTAAATCTGCTAATAGAATCCAGCCCATTGACCCTTACAGGATATAAGTCATGATTATTGCATTGCATTCCAAGTTTGAGACTTCTAGCTTCTATAGTTCCTGAGAAATCTTTGACGAAAATTTAACATTGGTCAAAATGGAGAGAAAGAAGAATGAAATAACAGATGAACAAATAAGCTGAGAAAGCCCAATGTCTCTTACACAAAATAAGTCATCATTATTCTATTGAATACCAAATTTGATGCTTCTAGCTTTTATAGTTCCTGAGAAATCTTTGATTAAAAATTTAACATTGGTCTATTATCTCTATATGGAGAGAAAGAAGAACGAAGGAACAAATGAACCAGACTAGCTCCAAAACCTAATGCAGCCTTTCCCCTTGCCCAATGGTGCTACACATAAAATTTAAACAAGATTGATCGACTGCCTTCTGAGATATGCTTCATTGAAAGTGTGGACGGCGGACGGACAGACGACAGACGACGGACTCCGGAGCCTTGGTATACTATCGGCTCACTGGAGCCTTTGGCTCAGGTGAGCTAAAAATTCAAGTCGCTATTTCTGTCACAACATTTTCCCTACGTTAAGTCTATGGGCAAATTTTTTTGTCTCTCAAGGTCACGTAACTCCGAGGTCAATATTCCGATTCGGCTCAAAATCGAACTTAACCGAGATTTTATGCCTGTCCTCGTTACCTGCAAGTTTGAAGCTGATATGAATAAAAATAAAGTTGCTATCGTGGTCACAACGTATTTTTTTATGCTCAAGGGCAGGTAACAAGGCAAATATTCCGATTCGGCCCAAAATCGAACTTAACCGAGATTTTATGTCTGTCCTCGTTACCTGCAAGTTTGAAGCTGATCTGAAAAAAATTCAAGTCGCTATCGTAGTCGCAACATTTTCCCTAATTAAGTCTATGGGCAAATTTTTTGTCGCTCAAGGTCACGTAACTCCGAGGTCAATATTCCGATTCGGCCCAAAATTGAACTTAACCGAGATTTTATGCCTGTCCTCGTTACCTGCAAGTTTGAAGCTGATATGAATAAAAATAAAGTTGCTATCGTGGTCACAACGTATTTTTTTATGCTCAAGGACAGGTAACTCCAAGGCAATTAATCCGATTCGGCCCAAAATCGAACTTAACCGAGATTTTATGTCTGTCCTCATTACCTGCAAGTTTGAAGCTGATCTGAAAAAAATTCAAGTCGCTATCGTAGTCACAACATTTTCCCTATGTAAAGTCTATGGGCAAATTTTTTGTCGCTCAAGGTCATGTAACTCCGAGGTCAATATTCCGATTCGAACTTAACTGAGATTTTATGCCTGTCCACGTTACCTGCAAGTTTGAAGCTGATCTGAATAAAAATAAAGTTGCTATCGTGGTCACAACGTATTTTTTTATGCTCAAGGGCAGGTAACCCCAAGGCAAATAATCCGATTCGGCCCAAAATCTAACTTAACCGAGATTTTATGTCTGTCCTCGTTACCAGCAAGTTTGAAGCTGATCTGAAAAAATTCAAGTCGCTATCGTAGTCACAACATTTTCCCTATGTTAAGTCTATGGGCAAATTTTTTGTCGCTCAAGGTCACGTAACTCCGAGGTCAATATTCCGATTCAGCCCAAAATCTAACTTAACCGAGATTTTATGCCTGTCCTCGTTACTAGCTACAGTGATGACAACATTTTCCCCATGTTAAGTCGATAGGCAATTTTTCGCTCAAGGGGACGTACTCTTGAGTGAATTATCTGATTCGGCCCAAAATCGAACTTTACCGAGATTTTATGCCTGTACTGGTTATCTGCAAGAATGAAGTCGATCAGAAAAAAATTGACGGAGCTTGAGTGATGACAAGCTTTTTCCTATGTGAAGTCTATGGGAGCTAGATGTTGCCATGGCAACCAGAGTTCCACTCAGATCTGCCTGAAAACCTAATGAAGCCTTTCCACTTGCCCAATAATGCGACACATGAAATTTGATCAAAGTTGGCCAAGTAGTCTTTAAGATATACATTTTTGAAATTCCCATTAACCCTAATGCAAAAACACACAGGGGCAGGTAACTCCTAAGTGAATGATCCGATTCTGCCAGTTATCGAACTTGACCGAGATTTCATGGCTGTGCTGGTTATCTGCAAGAATAAAGCCAATCCGAAAATAATTGAAGCAGCTATGGTGATGACAACATTCTTCCCATGTTAAGTCAATAGGCAATTTTTTCAACGCTCAAGGGCGCGTAACTCCTGAGTGAATGATCCGATTCAGCCCAAAATCGAACTTGATCGAGATTTCATGCCTGTCCTCGTTATCTGCAAGAATGAAGTCGATCAGAAAAAAAATGACGGAGCTAGAGTGATGACAAGCTTTTTCCTAATGCTCAAGGGCACGTAACTCCTGAGTGAATAATCCGATTCAGCCCAAAATCGAACTTGATCGAGATTTCATGCCTGTCCTCGTTATCTGCAAGAATGAAGACGATCAGGAAAAAATTGACGGAGCTAGAGTGATGACAAACTTTTTCCTATGTTAAGTCTATGGGAGCTATTTGTTGCCATGGCAACCAGAGTTCCAATCCGATCTGCCGGAAAACAGTATGCAGCCTTTCCCCCTACCTGATAATGCTTCACATGAAATTTGATCAAGATTGGCCAGTTGGTTCCTGAGATATACTTCTTTGAAAGTGTGGACGACGGACGACGACGACGGACGACGGACGCCGGCTCGTGGTATACTAATACCTCACATGAGCCTTCGGCTCAGGTGAGCTAAAAATTGACGGAGCTAGAGTGATGACAAGCTTTTTCCTATGTGAAGTCTATGGGAGCTAGATGTTGCCATGGCAACCAGAGTTCCACTCAGATCTGCCTGAAAACCTAATGAAGCCTTTCCACTTGCCCAATAATGCGACACATGAAATTTGATCAAAGTTGGACAAGTAGTCTTTAAGATATACATTTTTGAAATTCCCATTAACCCTAATGCAAAAACACACAAGGGCAGGTAACTCCTAAGTGAATGATCCGATTCTGCCAGTTATCGAACTTGACCGAGATTTCATGGCTGTGCTGGTTATCTGCAAGAATAAAGCCAATCTGAAAATAATTGAAGCAGCTACGGTGATGACAACATTCTCCCGATGTTAAGTCAATATGCAATTTTTTCAACGCTCAAGGGCACGTAACTCCTGAGTGAATAATCCGATTCAGCCCAAAATCGAACTTGATCGAGATTTCATGCCTGTCCTCGTTATCTGCAAGAATGAAGTCGATCAGAAAAAAATTGACGGAGCTAGAGTGATGACAAGCTTTTTCCTATGTTAAGCCTATGGGAGCTCTTTGTTGCTGTGGCAACCAGAGTTCTCATCCGATCTGCACGAAAACCTAATACAGCCTTTCCCCCTACCTGATGATGGTTCATATGAAATTTGATCAAGGCCGGCCCACTGGTTCCAGAGATATACTTCGTTGAAAGTGTGGACAACGGACGACGGCTCGTGGTATACTAATACCTCACATGAGCCTTCGGCTCAGGTGAGCTAATAAGGTGGATGCAGCCATAGCAATGACAGACTTGTGAACAGGAGCATTTTCCTAATGGAACAACACACCTTTAGTGAGCTTTCCGCCGCACTTAAGTTTAATATTTTGTCATAACTGCGTCAGAAGTGAAGCATAGTATGTGCCATTGATTGTTTGTCCCTTTTGGAGATAATCTATTAGCAGAATACCATCTGCATCCCAGAAAATCCAGGCCATAACCTTCCTAGTTGATGGAACAGTCTTTGCCTTCTTTGGCAGGGGTGAGCCAGGGTGCTTCCATTGTTTCGATTGTTGTTTGGCGTAAAATGATGGACCCATGTTTCATCCATAGTGACAAATCTCTGAAGAAAGTTGGCAGGATCTTCCTCAAAAAGGTTAAGATTGGTAGGTGATAATTTGCACCTGGTGTGCTTCGGATCAACTGTCAGAAGTCTTGGTACCCAACGGGCCAAAAGCTTTCTCATTGCAAGATCCTCTGTCAGAATGGAATGTACTCTTCCCAGTGAAATTCCAACTCTACTGGCTATATCTGTCTGTGACTCGTCTGTTAGTCATAACAATATCATGGACTTTACTATTTCTGGGGTGGCAAAAATGACAGCCTCCCAGGACAGGGGTCATCCTCAAGGCTCTGTCTGCAGCGCTTAAATTCTGCCACCCACCTTTTCACTGTAGCATATGGAGAAGCATCTTTCCCTAGTGTTGCTAACATATGGATATCCTTCAGGGGTGAAAACAGACCAAGAATCTCAATCCTGAAAATCTGCTATTTGAATCCTGAAGTGACTCTAATGTTATCTTAAAATAAACAAGAGGGCCATGATGGCCCTGGATCGCTCACCTGATCCATAGTGTAACAAGTGGGCCCCAGGGAGGGCCATTATTGGCCCAAGGGCTTTAATGTGCATAATGTTGAGGGAGGTCTTAAAGGTGAAGCTTCATACCAAACAAAAACAAAGGCTATAATTTGTACAATCTTGGCAAAGGTCCACTAGATGAAGCTACACACCAAATATCAAAGACCTGGGCCTTGCGGTTTCAGAGAAGAAGATTTTTATAAAGATATTCCCTACATAAGCCTATGCACCAGGGCTATATAAGTCTATGTAAAGCCAAAGGGCCTTGCAGTTTCAGAGAAGAAGAGTTTTAAAAATTTCCCTTTATAAGTCTATGTAAAACCAAAGGGTCTCTGGGGGACGACATTTTTGGCCCCAGGGCTATAATTTGAACAATCTTGGTAGAGATCCACTAGATGACGCTTCATACCAAATATCAAAGACCTGGGCCTTCTGGTTTCAGACAAGAAGATTTTTAAAGGTTTTCCCTATATAAGCCTTTATAAAACCAGTGGGCCCTAGTGCGGGGGCATTTTTTGGCCCCAGGGCTATAATTTGAACAATCTTGGTAGCGGTCCACTTGACGAAGCTACTAACCAAATATCAAAGACATGGGCCTTCTGGTTTCAGACAAGAAGATTTTTAAAGGTTTTCCCAATATAAGCCTATGTTAAACCAGTGGGCCCCGGGGCGGGCCGGTTTTGGGCCCAGGGCTTTAATTTGAACAATCTTGGTAGAGGTCCACTAGATGAAGCTTCATACCAAATATCAAAGAGCTGGGCCTTCTGGTTTCAGACAAGAAGAATTTTAAAGGTTTTCCCAATATAAGCCTATGTTAAACCAGTGGGCCCCGGGGTGGGGCCGGTTTTGGGCCCAGGGCTATAATTTGAACAATCTTGGTAGAGGTCCACTATATGAAGCTTCATACCAAATATCAAAGAGCTGGGCCTTCTGGTTTCAGACAAGAAGAATTTTAAAGGTTTTCCCTATATAAGCCTACGTAAAACCAGTGGGCCCCGGGGCGGGGCTGTTTATGGCACCAGGGCTATAATTTGAACAATCTTGGTAGTGGTCCACTAGACGAAGCTACATACCAAATATCAAAGACCTGGGCCTTCTGGTTTCAGACAAGAAGATTTTTAAAGATTTCCCTATATAAGCCTATGTAAAACCAGTGGGCCACGGGGCCGGGCCGTTTTTGGCCCCAGGGCTATTAATCCATCCACTGGTTAAGCAGGAGAAGCTCTGGTGGCCATTTTGTTCACCCGAGCGGAACAGTATGAGCAATTTTGGTAAAGGGACGATAAACGAACATTCCTGTGAATTAATTTCAAAATCCATCCACTGGTTAAGGAGAAGAAATCGTTTAAAGGTTTTTCTATTTTTAGCTCTGGCGGCCATTTTGTTCACCCGAGCAGAACCGTACAAGCAAGGTGGTAGAGATTCACCAAAGGAACATTCCTGTGAAATAATTTCAAAATCCATCCACTGGTTAAGGAGAAGAAGTCGTTTAAGGGTTTTTCTATTTTTAGCTCTGGCGGCCATTTTGTTCACCCGAGCATAACAGTTTGAGCAATTTTGGTAGAGGGTCACCCAAGGAACATTCCAGTGAAATAATTTCAAAATCCATCCACTGGTTAAGGAGACCAAGTCATTTAAAGGTTTTTCTATTTTTAGCTCTGGTGGCCATTTTGTTCACCCGAGCGGAACGGTTTGAGCAATTTTGGTAGAGGGTCACACAAGGAACATTCCAGTGAAATAATTTCAAAATCCATCCACTGGTTAAGGAGAAAAAGTTGTTTAAAGGTTTTTCTATTTTTAGCTCCGGCGGCCATCTTGTTCACCCGAGCGGAATGGTTTGAGCAATTTTGGTAGAGGGTCACCCAAGGAACATTCCTGTCAAGTTATATCAAAATCCATCCACTAGTTAAGGAGGAGAAGTCGTTTAAAGGTTTTTCTATTTTTAGCTCTGGCAGCCATCTTGTTCACCCGAGTGGAATGGTTTGAGCAATTTTGGTAGAGGGTCACCCAAGGAACATTCCTGTGAAGTAATTTCGAAATCCATCCACTGGTTAAGGAGAATAAGTCCTTTAAAGGTTTTTCTATTTTTAGCTCTGGCGGCCATTTTGTTCACCCGAGCGGAACGGTTTGAGCAATTTTAGTAGAGGGGCACCAAAGGAACATTCCTGTAAAATAATTTCAAAATCCATCCACTGGTTAAGGAGAAGAAGTCGTTTAAAGGTTTTTCTATTTTTAGCTCCGGTGGCCATTTTGTTCATCCGAGCGGAACGGTTTGAGCAATTTTGGTAGAAGGTCATCCAAGGAACATTCCTGTGGAATAATTTCAAAATCCATCCACTGGTTAAGCAGGAGAAGTCGTTTAAAGGTTTTTCTATTTTTAGCTCTGGCGGCCATCTTGTTCACCCGAGCGGAACGGTTTGAGCAATTTTGGTAGAGGGTCACCCAAGGAACATTCCTGTGCAATAATTTCAAAATCCATCCACTGGTTAATGAGAAGAAGTCCTTTAAATGTTTTCCTATTTTTAGCTCTGGCGGCCATTTTGTTCACCCGAGCGGAACAGTTTGAGCAATTTTGGTAGAAGGTCATCCAAGGAACATTCCTGTGAAATAATTTCAAAATCCATCCACTGGTTAAGCAGGAGAAGTCATTTAAAGGTTTTTCTATTTTTAGCTCTGGCGGCCATCTTGTTCACCCGAGCGGAACAGTTTGAGCAATTTTGGTAGAGGATCACCCAAGGAGCATTCCTGTGAAATTAGATCAAAATCTGTCCAGCAGTTTTGGAGAAGAAGTTGTTTAAAGCAAAAGTTGACGACGGACGGACGCACGCAAGCACGCACGGACGAAGACGACGGACAAAGACCGATCCCAAAAGCTCACCTTGAGCACTTCGTGCTCAGGTGAGCTAAAAATAAATGGGTTTACCCTTCCAATATCAATGGAGATTAGTTGCTTCATGCTTAGTTGTAGCTAACCATTTAATAAAGACGTTAAAACTTCAAGTGGAGAATAATAAATGACAATTTATATGCATCATGCCAAAGCTCTCAATCCTGAAATCAGGATTAATCCTGAACTTTCTCACCCCTGAGATTCCTTAGGTGTTAAACCATTTTTATGCAAATATTAAATCACTGTTCTTTCACCGATTTTGTCCATTTTGCAAAAGCTGCTTGTCTTGTTTAGAGTGCTACCTCGTCGATATAAACTGACCAAATGAGACCAGTCCTTTGGTACATGGCCCTATATAGTCAGAGAATAGTAGGACTTAAAAAGAACAACCCTATCTACCTACTTCAATACAAGGCTCATAATATATCAACCAGCCCTCGTACTGTAAAATCTGGATCCAGCTCATGTACTGGAACATTGGCAAACAGTGTAGCCCTAGATCAGATGCCACAGAATGCGGCATCTCATCAGGGGCTACACTGTTTGCTTCAAATACTGCCATTTAAGTGTTAAACCAAACAGTATGACTACTTTTCCCAGTCCACACTCAGAGACAATCAGTACTGTCGGTGCTTTGATAATCAAGTTTTCTGGGAACTGATCACATTTTATCAAATGTTTTGGCTGGCATGTAGTAGAAATAAAAGGTTTACTCAAGCATGCACTCAGTTTCCACCTGTTAAGTCCACACTATGTGCATACCTGTTCACCTTCAATGAGACAAAACCAAGGATTAAATGACTGCAAACAATACAATATGAACAATGTCTTAATTTTCAAGTGGCAAAATATTTATATCACAAAAGACAGTGGAAATTTATCTATGAAACGTCTGTTCTTTTTATTGAATTTCATTTTGAGATTGAGAGGTAGATTAGTAATCCCCTCCAGTGACTCATCCATGATCTATCAATCATACTAAAGTCCTTTCCACAGAATCCACAGTGGCCTATCAATGATCTACCTCTCAATCTCAACATGTCTCCAGAGTGGTCCATCAGGTCCACAAATGATCTACCTCTCAATCTCAACATGTCTCCAGAGTGGTCCATCAGGTCCACAAATGATCTACCTCTCAATCTCAACATGTCTCCAGAGTGGTCCATCAGGTCCACAAATGATCTACCTCTCAATCTCAACATGTCTCCAGAGTGGTCCATCAGCTCCACAAATGATCTACCTCTCAATCTCAACATGTCTCCAGAGTGGTCCATCAGGTCCACAAATGATCTACCTCTCAATCTCAACATGTCTCCAGTGGTCCATCAGGTCCACAAATGATCTACCTCTCAATCTCAACATGTCTCCAGAGTGGTCCATCAGGTCCACAAATGATCTACCTCTCAATCTCAACATGTCTCCAGAGTGGTCCATCAGCTCCACAAATGATCTACCTCTCAATCTCAACATGTCTCCAGAGTGGTCCATCAGGTCCACAAATGATCTACCTCTCAATCTCAACATGTCTCCAGAGTGGTCCATCAGCTCCACAAATGATCTACCTCTCAATCTCAACATGTCTCCAGAGTGGTCCATCAGGTCCACAAATGATCTACCTCTCAATCTCAACATGTCTCCAGTGGTCCATCAGGTCCACAAATGATCTACCTCTCAATCTCAACATGTCTCCAGTGGTCCATCAGGTCCACAAATGATCTACCTCTCAATCTCAACATGTCTCCAGTGGTCCATCAGGTCCACAAATGATCTACCTCTCAATCTCAACATGTCTCCAGAGTGGTCCATCAGCTCCACAAATGATCTACCTCTCAATCTCAACATGTCTCCAGAGTGGTCCATCAGGTCCACAAATGATCTACCTCTCAATCTCAACATGTCTCCAGTGGTCCATCAGGTCCACAAATGAACTACCTCTCACTCTCAACATGTCTCCAGAGTGGTCCATCAGCTCCACAAATGATCTACCTCTCAATCTCAACATGTCTCCAGAGTGGTCCATCAGGTCCACAAATGATCTACCTCTCAATCTCAAGATAAATCCACAGCAGTCCACCCTGATCTACCTTTCAATTTCAAGGCCATTCACCAGTGGTCCTGCACTGATCGCCCTCTCAATTTTGAGTCCTCTCCACAGTGGTCCACCATGGATATCAACCCGGCAAGTATACATGTAAAGCTGTTCACAAAAATATGCGAAAATAAACCAACCTGCCTATCAGGTTTATGTCACAAATTATATGGTGTAGCAGCATATAAGAACTGAAGGATTAACCAACCTGCCTATCAGGTTTGTGTGGTTCCATGTTACTAACTGCCTGCCCATCCCTGACTAGAACTGCCTGAGAGTCACCCAGCCACGCTAAGTGGAGTCTGTTACCACGGACTAGAGCTGCCACACCTGTTGTTCCACTACGCCATTTCTGAAATATTGAAGAATTCCTGTGACTGATTGTTTTGGCTTTTACAACATGTCCAGCCTTGTGGGTCATTTTGTGTCATCTCCCAGAGAAAGGGAGAAAAGAGATAGAAGAGACAGTGGAGTGGATGAAAGCGAGAGACAGAGGAGAAAGAAGAAAAAGAATGGAAGAAATAACAACACTCCCCCTCTACACTTCCCTGCTGAAAGGACAGCAGGCCTTGATTAACTGTAAGCCAACATCAGATGGATGCCCCAGTGAACCAAGATGCATGTCACCTTTGCCTCTCCAACCACTCCCAGAACTCCTGTGGTAGAAAAGTGTGGAGAACACGGCACTACTGACAAGGAATCATGCTAAAGATCTGTGCTAAAGATCTGGGTTCAGTTGTTCCATTGGTTAACATATCCTTAAAAACTTTGATCATTTGGCCCTAACCCTGCTGTTCACAACCCCTACCTTTGCAAACAGTGTAGATCTAGATCAGATGGCTTCTGAAGAAGCAGTAACTACATTTATGCATAAAAGAAATTTGAATTTTGACAACTGTGTAAAACACAAGGGGCCAGTTGTTCAAAACTAACGACGTCGTTAGTTAACGTATCGTTAAAACTTTATCATTAAATATGGCAAATATGCTAAAATTTTTGCTGAAAAAATGTGAGCAGCTTTTGCATCCGCAAAAGCTGCTCACATTTTTTCAGCAAAAATACCAAAATTTTCGATATTTTTCTTGCTAGAACAGTTAACAATTTGACCACTAACGAGCTCGTTAAGCTAACGATGCTTTGAACAACTGGCCCCAGGTGTTTTGGTGAAGAAGGAAAGCTTGGAAGCTTTTCAATAAAATTATTATTGATTGAATTCTTCACTTCAGAAATCAACAAAACATTTTGCAAGGCCACATCATGACAAAATCTGTTTTTGTCATTTGCCAGTAAAAATGCAACTCATGCAGTCTAGTCAGTATCTTTGTGCTCGATGCTTGGATAGTACAACAGCTCTAGTTGCTACACCAGTAATCAGTTCCTTTGTCAATCTGTTGACATTTACATCCACCCTTGGGTCAACCCAACTGTTCTAATCCATATCTTAACCCTAATCCCGCTGCATATATTAATTAAGCCACACCCATTTACATTTCAACCAATCAAATTACTTGATGCTGTTTATTCATTCAAATTGGCAAACAGAATGTTAAACAGTGTAGAGCCCTGATCAGATGGCTTCTTCAAAAACCATCTTATCTAGATCCACATTGTATGCAAAGTTAGGGGTTGTCATGAACAGGAGGATAAGGGTTAACAACTACAATCACAGGTATGGCCAATCAAAAATTTCAGCAGACCAGTTTATGTCTTAAATTGTGACAAAACCCAAAGACAGATTTTCTTGTGGTGTGGGGTTGGGGGTGGGGGGCATTTCATAAACTCCTTACCTACCTCTCTCTTTGCTTTCCTAATAAAAGCTTCATCTGTGAGTTTGAAAGCTGCCTTCAAGGCCTCCCCTGGGTCTGACTCTAGACCAGACTTGTGTGCCAGCAGACAGTGAAGGTGTTTGGAGGCAAAGACTGCAGCATCCAAACCAGCATGTCCATCAAACACTGCATAGAAACTCTGCTGAGGCTCGTTCTGAAGACAGGAAACAGAATAAGTCTAAACACAGGGATATCTTCAGGAGACTGGATACATATTAAGGGACGGAAACTCTTTCAAAATACTGTTGTCTTCCTTATCAACAATCTACTCTTACAGAAAGAATTGGCTCCTAAAGACAGACTCTCCATGTGAAACAAGAGCTCCGCAAGCGGGGCATTATATGCCCGTGGCAATTAGTAACATGGAACATATAGATACTGACTGTTGTACAAGTTTGGGTTTGTGGAATGTAACCAAGGAACAATATGTGCTCCACATATTCTTACCTGGCACTATTAATAACCCTCAATGGCTCAAACTACCTGTCTCCAACAAATTTTCATGGTCGTTAATATTTGGTGGATCATAACCTCGAAATAATAATTAATATGGGCATAACTCTGGCAATAAGTGGTGGACTGTAACCTTGAAATAATATGTGCTGCTTCAAATCATAGTCTAACTATATGTAAAGTTTCAGCTTCATTAGATGTAAAATGTAGGAGGCGTTATCCGGAAACAAAATATGTTAAGAAAAATCTGTGAAATGGGAATAACTCTGCTAATATTTGGCAGACTGTAACCTCAAAATAATAAACGCTGTTCCACATCATGGTCTTACTATATGTAATGTTTCAGCTTCATCAGATGTAAAATGTAGGAGTTATCCCGAAATGGAATGCTTAGAAAAATCTGTGAAAGGGGTATAACTCTGGTAATATTTGGCCGACCGTAACCTCAAAATAATATGCACTGTTCCATATCATGGTCTTTCTGTATGTTAAGTTTCAGCATCATCGGATGTAAAGTATAGGAGGAATTATCTGGAAACAAAATGCTTACAGAATTTTTCAAAGGGCATAACTCTATTATTATTTGGTGGACGGTAACCTCGAAACAATATGCGCTGACCCACATCATGGTCTAATGATATTATGAAGTTTCACCTTAATCGGAAGTAAAATGTAGGAGGAGTCATCCAGAAATGAAAAGTTTACAAAAAATTACAAAGGGACATAACTATATTATTATTTGGTGGAGAATAACCTCGAAACAATATGCGCTGCCCCACATCATGGTCTAACTATGTATAAAGTTTCAGCCAGATTGGAAGTAAACTGTAGGAGAAGTTATCCCGAAATGAAAAGGAGAATAACTCATAAACATTTTGTGAACCGTAACCTTTAAACAATATGCGCTGCCCCACATCATGGTCTAACTATGTATGAAGTTTCAGCTTGATTGGATGTAAACTGTGGGAGGAGTTATCCAGAAATGAAAAGTTTACAGACCTGATGTACAGACGGCCGCCAAGGGGCTAACATAATACGTCCCGTTTTTCAAATGGGCGTATAGAAATGGAAAACCTGTAATGTTCATACACACAGGCTCTTTTACATGTTCCTTGTTAGCATACATGTGACTCAACAATTTTTCATGTACTCTAAACAATCTGTGTTAATTTAAGAAATGAATGTAATTCTTTAACATTCATTGATGTATCAATAAGATCATGTGATAAGGAAAGTAAGTTAATCCCAGGGGGTGACTTACTTTGCTTGTGACTCAATCTTATTTATACATGTACTTCAATGAATGTTAACCCATTGTATACTGGTGGACTCTTCTATTGCTATATGTTGGAAAAGTCCATTTGCCATATACGGGGTGTCAGGCCATTTTTTTTCTCATTTTTATTCTATACTGTTAGCAAATAGTGTAGGCCTTGATCAAGATGCCGCATTTTGCAGCGTCTGATCTGGGCTTGCACTATTTGCCAATGCACCCCGGCATGCAATGTGTTAAATAAATAACCTTTTTTTTTTATTTATACAGTGAACAAGATAGAGGTTTTGTTTGTTCGATTTGAGATTTAACGTCCCCGTCAACACTTTAAAGGTCATTTTGGAGACGTTGCTTCTGAATTTGTGGAACTTCTACCCGACATTGCAACACTATACAGGTCATTTTGGAGATGTTGCTTCCAATTTTGTGGAACTTTTACCCGACAGTGAGATGAAATGTCATCTCATGCCCTGCCGCCCAATGAAACCAAAATGCTTATATGCATTGGACGGTCTGACTCACACCACTTTACCTGGGCAGGCTTAGTCCTTCTTAGCAGTTTACCAGTACTACTGGTCAGTTTCAGCTTTGTGTGGAAGCACCATGCAGCCCATCTGGGCGGGGGCGATAGAGAAACCTGTGAAAACTGAACACCTCTGGAACCATTATGTTTGTTTGGAAAAGTCTCAGTATGGCCTTTGGGGAGCGTTTGGAGATGAAAGTTAATTTATTCACATGTAAAACATGACATAACATTTTACATGTACAAATAATTTTATTAAATACGGAAAATGCAAAGAAAAATACTATGGCTCAAAGTTTGATTACCATTTAGTGTATGAACAAGCCATCAATAAATAATATTCATAACTGTAAACAATGTACATGATTGTTTAGTGTTGTGCTCAATTGGTGATAATGTCATTATCACCAATTTCACCAAGTGCATTTTCAGATAGTAGTTTTATCCGCTTTGAAGTACTTGATTAAATTGTCCTCCCACTCCCCAGTTTGGAAATTTTCCTCCAGGGCAAGACAGCTAAAGTGCAAACTTAGCTAACAGTATGTCATAATCACTGTCAAATTCCTCAACATAGAGGCTCTCAATTGGGATAACAGACATACTCGTAAAGTTATCGTCAGAACATTAGTTTTCTTGAGCACATGTTGGGATAAGACAGATCTGTTTTTAATGACACTGACTGAATATGGTGTTCAGAATTCAGAAAAGACGTGATTCGGAATAGACTGGTGAAATTTGCATTATATACAAGGTAAAATAATTGGAACTGCAAGTTTTGTTCAGATTTGACATGAATTTGGAGTAGAAAGTGTTTGGTTTCCACAGTTTCCACTGTATTTACATTATTGTCCATCCATTATAAGACAAAAATTCTGGTTTGAGGAAGAAAACAATTGCACCCAGATTTACTATTAACACGGTTAGGGCTTCATTGTGGTCATAACATCACCAAAGTTCATTCATAAAGGAGAGAACCATGGTTTATTTTCAACCACACTTAGTGATCATGTGACGTTGCATGAGTCAATGTATTTACTATAGGAATGGCTTCATGCTAAGTTTGCGAGAGATTCGCTGGAGTTTACACGTCGATAAAATCCGCAAAAATGATAATTCGTTCCTTATAATTCCAACTTTGTGACTGAAATGTTTAAAAATGCCAACAAAATGGTAAATTTTAGGAATTTTTTCGAAAGCGTAAGGCTGAACTTACCAATGGCCACGGCGGAATGATTATTCAGTAAGAAGCTGCCATTGAAATAAACCCAAGCGAAAAAAACATCAAATCTTTAAATTCAGTTTATTTGTCATCTAACATATACTTTTTCAATAGTTCTCCTTCTTTTAATCAAATGCTGTTGACGTTGCTTCATAAACAATGACGTAACACGTTGGTTCTCAACATGCTATTTGAAGTCACGTTATATTACTACCTGTCACTATGCGAAACAGATCTGATATTCTTTCTCATGGAATTTATTGAAGTTTAAACTTTTATTTCAACCAATCAAATCGAATGAAATGCACATATTGATGGATAATTTGAATTATTGAGGTATAAACAACATTGCGCCCCAAAAGTTGACTATTTTCTGAAAAGGCATTGATATGTAAAATTTAACCCTTATCTTGCTGTTCACGACAACCCCTATCTTTGCAAACAGTGTAGATCCATGGCTTCTGAAGAAGCCATCTGATCAGGATCTACACTGTTTGGCATTCAGTTTTATGAATTTGTAGCAATAAATTACATCAAGTAATTTGATTGGTTGATAGACAAAAATGGGTGTGGCTTAAATGAATATTCAGCAAGATAAGGGTTAATATTAAATAGTGGATGTCATGCTTGAGACACTTTCATGTGAAATTAATTATGACATGAAGACACTGTTCGCTGTATTTAATTAAGGGCCATACAAACCATTATCATTCAATATACAAGCAATGAAGATTGATATAATTCAGAAATGAAGTCACTTTAACCAACTTTTGTACTGAATGGAATCGTCAACCTCATATATAGCAGGAGTCCAATTTGAAATTTGGGTTGTCAGGTTCCGAAATCTTAACTCTTATCATGCTGTTCATGACAATCCCTATCTTTAAAACAGTGCAGATCCAGATCAGATGGCTTCTGAAGAAGCCATCTGATCAGGAACTACACTGTTTGACATTCAGTTTATGAATTTGTAGGAATAAATTACATCAAGTAATCTGATTGGTTCAAAGTCAGAAATGGGTGTGGCTAAACTGAATATTCAGCAGGATAAGGGTTAAGATATTTATTTAAGACATGGCTGCATTTTTTGCAAACAGTGAAGGCCATGATCAAATGCCACATTGCTGTGTCTGATCCGGGCCTGCACTGCTTGCCACTGCACCATCTTTGGGTTGCCCCTACAGAATGAATCCAAGTCTATTTTCTGTACTCACGTGTAATCCAAAGAGTGTATTAAAATCATGAACAAATGTATGGCTATCTTCCATTTTTCTCCTGGTATTCTTGATGGCTTGGAATGACATCTCCAGAAGTTTGTTAGGGACAGTTATAGCTGGCACATCTTCGGCCCAAACTTTACACACAGCCTCTAGTGTACCCAGGAGAAACTTGTGCAGCTGGACTGCACTATATTCTACAAGAAAATAACTACCGTCATTAAAGGTTCATGTAAATAGATACATTATCAAGGCAACTCTTAGTATCCCTGAATATAGTGGTACAAAATGGGTTAAAGGATGCGACGGTGAAGACCCAGATCAGCCTGCACAGTCTGATGAGTCTTTGCTGTTTGTATATGCCTTCTATGACCTCCAGAATTTTAAAAGTGCAGCAAGCGAAGAATTTGAGCGTACTGGCTAAATTCACAGGCTGATCTGATTCTTCCTAATAAGAATACTTTTTTATATCGTGGAGAGTGAAGACACTGAGCAGGCTGCCAACATGCGCAGGCTTACCATGACTTGGTCTTAACTATGTGTAGACGTAAAAGATTTGAACTTTTCTGAGTTTTCTTATATCAAAATGAGGCAGGTTCATGTCAGTGCGACAGAAGTTTGGCCTTTGGGGTGACCATACAGGTAACGACAGTGATGTCTGGTGGAAACACGGCGATCCACAGCAGGGAAAAGTAGATATATAAGAACAACAACAAAGGGTTCTCTTTGAGGTGGCAAAATTGTGATGATATTTCCCTGCAGTTCTAAAGCCAAAATATGAAGCATACATCATAAGTACATACATGTACAGGTTCAGGCCAGATTGCTCCTACAGGAACAGTTGAACAATTTCCATTTTGCCAAAAAGGTAGAGAAGTCTGATCTGGGTCTGCACTGTTTGCCAAGACATCTGTCCAAAAACTTCGGATGATTCAGTTTATTCAAACAGTTAGCTGTTGAAGAGTTCTTGTTCTTTTTTTCTACCGGGTACATCTGTGAACTTCGAGATATACTGATGGGACTTGGTGCAATTGTACACAAGATTAAGCAGACATGTCAGTATGAGCAAGAACCACAATACCCTTCAAGATGGGACTTGATACTTACTTGATGGGATGTTACTCAAGGTTTGGAAGGTGAGTCTTGAACATGAACCATAACTGTCTGTGTCATGGTATTTTAGTTATCTCCCCTGACAATTTAACCCTGTGACCGCAATAACACCAATAACTTGAGATATGCTGATTGTACTTGGTGTAGTTTTACACCAGCGTAAGCATGAACAAGAATCTTAACTCTGGTTGCCATGGTATTTTAGTTATCTCCCTTGACAGTATCTGCTATCACCTTGTGGTAGCCATAACCCCGCCGTTTTCAGTTATATTATATAACTCAAAGGGTTTGGGGGTTATGGCAACCACAAGGATCATATTTTAATGGAACCTGGTACAATTCTATATGAGATAAAGATGCAGGGGTTTCAATGACCTTTTGGGCATCCGGGTAGCAAGGCAAAATAGGCAGATGGTTTTATCTCTTATCTGTATTAACCCTACATAGATTTATAAAAAGTAGTAGGGGGATAATGCCTCTTAACAAAACCCCTGAAAATAATGTGTCATGCCAGAACAAGAACCACAGCCCTTGGTGCATGGCATTTAAAAAATCACCCCTTACAATATACATGTAACCATGTGATCCCAATAATTCCAATACCCTTTGAGATATATTGATGGAGCTTGCAACAATTGCACGTGAGTTTAAGAGGGTGTTTAATAAAAGAAAACCACAGCTCTGGTGTGCCATCGTGTTTTAGTCAGCTTGGAATAATAACCAACACCTGTTGAGATATGTTGATGGTACTTTCCATGGGCAAGAACTACAACTCTAGATGCCATGGTATTATAGTTTTAGTTATCTCCCTTCACAGTAAAACGCCGTAATTGCCATAACTTAAGTCTTTGCCACATAATTTGTGCAATATCTTGCAGATATCTTTCTGATATGAGAAGCAATATAGTTAATGAGTTAACCCTTGTCCTGCTGAAACCGGATATGTCTTGCCTTTCAAACAATGCAGATCCAGATCAGATGGCTTCTGAAGAAGCCATCTGATCAGGATCTTCATTGTTTGTCATTCAGTTTATGAATTTGTTGCAATGATTTGCATCAAGTAATCTGACTGGTTGATAATCAGTGGTGGGTGTGGCATATCTAAATATTCAGCAGGTCAAGGGTTAAGCTACGACAGGAAAGCACTAGTACCTTGTACTTTATCTTCTGATTCTTCTGTGTCTCCCTCCTTGTTACTGTCCCAACTGTCATGATTGGAGTCCTCCTTGCCGTTAGCATACTCACTGAGAGTATCTTCAAGGTTACATGAAGACACACGGAGGTATGTTTCACGGGCTAGGGCTGCAGCAAGAATAACTGGGCACTTCCTGAAATGTAAGACAATATGGTGCTCTTAATAAATATCTTTATATGCAATAACCCATTAAATGGGGCGTGTGACCTTCTTCTCGCTCAGTCAAACTCCTCAGTAATAGTGATCTGATGCACAGCTCTTTCAGTGCAACGTTTAACCACTTCAGTACCAGAAACCCCAAAACAGGTACCCTGGCAAACAGTGCAGGCCCAGATCAGATGCCGCAGAATGCTCAGGACCTACACTGTTTGCAAAAAGTCCATCCATTTTCCAAATTAATTTTGAAGAAAACACAATCTGAAACCCCTAAATTTTGAAATGGACTCCTGCTATATATAAGGAGGAAGATTCCATTTGGTACAAAAAGGGTTAAACAAAATAGTCATTCTACCTGTTGATACAGGCCTGTAATACTATACAGAGTGGGGAGTGGTGCAAACGCACTCCAGGGAAAATCATCTCAATTCTTGCAGTATTTCACCTTCGGAAAAATGCCTGAAATTCGTACCCTTCCCCATTTGTACAGGCCTGAATCATGTTCCAAAATGTTTGTTTGATTTGAAGTTTACATCCCCATTAACACTGTAAAGGTCATTTTGGAGACGTTGCTTCCAGTTTTGTGGGACTTGTACCAGATATTGAGATGACATGACTTCTCAAGCCCTGCTGCCCAATGAAACCAATAGGGTTTATAAGCATGGACGGGCCGACTCGCACCGCATTGCCTGGGCAGACTGAGATCCTCTAAGCGGTTTACCAGTACTCGTGTGCGGGTCGGTTTCAGCTCTGCCTGGAAGCATCATGCAGCCCATCTATTTCTTCAAGCCCCAATTGGCGGTGGCCATGTTAAACAAGAGCACCGCATGCGGGTGCCAACGCTCAGCTGCATTTTCTTTTAGAAAACAAAAATTCTAAGTCGAAAAAGGGGCATAACTGTGCCAAAAAATATTTTGAGGGTTACCTCACTTATTGGTATGAGTATGAGCAAATTTACTAGCTATCCGATCTGGGTTTATGCTGTATGTCTAATAACAATATCACCTTTAAAAGTTTTGCTATAAAACATTTCTAGGTTCAAAAATTTAAGTTCTTAGCAGAAGTGCTTAAAGTAATGTTATATCATCTATTTTTGTTTCAAAGAAATTAGATTACTTGGCATATTGTATGAATTGAATGTTCCAAAAGTCGTCACTTGACGTGGTATAGCGTAGGCTATATTAAGGTATTGTTTCTGTTTTCCTTTTCTGATGCACGCAGCTTAGTATTGGCCTGAAATATTTTGTTTTGACCATTAAAAGACAGTATTTAGGCAAACAATGTAGTCCCTTAGCAGCCGACTGAGCAGACCCCACATTCCGCAGCATCTGATCTGGGTTTTGGGTGTTTGCGTTTGCGAAATCAAACCAGACTCTAAAGATAGCTCTGACCTACATGCAACATCAATAAAACTAGCCCGACATTTACTATTAATAACCATAATATTGGTTTCCCCAAAATCAGTGATAGTCACGTGGACAACACCATTAATTAGTTCGCCTTACGAAAGTAAGGGGGGGAGCTATTGCCATACCCCCGGGCGTCTGTCGTCAGCCGCATTTGGTGAAAGTTTACCTGCAAGCTCTTATATGTGATGTTTTACAAGTTTATTTTGAATATATAATTAACAATTGGTAAAAAACAATACATGTATTTAACATTATCATTTTACTTCATTTTACAGGTTTTTTGGCTTAAATTGGTCTTTTTGAGAAGTTAATATTTTCCTCTGTATTACCTCCCTTGAAATCCTGTGTTAAAGTTTACCTGCAAGCTGCGAGAAGCCTCCGTGGTGCAGTGGTTACACTACTCGCCTTGTAAACCAGGGATCGCTGGATCGATCCCGGGCTTCTCCGGACTTTCGGATGAGTCTTTAAACCGAGGTCCCGTCTCCGCATGACCTTAGCTGTTGGTGGGACGTAAAACTAAAACTCACTCACTCACTCACCTGCAAGCTGCGCGAGTTCAAATCCCGGGGGAGGCATGTTTTTTTGTTGTTTTTTTTCTTTTTAAAAACATAGCGGGTCTGGGGCTCAAGTTGAAGGTCACTGGCTATTTTTAGAAAAACATTGTAATCACTCTAGCACCTTCATTTATTGATGGATTTTAATATAACTTGGGTTTAATGATATCTCGAGTGACTTTGACTTTCAGGGTCTGGCGCTTAAGGTCAAGGTCACTACTTTCAGGGCACTGGGTCAAGGTCACTGTGTCTATTTTTAGAAAAACATTGTCATCGGGTTTGCACCTTAATTTATTGATGGATTTTAATATAACTTCACACAAATGTTGGGTATGATGATATCTCTAGCAAGTTCAACTTTCGGGGTCTGGGGCTGAAGGTCAAGGTCACTGTGGCTATTTTTTGAAAAAACTTTGTGATCGCTCTAGTGCCTACATTTATAAATGGATTTTAATATAACTTTACACAAACATTGGGTTTGATGATATCTCAAGCTCGTTCGACTTTCAGGGTCTGGGGCAGAAGGTCAAGGTCTCTGTGGCTATTTTTAGAAAATCTTTTTCATCGCTCTTGCGCCTTTATTTATGGATGGATTTTAATATAATTTCACACAAATATTGGTAATGATGATATCTCGAGTGACTGACTTTCAGGTTCCAGGGCTGAAGGTCAAGGTAACTGTGGCTATTTTTAGAAAAACTTTGTGATCGCTCTAGTGCCTACATTTATGAATGGATTTTAATATAACTTTACACAAATGTTGGGTATGATGATATCTCGAGCGTGTTCGACTTTCAGGGTCTGGGACTGAAGGTCAAGGTCATTGTGGCTCTTTTTTGATAACTTGCCCTCATCCATCTTAGGCCCCCAAAGGCGAGCTATGTTGTCTTCTGACAACTCTTGTTTTTTTATTTGCCATTTAGTAAGTTTGGGTCAGTTGTAAAACAATCAACCCAAAAATGACTTTTAGAGTAACCAGCAGACGACAAAGCAGACAACAATTGTCGTGATTGGCATTTTATGAGTTAACCAAGAAATCAAGTCAATTTTTCAGACTAGTTAGGTTGAGCAGGTCAGCTTGAATGCTTGTAGGGTACCCAGTTATGGGAGTGGTCCTAGACCCAGTTTCTGGTCTGCTTGTTTCATCCAAAATGCATCCTTGGTAAGCTCTCTCGGCAGTACATTCATACCCTCCATATACTGTGAAACTAAGATATATATACTAATTACACACATGTTGGCCCATTTACCCTCCATACATGAATATTATGGAAGTTACATGTTGGCCCAGACACCCTCCAGATATTGTGGCACTTTCATAAAGCACTTAGGCTGGTCAAGTTACATATTTACCTTTATTAACCCTTACCTTACTGTTCACAACAACCCCTATCTTTGCAAACAGTGTAGATCCAGATCAGATGGCTTCTGAAGAACCCTTATCTTGCTGTTCACGACAACCCCTATCTTTGCAAACAGTGTAGATCCAGATCAGATGGCTTCTGAAGAACCCTTATCTTGCTGTTCACAACAACCCCTATCTTTGCAAACAGTGTAGATCCAGATCAGATGGCTTCTGAAGAACCCTTATCTTGCTGTTCACAACAACCCCTATCTTATTAAACAGTGTAGATCCTGATCAGATGGCTTCTGAAGAACCCTTATCTTGCTGTTCACAACAACCCCTATCTTTGCAAACAGTGTAGATCCAGATCAGATGGCTTCTGAAGAACCCTTATCTTGCTGTTCACGACAACCCCTATCTTTGCAAACAGTGTAGATCCAGATCAGATGGCTTCTGAAGAACCCTTATCTTGCTGTTCACAACAACCCCTATCTTTGCAAACAGTGTAGATCCAGATCAGATGGCTTCTGAAGAACCCTTATCTTGCTGTTCACGACAACCCCTATCTTGGCAAACAGTGTAGATCCAGATCAGATGGCTTCTGAAGAACCCTTATCTTGCTGTTCACGACAACCCCTATCTTTGCAAACAGTGTAGATCCAGATCAGATGGCTTCTGAAGAACCCTTATCTTGCTGTTCACAACAACCCCTATCTTTGCAAACAGTGTAGATCCAGATCAGATGCCTTCTGAAGAACCCTTATCTTGCTGTTCACAACAACCCCTATCTTATTAAACAGTGTAGATCCTGATCAGATGGCTTCTGAAGAACCCTTATCTTGCTGTTCACAACAACCCCTATCTTATTAAACAGTGTAGATCCTGATCAGATGGCTTCTGAAGAACCCTTATCTTGCTGTTCACAACAACCCCTATCTTTGCAAACAGTGTAGATCCAGATCAGATGGCTTCTGAAGAACCCTTATCTTGCTGTTCACGACAACCCCTATCTTTGCAAACAGTGTAGATCCAGATCAGATGGCTTCTGAAGAACCCTTATCTTGCTGTTCACAACAACCCCTATCTTTGCAAACAGTGTAGATCCAGATCAGATGGCTTCTGAAGAACCCTTATCTTGCTGTTCACGACAACCCCTATCTTGGCAAACAGTGTAGATCCAGATCAGATGGCTTCTGAAGAACCCTTATCTTGCTGTTCACGACAACCCCTATCTTTGCAAACAGTGTAGATCCAGATCAGATGGCTTCTGAAGAACCCTTATCTTGCTGTTCACAACAACCCCTATCTTTGCAAACAGTGTAGATCCAGATCAGATGCCTTCTGAAGAACCCTTATCTTGCTGTTCACCACAACCCCTATCTTTGCAAACAGTGTAGATCCAGATCAGATGGCTTCTGAAGAAGCCATCTGATCAGGATCTTCACTGTTTGGCATTCAGTTTATGAACTTGTAGCAATAAATTACATCAAGTATTTTGATTGGTTGATAGACAGAAATGGGTGTGGCTTAAATGAATATTCAGCAAGATAAGGGTTAAATTGTAAAGGTTGTGTGTACTGCACACAGTTTGGTCCAGATACCCTCCACATATTTGTAAGTACCCGGTAACAAGTACTGCACAAAGAGTCTAGCCCAGTTTTTGTTTGTTTGATTTGAGGTTTAACGTCCCCGTCAACACTGTAAAGGTCTTTTTGGAGACATTGCTTCCAATTTTGTTGGACTTTTACCCGACATTGAGATGAAATAACATCTCAAGCCCTGCAGCCCAATGAAACCAATAGGGTTCATAAGCATGGACGGTCCCACTCGCACCGCTTTGCCTGGACAGGCTTAGATCCTCTAAGCGGATTGCCAGTACTCGTGTGCGGGTCGGTTTCAGCTCTGCGTGGAAGAATCATGCAGCCCATCTATTTCTTCAGGCCCCTTTGGGCAGTGGCCAAGTCTAGCCCAGTTACCCTCCATATACTGTTAAAGTCACATGTACTGCACATAGGTCCCCCGCCCATAGGGGCTTGAAGAAATATATGGGCTGCATGATGCTTCCATGCAGAGCTGAATCTGGCCCGCACACTAGTACTGGTAAACCGCTTAGAGGATCTAAGCCTGTCCAGGAACCGTGGTGCGAGGCGGACCATGCCAATAAACCCTACTGGTTTCATTGGGCGACAGGGCTTGAGATGTCATTTCATCTCGATGTCGGGTAAAAGTCCCACAAAATTGGAAGCAAAGTCTCCAAAATGACCTTTACAGTGTTGACGGGGACGTTAAACCTCAAATCAAACAAACAGAAACTGCACATAGGTAGTTTCTCCTGTGATACAGCAATTGGTATGAAGAATATAGTACATGTGTATGCTAGCTCTAAGATGAGAATAACAGCTGGACTTGGCTTTTACAAAATATTTGAGTCACAATCTGATAAAAGGTACAGGCAGACATAGGTGGTCAATGGAGGTCCAGTCCAGCATGCATGCACATACGTGTAGCCAGATCTGGGCCTTCATTTCCCATCAAGAGACAATACACCGTTCAAGGAAAATGTCAGCCCAAACTGAGTACCAGTACTGAGAGAGTGTATTAAAACTGGTAGTTCTCATATGCATTAAAGGTCATTTTCTTGTGCCCAGAATGTTTTGCTGTTCTACTCACATACAAGATACATGTACAAAGTTTAAACTTCCCTACTGAAACAGGAAGTTGAAAATCTAACTGTTGCAAAAATCTAAACCCATTTCAGATAGGAAATCCCAAATTAGTACACTTGCGAAATCAGATGCAGCATTCTAATAATAATTGTGTTGGCAAGAGAGATTAATACTAACCGTTGTCCTGCTGAATACTTAAATCTGCCACACCCACTATTGATTATCAACCAATCAGATTACTTGATGCAAACTGTTGCAACAAATTCATACAATGAATGACAAACAATGAAGATCCTGATCAGATGGCTTCTTTAGAAGCCATCTGATCTGGATCTACGTTGTTTGAAAGATGAGACATATCTGGGTTCAGCAGGACAAGGGCTGGTAAATAGACTTCATTTTTGATAAATCTGGGTAAATACTGCTGTAAATTTACACCTGGGGTCATTTGTTCAAAGCATCTTTAGCTTAACGAGCTTGTTAGTGGTCAAATTGTTAACTCTTCTAGCAAGTACAATATTGTAAATTTTGGTATTTTTGCTGAAAAAATGTGAGCAGCTTTTGCATCCGCAAAAGCTGCTCACATTTTTTCAGCAAAAATTTCAGCATATTTAATGATCAAAGTTTTAACGATACGTTAATTAACGACGTCGTTAGTTTTGAACAACTGGCCCCAGGACTTACAGTAACATAATGATCCTAAGTGTCAGATCAGACGGCTCCTGCACTTTTTGGACTCCTTGCCGGATCATGAAACAAATTTGTTTTTGTTTGTTTGTTTGATTTGATGTTTAACATCCCCGTCGACACTATATAGGTCATTTTGGAGACGTTGCTTCCAATTTTGAGGGACTTTTACCTGACATTTAGATGAAATGACATCTCAAGCCCTGTCGCCGAATGAAACAAATAGGGTTTATAAGCATGGACTGTCGGAATCGCACCGCTTTGCCTGATCGTTCCAAGGCGATTCTCCTATGTGGCGGTTTATTTTTGTTATGGTTTGTCTTTGGGTGTTTGTGTCGCTTATATTATTTTATTTTGGATAGCCCGTTGGCCATTTTGTGGGAAAGTAACTGTCTTTTAGGCTTTCTGCTGTTGATGTTTCCATTGGGGTCTGTTGTTTCATGTTTGTGTTTCTTTCCCTTTGGTGTCTCTGATGGGGGCTGTGGGTTAATTGTATCGATTCCTGATCATTGCCTCCACTTCTATTAAGAACCTCTAAGCGGTTTACCACTACTATTAGAAAACAAATTTCTTAAAATTTTAGGAGATTTACAGCAAGTTTTCGAGGTGTCCAAATTTTCAGGATTTTTAAGATAACTCACATAATTTACACCTAGCATCCCAAAAAATGGGACAGTTCACTGAAGACTCTGATAAGATAACACACAAGAATTAACACATCTATTGTAACAGCAGATAAGCTAAGTATTTTGATAGTTTTTGTCAATTCTCCATAAAAATCTATGTTGTGGGAATTCATTAGTACTGCCACTGGGCCTTGTGGTTTCGGAGAAAATTTTTCTAAATTTTCATTAAACTAGAGAAAGCGACCAGTGGGTCACGTATACCCTAGCCAGCTCCACCCTCTTATATGTCTTTCGAACTTATGTAATATGAATGAGTGAGTGATTGTTTGAGTTTTACGTCTCACCAACAGCTAAGGTCATACGGAGACGGGACCTCGGTTTAAAGACTCATCCGAAAGTCTGGAGAAGCCCGGGACTGCGATCCCTGGTTTACAAGGCGAGTAGCATAACCAGTAATATGAACGAAGAAGTCAAGAAGCTATAAGAATCTATGTGCTTGTAAAAGCTAAATCAAACATAAAATTTCTAAATGGACCAAGGGTGTGAGGGCATCAAAGTCACTGAAGGGTTGGGGGCATCAATGTTACTGAAGCAACAGGGTGGGGTATGCATCAATGAAATCTTTGGACTCCTATGCAACATTGATGCAAGTATCAATTGAATTTGTCGTAGAGTTTAGAACATACAGCCATCTATAAACTTTGTCATAAAACTTTAACCAAATGTAAATAAGTCTGTAACCTTGAGGTCAAGGTCACCATGGGTAGGGGAAGGGACATACATGTACATCACAAAATCTTTGGACTGGTATGCAACATTGATGTAAGTATCAACTGAATTTGTCTCAGAGTTTAGAACATACAGGCAAAATGTGATCACAAAAGCTCATCTCGTCACTATGTGACAGGTGAGCTAAAAAGTCCATCCAGAAATAAGAAATTTACTGACCGGACACAAAAAAGACCCTTTTTTACCTTTGATCTCTAAGTATGACCTTGATCTTGGAGGAACAGACCTGTGTCTTGCACACAACACCATCTCATGAAGGTTAACATTCCTGCCAAGTACAGTAGAACTTCAGTGCCTCGAACACCGATGGCTCGTTTACCATTGCAGTGTCAAACTTGTTATTGATTTCCTGGGAAATCCTGTACATAAGAAATAGCGGGGTATAGCTTCGGAAATGTTTGTCTTTCTTCTTGAAAATGTATGCTGTGTGTACTCATTAGCATCGCCTCAATGAGGCGATTCTAATGAGTACATAAAGCATACTTTTTCAGTATAGAACACCGAAAAGATGTCCAAAAGTATGTCGTTATGCCTCCTTATAGTAACCCTCGGTGGCTCGAACTACTCCTGTCTGGAACAGATTTTCAAGGTCCCAAAGGTTTTCGAGCCATTGAAGTTCGAAAGTAATTTCCAAAATTTTCAAAACCCATCCAGGAATAAGAAAGTTATTGACCAGACACGGAAAAACGACACTTTTTAATTTTTTACCTTAGACCTCTAAGTATGACCACAGGAGCTTGAAGTTCTGTCCATAAATAATTCATAATGTCCAAAAACAAGGGACAGTACGCCATTTCGTAAGAAATGGCCAGGAGTGCAAGCATTTTTGCTCCATCTTTGAAATGCTTCAGCCACAGATTCTCGGCAAGTACCGAATGTGTACCGTGAAAATATGTATCAAATTATAATTCGAGGACGGATAACTTTTTCTGACACATCAGAAACAACGATTAAAATGTTGTCAAAACTGACAACAGCCATTGCGTGTCCTGTTTCCAGTACACACGGGTAGAAAAATCTCTTTGTCACGCTTCGGTAAAATCAATTTTAAAAAATACATAAAAGTGATGAGATCATTAAAACAGGTCATTTTTATGTGTTTGTCAGATTATTCAAATGATATCCTTTTCCGAAGTATTTATTTACCAGTCCACCAGCTACATCATGATGACGTTTGCACATCCTGATGATGTTGCAAACCACGATGCACAACCATTACTTATGGTAATATTACCGGAGGGTAACTTTTGGTCTTCTTTCACTCCAGCATTTCACTTATTTAATGCTGCTGAGTCCTCACCATTGTTTCCCTGATTGTTTCATTTCCATAATCATTTGTGTGTGTGTGTGTGTGGGGGGGGGGGGGGGGGGGGCGACCATTTTGCTCATCAGAGCAGACAGTTTCAGCTATTTTGGTAGAGGGTCATCTAAGTAACATTCCTATGAAGTTTGAATGAAATTGGCCCAAGGGTACAGTAGGATTCCCAGTCGACTGCCTGCGATACAAACGTTATGTGTCTACATTATAACAGTGGCTAGCCATCTACGAGTATGCCCGTCCGGAACCGGACGACCAGTCAACGAGTCTGCTCGTCCTGTACCGTACGGCTAGCTAACCCACGTAGGAATGGCTAGTCGTCCGGTAGTAAATTTAAGTCTCTCATTTTATATAGGGTATGCATTCCAAATACTATTACCCACTTAATGATGTAATAAAATGTTTCTAATTTAATTTCTTATTTACTATAATACAAATAACCATAGGAGGTTTTAGGAATTCCGTTTATGACGTCATTCTTGCGCATGCGCAAAGCACTGGCCATCAATTTAAACGGCCATCGCTATTGAAATGTATTAGTGGAACTTAAAATGCTAACAATATTCAGACATTTTGAGAGAAAATATATCCGTTTACACGTACATTGAAATAATGTTTCGAGAAGGAAAGAATGATATTTTGCTTTTATTACTGAAATTCATTTATCCTGGATCCGTTTTTAATTGATGAAAATCGCATCGTGAATGACCCATGTCAATGGCCTGAGATACTGTTATTCACAAAACCTTACTTACAAAATAAGTTTTTATGTCACTTTTCGCTTTATTCGCTATCACATATGGACAGAACTTCTATCTATCTATCTCTCTCTCTCTCTATCCTCTCTCTCTCTCTCTCTCTCTCTCTCTCTCTATCAATCTATCTATCTCTCTATCTATCTATGAAGATTCCTGTGGACAGGCTATGTTTGTTTTGGTTTAAACAATATTTTATTTCTTGCAAACATCATGTACAATTAAATACATTGGAACTGTAAATCAGTTGTCATTGGTGTGTTTGGAAAGCAGACTTGCAGTAAATGTATAAACAGGAACACAAGTAAAAGAAAATACTCCATATTGAATATAACACTGAGGTTACTTGGCATTAGGCAAGGGTCTCAAGCCAATGCAAAATTTCAAAATTGTCTCTCCGAACAGCCCGCTGCAATATCGCAATGGGTTTTCTCAGCCATTGTAAGTTCTTATTGGTTGGGTTCATGTTACAAGATTTGAATAGATATAGTCAGCCATTTCTCATGGCAATAAGGCATTTATAATCATTTTCAACAAAGTTTTGTCCCCAAAATATCCTCAAAATGCCAATTTTTACTGAAATTAGGGGTATAGGTGTGAGAACAGCCAAAATTTCTAGCATGGGTGCTAATAGGACATGATTTAGTGCATTTTAGGATTAAAGTATTCTAAAGACATCTGAGAAGAAGCACTGATGCAAGCCGGTTTCTGGGTTCCATTCTGGAAAGAGGAAAACTTTGCGCTTTTACACAAAACAGGGTTTGTTCGGCTTTCATCGTAGAATCTGGAAGCGATAACTTTTTCGCAAAGTTTAAAAGTTTTTTTTCACTGAACATTAATTATGCTTGACTACATTATTAGATATGGTCTAAACTTGTGTTTGGCAATTCTTTTGATGGATCATAAAGAAATTAGGGTTTGGTAGGTTGCACTACAGTAAATAATTGGTCTTTATGAAAGCTGCACTTGCTTTGGGCTGCACTTGCTTTGGGGAGAGCTTTCAGTACAGAATTGAATATTCTGCTGCTTCTGATTGGATTTGGTGCTAAGCCATTATTTTTCTGAGAAGTATAATTGTTTATTAGAAGAATTATTAGTAGGTATTTGCTATTGTAAAATGCAGCTGATTTAAATTGAACCAGAAAATTGTGCTGACTGGCCACTGGAAATGCCTTGATTTATTCGCTGCGGTCTCCATTGGGTTTGTTGACACTGGCTGCCAAAAAGGCCAAAATATGCTGCACAGCACCCTTTTTTTTTGCTGCTCCTGGTCAGCCTGTCAAATTATATGCCTCATAATGGAAGCATTAGACTTGCTGAAATGTGGTAGAACATGGAATATGCCCCAATTTACATTGTGAGTAAGGGAATTTTTTTTACTGTAGTTCCACCGGTACTGTGATTATCCCGTCAGTTGGTCTTTACCATGGAACCTGCAAAAGTAGTGATATTACCAGCTGTTCCAAAGATTTGGTGACTGTCCATCTTCTGATACATATCATTTCTATGACTAAGAATATTGTGAAGCCTTGTAAATTAATCTTCTTAATGCAAACAAATATTTACTGTTTTGCCTGTGACCTAGGCCATTGTTGGCCGAAATTCCTGAGTTTTTCACAAGTTATCTATGCATCACATCATGGCCAAAGCATCGGATTTGAGATCTAAGGGTACCCGGTTTGATCCTCGCAAGCGCCTAGTGTTGTTTCTTTGAGCAAGAGACTTTATCCACATTGCTTAGCACTGGGTTCTACCCAGGAAAAGAGGGCCACATGGAAGATTAGTACTAGTACTAAATGTGTTACCCTCTATAAAAAAGGTTGATTATTATTATTATTCCCGCTTTTTCAAAGAAAAATCGGGTATATTGTTTTCATACTGGAGTTGAGAGGTTGTCAGTCCGTCTGTCTGTCACGTTTCTTGTAAATGGATCTCCCCTGTAACCACTGAAGTTACACTTTTGAAACTTTGCATGTGGATAGTGTATGGTATGTAGATGGCAGTGGGCTACTTTTTGTGACCTTGACCTCAACATGACCCCAAGGTCAAAGGTCAAAAATTATGATTTACCATATCTCCTAAACTATGGGAGTGACACTTCTGAAACTTTGCTTATTGGATGGTCCTTGGAATATATAATATGTCGGACTACTTTTGGTGTGACCTTGGCCTCAAGATCAATCAAAGCACTGAGAGTACTGGTAGATCGATTGTCTTCAAGCGTAAAAAGGGCAAATAATCATGAACTGAGGGTTAAATTGTGTCATTAAAATCTTTTATTCTTGTTTTGAAGCAAAATTTCACAGTGAAGAGCTTGATCAGACGCTGCATTCAACAGCTTGGGATCTAGGTCTTCACTGTTTGCCAAGTCCACTCTATGATTCAATAATAACCATCTTTAGGCTTACACAACACTCTGACAATACTGCGGCTATTTTCTATATAAAAGTTATTCCGACAAGTCAGTTACAGTCACGTGATCTTCAGCACTGAACGGTTTTTATCCTTTGTAACTTTGAAGTCGATTGACAAATAATCGATTTAAACTTATTAAACTGCGTTACTTGTACGTCTATTATAGCCACATTACGAAAACATACCTATACAAATACATTGCACATTTGTAAAAACGAAAACAGTAACATTTTAAATGAAAAATTGTGATTTTTTTTTTCAGCTCAGAACATAGATTGTGGGTGCTCGTAAGGCAGTTCCTGCGAATATCCGCAATCTATGTTTTCGAACAAAAATGTGACAGATAATGTTAAACCCCCTAAACCCCAGTTTGCTCTATATAAAGTGGGGTTTAGAGTGGTCTTCGATTCACGGACAATGTTTACCATGATCAGATGCCGCAATCAGGGTCTATACTTACTGTTTGCAGTTACAAGAAACAGTCTAAGTACCAGATCGTTTTTACAGCCTAATATCTATGTGTGCTGTCAGTGCTTTGATTTATTTAATCTCAAAACATTTTCTGGAATGCACTCTTCCAACTCAAGTCGGGCACGTCCATTCTGCTAAATTGGTGTCTAGATAAATGGCAAGCGATTTATATAGAAAACACTGGTTGCATGGCTCCACTGACCAGGGTTGAAAGGGATGACCTTTCCGCAAGAAGATGTGTGATCGAGACATGACCTTGAAGTTAAAAAAGTCTTTCATTCTCTTTTTTTCTAGCCCTAGGTCCTACAGCAGTCTGGTTAAATTGACAGTACTTTTCTTAAACACCAGCACTATCATAATCAAACAATGACAGCTGAGCAGACAACGCTTTCCGATCTGGGTATACAGTGTATGATAAACCTGTCCAGATTCTATAGATAGTCATCTGACCTTAAATTGTCACTTCGATAAAAATAGAATGGCTTTTTTCTATTAATAAATATAACAGTGGGTTTTCCAAATCAGTGATGGTCACGTGGACAATTGCAGGAATGGAAATTGTGTGGTATGTAACTTAAGATCGATTGTCGATAACAATCGATCTAAAAAGTATGATATTGCCATATCTTCTTAACTATCAGAGTTACACTTCTGAAACTTTGGTTATTGGATGGCCCTTGGAATATAGAACAAATTTGGATACTTTTGGTGTGACCTTGACCTCAACATGACCCCAAGGTCAAAGGTCAAAGATTATGATTTGCCATATCTCCTAAACTATTGCAGTTACACTTCTGAAGCTTTGCTTATTGGATGGTCATTGGAATATAGAATATGTTGGGCTACTTTTAGTGTGCAATTATCCATATTTGATATTAATATAATGGGACTTATTGCTGTGAAAATTACTGTGTACATGTAAAAATGTGACATTTTTCTTATGTCTTATTGTCTATGTTTTAGAAACTGAAATAAGAAAAATAAAGTATATGTGAGGACCCACAAATTAATGTATAAAGTGTGGGTAAGGGTTGGGGGCTCTTCATTACATAGACTTGCTAACATCGATTTTCCACTAAAAAAATCCAATTTTTTCTAATAAACAAATTCTGGTATTTTTGCACAACTCAGACTTTGTTTAGGTTTCCAATATGGTCTGGTCGCTTAATGTTTGTGTTTCTTTCCCTTTGGTGTCTTTGATGGGTGGAGTAAGTTATAAAGTGTGGGTAAGGGTTGGGGGTTCTTCATTACATAGACTTGCTAACATCGATTTTCCACAAAAAAAAAACAATTTTTTCTAATAAAATCAAAGCGCCAAAGGCACTGAAATGACAGATTCTATGAGAAAATCAAAACACTGTGAAAATTTACAGACAACCTTTCTAAAAAGATCTTAAAATTTAGAAAAGTAGTTCTGCAAATTCCATTGTATGATATGTTTGCAGATGTCTATACACCGGTGGTATCATGAAATGCGATTCGATGTTTCAAATTTTGGAAAGAAACTATTTATGTTTTCAAAACCAAACATTAAAATTCAAGTTTAACAATACTACTGGCAAATAGTAACATTTTTGTCTGGTCGGTTGTGGATACCCCCCCCCCCCACACACACACACAAAATATACTCTATTTTTCCCAAAGAGATCGGAGGAGAAAGGCTGAAGACATTTTCGAGTAAGAACACCACTATAAGCACGCGCGTAATCCTGCTGGATTAGATATCCCGGATTCTGAGTGTAAACAAATAAATGGAACCACGTGAGGCCGACGCACTTGATTGATGTAACGTCTCGCTGTTCAGTTAACGTCTCAGCCATGATCTTGAATGTTCTTAATGTCGCTAGCTACAATATCTCGACATACCATTTCGCTTATTCCATCCGATATGTCATGCTTTATTACGCACGCGTCTCCTCGGCATACCTTAAACCCATGTGTCGAAACATCCCGAAACGACAATCGGCGTGATTCACGCCGAAGTGCGATGTGTCACTGTAACGCATATCACGCGAGTCGCTTAGACGCCAATATACATGTACGTATTTCATGCACCAGCGTAAGTGTTCCGTACTGTGTCGACGTCTTAATTTTGGTCGCGACAGGGACGTCTAGCTCTCAAAAGTGCATCGCATATGGGCGACGAACAGTGTCAGTGCAAATTAGTCGGTAGTTGAAACCCTTTGTTTATCTATAGGTACAGTGTAGCAGATGCCGGCGGAAATCTGCTTCGCATATGCGTCTGTCGGATGAATCGATCTTGACGTACTGACGTCGGTCTTCCGCTACGCCGACGTCCACTAGCGTTTTCTGTTGATAGTAAGATGTCGCTCCAACAGACAAATAGATCACACACATGTGGCACCCAAAATCAGAGTCAACGCCATCCGCTTTCCAACCAGCTTCTAACTGTCCATTAGAAGCCTCCGTGGTGTAGTGGTTATGCTACTTGCCTTGTAAACCAGGGATCGCAGGATCGATCCCGGACTTCTCCAGACTTTCAGATGTGTCTTTAAACCGAGGTATCGTCTCCGTATGACCTTAGCTGTTGGTGGGACGTAAAACTCAAACACTCACTCAATCTAACTGTCCAGGGTTCAATGAAAAATGTTGCAATACGTTCTCACTTGATGCTTTTTGAGAACAAAATACAATTTCTTCTTTTCTAGGCACGACCTTACATCACACATCAAAAGTTTGATCCTGAACATGTGGTTTCTATCAGTGCTGGTGTGAAGGTGGTACACAGGATCGTTGGCCCCCGCCCATCGGGGCTTAAAGAAATAGATGGGCTGCATGATACTTCCACGCAGAGCTGAAACCGACCCGCACACGAGTACTGATAATCTGCTTAGAGGATCTAAGCCTGTCCAGGCAAAGAGGTGCGAGTCGGACCGTTCATGCATATAAACCCTATTGGTTTTGATTGGGCGGCAGGGCTTGAGATGTCAATTCATCTCAGTGTCGGGTTAAAGTTCCACAAAATTGGAAGCAACGTCTCCAAAATGACCTATACAGTATTGACGGGGACGTTAAACCTCAAATCAAACAATACAAAACACAGGATCGTGGCCGGACTGGTAACCATACGCCACGGTTGATTAGCTTAAGGGCATGGTGCCTAAGCGTGTTGTAATCATGCAATCGTTTGGTTTCAAAATCAAAGCACCGAAAGTGTTGGGGGGATGTAGGTTGGGGTAAATGTCCTGGGCCGAGATTAAACTGTTTAATTTAACTCTGAAATTCCAAACAAATAGTGAAGATTTTGATAAGAGGCGCGTTCTGCAGCGTCCGAACTTGGTCTACACTGTTTGCCAAGCTCACCCTATGATTCCAGGATGACCCTCTTCAGTCTTATGGAATACCCTGATCTCACTGCGGCTATTTTCTGCAAGAAAAAGGTTATTCTGAGAAGTCAGTGATAGTCACGTAGACGTTAGCTCTGAATCGCTTTTTTTATTAGTAACTTCGGGTCGAATGCCAAACAATCAACCCAAACATAGCCGGGTCGTTTGTCAGTCTTGGTTACATGTAAGTGTTATCTGTAAAATCTGCACTTGAAAAAATGTTCGATCTGGCAAGATCAAACGCCACAGAACACGGTGTTGATCTTGTTCTACATTTTTTGCATCAGTTACTAAACTTCCGTTAAGTTTAAACAGATCAGTCCAAGTCCTCGTTCATGACCAGCCTGCATTTAGAGACAATCGGCATGAGTGTTGTCAGTGCTTTGATTTATTCACTGCCTTGAGTTTCTGGAGTGTACTCTTCCATCACTGAAGTTGGGCTCGTCCATTCTGCTAAATATGGCACCTAGAATTATATCACAGGACCTACACTGTTTGCATAGGTATCTGTACCATATTCCAGGGTTGAAAGGGACAGCCTTTCTCGCAAAGTCTGATATTCATCTAGTTGTAACTGACCTGGACTTGACCTCGAATGTCGGAAAACCCATTAATATTCTGGTCTGCAGCTGACCGGCTGGTCTTTAAGGATTAAATATTGACAGCACTGTTAGAAAACAGTGTAAAACCTGAGCAGGCATCTAAGCAGATGCCGCATTGATCTAGGTATACAGTCTCGCATGATGCAGCTGATTCATATGAAGTGCTGAATATATTCTCTGAAAGGTAAGATAAAATCGTCAAGTCGTCTGCTTCAAAAGTTTGTATTGCAATTATAGGATGTACAATTTTGATAACTGCGCCTAACCGGACTACATTTTTGTGCGGACTCATATTTCTTTGGCGGTCAAAGCCGGAAGAAAGTCGTAAGAAAGCCGGAACTACTTTACAACACGCAGCATAGCTAGAGATGACAGATAGAATCTGTCATTAAAAAGTATGAAGTATGTCTGGAAACCAAGACATTTCGACCCAAAGAGGAGCTACCAGCTCTATGTTGCAATGATGTTGACGAATCTTGTTGATTATCGCCGGGATCAGTGCAAACTGAGGAAAAGCATACGCATGCATTCCGTCCCAGTTCATTGACATTGCGTCTATCTCCAGAGCATTCTAGTCTGGGATGGGAGACACACAGAGAAGCAGTTTCTTGTTGAGACTAGTTGCAAACAGATCTATGTTCGAAACACCCGTCATCGACAGAATTAAATTGCAAATCTGATCCACGGTCCATTCTGTCGCAATTGGCTTGGAAAGATGACTTAGCCTGTCTGCCAGTATGTTCTATTTCCCTGGTATATGTCTGACCAGAAGATCTATGCCTTCCTGATTGCACCAAAGGAGTTTATCCCACACCTCCATGCACAGAGATGGAGAATGGGTGCCCCCTTGTTTCTTCAGGTACGAAACTACTGAAGAGTTGTCTGTGGCAATCAGTACTGTTGAATTGGTGACATACTGATGACATTGTTTTAGAGCAAGCAATATTGCTTTTATCTCTAGGATATTGATATGAAGAACTGATTGGTCTGGAGACCGGACTCCATGACACGGAAGTCCTTCCAGTTCGAGATGGGCTACCCATCCAGAGAGACTCGCATCCATGAACAGAGTGTGAGTAGACAGTTTCAGCGTTACACCCCAGCTGAAACGACCCTTGTTGATCCACCATTCTAAATGCTTCCTGATCGAAACATTGAGAAGAATGGGATGCTCCAATGGAAGAGCATGGGGCTTCCACTGAGCAAACAAAGCCATTTGAAGCGGACGTAAGTGCAATCTGCCCAATACAACAAACTGGGCTGCTGCACTGAGTTTTCCCAGAAGAGACAGAAAGACTCTTGCTGAGACCTGCTCTTGAACCTTGAACCATCGTAATAGTTCCAGAATGCCCTGTATTCTGTCTAACGGCACCCGAACTATATTCCTTTGTGTAAAAAAATTCCATTCCTATGAACACAAAGTTCTGAGATGGTACTAATATGTTCTATAAAAGGGTTATCCTTTGGAAGCAAGGAATACACCACAGAAGTGAAAAATATGGAGTGTACATGTTTTCTGGGCCAGACCAGCTAGTTTCAGCCAATTAGGCCTCATCAGTGACCCTCAGATATTTTCAAAATTCCAAACTGGAATCAATGATCCCAAAGGACAAGAAAATATAATCTACGCTATGATGTAGGGCTGGAAGACGTTTTACCGCTGCCACATATTCCCACACACCAGCTGTAGTGAAGTTAAATATGTTCTATAAAAGGGTTATCCTTTGGAAGCAAGGAATCCACCACAGAAGTGAAAAATATGGAGTGTACATGTTTTCTGGGCCTGACTAGCTAGTTTCGGCCAATTAGGCCTCAACAGTGACCCTCAGCTATTTTCAAAATTCCACAATGGAATCAATGATCCTAAAGGACAAGAAAATATAATCTACACTATGTTGTAGGGCAGGGAGACGTTTTACCGCCGCCACACATTCCCACACACCAGCTGTAGTGAAGTTAAATATGTTCTATAAAAGGGTTATCCTTTGGAAGCAAGGAGTACACCACAGAAGTGAAAAATATGGAGTGTACATGTTTTCTGGGCCAGACCAGCTAGTTTCGGCCAATAAGGCCTCATCAGTGACCCTCAGATATTTTCAAAATTCCACAATGGAATCATTGATCCCAAAGGACAAGAAAATATAATCTACACTATGATGTAGGGCAGTCCGACTTCTCTTCGTTGATAATCAGTCCTAGGGACGTAATCAACTTGACTGTAAACTGTTGATCTCTCAGAATTTCCTGACGAATCTGATTTCTGACCAACCAGTCGTCCAGGTACGGAAACAGTACAATTGCCCTCTTCCGTAGATAAGATGATACAGCAACCATCAAACTGGTGAAGACATACGGACTTGTTGTAAGGCCAAACGGAAGAGCCTTGAACTGATAAGTTTGACCCTTGAGACAGAATCGAAGGTACTTCCGAGACTGTCTGTGAATGGGAATATGTAGATATGCATTTGTCAGGTCTAAGGAGATTGCCTAATCGTTGGGTTGGATCGCCTGTCTGACTTTGTTGGCTGTCTCCATTTTGAACGACTGAACTTCCAGAAAAGTATTCAGTCTTGACAGATCTATTATCAAGGTTGGGCAGTCAAAACCAGGGGCAGTTTTAACCGGTGGTTTTATCCGGTTAAAACCGTCCTGGTCAATACTCCCAAAGTGGTCAATACTGGTCAATACTGGTCGATTGAAATATTGAGTGGTCAACTGAATAATTTTAGTGTTAAAAAAGCAAAGCTACTGAAACTATTTTGAAGTTTTGCTCTCTTTGCTGGAGGCTGATCATTTGATAGAGTTTCAGGTTCAGATGTTACTTCTTCAAGTGGCCTCTTAGCAATACTTTCTGGCTTTTTTAGCCCTAGGCATTTTTGTCTATGACTCCTCAGTCTTAAGACCTTAGCACAAACTTCAACACCTCGCACTGTTTTTTTTTTTTTTTTTTTTTTGTTGTTATCCTCCAAAATAGTGAAGAAGTTCCAAACTGGGTCTATAGGTTTCATTAAATCTTAAAGCCAGAAGTAGAAGCCTGCTTACTCTGTGCAACAGAGGAAGCAATGAAACTCTGCTGTTGAGATTCAGAATTTAGTTTCTGAAAATCAGTAATCATTCCACCAAAGAGGGATTCAGCTGAGATCGGAACAGAGCGAAGCTTAGTCTTCGTGGCTTCCGTCAAAATCTTAGACCTTTCAATGGCAGCCTCCCTTCTAGCTTGCAGGAGTTCGACTGCCAAAATCACTGCCATAGAGGAAGAGTGCTTCAAGCAACTAACAATAGAGCTGAGTAACCTCTTCAGCATTGGAACATCCAAATTGTCTGACTCCAATGCTTGAACTGAAGCAGCAGTGAAAAGGTCTGCATAAGAGTTAATGGAAACCATGTTCCTAGCTTGATGCTCCAAACTCTTGGCTGGCAAATTGGCATTCCCAGAGGATATCAGATCCAGTAGAGAAGCATCTTTATCAATTTTAGGAACACTGTCGGGAAATAACTGACCATGTGACTGTTAGTGTTTCACGTTTATACCTAGATCTCTCTCCAGAGATTTATTGATAACCCAGCCAGGTTCCAGCTTAACCTTCTTATCGATCAGTAACTGAAAGACATTTACAACGTCTTTGATCAATAAGGACTGAGGGAGAGAAGCTGAACTTTTATCCTCCGATGGGTTAAGTGCATCCAGCGTGGACCTAGGCCTCTGGAGAGTCTCCGAGGACTCCTTCCTGGGGCAAAATTCGGAGGGAAGTAAGCTCATAACCTCCTGAATTGCCTCGGCAAAAGAGATGAAACCTTCCTCTTCCTCCTCAGAATTGGAAGAACCTCTGTCAAACCGAGTTTTCTTTGCCAAATAAGAAGAGGCTTAATGGGGTGAACCAGCTCTGCTCTCACCCTCAAATTCATTATTCTCCACCCTGATGCAGAGATTATCATTTCTATCCGAGCTTGAAGATAAAGCTCTTGCACGATCCTTTAATATGGCGAGTACCAGAAGAGTGCCTACCTCTCTTGTGACTTCTAGAGACAGAAGAACGATTGTGAGACTTCTTCTTCTTATGGCGCCTGTGCCTATCAGAAGAGGTAGACCAGTCCGAACTGACTGATCTAGACCTTGAATACGAGTCAGAACTTGAACTCATATGATGATGGCGTTTAAGGCGTCTAGATCTAGAGTGTTTTCTCTTCACTCTCGATCTATGCCTTCTATGAGGCGTGTGACGATCCCGTGAACTCGATCTGTGTTTAGATCGAGAACGAGATGTCCGTCTCGGCGATCGGTGCCTATCTGACCGTTTCCGAGAAAAGCGCCGTGATAACTGTCCCGGTGCCTGGTGGCAAGATGATCTGCCTGGTGAACGGTGATGAAATCAACGTCCCGTCAAAGGATGCCGGGATGACCGGTCCCGGGAACATTGCCGGGAAAAGGACCGACCCACTGACCGGTACCGGGATGTAGACCGGGTTACCCGGTCCGGGTATCGATGTTTGGATGATCGATCTTTGGATTTGGGCCGAACTGACCGGTCGCGAGAATCCCGGCCCGGTGTCCGGCCAGATTCCCGGCCCGGTGACCGGTCAGATTCCAAAGAATCTTTCTGTCCTCTTGTCCGCAGACACATGGGTGGAGGACCCACCGGGTCGATCTTGAGTAGATTGACGTGTGTCTATCGGGGAATTTTCCCGGTTCTCCCGGTACTTCTCCCCCGATGTGGATGCAGTCTGAGAAGGGTTCTTAGACTGGGGATGCTTGGGAGCAGTCCCGCACTGCTTGGTTGCAGTCCCGGAGCCTGACTGCTTGGAAGCGGCTCCCATCTTGCCCATCTTCTTCTCTTTAGTGGAACGTCTTCGCTTGTACGACCGTTAGTTAACGGCAAGCGTCCACACTGAGCTCGTCCACAGTTTGCAAGTGGCACAGCGTGACTCAAAACTGCAATGAGAGCATGTAAAACAGGAAGCCTTTAAATGTCCGCAAGAGCCGCGGATTTGGGATATTGATGGCCAAAAACAAAACAAACAATAACGAAAAAGTCACGAAATAATGTGACAACAAGAAAAGAAATTAAAAGCAGAAATTCCTGCTAAATTAACTATATGAAGAAAGGATAAACAAATACCAACATTTCCAGAAAAAACAGCATAGCATCCGAGTAAACAACTAGAAATGTGTCCAGACGACACAGATGCCCCCGCCAAGGGCCTCACCCCGAAAATCCATGTTGCAACAACAATTTTTAAGTGTGTGACCTTTCATCAGGAACATTTTTGAGAAGTTATACTGAAATTGGTGAAAAAATGTAAGCACTATAGCAATGACAAAGTTTTTCTAAAAATATCCACAGTGACCTTGACCTTGAAAGTCGAACTCGCTCGAGGTATTGTCATAAGGAACATTTGTGTGAAGTTATATTGAAACCAGTGAAGAAATGCAGGCACTAGAGCGATGACAAAGTTTTTCTAAAAATAGCCTCAGTGACCTTGACCTTGAAAGTCCAAAAGGCTCGAGATATTGTCATAAGGAACATTTGTGTGAAGTTATATTGAAATCGGTGAAGAAATGTAAGCGCTAGAGCGATGACAAAGTTTTTCTAAAACTAGCCACAGTGACCTTGACCTTGAGGCTATGACCTTGAAAGTCGAACTCGCTCGAGATATTTTTATAAGGAACATTTGTGTGAAGTTATATTGAAATTGGTGAAGAAATGTAGGCGCTAGAGCGATGACAAAGTATTTTTAAAAATAGCCACAGTGACCTTGACCTTGAGGTCATGACCTTGAAAGTCAAACTCGCTCGAGATATTGTCATAAGGAATATTTGTGTGAAGTTATATTGAAATCATTGAAGAAATATAGACGCTAGAGCTATGTTGTGCGAGGGGATAATTAAAATTTTTTAAGTCTGTGACCTTGACCTTGAGGTCATAGGCATGGGTGGGGGTATTGCTGAATAAACATTGTACCTATATGTATCATCATATGAACCAAAGCCATCATAAAAGTTCGACCAGGTACAAACACCTTAACTGGAGTCTTTAACATGGAAAATTTCTAAGTCCATGACCTTGACCTTGAGGCCGTGGGCATGGGTGGGGGTATCGCTGAATTAAACTTTGGACCTATATCTATAATCATACCAAATATGAACCAATTCCATCCAATGGTTTGGAAAATATGAGTTCTAAAGTCTACCTGTTACAAAAACCTTAACCTGAGTCTTTAACATTGAAAATTTCTAAGTCTGTGACCTTGACCTTGAGGTCACAGGCATGGGTGGGGGTATTGCTTAATAAAACTTTGGACCTATATCTATCATCATACCAAAGATGAACCAGTTCCATCAACTGGTTAGGAAAATATGAGTTCTAAAAGTTCAGGCTCTACCTGTTACAAAAACTTTAACCTGAGGTTACAGGATCACGTACGTACGTACGTACACACACACGTACAGACGGACGTACACATGTACGCACGTACGGAAAACCGAAAAACTATATGCCCCCGGCATCATATGATGCGGGGGCATAACAAAAATTAGAAATTAAAATCCAATATCAGAAAACACATCCGAATTGGTCACGCGCAAAGGGAATTCTGATTAATCCGTGATTCTCGGGCGCTTTCGCGCGCTTTTGTCACTGGTTAAATACCGTTAGCGGTTCTACGAAGTACCGAAAGCATACGGAACGAACCATAAATTTCTTTGCGGGGAATAAGGAAAATGCAGTCATTAAGCCTGAGGTGGGTAGACGACAGTTAAAACTTTTTCTTTAAGATACACTCTGATATAGTGTCCGTTAATAAAGATAGGTACTCGACCCCACCCAATCAAGGGCTTCAAAAGTAAACAACTTACAATATCGAAGGTACCAGTCCTATAGTGATACCCTGAAAAATTCTTTCCTATTCCTCAGTGGAACAGTCTTCCCTCTTATGCTGCGTATGCCAAGAATGCAGAGGAGTTCAAAGCCTGTAGAGTTTAAGATTGAGACTCAGAGGTATGCATTTATGGATACTTCTGTTATTCAGATTGTAAGTAGTTTTAAGGACTCATCCAGTGACTTTTTTAAGCTAAATTTTAAATTTAGCCACCCATCCAACTGAGGTAATGGCCAGATATGGCCGACTCAGTACAAGAAAATTGATAGATAGGAGACAAACAAATTAGATACAGGGCCCCCACACCACTTTTTGGGAATGGGGCCGGGGCCTTTAGAATTGGGAAAATAAGCGACATAATGACTGAAATTGGCAGTTGGGGGAAAAATGTAGTTATTTTGGTGTAAATTTATTATTTGAACAGTTTTACCATCAAGAAATACATATGACCATGAAAATGAAATAACCTACGTGTAGCTACAGTTGCTACAATTCATTTGTTTTATCAACTTACCACAGGGTGCTGAAAGCGGGGCTGAAAGCTTTGTGGCTAGGAGAAGTTGTCTGCTTGTACACAAGTTATCATATATCTAGTAGCTAAGCCCCATTCGTAAAGTGATTGAGCCTGACAGTTTCAAGAAATCTGTCTTAAAATGAGCAGATAAATTTTATATTTGAGGTTTTTATTTATTTTGCATGACATTAACAATCCTAGTTTTACATGTTACACACAGGAAATGATGATGTTGACTACTGATATCGTCCGAAAAAAACGGCACAAATTCGGCAATTTCGGTTCAGAACCAGAATTGTAACTGGTGACACGTCAAATGACATTCATACACCAGGACCTGTGATGTGGGAAGTTAGTCCCTAGCTCTAACCAAAGAGGTAAATTTAGCTACACAATCAGCAGCACCTTCAGCTGTCGAAATAATCGAATCGGGAAGGGCATTCCAATCTCTAATGGTTCTGGGGGAAGAACGACTCTTTATAAATGTCAGTTCTTGCAGAAAGGGTCTGAAACGCCAACGAATGGCGATTTCTACAGTGTCTAGCTGGGGGAACAAGGTCATCTGTTGGAATGCTGGCAGCACCCTTTAGACCTTTGTATTAAAGGATTAGCCTACGGTCTTTTCTCCTTTTCTTGAGAGACTCCCATTTTAATTTTCCAAGTATTCCAGTCATGCTCCCAGTTTCAAAGCAGTAATTGCCTGTTACAAAACTAGCAGCTCTATTCTGAACTTTATCAATTTCATTGTTAAGGACATCTCCACTGGGGTCCCAGATTCAACTACCATATTCCACAATTGGGCGAACAAGACCTTTATATGCTGAAATTTGAAACTTTGTGCAAGTTTGAGTGGCCAAAAACTACAAACGAGTGTTCTTCTCGTTGAAATCTAAGAGAAGTTGATAAAAATACAGGTCAGACTACTCTTGCTTCAGCTTTTAACTTCAACAACAGAAAACATTGCAATGTCATCAGCTTAAATGGATTTCGAAATCGGAGTTTTGCTGGCTGTTTTTGTTGTGTTTTTTTTTTTTTTTTTTTTTTTTTTTTTTCAACTTCTGATCAGGATTTTTTTCCAGCCAACTGGGAGAAAAAGATACTTTTTCCATTGGGAATGGGGCCGAATTTCGGTCCCAAATTATGCAGATCGAAAGCCCTGAGACATCACAAAAAATGCATTTCTGTCCGATATATTTTCTTGCCAGTTTAGAACAGGTCTTTGCATTTGTTTAATTTTTAATGAAACGCAGTTAAATTAATTTCTAGCAGATAAAAACTCTAGAATAACCAGAGATTCAACTTCGGTGAAGTTGATGTCGCACCTGCTCCCCACCTGCACCACACAAAAAATAAAAGTTTATTTAAGGCAGAAGAAATTAATATAGGGCTTTGAGAAGAATCCATAGCCTATATATGTGTGGTAAAAAACTGACTAAGTTCACAATGTGGAAAAAGAGATAAAAATTGATCCCAACATAAAGTCCAAACCAAATGCACATCCTCATACCATAGCAAAAACACAAATAAGTTTAAAAATGATCAATGTAAAACTGTAAGAGGAGTTGCGGTGACAAGAGGTACCTATTGTATATCAACTGAAGCTTAAAAATGGCTAAGTTCACAATGTTTGCGAAAAGTGAAAAAAAATTCTGAGAATTATGTCCAAACCACCTGCACAACCTCATACCATGGCAAAAGCACACGCAAAGTTTCAAAATGATCGGTATAAAACTGCAAGAGGACTTGCGAAGACAAGAATTACTATCATATATCAATTGAAGGCTGAAGTTCACAATGTGGAAAAAGTGACAAAAATTTATCCGTAGATAAAGTCCAAACCACATGCGCATCCTCATACAATGGCAAAAACACACACAAAGTTTCAAAATAATCGGTATAAAACTGTAGGAGAGTTTGCGATGACAAGAGGTACCTATCGTATATCAAATGAAGCTTAAAAATGGCTAAGTTCATAATGTGCAAAAAGTGAAAAAATAATATTCTGAGAATTATGTCGAAACCACATGCACATCCTCATACCATGGGGAAAGCACACGCAAAGTTTCAAAATGATCGATATAAAACTGCAAGAGGAGTTGGGATGACAAGAGGTACCTATCATATATCAATTGAAGGTAAAAAATGACTAAGTTCACAATGTGGAAAAAGTGACAAAAAATTATCCAATGATTAAGTCCAAACCACATGCGCATCTTCATACCATGGCGAAAGCACACGCAAAGTTTCAAAATGATCAGTATAAAACTGTAAGAGGAGTTGGTATGACAAGATGTACTTATCATGTATATCAATTGAAGATTAAAAATGACTAAGTTCACAACGTGGAAAAAGTGACAAAAATTGATCGGACGATAAAGTCCAAATCACATGCGCATCCTTATACCATGGCAAAAACATGTGCAAAGTTTCAAAATAATCGGTATGAAACTGCAGGAGGTGTTGCGATGACAAGACACCCAGTGTAAAATGTTGACGGAAAGACGGACGGATGGATGGACGGAAACTTGCACGCCTATCTCTTCCTGCTAAAGCAGATGCGACAAAAAACGTCTGCTTCAATATTTTGCAGTATTTTGGTCCGGTATTTAGCGTAAGCTGCACTATATTGTCAGGCGTACATGTATATGAATCAAGTAGGGATTGGAATAAAAACATGGCCACCCCCGTGATAAAAATAAAACAAGAGGCCCATGGGCCACAATGCTCACCAGAACTCAGGCGGACACTGCCCACTGGCAGCCATGTATGGTTTCAGGTTTTAATTTATTGATTATAAAGTCTCCCAAACAAACCCCCATTTCAAAATGAGCACCCATGTGGACTCTGTATCTGAAATATTAGGCCTTTTATGAGGTGGAAGGATGAGAAATGGACCCAACAGAGCCCTGAATGGTATCACTGAATCTATCTTATCATAAGGCACATGAATATATATGGTTTAGGGGTTGGGATGTGTACTGTTCCTGAGATATAAGGCCTTTTAAGCTGCGAAGGGGTTGGAGCATAGCCCTGGCAGACCCTAGGAAAGCCAAGATTGTTGTCGCTGAATGTGTCTTATAATAAGGACCAAGAAAATATATTGTTTAGGGTTGGAGATATGAACAGTTTCCAAGATATGAGGCCCTCTTATGAAATGATGAGGAGAGGAATGGCCCCTGTGGACCACCAAGTTTGTGTGACTGAATGTGTCTAATCATAAGAAACAATAATATATATGATTATGAGGTTGGGATATTAATGGTGTCTGAGATATATGGCCTTTTATGAAGTAGAGGCGTGGGCCATGGCATCAGCATGTTGCCCTAGCACATAGATGCATTGATGTGAGTGAATGAGTCTTATTATAGGGAACACAAATATACATATCTTAGGGGTGGGGATCTGAACAGTTTCTGAGATATATTGCATTTTATGAAGTGGAAGGGTGAGGCATAGCCCCAGCACACCCCCAGAGACCCCTAGGTTGGTATCACTGAATGTGTCTCATCATAAGGAACAAGAATATATATGGTTTAGGGTTGGGGGTTCTGAATGGTTTCCGAGATATTGAGCCTTTTATGAAGTGGAGGGGGTTGGGCATGGCCCGGGCACATCCCAGAGGACCCCGAGGTTGGTTTCAATGAATGCGTCTTATCATATGAAACAAGAATATATATGGTTTTGGGATGGGGATCTGAATGGTTTCCGAGACGTATCACCTTTTATGAAGTGGAAGGGTGGGGCACAGCCCCTGTGCGGCCCAGGAGACCCTTAGATTGGTATCACTGAATGCGTCTTATCATAAGAAACAAGAATTTATATGCTTTAGGGGTGGGGATCTGAACGGTTTCTGAGATATTGGGCTTTTACTAAATGCAGGGGGTGGGGCATAGCCCTGGCACATCCTAGGGGACCCCCAGATTGGTGTCACTGAATGCCTCTTTTCATAAGAAACAAGAATATAAATGGTTTTGGGGTGGGGATCTGAAGGGTTTCCGAGATACATCACCTTTTATGAAATGGAAGGTTGGGGCATAGCCCTGGTGCGGCCTGTGAGATCCTTAGGTTGATATCACTGAATGCATCTTAACATAAGGAACAAGAATTTATATGGTTTAGTGGTGGGGATCTGAACGGTTTCTGAGATATTGGGCCTTTTATGAAGTGGAGGGGTCGGGCATAGCCCCCGTGCGGCAAGGGAGACCCTAAGGTGGGTATCACTGAATGCGTCTTATCATAAGGAACAAGAATTTAAATGGTTTAGGGGTGGGGATCTGAACGGTTTCTGAGATATTCAGCCTTTTACGAAGTGGAGGGGGTGGGGCATAAGCCCCGCCACATCCTAGGGGACCCTCAGATTGGTGTCACTGAATGCGTCTTATCATAAGAAACAAGAATATATATAGTTTAGGGGTGGGGATCTGAATGGTTTCTGAGATATATGGCATTTATGAAGTGGAAGGGTGGGGCATGGCCCCAGCGCACCCAAGAGAGACCCCAATGTTGGTATCACTGAATATGTCTTATCATAAGGAACAAGAATATATATGGTTTAGGGGTGGAGATCTCAATGGTTTCTGAGATAAATGGCATTTTATGAAGTGGAGGGGGTGGGGCATGTCCCCGGCACATCCCTGGGGGACCCAAGGTTGGTGTCACTTAATGCATCTTAGCATAAGGAACAAGAATATATATAGTTTAGGGGTGGGGATCTGAATGGTTTCTGAGATAAATGGCATTTTATGAAATAGAGGGGGCAGGGCATGTCCCCGGCACATCCCGGGGGACCCCCAGGTTGGTGTCACTTAATGCATCTTATCATAAGGAACAAGAATATATATGGTTTAGGGGTTGGGATCTCTAAGGTTTCTGAGATATAAGGCATTTTATGAAGTGGAGGGGGCGGGGCATGGCCCCGGCACAACCTAGGGGACCCCCAGGTTGACATTAAAGCATATGGCTGAGAGAAGTTTACTCAAGGAACATTTTTATGTAAGTTTTGTCAAAATATCTGCATTGACTTGGCAGTAAATGCCATTTTTCAGTTTTCCCCATTATAAGTCAATGGAAACTCTAAGTTGCCATAGCAACAAAACTAAAAGGCCAAATTTCATAAAAAACACAAAACCTGTAAAGGCAAATATGGTGAATATTTTCATATAGTCTCAGCCTCCTAGAGCATACAGTTTCTGAGGAGATGATTTTTTAAGTATTTTTTTTTCTATTTTTTGCATTTTGGTTTCCATGGCAACCATTAAAATTGAGCAGTAGGCCTAAAATCATATGGTAGATACTAGATTGCTTAAGGAACATTTCTATGAAAGTTTTGTTCCAATATCTGCAAAGGCTTTGCAGTTAATGCCATTTTTCAATTTTCCCCATTATAAGTCTATGGGAGCTCTAAGTTGCTATAGCAACCAAACTAATGGGCCAATTTTCATAAAAAACACAAACTTTCAATCCCCCAGCCCAAGGATGCTACAGATAAAATTTGGGCTGAATCGGTCCAGTGGCTTCAGAGAAGAAGATGTTTGAAAGTGTTGACGTCAGACGACGACAACGACGACGACAACGCCGGACAACTGCCTATCCTATAAGCTCCCCCGGAGCCTTCGGCTCTGGTGAGCTAAAAATAATGGGCTTAAAATTCAGGACAGTTACAAGTAAAAACAAGAGGGCCATGATGGCCCTGGATCGCTCACCTGATCCTATTGTACAAACATAATTGTGGGTAATATATGGTGGAGTGGAGGGTTTGAGCAATTTTGGTTGGACCCAAAGACCATTTCTGTGAAATTAATTCAAAATCAGTCTGCCTGTTTAGGAGAATAAGTCATTTTTGATGAAATGACATCTCAAGCCCTGCCGCCCAATGAAACCAATGGGGTTTAAATGTATTGATGGTTCCACTTGCACCACTTTGCCAAGACAGGCTAAAACCTTCAAAGTGGTTTACCAATACTCCTGTAGAAGCACCTTGCAGCCAAGGTGAGTGGGGACCAAAACTTTCAAAAGACATCTGTCTCTAAAAGGAAGCAATTTAATAGGAATGTTCCATGAGTGACCCTCCAACAAAATTGCTAAAAATATTTTGCTTAACTGAGCATGATGGCCACCACAGCTAAAAACCTCAAACCTCATTCCTGTCAAATAATTTCATAATCCATCCACTGGTTAAGGAGAAGAAGTTGTTTAAAGGTTTTTCTATTTTTAGCTCTGGCAACCATCTTCTTCACCAGAGCGGCATAGTTTGAGCAATTTTGATGGAGGGTCACCCAAGGAACATTCCTGTCAAGTAATTTAAAAATCCATCCACTGGTTAAGGAGAACGAGTTGTTTAAAGGTTCTATTTTTAGCTCTGGCAGCCATCTTGTTCAACAGAGCAGAATAGTTTGAGCCCTTTTTGTAGAGGATCACCCAAGGAACATTCCTGTGAAGTTATTTCAAAATCCATCCGAGGGTTAAGGAGAAGAAGGCGTTTAAAGTTTTTTCTATTATTAGCTCTGGTGGCCATTTTATTCAACCGAGCGGAACAGTTTGAGCAATTGTGGTAGAGGGTCACCAAAGGAATATTCCTGTGAAATAATTTCAAAATCCATCCTCTTGTTAAGGAGAAGAAGTCGTTTAAAGGTTTTTCTATTTTTAGCTCTGGCGGCCATTTGGTTGACCTGGGCGGAACGGTTTGAGCATTTTTGGTAGAGGATCACCCAAGAGACAATCTGGTGAAATAATTTCAAAATCCATTCACCGGTTATGATGGCAATTGCACTTAAAGGTTATTCTATTTTTAGCTCTGGTGGCCATTTTGTTTACCCGAGCTGAATGGTTTGAGCAATTTTGGTAGAGGGCCACCCAAGGAACATTCCAGTGAAGTAATTTCAAAATCCATCCGCTGGTAAAGGAGAAGAAGTCGTTTAAAGGTTTTTCTATCTTAAGCTCTGGCGGCCATTTTTGTTCACCTGAGTGGAACAGTATGAGCAATTTTGGTAGAGGGTCACCAAACAAACATTCCTGTGAAATAACTTCAAAATCCATCCACTGGTTAAGGAGAAGAAGTGGTTCAAAGGTTTTTCTATTTTTACCTCTGGTGGCCATTTTGTTCACTCGAGGGGAACGGTATGAGCAATTTTGCTAGAGGTTCACCAAAGGAACATTCCTGTGAAATAATTTCAAAATCCATTCACTGGTGTTAGAGGTTCACCAAAGGAACATTCCTGTGAAATAATTTCAAAATATATTCACTGGTGTTTAAAGATTTTTCTTTTTTTAGCTCTGGTGGCCATTTTGTTCACCCGAGCGGAACAGTTTCAGCAATTTTGGTAGAGGGTCCCCCAAAGAACATTCCAGTTTTGTTTGTTCAAGGCATTTTCTGCCAGTTCAGAAGGGCCGAAATTCGGCCCCATTCCCAATGCCTAATAGTCTCAATTTTTCCCAATTTCACCAAATTTTTCCCAAAAAATAAAGACATAAATATAAAGACATAAAAGCCAAAACAAAAGGAAACAGACAAATCAATACTTTACATCAGAGTTTTATAACACTGGATATTCAAGATGAAAATTCACTACAGAAAGCTATTTGACTATTCATAAGACTATCATGAGCAAAACTTCATCATGCTGGCATTTCTCTGATGAAATTGTGTTCCCAATTTTGGTATTTTGTTGGTATTTTTTCCCATTTCGCCCAGGGGCCTTTTCCCAAAATACCTGGATAAAGCCCTGTTGTTTGATTTGAGGTTTAACGTCCCCGTCAACACTGTAAGGGTCATTTTGGAGACGTTGCTTCCAATTTTGTGGGACTTTTACCTGACACTGAGAAGAAATGACATCTCAAGCCCTGTCGCCCAATGAAACTAATAGGGTTTATTAGAATTGATGGTCCGCCTCACACCGCGGTTCCTCTAAGCTGTTTACCAGTACTAGTGTGCGGGCCGGATTCAGCTCTTCGTGGAACCATCATGCAGCCCATCAGGGCTCGAGAAACTGAAGAATCCAAATCGGTCCAGCCAGATTTCGCCAAAAAATTACGGAAATTGCCGATCGGTTTCGGTAATTTCCGTAAACTCAGTTGGCGATTTTCAATTTCAAAATGTGTTATTAGCGTAACGAATGACATACCGATGTTGCTCTTACATTTGTCAACGGATATGAGCACCAGTATCTCGATTATAAACAGCAATTATTGCTCACATCGTTCAGATTTCATCTACTTTCATTTTCTACGCCAGATTTCATCTACCTTCATTTTCCCAATATCCGGGTCACTCAGAACCTGAAGACCGCTAAAGGGAAACAACCGACTTGGGGCAGTAAAAGACCAGTTCGATGGTCACTATATTTTTCCCCCTTTTAAAAACCTTTAAAATATTTATCTTATTTCACGCATTTTATTTTGCCCAAATTGCTTTGTTTACCAAAATGGCGACAACGTGCAGCAACGTGGTCGGAAAATGACGTCATACGGTTTCCGTTTACACAATACACATTAATGCAGTCAAGGACGTAACCAACACACCTGTTTTAAGTGATTGATTTTAATAGAGCGTATTTCTAAAAAAAAATCGTTTTGAACGGGTTAAAAAATCGAAAAACATTTCTTTACTCTCGAAACAAAACATGGCCGAACGAGAGTCATTGCAAATCTTACATGGCCGAACCGTGTTTAAAAGAATATAAATACATATTTCACGATTACACAAGCCTGTAACAAATCGCTTTGTCGACAAATGACGTGGTTTATGTTATTGGTTTCAATGGAGCGTATTCTTAAATAAAAATATCGTTTAGAATGGGTGAAATAAAGCATTTTCCCTTGAAGGCATAACACGCAATGTTCAGACATGACAGGTGTGTATTGAAAATTGCACCCTGTGAAAAAAAAAATTATATTCAAATACCGGTTCTATAGTAAGCCATAAATTAATGACTTGTCTAAACAAACTAGCGTATGTCCTGCATTTATTGACCTTATTTTCTCACCTTGCCAGCTTGCCGATAACGCCTCAGGCCAGTTTTCACGGATTAATAATTTTGACACACAGGTCAAATTGCGCTCACCCAAGTGGACAGATCAGATTACATGACTTTGACACGCGGATCAAATTTCGCTGTGATAAGATCAAAGACCCCGACGTGGACTTGTCCGATTTTCACCTAGTTAGATAATGAACCAGTCTAACACATTGCGCTTCAGGCATTTTTGTGTACTTGCTTGGATTGTCAATGGAAAAAGGTCTGTTTGTTTTTACAAAATAACGGCTTGGCGAAATTTTCGAACCGATTTTTTTGAAAATTTTAATAAATTATGGACCGATTTTTTAGTCTTCTTTTTCAGTTAAAATCGGTTCAGTAAGCCCAAAATCGGTCCAGGACCGGGAAACCGGCATTTTCTCGAGCCCTGCAGCCCATATATTTCTTCAAGCCCCTATGGGCGGGGGCAGAGGAACATTCCAGTGAAATAATTTTAAAATCCATCCACTGGTTAAGGAGAACAAGAGGCCCATGGGCCACAATGCTCACCAGAACTCAGGCGGACACTGCCCACTGGCAGCCATGTATGGTTTCAGGTTTTAATTTATTGATTATAAAGTCTCCCAAACAAACCCCAATTTCAAAATGAGCACCCATGTGGACTCTGTATCTGAAATATTAGGCCTTTTATGAGGAGGAAGGATGAGACATGGACCCAACAGAGCTCTGAATGGTATCACTGAATCCATCTTATCATAAGGCACATGAATATATGGTTTAGGGGTTGGGATGTGTACTGTTCCTGAGATATAAGGCCTTTTAAGCAGCATAGCCCTGGCAGACCCCAGGAAAGCCAAGATTGTTGTCGCTGAATGTGTCTTATAATAAGGACCAAGAAAATATATTGTTTAGGGGTGGGGATATGAACAGTTTCCAAGATATAAGGCCCTCTTATGAAATGATGAGGAGAGGAATGGCCCCTGTGGACTGAATGTGTCTAATCATAAGAAACAAGAATATATATGATTATGAGGTGGGGATCTTAATGGTGTCTGAGATATATGGCCTTTTATGAAGTAGAGGCGTGGGCCATGGCATCAGCATGTTGCCCTAGCACATAGACGCATTGATGTGAGTGAATGAGTCTTATTATAGGGAACACATATATACATATTTTAGGGGTGGGGATCTGAACAGTTTCTGAGATATATTGCATTTTATGAAGTGGAAGGGTGGGGCATAGCCCCAGCACACCCCCAGAGACCCCTAGGTTGGTATCACTGAATGTGTCTCATCATAAGGAATAAGAATATATATGGTTTAGGGTTGGGGGTTCTGAATGGTTTCCGAGATTTTGAGCCTTTTACGAAGTAGAGGGGGTTGAGCATGGCCCGGTCACATCCCAGAGGACCCCCATGTTGGTTTCAATGAATGCGTCTTATCATATGAAACAAGAATATATATGGTTTTGGGATGGGGATCTGAATGGTTTCTGAGACGTATCACCTTTTATGAAGTGGAAGGGTGGGGAACAGCCCCCGTGGGCCCGGGAGACCCTTAGATTGGTATCACTGAATGCGTCTTATCAGACGGAACAAGAATTTATATGCTTTAGGGGTGGGGATCTGAACGGTTTCTGAGATATGGGGCTTTTACTAAGTGCAGGGGGTGGGGCATAGCCCTGGCACATCCTAGGGGACCCCCAGATTGGTGTCACTGAATGCGTCTTTTCATAAGAAACAAGAATATACATGGTTTTGGGGTGGGGATCTGAAGGGTTTCCGAGATATATCACCTTTTATGAAGTGGAAGGTTTGGGCATAGCCCTGGTGCGGCCTGGGAGATCCTTAGGTTGATATCACTGAATGCATCTTAACATAAGGAACAAGAATTTATATGGTTTAGGGGTGGGGATCTGAACGGTTTCTGAGATATTGGGCCTTTTATGAAGTGGAGGGGTCGGGCATAGCCCCAGTGCGGCAAGGGAGACCCTAAGGTTGGTATCACTGAATGCGTCTTGTCATAAGGAACAAGAATTTAAATGGTTTAGGGGTGGGGATCTGAACGGTTTCTGAGATATTCAGCCTTTTACGAAGTGGAGGGGGTGGGGCATAAGCCCCGCCACATCCTAGGGGACCCTCAGATTGGTGTCACTGTATGCGTCTTATCATAAGAAACAAGAATATATATAGTTTAGGGGTGGGGATCTGAATGGTTTCTGAGATATATGGCATTTATGAAGTGGAAGGGTGGGGCATGGCCCCAGCGCACCCCAGAGAGACCCCAATGTTGGTATCACTGAATGTGTCTTATCATAAGGAACAAGAATATATATGGTTTAGGGGTGGGGATCTCAATGGTTTCTGAGATAAATGGCATTTAATGAAGTGGAGGGGGTGGGGCATGTCCCCTGCACATCCCGGGGGGACCCCAAGGTTGGTGTCACTTAATGCATCTTAGCATAAGGAACAAGAATATATATAGTTTAGGGGTGGTGATCTGAATGGTTTCTGAGATAAATGGCATTTTATGAAATAGAGGGGGCAGGGCATGTCCCCGGCACATCCCGGGGGACCCCCAGGTTGGTGTCACTTAGTGCATCTTATCATAAGGAACAAGAATATATATGGTTTAGGGGTTGGGATCTGTAAGGTTTCTGAGATATAAGGCATTTTATGAAGTGGAGGGGGCAGGGCATGGCCCCGGCACAACCTAGGGGACCCCCAGGTTGATATAAAAGCATATGGCTGAGAGAAGTTTACTCAAGGAACATGTTTATGTAAGTTTTGTAAAAATATCTGCAATGACTTGGCAGTAAATGCCATTTTTCAGTTTTCCCCATTATAAGTCAATGGAAACTCTAAGTTGCCATAGCAACAAAACTAAAAGGCCAAATTTCTTAAAAAACACAAAACCTGTAAAGGCAAATATGGTGAATATTTTCATAAAGTCTCAGCCTCCTAGAGCATATGGTTTCTGAGGAGATGATTTTTTAAGTATTTTTTTTTCTATTTTTTGCATTTTGGTTTCCATGGCAACCATTAAAATTGAGCAGTAGGCCTAAAATCATATGGTAGATACTAGATTGCTTAAGGAACATTTCTATGAAAGTTTTGTTCCAATATCTGCAAAGGCTTGGCAGTTAATGCCATTTTTCAATTTTCCCCATTATAAGTCTATGGGAGCTCTAAGTTGCTATAGCAACCAAACTGAAAAGCCGATTTTCATAAAAAACACAAACTTTTAATCCCCCAACCCAAGCATGCTACAGATAAAATTTGGGCCCAATCGACCCAGTGGTTTCAGAGGAGATGTCGTTTGAAAGTGTTGACGACGACGCAGACGACGACGACGACGACGACGCCGACGACGACGACGACGGACAAATGCCTATCCTATAAGCTCCCCCGGAGCCTTCGGCTCTGGTGAGCTAAAAAGTTGTTTAAAGGTTATTCTATTTATAGCTCTGGTGGCCATCTTCTTCACCCGAGTGGAACGGTTTGACCAATTTTGGTAGAAGGTCACCAAAATAACATTCCTGTGAAGTAATTTCAAAATCCATCCACTAGTTAAGGAGAAATAGTTGTTTATAGGTTTTCTACTTTTAGCTCTGGTGGCCATCTTGTTCACCCGAGCGGAACGGTTTGAACAATTTTCGTAGAGGGTCACCCAAGGAACATTCCTGTCAAGTAATTTCGAAATCCATCCACTGGTTAAGGAGAAGAAGTCCTTCAAAGGTTTTTCTATTTTTACCTCTGGTGGCCACTTTGTTCACCCGAGCGGAACGGTTTGAGCAATTTTAGTAGAGTGGCACCCAAGAAACCTTCCTGTGCAATAATTTCAAAATCATCCACTGGTTAAGGAAAAGTTGTTTAAAGGTTTTTCTATTTTAAGCTCTGGCGACCATTTTGTTCACCCGAACGGAACAGTTTGAGCAATTTTGGTAGAGGGTCATCAAAGGAACATTCCTGTGAAACAATTTCAAAATCCATCCACTGGTTAAGCAGGAGAAGTCGTTTAAAGGGTTTTCTATTTTTAGCTCTGGTGGCCAGCTTGTTCACCCGAGCGGAACAGTTTGAGCAATTTTGGTAGAGGATCACCCAAGGAGCATTCCTGTGAAATTAGATCAAAATCTGTCCAGCAGTTTTGGAGGATAAGTTGTTTAAAGCAAAAGTTGACGACGGACGGATGCACGCACGGACGACGGACAAAGACCGATCCCAAAAGCTCACCTTGAGCACAGTGCGCAGGTGAGCTAACAATAAAACAAATCATTTTTCAGGGTAATTTCAACTATGCAACATATATTTTGTGATGAAAATTGTTGAGAAAATCGCAAAAACGATCTCATTACATGATGGTTGCCAGTTTGGCAACTGTCTGAATATTTTTAGGGGTCCAGCGGAATTTTCACTCGCATTGGGCGACTTGGCAAGTGCTAATCCTTATCCCTGGAAATCAGGGTGATACTACTCAAGGCAAGGTTGGGTGGCAAATTCCACCCCCAGTATTTACCAGTGGCATTTACCGGACTGGAAAATACTCATCAAGTGGCAAATACTGGCAAATTGATTTTTTTTTGCCTTAAAACACTGCAGAAATCTTAACAAAATTGACTTAAGAGTAGTATAATCAAACTAAATGAGTTAAAAATGTTAAAATTTAATATTTATATAAGGGTATCAACCTACAGAATAAAATATTTCTCAATTTAAAATAAATATGTTGGACTAGCCAAAATGTGAATATAAGACTAAAAATTTTGAAATTATTTAAACAAAAAAAGTATCTTTTTAAATCAATGGTAGAAAAATACAGGTAGAAATTGCCTGTGGTTATTGTCACTTACCATAATGGTTCTTGGTTTTAAATTTGTATTGATCAAGATAAGACCGAGCACTGTTAGCCAATACATCTGCATCTTTTGAACACACTTTGTATGGTACAACCATGTGCTCAAATTTTAGGATATTTGTAGCATTTTATTATTGTCCAACACTTAAGTTTTAGAGTGAATTGCAAGACTACTAAAACAACAACTCTTGACACAGTGTTTATTTAAGAGAGCACAAGATATTCAGGGGCAATGTTGGACAAAAGGATGTCATTAATTGCTCAATTTTTTATGTGACTTTAAACAATCATTCTAGGTAAAAGAAAACAGATGAGTACAGTGGCAGATACTAAATAGGTCTTTTTATTCTAACATTATATTAAATCAGATACTTAACAAATAAATAATATCAGAGTTAAACTAAATCAGTATTATCAAATATTAAGTCCACTATTCCTGGGGTTTCTGGTCAACTCGTACCTAAGTCAACTCGTACCTTAGTCAACTCGTACCCGAATTTGGTCAACTCGTACCTTAGTCAACTCGTACCTAAGTCAACTCGTACCTTAGTAAAAATAAAATTTGTTTTGGGGTAAGTTTGGCTTAAGTACACATATATACAGGTAAACTTTATGGTCTATTCAGACTCCTGATCCTTTTCCCGATGATGAAGACGATACATAGTGTGTGCATGACGCCATTACGCACATGCGCAAAAATGGCGCCTTTCATGTGTATGACCCCCATATCCCTTTAGCCAGACTTAATTTATGGGTGCTCATTAGAACTATCCCTGTGGGGCAGCTCTAACGAGTGCCAACAATCTATGCTCCAGAGGGATGTGATTGGTACTGATGTAGTTTTGTTAATTTCATTTTGTAGGGACTTAATTATGGGGCTAATCTGAACATTTAATCATTCAATGATAGCCTACATAGATTTTGTCATGTGGTGCTGCAAAATATAAGTACACTATCATATTTTAGCTGGCCTGCAAGTTCAGCAGATTTATTTTAGACCATGAGAACTTGGTTGTAAGGTATTTTGGTCTAAGTAGGAATTTGGGCTTTCTATTTTTAGCGGCCCTGGTAAATATAGTTGCTAAGGTATATTTAGTAAGATGTTGCTGGGTATATTTTTGTAACTAGAGGATTGTGCTCCTTTATAAATACATGTCTAATAATAAATCAGGGTATTATTAGCACCAGTCTCAGAATAGTTTTATGGGAAAGTTTTATCATCTATTTAAAACTACACTGTAAGCTATTTTGGGTCATAAAGGGGTATAAAACCAGTGCCCAGGAAGGCTCTGGGTCTTTTTCCCATTGGGTTCTGTTGTGGAGTTTTTGTTATGTAATATTGCTGCATAGCAGTCAGTGAAATAATTTCCTCGTGCGGAGTAGAGTCTAATCAGTCGGCCCTACTTGTGTCACAAGGCTACATACATTAAACAGTTTTAATAAATTACTGATAAAATTCCCGAGTGCCTTTAGCCTTGTGGGCAAACAGAAATATAAGATGGGAATTTTACAGTACATAACATCATGCTCAACATAAGACGAACTTCATATGTAAATATGTAAATGAAAATAACGAGAAAAATATAATTGTAGAACTTACATTTCATGCTCAGTTGCAAATGTAGTTATACAATTATAATTTGTTCTCATATATGCTCAAAACATAAATGTTGGCTAACATAAATGTTGCATATTCCTTATTACTGTTACTTTACGATAACACACCCGTGCAATATGGTGCGTTTTTCACATCTCCAAAATGGCAATTTTTCTTACGAAATTCCGTTTTTTTTTTTTTTTCTTTCTTATTTATACTTCAAACATAGGCTGTGATCTTTAGTTGGAACGACTCTAACGAGTATCCTCAACCTATGTATTGGAGCATAAATAAAGAAAGATAATGTATACCCCCGAAAACCCGAGTTTCCCTATAGATGAGTTTAGGCTGATTAACTTCCTTGGTTACGCTGCGCATGCGCAGTCTTGTATGGCAAAAAGTAATCAATAGAGCGCGTGTGTGTACAGTAAACTAAGGAAAAATAAGATTTTTTAAGCATAGTGTTTGTCATTTCATCCACAACATTCATAGACTTTTATACTGCAGTGGCCCCCGCCCATCGGGCCTTGAAGAAATAAATGGGTTGCATGATGCTTCCACGCAGAGCAGAAACCGACCCGTACACGAGTACTGGTAAACCGCTTAGAGGATCTAAGCCTGCCCAGGCAAAGCGGTGCGAGTCGGACCGTCCATGCTTATAAACCCTATTGGGTTCATTGGGCGGCAGGGCTTGAGATGTCATTTCATCTCAATGACGGGTAAAAGTCCCACAAAATTGGAAGCAACGTCTCCAAAATTACCTTTACAGTGCTGACGGGGGCGTTAAACCTCAAATCAAACAAACAAAAACTGCACTTCACAATCTTTTGAATCATCAAAACAGCACTTAGCAGATACCATGTCCGAATTCTCTGATCTTGTAAGTTATTCTACTATTCTATTATACATGTACATGCTTTTTGTTGTTCACCACTTGCCTTTTGCTGTATGTTTTAACTGAATGCTTGTTTAATTCTCATACCCTGAGTTGACTTGCAAGAAAAAAAAGAGCAGTTAAGCAAAAACATTCCTGGCAGAGTTTCAGAAGCGATACTTTGAAAAACCTGAACATGAAAGTCCCATGGCCAGACTGGATAGCACTTAGAGATTTAGGCAGGGGGGAAATGTAAAAGGTCGAAGGTTTGGCTCGGTATCTCAGTCGGTAGAATGTTTCTACGGTATACGAGAGGCCCTGGGTTCGCAGAGCAAAACTGACGCACATGAGTACTGCTAAACCGCTGTAAACCACATCTTTTTTTTTTATTTGTCGGCAGGTGTTATTTAATCTCAATGTGAGTATAGGAAGCAACGTCTTAAATATGACGCAAATAGTGTTGACGGGGACGGTGATTTGCTTGATTTGAGATTTAACGTCTCCGTCAACACTGTATAGGTCTTTTTGGAGACGTTGCTTCCAATTCTGTGGGACTTTTACCCGATAGTGAGATGAAATGACATCTCAAGCCCTGTCGCCAAATGAAACCAATAGGGTTTATAAGCATGGATGGTCCGATTCGCACCGTTTTGCCTGGGCTGGCTTAGATCCTCAAATTAGTTTACCAGTACTTGTGTGCGTTGGTTTCAGCTCTGCGTGGAAGCATCATAAAGCCCATCTATTTCTTCAAGCCTCGATGGGCGGGGGTCGCGGGGTCGGTGAATTTCAATATTCAAACAACCCTGTTACTGGTTGCAAACGATTGATCTTTATCATCCATATGTTGAATCCGTCAGGGTGGTAATCCTTCAATTCATCTTCACTGTCGCATCGTTTGTCTTGCGGTTAGCGCAACATGACGCAATGCTTTGTCAGTTAATTTTTCGATTATTAATTGCTTTGGGTTTAACGACACGTCAACCCTTGTGGGTAGTTTTGTCTCATCTCCCAGAGAAAGGGAGAAAAAATATAGAAGAGATCGTTGGTTAAAGTAAAGGACAGAGGAGGAAGAGGAAAATGAATGGAAGTGTAGAAACAGAAGAACTAAGAGCACTCCCCTCTACCCTTACCGGCTGCAAGGATAGCAGGTCTTACCCAACTGTCAGCCAATATTAGTTGGACGCCACAGTGACGCAAGACACTTACGCTCTATTTAAAATTGTCAAATTCAAAATAAAGGCTGCTATCTGATAAGTCGGAACAACGGTTATTTTTGCCATACAAACCTGCGCATGCGCAAAAATACGGAATCGTGGGATAGTATTTCCTTAGCAACCGGTGGCGTCCTAAACTCATCTATATAAAGTGAGGTTTAGGGGTGTGCCCATTGCACGGACAAAACCGGTTACATGTCGGCGAGTATAAACACAGCGGGATGTACAGATAGCACAATAAAAATAAATTCAGTTATTTATATAATTTTATTGCTTAAATTATAAACATTTGTTATACCGTTTAACTAACAAACTCTTAAATAAAAACAATCACGAATGCAAGCCTATATGAATTTGTCCCTCTTAAAACCCACTTTTATATATAAATAGTAAAACTGGGATTTAGTTTTAAGTTTTGTCAGAACAAAAACAGCCGCTCGCCGGCAAAATTAAAGCAATTAAAAACAGTCTTTAATGAAGGGCGATTAGATTAAACTAGTACCGATAATCGTTTTTTTACACCCAAATTAATCGGTACACGATTAACTAAAGTGTTAATTAAATTAACCCAAATGGAATCTTCCATCTTATATATTTCGAAATTTAGGGGTGTCAGGTTGTGTTTTCTTCAAAATTTATTCGGGAAGTGGCTATACGTTTTCTAACAGCGTCCGCCCTTATCAGACGCCGCCACGTTCTGCGGCGTCTGATCTGGGCATTCAGTGTTTGACTACCCAAATGGAATTTGCCATCTTATATATTTCGAAATTTAGGGGTGTCAGGTTGTGTTTTCTTCAAAATTTATTCGAGAAGTGGCTAAACTTTTTCAAAAAGCGTAGGCCCTGACCATACGACGCCGCGTTCTGCAGCGTCTGATCTGGGCCTGCAGTGTTTGAGAAGGCATCCCTTTGTGGGTTTCTGATACTGAATGGGTTAAAAGTGAATAATAATAAAATAATGATAATAATAATAATAACAATAATAAAAATAATAATAACTAGAGCAGGTTGATGGCGCGCCATCGCATATCCCCGCGTTATGCGGCGTCGGATCTTGGCCTGCAGTGCTTTAAAGGTACCCCTTTGTGGGTTTCAGGGACGGAATGGGTTTAATACTAATAAAATAATAATAATAATAATAATTAGAATAAAAATAATAATAACTAGAGCAGGTTGATGGCGCGCGATCGCAAATCCCCGCGCTGTGAAAACCATGTTACAATATAAGGACCCAAAGTACTTCTTTCTGGCCTCTGGTGAACTCAAGACATGTCTCAGGGCAAGTTATAACCCATTTCAACTATTGTTCGGCAAAAAAATAGAGTACCCCACCTACCCCTGGGGTACGAGTTGACCAAAATAGGTACGAGTTGACTAGGGGGTACGAGTTGACCAAAGAACGGGTACGAGTTGACCAAAAACAGGTACGAGTTGACCAGTTACCATTCCTGGTGTATGAATGTCATTTGACGTGTCACCAGTAACAATTCTGATTCTGATTGAATTGATCCATATATCACTGCTGAGTGTAGGGGTTTGTTTTAATTCCAGGGTGGTAAATTCAATTTTCCAGTATTTGTCGGTATTTTCCAGTATTTACCGGTAAATGCCACCGGCATGAAAATACTCATATTTGCCGGCGTTTTGCCAACCGTGACTCAAGGCGAAATGACCCACGGGCGAAATGACCTGGATCCCCTCCAACCATTAGAGATTGGAATGCCCTTCCCCAGTTCCCGATTCGATTTTTTCGACAGTTGAAGGTGCTGAGGATTGTGTCACTAAGCTACGTCTATCTTCTGATACTGCGTCGGTCATATTTGACCATTACCGCAGGTGTATATTACATACACTCCAGGTTTTGCAGGAGGAAAGCCTACACAGTAATCATGTAATTATGGTAGGGATGGTTCCCCCTGCACAGGGGGCCTCCAGTTAACGTCCCGATCCGACGGACGGTGCACTTTATGACATTCATCCCTGCGTGTTCAGACACCGAAATTTTATCGCCGCTGCCGGGAATCGAACCCGGGACCTCTAGCCATCAGAGGCAAGTGCACTAACCACTGAGCTATCATGCTCCACGTCTTTAGTAAGAGCTAGGGACAACTTTAAATATAACAGGTCCTGGTGTATGAATGTCATTTGAAGTATGGTTTCTGGTCAACTCGTACCTAAGTCAACTCGTACCTTAGTCAACCCGTACCTGTTTTTGGTTAACTCCTACCTTAGTCAACTCGTACCTAAGTCAACTCGTACCTTAGTTTAAAACAAACTCTATTTTTGGATAAGTTGAACTTTGGACACATATATACAGGTCAACCTTACAGTTTATGAAGACTCCTGACCCTTTTCCGGACGACGAATACGATATTTAGTGTGTGATTACGATAACATGCACATGCGCTAAAGCCGGCCTCGGTGGCTCAGTCAGATGCGCGTCTGACTGGTGATTAGGAGGACGCGGGTTCGATTCCCGCCGGGGTCGGCAAACATTCTTTCGTGGAGATTGATCATGAAATCTTTTCTACGGTCATTCTCTCCCTTCCGCTGATTAAAGAAGGGCAGTTGTCAGTTTCTGGCTAAAGAATGTGCACTGTACTGGTTTACCGCTTACGTATAAGCCTGCCCAGGAAAAGTGTGGATAGGTAAACTGGCCGGCTCAAAAATGACCTAAAATAGTGTTGACTGGGCCGTTAAACTCCAAAACAAAACAAACATGCGCTAAAATGGCGCCTTTCACATATTTGGACCTATATCCATGCAGCCATGTTTTTTTATTTATTTTTTTTTTTTATTTTCTGCATTGTATCACAGACATAGTTTATGATTGCTCGTTAATTTGAACCGCTCTAACTGGTGCGTACAATCGATGTTGCCCTATTCTCAACAAGTCCAATAGGGCTTTCTATCGATATATGATGCCCCCCAGCCCCAGTATTCTCTATATCAAGACATATGTGTACATAATACGAACTTGTTAACCTGATGGGCACTATGTAGTAGATTTGAAATCATGTAAGTTCATTTTTAAATAAAATGTAAGTTCTACAATTATATTTACTTCATATATGTTCAAAACATACGTAAACGTTGGCAAACATAAATGTTGTATATTCGTTAGAACTGTTATGACGATTCAGTTCTAACGAGTACCCAAAATCTATGTTGTAGAGAGATATGAGGAAAATAACGTGTACCCATGCGAACATCGGTTTTGATATGTAAAATGGTGGTTCGAGATTTCCGACCCTACCCAATGTCGTCTTTGCATTTTCCCATTGTAATTTCGCTTTTTGTTGTATTTTTGTAGTTTTTGGCATTTAGTACCTTCCAAAATTCATGACCTACATTTTTGAGCATCTTAAATGAATTATGATATACAGTGCAAAACTCAACATGGCAATTTTATTTTCAAAAAACATGTACAAGATGAAACAAACAAACAAAAAAAAAAAAACACCTAAAAATACAGGCCCGACCCTGTTGCTTCGGGAGAAAAAATAAAATAATTAAAAAGTTTCTCCTACCTACCGACCAAATTTGTTTCCGGCAGCATGTTAGTAGAAACACATCTATTTTTTACGCCTAACTTGTGATAAACGCTTAACTGACAAACTATCAAACAAGAGGGCCATGATGGCCCTGGATCGCTCACCTGATCCATAGTGTAACAAGTGGGCCCAGAGAGGGCCATTATTGGCCCCAGGGCTTTAATGTGCATAATGTTGAGGGAGGTCTTAAAGGTGAAGCTTCATACCAAACATCAACAAAGGCTATAATTTGAACAATCTTGGCAAAGGTCCACTAGATCAAATATCAAAGACCTGGGCTTTGCGGTTTCAGACAAGAAGATTTTTTTAAAGATATTCCCTACATAAGCCTATGCAAAACCAAATGGCCCCGGGGCTATATAAATCTATGTAAAACCAAAGGGCCCTGGGGTGGGGGCATTTGTGGCCCCAGGGCTATAATTTGAACAATCTTGGTAGAGGTCCAGTAGATAAAGCTCCATACTAAATATCAAAGGCCTTGGCCTTGCAGTTTCAGAGAAGATTTTTAAAGATTTCCCTATATAAGTCTATGTAAAACCAAAGGGCCCCGGAGCGGGGATATTTTTGGTATCAGAGCTATAATTTGAATACTCTTGATAGGGGTCCACTAGATGCAGCTTCATACCAAATATCAAAGACCAAGGCCTTGTGGTTTCAGAGAAGAAGATTTTTAAAGATTTTCTCTATATTAGTCTATGTAAAACCATAGGGCCCCAGAGCGGGGGCATTTTTGGCCCCAGGGCTATAATTTGAACAATCTTGGTAGAGGACCATTAGATGAAGCTTCATACCAAATATCAAAGTCCTGGGCCTTGTGGTTTCAGAGAAGAAGATTTTTAAAGATTATCCCTATGTAAGCCTATGTAAAACAAAAGGGCCCTGGGGCGGGGGCCACTTTTGGCCCAAGGGCTATAATTTGAATCATCTTGGTAGGGGTCCTTTAGAAGAAGCTTCATACGAAATATAAAAGACCTAAGCCTTGTGGTTTCAGAGAAGAAGATTTTTAAAGATTTTCCCGATATAAGTCTATGTAAAGCCAAAGGGCCCCGGAGGGGGGCATTTTTGGCCCAAGGGCTATAATTTGAACAAACTTGGTAGGAGTCCACTAGATGAAGCTTCATACCAAATATCAAAGTCCTGGGCCTTGCGGTTTCAGAAAAGAAGATTTTTAAAGATTTTCCCTATATAAGCCTATGTATAACCAAAGGGCCCGGGGGCGGGGGCATTTTTTGCCCCACCACTTTAATTTGAACAATCTTGGTAGGGGTCCACTAGATGAAGCTTCATACCAAATATCAAAGGCCTGGGCCTTGCGGTTTCAGAGAAGAAGATTTTTAAAGATTTTCCCTATATAAGCCTATGTAAAACCAAAGGGCCCCGGGGTGGGGACATTTTTGGCCTCAGCACTATAATTTGAATAATCTTGTTAGGGGTCCACTAGATGACCCCATACCAAATATAAAAGACCTAGGCCTTGTGGTTTCAGAGAAGATTTTTAAAGATTTTCCCTATATAAGTCTATGTAAAACCAAAGGGCCCGGGGCGGGGGCATTTTTGGCCCAAGGGCTATAATTTGAACAAACTTGGTAGAGGTCCATTAGATGAAGCTTCATTCTAAATATCAAAGTCCAGGGCCTTGCGGTTTCAGAGAAGAAGATTTTTAAAGATTTTCCCTATATAAGCCTATGTAAAACCAAAGGGCCCCAGGACGGGGGCATTTTTTGCCCCAGCACTATAATTTGAACAATCTTGGTAGGGGTGCACTAGATGAAGCTTCATACAAAATATCGAAGTCCTGGGCCTTGTGGTTTCAGAGAAGAAGATATTTAAAGATTTTCCCTATATAAGCCTATGTAAAACCAAAGGGCCCCGGGGCGGGGGCATTTTTGGCCCCAGCACTATAATTTGAACAATCTTGGTAGGGGTCCACTAGATGAAGCTTCATACCAAATATCAAAGTCCTGGGCCTTGTGGTTTCAGAGAAGAAGATTTTTAAAGATTTTCCCTATATAAGCCAATGTAAAACCAAAAGGGCCCCGTGGCGGGGGCATTTTTTGTCACAGCACTATAATTTGAACAATCTTGGTAGGGGTTCACTAGATGAAGCTTCATACCAAATATCAAAGTCCTGGGCCTTGTGGTTTCAGAGAAGAAGATTTTAAAAGATTTTCCCTATATAAGCCTATGTAAAACCAAAGGGCCCCGGGGTGGGGGCATTTTTGGCCCCAGCACTACAATTTGAACAATCTTGGTAGGAGTCCACTAGATGAAGCTTCATATCAAATATCAAAGATCTGGGCCTTGTGGTTTCAGAGAAGAAGATTTTTAAAGATTTTCCCTATATAAGTCTATGTAAAACCAAAGGGCCCCGGGGTGGGGGCATTTTTGGCCCCAGCACTATAATTTGAACAATCTTGGTAGGGGTCCACTAGATGAAGCTTCATACCAAATATCAAAGACCTGGGCCTTGTGGTTTCAGAGAAGAAGATTTTTAAAGATATTCCCTATATAAGCCACTGTAAAACCAAAGGGCCCCGTGGTGGGGGCATTTTTTGTCCCAGCACTATAATTTGAACAATCTTGGTAGGGGTTCACTAGATGAAGCTTCATACCAAATATCAAAGTCCTGGGCCTTGTGGTTTCAGAGAAGAAGATTTTTTAAGATTTTCGCTATATAAGCCTATGTAAAACCAAAGGGCCCCGTGGCGGGGGCATTATTGGTCCCAGCACTACAATTTGAACAATCTTGGTAGGGGTCCACTAGATGAAGCTTCATACCAAATATCAAAGATCTGGGCCTTGTGGTTTCAGAGAAGAAGATTTTCTAAGTTTTGGGTGAAAAAAATCTATTTTTGGCTCCTGTGACCTAGAAGTGCAACGGACCGGAACCATTTGAACAACTTTGAAAGGGGACCACCTAAGGATCATTCCTGTGAAGTTTGGTCAAAATCCGATCAGTGGTTTAGAAGATAGATAGATGTCGTTTAAAGAAATTGTTTACGCACGGACGACGGACAAAAAGTGATCCCAAACGCTCACCTCGTCACCACGTGACGGTGAGCTAATAAAAACAATCATGATGAAAGAGCACCTTTATAATTTTGTCTCCATTAAACACTACTTATACCGTAAAACTGGGTTTTCCAGGGGTGTACACTATTTTCTCATTTCTGCTCAAAAACGTAGCTTGTGGGTACTCGTTATAACCGCCCAGTCGAGGCTTGTCTTATGAGCACGCACAACCTATGTTTCGAGTAGATACATAAAAAATGTCAGTTTTTTATCTTAAAATCTTCATTTTTTTATTGGTAAAATTTTCAATTACTTTTGAATACACTTGTTTTTCATAATAACAAACCATACCCAACTAAACCCAAAATCAAAGGAATTAAAATCAGCCTTTATTAGGGACAATTAGATGAAACTATAATCAATAATCTTTTTTTTTCACACCCACATTAATCGGTTCACGGTTTTCTGCGTTAATTAAGGGTGAGTATTAATAACAATAATAATAATAACTAGAGCAGGTCGATGGCACGCTATCACATCGATGTGAAAATCGTGTTACAATAAAATGACCCAAATACTTTTTTTTTAACTCCGGGTACCCCAATACATGTTTCGGGCAAACTTTTGCACTACTATATTCTACTCTTAATTATAATAATTACCTTTGATTTGATACGCAACATGACTATGTTTGAACAAAATAGCTTTTTGCCCCCTAGGCCCCGCCACTGGCTTCCCTCTGGGGGCAGGTCAAATCAAAATTTCGAATACGTTCCTCCATTCCGAATCCATAGGGCTATTAACAGTGGCAGTTGTGTGGCGTGCCAGCGTGGAAGAAATATGAGCGCATCGCCCGTAACCCCCACCCCCTCCACGAAAAAAAAAACAAAAAAAAAAACACAACAACAATGAAATTCAAAAGTTTTGAACCCCCCAAAATAATCCCAACCTATGTAGCAGGCAAAATTTCGAGTACCCCCACCCCCACCCGGGGTATGAGTTAACCAAAATAGGTACGAGTTGACTTCGGGGTACGAGTTGACCAAAGAACAGGTACGAGTTGACCAAAAACAGGTACAAGTTGACTAAGGTACGAGTTTACTAAGGTACGAGTTGACTTAGGTACGAGTTGACCAGTTACCTGAAGTATCACCAGTAACAATGATTACAATTCTGATTCTGAACTGTGTGAACTGGCCGTTACCTTGTTGACAGGAAATGCAAGCACCATTCTAAACACTCTCCTTCTAATTCCTCATGTGTCACTCGGGAGTTTGTAAGGCGAACTGGCACAGGGTTCTCATTATCTGATCTTTCTTTCAGCTTGTCACAGAAGTCAGCGAGAAATCGCTGGAAACTTGAAGAATCGTTGTTTTCCTCCATAATCAATCGTTTCCATTTCCGACCGGTGCGTAAATTTACCGGACCGGACCGGAACGGACTTAATTACCGGAACGTACCGGAACGGCCCCGTTTGCCCCCATTTTAAGAATCTTTTCTATTACTTTCTATTTTTTCACCTGCATATTGAGTTGATCCGTAAACTCTATTTTGAAAGTCCTTTGATTGCCTTGTGCAATATTATGAAACTTAAAAATTGTTACATGGCAGTATGACCATATTTGGTGCAGTGGTAGCGCATCGGATTTGTGATCGAGGGGTTGCGGTTCGATCCTCACGCTGACCAAAGTGTTGTGTCCTTGAGCAAGGCACTTCATCCGCATTGTTCCAAAAAAAGTAATGGTTACCACCCAGGAAGTCCTGCTCGTAATGCTCAGATGTGAGCGAGTAGCAGTAATAGGAGAGACAAAAAGACGAGATAAATAAAACTTATACCCTTCTTGTAACCCCTATTTTTCTCTACATAACATATTGTTTTCCAGGTGTTCATTACATGCACTTTATAACGTGATTATTTTTGTTTATTTCTCCTGTTGGTAGGTTTGTCTCCTTATGGGATATACAATTCTCTCTCTCTCTCTCTCTCTCTCTCTCTCTCTCTCTCTCTCTCTCTCTCTCTCTCTCTCTCTTTCATTTCTGCTGTTGATCATAGATTGTGGGTACTCATTAGAACTCCTTCATTTGGGCTTTCTTAACGAGCACTAAAAATAAGAAATAAGAAATACATATCAAAATCACACCTGAAAAACCAAAAGCCATGTTGCGAACTTTTTTCTTCTTTTCTTTTTCCCCCTATTTTAAAATCTCTACTCCATTTATAATTTTCTTTCTTTTAATTTTTCTTTTAATCTGACGTGCGTTATTTCGACCATTTACACCTTTTTCACACCCAATTAAAAGACCGAACACATCGTTTTATCAACACCTAAGATAATTATATTATTCACACCTAAGGTAAGTAGATTAATAAAGCACACTTTCAGCTTTATCGGATTATAGCTCTTATATATGTGATATACCCATATTTCACCCAAACACAAGCTAGATCTTTTTGATAAACTGATAACTCCGATCCTAAATTACTCATCTGAGATCTGGGGATTTATACAAGCAAATTCGATCGAGAGGGTGCATTTACAGTTCTGTAAAAAATATTGGGCGTGAAAAAAACAACGCAAAATGACTTTATCTATGGGGAACTTGGTAGAACAAACTATATGACAAAAAGATATGTTCTAATCATAAAATATTGGTTTAAAGTACTATCAGCAAATGAACATAAGTATGTTAAGATGGTCTATGAACTCATGCGGAGGGACACAGAACGGTTACCAGGAAAGTCTAACTGGGCATCTTTAATTCGAAATTTATTAATGTCATTAGGTTTTCACGACGTTTGGTTAAATCAAGGGGTGGGTAATGTTGACTTATTTATGTGCTTATTGAAACAAAGGGTTAATGATAATTTTGTTCAAAACTGGCATTCGAGGTTAGAAGAATCGTCACGCGCAGTATTTTATAGATCAATAGCAAACTTTAATCTCAAATCATATTTAGAACACATTAACGTGTCAAAATTCTGTGTAGCACTAACTAGATTACGTGTGTCCTCCCATCGACTTGAAATAGAGGCTGGAAGATGGGTTAGGCCAAATAGTGTACCAATAAATGATATAAAATGCCATAAATGCTCACTAATTGAAGATGAGTATCATTTTGTCATTGAATGCCAAATGTATAATGATTTACGGAAGAAATATATACCAAAATATTATTGGCATAGACCAAGTATGTTTAAATTTACGGAGCTTATGAACACAAGTAATACTCGTCTTTTAAAGAACCTGGGTGCTTTTGTTTATCACTCTTTCAAATCCCGGACAGAGCTGCTATATTGATCTATATCGATTTACAGTATTTTCAATATCTGCACTTTATACCTTACATGTAAGACATTCCCATTGGTCAAATCACAGCTGATGACGTCGGTTCACCGCCGGTGTGGGGTTACTACGTTACACAGACGTTGAGGCGACGTTATCAACCTTTTATGTGTCATCTGATCTCTAGGTAAAGAAGCCATATAGTCTGTTTTATCAAAGACATCGATTCAACTACATTTTCAATAATAACCATAGTCTATATTTATTAATTACTACGTTTTACATTAACAGTTGATACAGTAGTGTACATTTTGTTGCAATATGTGTACACATATAGGCTGTATGTGTTGAATGTATATATTGCCTTTGTTCAGTGTGTCTACAATGTAAAAATGGGCGATTTTAAACCCTAGTATCTCGGCCTTTATTTCGATTTCGAAAGGCTGAGTGCGTGGGGTTTCTCATTTTCCCATCTTCTGTATGTAAGCTGGTGGGAGGGAATATCCTTCTCTGAGTGTGAGAAGGAGTCCCCCCCCCCCCACACACACTTCAGCTTGACATGTGTTTACAGTAAAGTTACTAGCATCTTCTCCGCTATATATAGTGTATTTGAGACAAAAGGATGTGACTGCTTCCTGGGTGGGGACTGACCCAATCAGGAAGCAGCTGGCTCCTCTACGCTCACAAATTTCCTACCCCTTTCACAATTTTTCTATCAAAATATGAAAGTATGCATTGATATGCAAGGGCATATATCTATGTATTTATAGGATGGGTATACGTATGTCTATACATATATGAACATGTGTATGTATATATGTATATGCATTCTGGAATTTTGGATTCCGATTTAAATTCCATTGTCAAAGGGAAATATAATCGAGCTTATAATACTGGATATATATGTATGTTAAGAATACCTCTCTACAGTCTTTGTTCTGTCAATTACGCCATTATATATGTTTTGTTTTATATCCTCATGGGCTTTACAGCCTTCTGGACTTGTTCAATAAAATTTCTTCTTCTTCTTTCTTTTCTATGATAGAAACGTGTATTGTATTAAGAAAGCTTTAACTTGTAAATTACTGGTATGTAAGAGTTATTTCCCTTGAAAGTAGTAATATGCAAAAGTAGTCAAAACGACTCGCATAAAACGGTTTCATGTGTCAAACTTTGTTAATTGTACATTTCTAATCTATGAAAACAAAGTTGATTGATAAATTAATTGTAAAGAAATGTTAAATTTAGTATTTAGTTATCTGAAATAAATTACCAGTTTGGTTTAAAATTAGTGAAATACAATGTGTCATTTAAAACCATTGGCTGCGTCAAAATCCTGGCTGATCGAGAACCACACAACCCAAAGGAGAACGGCACACAAACACACTAGCAAACAAAAAGGCTCTCCTTCAGGAATGCACATAGATGAGTGGGACAGAAATAAGAAACAATAGGCCTTATCACATCTCTTTGTTTTTCTCTTTTTTTTTTTTTCTTTTTTTTTTTTTTTTTTTTTTCGCAAATTTCGCTTTCGAATAAAGGATGTACATTATAAGGTTACCCAAACGGAATGATCTGGGGGCCCACAAAAGGACATTTTATAAACACCCGACCAGCAGAAAAATCGCAGGAAGGCCCTTTCTAAGCACACATGGTATTGCTTCTGTCCCTCCCTTGACAAATGAATACGGTCCCTATAATAGTGCCTGTGGAGACGACCATCGCTGTCCCAATTTTGCCCTCGGAAAATATGAACCGCTGTCCCACAAGTCAACATCATAGCTCGCCACGCGCATACCACCACGGCCGAAAAACCGAACCTCGCCTGGTACATCAAACAGCCCTCGGTACTGCCCTTGTCGTTTAACATAAGTATCATCAAAGACAGCAAATCGCGCCATGACCGTAATTAAAACGGACGGTCAAGACGGCCAAATATTTATACAGATAAGGGAAATTAACTAACTAACTAGGGCATGACTAAGCGCGACCCTGAAGGAGGGCATCAACACACAGCCACCCACGCAAAACTAAAACAACACACATCCACCCACGCAATGCTCAATTAGGTAGATATAGCGATAGTTGTAGAATATTTGTAGAGTAGGAATCCCGTAGAGAGGATAGTATAGGAAAAGAGAGATCAAAAACCTGGAGATAGAAGAAGAAGAAGAAGAGTTTTTTCCCAAAAAGCGATTTCAAACATTGTTAACTGTAAATATGACACATAAAAACAAGATCGCATAGGAGTGCTCGACTGCGCACATGCGCTGGCGGACGCTTGTATGCGACCTACATGATTATATGAATTTGTACTAACTACATTGCTAACGAGATCGGCACACGATATCTCGGGCCCTCAAACGACTAGGTAGGAATACAATTCCTCCTATGGTGCCTTCCTTCACGTAGGTTGCGATAATGACATGTAAACATGGCGACTCAGAATGACCCACTTACGGCCCCACAGAATATGACATCCTACGTGGAGGAGGCCTAGCTAGGGGCACCACATTTTCCTAACTTTAACAAAAAAATGCAGAAAGGGGATTGACCTACTTCCACATCCTCCGCGATAGAGGTCACCCACTAACTAAAATAAACACAAACTTGGGCCCGAGACGGCGGAGGCCATCATACTATACTATATGTTGTATGTACAGAATAAACAAAAATCACAAAATATAATCTACAAGCACAACCTTGCAGGTACAAAAACTGTCCTACCCAGCAATAGAGAGCGGGTGGGCTTGCCCCAAAACGGACAACACCATCTTTAAAGCACAAGAAAAACAAACATGACAGGTCCGTGGCGGGGCGAGCACATCCGCCCACATATATACTCAATAAGCTGGGGGCACAGACCAAATAATGTAAAAATGTACATACGTTACAAAAATATGCAAAAATCAAACAAAATAATAAAAAAAAAAAAAATACCAATATCAAAATTGATACAAAAAGCGTAGACGACATCCATAGACATGGTGCTGGCGTGAGGGTGTAGATGCGGCTGAAGCTACAAGCTAGAAGAAAGAAATGGATGGACTCTACAATTTTGTTGTGCAAATAAGCACCACAAAATGGCTAAAAACTTTGTCTCGAATCCCCTGATTGGATATAAGGTGCATAACACGTAGCATGGAAACGTGTATAGCAATCTTTAGAAACGTCTTCCAAATTGCAATGAAACTTTCAAACATAATTAACTGCTAAACGATCCCCTTTATGATAAGGTCAAACTCGGAGTCTACCCTGTTACACAAAACAACCCACACCCCTTTGCGGCAAACCGCAAAAACCCAAGGCACAGCACTGCTATAACTTAAACGCAGTGCAATCACGTAGCCAAACCTTTAGAATGGAGTTCCAAATTACTACAACTAAACTATGTTGCACAAAAACAAAGGCTCACATTGGAACTGTGCAACATATCCACAGCCCTTGAATTATGAAGCACGCCTAGCCCAGAAACTCCTACATTTAAAGATGCCCTTTAGCGACAGGACACATGCACTCCTGAAGCAAACGGGAAGACAAAATATAAGCTCCACCGAGACCTGGAAAGGTCACGGCACCGTTTCACAAACCTCTCAGGACGGAGCTCGGCGATTGGCTACAGGGCAAGGGGATGCCCGTGGGCTCAGAGACACCTGAGACGTGAGACGACAAACATGGACGGACGGGGCTGGAGCCGAGCGATGGTCTCCCTGTTCACCGGCAACGGGGAATAGGGGTACCACCGAACGGCTACGGTGTAGTGCCAGCATGGATTCGTTCCCTGGGACCCCACCAGCTGACGACCCGCGACACGGGGAAACTGGAAGACAACAACAACAACAACAACTTGGCCGACGGTGCGGTGAAAACCAGTACCCCAACAGGGTACACCTTGATCAGAAATGATGAAGGTCTACTCTGCTGATAAACAGTCCCTTCCCACTGGAACCGACAGTGTTCCAATCCCTGTAGGTTAAACAATGCAAATGCATGTTTTATGTAGTCTTGTAAATAGGCGCATTTAAAAATCTTGTAGTGTCATTGTACAAAAGTTTGTAAAAATGTAGTATTTGTAAGAAACATTGTATTTTGTAAATAAAACTGTAGAGCTTTTAAATACACTCAGTGGTATTTTCCACCCCTTATGTCCATCAGGCCTCAAGTCCAGTGATACGAAACTTGGTTGTTTCAATGCAGTCTGCCTGTCAATGTTTACTAATGTAAAACACAACGCGAGGTAAGACCAGAGTGGGATAGTGACTGGACGCTCCCAAGTCTCTGCCCCAGTCTGGCCTACTACAGTTTGGTCGGCCGTGACCAGGATTTGAGCAACCTGATGGACGTTTTGGTTCACTTTTGATAGAAAGTTTGTTTTATACTTTTGTTTGAAAAAAAGCTCATATATTAAACAAAATGTTTTATGTGAAGTGCATGATTTGTAAAATAGTTATTGTTTTATTTCATATTCATATATAGGTGTGCTATAAATTCGTTTGTTGCTAGATAGGGTTAGTTGTAAACATTCGGGCTAACCAAAAGTGCATGTTATTTTAATTTAGTGAAGAGTTATATCATTTAGAGTCAAAAAGTAAGGTAACATTGACTTGTGTGGGAAAAATAATAAAAAAATATATTAAAAGTTGCCACACTTGTCAAAAATAAACTTACAGACTTAAATTGACTCTCTTCAAAAATAGAAAGAAAGCATAAATTGTAGGTTAAGCTTGGGTGTTGAAAGCAGCAGCCTATAAATGGATACATATGACAAGGTAGAATTATAGCACGTAGATTGGAGAAAAATGGGATGATGTACTAGAAAAATATTTCAATTTTCTTTAGGAAGCACTTCCTTTAAACAACCTAAAACTAACCATTTTTGGAAATTATTTTAAAAACTGGCAAATAGATTTTATGGCATTTTTGTTGTACAAAAGAAAAACAACAACTACAACAAAAAAAAAAAAAAAAAAAAAACATTTTGATAGTTGAGACAGTCTTGTCAAAAGAAAAAAAATTTTGGATAGTTGAGGCAGTCTTGAAAGTGTTATTAAACCGATTTCAAGTTGCACAATTTAAGAATTGGCAAGAGTGTGAAAAGCCTGTTGGCTTATACCTATGCATTGCTTGGAAAGAACAGTGCTGTCATGTATATATGGGGAGATAACTCCTTTTTATGTAAGATACAAACAGGCAGCATGACATAAATATAAAAAAAAGGTTCAGCCCTAAAAGGGACGGCTATAAAGCATTATGTATGAAAGAACCTTTAATAATAATAATAATAATAATGAAACCTTCAAGCAAATGCATTCATATTCAAATATTGAAATGTTTCATCATTTGAGACACAACCAAATGAACGATTGCCAATTTCTGAGCGCACATAGAAAAAAAATCGAAGTCCATAATGGCTTTCAAGACTGATCAATCAACTGAAATAGAATGAAAAAAAAGAAGAAAGAAATGAAATGTACATGTATTTTGATAAAGAATATTTCGAATGAAGTTACATGAAATGTTGAAAAAAAAATAAAGATTTGTATATTTAGATACATTTGATTGTATGGAGTATTCACGTTTCTATCATAGTATTGACATGCATTTAAAATTTGACTGCAGCAAATTTTAAAAACTAGCAGGGCAGGAGTGTGATAGAAACGTGTATTGTATTAAGAAAGCTTTAACTTGTAAATTACTGGTATGTAAGAGTTATTTCCCTTGAAAGTAGTAATATGCAAAAGTAGTCAAAACGACTCGCATAAAACGGTTTCATGTGTCAAACTTTGTTAATTGTACATTTCTAATCTATGAAAACAAAGTTGATTGATAAATTAATTGTAAAGAAATGTTAAATTTAGTATTTAGTTATCTGAAATAACTTACCAGTTTGGTTTTAAATTAGTGAAATACAATGTGTCATTTTAAACCATTGGCTGACGGTGCGGTGAAAACCAGTACCCCAGCAGGGTACACCTTGATCAGAAATGATGAAGGTCTACTCTGCTGATAAACAGTCCCTTCCCACTGGAACCGACAGTGTTCCAATCCCTGTAGGTTAAACAATGCAAATGCATGTTTTATGTAGTCTTGTAAATAGGCGCATTTAAAAATCTTGTAGTGTCATTGTACAAAAGTTTGTAAAAATGTAGTATTTGTAAGAAACATTGTATTTTGTAAATAAAACTGTAGAGCTTTTAAATACAATCAGTGGTATTTTCCACCCCTTATGTCCATCAGGCCTCAAGTCCAGTGATACGAATCTTGGTTGTTTCAATGCAGTCTGTCTGTCAATGTTTACTAATGTAAAACACAACGCGAGGTAAGACCAGAGTGGGATAGTGACTGGACGCTCCCTAGTCTCTGCCCCAGTCTGGCCTACTACATATACTTTAATCGCTTTGAACGGGTGGAATTTAAATCGACTGACAAATTATTATGTAACTGGTTATTCTATTTTTTTCTTTTATTCCTTTCTTGAGATCATGAGGTTAACAACTACCCATTCGACTATTATCAAATTACCAAACACCAAGGGACTGGAAATTTACATTTGAAATAGTAGTTTGAGACCCCCCACAAAAAAATGAAATTATAACGGCCCCAAAATAGAGTGGTAGGCTTTTTCACGAACCTTGGCTTTTGCATCTAGGCAGACAAAGGATGTTGCATATAAAACATTGGTTCGCCCTCAGCTAGAATATGCATCACCCATTTGGCATCCCTATGTTAAATCAGATTCAGCAGGTGGAGAAGGTGCAGAGGACAGCTGCTCGATGGACCTGCCGGCGATGGCGCAATAGAAGCAGCGTCGGTGACATGCTTAACGAGCTAGAATGGCCGTCCCTAGAGGCCCGTCGTGAGCAGTCCTCTTTAACCTTCTTCTATAAGATACATTCAGGTACAGTGGCCGTTAATAAAGATAAATACTTGACCCCTGTGACAGTTTCAACTCGAACAAGGGCATCAAAAGTAAACAACTCACAGTATCACAGGTACTGTTTATCAGCAGAGTAGACCTTCATCATTTCTGATCAAGGTGTACCCTGCTGGGGTACTGGTTTTCACCGCACCGTCAGCCAATGGTTTAAAATGACACATTGTATTTCACTAATTTAAAACCAAACTGGTAAGTTATTTCAGATAACTAAATACTAAATTTAACATTTCTTTACAATTAATTTATCAATCAACTTTGTTTTCATAGATTAGAAATGTACAATTAACAAAGTTTGACACATGAAACCGTTTTATGCGAGTCGTTTTGACTACTTTTGCATATTACTACTTTCAAGGGAAATAACTCTTACATACCAGTAATTTACAAGTTAAAGCTTTCTTAATACAATACACGTTTCTATCACACTCCTGCCCTGCTAGTTTTTAAAATTTGCTGCAGTCAAATTTTAAATGCATGTCAATACTATGATAGAAACGTGAATACTCCATACAATCAAATGTATCTAAATATACAAATCTTTATTTTTTTTTCAACATTTCATGTAACTTCATTCGAAATATTCTTTATCAAAATACATGTACATTTCATTTCTTTCTTCTTTTTTTTCATTCTATTTCAGTTGATTGATCAGTCTTGAAAGCCATTATGGACTTCGATTTTTTTTCTATGTGCGCTCAGAAATTGGCAATCGTTCATTTGGTTGTGTCTCAAATGATGAAACATTTCAATATTTGAATATGAATGCATTTGCTTGAAGGTTTCATTATTATTATTATTATTATTAAAGGTTCTTTCATACATAATGCTTTATAGCCGTCCCTTTTAGGGCTGAACCTTTTTTTTATATTTTAAACAATGCAAATGCATGTTTTATTTTTAAACAATGCAAATGCATGTTTTATGTAGTCTTGTAAATAGGCGCATTTAAAAATCTTGTAGTGTCATTGTACAAAAGTTTGTAAAAATGTAGTATTTGTAAGAAACATTGTATTTTGTAAATAAAACTGTAGAGCTTTTAAATACAATCAGTGGTATTTTCCACCCCTTATGTCCATCAGGCCTCAAGTCCAGTGATACGAATCTTGGTTGTTTCAATGCAGTCTGTCTGTCAATGTTTACTAATGTAAAACACAACGCGAGGTAAGACCAGAGTGGGATAGTGACTGGACGCTCCCTAGTCTCTGCCCCAGTCTGGCCTACTACATATACTTTAATCGCTTTGAACGGGTGGAATTTAAATCGACTGACAAATTATTATGTAACTGGTTATTCTATTTTTTTCTTTTATTCCTTTCTTGAGATCATGAGGTTAACAACTACCCATTCGACTATTATCAAATTACCAAACACCAAGGGACTGGAAATTTACATTTGAAATAGTAGTTTGAGACCCCCCACAAAAAAATGAAATTATAACGGCCCCAAAATAGAGTGGTAGGCTTTTTCACGAACCTTGGCTTTTGCATCTAGGCAGACAAAGGATGTTGCATATAAAACATTGGTTCGCCCTCAGCTAGAATATGCATCACCCATTTGGCATCCCTATGTTAAATCAGATTCAGCAGGTGGAGAAGGTGCAGAGGACAGCTGCTCGATGGACCTGCCGGCGATGGCGCAATAGAAGCAGCGTCGGTGACATGCTTAACGAGCTAGAATGGCCGTCCCTAGAGGCCCGTCGTGAGCAGTCCTCTTTAACCTTCTTCTATAAGATACATTCAGGTACAGTGGCCGTTAATAAAGATAAATACTTGACCCCTGTGACAGTTTCAACTCGAACAAGGGCATCAAAAGTAAACAACTCACAGTATCACAGGTACCAGTCCTACAGTGATGCCCTGAAAAATTCCTTCTTCCCTAGTGGAATAGTCTTCCCTCTTCTGTGGTGAATGCTAAGACTGCAGGGGAGTTCAAGGCCCATACAGTGTAAGATTGAGACTCAGAGGTATGCGTTTTAGTATACCTCTGTTATTCAGATTGTAAATAGTTTTAAGGACTCATCCAGTGACTTCTCTTTTTTTTTTTTAAGCTAAATTCTAAATTTAGCTACGCACCCAACTGAGGTAATGGCCAAATATGACCGACTCAGTATAAGAAGATAGATAGATAGGGTATTGCGGTTAGTACCTGGATGGGTGACCGCGTTGCTTGACTTCGTGGCTGACCATGCTTACGCTACAAAATCTAATGAACAAACCCACGACCCCTGGTTTATGAGGCAAGTAGCATAACCACTACTCCACGGAGGCTTTTATTTTATTTTGGATAGCCAATCGGCCATTTTGTGGGAAAGTAACTGTCCTTTTTTGGCTTTCCGCTATTGATGTTTCCGTTAGGGTCTAGTTGTTTCATGTTTGTGATTCTTTCCCTTTGGTGTCTCTGATGGGAGCTGTGGGTTAATTGTAACGATTCCTGATGATTGTCTTCACTTCTATTCAAAGTAAATCGGTAAGATTTTTATATAAAAAGGCACACGTCTATGGCCGATATGTCTGTATGCATTAGAGTGCCATACTATCTGGTTCTAGAAATAACTATTTGGATGAATTTCTGTAAAAGAGAAGTAAAACAAAGATCAGGAATCGATACAATTGACTTACTCCACCCATTAAAGACACCAAAGGGAAAGAAACACAAACATTAAGCGACCAGACCATAATGGAAACCTAAACAAAGGAAGGCCATAAGGACAGTTACTTTCCCACAAAATGGCCAAATGGCCATCCAAAATAAAAAGACACAAGTGATACACACAGTAAGTAACAAACAACAACATAAATAAACCGCCACAGAAGAACCTCCTTGGAACGGTCAGTGGAAAGATTTCCACTGGGGGGCTTAAATCGATTTTACGTGGCCACAATCCTCGCCCTTACCTCCGTCGCGATTTAGACAAATAATTTGTTCAGTCCACATGAAGGCCTCCTAACTCATCAGTGCAACATCTCCGTGAACACAAAAAAATCAAAGAACCACATGCGGACTGAACAAATTATTTGTCTAAGTCGCCACGGAAGTAAGGGCGAGGATTGTGGCCACGAAAAATCGATTTAAGCCTCCCAGTGGAATTCTTCGATCGATACGGGAATATTACGTTACACCGTCTAACGTCAAGGAAATCTACTAGTGACGTCATAAATTGGCAGTTTAATGACGTCACTCGTTACGCTCTTCCTTGCCGTGATTTGTTGTAGAATAAAGCACAGTTATTTTCCATTTCCTATATAGGCGCGCTGTGTTAGAATAACAGATGCGGCACAGACCTAACATGTAAAATGTCCGCGAGGGCGTGTGGCAGTATATAGATACATCCAAACACTACGTCATCACTCAATAATATTATTTGCCGGGACTTACCGGTGGTGGGCAAAAACGTCTTTGGCCGTTTATCGCCCTTGTAAATGCCAGGTTATTTTATCTAAACATGTATTTTGTTTGGAATCGATACGTCGAAACGACAAAATTGACCTTTAAACTTTTATAATAGATCTTAGCTAGTAATTATTGGTTTCTAGAAAATTTGAGGATGTTATGATGATTAAATTACCTGTTAAACTTATGCAGGTAACAAGGCGGGACGGTCTTAATTATTTGTAATAAAAATGCTCAAAATGAATGAATAAACGCGGAAGATGCATGGATGAACTCTAAAATATATTTATCTACTCATTTAAAGTGTAATTCGATCGATTTTCTGTGACAGTCAACTAAAATATGCCCGTAATATTAAACCTAGTTACAATGTGTTTATATGGTACCAGGGGCTTTTTGCCAACCACGAAAGATCGTTAGCAAACGGAAAAGTAATTTTGCGCATGCGTAATGACATGTAAACAATGTCACGTGTCAAAACATTGGATCCGTCTACAGAGATAGATAGATAGATAGATAGATAGATAGATAGATAGATAGATAGATAGATAGATAGATAGATAGATAGATAGATGGAGTCAATTTATTCAGCCTTAAGAGATGGAGCCTATGGCATAATTCAGTAGTTGTGCGAAGAATTTCAATAAAGTCTTTGGACTTCAATATCTCAGGGACTGAGGAGCAGTCCAAAAGTAGTATCATGAACTTTGGTTCCAAATTTTTCTCTCCACTGTTCAATATTGAGTCAGTCTGAAGGACAAATATTAATTGGCATTATGAATGATCATGGCCTTGAAGAAATTTTTAACTTCCCCACTCGTGATAGAACACATTGGATCTGATTCTTACAACTTTGCCAGGACAGTTTGACGACATTCAGTCTCCAGACAAACTAAGTGATCATGATATTGTTTCCGGATATTTAAAAATTCAAATTCCACCAATAAAGAAACCTCGGAGGAAGGAGTACTTATATCAGAAAGATGACTATGAAACTATGAGGATTTGCAAAGGAGAAATACATTAATGGTCATTCTGATGCTCGGTCTGTCCAGGAGAATTTTGATTTGATAACTTCTTTCATCCATACGTCGGCTGAAAATCATATTCCCTCAAAAACTAGTAGATCTGAATCTTCGATTCCATGGATCACACCAAAGATGAGAAGAAAATTCGCAGAATAAATAAAAATCATGCAAAGGCAAAAAAGACTGGAAGTGGTAAACTCAGAACAAAATTTGAAAACTTGAAACGTGAGATCAAGACGGATATAAAAACAAATCAGCATGATTTGTATGTGAATCACTTGGTAGGTGATGTAAAGGCAACCCCAAGAGACTTCTACAGATATATCAATAGACAGAAGAAAGGCAGGCAAGGTATCCCGCCCCTTAATAAAAGAGGAGGGAACGGGGTTGCCGATTCAGAGTCTTCCAGACGGTTCCAGCGTAAAGGCTTATGTTGGTTGGTACCTGATGCTCTGTCTCTGGTTGGGCCCATCGGAGTCTAACTATTGGTTTTCTTTTGCTACAGCATTTCAGTGGTTTCTTGCTGTCGAGTCCTTACCGTAGTTTCATCTTTGTGGTTGTTTGATTTTTGTGTTCACGGAGATGTTACACTGATGGGTTTACTGCCATCAAAAAGCATGTGATAAAATATTGCGACTCAGTATTCGAAAGATCAGGTAGAAATCTGTTTTGTTCTATAAAAAAAATCTAATAAAGTTTTAAATAAATTAAAATGCAGGCGTTTTCGTGCTTCTAGTCCGTCTACTTATGATTTTTCCACCCATTACGCTACACTTCCTCATAATCTTATAAAAGAAAAACTTATTGACTTAATTGAATGGGCATTTCATAGGGAAGACTCCCTCTATCTTGCATGTAATGTAAGATATGCGTTTTTCACTTCTCAAGAGCGTAAAAACTATACTTTATGGTCATCTCAGAAGGTGTGTGAAGCTTTCACCTTTTACTTGACAGTATTTACATAAGATTTGGTACTAAGTTATTTAGACAAGTTATGGGTATTTCGATGGGTACTAATTGCGCACCACTTGTGGCTGATCTGTTTTTGTTTTGTTATGAGAGAGACTTCATGGTGTTCCTTTCTGCTGATAACCAGTCTGAAATCATTGAAGCTTTTGGCTCCACTTCTAGATATTTGGATGATTTACTAAATATTGATAATACCTATTTCGATGGTTTGAACAGACAAATTTACCCCCCAGAACTTTAGTTGAATAAAGCAAATTCTTCTGATACCGAGGCCCCGTTTTTGGATTTACATATATCTATTGTGGATGGGTTTGTTTCTTGCAAAATGTATGATAAACGCGATGATTTTGATTTTGAGTTTGTAAACTTTCCTTTTTTGGATGGCGATGTTCCACGTGCGCCATCCTATGGCGTTTCTGTTTCCCAATTAATTCGATTTGCCAGAGTGTGTAGTCATGTAACTGACTGCAACACTCGTAATAAATTGTTAACGGCTAAACTTCTTAATCAGGGTTATCGATACCATAAACTATGCAAAGCCTTTTCAAAATTGTATAGACGTCATTCTGGTTTCATTTCAAAATTCAATACTGGACTTAAATCTCTTCTGCAACAAGGTCTATCGGAACCCAAATTTTATGGTGACTTAGTATATAAATTTAGAAAAATTTATAACCACAATGACTTCAGCACCCAATTTCGTAAAATCAATCTTCGATATAAAAAGATTGGGTACAACATAAATGTTATACGACAGACTGTATGCATGGTAGTTAACCCAATCACGGTTGACACCTTTGCTCCCCTCTTTAATTGCACGCCGGTGGCTCAAGCCTCAGATTCTATGACGGTTCCAACGTAAAGGCTTATGTTGGTTCGTACCTGATGCTCTGCCTCTGGTCGGACCCATTGGTGTCTAACTGTTGGTTTTCTTTTGCTCCAGCATTTCTATTGTTTCTTGCTGTCGTGTCCTCACCGTTGTTTCATCTCTGTGGTGGTTTGATTTTTGTGTTCACGGAGATGTTGCACTGATGAGTTAGGAGGCCTTCATGCGGACTGAACAAATTATTTGTCTTAATCGCGGCGGAAGTAAGGGCCGGGATTGTGGCCACGTAAAATCGATTTAAGCCACCCAGTGGAATTCGTTTCCGCTGACCCTTTCAAGGCGGTTCTTCTGTCGCCGTTTGTTTTTGTTATTGTTTGTCTTGGGGTGTTTGTGTCGCTTATATTATTTTATTTTGGATAGACTTTTGGCCATTTTGTGGGAAAGCAACTGTCCTTTTGGCTTTCCGCTGTTGGTGTTTCCGTTGGTGTCTGTTGCTTCATGTTTGTGTTTCTTTTCCTTTGGTGTCTCTGATGGGAGCTGTGGCTTAATTGTATCGATTCCCGGTCATTGCCTCTACTTCTATTAGGAGGCCTTCATGCGGACTGAACAAATTATTTGTCTTAATCGCGACGGAAGTAAGGACGAGGATTGTGGCCACGTAAAATCGATTTAAGCCCCCCCCCCCCCACGTAGAATTCGTTTCCGTTGACCGTTCCAAGGCGGTTCTTCTGTTGCGGTTTATTTTTGTTATGGTTTGTCTTTGGGTGTTTGTGTCGCTTATATTATTTTATTTTGTTTTATTTTGGATAGCCTATTGGCCATTTTGTGGGAAAGTAACTGTCATTTTGGCTTTCCTCTATTGATGTTTCCATTAAGGTCTGTTGTTTCATGTTTGTGTTTCTTTCCCTTTGTGTCTCTGGTGGGAGCTGTGGGTTAATTGTATCGATTCCTGATCATTGCCTTCTATTCTGAAAGGTCAGAGGAACTAGTTGGTCAATTCAATGATGCGTTTAATAAAACTGAGTTCACGGAGGTTTCATTGACTCGGCCACATTCATGGATAATATTGTTGTGTCATCGGCAGGAGTGATCAAGCTACTTAAAGGCTAAAACCCCACTTAAGCTTTAGGACATGATGAGCTTCATCCTAGAGTCCTGCAGGGACTAGGAATCGAGTTAGGTCTAGTTTTTGCTCACCTGTTTCACAGTCTCTTGATACGGTGAAATCCCCAAAGAATGGCTTCTAGTGAACATTTGCCCACTCTTCAAAAAAGAAGATAGGGCTCTTGCCCGTAATTATCGCCCTGTTTCTCTGACTTGTGTTCTGTGTAAATTGCTTGAACATATAGTCGGCTCAAACCATCATGGCCCACTTGGATGAGCATAAACTTCTGTCAGACAGACAACATGCATTTAGGAAAATGCATAGTTGTGAAACTCAGTTGAAACCAATAGGATGAATATGCATGGCCGGTCAGACTCGCGCCACCTTTCCTGGGCATGCTTAGAACCTCTTAGCAGTTTACCGGTACTCATTTGCGATCAGCACTGCGTGGAAGCATCATGCATCCCAATCTATTTCTTCAAGCCCCGAGGGGCGGGGTCGACACCTATGTGGCTACATAATGGCATGTTTTCCTTATTTCTGCTTCAAAACACATTATGGGTGTTTGCTAGAAAAAGCAATGGGGCCATTCTAAAGGTTACCCAATGTTTATGTTTTGAGCAAGAATAAGGGCAATCAGAAACGGAATCAGAATTGTTACTGGTGAGACGTCAAATGACAGTCATACACCATGATCTGTGATATGGGAAGTTAGTCCCTAGCTCCAACCAAAGAGGTAAACTTAGCTACACAGTCCTCAGCAACTTCTGCTGTCGAAATAATCGAATCGGGAAGGGCATTCCAATCTCTTATGGTTCGGTTTTGACACGTGACATTGTTTACATGTCATTACGCATGCGCAAAATTACTTTTCCGTTTGCTAACGATCTTTCGTGTCAGTTCTTGCAGTAAGAGTCTGAAACGCCATTGAATGGTGCTTTCTACAGTGCCTAGCTGGAGGAACAAGGTCATCTGTTGGAATGCTGGCAGCACCCCTTAGACCTTTGCATAAGAGTACGAGCTTACTGTCTCTTCTCCTTTTCTTGAGAGACTCCCATCTTAATTTTTCTAGAATTCCAGACATGCTCCCAGTTTCAAAGCAGTAATTGCTTGTGACAAATCTAGCAGCTCTATTCTGAAATTTTTCGATTTCTTCATTAAAGACCACTCCACTTGAGTCCCAGATGCAACTACCATATTCCAAGATTGGGCGAACAAGTCCCTTATATGCTGTTTCTTTCACATCCTGAAGACAATGATGAAGATTTCGCCTCAGGAAACCAAGTGTTCAATTCGCCTTTGTACACATGTTGCTAATGTGTGTATTCCATCTGAAATCGTGTGTGATTGTCACACCATGGTATTTATTGGAATTCATATTTTCGAGGGCCGTTCCCTCTAAGGTGTATGGAGCCTCAATTTTATTTGTTCTCTTCCTAGTTATCGGCATAATATTGCAATTAACGGGCTGAAATCTCATGCCCCATTTTCGAGCCCAACATCCTAATCTCCTTCTGAAGTTTCACTGAGTCCTCTGTATCTCTGATTTCCCGATAGCAAACACAGTCGTCTGCGAACAATCTTATTTCTGAGTCAATGTCGGTGGAAATATCAATAATGTACAGGAAAAATAGCAGCGGACCAAGAACAGCCCCCTTAGGGACCACAGATAAAACTGGCGCCCATACTGAAGATTCAAAATTAACAACAACACGCTGTTTTCTGTAGCAAATGAAGGAATCTATCAATTTTAGAGTCTTTCACACAATATCATATCCAAATAGTGTGGATTTAGGTAGTTAATGATGTGGGGTGTCAAAAGCCTTCTCGAAGTCCAGAATAAATATTTCTACCTGCCCAAGATTTTTGCCCAATCATTAATAACTGTGCTCAACTGAGTTTCGCAATTATGCCTATTCCTAAATGCATGTTGTCTGTCTGACAAAAGTTTATGTTCATCCAAGTGGGCCATTATGTTTGAGCACACTATGTGTTCAAGCAATTTACATGGAACACATTAGACGTACATACTTATTATATACTTATTGTAATGCACATCACTATAAACCCAACTTTTCTCTGCATAAAGAAGCATTTTTAAGGTTCTTGATATGTCAGACTTGCTGACGTGATTCTTATTTTGAATAACCACGATGCCCCGGATCCGATCCTGCCTAAATCGCAGGTTATTTCAAAATTGCAATGGATGCTGTTGAATGGATACAAGCTAATACCTAACCCCGAATATTCTCCCGATTTATCTCATAATGACTATTTCATTTTCCCAAACTTGAAAAAGGATATCCGTGGACGTCATTTCCGGTCCAACGAAGATGTCGTGGCGGCAGTTGAGGAGTGAGTCAGGGACAAGGACCCCGGCTTCTTCAGTTCCGTGCTGATGGCAATTGGACAGCGTTGGTCCAAGTGTACCATTCTAGAGGGCAATTACATCGAACAAGAAGAGATCGATCTCACCCAGAAATAAGTTAGGCTGGTTTTTATATTGACTCGTCCTCGTATCTACATGCAAAAACTTCCTAGTTGTTTGTAAATTATTTGTCCATAATCAGTTAGTGAAAATTTTGTATCGGTGAGGCTACTTATGAAGAAATCAGTCATTAGACAATCTCACTGATTAGGTCTTGTTTGCCAAAAAATAATATATTCCTAACGGTTTGAAAGTTATACGTCGGTGTCAGCTAGTAAAGATTTTGCCTCGGTGAGGTTATTTATAAAGAAATCAAGCTTTAGACAATCTCATTGATCAGATCTTGTCAATGTCTATCTGCATGCCAAAATTATCAAAACATTTTAAGCGGTTTAAAATGTAAAATGTCTCCCTGCCCTACATCATAGTGTAATTTATATTTTCTTGTTCTTGGGGATCACTGATTCCATTGTGTAATTTAAAAATATTTAATGGTCACTGATGAGGCCTAATTGGCCGAAACTAGCTATTCTGGTCCAGAAAACACGTACACTTCATATTTTCCAGTTCTGTGGTGTATTCCTTGCTTCCAAAGGATAACCCTTTTATCGATCATTTTAACGTCACTACAGCTGGTGTCTGGGAATGTGTGGCGGCCGTAAAATGTCCCCCTGTCCTACATAATAGTGTAGTTGTGAGCTAGTCTGTCCCAGAAAACGTGTACACTTCATATTTTCCAGTTCTGTGGTCTATTCCTTGCTTCCAAAGGATAACCCTTTTATAGAACATATTTAACGCCACTACAGCTGATGTCTGGGAATGTGTGGCGGCCGTAAAATGTCTCCCTGTCCTTCATCATAGTGTAGCTTATATTTTCTTGCCCTTTAGGATCACTGATGCCATTGTGTAATTTGAAAATATTTGAGGGTCACTGATGAGGCCTAATTGGCCGAAACTAGCTAGTCTGGCCCAGAAAACATGCACACTTTATATTTTCCAGTTCTGTGGTGTATTCCTTGCTTCCAAAGGATAACCCTTTTATCGATCATTTTAACGTCACTACAGCTGGTGTCTGGGAATGTGTGGCGGCCGTAAAATGTCCCCCTGTCCTACATAATAGTGTAGTTTATCTTTTCTTGTCCTTTGGGATCACTAATTCCATTGTTGAATTTTGAAAATATATGTGTGGGTCGTTCACTGATCTAAATATAGCTAATAGATTAAATTTGTATTAAATTTGTCCCGCAATGACGATGCTGCCAACGATCAAAGATATCGCAGCTTACGGCCTGTTGATTTCCGCCAATAACATACAACAAGCATTTGACCTTAAAATTCCTGCGTGTCATTAAGTTTTGCCAACCGAAAAACCTCTTCTCATCGACAAAATCAAAGGAATTAAAATCAGCCTTTAATTAAGGGCAATTAGATTAAACTAGTATCGATAATCTTTCTTTTCACACCCTTATTAATCGCTGCACGATTTACTGTGCTTATTAAGGGTGAATAATAATAACAATAATAATAACTAGAGCTGGTCGATAGCACGCCATCGCATATCCCCGCGATGTGAAAATCATGTTGAAATAAAAGGACCCAAAATACTTCTTTTGGCCTCTGGGTACCCCAAGAAATGTTCGGGCAAACTTTTGCACCACTGTAATCTACCCTTAATTAAATTTGATTTGATACGCAACATGACTATGTTTGAACAAAATAGCTTTTTGACCTCTGAGCCCCACCCCTGGGGTCAGGTCAAATCAAAATTCCGAATACGTTTCTTCATTCCGGATCCATAGGGTTATTAACAGTGGCAGTTTCAGGATTCTAGCTCAGAAAGCCAAGGAGTTTTGTGACAATCGAAAAACAAAACCCAAAATAAAAGTGGAGGCACTGATCAGGAATCGATACAATTAACCCACAGCTCCCATCAGAGACACCTAAGGGAAAGAAACACAAACATGAAAACACGATCTCTGGTGCCCCCCAAACATGCCCCGGGTTTTTGACCCATCTGTATTTTTTCTTTATTACCTTCGATTTGATATTTGATATACAACTTGAGTATGTTTGAACAAAATGAATTTTGAACCATCGGGCAGTGTTGGGCCCCACCGCCTGCTTGGGGGCTCACATAAAATTATGAATATTTTTCTGTAGTCATCAGCCATGGGGCTATTACCTGTGAATGTCGAGAGAGTCTAGCGTAATTGGTCTAGTACCAATGGTGGGAATTACAGCAGGACGGACGGACGGTGGTTGGGGGAGATCCTTCAGGATCCCCGCTTTTTTTTCGAAAAGGCTATCTATCTATCTATCTATCTATCTATCTATCTATCTATCTATTTATCTGTCTGTCTGTCTGTCTATCTATCTATCTATCTACCTATCTATCTATCTATCTATCAGCTATATAGGCTGGGACCCTATCAGCTACATAGGCTGGGACCCAGTACCTAGTGTTCGACCAAACAAAATATCCAAGACTGGCAGTGTACTCTCCAAAATATCCAGTTTATCATCAAATATCCAGTATGTAAACAACGTCTGCAAATTCTAGCATACAAAATAAAATATGTATATATTAATCCCCAAATTAAACTGGCTTCCTTTCTGTTATTTAAAAACGTGTGATTTCACTTATTTCTGTCGTATAATAATCCTTAATGAGTGGAATGTTTCAAAAATACTTATTACCTGTAGGCATTTAAAGCTAAAATAAATAAATAAGTAATAATAATAGAAATAATCCACAATTTCTGGTTTGTATCTCTCTCTCTCTCTCTGTGTGTGTGTGTGTGTGTCGCTTATATTATTTTGTTTTGGATAGCCAAATGGCCATTTTGTCACAAAGTAACTGTCCCATCGGTGTTTCCATTAGGGTCTAGTTGTTTCCATTAGGGTCTATCGATTCCTGATCATTGCCTTCACTTGTATTTAGCTTTAGAAGTAACCCCCACCCCCACCGTCAACAAAATATCTGCTAAATGGCCTGTACCAATAAAAAAAAACATTCCCCCCCCCCCCGCACCACCAGAAAAAACACGTAAATATTAAAGTTTGAACCCGACAAAATAGTCCCAAGCTATGTAGCAGGCAAAATTAAGAGTACCTCCACCACTCGGGGTACGAGTTGACTTGGGGTACGGGTTGACCAAAGAACAGGTACGAGTTCATCAAAAACAGGTACGGGTTGACTAAGGTACGAGTTTACTTAGGTACGAGTTGACCAGTTACCAGGATTGCGGCCACGTAAAATCGATTAAGCCCGCCAGTGGAATTCGTTTCACTGACTGTACCAAGGCCGTTCTTCTGTGGCGGTTTATTTTTGTTATGGTTTGTCTTTGAGTGTGTGTGTCGCTTATATTATTTTGTTTTGGATAGCCTATTGGCCATTTTGTCGCAAAGTAACTGTCCCTTTGGCTTTCCGCTATTGATGTTTCCATTAGGGTTTAGTTGTTTCATGTTTGTGCTTCTTTCCCTTTGGTGTCTCTTATGGGAGTGTGGATTAATTGTATCGATTCCTGATCATAGCCTTCACTTCTATTTAGTTATTCCTTCTATTAATTTTCAGTTTATGAGTTATTATACCTATTTAAATCTGTTTTACCATTTAGTTACATTCGTTTTATTTGTCTATCCATTTCTTCATTAATCTTTGTGCCGAGACGTCACTTTAGTTATGTGTTTCTATCTACTTCCTAGTGTAGTAGATTTTCAGTTTCCAAATTTTATATAAAATTAAAGCCCAATTATGTTTATATCTGTATAAGGTGTGTTTTCCAAGGGTGTTCATAAATGGTTTTGGACTTGTTAGTGTGATAAGTAAATAACCCAAAAAGTAAATAAAAAATAAATATCTACATCCATTAAATAAATAAAAATAAATAATTAAACACACCTCTTTACAGTACTTACGGTACAGGTCTCCCTACAGCAATGGCTCATATGAGACTGTGACGCTGCGCAACCTCGCATGAATCTTTTTTTTTTTCATTTTTTTTACCAACTAGATGTTCTTTTTTTTTTTTTTTTTTTTTTTTTTTTTTTGTCGGCACTGGCCAGTGAACGTAAGAGACATTATATAAATTAATGATCAATAAATTGGTGAATGTAATTTGTTTTTGTTATGGGCCGAATTGTCCAGGGACCTTCCCGCCCACCGCTTAATTTTCGGGACATGACAAGTGACATGTGTTCACCATTTGTGCACCAGAGTAATTACCTGCACATGATCATTAATTAAGACAAGATGTTTGCTCCTGGGCATTAATAATCAAATATATAAAATTAAATAGGTGTTTATTGTGTTTTTTACAAACGCCTGTTTTAATCTATTTTGTCATGTCATTTGGCATAATTATAATGCCTTTGAGCAAATATAATACAGAATCTTTCATCCGAAATTGTCCCCGTCCACCTTTCTTTCTCTAGTACCTCATATAATATTAAGCATATTAAGAAGATACTTGTATAAAATTATAATTTTACAGGTCCATTACGGTTATTCCATGTCCGTTCCGGTAACTGGAACTGAGAAGTAGTTGGATCAGGTACCGTGGTTAACCATGGTTAACCAGTGGTTAACCAAAGTGTGATCGAACTCAGTCTGGTAGCGGTCTGGTAGCATGGCTGTAAAGCGTGACGTCACTCTGGTCAAACCAGACTAAAGCGTGGGTTTCTCTGGTAGATACATCACACCATACGCTACAAAGATGGCGGCGAAAGGGCGAACACTAATGTCCGGAAAATGGCCGGGAATTGTTCGAAAAAAGGGGGATAGTGGTGCGTTATCCCTAATATCTCCACTTCGGGTGGTCAGAAATTAATAAAATTAGTATAAAAAATTAAATAATAATGTCTAGACTGCTACACAGACTTCTATTTAAGAAATAGATGGTCTGTATACCAGTCAACAAAACATATACCAGATAGCGTTCGATCACACCGGTGTAAGAACACGGAAATCATGGGAAGAACGTGAACACTTTGACTTCCGCTACCATGGTATGGTAGATTATCGGGGAGGGAGTTCGATCATCTACCAGACCATGGTAGCGGAAGTCAAATTGTGCACGTTCTTCCCATGATTTCCATGTTTTTTTTTTCACCGGTGTGATCGAACGACGTCTGGTAGATGTTTGGTTGACTGGTACACAGACCCTCTATTTTTAAATAGAAGCAGTCTAGACAAACATGGGGTGCACACTTATGTCCGGAAATTGTCCGGGAAATGGGGGTTTGTGGTCAAAAATTAATAAAATTAGTATCAAATAAAATTTTAAGCTCCATTCTAACAAAAAAAAAAAAAAAAAAGAACATTTTTTTTTTAACAATTTAGGAGGCAATTTTTTAAGTTAATTTGTCCGGGACATTCTAGGACAAACAACTTCAGAAATGGACCCTTAATCAGTTAAAAATGAAAAATATTGTTTAATAATATTTTAGAATGGAGCTTAAAATTTTTTTTGATACTAATTTTATTAATTTCTGACCACCCAAAGTGGAGATATTAGGGATAACGCACCACTACCCCCCATTTTCCGGACAATTCCCAGCCATTTCCCGGACAATTTCCGGACATTCGTGTTCGCACCTTTCGCCGCAATCTTTGTTACGTATGGTGTGACGTATCTACCAGAGTAACCCTAGCCCCCGCCCATAGGGGCTTGAAGAAATATATGGGCTGCATGATGCTTCCACGCAGAGCTGAATCCGGCCCGCACACTAGTACTGGTAAACCGCTTAGAGGATCTAAGCCTGTCCAGGAACCGCGGTGCGAGGCGGACCGTCCATGCTAATAAACTCTATTGGTTTCATTGGGCGACAGGGCTTGAGATGTCATTTCATCTCAATGTCGGGTAAAAGTCCCACAAAATTGGAAGCAACGTCTCCAAAATGACCTTTACAGTGTTGACGGGGACGTTAAACCTCAAATCAAACAAACAAAACCAGAGTAACCCACGCTTTAGTCTGGTTCGACCAGAGTGACGTCACACTTTCCCGCCTTGCTACCAGACCGCTACCAGACTGAGTTCGATCACACTTTGACCACGGTACCTGATCGAACTACTTTGGGGGCGGTCGGGTATAAAAGCCAAGGCCGCGCCGGGCCGGGCCGGGCCGGGCCGAGCCGCCGAGCCAAAAATGCCGATCCGAAGATTTTATATTTTGTCTCCTGTTATAATTAAGGTATGTATTGTAGTCAGTTGGGTATCAAATTATTACAAATAACATAATTCATAACTGCACGAAGATTTATTTCTCCACATTGTTTAATTTTCTTGTAATAACCGTTTTTTTCGAAATCGAGGGTTATAAAAGCCAAGGCGGAGAAAAATGATAATATTTCTTTTTTTCTTTTTTTTTTTTGCAAATTTACAGGTTAAAGTACTTCTTTTTGCCCTGAAAATATTTGAATTTGTTTAGTGCCTGCATTTGTCCATAGAAAAATATAACAAACATATACGACTACCATAAATTATCAATTTTCTTATTTTCGAATTGTTCGTATTTTTAGTAAAGAAAACGACCGAAAAAGACCGAAAGGGAAGAAGGTTTTGTTTCCTGCTAGCTGGAATTAAAGAAAAATACAAAATAACATTTTTCTTAATCATTTTAATATACACATACATATTAACAAATATGGCAATCAGTTTTTATATTTCTTGGACTCCAGCTACCACTAACATTACTTTTTTCCCCTTTTCGGTACACTTCGGTCGTTTCCATTAGTAAATTAAGTTAATCTTAAAAATAGAAACCATTAGAAAATAAGAAATTTCACCATTTAAGGTGATTTTGATATGTTTATAATATTTTCTATGTAGACATGATAAAAAAAAATCAAATTTAAATATCATCAGGGCAAAAAGAATTTATTTAATCGATAAAATCATAAGAAATTAAGAAATATTTCCATTTTTCCCGGCCTTGGCTTTTATACCCCTCGATTTCGGATAAACAGTTATTACAAGAAAATAAAACAATGTAGAGAGATGAACCTTCGTGCAGTTTTCAAATATGTTATTCATAATAATTTGATACCCAACTGACTACAATATATATCTTAATTATAACAGGAGACGAAATATAAAAATCATCGGATCGGCATTTTTGGCTCGTCGGCCCGGCCCGGCGCGGCCTTGGCTTTTATACCCGACGGGAAAGTATAAAACCCGGGAGTAACGACCGGGAGCCGGAAGTAAAATCCGAAAGTAAATTTTGACAGTCGAATAAAGGTATTAAACATTTACATAACTGAATGAAATTTGAACCAAAAGAGAATATAGACTTTCTTTAACATGCATAAAAGTTTTTACATTATTATTAAGTACTTTTCAAGATATGAACCGAAATATAGACCATGTCGTAAAATTTTCGGCCGGGTGTAACTTTTGCGGTATTGACGATGTCAAGCATTTTGAAAAATATGTTCAGTCTGGGGTCTCATAAGAATTAGTTTATGTATTATCAATTAGAAACATATCATAGATTCGAAAAATGCAAAAGTAAAGTTATTTCATCGCTCCGTTTAGTAAATAATTGACCCGGGAGTGGGCCGGGAGTAATTTCTTGGTTGAAATCGACGTATATTTGCCTTATTCCCGGCCTTATTGCTTATATCACATACATTGTATTTCTTAAACGTTTGTCAGAATGGAGTTCATGTATTTATTTGTCATATCGGGACTCAATACACATCTAAATCCCCACATCACCTCACGCCCTGCTCCTGCGCCTATGATTTAAGAGGTGTTTGATTATGCTATTGTGGTAGAAACTAGTTTCGTTAGAAAGGCATAATTTTTACATTTCGGTTTCTTTTGGTACATTTGGTTAATAAGCTTATAAGCTTTTTTCCTCGGCCATACATTCGAAAACAGGGCTGTGCTCTGACACATTTGGCAGTCGAAATTGGCAACACGTCATCACATACTAGAGCCCGTCTTTGGTCTGATTCCTGCACTCAAAATTCTAAAATCGCTATAGAACTGTGTTTCTTAGGACAAACGCTGTACCTTGGGTGCGATTTGTGCCTTCCTCCGATTAAGAGTTCAGTATATTCCCATTGGTCAGCTGAAATCTGTCGAATTGACAAATGCCAGCACATTGGAGGCCCTGGGAAGAGCAGTTCATAAACTAATCCCATTTAGCGAGATGGGGGTAGCCCCTATGTGCTTTTAGCGCCCGGTTACCTTACAAAATCTATCAAGTCAAGTCAAGTTCGCCCCCGCCCATAGGGGCTTGAAGAAATATATGAAAAGTAGAAGTAAAACAAAGATCAGGAATTGATACAATTAACTTACTCCACCCATGAACAGTGAAAAGCAATTGTATAAGCAATCCCTGAGGATTGGAAAAATAAGAGCATTAAATGCATGTACGGGGAGACCTTTTACAGCTTATGCTTTTGTTTTGGGCATAACAGAGGGGCAAGAAATATATATATATATATAAAACACAACGCGAAGTTTAATCTGGTAAATCTAAGGAGGTCACAAGTGGCTAATGGGAAGCAACAGTGTCTAATGCGACCCACATGCACCGGCCTAACCCCCTCTGGTCTACTACACTATATTTGGCGATATTAGTTTTATGGCCGTATAATGGAGAAAATACCCCACAGTTTGATCAGTGCCTTTGCTATTAGCTGTCAGGTCAGGGTAGTATGACTCTGTTTAAGAAATACATCGATGTGACATACTCACATAGGCAATAGGCAATAACGCAAATGAACGCCGGTTTCAACCCAGAAATTACTCCCGGCCTACTTCCTGTTTAATTACTTACTTCACGGAGCGATGAAATAACTTTAATTTTGCATTTTCTAATCTTTGATATGTTTTTAATTGATAATACATAAACTAATTCTTGTAGCAATCCCAGACTGAACATGTTTTGCAAAATGCCTGACATCGTCAATACCGCAAAAGCTACTCTCGGGCGAAACTTTTGCGACATGGTCATATATTTCAGTTCATATCTTGAAAAGTACTCAATTATAAATACAATACTTATACGCATTTTAAAGAAGAGTATATATTCTACTTTTGGTACAAATTTCATCCAGATCTGTGAATGTTTAATACCTTTATTCGATTGTCAAAATTTACTCCCGTATTTTACTCCCGGCTGCCGGCCGTTACTCCCGGGTGGGTTCCCCTTAATAGCGAAAAGGACTTTACCCTTAATAGCGGAAAGGACTTTTTTTCTAAAAGGATCCATATATATTGATATAAATTAATTATTCAATATTTTGTTTAAGATTTTCGGCTTCAGTCTTGCACAAACAATATATTTTTAGGCTTCTGTACTAGAATTTTTTTTTGTGGATTATTTTGCAAGTTTTGCCGGTGTGTTTTCTTTTTCTCTATCTATCCACAATAGCCGATGCACTACAAGAAAATGAATATTTGTTGTAGAACAGATTCCACCAGTCAAGACCCAGCCCCGCCCACCGGAACTTGAAGAAATAGATGGCTGCATGATGCTTCCACGCAGAGCTGAAACCGACCTCACACGATTACTGGTAAACCATTAGGGGATCTAAGGCAAAGTGGTGCGAGTCGGACCGTCCATGCTTATAAATCCTATTGGTTTCATTTGGCGACAGGGCTTGAAATGTCATTTCATCTCAATGTCGGGTAAACGTCGCACACATGTGGAAGTAACGTATCCAAAATGACCTATACAGTGTTGACGGGGACGTTAAACCTCAAATCAAATAAACAAAACCAGTCAAGACAGCCTAATTTTCACAGTATAACAATTTAATTTTTCTGAAACTAAGACTGACTTGTCAGGTGAGACATGTATCTTAGCGGATTTGGTTGCCACTTTTTATTTTATTTTAAATTTTGCTAGGCTCGCTATTTTGGACATCTCCTTCCTGATGCCCGGTACTTCCGTGGTGTGTGGGCCATGTTTGCTGATGTTGGCCCGGTGAAAGACGATTTAAGTCCTAGGGCAGGCGTCTCTTGCTTGATGCCTCCAGTTGACCGGTCTCGTGAGCTACGTCGGTCGGTGTGTGCTCGGAAGGAGGATGTGCTGTGTTTGCCGGTCGGTTCTAGTCCATCATCCGTTTCGGTTTCAGAACGTTGGGGTTGAGAGACACACTGATGAAGATTAAATATCAGAAAGGCCTCCGTGTCACTAAATTTGGTAAAGTTACGCCTTAATTCAAACCGTATGTATTTTGGATGCTAGTTTAAACCGAAAGAAATTACAAGGTTACAAAGCACTCATATCTAATCAAAGCCTGCATGTATTGTTTTTTCTTGTTTGTTTGTTTGATTTGAGATCTAACGTCCCTGTCAACAGGGTATAGGTCATTTTGGAGACGTTGCTTCCAATTTTGGGACTTTTACCCGACATTGATATGAGATGACATCTCAAGCCCTGTCGGCTAATGAAATCAATAGGCTTCATTCAAATGGACGGGCCGACCCGCACGACTTTGCCTGGGTAGGCTTAGTATGACCCATCTTCTTTCTTATGAATGTTTTCATTGCTCTTAAAGGAACTCATTTTTGATTTTTATTAGATCCTCTTAGCGGTTTACCAATACTTGTGTGCGGTCGGTTTCAGCTCCACGTGGAAGCATCGTGCAGTCTATCTATTTCTTCAAGCCCAGATTGTTTGGGGCCGTGTTTTTTCTTGTTTAAGAAATGGATCAGCTCTAACTGTGATTTGTTGTGTAATAAATCACACTACGCGCTCGTGATTTGTCTACTTACAACTGACCGACAAACTGTGATTTATTACCCAACAAATCACTGGTTAGAGCTGATCTATTTCGATTCTAACACGCTGAAAATCGGCAATAATGTTGTTGTTTCCTTCAAAATCTCACAACTTTTCGCCATTGTTAGAAGGAATCCCGCTAAAATTGTCGACTGAAACACATGCATTTATATCCTTTTCTGACGTTTTCGATGCGAGAAAATGACGTTACACCGTCTAACGTCAAGTAAATCGACTAGTGACGTAATAAATTTGCAGTTTTTAATGACGTCATACGTCACGCTCTTCCGAGCTGTGATTTGTTGCAGAATAAAACACAGTTATTTTGCATTGCCTATATAGGCGCGCTGTGTTAGAATTAGATATAAACACTATATTGCGTATGTTTAATGAGACGATTCTATGACCACCCACAATATGCAGTGTTACAAACAATACTTTTCCCCAGTAAAGTAGAGTTTTCAAACTTTGTGATTCAAACATAGATCTGGGATGCTAGTTACGAGGACTGTTTAAATATAAATGCAACTAAGCACATATAAATGATTCCGTGATAGATTTCGATGAAAAATCTGTCCCCTCAAAGTATTCCTCTTTAACAGATATACAAACTTTCATTCTTCTGATCCAATCATTGAATGCATTTTGGTAGTCTTTTCGAGGTATACTATGAAGGCACTGGTCGGTGTTTGCGCTGTACAAATTTTCGACCGAAAAGGTATTTTTTCAGCCGCGGGAACAAAAAAAAGTCACACGAGGCAAGGTCAGGGAATACGGGGGGTGAAGGAGTTCAACAATCATTTCCTGCTTCAGATAGTCTTGCACAATGAACGCCTTTTGCGATGACGCATTGTCATGTAGAAATCTGACATTGGCCAAACCAGTTGCGGGTCTTCGTTCTTTGAAATATTTCTTCAATTTTCGAAGAACTTTATTCTTGTAAAACTTCGCATTTACAGATTTGCCTTTAGGCACAGCAACCTGAATAGCAGGGCCCTGATTTGAAAAGAATATGGCATACATTACCTTCTTGACGCTCATGGTCCGCTTGCAATGCATGGTCTTTTGCAATACTTTGTTGCCCATATTTTGTTCTGAATCTTTCGTTTTGGCTAAAAAAGTGAACCCATGTCTCGTCACCTGTGACGACATTAGCGAAAGAACGCGCATTGTAATTTGGAAACTTTCTAAGCAACTTCTTGGCGCACTAAATGTGTGTCTTTTTCTTCTCATCTGTCAACAGATGGGGAATCCATCTAGCACAGATCTTTCTCATTTTCAAATCCCGTTTCAGAATTGTATGAGCTGCTCCTAATGAGATGCCAACCATACTAGCTATTTGCCTAGTGGTGTATCGTGCATCGGTAGCAACTATTTCTTTCACTCTAGCAACCATCATGGCAGGTGTTGCTCTTTTCGGCCGACGATCATGTGGTGCATCTTCTGTTGAGCCAAGCCCACAGCTGAATTTCTTACACCAACAAAAAACTGTCGGAAAAGACATTTCATTATGCCCATAAACAGAACATATTTCATAAAAAATTCTTTGCATCGTATACCAAGAATACAACGATTCTTAATATAGGACCGTATTTCAACGGCGTACTCTGACCTTCTTCCAACCATGTTTTGTATTAGTATACAAGAGTAGATGGTGTTTATCGAAGATATACATGGCTAAAGTCAACGGATTTTAACAGGTTTGGTATCAATGTATAGGTAAAATGTTTTTCTACGCTGTGATATTTATTTCCATGTGATTTTCGCATTAGTGCATGAGAAAACGTTCTACTTGCGTTCATATTTGAACAGTCCTCGTAGAACAACGTGGGTGCTAGTTAGAACCAACTTTTGGCATGGACAATCTACCGCTTCGATGATAAATATGATGAGAATTGTTTGTTTGTTTGTTTGTTAGAATTGATGTTTAACTTCCCCGTCAATACTATTTAGGCCATTTTGGAGACATTGCTGCCAATTTTGTGGCACTCTTACCTGGCATGGACATGAAATGACATCTCAATCTCTGTTGCACCCCAAAACCAAAATGGTTTATATGTAGGGACGGTCTGACTCGCACCACTTTGCCTGGGCAGGACTATACCCTCTAAACGTTTTAGCTCTGCGTAGAGGCATCATGCAGCCCAATCAATTTCTCCAAGCCCCGATGGGCGGGGGTCGGATGAGTAATGTACACTGTTACAAACCCGACTTTTCCCCGTCAAAGTATCTTACTTGTATAGCTGTCTCATAGAACATTGGGTTCTTATATAGCTTATATAGCTGTCAAATAGAACGAACAGTTAAGACTGATCAGATTGCGCAGATGTGCAGGCTGATCTGAGTCTTTGCTGCATGCACATGTGAATTGTTGGAATTATTTTTCCCGGGCTTAAAATAATCGTGAATGGTTAATTTTTTCAACACTGTGTGATAATTGCCATTTATAGTTGGTTTGTATAGTTTTTAAAATAGATTAATTAATTTAAGTATGGCATTTGGCGCGTGTCGCTGATAAAGGGATTAAAGAGATAAAGATATTACCCAAGTGATAGTTATCGTCCTGTCAAAACAAAATCCTGTACAAGATACAATCTTTCAGCGACCAGTTTTTTATGAATAATTTTGTTTAGCATTTCATGTGAAGCTCTTGAGTAGCATTTTTAAACTGCTTTATTAAATAATTATTTTTTTGTTTGTTTGATTTAAGGTTTAACGTCCCAATCAACACTGTATAGGTAATTTTGGAGGCGTTGCTTTCCAGTTTTGTGGGACATTTACCCGACACTGAGATGAAATGACATCTCAAGCCCTGGTGCCCAATGAAACCAATAGTGTATATAAGCGTGGGCTGTCCGATCCGCGGCCCCCGCCCATAGAGGTTTGAAGAAATATATATGGGCTGCATGATGCTAACACGCAGAGCTGAATCCGGCCCGCACACTAGTACTGGTAAACCGCTTGGAGGGTCTAAGCCTGTCCAGGAACCGCGGTGCGAGGCGGACCGTCCATGCTAATAAACCCTATTGGTTTCGAATTCAAAATTAAGCTGTTTGATAAGAAATTGTTTCTTTTTTTACCCCTAATAAGTACCATTTTTGAGGAAAAAAGTCCCTTCCGCTATTTAGGGTAAACTCCTTTTCGCGAACTCCTTTTCGCTATTAAGGGGAACCGCTTCCGGGCTTTATACTTTCCTAGTCTGCTACACAGACTTCTATTCAATAATAGATTAGATTGGTACCCTTGTCGTAAATGTCTCCGCTAGGTGGCTACAACATAACGATTGGGGGTCAGTATAAAACGCAGCACTTTAGTGCAGCTATATTAAACATATAGGAAAATGCAGCCATAAGGAAATCATAGGTAATGCAGCTATTATAGAAAAAAGTATAAAACGCAGCCGCATATGCAGCCAATATAAAATATATAGTGTAGTATAAATACAGGTTTCATTAGGATACAAATAACACCTGTGTTATATTAACATCATACAAATATATGTGCCAATATAATAATGACCCCCTTAAACCCCACTTGTATGTAGTACAACTAGGGTATATATTATTTTTCTTATTTCTGCTCCAAAACATAGATTGTAAGTTTAAACATTATTTTTCTTATTTCTGCTCAAAAACATAAATTGTGGGTACTCGTTAAGGCTGTTCTAATGATTACCCACAATATGATAGTGCATAAATAAATAGTGCATAAATAAATAAATATCCTATTTTTTAGGGGAGGGGGGTGGGGGGGGGGGAGTAATTTTTTCAATATACTTGAATAGGCATATTTTCTTGTGTATTATGGTGAAATGTTTTGTTTGACTGACAAAAGAGGGGAAGAATGATAAATATGGACAGAGGGTCAACTCACAATAATTGCTTAATTAACAAAAACTTTGATGTTAGCAAGTAAAGATTAATTGTTAGAAGGGGCCCGTTAGAAGTTTGTCTTTGATGGTTCTAATAACTTTGTTTAACTTTCTTTTAATCACAATAATGATGTGACTTAAGAAGAAGATTATATGTACACAATTGGTTTGTATAGTTAATCCAAATCATTATTTAATTATTGCTGTTCTGTTCTATAACAGCATACAAAAAATGACTGAAGTATTCCATTCTAAGTTGATAGCAAGATATTGTGTGCTAAATTTGGATAAAGTCTGTGCATTAATCATGGCTCTTATTCTGGGACATAGTCAGGTTAAATATATGAATGAGTATTTACTCAGTGACAATATAGTGACGTTGTGCTATCCAGGTTTTCGTGTACGTGAATTTATGGACTTATATATTGTTTCGGAGATGGTACCATCGTTTCCCGAAAGTATCCTTTATTTATTTATTTCCTTTCTCATTTTATGCCCTGGCGCCCAATGAAACCAATAGGGTTTATATGCATGGGCGGTCCGACTCACACCACCAGGGCAGGCTTATAACCTATAAGCGGTATACCAGTACTCATATGCGGTTGGTTTCAGCTCTCAGCGCTGCATGGAAGATGTAGCCCAACCTATTTTTTTCAAACCCAGATAGGCTGGGGCCGAGAAAAGCTAGATGTAACTTAAATCCACGTGTCTCGCCACTGATTGCAAGTATTTTTGTTTCAGTCATCACGTGAGCAAGTCCGTGAAATGAAGACCCCCTATACCCCACTTTATATAGAGAAAACAGGGGTTTATGGGTGTATACATTATTTTTTTATTCTTGCTCCAAGACATAGGTTGTGGGTACTCGTTAGAACCGCCTAAATGGAGATGTGTAAAAATGTACAAATTTGCACGAGTGTGTTATCATATTCATCACGAAAACATGCCTTTATAATTTTGACCCCCTTAAACCCCACTGTTATATAGTAAAACTGGGGTTTGCATGGGTAGACATTATTGTTTCTCACCGAGGCGTTTCTCACGAGTATCCACAATCTATGTTTTGAGCAGAAATTAGAAAAATATCACAATTTATAAACAAAATATATATAATGTAATTTAAGGGCTTCATCTTGACAACATGTTTATGTGATGAATACCACTGTAAGCCACGTTTTGTGCAGAAAAATAAAATTAAGCAGAAATAATAAAAAATATCATTTTCTTTCATCCTGTAATTTTTCATTATTACATACTTTATATTAATTATGTTATTGTACTTATTTTTTATTTTACTGTCAGACCCCCTATTGCACAGGTAACCATGCTTGTCATAACTGATTGAATTATTATATTTCAAAAGTTAATCTGTTTATCTGATATAATGATCTAATAAAAGTACGCCCAGGTAATAAACAGGCTTCTTTAAATTGTCATGCACACTTACCTGCAGTCAAGTGTTTTATTAAGTGTTAACAAGATACATTAATAAGTGTGTCTATCAATTACCTCATAAATTTAATTGAGATAGGGTTAGCACACCTTTACTTAAATGGTACTGATAGAGAAAATGGGCCTGATTTTGGCATCTAATTTTTGAGTGTGTTATCATATTCATCACTAAAACATGCCTATATAATTTTGACCCCCTTAAACCCCACTGTTATATAGTAAAACTGGGGTTTGCAGGGGTAGACATTATTTTTTCTTATTTCCGCTCAAAAACATAGATTGTGGGTACTCGTTAGAGGCGGTTCTAACGAGTATCCACAGTCTATGTTTTGAGCAGAAATTAGAAAAATATCACAATTTTTCATCTGAAATTTTTCATTTTTCGGTGGTAAAATATACAATGTTTTTTTATAGGCATGTTTTCGTAATGGTTCTTTTTTGTGCCAATGTTAAAACATGCCTACAGATATAAAATATATATAATGTAATTTTAGGGTTTCATCTTGATAACATGTCTATGTGATGAATACCCCTGTAAGCCACATTTATTGCAGAAAAAAAAATTAAGCAGAAATAATAAATGAAAACATAAATTATGGGAACTCAAAGGAATCGCCTCATTGAGTACCCACAAACTATGCTTCAATCTAAATTAACCCATTTAGTACCAGAAAACCCAAAAGAGGTACCCTGGCAAATAGTGCAGGCCCAGATCAGACGCCCCCTTAAACCCCACTTTTGTGTGAACAGTATACTGCTCATAACCAAGAGGTTTTGGAATGGTGAAGATTCCAGTATAAATTTATAACTGACCAATGCATTGAGATATACAAATTAACTCAAATTATGCATGTATATTTTTTGTATATATTGTATTTACACTTTTAACCCTTCTGGTACCAAATGGAATCTTACTTCTTATATATAACAAGAGTACATTTCAAAATTCAGGGGTGTCAAACCTAAAAAAAGGTAATTTTTCTGATGAAAATTTGAGATATTGTTCTTCAGTATACTCCAAACATCGGTTTTGGGTGCTTGTTAGAAATGCCTCATTGAGGCGGTTCTAACATGTACCCACAACCTATGTCTTGGAGCAGAAATGAGGCAAATAATGTATACCCCAATAAACCCCAGTTTTCTCTATAAAGTGGGGTTTAGGGGTCTATATTTCACAGACTTGTTCACGTGATGGGCCATTCTTTTTTGCAAACAGTGTAGGCCCTGATCAGAGGCCATGTTCTGTGGCATCTGATCTGGGCCTACACTGTTTGCCAAATACCCGTTTTTGGGTTTCTGGTACATGGATTTATATAATTGGGGCTTGATGAAATAGATGGGGCTGCATGATGCATCCACGCAGAGCTGAAACCGGCCGCAAACGAGTACTGGCAAACTACTTCTAAAGAGGATATAATCTTGTGTGATTGCTCAAATGTAACTGTTAGGTTGTTTTCCATATGTTTTCATATTATGCATTTTTGTATTTACAAGCTAAAAATGAAGTTAATATGTTCTCTTTATTTTGTTCTTTTCTATGTCTTATTGCCAAGATACCTCCAGTTTGAGAGCATTCTTGCTTGACGTTATATACAGTTACACTCCACCCCCGCTAACGAGCTCAACATAGTGCTTTTCTTCTTCTTTATACTGCAAACATAGGTTGTGGTGCTCGTTAGAACCGACTCATTGAGGACTCACAACCTATGTCTAAGAGCAGATATAAGAAATATAATGTATCCCTTCACTAAACCCCCGTTTTCTCTATATAAACTGGGGCTTAGGCATCAGTTCAATCCGCTATCTTTATTCAAACAACACAAAGATGGAGAGTCACAGATTCATCAAGCCATAACAAGAACGTGCTTATTTAATTTTGATACCTTTAAACCCAACATTTATATAGCTGAAAATGGTTTTCAGGTGTGTACATTAGTCTTCATATTTCTGCTCAAAAACATAGATTGTGGGTATAACATACATTGTGGGAACTGGTTAGAACAGCCTCGCCGAGGCGGTTCTCACAATCTATGTTTTGAGCAGATGTATGAAAATATAAGATAATTTTTAACTGAAAAGCGAAAAGTGAATACTACACTATATATTTTATATTGGCTGCATATGCGGCTGCGTTTTATACTTTTTTCTATAATAGCTGCATTACCTATGATTTCCTTATGGCTGCATTTTCCTATATGTTTAATATAGCTGCACTAAAGTGCTGCGTTTTATACTGACCCAACGATTGGTAGCTAGGTAGCAAACCACTATTCCAAGCTGTCGGCGAGACTCGGACACGCAGCGGACGAAGTTTTTTGAGCCGTAACAAATAGTACACTTTGCAACCCTTCTCTTTTGTGTTATCACTGCATTGTGACTTGCCACAGAATAATTTGAAGCTGGTTTCTATAGCTTGTACACTGTACAGCCAATGTAGTGGCTATGTAAACAAATCCTACCCCACCCACTTCTGCTGCTTTTTTTACCATTTTCTGCTGTTTTCAAGGAAGCCCTGGCAGCACACTGCATTTGCAAGGACAATTGTCAGCATTCAGCTCTATTGTACACCTACCAAAAATGAAAGGGGGCTAGAAATTGACCCCTGCCAGCCGTTTACTTTTTTAGCAATATCCAAATGAAGTCTGACAGCTATTTTAAACAGAAAGTGTAGCGATAAATTCGTATAGCAGTAGTTTCGTATTTTCAGTTACATCCCTTGATATCCAGGTCATGTGACCATGAATTAATTCATATTTCTCCACAATGACACAAAAACAATACACTGAATTCAAGATATTGCTTTCATAATTGCCAAACAGTATTTAGACACTGAATTTGATCCCTACTCTTACTTATGAAGAAATTTCCCCATGTGCACAGGCTGGAAACTGTGTACTGCTACCTTTAAGACAAATATGACTTTTCTCAAAAGTGTCAAATTGGTAGTAATTCCACCTTATTATGATAAGTTTAATTGTGGAATCAAAGAAAAACAGTAATAATTGTCATTATTAGCTCACAACACAGCTGCTAGCAGTCAATCTCAGCTGAGAGAAGCTGTGGATACCCCAGCATACAAGACACAATTACGGGCCTCTGTGGCCTATTGGATAGAGAGCTGACTCTTAATCATTAGTTCTGTCAAGGTTGTGGTGGGGAGCCTGCCTCGGGTCACACGATGTGATACACCAAGTTCTGCAACTGGAGGTCAGGGTGTTTTTCTCCGGATACTCCAGTTTTGCCACCTATGATGCAAAAATCAGCTCGATATCAGTGAAATAATCTCGAAAGGGCAGTAAATCCCCCCCCCCCCCCGTGCAAGAAAACCAAACAAAAACAAAAAACAAGGCACAATTATTTTACGCGTTGGGTTGTTTATAAATAGTAATTTATTATAAAAAATGACTCTTTCTTGCAAACAGTGAGGGCCCTCATCATACGCACCAATTTAGGCCGACGACTGATGTGGGCGTGCACTATTTGCCAGTGCCTTAGTTTGGGATTTCCTGTTTAAACTAGGTTAACAACAGTTGGTTACCTGTAACTATTTGTTACGGCTCAAAAAACCTTGTCCGCTGCGCATCAAAGTCTCGCTGACAGCATGGAATACGGTGCTTTGCGACTAATCAACACTATTTCAGTATAACGGCTTTCCAAGCTGAAAATGAGAGAAAATTAATCATTTAAAATCTATCGTTTGTACACGAAATGCCCAAAATATTGGTCAAAATGGGTTTAATCACCTTTAATTTAAGATTGAATAAGCTTTGACAGCACCAAAATGATTAACAAACATCTAGACTAAAATTCTGATTTTGGAGTTGTCTCCCTTGCCTCAGACCCTACCTGTAGGCTTACATACAAATTTCAGTTTTATGACCCAATTTCATCAGAAACAACGGTGTTTTTGTCTAAATATTGATTCTGGTAAAGGAGTAGATAAAAAAGATTGTCATAAATGGCACTTTGAAATTTGACATATTGGTTAATGGTAGCAAACCACTATTCCAAGCTGTCGGCGAGACTCGGACACGCAGCGGACGAAGTTTTTTGAGCCGTAACAAATAGTACACTTTGCAACCCTTCTCTTTTGTGTTATCACTGCATTGTGACTTGCCACAGAATAATTTGAAGCTGGTTTCTATAGCTTGTACACTGTACAGCCAATGTAGTGGCTATGTAAACAAATCCTACCCCACCCACTTCTGCTGCTTTTTTTACCATTTTCTGCTGTTTTCAAGGAAGCCCTGGCAGCACACTGCATTTGCAAGGACAATTGTCAGCATTCAGCTCTATTGTACACCTACCAAAAATGAAAGGGGGCTAGAAATTGACCCCTGCCAGCCGTTTACTTTTTTAGCAATATCCAAATGAAGTCTGACAGCTATTTTAAACAGAAAGTGTAGCGATAAATTCGTATAGCAGTAGTTTCGTATTTTCAGTTACATCCCTTGATATCCAGGTCATGTGACCATGAATTAATTCATATTTCTCCACAATGACACAAAAACAATACACTGAATTCAAGATATTGCTTTCATAATTGCCAAACAGTATTTAGACACTGAATTTGATCCCTACTCTTACTTATGAAGAAATTTCCCCATGTGCACAGGCTGGAAACTGTGTACTGCTACCCTAGCAGAAGCCATTACGTCTATTTATAGCATAAGCACTGACGCGGTATTGGAAATACCCGAGTTCAACAAGGTTAACTGCTTAGTCAGTCATACCTGATGAAACAAAAAGATCGATACTTAGTATACTGAAATAATTTATAATAATTTATTTTACATAGACTAGTGACATTCTTATCATTATTTTGAAATATGTATCTTTTTAACACTCGCAGATACAATTTACAATGAGTAATACACAGCCAGCTGGCCCACTTCTGCAGTATTTTAAATTAACAGACGCGCTCTTGCAGGCATGCGCAGTGGTAAGAGTAGGATTCTCTACCTCAAATCAATTTACTCGCTACCTATCGTTACGTGCGTACCGAAGGGGAGGTAATAAAGAAGGGGAACCAATCTAATAATAGATGGTCTGTGTAGCAGTCTAATACTTTCCCTACACGAACTTCGGGGGGTGCACACTAATGTCCGGGAAATGTCCGGAAATTCGCCGGGAAATGTCCGGGAAATTGGAGGTAGTGGTGTGTTGTCGCTAATATCTCTACTTCGGGTTGTCAGAAATTAATTAAATTAGTATCAAATAAAATTTTTAGCTCTATTATAAAAGATAAAAAAATTATAATTTACTTTTTTAACGTTTTAGGGGTCCATTTTTTAAGTTAATTTGGCCGGGAAATTTTCGGATTTTGTCCTGGATGTTGGGGTATTGATGCGTTAACCCTAATATCTCGACTTTAGGTGGTCAGAAATTAATAAAATTAGTATCAAATAAACATTTTAGTTCAATTTTAAAAGATAGTTAAAAAATATTTTCCATTTTGAATATTTTAGGGGTCCATTTCTGAAGTTAATTTGTCCGGGAAATTCCCGAATGTGTCCTGGATCTTGCGGTAGTTGTGCGTTTTCATAATATCTCGGTTTGTGGTGATCACTTATTGGTAACAATTGATATATGTTAAAATTCTAAGTTCAATTCTAAAAAAATATAAAAAAAAATCTCTTTATACACCTCAATGAGGCAGTTCTAATGAGTATCCACAACCCAGATTGTATCCAGGATGCCGGGGTATTGGTTCGTTTTCCTTAATATATTGACTTGTGAGAACGAAAGAAAGACTGCACACCCCTTGTAAATCCTACTTTTCTCTGTATAAAATTGGATTTACATGGGTTTCCATTACACAGTTTTCTAGGATGTCACACATGTTGCTGCTCACAAGACGGACACTGCCATTGATTTGATGATGAATTCAGACCTAAACATATTCTATAAAACCAAATTTTGCACTAACGATTTTCACAGCAAATCATGTTATCAATATACTCAGGCATTTCGCAGAATCACCAGACTGGATTTTTTTACGATTTTACAAGTGAATGAATGAAGTCTTTCTACTATTCCAATCCAGGTAAGCAGCACACGTCAACTTATTATGAGTTAAAGCAATTAACTTAACACATTTTTAATCTCGTTAGAAAATTAATGGCCCGTAAAACCGCTCAAAGTCCGTACACCTAATTCATCGTCAGGAAGAAATGGATGTGCTTAAATTTCGTTGTTTAAGCAAACAGTATAGAACCAGATCAGATGTCGCATTTTGCGGCCGAGATCAGACGCCAAGTTTTGCAGCGTCTGAGCATCATGGTCCGTCAAATCAGTCAAAGTCCGTACATCTAATTCATTGCCAGCAAGAAATGGACGCGGTTAAATTTCGTCATTGATTAAGCAAACAGTGTAGACCGAGATCACACGTCGCACTTAGCGGCCCATATCAGACGCCAAGGTTTTCGCAGCTACTGATCATAGTGGTCCGTCAAAGTCCGTACACCCCATTCATTGCTAGCAAGAAATGGATGCGGTTAAATTTCCTCGTTGTTTAAACAAATAGTGTAGACCCAGATCAGATGTAGCATTTTGCGGCCCAGATCAGACGACACGTTTTGCAGCGTCTGATCATTTGAGTCTACACTGTTTGACTATGTCCCACAAATGGGACGCTAGGCATATAATTATGAATTAAATATCTGGGTTAAATATCTGATCTGCCAGTGGATCTACACTATCTGCCGTTGTCCCACAAGTGGGACTCAAGGCATATATGGGTTAAACCTTTGATCAAGATCTACACTGTTTGCCAATGGCCCTACAATGGGGCGCTAGGCATATATGTGTTAAACCGTGGACCAAGTTCTACACTGATTGCCGTAATTAAAGATTCTTTGAGATCTTCTATAAATTAGTCATGTTGTGTGAACTCATTAGAACTGCCTCAATGAGGTGTATGAAAAGATTTTTTTTTATATTCTTTTAGAACTGAACATAAAATTTTATTATATATCAATCGTTATCAATGAGTGATCACCACAAACAGAGATACTATGAAAATGCACAACTACCCCAACATCCAGGACACAACCGGGAATTTCCCGGACAAATTAACTTCAAAAATGGACCCCTAAAATATTCAAAATAAAAAATATCTTTTAACAATCTTTTAGAATGGAGCTAAAATTTTATTTGATACTAATTTTTTAATTTCTGACCACCCGAAGTTGAGATATTAGGGTTAACACACCACTACCCCAAAATCCAGGAAAAAATCCGAGAAATTCCCGGACAAATTAACTAAATAAATAGACCCCTAAAACGTTTAAAAAGTAAATTATTTTTTAATAATCTTTTAGAATGGAGCTTAAAATTTTATTTGATACTAATTTTACTAATTTCTGACAACCCGAAGTGGAAATATTAGGGATAACGCATCACTACCCCCCATTTCCCGGACAATTCCCGGCGATTTCCCGGACATTAGTGTTCGCCACTTCGGGGCACGGTTTTCTTAGCAATAGTACCATGTTTGCTTTGAAAGTATATTCAGGCCGGTTTATTTATACCTTATTCTCCTTCTGCCATGCGTCGAACTATCTCAAACTATCTTAACAAGGTTACTTTTTTATTTATTGATGCAATTTTAATTTAATTAACATTTCCTAAGCACACCACGTTCCGATGTAATATGTTTTCGCGGAATCTGCAACTTCTATCATGTATCAGAATCAGAATTGTTACTGGTGACACGTCAAATGACATTCATACACCAGTATGTAATATCTATCAATTCTGATATCAATTTCAATCAGTATGTACACCCAAAACACCTCTTGCACTCAGTAGTCTCGCTCAGATGGTGGTTCAGGACTTGGTCGATGCATGTATAATGGACAGCAAATCTGTCCCTGCAAACCTTATACCCAGCCTTTCATGCCTGATATTGAAATGTCTGAAAATGGAATACTGCAATTGTTGAAGGACTAAAATCCCCATAAGGCAGCAGGTCCGGACAAACTGAAGGATTTAGGGACATCTCGGCCCCCTAACAAACTTAAGGCCCCTGACAAACTTGGCCACTAACAAAGTCGACCCCTACAAATTCAGTCCCTAAACAACTTGGCCCCTATTCACCTTATTTGCATTATCTGCTGGTTCCTAGTCTGAAGATTATAAGTGTTGGAAAATCAGGTGACCAGAACCCTCTGACTTTTTCCAATATTGATAAAGTGTAACAAAAATGGTGAATTATTATTTCTTGTCGAAGTAAAAGCCCTACAGGGCTTATGTTATGCAGTGATTTTTTTACCCCTGCGTCCAGAACGCACAAATAGGACTGAGAACGCACGATCATACAATATGTGCGTCCGTCGGACGCAAATATTTCATGGGCGAAAAATCCAAATTTCGTTTTCACTGCTGTAAATATCAGCGGAAGTGATAAAATACCGCACTTTTACCGAACCTTCAACTGCCCAAACGAGTCACCGAAAAATCGATACAGGTACAATTTAATGATCCAACCACAAGACGAGAATCCCCTCCATCCAAAACGAGCCCAAACTTTCACACAAGCAAGTTCAATGCGTACATCTGTCATCAAAGTTTTCCGCCATCCAAATCGCCGCCCACAAACCAACTCTACCATTTTTCTGCACCTGATCGGTAAATGTGTCAAATGACGTCATCCAATGCCAGCAACCCGCACGTGTTTAATGCCATTGTTTTATTTTAATGGGCTGTATCCTGTTCTTAAAAAAATGTTTGGAACCGGTAAAAAATATTTTTCGATAGCTAAACGGTTGTGAATGGAGGTGGATAGAAAACAGCGCTTTGCACAGCCCCCGAATTATCCCCAGCAGCTCCAACAACAGTGTTTGACTTTTCCCGCCAAGCCGAGCATCTGCTATTTGGCGCAAAAACAAAACCATTCACGATCAGTTTTTATAATGCATGCATCTACCGTTAGATGTAGCTAATTGTCTGAGGAGCGAGTAAATCATTTTCACATTGTGGATTAAATTTTATGATTGGGGAATAGAGACATAACTTGACCATATTTTCACACCTCGTTCAAGTTGGCTTATCGCCAGAAATGAAAGACACGCACCGCAGGGCAATCATGTTTACTTGGCAATTATATGACAGGGATTAACAATAGTGTCATAATTGAACTGTTATAAATACACAGACGGTTTGTCTCTGAATTGTCGACAAAGCAGGACAGTGCAGCACAATTATTGTGATTTACTTACGCTAGTTTTACTGTATTTAAGGACTCAGAAGACTGACAGCTGTAGACGATTTTTTTTGCACTTGCCCGACTGGGCGTCCTAAGATCAAAATGCACCTGCCCGGCGAATTCAGACTTGTACCGGGCGGCCGGGCAATGGATTTGTCAGCCCCTGAACCTAGATAGCTGGTGTCCCAATCAGGGGAGGAAACGTTTGTCGATAATGGTTCGGAATATTATCTCCATTGTGCATGAAGTAAATTTCACGCACATGTTGCTGTGCGCATTTATCGAAAACGAAAGTAGAAAACATTACGGAAAATAGACTAAAAAACGTACACTTTAGCAGGATTTCTTTGGGCTAGTAAACAACACCAGTTGATGATTGATTCTGTTCATTGCAAATTAAAGATACTAGACCGCATTATTTTTAACTATGAATAATGGCATTTTATACTGAACCGATCTTTTTTATACTTCTTTTTTTACCTCCAAATGTTGGGACTCATACTTTCAGATTTGGGACACACAGTTTTTTGGTTGAGCAAGTCCCAGTACGCATAGTTGAAAATTTGTAAAGAAATCACTGGTTATGTTGTTACAAATAATCGACAAAAAATAAATATTCTATGCATATGGCTAATATAATTATTATTATTATATTTGCCCAAAAATATATTTTTTATACCCCCACAAATGAAATTTAGGGGGGTATATAGGAGTGAGCTTGTCGGTCGGTCTGTCGGTCGGTCGGTCTGTTGACTTGGTTTCCAGACGATAACTCAAAAACCGCTTCACCGATTTTTATAATTTTTGGTACACTGATGTAACATCATAAAATACAGGTCAAGTTCGATTTCCACTACAATTCGTCAATTTTCGACATAGTTATGGCCCCTTTCAAGTGAAAAAATTGCAAAATGGCGCTGATGTACTATCAAGGCAGTTTTTGTGGGGGTATTCATCACCTTTAGTGATAGCTCTAGTTTTAGATTGGGTAAAGGTGGAAGGTTAGCAGTAGTTAACCAAAAGTATTACATACTTGTCTCAGAGTTTGCCTTTTCAAAACTGAATATTTTCATATTTGTTGGACTGTAATGCATTCTCAGGTAACTGCCAATGATATTAAATTATCTTTTAATTGGATTATCGTGAGTAAATCACTAACGCGTGCCTGTTAATTGGTTATTGGTTATTATTTGATAATTGGGTGGGAAGTACTGAGTAATTACCGTAAACATTACAAGGCTTTAACACGTCATGAGAACACCTGAAAATTGGATGTGCGAACAACAAATGCGTAGATCAGCCTGCGCATCGCGCATTCTGGTCAGTGCTATTGTTCGCTGCTTGGACTACGGCATCTGAGGCTAAGCAGGTAGCAGTTAATTGAAATGTTGACATCTCTATGTATTTATGAATCGGGCCGAGCTGCATATCAAGTCAAGAACGTCGCGGAGACGCCTTATGTTTAAGAGCAGAAATGAGAAAATTTCTCGCTGCTTGGATTGTATGAAAATTGCTTGTGCAAACAAGAAGTGCGCAGATCAGCCTGTGCATCCACGCACTCTGGCCAGCGCATTTTTTCCCTGCTTGGATAGTATGATTACTAAGGCGGCTGTATGTCAAACTTTATTCCTTTGGACGGCTTCTGACTCTGAGACTAAGCAGGTGGGGTTTTTCGCATGTGCGAAAAATAAATGCGCAGATCAGCCTGCTCATCGCACACTCTGATCAGTGCTGTTGGTCGCTGCTTGGACTACGGCTTCTGAGACTAAGCAGGTAGCAGGTAATTGAAATGCAGACATCTCTATGTATTTATGATTTGTTTTGTTTGATTTGAGGTTTAACGTCCCCGTCAATACTGTATATGGTGACAGGACATCTCGGCCCCTAACAAACTCGGCCCCTGACAAACTCAGCCCCTAGCGAACTCGGCCCCTACAAACTCGGCCCCTAAAATGAGAATATGTATATATAAGTGTTGGAATTGACTTACTATCAAACTATTACACATATTTTTAATGCACATATGCCTAATTACATTTTGAACTCGTTTTGATGAAATTACGAGTATCTCATCTCACATGAGTTAAATGAACCTAATGCCGTTGATTGAACCAGTGTATGGCACGCTGCTGTGGGTCCACTGTCACTCACCTTCCGATGTAATTAATGAACTAATTGATTGATTGGCATGTAATTACAGCCCTGCCATTTAAAAGAGACTAGTAGTATGTTCTGTTGCGCACTTACAAAAAATGAACCATTTTGTTTTTCTTATCATGTGCAGGGTTTGACCATTCCACAGCCCTTAGCCTTTTTTTCTATTAATACCAATGATTTTGATTGTTTGACACCCCCGTCAACATTGTATAGGTCATTTTGGAGAAGATGCTTCCAATTTTGGGGGGCTTTTACCCGACCTAAACCCATGAGGTACTGGTCTGTTCATATAAGAAATGAATTTTATTTTTCTGCTGTTCATGAAAGTATGACAGCCCCCACCCGTCGGGGCTTGAAGAAATATATGGGCTGCATGATGCTGACACACAGAGCTGAAACCGACCCGCACACGAGTACTGGTAAGCCGCTTAGAGGATCTAAGCCTGCCCAGGCGGTGCGAGTCGGCCTGTCAATGCTTATAAACCCTATTGGTTTCATTGGGTGGCAGAGCTTGAGATGTCATTTCATCTCAATGTCGGGTAAAAGTCCCACAAAATTGTAAGCAACGTCTCCAAAATGACCTTAATATGCGCCGAATAATGGAAGTGGCTGAATGAATCCATACACAGAAAAAAATTGTTGGGCATACAGATTTTCCGATTATGAGCCGGGGCACAGCATTTCCTATAAGATCACCTCTACGCCCAGCGAAGCAGGCGGACAGCGAAGACTCTGATCAGACTGTATGTATGCGCAGGCTGATCAGTCTTCTCTGGGCGCACATACAATATTGTAGGAAATGCTGTGCCCCGGCTCATATCGCTCTTGCAGGTCATGCAAACAAACTGTGTTTCAGTCATGTAAAAATTCTTGTTCTTCCCGAAATCGAATCGGTCAGAAAGGGAAGGCGGGATTGGGGTGGAAATGAATGTGTCGTCAAGAACTTATCGGCAACACTTAGTTACAGCAGCGACGTCATGCAGAATGAGTCATTAGCTGATTTGCGAACAGCGAAGACTCAGATGATCCTGCGCACCCATGCTGTCTCGTCAGTGTTCAATGTTAGCACAACAGAAATAGCAACAGCGCTGCCCTCATTAAGAGGCTGTGCCTTCACCTTTATGTTTTGACTTTACACTGAAGACATTTTTGTGCAACGCGGCTTTGATTATTAAAATTCAGTCCTGATTACTTTAGAATTTTATGACATAAACTTCAGTTCGTAATCTCTTAGTGTCCGTCAGATGTAAACTCAAAATGTCAGTAATCTCATATATTAGCTTAATATTGTAGAGGGGGTACAGGGAGTGTGTCTGTCTCCCCATCTCCCTCCCCTTTATCCGCTCTCCCTGCCTCGTTGTAAAATTCATCTGTAAAATCTTAAACCATGAAGCGAATTTTGGCTAGATATTTAACAAATTAGACAGAATTACAATGCTGTGGTCTGGCGCAGAAAGATTAAATTAAATTATGTCCCCCGATTACTGCAATTTACGACGCTATTTATTCTTATTCAAGAAAAGGCAGTGATCGCTCGATTGATTTTCGTTTCATTCCATTTTTATTTATTTATTTATTATTATTTTTTTTTTAGTGGCTACGCTGGCCGGTCATATTGAACGTCAAGTAAGTTTAGCCTGTCAGTTAAAGTGATGAATGTCACGTACACGTGATGGGCGGTGCCAAGACTTGTTGTAATCAGATTGGCTGAGTCGAACCTTTTGCGTACAGCGATTTGTGTTACTGGGTGCAGCATGAAAGGATGCCGTTTTGTTTGAGGTATTGTTTTCGAAGGACACCGCTTTGAGTTTGAAAATGCGATTTGGGGCCAGAAATTTGCAATTAGGTGTAAATGTATAGCATACCATTACTGTTACATTGGCAAACTATGAAGAGCCTGATCAGAGACTGCAGAATGCAGCATCTGATCAGTATCTTCTTTGTGTGCCTAAAGCACAGATTTTGATTTAAAATTCAAAGCATATAGAATTATCTTGAAATCACATATCGTAATTAGACCTCTCCAAAGCAGATGGAATGCTATTTGCATCTTTATATTTTCAGACAGAATCAAGATGAGGTTCAGTTTTGAGGCAGCTGTTTATATGTGTATACATGTGTATACCTGAAGTCCAGAGGCAGAAGTTTTATTTTGTACCAGGTCAGATGCAGAAGTGTTTTTTGTGTGTTTAGACTGTGTACCATAAGGTTCAGATGCAGAAGTGTTATGAGATAGCTGTATTGCCAATATCTCCGCTACACAAATCAAGACTGTACAATGCAGGGTATCAGACAACTTCAGACCTGGAGAGTGGGGATGCTGTAAATTTAGCAAAAGGTAAACTGCACTGCACCACAATCTATAGGACAGTTGATACCCGTCACCAAAGCAACGCTGTCTTTGGGTAAGACACAAACTGGCTTGCTCAGCTACCGAGACCTGCAAAAGTTTTTACATTTCAGTCTAGATATATACTGACCGGAAATAGAAACTATACACTTTTAAATTGACTCGCCTGACAAAACAAATGGATAATTCAGTTAAAAGTTACTGATTAAGGACTTTTTACTAACTATCGACATGAATCCCTAAACAATATAAAGAAAATCTGGCGTTCAAAATAAAAGTTTTTGTGAAAAATGTAAAAAAGTGCATTTTTCATAAAATCTGTTTGTAATCGAATTTTGACTTCAACATTTTTTGCGTATAGGTAACAAGTAAAAAGCAAGGAATAAAAAAATAACATAACATCTAAAAATTATCGAGAAACAAACATTGTATTGAAATCTCAAAAACTGCTTTTTTCAGCGAAATTTTCAAAATAATGTTTCAAGCCAAAGATCGGCCCGAAAGTGCCTTCAATCGTTTAAGCATTCTCAGCTGTGTCTTAAATATTGATAAAAACAAAAACCGCAATCAGAAATGCCATACTTTTCGCTCTCTTCCGGTGGTTTGGTCCAATATTTAAACGTCGATAACATTTCAGCCATTGTGAAAATTTTCATTTTGTAAACAATATCCCCAACGTTAGATGATGCGTAATAACTGGTAAAAATGGGAATCACATTCGCGACACAAAAAGTTTGACTCAATGGAAACTTGAACAGCATAATTTTGACCCTTGCTTTGAGCCTGTGGCTCTACCCGTTAAATCGTAGCTATCATTAAACATTTTATTCTATAAATCAGACATGCCACTGATGATAATTTATATAATTGGAATTCAAATTTCATTAAAATGTTTCGCCAGTGACAACTTAAAATGAGTGTATAGTTTCTATTTCCGGTGAGTATAGAAACTGGAGGTATTGCACTATCCAAGCAGTGAACATCAAATGGCCCCGTCAAGCGATTTTGGTACTTATTGCCTATGCGAGCAGTGAATCAAGAGGAACCTTCAGACAGAAAGCCATATCCCTGGCCCCTCTGAATGGCTGGGCATGCGCAGTTAAAATTTGTCATGACGGAATGCTCGAAGACACAAATTCGCTTGGCGGGGCTCAAATGGTGTTGATTAGAATGTGATAATGTTCTGGCTGATCTACACCTTTGTATACAAATGATCAAACTGGTTTTCTTATGACATGACTATTGCAGTATCAGGCTCATATTTTTCAGGCATATGCAGGATTATAGGCTTTTAGATCTTGATTTTTTCTTGATTTTTCATGATTTCAGGCTTTTCAGATTTTGGTGTTTCCTCCTATATTTTGTTTAAAATGACTATTAAACGCTTATCCTGCTGAATAAAATTATTTAGCTACACCCATTTCTGACTATTCACCAGTCAAATTACTTGATATAATGTATTTGTTCAAATCAGAAACTGCATTACAAACAGTGTAGACCGGCCCTGATAGCTCCATTGGTAGAGTGTCCGCTCCGGGGAACGGGAGGTCACGGGTTCGATCCCGGGCCACGACATACCAAAGTCGTTAAAAATGGTACTAGCTGCTCCTCGCTTGGCACTCAGATTTACGGGGTAGAGCTAGGACTGGTCGACCCAGTGTCAGGATAATGTGACTGGGTGTGGTATCATGTAATATGTCTGGGACATGATACTTCAGTGAGGCAGCACTATAAAAGTGAGCATTGAGCTCCCTGTCGCAACCAGACACCGTCGTGATATGACTGAAAAATTGTTGAAAGCGACGTTAAACCTGAATTCACACACACACACACACACACACACAAACAGTGTAGATCCTGATCAGATGGCTTTTTTAGAAGCCATCTGATCTGGATCAACACTGTTTGCAAAGGTAATGGTTGCTGTGTTCAGCAGGATGAGGGTTAAGGCTGAAAAATCGGGTCTTTCAGGCATGGAAAAGCTTGGTCAATATGAGGCCTGAGTATTCATTTAAGACTCACCATATTTACTGTATGTGTTTGCTCAGCCATTGACTGGACCATAAAACTGCAACTCATAAAAAACAACATGTAAATATGAAAAATAAAATCATATATTTCAGTGTTCATGATGTGATAATGATAGTGGTCATCACTAAACTATACTGCGTGAAGCACTTGGAACTTCAATGAATTTTAGTTCCAACAATTGTCTTCATTATCATAAACATTGAAGAATGAAATGTACATCCTGATTTAAGTCCTTGCTGGATGTTCAGGGGCCATATGTTCAAAACTAATGAAGTCGATAGTTAACTTTGGTAATTTAAAATGGCAAATATGCTAATATATTTTGCTGAAAAAGTGTAAAGTAGAAGTAGAAGCAGATGCAAAAGCTGCTCACATTTTTTTCAGGAAAAATACCACTTTTTAGCTCACCTGTCACGTAGTGACAAGGTGAGCTTTTGTGATCACTTTTTGTCCGTTGTGCGTGTGTGTGTGTGCGTGCGTAAACTTTTTCTTCAAATGACATCTCCTCCTGAACCACTGATTGGATTTTAACCAAACTTCACAGGAATGATCCTTAGGTGGTCCCCTTTCAAAGTTGTTCAAATGGTTCCAGTCCATTGCACAACTAGGTCACAGGAGCTAAAAATAGATTTTTAAAATGAAAACTTTGAAAATCTTCTTCTCTGAAACCGCAAGGCCCAGGTCTTTGATATTTGATATGAAGCTTCATCTAGGGGACCTCTACCAAGATTGTTCAAATTTTGGCCCTTGGGCCAGAAATGCCCCCGCCCCGGGGGCCTTTGGGTTTACATAGGCTTATATAGGGAAAATCTTTAAAAATCTTCTTCTCTGAAACCACAAGGCCCGGTCTTTGATATTTGGTGTGAAGCTTAACCTAGTGGACCTCTACCAAGATTGTTAAAATTATAGCCCTAGGGCCAAAAATGACTCCGCCCGGGGGGCCTTTGATTTTACATGGGCTTATACAGGGAAAAATTTTAAAAATCTTCTTCTCTGAAACCAAAAGGCCAGGTCTTCGATATTTGGTATGAAGCTTCATCTAGTGGACCTCTTTCAAGATTGTTCAAATTATGGCCCTTGGGCCAGAAATGCCCTTGCCCCGGGGGCTTTTGGGTTTACATAGGCTTATATAGGGATAATCTTAAAAAATCTTCTTCTCTAAAACCACAAGGCTCTGGTTTTTAATATTTGGTGTGTAGCTTTGCTTAGTGGACCTATACCAAGATTGTTCAAAATTTAGCATTAGGGCCAAAAATGCCCCCGCCCCGGGGGCCTTTGGTTTTACATAGGCTTATACAGGGAAAATCTTTAAAAATCTTCTTCTCTGAAACCACAAGGCCCAGGTCTTTGATATTTGGTATCAAGCTTCATCTAGTGGACCTCTTTCAAGATTGTTCAAATTATGGCCCTTGGGCTAGAAATGCCCCTGCCCCGGGGGCCTTTGGGTTTACATAGGCTTATACAGGGAAAATCTTTAAAAATCTTCTTCTCTGAAACCGAAAGGCCCAGGTCTTCAATATTTGGAATGAAGCTTCATCTAGTGGACCTCTACCAAGATTGTTCAAATTATGGCCCTTGGGCCAGAAATGCCCCTGCCCCGGGGGCCTTTGGGTTCACATAGGCTTCAACAGGGAAAATCCTTAAAAATCTTTTTCTCTGAAACCACAAGGCTCAGATCTTTGATATTTGGTGTGAAGCTTCATCTAGTGGACGTCTACCAAGATTGTTCAAATTATAGCCCTGGGGCTAAAAATGCCCCCGCCCCGGGGGCCTTTGATTTTACATAGGCTTATATAGGGAAAATCTTTAAAATCTTCTTCTCTGGAACTGCAAGGCCCAGGTCTTTGATATTTGGTGTGAAGCTTCACATAGTGGACCTCTACCTAGATTGTTCAAATTATAGCCCCGGGGCCAGAAATGCCACCGCCCCGGGGGCCTTTGGTTTTACATAGGCTTATACAGTGAAAATCTTTAAAAATCTTCTTCTCTGAAACCGCAATGCTCAGATCTTTGATATTTAGTCCGAAGCTTCATCTAGTGGACCTCTACCAAGTTTGTTCAAATTATAGCCCTGGGGCCAAAAATGCCCCAATCCCCGGGGCCCTTTGGTTTTTCATAGACTTATATAGGGAAAATATTTAAAAATCTTCATCTCTGAAACCACAAGGCTCAGGTTTTTGATATTTGGTATGAAGCTTCACCTAGTATAGCCCCTGGGCCAAGAATGTACTGGAGACACTGATTCTCAGCTGAGCGATTCAGGGCCCTCTGGGCCCTCTTGTTTAGCTGTTGTACTTACCAGAGTAATTAACAGTTTGACCACTAGGAAGCTTGTTAAGCTAATGATGCTTCGAACAACTGGACCCTTTTCTGGGCCCATGTTTTCTTGTAGGTTTTGATTTGATTTTCAGATTAATGGCCCGTTAGTCACTACTAGGGTCATGTTGAGCCAGTCACTTTACCCAATATCACGTTTGCTAGATGGGCTTATATACATAAGCAATTAACTAGGACGGACTCTGACAGTGTACATTCTCTCGCCAGAAACTGACACCTGCCCTTGAATCAACATAAGGGAGAGAATGACCATAAAAAAGATTACATGGTCAATCTTTCATGAAAAAATGTTGCTGAACCAAATGGGGGATAAACTCGTTACATTTACTGGTGAACTGTTTTATGTACATGTATATGCCTGCCCAGGAGCAGTGTGATTGGGTAAATAGACAAGCTTGCTATGACCTTAATGTTGACTGGGCCATTTAACTCCAAACCAACTTATCAAACAACAGTGTTTTTTACTTCTAGGACTTCTCATTAGGACAGCAAACCAATACAAGGACTGTTCAAATATGAATGCAAGTTGAACGTTTTCTCATGCACTAATGCGAAAATCACCTGGAAATAAATATCACAGCGTAGAAAAACATTTTACCTATACATTGATACCAAACCTGTTAAAATCCGCGCACTTTAGCCATGTAAATTGTTTGATAAACACTGTCTACTCTTGTATACTAATACAAAACATGGTTGGAGTACGCCGTTGAAATACGGTCCTATATTAAGAATCGTTGTATTCTTGGTATACGGTGCAAAGACATTCTTGATGAAATATGTTCGGTTTATGGGCATAACGAAATGTGTTTTCCGACAGTTTTTCGTTGGTGTAAGAAATTCAGCTGTGGGCTAGGCTCAACAGAAGATGCACCACATGATCGTCGGCCGAAAAGAGCAACATGTGCCAAAATGGTTGCTAGAGTGAAAGAAATAGTTGCTACCGATGCACGATACACCACTAGGCAAATAGCTAGTATGGTTGGCAACTCATTAGGAGCAGCTCATACAATTCTGAAATGGAATTTGAAAATGAGAAAGATCTGTGCTAGATGGATTCCCCATCTGTTTGCAGATGAGCAGAAAAAGACACATGTTCAGTGCGCCAAGAAGTTGGTTAAAAAGTTTCCAAATTACAATGCACGGTCTTTCGCTAATGTCGTCACAGGTGACGAGACATGGGTTCACTTTTTTTGAGCCAAAACGAAAGATTCAGAACAAAATATGGGCACCAAAATATTTGCAAAAGACCAAGCATTGCAAAGCGGACCATGAGCGTCAAGAAGGTATTGTATGCCATATTCTTTTCAAATCAGGGCCCTGTTATTCAGGTTGCTGTGCCTAAAGGCAAATCTGTAAATGCGAAGTTTTACAAGAATAAAGTTCTTCGAAAATTGAAGAAATATTTCAAAGAACGAAGACCCGCAACTGGTTTGGCCAATGTCAGATTGCTACATGCTCACAAGGCATTCATTGTGCAAGACTATCTGAAGCAGGAAATGATTGTTGAACTCCCTCACCCCCCGTATTCCCTGACCTTGCCTCGTGTGACTTTTTTTTTGTTCCCGTGGCTAAAAATACCTTTCTGGTCGAAAATTTGTACAGCAAAAACACCTCGGTTCTGCAATGTTCCAGTGCCTTCATAGTATACCTCGAAAAGACTACAAAATGCATTCAATGATTGGATCAGAAGACTGAAAGTTTGTATATCTGTTAAAGGGGAATACTTTGAGGGGACAAAATAAATTTTTCATCGGAATCTATCACAGAATCATTTTTATGTGCTTAGTTGCATTCATATTTGAACAGTCCTCGTATGTCCCCGATAGCGATAGCGGGAACATATTGTTTTTGCCCTGTCTGTTTGTAGGTTTGTTGGTTTGTACGTGGACAACTTTATCGTTGGCCATAACTTTTGAACGAGTGGAGATAGAGTATTCATATTTGGCATGAAGGTTCTTTGTGACAAGAGCTTCACATTCATGCCAAAAAATTTGACCTGTGACCTTGACCTTTGACCTACTTGTAAGAAAAAAATAACATTGGTCATAACTTTTGAACCGCTTGAGATACAGCCTTCATATGTGGCATGTATGTTGCTTGTGACAAAAGTATTACATTCATGCAAAAAAATTTGACCTGTGACCTTGACCTTTGACCTACTTAGATTAAAAAAAAAAACATTTTGGTCATAACTTTTGAACCAATTGAGATACAGCCTTGATACTTTGCATGTAGCTTTGGCATGTATGTTCGTTGTGACAAAAGCTTTACATTCATGCAAAAAAATTTGACCTGTGACCTTGACCTTTGACCTACTTAAGATGAAAAAATAACATTTTGGTCATAACTTTTGAACCATTTGAGATACAGCCTTCATATTTTGCATGTAGGTTCCTTATGACAAGAGCTTTACATTCACACAAAAAAATTGACTGTGAATTTTACCTTGACCTTTGACCTATTTAAAAGAAAAAAATAACATTGGTCATAACTTTTGAACCGCTTGAGGTACAGCCTTCATATTTGGTATGTATGTTCCTTGTGACAAATGCTTTACATTCATGCAAAAAAATTTGATCTGTGACCTTGACCTTTGACCTACTTAAAATAAAAAAAATAACATTTTGGTCATAACTTTGGAATCATTTGAGATATAGCCTTCATATTTTGCATGTAGGTTCCTTGTGACAAGAGCTTTACATTCACACAAAAATTTTGACCTGTGACCTTGACCTTAGACCTACATAAAAGAAAAAGTTAAAATTGGTCATAACTTTTGAACCATTGGAGATACAGCCTTCATATTTGGCATGTAGGTTCCTTGTGACAAGAGCTTTACATTCATGCAAAAAATTTTGCATGAATATCCTTGACCTTTGACCTACTTAAAAGAAAAAATTAACATTTTGGTCATAACTTTCAAACCGTTTGGTATAGGGCCTTCATATTTGACATGTAGGTTCCTTATGATAAGAGCTTTACATTCATGCAATTTTTTTTTCAATGACATTGACCTTTGACCTACTTAATAGAGCAAATAAAATTGCTAATAACTTTTGAATTGTTTACGATAGAGCCTTCATATTTGGCATGTAGGTTCCTTGTGACAAGAGCTGCAAAATTTTTTGACCTTTGACCTTGACCTATGACCTACTTTAAAGAAATAGATATTATTGTTCATAACTATCGAACTGTTTAAGATAGAGCCTTCATATTAATGGCATGTAAGTTCCTTGTGACAAGGGCTTCCCACTCAAACCAAAAATCTTGACCTGTGACCATGACTTTGAACTGTGGCCAACTTCGAAAAAAAAAAATGACGATGCCCGGGGACATATTCATGTTTCACAAACACATCTTGTTTTTTTAGAGACAGGACTGAGTGTTGAAGTGTGCCAGAGTATCCTGAGTGACATAAAGAAATACTGCGGAGAAAGACCAGGATGTAGATTATGTTCATCTGTTAGTCAGTACAGATCAGAGCAAAATACTCCCGCTATCGTTACTTTCTGTGAGTGGCTGGACACAGCACTAGGAGGAGGAATACAGACTGGACAGCTGACTGAGATATGTGGGCTTCCCGGAGCTGGAAAAACACAGTTTTGGTAAATGTATTGAATCGTATTCAGTTTGTACATGCCTGTGGAAATGACAAACTGGCATTCTTGTCCAAGGCCAAGTGCATACTACAAAAATCCTAAAAATTTGGATGGCTTTAGGACTTGCTGTGATTGCCCTTAAATTATAACAAGTTTGTTTCACAATCAAGCAAGGAGTCCAAAAGGTGTAGACAGAATGGGAAACAGTGTAGACCCTGTTCAGACTACTTCTTCAGTAGCAGTCTGGTCTGGGTCTGCTCTGTTCAGACCTATCTGTCCCAATACTTAGGATCATTACAGTACTAAAAATTCACTTGTGCAAAGTTAAACATCATTTTACTTCACGAAATAAAGGAGTAAACTTATTACTCTTAAATAAAAGCATTTGCCTCCTTAGTGAGCTTTCCTTTAAGAGAAGCCACTTTATGAGAATCAAAATAATCATTTTTCCAAAAGTAGCCTCTGTTTTAAAAGCAGCCATTCAATCTAAGAAGACAATTTCTGCGAATCTGAAATTGAACTGGTTAATGTCTTTATTTCTGTCGATTATAAAGAAGACAAGTCCTGAAAATCTGACCATAAACATTTTCTATGCTTGTCCCAGGACTGATTCATGTTTTGGTTTTAGCCTGCAGTTCTAATATGGACTTTGTTTCTGCCTAAGAAGACAGTGTCTTTGTTTCTGCCTAAGAAGACAGGTCCTGAAAATCTGACCATAAACATTGTCTATACTTGACCTAGGAATGGTTTATGCCTTGGTTTTAGCCTGCAGTTCTGATATGGACTGGTTAATGTCTTTGTTTCTGCCTAAGGAGACAATTCCTGCAATCCTGACCATAAATATTGTCTATATTTTTCCCAGAACTGATTTATGTCTTGGTGTCAGCCTGCAGTTCTGATATGGACTGTTTTAATGTCTTTGTTGCTGCCTAAGGAGACAATTCCTGCAATTCTGACAATAAATATTGTCTATATTTTTCCCAGGACTGATTTATGTCTTGGTGTCAGCCTGCAGTTCTGATATGGACTGTTTTAATGTCTTTGTTTCTGCCTAAGAAGACAGTTCCTGAAAATCTGACTATATTCATTGTCTAGACTTGACCTAGGTTTTAGCCTGCAGTTCTGATATGGACTGGTTAATCACTTTGTTTCTGCCTAAGAAGACAGTTCCTGCGAATCTGGCCATATTCATTGCCTACATTTTCCCAGGACTGGTTTACGGCTTGGTGTCAGCCTGCATTTCTGATATGGACTGGTTAACGTCTTTGTTTCTGCCTTAAAAGACAGTTCTTGCAAATCTGGTCATAAACATTGTCTATACTTGTCCTAGGACTGGTTAGCCTGCAGCCTTGATAAGGACTTGATCATTGCCTTCACTTCTATTTTTCCTCTATTTCCAAAACTGAAAACGGCTATTTAAGGGACAAACTTTACATCCGATGATGACGTCATATATGCAGTGGATGACTTTCTGGACAGCCAAGAAAAGAAGTTCTATAAAAGTTGCATTGAGGCCCTTAAACACCGCTACAAGTAATATATTTAATTTGTTTCAGCCTGCAGTTGGCATGTGATGTGCAAATTCCCACAATATTTGGTGGCCTGGACAGTGAGGCTGTGTATATTGATACTGAGAGAACTCTTATTATAGACAGACTGAAGGATGTTGTTAGATCAACAGAACAACATTGCCATCAGATAGCCAGCTCAGAGCAAGCTGGTGGTAAGTTACATGCCCTTCACTGCATCCAGATTTTAGTATACACAAAGTTAATAGTATTCACACAAAGTTAATAGTATTCAAAATATATTATGATATAATAATTCCAACAATTTATACATTTTGAGCGATTTGATTGGTTGAAATAAAAGTTTTATATTTCGATAAATTCCATGAGTAAGATTCTCAGAGCTATTCACACAGGGACAGGTAGTAATATAATGTGATGTAAAAAAGATGTAAAAAAGCACCTTTATAACCTGTGCGTTACAACAAGCCACGTCAACAGCATTCGATTAAAAGGAGAACTATTGAAAAATAAAATGTTAGCAGACAAATAAATTGAATTTAAAGACGTAATGATTTTTTCACTTTGGTTTCTTCCAAAGGTCCCAGCTTCCAACTGAATAAACATTTAGCCATGGCTATTGGTAAGTTGATTCTTATGCTTTCAAAATAATTCCTAAAACATCAGTTTGGTGGCAGTTGTAATATTTCAATCACATAGTTGGTTTTTAAGGAAAGAATCAATATTTTGTGGATTTTATTGATGTGTAAACTCCAGAGTCTGGAGTTTACACATCAATAAAATTCACAAAAATGAAATTTCACAAAAGTGAAATTCTTCCCTTTTGTATTGCAAAAAATGTTGTGTAATTCCCCAAACTGTCGTGATCCAGGCAGTCAGGAGCAGAACTGGGATAAGTTATGAAATAAACTATTTGTTAACCCTTACCATACTGAATAGATTAATTGCCACACCCTTTTCTTATTATCAACCAATCAAATTACATGATAGAATGTATTCATTCAGTTCACAAAACTTCATGACAGATGGTGTGGATCCTGATCAGATGCCATCTGATCTGGATCTACGCTGTTTACAAAAGTAGGGGTTATGATCAGCAGAATAAGGGCTCATTTGCCATTGGAGTTAACATTTCTTTGTCTGTGAAAAAACTTGTACAGGTTAATATTTTGTGTAAATAAACACAAAAGTAAACAGTAACTCCGTTGAGTTACATTTCAACATTTTTAAGTGATCATATTGGGACTTGCTAAGTTTCTAGATGATGCAGAGTTTTATGCCTGAACGCATTTTTGTCCCACCTGCTTTAGCAGGAAGACATAGGCGTGCAAGTTTCTGTCAGTACGTCTATCCGTCTGGTTGTCCATCCGTCCGGTTGTCTGTCCATCCGTCTTTCCGTCAACATTTTACACTGGGTGTCTTGTCATCGCAAGTCCTCCTACACTTTCATACCGATTATTTTGAAACTTTGCATGTGTTTTTGCCATGGTATGAGGATGCGCATGTGGTTTGGTCTTTATCGTCGGATCAATTTTTGTCACTTTTTCCACATTGTGAACTTAGTCATTTTTAATCTTCAATTGATATATGATAGGTACCTCATGTCATCGCAACTCCTCTTGGAATTTTATACCGATCATTTTGAAACTTTGCTTGCGCTTTCCCCATGGTTTTAGGATGTGCATGTGGTTTCGACATAATTCTCAGAATATTTTTTTTCACTTTTTGAACATTGTGCACTTAGCCATTTTTACGCTTCAGTTGATATACGATAGGTACCTCTTGTCATCGCAACTCCTCTTACAGTTTTATATCGATCATTTTGAATGTGTTTTTGCTATGGTATGAGGATGTGCATGTGGTTTGGACTTCATATTCGGATCAATTTTAATCATTTTTTCCACATTGTGAACTTAGTCATTTATAACCTTCAATTGATATATGATATGCACCTCTTGTCATCACAACTCCTCTTACGGTTTTATACCAATCACTTTGAAACTTTGCCTGTGCTTTTGCCATGGTATGAGGATGTGCGTGTGATTTCGACATAATTCTCAGAATTTTTTTTCGCTTTTTGCGCATTGTGAACTTAGTCATTTTTAACCTCAATTGATATATGATATGATAGGCACCTCTTGTCATCGCGACTCCTCTTACAGTTTTATACTAATCATTTTGAAACTTTGCATGTGTTTTTGCCATGGCATGAGGCTGTGCATGTGGTTTGGACTTAATCTTCGAATCAATTTTTGTCACTTTTTACACATTGTGAACTTAGTCATTGTTAACCTTCAGTAGATATATGATAGGTACCTTGTCATCGCAACTCCTCTTACAGTTTTATACTAATCATTTTGAAACTTACCTTGTGTTTTCTCCACGATATGAGGATGTTCATATGCTTTGGATATAATTCTTGGATCATTTTAGTTCCTTTTATCACATTGTGAACTTAGTCAGTTTTTTACCTCACATATATAGGCTATGGATTCTTCTTAAAGCCCTATATTCATTTCTTCTGCCTTAAATAAACTTTTTTTTTTGTGTTGGGCAGGTGGGGAGCCAAAGTTGAATTTCTGGTATCTAGGTTTGGATTATAAATAAGAATAATATCACACATTTTCATGAGAAAATTAATGGTAATGTTTTGCTATGTACAGAAAGACAAAGTTTTGATTTTGCATTTTCAGGTAAAATGATTAATTGACACACTTCTTGTTATTACGAAGTGCAGAATTACTTAAACTTGTGTCCATTCTGTATTTTCATGTTTTTTTATTCTCACACTTTTTAGGAATTAGAAGTGATTTTACTGAGGAGAAGATGTTGTCAAGAATACATTACTTCAGTTGTCAGGACTACCAACACCTCTTAGCAACCATACAACTTCTGCCTGAGTTCCTAAGGACACACGAAAATGCAAGTACGCCATCTCATGACTATAAAACATCTTTGTGATGTAGAGGATTGTTTCAAATTTACAAAACATTATTTTTCAGGTGAAAATTTGGGTTATTTTCCTTATACATCAAACATAGGTTGTGGGTGCTCATTAGAACTGCCTCATTTAGGCAGTTCTAATGAGTACCCACAACCATGTCGTGGAACAGAAATAAGACAAATAATGTGTACTGCTTTTAACTCCAATTTTCCCAGTTTTCTCCAATTTTTCTGGGGTTAAGAGGGGTATTCATTTCATGGACTTGTCAACATGATGTAATATTATTTGCTGATCTCATATAACTCATTTTTGTTGTGAGAAAGTGTTTTTGCATGGGGAGACAGGAAAGTTCCACACATCTACACAGTCTGCTTCTATGATCTGCATGCAAAAAATATTTAGAAAACAGTTCTGGTTTCTGGGAAGAAAATACTTTATTAAATATATGATCACCATATCATTAAGTAAACATTTATGATTGCCATTTAAAAGTATCTTTTTATGATTTCTGTTGGAATACAGAACATCCCCTTTATACCACTACTGTTGGAAGTCATTTAGAATACTATGCTATAATGAGACCATCTTATGTCCATATTTGAATAGTAAAATGAACATTTTGTAATTTTGTTTCAAATATATTTCAATGGTTAAATCTGAATGGAACCTCCAATTTTTCACAATGAAAGGGGGTGGAGGTGGGGGGGGGGGGGGTGGAGAATTGAAATACATATCTAATGGGAGATAGTGACAGCTATTGCTCATGTACAAGAGTGTATAAAAGGCCAAAAAATAACCTGCCTTGTTTGATACAAACTACACAAGAGATCAAACACTCAAGCCACAGAGACAGGTGGTTTGTCTCTAAATCGCAGACATCGGGATACACTGCAGCAATTATCACAATTTACTTTCTAGTCTAGTTTTACCATATTTAAAGACTCACAAGACTGACTTGTAGACGATCTTTTGTGCTTGCCTGGCTGGATGTCGTCAGGACAAAGTACACTAAGTCTTGTCCGATGGGATTTTGAACTTGTCCCAGGGGGCTGGACAATGGATTTGTCAAGCCCTAATTATTGCACTCTGATTAAGACTCAGATCATCATCACACTTGGTCAGACTGATCATCTTGACAATATCTGGGTCAAGTTTGAATATGGGTCATGTCAAATCATAAAGAACCTTGTGAACACGTTTGAGGCCACAGTTTTGATCCCATCATCATCAAACTTGGTCAGAATGATCATCTTGACAATATCTTGGTTAATTCAAATAGAGGTCAAGACGGGTCAGGAAGTAGGTCAGTATGTCAGATCATAGAAAAACCTTGTGAACACTCTAGAGGTCACACTTTTGGTCTGATCATCATCAAAATTGCTCAGAATGCTCATCATGATAATATCTCAGTCAACTTCGAATATTTTGGTCTAGTCATCATCAAATAGAGCTGGGTATCGCCAGAAAAAATGTATCAGGATATTATTGTGATACCAAACAGGCGATACAATACAAGATTGCAGAAAAGGGCCTCTGTGGCCTAGTGGATAAGAGCGCTGATTCTTAAAAATTAGGTCTCTTACCGCTGTGGGGTCGAGCCTTGCTCGGGTCACATGTGAGACGCCAAGTTCTGCAACGGAAGGTATTGTGATTTTTCTCCAGCTACTCCGGTTTTCGCCCACCTCTGATTAAAGATCGGCTCGATAAGAGTGAAATGATCTTGAAAGTGCCGTAAAACCAAAACAATATTGCAATACTTGCTTTGTACAGATTTGTTATATTTTGTTGGATCAGTTTGTACCAATACATGTGTTCATTAAGCATATTAAAATAAAATATGAAAAGTTTCCTTACAAGTGATTTAAATGCCGACCCGACCCATTCAATAACAGGTTCAGCATCCATTATTTATGTTAGAAGCGACTGCTTATATCAACAATAAGATGGGTCACTGGCAAACAGTGGAGGCCTAATTCAGATGCCACAGAAGGTGAGTGAGTGAATTTTAGTTTTATGTCCCACCAACAGCAAAGGTCATACGGAGACGGGACCTCGGTTTAAAGACTCATCCGAAAGTCTGGAGAAGCCCGGGATCGATCCTGCGATCCCTGGTTTACAAGTCGAGTAGCGTAACCACTGTACCACGGAGGCTTCTGCCACAGAAGGTGGTGTCTGATCAAGGCCATTACTGTTTGAAATCATTGAGCCATTTTTAAATTAATTTCAAAATTAACGCTACCTGATATAAACCCTAAGGTGGAAGATTCTGTACAGTATAAAATGGGTTAATCTTAACTGGCTATACTTAACAAATTGTACCTTTAAATTGCACAGGTTAATTGTAAGATGTTCTGTAAAGGGAAGCAAGAAGTTCCAGACAGTGGCTCATTACTATTATGCAACATGTTTATTTATTTTTCAGGTGGAGCTGGTTCTAATTGACAGTATAGCATTTCATTTCCGTCATGGTTTTGAAGACCTCTCTCTGAGGACCAGGCTGCTAACGACACTGGCCCAGAATCTTGTTAAAATTGCCAGACAACACAATGTAGCGGTAATTTGCAGTGTAATATTGATATTTCAAGGGATCGACAGATTTTGTTTGAATCATAGAGGTTTTGAGTTAGCAAGGGTTAAAACGTGTCCATTTGATATGATTTGACTTTGAAATAACAGTCAACTCTTGTTATCTCAAACTCAAAGGGACAGGAAATTTTGGTTTGAGCTAACTGCACTGCTTGATTAAGACCTTGTTTGCGCCGCCGTTAAGGTTGACCTCACAGCAATGTCACTAAACATTCCTGCAGTGTCAACACAATATGGCGGACGTTGGTAACCGAAGTGACTGCAGCATTAAAAATCCATGCTTAGAAATGGAAGGTTTGCAAGAAAAAGAACCCTATATGGGTGTGAGGGGCGGATGGAAAAATCCGTCCCTCAGGATCACTGTCCGGCATCACTCGGCAAGCCTCGTGATGCCGGACAGTGACCCTCGGAACAGATTTTTCCATCCACCCCTCGCACCTATATAAGATTCTTATAGTCTGTTGGTGAGTTTAAAGGCCCAGTGAACACCAGTCAGACATGCATCTGACTGAGCTACCAAGGCCAACATATAAGGAGAAAATGGTGATCATTTTTGAAATAATTTTTCTTTTTTATCCATCAAAATAAAAAATGGTGTGGGTACTTGCTAGAATCACTTCTTTAACAAGTACATGTACCACAATGATGCATCTATAAAAATTAAGAAAAGTTTCACATAATTATCTTCCATACTTCTTCTTGTGTGACGCTATGATATTTCTAATGAATAAATAAGAACAAGTCATCCCAGAATTATCCTTTTTTCGGGTTGATTGTTTGTTAATCAACATAAAGTTATAAAGCGCTGAAAACCTTTCAGACAGTCATTAACCCATTTTGTACCAGAAACCCCAAAAAGGGTACCCTGGCAAACAGTGCAGGACCAGATCAGATGCCGCAGAATGCAGCATCTGATCAGGGCCTACACTGTTCGCAAAAAGTTAAGCCATTCCCGGAAATAAATTTTGAAGAAAACACAACCTGACACACCTAAGTTTCGAAATGGATACCTGTCATATATAAGGTGGAAGATTCCATTTGGTACAAAAAGGGTTAATAGAAAATAGCAGCTCTATTCTTTATCTGTACGGGAAACCCCAGAAGGGGTAATTGGCAAACAGTGCAGGCCCAGAACAGACGCCACAGAATGCCTTCATTGCTGCAGTTTTTTGGTCGACTTCACCTGGAGCCAATGGTTACCATTTCCTATATCACACCTACAACAAGGGTCAAAGTTAGGCAAATCCATAAATAGCCAATCAAAAACGAAGGCTGCTACCTCCATTTTAAAGAGTTCTCATGAGAGCGCATATGTGGAAAACCGGACTAACCATTCCTACAGGCACAGTATCATTGGTTTTATTGAAATGCTCTGTTACTGATCACATGATCTACCAATAGTACTAGCCGTTTATGTTCGATTGATACCGTCATTGCTATTTGACGTACTGTGGTTAAAAGTGAAGTTTGCCTTTGTCATGCCTACTTTTAGCATGGGACAATACAAGTTTTCAGTTTTACATTCCTTCATGTTCATCTTTTTGTTGTGCCTGCTTTAACCCTTATCTTGCTGAATATTCATTTAAGCCACACCCATTTATGTCTATCAAACAATCAAATTACTTGATGTAATTTATTGCGAAAAATTCATAAATGAAATGCCAAACAGTGTAGATCCTGATCAGATGGCTTCTTCAGAAGCCATCTGATCTGGATCTACATTGTTTCCAAAGATAGGGGTTGTCGTGAACAGCAAGATAAGGGTTATGCATGGCCTTCTACATAAGGATCTGGTTTTCTGTTTGTCTGTTCGTCCATTCATCCACCCATTCATCTGTTTACCAATCTGTCAACATTTTGTGTCAACACTATGATCAACCCAAATGTTCAAGTCTCAGTCACAAGCACTACACAGTAAACTTCACCGCAGCTGATGTTAAGGGAGGGAATGTGCGGCGGCGGAAGAGGTCTCTCTGCCCTTCTTCATGGTATTTTCTGGTCCTTTGGGATCATTGATTCCACTGTGGAATTTTGAAAATATTTAAGGGTCACTGATTAGGCCTAATTGGCCAAAACTAGCTAGTGTGGCCCAGAAAAACTTGTACATTCGTGTATTCCATGCTTCCAAGTGATTACCCTTTTTAGAACATATTAAGAGGATTCTTGTTTTCTTTACATCTAGCGATCAATGTTTGCATCAAACTTATAGCTTTGACCCTTATGTTCATGTCAGATTTGGCCCCCACCACAAAGCCTTTTGCAAAATTCTTGTTTATAACTTGTCTTCTTTGATTATGTACAGATTGTTGTAACTAATCAGATGACAACCAGGGTTTGTGAGAAGACATCAAGAGTGATACCAGCGTTAGGGGAGAGCTGGGGCCATGCCTGCACTACCAGGATTATTTTACAGCAGGAGGGAAACCAGAGGGTTGCCTGGTTACACAAGTCTCCAACCCAGCCACAGCAGAAAGTTCCATTCCAGATAACAGTAAGAAAACTTGAGTTCTTGATACCATGGTAAACAATAGAGGGTCCCAGGAAGTTCAGACAAAAAAATAAATGGGAAAATATATCAACTGTATCTGCTCCCTAATTGGAGCATGTATATTCATTGATAAAATGCACAAAAATGAAATTCATTCCTAGTAATTGTAGGAATGAATTTCATTTTGTGGATTTTATTGATGTGAAAACTCCGGCGATTCACTCACAAACTGCATGAAGCCTGAAGGGCTTTATGCTAAGTTTGTGTGTGATTCCCCGGAGTTCACATATTTGATGAAATCCACAAAGTGATAACACATTCCTTATAATTTCAACTTTGTCATGGAAATATTAAGAATGCCACCAAAATGGTAAAGTTTAGGAATTATTTTGAAAGAGTAAGAATGAACTTACCAACGACCGTGGCAGAATGATTATTCAATTAGAAAGACACCCTTTGAAAGGTATCTTTGAAAGACACCCAACAAAATAGTGTCAAGCCTTTAAAATTCACTTTATTTGTCTTGTATCATTTACATTTTCAATACTTTCCCATCTTTTTATTGAACACTGTTGAAGTCATTTCATATACACAGACATAACTCGCAGGTTCTAAATATGCTCTTTGACGTCCCGTTATATTACTACCGGTCGCTGTGTGAAATAATTCTGAGATTCTTCCGCAAGGAAAATAACGAAGTATAAAATTTTTATTGCACCCAATCAAATGGCTCGAAATGTATATAAAGATGGAGAGTGGCAAAAAGCAGCAAGTTACTGTTCTCTCCTAGGTGGCGCAGGACACGGTCCCGGAAAATCAATATCTGGGTATTCCCCTGTATCAAGAAAATAAAACTTGAGAATATCAGTCTTTTCAACTGACATTGCTGTAATAAAATGCCACAAATTTCTTTTGCACAAAATCAAATTGTTCGGATTGTATCAGAATGTATAGAGAATAATGATCACAATGTTACTCTGGTAAGGAAGATAATGGCTCAAGACTAGGAGGAGCAGTGTAGATAACGAATGCCATGGGTGGGGGGGGGGGGGGTGGTATACCATAATATAGTCCTTGTTGGAACTTAGAACCACTGAAGAAGAAAAGTGGTTCTAAGGGATACCACCTGGTTCTATTTTAATTGCTGCAGTCTATTGGGCTGTTTTACAGAAGAAAAATTTTATTTTTGATAACTTTCCCCCATCCAACTTAGGTCCCCAAAGGCGAGCTATGTTGTCTTCTGACAACTCTTGTTTTTAACAAATTGTGATGCATTAATAACTAAAAAAAATCTTAGATAAAGAAGAAACTAACTGGGTGGGGAAGAATTTCTTCCCCAGGGGTGGGAAGGGAGAAACTGACTGGAGCAAAGAACCGGCCGGTTACACCGGGATAGATTCTTTATTTTTCCTATCCACAGGAAACACATTGTATTTAATCATTTGTTGCTCACCTTTTATATTTCCTTCACCGTGTTGAATACATGTATTTCAATATACTACACTCCTTTGTGATTTTCAGCCATTTGTATTGCACAATTTCAATTTTAAGCATGGATTCAGAAGCAGAATAAAAAACAATATAGATCCTGATCAACTGGCTTCCAAGAAGCCAGCGGATCTGGATCTATTCTATATTAAAATATTGCAGCGACTGTCTACAGATGTGATTCTTTGTTGAAGTACATAAAAATTAGTTGATTAAATTAAATAAAATCGCATCATTCTACCCTAATCACATGAAATGTGTAACAAGGGAAGAAGCATAGCTTAAAATATCCCCACATAGTGTGGGATTTGAACCTGGGCTGCTTGGGTGAAAGTCCATTTCTCAGACCACTGATCCAAAGCGTCGTCTCCCTGGTGCATTTGTCAGAGATTGGTTATAAATCTAAAAGCTATGGATAATCTACTATGGTAGATATCTGAAGGTTGGAGTTCCTGGTCGTTTCACTGCCCCTCTTCAAGGAAGTCCTCATTTCTGATGAAGTTAAGTCATTTTCGGCAAAGAAAACCTGATTCCAGAAAAGTGCTCATTTTATGACATGAATGTCTTGACAACGAAACACATAGGAGGCAATTTTAACAGGTACCCACAAGATCTGTTCCTAACAAGAAATAAGGTAAATTATTCCTGAACTCTTATACTGCTAAACACGACAAGCCCTGCCATTGCAAACAGTGTAGATATAGATCAGATGGCTTCTGTAGAATCAAGTCTTCTGAAGAAGCCATCTGATCAGGATCTGCACTGTTTGTCATTCAGTTGCAAATTCTAATGAATCATTACATCAAGTAATCTCATTGGTTGATAGTCAGAAATGGGTGTGACATTTATTGAGCTGGATAAGGGTTAACCCCCTTTTTTTGAGCTATATATTGTGTTGTTTTACAGACTGATGGTATCAGAGATGCAGTCACGGAAGCAGCACTAGAGGCTAGAGATGACAATTGTGGTGAAAATCCTCAAAAGAGACAAAAACTAAGCTGATGATATACACTGGAACTCACAGAGTTTTTATCGGAATGTTTTAGCAAGCATGATCACATTTTGACAGTACACCACAACCTCGTTATAACATGGTTCATTATAACACGGTTTTGGATATAACAGTTTCACAGATGGATCCGAAAAATGTATAGATTATATAGAAAAATGACCATAAATGGTCATTTTTCTATATAATCTATACATTTTTGTTTGGATATAACGCAGTTGTTTAACTAACACGGTTTCTGTTTTGGACCCCATTAATAGTGTTATAAAGAGGTTGTGGCGTGTTCTTGTCATTGTCAGCATCTGCAATGTTATGTCTGTGTATTTAGCTCCATTTCTCAAACACTGAGGCGGATAGGCAAATGAAACTTCCATGCACCCATCTGCAATGGCGCATTTTGCCCATTGCTGTCAACCATACTAACCTTGATTTACTTTCCAATCTTAACAATGTTAAGTGTAAAAATGAAGCTCTATTTCTCAAATACTGAGGCCCCTAGGTTATTAAAACTTCATACAGGCATCTTCCATTATGCACCTTGTACTGTTGTGTCAACTGTTACTGAACATGACCTGCAGTAATAAGCCTATATATTAGGAAAGATAGGCCCAAGCAAACAGTGCAGACCCAGATCAGACTGCTCTTGAAGGAGCAGTCTGGTCTGCGTCGTCACTGTTTGCCATTCCATCTGTTCCTTATGGACTTCTTGCTGGGTCATGGAACAAATTTGTTGAAATTTTAGGAAAATTGCTGCAAGTCCTCAAGGTGTCCAATTTTTTTAAAAAAAATTTCCGGTACTTTTCAGGCTTAAGTTTGTGCTTCCTTTTCATGCTTGACAGAGCAATGTTAAGTCTGTGTTTAACTTTGCCTTGAACACTGAGGCCTCTAGGTTGTTGAAACTTCATGCTGTGGGCCATTTATGACCTTTAGTTACTTTTCATGCTGGCTCTGACAGCAGTATTTTGTTTGTGCATTCAGCTCTGTTTCTTGAACACCAGCAGTCGTGATAAAGCCATTCTGCCTTAGCAAACTAAAGTTTTCCTGTTCTTGTTTGTTCTTGGCTGATTTGCCATTTAATGACCCAAATAACACTTGTAAGGTTCTGGTGAGCTCAAAAGTGTACCTAACCACACTTTTCCTGGGCACACTTATACATGTGCTTAACCAGTGTAGGGTACACTCTTTCACCAGACACATAGAAGCAGCAGAAGGGAATGATCATTCCATATCAATTTCTTTTAAAAAAATGTTTCCATACCTGGCTCCAGTTGTTCAAAGCAGTGTTAGCTTAACAAGCTTGTTAGTGGCTAAAATGTTAACTATTCTAGCAAGTAACATATCTAATACTCTGGTATTTATGCTGGAAAAATGTGAGTAGCAAAAAGTAGCTTTTGCAAATGCAAAAGCTACTCACATTTTTTCAGCAAAAATATTAGCAAATTTGCCTTGTTTAATGATCAAACTTTTTAATCATATGTCAACTAATGACATCGCTAGTTTTGAACAATTGGGCCATGTGTGGATCAAAGCGCATTCTAATGCATTTGTTTTGTTTGTATTTGGGTTTAACAGCCTAGTCAAAACTATTTAGGTCATTTTTGAGCCGGTCAGTTTACTAACCCACACTTTACCTGGGCAGACTAATATGTAAGTGGTTAACTAGTACAGTGCACATTCTTTTGCCAGAAACTGACACTTGCCCTTCTTGAATCAGCAGTAGGGATAGAATGACCGTAGAAAAGATTTCATGATCAATCTCCAAGAAAGGCATTTGCATTTGTTACCTGATGTCTGATTGGATAACTTCGAAAATTTGTGACAATATATTCTGAGATATACGGTACTGCAGGAAATCCAACATCACATAATGTCGCTTTTCATTGGCTGGAATTTGGTTTTACGCAGTTCACTTTGCTTGTCACTTTTGTGCAAATGTTTTAACAAAATAAATGAATAAATGCATTAGAATGGGAATAACTATTGAAAATGGTCATTTCACGAGGTAAATCATGCCTTTTACAGTCGCTAAATCCGTTTTGTGGGCTCTGCTGACACGTTGCCATAAAACTAAATTTCCGATCATAAAACTGCCAATTTACCACCTGAAATGACAGTTGTGAGTAGTTATCCCCCCAAATTTACTGATCACCAGTTAGACATGCCTCTGACTGAGCCACCGAGGCAGGCTTTTATCTATTATCAGTCTGCATTATTATTATATTTTGTCTGTGAATTTTCAAATGACCATTGTTAATGTTTCATTAATCAGTGAAATTTTGATTCCTGTCCTGCTGAATAAATTAGTTTATCCACCCTCATTACTAACTTTCAGTTAATTGGATTACTTCATTTATTCCACAGCCCCTGCCCATTGGGGCTTGAAGAAATAAATGGGTTGCATGATGCTTCCACGAAGAGCTAAATCCGACTGCACACGAGTACTGGTAAACCCCTTAGAGAATCTAAGCCTGCCCAGGTAAAGTGGTGCAAGTTGTACTGTCCATGCTTTAAAAAACTCCATTTGTTAAATTGTTCTGATGTCATTTCATCTTAATGTCTGGTAAAAGTCCCACAAAATTGGAAGCAATGTCTCCAGAATCACCTTTATAGTGTTGATGGGGACGTTAAACAGTGTAGATACTGATCAGATGGCTAATAGTTTGTCTCCTGTAAGTAGATACCTCCATATTATAATGGTAAAGCTACTCACCTTGTGTACAGTGGTTATGCTGCTCGTCTTATAAACCAGGGTTCATGGGTCCAATCCGGAGCTTCTCAAGACTTTTGGAAGGGTTTTTAAAGTGAGGTACTGAGTGAGGACCATAGCTGTTGGTGGGAGGTAAAAGTCAAACAGACACACATGCAGGGATTTGTGGGTTTGATTCTGGGCTTCTCCAGACCTTTTGATGAATTTTTGAATGGAGTTCCCATCTCCATATGACCTAAGTTGTTGCTGGGATGTAAAATAATAGCATGTAACCAGGCGCCAGTTGTTCAAAGCATTACTAGCTTAAAAATGCTGTCAGTGGTCAAAATATTAAATGGTCTAGTTCACAAGCTTATACATGTATGTAGATATTTTTGCTGAAAAAAAAATGTAATTTGGAAAACCTGCTCACATTTTCACATAAATATTGCTTGTTTGCCATATTTAAGGATCCGTGTTTGAATGGACATCATAATCTTTCAAAAACTGGAGATGCATAATGAGTAGTATCTCAACAACCCCCACTTTCTAAAGAGAGAAGGTAGTATGTGTGTGTTTTGTAGGTGTGTGAGTGTTTTACATCCCAGCAACAACAGACTTGGGTCATATGGAGATAGAACCTTGGTTTAAAGACCCATCTAAAAGTCTGGAGAAGCCTGGATTCAAACCCATGACCCTTGATTTATGAGCTGAGTAGCTTAACCACTACACCACAGAGGCTTCTAGAAAAGGTAGTCAGCAGGAATATACAAAAATACAGTAAAATTCCACTATTAAGACCACCTAAAATTAAGACAAATTATGCTTTTAAAAGCTTATTTAGAAGATTTCAGGTACATTGTGTTTGCAGCATCCAGTGTGTTCTACTTGGAGACCACCTTTGGGACGGTTCAAAAGTGGTCTTATAGACCAATTTTGAACCGTCCCAAAGGTGGTTTAAATATAGGAATTTTACTGTACCAAATTCTGCTAAAAATATGGTTGTAGACACTATGTGAGTCAGTGGCTGACTTGTATTGGTTTGCTGTCTTAATGAGAAGTCCTAGAAGCCTGGCTGTCCAGGATGCTTGCTGCAGCAACTGTGTTCAAATAAAGAGATGCAGAGGCTGAAAGTCATCTTCACTAGGCATTCCCAGAATGATGTATTATTGTTCTTCTCACAGCTCAGTTAGGAGAATGAAATCTGGCACAGAGGTTATAAATCTTGTTTTCATGCTCACTCACTTGAGCGTTAAATGTCCTACTGATAAATTTTAACAATTTTTGGCATTTTGAAATTTATGAGCAAGACAGATGAACTCCTCTGTTGACGTGGCACAGTTTGATGATTGAAATCTGGCTCCCAGATTATAAAATATTTTTCATGCTCAACTCATTCAACTCCTCATTAATTTTAAAATGGCATTTTAACCAATTTTGTACCGGAAACCCAAAAATGGGTAACTGGCAAACAGTGCAGGCCCAGATCCGACACATCAGAATGCAGCATCTAATCCAGGCCTCCACTGTTTGCTAAAAGTTGTTATTTTTCAAATAAATTTTGAAGAAAACACAACCTGAAACCCCCTACATTTTAAAATGGACTCCAGCTTTATATAAGGAGGAAAATTCCAATTGGAACAAAAAGTATTAAAATTTATGAGCAAGACACTCAAAAATTCACTTAATAGTTTGTTTTTTCCTTTTCATGAGCAGGGCAAATTTTATGCTCAGGTGCGTTGAACATGAAAAATGTTTCATGACATTCCCCCCACCACCACTGAGATGGAAAAAGTAAGAAATTGTTAACAAGGGTATCATTGTATCATATTGTATGGATCTATCAAATTTTTATATGTTCTGTTGATATTTTTTGTTCAAGAAAGTGTAATAAAATAAGTTAGAAAAAAAAAAATTCAAAAGAAATTGCTTGTGTTAAATTTAATTTGATGTCCATGGATAAAGCCAAATTTTTATATGTTCCTTTGGATAGATGGAGATGGATCATGAAATTCTCTCTTTGGTCATTCTGTCCCCATCGCTGATTCAAAGACAGCTGTCAATTTCTTGTGAAAGAATGTCCACTGTACTAGTAAATGGCTTTTGTATAAGCATGCCCAGGAAGTGTGATATGGTAAAGTGACTGGCTCGATACAACCTGACTAGTGATGACTGGGACATTAAACTCAAAACAAACCAAGCAGTTACATGTAATGTGAGCAGTTGTAGTCTTCTCTGAGCACACTGTGCATACCGTAAAAATCCTAATAGTTCGGACACCTTAAGGGCTTGCCGTAATTCTCCTAAACCTTTGACAAATATGTTTCACAATCAGCAAGGAGTCCAAACCAGTGTAGACCCTGGTCAGATGGCTCCTCTAGGAGCAGTCTGATCTGGGTCTTCATTGCTTGCTTAGGCCTATCTGTACCAGTACTTCGGATCATTACAGTAGGCTAACCTGAGCAGGTTTTCTTGTGATGTCATTCAGTTAGGTTTGCCTGTTGGAGTCTGGAGTAGATCTGAGGCCCTCACTGTCATCACAGGTGTGCCTATCTATATAGAAAGGCACAAATTTACATGCTGCCAGCAAAAATTAAACCTCTCCATGCTATTTCAACATGCTACACTCCTCCCTGATTTTCAGCTGTGTTGCACAACTATCTTTTTAAATCCATTGTATGAGGGAAACTCCTAAAGGGGTACCTTGGCAAACAGTGCAGGTGTAGATCAGATGCCGCAGACGTCTGATCAGGGCCTGCACTATTTGCTAACAGAATTTTCTGTCAAAAATAGAACGAGAGCCCAGAGGGCCCTGGTTCGCTCACCTGTGTGTCACTGTCTCGAGTACATTCTATTTTAAGCTCTGGGGGCCATCTTGTTCATCAGCAGAGTGATTTTAGCTTATTTGGTAGGGAGTAACCTAGGCAACATTCCTGTGAACTTTGGATCAAATTGGCGGTAGGGTTTAGGTGGAGTTTCCGTTTGAATCAAATTTACAATATTTTTCAATTTGTAGCTCTGGTGGCCATTTTGTTCATCGGAGTGGGATTGTTTTAGCCTTTTTTTGTAGAGGGTCATCTAAGCAACATTGTCGCAAGGAACCTACATGCTAAATATGTAGGCTGTATCTCAAATACTTCAAAAGTTATGACAAATTAGGTCAAGGTCATGGGTCAAAAGTTTTGAATGGTTGAGAAAACCTTGTCACAAGGAACATACATGCCAAATATGAAGGCGCTATCTCATATGGTTCAAAAGGTATGATAAAGTAGGTCACAGGTCAAGGTCATAGGTCAAATCTTTTTATGAGTGGGAAGCCCTTGTCACAAGGAACCTACATGCCAAATATGAAGGCTCTATCTCAACAGTTTAAAAGTTATGACAAAATAACCTACTGATCTACTTTTTGATTTGACATGACCCATATTCAAACTTAACTGAGATATTGTGCAGGTGATCATTCTGAACAAGTTTTATGATGATTTGACTAAAACTGTGGCCTATAAGAGTGTTCAAAACGTTTTTCTATGATTTGACCTGCTGACCTACTTTTTGACCCGACATGACCCATATTCAAAATTGACCCAGATATTGTCAAGATGATCATTCTGAGTAAGTTTGATGATGATCGTACCAAAACTGGGGCCTCTTATGTGTTCACAAGGTTTTTCAACAATCTGACCTACTGACCTACATACTGACCAGACATGACCCATATTCAAAATTTACCCCAGATACTGTCGAATGATCATTTTGAGCAAGTTGGATGATGATCTGACCAAAACTGTAGCCTCTAGTGTGTTAAGATGGTTTGTCTATAATTTGACCTACTGACCTACTTTTTGACCTAACATGACCCATATTTGAACTATTGTCAAGATAATCATTCTGGGCGAGTTTGATGGTGATCTGACCAAAACTGTGGCCTCTAGTGTGTTCACAAGGTTTTTCTATGATTTGACCTACTGACCTACTTTTTGACCTGACATGACCCTTATGCAAACCTGACCAAGATATTGTCAAGATGATCATTCTGGGCAAGTTTGATGATGATCTGACCATAACGGTAGCCTCTAGTGTGTTCACAAGGTTTTTTCTCTGATTTGACCTACTGACCTACTTTTTGACCCAACATTACCCATATTCGAACTTGACCAAGACATTGTCATGATGATCATTCTGGGCATGTTTGATGATGATTGGACCAAAACTGTGGCCGCCAGTGTATTCACAAGGTTTTTCTATGATTCGACCTACTGACTTACTTATGGCCTGACATGACCCATATTCAAACGTGACCAAGATATTATCAAGATGATCATTCTGAGCAAGTTTAATGATGATTTGACCAAACCTGTGGCCTCTAGTGTGTTCAGAAGGTTTTTCTATGATTTGACCTACTGACCTACTTTTTGACCAGACAACACTGATATTTGAACTCGACTGAGACATTGTCAAGATCATTCTGGACAAGTCTGATGCTGTTCGGACCAAAACTGTGTCCTCTAGTGTGTTCACAAGGTTTTACTCTGATTTGACCTACTGACTTACTTTTTGACCCGAAATGACCTATGTTCGAACTTGAACGGCATATTGTCAAGATAATCATTCTGGGCAAGTTTGATGATGAGAGGACCAAAACTGTGGCCTCTAGTGTACTAGTTTTTTCTTTGATTTGAGCTACTGACCTACTTTGTGACCCGACATGACCCATATTCGAACTTGACCCAGATATTGTTAAGACGATCATTCTGAGCAAGTTTGATGATGCTCTGACCAAAACTGTGGCCTCTAAGAGTGTTCACAAGGTTTTTCTATGATTTGACCTGACATAACCCATATTCGAACTTGACCGAGATATTGTCAAGATGATCATTCTGAGCAAGTTTGATGACGATCGGACCAAAACTTTGGCCTCTAGAGTGTTCACAAGGTTTTTTTTTATGATTTGACCTACTGGCCTCATTTTTGACTGGACATGACCCATTTTCATAATTGAACAAAGGAACCAAGGTCTTATGATGGTTTAAGTTGTGTGCAAGTTTGGTTACAATCAAATCATAAATGAAACGGCTATTGTGCAGATAAGACCAAAGTAGGCAATTTGTGCCCTTTCAGGGGCCATAACTCCGGAAGAGATTATGCGATATTGGTGGTACAACAAAGGAACCAAGATCCTATAGTGCTTCAGGTTGTGTGTAAATTTGGTTAAGTGTGTGAATTCGGGTTTAACGTCGCTTTCAACAATTTTTCAGTCATATCACGGCGGTGTCTGGTTGCGACAGAGAGCTCAATGCTCACGTTTATAGTGCTGCCTCACTGAAGTATCATGTCCCAGACACATTACATGATACCACACCCAGTCACATTATCCTGACACTGGATCGACCAGTCCTAGCTCTACCCGTAAATCTGAGTGCCAAACGAGGAGCAGCTAGTACCATTTTTAACGACTTGGTATGTCGCGGCCCGGGATCGAACCCGAGACCTCCCGTTCCCCGGAGCGGACACTCTACCAACTGAGCTATCGAGGCCGGTACAAAACAGCTATGCAGACAAGACCAAAACAGCCAATTTTTGCCCTTTCAGGGGCCATAACTTTAGTACCATTGATGTGATATGCCTGGTTCAAGAAAGGAACCAAGATCTTGTGGTGGTACAAATTGTGTGTAAGTTTGGTTAAAATCAAATGATAAATGAAACAGCTATTGTACAGACAATACCAAAAAAGGAAATTTTTGCCTTTTCAGGAGCCATAACTCTGGTACCCATGATGGGATGTGGCTGGTTCAAGAAAGAAACCAGGATTTTGTGGTGGTACAAATTGTGTGCAAGTTTAGTTAAAATCAAATCATAAATGAAACAGCTTTCATGCAGACAAGATCAAAATAGGCAAATTTTGCCCTTTCAGGGGCCGTAACTCTGTAACACATGATGGGATATGGTTGGTTCAAGAAAGGAACCCAGATCTCATGGTGGTACAAGTTGTGTGCAAGTCTGGTTAAAATCAAATCATGAATGAAGATGCTATCGTGCGGATAAGAAATTGTTTACACATGGACGCATGGACAGAAGAAATGTGATCACAAAAGCTCTCCTTGTGACAGGTGAGCTAATAAACACGGAAAAATAGGCCTGACGTATATGACAAATGGACTTGTCCAACATAAGGCAATGGAAGAATCCACTAGCATACAATGGATTAACCATGGTTTCAGAAGCAGAATGGAAAACAGTATAAACAGTATAGATACTGATCAGCTGGTTTCTGAGAAGTTAGCTGATTTTGTTTGTTTGATTTGAGGTTTAACGTCCCCGTCAACACTGTAAAGGTCATTTTGGAGACGTCGCTTCCAATTTTGTGGGACTTTTACCCGACACTGAGATGAAATGACATCTCAAGCCCTGTCGTCCAATGAAACCAATAGGGTTTATTAGCATAGACGGTCCGCCTCGCACCGCGGTTCCTGGACAGGCTTAGATCCTCTAAGCGGTTTACCAGTACTAGTGTGCGGCCGGATTCAGCTCTGCGTGGAAGCATCGTGCAGCCCATATATTTCTTCAAGCCCCTATGGGCGGGGGCGAGAGAAGTTAGCTGATCTGGAGCTATACTGTTTTCCTAAATCCTATATCTGGTGTCAGCATAGTGAGGATTAAGTTTAGGTACCGGTACTTGTCTTTCAAACCAGGGGTTATGACTCGGTTCCTTGCCCCACCAGTATACAAAAGAGATGCCAAGTCTTGAAATGGCCCTGCACTTGTAATTAAACATGCATAGAAAAATCGACTGCCGTAATGATCCTAAGTAATGGGGCAGATCGGCTATGGTTCATAACTTCAATATCATAGACGTGTCTATCTTGAGTGATTAACTGTTTCCTCCAAGGGGAATGGGAACACCTGGCAGATTTTTCTGCCATTTTTCAAAGGGAGACAATTTTCGGGACTTCCTGTTTGTTTTTCTATAAGCCCTGTCCCACTGAAAAAGGGGTCTACTCTTAAAAGAAAGAATTTGCTCCTTGGGAGCAAATTCTTTCCTTTAAGAGTTGATCCCTATTGAAATGGGAGACAAAACTAGAACTGTCAGAGGATCTGACTATACCTCCACTTAAGCGCATTTTTGTCGCGCCTGCTATTAGCATGGTGCGATATAGGTGCCAGGTTTTCCATCCGTTCGTCCGTCCGTTTGTCAAAGCGTCAACATTTGCGACCACCCTTGCGTTCACCCTAAGGTTCAAGTTTATTTCTCAACAACTATAAGAGCTTCATTTATGATACTTGGTACAAACTTGTATCACAGGATGACAATTTACATGCAAGCAACCATATTTGACCTTGACCTACATTTCCTGGGTAATGTCTGGGTGACTTCGTAAAATATTGCGACCACCCTAGTGTTCACCCTAAGGTTCAAGTTTATTTCTCAACAACTATAAGAGCTTCATTTATTTATGATACTTGGTACAAACTTGTATCACGGGATGACAACTTACATGCAAGCAACCATATTTGACCTAGACCTACATTTCCTGGGTCACTGACTTCGTAAAATATTGCGACCACCCTAGCGTTCACCCTAAGGTTCAAGTTTATTTCTCAACAACTATAAGAGCTTCAAGAGTTTGGTACAAACTTGTATCACGGGATGACAACTTACATGCAAGCAACCATATTTGACCTTGACCTACATTTCATGGGTCACTGACTTTGTAAAATATTGCGACCACCCTAGCGTTCACCCTAAGGTTCAAGTTTATTTCTCAACAACTATAAGAGCTTCATTTATGATACTTGGTACAAACTTGTATCATGGGATCACAACATACATGCAAGCAACCATATTTGACCTTGACCTACATTTCATGGTTCACTGACTTTGTAAAATAATTTGACCACCCTAGCATTCACCCTAATGGTCACGTTTATATCTCATGAACTATGGATTCATTAATGATATTTGGTACAAGCTTGAATCTGGGGATGGCAATGTAAATGCAAGCATCCACATTTGACCTTGACCTAAATTTCATGGTTCACTGACTTTGTAAAATATTGCGACCACCCTAGCGTTCACCCAAATGGTCAAGTTAATTTCTCAAGAACTATAAGAGCTTCATTAATGATACTTGGTACAAACTTGTATCTGGAGATGGAAACTTAAATGCAAGCATCCATATTTGACCTTGACCTACATTTTATGGTTCACTATCTTTGTTAAATATTGCAACCACCCTAGCGTTCACCCTAATGGTCAAGTTCATTTCTCAAGAACTATTAGAGATTCATTAATGATACTTAGTACAAGCTTTCATTTAAGAATGGCAACTTTTATGCAAGCATCTATGTTTGACCTTGGCCTAGATATCATGGTTTGATGACTTTGCACCCCCACACGCGCGACATAGCCTTTGGCGGAATTCTTGTTACAGAAATACAACTCTTGATCACCATTCAGAAAGCCCAGTGTCTCTTGCATTATATTAAAAGCTGCGTCTCCTTACAACCGGTTGTCAGGAGCATTTTTCCTGTGTAAAATGCTCCTGACAACCAGTTGTCAGGAGCATTTTGCTGTCAAAAATGCTCCTGACAACCAGCAATATTTTTCCAATAAAAGCCTGCTATATTAGCATTATTTTGGTTACTTAACCCAGTATTTTAAGTTTCTTGATACATACATATTTAATATTTTTTGTCTTCTTTGGTATTTTAACATAACTACTGGATTGAAAATAAAAGAGAAACAAGAGGACCAAGCTGGTCCTGTATCGCTCACCTGAGCTAACAGATTCAAAGTTTCAGGAAGTGCCAACCTCTACTGAAGGATTTATGGGAGGGCATGGTGATGACAGGGTAAGCATTTTCTGCAAATCAAGTAGAATGTAACTCTATGATAAATAGGTTGACCTCACCGGCTTTCAAACTCATTCAAGCTTTTATTCCTGACTTGCTAAGAAGATCCGATATAAACTGAAGGGGTATGGTGATGACAAGTTCAAAAATAAGCAATTCACTGCTGCAATCAAAGGGATGTTACTCTGTGACAAATAGGCAAACCTCACAAGTTTTCAAACTACTCCGAGCTTTTCTGCTTGACTTATTTGTTTGTAAATTTCATGAAGATCTGAACAAAACTGAAGGGGCAGCAGTACTAACAAGGTCGAAAATAGGCATTTTTAAGCAATCAAAGGCACGTAACTCTATCATAAATGTGCCGACTTGGCCAGTATTCAAACTCATCCAAGGTTTTATTCCCATCCACCTTACATAGTTTCAGAAAGATCCGATTCAAAACTGAAGGGGCTACGGTGATGACAAGGTCAAAATGATGACAAGGTCAAAATTTGGCATTTTTAGCAATCAAAGGAATGTTACTCTAAGATAAATGGGCCGACTTGGCCAGTTTTCGAACTCATCCGAGGTTTCATCGCCAGTCACCTAACATATAAGTTTCAGAAAAATCCGATCAAAACTGAAGGGCTACGGTGATGACAAGGTCATAATTCAACATTTTCAGCCATCAAAGGGACATAACTCTACAATAAATGGGCTGACTTGGCCTGTTTTCGAACTGATCCGAGATTTTATCCCCAGCCACCTTACATATAAGTTTCAGAAAGATCCGATCAAAACCGAAGGGGCTATGGTGATGACAAGGTCAAAAATTGGCATTTTCAGCAATCAAAGGGACGTAAATCTATGATAAATGGGCCAACTTGGCCGGTATTCAAACTCATCCTAGGTTTTATCCCCAGTCACCTTACATATAAGTTTCAGAAAAATACGTCAAAACTGAAGGGGCTACGGTGATGACAAGGTAAAAAATCGGCATTTTCAGCTATCAAAGGGACATAACTACATGTATATGGTAAATGGGGCGACTTGGCAGGTTTTCGAACTCATCTGAGGTTTTTATCCCCAGCCACCTTACATATAAGTTTCAGAAAAATACGATCAAAACTGAAGGGGCTACAGTGATGACAAGGTCAAAAATCAACATTTTCAGCAATCAAAGGGACCTAACTCTATGATAAATAGGCCACTGTGGCCGGTATTCGAACTCATCCAAGGTTTTATCCCCAGCCACTTTACATATAAGTTTCAGAAAGATCCGATCAAAACTGAAGGGGCTACAGTGATGACAAGGTCAAAAATCAACATTTTCAGCAATCAAAGGGACCTAACTCTATGATAAATAGGCCACCGTGGCCGGTATTCGAACTCATCCAAGGTTTTATCCCCAGCCACTTTACATATAAGTTTCAGAAAGATCCAATCAAAACTGAAAGGGCTACGGTGATGACAAGGTCAAAAATTGGTATTTTCAGCAATCAAAGGGACGTTACTCTGTGATAAATGGACCAACTTGGCTGGTTTTCGAACTCATCTGAGATTTTATCACCAGCCACGTTACATATAAGTTTCAGAAAGATTCGATCAAAACTGAAAGGGCTACGGTGATGACAAGGTCAAAAATCAGCATTTTCAGCAATCAAAGCGACGTAACTCTATGATAAATAGGCCAACTTGGCCGGTATTCGAACTTATTATGGGTTTTATCCCCAGTCACCTTACATATAAGTTTCAGATTGATCCGATCAAAACTGAAGGGGCTACGTTGATGACAAGGTCAACAAGAGGACCAAGCTAGCTTGGTCCTGTATCGCTCACCTGAGCTAACAAATTCAAAGTTTAAGGAAATGCCAACCTTTCCTGAAGGCTTTATGGGAGGACATGGTGATGACAGGGTAAGCATTTTCTGCAAATCAAGTAGAATGTAACTCTATGATAAACAGGCTGACCTCACCGGTTCGAACTCATTCAAGCTTTTATTCCTGACTTTCTAAGAAGATCCGATCTAAACTGAAGTGGCTATGGTGATGACAAGTTCAAAAACAAGAGTTTTCAAACTCCATCAAGCTTTCTGCCTGACTTTCTTGTTTGTAAGTTTCATGAAGATCCGTTCAAAACTGAAGGGGCAGCAGTGATGACAAGGTCGAAAATAGGCATTTTCAGCAATCAAAGGCACTCTATGATAAATGTGCCGACTTGGCTGGTATTCGAACTCATCTGAGGTTTTATCCCCAGCCACCTTACATATAAGTTTCAGAAAGATACGATTAAAACTGAAGGGGCTACAGTGATGACAAGGTCAAAAATCGGCATTTTCAGCAATCAAAGGGATGTAACTGTATGATAAATGGGTCGACTTGGCCGGTTTTCGAACTCTTCCAAGGTTTTATCCCCAGCCACTTTACATATAAGTTTCAGAAAGATCGGATCACGACTGAAGGGGCTACCGTGATAACAAGGTAAAAAATCGCCATTTTCAGCAATTAAAGGGGCATAACTCTATGATAAATAGGCCGACTTGCCAGCAATCAAAGGGACGTAACTCTATGATAAATGGGCCTACTTGGCCGGTTTTCGAACTCATCCAAGGTTTTATCCCCAGCCACCTTACATATAAGTTTCAGAAAGATCCGATCAAAACTGGAGGGGCTACCGTGATGACAAGGTCAAAAATCGGCATTTTCAGCAATCAAAGGGCATAAGTCTATGAAAAATGGGCTGACTTGGCCGGTTTTAGAACTCATCCGAGGTTTTATCCCCAGCCACCTTACATATAAGTTTCAGAAAGATACAATCAAAACTGAAGGGGCTACCTTGATGACAAGGTCAAAAATCGGCATTTTCAGCAATCAAAGTGATGTAACTCTATGATAAATGGGCCGACTTGGCCAGTTTTCGAACTCATCCGAGTTTTTATCCCCAGCCACCTTACATATAAGTTTCAGAAAGATAGGATCAAAACTGAAGGGGCTACAGTGATGACAAGGTCAAAAATCGGCATTTTCAGCAATCAAAGGGATGTAACAGTATGATAAATGGGTCGACTTGGCCGGTTTTCGAACTCTTCCAAGGTTTTATCCCAAGCCACCTTACATATAAGTTTCAGAAAGATCGGATCACAACTGAAGGGGCTACCGTGATAACAAGGTCAAAAATCGGCATTTTCAGCAATTAAAGGGGCGTAACTCTATGATAAATGGGCCCGACTTGCCAATTTTTCGAACTCATCCGAGGTTTTATCCCCAGCCACCTTACATATAAGTTTCAGAAAGATCCGATCAAAACTGAAGGGGCTACCTTGATGACAAGGTCGAAAGTCGGCGTTTTTCAGCAATCAAAGGGATGTTACTCTATGATAAATGGGCCGACTTGGCCGGTATTCAGACTTATCCGAGTTTTTATCCTCAGCTACCTTACATATAAGTTTAAAAAAGATCTGATCAAAACCGAAGGGGCTATGGTGATGACAAGGTCAAAAATCGGCATTTTCAGCAATCAAAGGGACGTAACTCTATGATAAATGGGCCTACTTGGCCGGTTTGGAACTCATCCAAGGTTTTATCCCCAGCCACCTTACATATAAGTTTCAAAAAGATCCGATCAAAACTGAAGGGGCTACCGTGATGACAAGGTCAAAAATCGGCATTTTCAGCAATCAAAGGGACGTAAGTCTATGAAAAATGGGCTGACTTGGCCGGTTTTCGAACTCATCCGAGGTTTTATCCCCAGCCACCTTACATATAAGTTTCAGAAAGATCTGATCAAAACTGAAGGGGCTACCGTGATGACAAAGTCAAAAATCGGCATTTTCAGCAATCAAAGGGATGTAACTCTATGATAAATGGGCCGACTTGGCCGGTTTTCAAACTGATCCGAGTTTTTATCCCTAGCCACCTTACATATAAGTTTCAGGAAGATCTGATCAAAACTGAAGGCGCTACGGTGATGACAAGCATTTTCCCATAGTAAGTCTATGGGACCTTGTGGTTGCCATAGGAACCAAAGTTTTAGAGCGATTTCGAAAAAAAGTTTATGTCATCAATGCCCCACCAGAGGCATGCTACAGATGAGAAATGATTGAGATCAGCCTGCAGGATACAGAGATATAGCTGCTCAAAAGTGTGGACGGACGACGGAGGACCCACTATACTATAAGCTCCCCTGGAGCCTTCGGCCCAGGTGAGCTAAAAACCGACATTTTCAGCCATCAAAGGGACATAACTATATAGTAAATGGGGCGACTTGGCCGGATTTCGAACTCATCCGAGGTTTTATCCCCAGCCATGTTACATATAAGTTTCAGAAAGATCTGATAACAAGAGGCTCAATGAGCCTAAACCGCTCACCTGAGGAACTTAAGTTTTAACAATTCACAGACTTGACTACTAAATCTGCTAATAGAATCCAGCCCATTGACCCTTACAGGATATAAGTCATCATTATTGCATTGTATTCCAAGTTTGAGACTTCTAGCTTCTATAGTTCCTGAGAAATCTTTGACGAAAATTTAAAGTAGAAGTAAAACAAAGATCAGGAATTGATACAATTAACTTACTCCACCCATAAAAGACACCAAAGGGAAAGAAATACAAACATTAAGCGACCAGACCATAATGGAAACCTAAACAAAGGAAGGCCATAAGGACAGTTACTTTCCCACAAAATGGCCATATGGCCATCCAAAACCAAAAGACACAAGTGATACACACAGTAAGTAACAAACAACAACATAAATAAATCGCCACAGAAGAGCCGCCTTGGAACGGTCAGTGGAAGATTTCCACTGGGGGGCTTAAATCGATTTTACGTGGCCACAATCCTCGCCCTTACTTCCGTCGCGATTTAGACAAATAATTTGTTCAGTCCGCATGAAGGCCTCCTAACTCATCAGTGCAACATCTCCGTGAACACAAAAATCAAAGAACCACGGAGGTGAGACAACGGTGAGGACTCGACAGCAAGAAACCACAGAAATGCTGGAGCAAAAGAAAACCAACAGTTAGACTCCGATGAGCCCAACCAGAGACAGAGCATCAGGCCTCAACCAACATTATCTCTCTAATTTTCAATAAGCCTTTACGTTGGAGCCGTCATAGAATCTGAGGCCTGACCCACCGGCGTGCAATTAAAGAGGGAAGCAAAGTTGCCAACCGTGATTGGGTTAACTACCATGCATGCAGTCTGTCGTATAATATCCATGTTGTACCCAATCTTTTTATATCGAAGAATGATTTTACGAAATTGGGTGCTGAAGTCTTTGCGGTTATATATTTTTCTGAATTTATATACTAAGTCACCATAAAATTCGGGTTAACATTGATCAAAATGGAGAGAAAGAAGAATGAAAGAACAGATGAACAAATAAGCTGAGAAAGCCCAATGTCTCTTACACAAAATAAGTCATCATTATTCTATTGAATACCAAATTTGATGCTTCTAGCTTTTATAGTTCCTGAGAAATCTTTGATTAAAAATTTAACATTGGTCTATTATCTCTATATGGAGAGAAAGAAGAATGAAGGAACAAATGAACCAGACTAGCTCCAAAACCTAATGCAGCCTTTCCCCTTGCCCAATGGTGCTACACATAAAATTTAAACAAGATTGGTCGACTGCCTTCTGAGATATGCTTCATTGAAAGTGTGGACGACGGATGGACGGACGACAGACGACGGACTCCGGAGCCTTGGTATACTATCAGCTCACTGGAGCCTTTGGCTCAGGTGAGCTAAAAATTCAAGTCGCTATTTCTGTCACAACAATTTCCCTACGTTAAGTCTATGGGCAAATATTTTTGTCTCTCAAGGTCACGTAACTCCGAGGTCAATATTCCGATTCAGCCCAAAATCGAACTTAACCGAGATTTTATGCCTGTCCTCGTTACCTGCAAGTTTGAAGCTGATATGAATAAAAATAAAGTTGCTATCGTGGTCACAACGTATTTTTTTATGCTCAAGGGCAGGTAACTCCAAGGCAAATATTCCGATTCGGCCCAAAATCGAACTTAACCGAGATTTTATGTCTGTCCTCGTTACCTGCAAGTTTGAAGCTGATCTGAAAAAAATTCAAGTCGCTATCCTAGTCCCTAATTAAGTCTATGGGCAATTTTTTTGTCGCTCAAGGTCACGTAACTCCGAGGTCAATATTCCGATTCGGCCCAAAATCGAACTTAACCGAGATTTTATGCCTGTCCTCGTTACCTGCAAGTTTGAAGCTGATATGAATAAAAATAAAGTTGCTATCGTGGTCACAACGTATGCTTTTATGCTCAAGGGCAGGTAACTCCAAGGCAAATAATCCGATTCGGCCCAAAATCGAACTTAACCGAGATTTTATGTCTGTCCTCGTTACCTGCAAGTTTGAAGCTGATCTGAAAAAAATTCAAGTCGCTATCGTAGTCACAACATTTTCCCTATGTAAAGTCTATGGGCAAATTTTTTGTCGCTCAAGGTCATGTAACTCCGAGGTCAATATTCCGATTCGAACTTAACTGAGATTTTATGCCTGTCCACGTTACCTGCAAGTTTGAAGCTGATCTGAATAAAAATAAAGTTGCTATCGTGGTCACAACGTATTTTTTTATGCTCAAGGGCAGGTAACTCCAAGGCATATAATCCGATTCGGCCCAAAATCTAACTTAACCGAGATTTTATGTCTGTCCTCGTTACCTGCAAGTTTGAAGCTGATCTGAATAAAAATAAAGTTGCTATCGTGGTCACAACGTATTTTTTCATGCTCAAGGGCAGGTAACTCCAAGGCAAATAATCCGATTCGGCCCAAAATCGAACTTAACCGTGATTTTATGTCTGTCCTCCGTACCTGCAAGTTTGAAGCTGATCTAAAAAAAATTCAAGTCGCTATCGTAGTCTCAACATTTTCCCTATGTTAAGTCTATGGGCAAATTTTTTGTCGCTCAAGGTCACGTAACTCCGAGGTCAATATTCCGATTCTGCCCAAAATCGAACTTAACCGAGATTTTACGCCTGTCCTTATTATCTGCAAGAATGAAGTCGATCAGAAAAAAATTGACGGAGCTAGAGTGATGACAAGCTTTTTCCTATGGGAAAAATAGTCTATGGGAGCTATATGTTGCCATGGTAACCAGAGTTCCACTCAGATCTGCATGAAAACCTTATGCAGTCTTTCCACTTGCCCAATAATGTTACATATGAAATTTGATCAAAGTCGGCCAAGTAGTCTTCAAGATATACATTTTTGAAATTCACATTAACCCTTATGCAAAAATGCACAAGGGCAGGTAACTTCTAAGTGTATGATCCGATTCTGCCAATTATCGAACTTGACCGAGATTTCATGGCTGTGCTGGTTATCTGTAAGAATGAAGCCAATCCGAACAAAATTGAAGCAGCTACAGTGATGACAACATTTTCCCCATGTTAAGTCGATAGGCAATTTTTCGGGCGCTCAAGGGGACGTAACTCTTGAGTGAATTATCTGATTCGGCCCAAAATCGAACTTGACCGAGATTTTATGCATGTACTGGTTATCTGCAAGAATGAAGTCGATCAGAAAAAAATTGACGGAGCTAGAGTGATGACAAGCTTTTTCCTATGTGAAGTCTATGGGAGCTAGATGTTGCCATGGCAACCAGACTTCCACTCAGATCTGCCTGAAAACCTAATGAAGCCTTTCCACTTGCCCAATAATGTGACACATGAAATTTGATCAAAGTTGGCCAAGTAGTCTTTAAGATATACATTTTTGAAATTCCCATTAACCCTAATGCAAAAACACACAAGGGCAGGTAACTCCTAAGTGAATGATCCGATTCTGCCAGTTATCGAACTTGACCGAGATTTCATGGCTGTGCTGGTTATCTGCAAGAATAAAGCCAATCTGAAAATAATTGAAGCAGCTACGGTGATGACAACATTCTCCCCATGTTAAGTCAATAGGCAATTTTTTCAACGCTCAAGGGCACGTAACTCCTGAGTGTATGATCCAATTCTGCCAATTATCGAACTTGACCGAGATTTCATGGCTGTGCTGGTTATCTGTAAGAATGAAGCCAATCCGAACAAAATTGAAGCAGCTACAGTGATGACAACATTTTCCCCATGTTAAGTCGATAGGCAATTTTTCGGGCGCTCAAGGGGGCGTAACTCTTGAGTGAATTATCTGATTCGGCCCAAAATCGAACTTGACCGAGATTTTATGCCTGTACTGGTTATCTGCAAGAATGAAGTCGATCAGAAAAAAATTGACGGAGCTAGAGTGATGACAAGCTTTTTCCGATGTGAAGTCTATGGGAGCAAGATGTTGCCATGGCAACCAGAGTTCCACTCAGATCTGCCTGAAAACCTAATGAAGCCTTTCCACTTGCCCAATAATGCGACACATGAATTTGATCAAAGTTGGCCAAGTAGTCTTTAAGATATACATTTTTGAAATTCCAATTAACCCTAATGCAAAAACACACAAGGGCAGGTAACTCCTAAGTGAATGATCCGATTCTGCCAGTTATCGAACTTGACCGAGATTTCATGGCTGTGCTGTTTATCTGCAAGAATAAAGCCAATCTGAAAATAATTGAAGCAGCTACGGTGATGACAACATTCTCCCCATGTTAAGTCAATAGGCAATTTTTAACCCAAATGCAAAAACACACAAGGGCAGGTAACTCCTAAGTGAATGATCCGATTCTGCCAGTTATCGAACTTGACCGAGATTTCATGGCTGTGCTGGTTATCTGCAAGAATAAAGCCAATCTGAAAATAATTGAAGCAGCTACGGTGATGACAACATTCTCCCCATGTTAAGTCAATAGGCAATTTTTTCAACGCTCAAGGGCACGTAACTCCTGAGTGAATAATCCGATTCAGCCTAAAATCGAACTTGATCGAGATTTCATGCCTGTCCTCGCTATCTGCAAGAATTAAGTCGATCAGAAAAAAATTGACGGAGCTAGAGTGATGACAAGCTTTTTCCTATGTTTAGCCTATGGGAGCTCTTTGTTGCTGTGGCAACCAGAGTTCTCATCCGATCTGCATGAAAACCTAATACAGCCTTTCCCCCTATCTGACGATGGTTCATATGAAATTTGATCAAGGCCGGCCCACTGGTTCCAGAGATATACTTCGTTGAAAGTGTGGACGACGGCTCGTGGTATACTAATACCTCACATCGAGGCTTTAGTGCGAAACTATTCTATCTGCGTTTTTCATAATTTTACAGGAGAAGGAAAAAACTGAAATTCTTTACTGCTTTGTCTCCTATAACAATTCTGAAAGAGTGTTTGAGTTTAAAATGTGTATTGTAAACATTGTGGACAGTTTTTATTGAAAATATCTAAAAAATAGAAAAAATCATCACATGGACTAGTTACGCGCTGAAATTGAACATTTATGGCCATAATGTTTAGTGCGAAACTAGTCTATCTTATGGAAAAAGCTTGTTTTGAAGCAGTTTGAAGCCAAACTAGAAATGCGTCCATAGGACACGGATGCCCCCGCCCGAAAATATGTCTATGTTCGTATTCATCCATAGAAAGTTATTGACAGTGTTTTAGTTTTGGACCCTTTTTATGCCATTTGACCTCCAAGTATGACCTTGGAGGTACAGATCTGGGTTTGCACGTGACACATTGTCTCATGATGGTTAACATTTCTTCAAAATAATTTCAAAATCCATCCAAAAATAAGTAAGTTATTGGCTGCGGTTAAGTTTCGGACCCTTTTTTTTACCTTTGACCTCCAAGTATGACCTTGACCTTGGAGGTACAGACCTGGATTTTGCATGTGACACATCGACTCATGGTGGTTAACATTTCTACAAAGTAATTTCAAAATCCATCCAGAAATAAGAAAGTTAATGACTGCGTTTAAGTTTCGGACCCTTTTTTTGACCTTTGACCTCCAAGTATGACCTTGACCTTGGAGGTACGGACCTGGGTTTTGAATGTGACACATCGACTCATGATGGTTAACATTTCTACAAAGTAATTTCAAAATCCATCCAGAAATAAGAAAGTTATTGACTGCGTTTAAGTTTCGGACCATTTTTTTTTACCTTTGACCTCCAAGTATGCATGTGACACATCGACTCATGGTGGTTAACATTTCTACGGAATAATTTCAAAATCCATCCAGAAATAAGAAAGTTAATGACTGCGTTTAAGTTTCGGACCCTTTTTTTGACCTTTGACCTCCAAGTATGACCTTGACCTTGGAGGTACGGACCTGGGTTTTGAATGTGACACATCGACTCATGATGGTTAACATTTCTACAAAGTAATTTCAAAATCCATCCAGAAATAAGAAAGTTATTGACTGCGTTTAAGTTTCGGACCATTTTTTTGACCTTTGACCTCCAAGTATGACCTTGACCTTGGAGGTATGGACCTGGGTTTTGAATGTGACACATCGACTCATGATGGTTAACATTTCTACAAAGTAATTTCAAAATCCATTTAGAAATAAGAAATTTATTGACTGCGTTTAAGTTTCGGACCCTTTTTTTGACCTTTGACCTCCAAGTATGACCTTGACCTTGGAGGTATGGACCTGGGTTTTGCACGTGACATGTCGTCTCATGATGGTTAACATTTCTGCCGAGTAATTTTAAAATCCATCCAGAAATAAGGAAGTTATTGACTGCGTTTAAGTTTCGGACGCACGGACGGACGCACGGACGGACGGACGGACGGACGAACGGACGGACAGGGGCAACGCTATATGCCCTTTCCACCATTCTTCGAATGGCGGGGGCATAAAAAGTGTTACATTAAGTAGAAAGTGAATTTTTAATTATGATGCAATTATTTGTTTCAGCAGAAACTTAAAAAATAGTTTTTATTCTCACATCAGATGTACAATTATACCATAGAATGACTGAGAGTTGTTAAAGACATATCAACCATTGATGATCATTTTGAATTAAGGGAGAAAATGCCATTGCATTTTACTTCTCTTGCATAAAAAATGAAGTTTAATTATAAGAATTTATTAGGAAGCATGGATATCAGTTATTCTTATCCCTTTATCTATCTACCTGCACACGAGTACTTGTCAACCGCTTAGACGCTAAGCCTGCCCAGGCAAAGCAGTGCGCGTTGGACCATCCATGCTTATACCACTTTTGGTTTATTTGGGGGGCAGGGCTTGAGATGTCATTTCATCTCAATGTCCAACAAAAGTCCAACAAAATTGGAAGCAATGTCTCCAAAATTACCTTTACAGTGTTGACGGGGACGTTAAACCTCAAATCAAATAAACTATCTATAATTTCGACAGCTCTGATACTTTTGAGATAATAATCAAGGTTCTATACCATGGTACACATGTCATGTGCAAGAACCACAACTCCTTTGAGGTATGATGATGTCACCCCTTTGAGGTATGATGCTGTCACATGGTACCAAAGTAGACGAGGAGGAGAAGGTGTGCAAAATGTGCAGGAACCAGAACTCCAGATGCCAGAGTATTTTAGTTATCTCCCATGACAACATAACCATAGCTTCCACATACTTTAGAGATTTATTGATGACACTTGGTAAGATTATACTCAAGGTTAAGATGGCATGTCATTAGCCAGAACCAAACTCTGGCTGTCATTGTATTGTAGTCTGTTACCTTGGCAATACTGTTACCTTGGCAATAGTATCTTGTGATAACTATAACTTCAATCCCTTTGATTAGTAATGATGGTTCTTAGTAGATATAAGAAGGCATGTCATGTGCAGAAATCACCAATTTGGGTGCAATTGTATTTTAGTTAGTTAGTTGATGAAACTGAGTACAGTTTTACATGATGTTAAGAAGGTGTGTCATGAGCAAGAACCACAACTCTAGGTGCCATGGACTTGTGATTATCTGCCCTGACAGTATAGCATTATAATGGCCATAACTGCAACAACCTATATTGGTGGTACTTGGTATTGTTGTACACAAGTTTGAGAAGGCATGTCAGACCCATAGCTGTAAGTGCCGCATTATGTTAATTATCTTCCCTGCCATACTTGTGGTCCCCAAAGCACTAACACCCTTTAAAATGTTGATGATGCTTGGTACAACTGTACACCATGTTGACACAGCATGTTATGAGCAAGAGCCACAACTCAGTGGGTGCAACTGTAATTGTGATCTCCATAACTTGACCCCCATTTTGGGTCAGTTGTTTATCAATTGACCCAAATTGACACAAAATCTCTTTCAGTGCTGGAGTCCACGTGACTATTACTTATTTGGGGAAACCCAGGTTATTAATTGAAAATAGTTACACTATTCTCATCAAATTTAGGTCGGAGTGTTGCATAAGAGGTTATCAATAGAATCTGATTGGGCTTGGCAAACAGAATGGACCCAGATCAGATGCGGCAGAACTCGGCGTCTGATCAGAAGCTACACTGTTCGCTTGAAATACTGGTATTTAAGGGTCTCTGGTCGGGCCTATCGGAGTCTAACTGTTGGTTTTCTTTTGCTCCAACATTTCAGTAATTTCTTGGAGTCCTAGCCTTTGTTTCATCTCTGTGGTTGTTTGATTTTTGTGTTCTCGGAGATGTTGCACTGATGAGTTAGGAAGCCTTCATGTGGACTGAACAAATTATTTGTTTAAATTGCGAAGGAAGTAAGGGTGAGGATTGCAGTCTCATAAAATCAACCATTCCAATGCGGTTCTTCTGTTGCGGTTTATTTTTTTTATAGTTTGTCTTTGAATATGTATATCGCTCATATTTTTGGGGGGTTTTGGATAGCCAATGAAAGTAACTGTCCTTTTGACTTTCTGCTATTGATGTTTCCATTAGGGTCTAGTCATTTCATGTTTGTGTTTCCTTCCCTTTGGTGTCTCTGATGGTAGGTGTGGCTTAATTGTATCGATTCGTAATCATTGCCTTCACTTCTATTTATAAGTTTCAATTCAGGACCTTCAATCAATCAGTGCTGTCTAATTAACCTTTAAGATGCCAAGAAAAAACTGCATCTGAAAATGTTTTCTGTTTATGTTGTCTGCTTAATATTATTGCCAACTTTTCACACCTATCTTTTGCATGTAGGCAAACAAAGTGGGTGCAGATCAAACTGCTCCTAGGATAGCTGTCTGATCTTGGTTCACATTGTCTGCAACAGTAACTTTTAAAGTACCAGCAGACAACAAAGCAGACAACAATTTTTGTGATTGGGTTAAAGTTGCGTGTCCTCTGGAATCACCATTTTCCGGATGCAGCCGAAAAAAGCAGGAGCCCATTGAATGGACCTTATCCGGTGACTAACAGACAATATGGAACATAAACGTGTGGGCTATATTTAGATTGGAAAATCCATAGTTTGCCCCCACCCCCTCACCCAACCAGCCATGCTTATAGAAGCCACAGGAATTTCACTGGCTCAGTATTAAATAAAGCAGTTATCCATTAACTACAGGTTCTGTGTCATTACAATATACACACCCAACCTCTGCCTGTGATTTTTGTTGTCAGAAGTTTGTTTGTTTGAATTGATGGTTTATGTCCCCGTCAACACTATTTAGGTCATTTTGGAGATGTTAACTGCTTCCAATTTTGTGGGACTTTTACCAGAAATTTAGATTAAAACGGAATCTCAAGCCCTACCACCCAAACCTACCAATATGCAGGGTCCGATTTGCACCACTTTGCCTGGGCAGGCTTAGACCATCTAAGTGGTTTACGAGTAGTCATGTGCAGTTGGCTTCAGCTTGGCATTGAAGCACCATGCAGCCCAATCTATTTCTATAAGCCCCAATGGGAGGGGGGCAGTAAATACACAGAGAGGTCTGTCTGGCAGACTTTGCTTCAGTTTAATCTTGCCAGCGGTGTGACAAATAGGGTCTTCATCTAATAACTTTGTACAGGTCCATTTCAATTTAAGGGGTTTCTGATTTATTTTATTTATTGCAAGTTTAACAAAAGTCTATATACTTTATGTACTTAGTGAATCGACTGATCAGTTGCAGCAATCTTTACTGCTTGCCAGAGTCTTATGGACATACAGTAAGAAGGCAATTAACGTGAGTGTGCAAAATATTTTAACGCTTGTTTTGCAAATGCGTTTCAGCATTATCAATGAAATATTGTAAATGCAGAAAGATGAATCTGTTGTGCTGGTCCTATTTAGTATATACAAGTATACAGAAGGACCTAGGATGAAGCTGAAAAATCTACATTATAGTGCAGAGTAACTAACCGCCTGCTATTGTCACTACTCAGCTACCGGTTATTTACAGCAGTGCTAGTATTCTCCATGTGTTGTCAGGGCGCTGTGTATAAAGTAAAAACTGGACTGAGCTAGTGTACTGGGGCATTGGTTTATCAATCAAACCAAAATTACCAACTACAGAAGCTTCCCTCCTGCTATTGTCCATGTGACTGTCACTGACAAAATCCAGGTACAACTTATTTATAGCAGTGCTAGTCTCCTCCTTGTACGTCAGAGTGTTGTAAAAAGTAAAACATGGACTGGGTTCTTGTACTGGGGCATTGGCAAACAGTAGATATCTAATCAGATGCCACATAACACGTCATAACATGGCGTCTGATGAGGTATACAGCGCTTGCTTAAAATACTGGAATTTAAAGGGACGTAACTCTATGATAAATGGGCCGACTTGGCCAGTTTTCGAACTCATCTGAGTTTTTATCCCTAGCCACCTTACATATAAGTTTCTGAAAGATACGATCAAAACTGAAGGCGCTACGGTGATGACAAGCATTTTTCCATAGTATGTCTATGGGACCTTATGGTTGCCATAGCAACCAAAGTTTTAGAGCGATTTTGAAAAAAAGTTTATGTCATCAATGCCCCACCAGAGGCATGCTACAGATGAGAAATGATTGAGATCAGCCTGCAGGCTGCAGAGATATAGCTGCTCAAAAGTGTGGACGGACGACGGACAGACGACCGAGGACCCACTATACTATAAGCTCCCCTGGAGCCTTCGGCCCAGGTGAGCTAAAAAACATATGATGTTTGCAGAATTTAATGTTTCATTTATTACTGAAAATAAATACCAAATAAATATAGGGGCAATTTTACTGGAGTGCTTTGGAAAAAAAAACCTGTCATAAATTCCCTTTTGGAGAAGAAATCAGCAAAATATTAGATTATCAGCCAATACATATATCAGTCATTGTATTTCACAATTGTATCTTATACTGTAAAAGTTCATATTTGCTAATGATAATTTTCTAATATTTTTTTCCACAACAGGATACATGTACATGTATGTTGCAATATTAATTAGAATAACAGCAATTCAATGAATAACCACATCATTAACTACAATGGAGAAGTACAGATTATGATTATGACAATTGCACACTTAAATTGCAATTACAAAAATAAAAGGCGAGAATTGGATTGATTGCATTCTTGTAATTTTTTCCAAAATAAAAAAATCTGAATAAAAATTACATGAATTAAGTTTGTTTGAATACTAAAAAATGACAAAAAAAGTACATGTATTAAACATGTATTAAGTGAGTGAGTGAGTTTTAGTTTTACGTCCCACCAACAGCTAAGGTCATACGGAGACGGGACCTCGGTTTAAAGACTCATCCGAAAGTCTGGAGAACCCCGGGATCGATCCTACGATCCCTGGTTTACAAGGCGAGTAGCGTAACCACTGCACCACGGAGGCTTCTAACATGTATTAAGAACAAGGTAAGTAAAATAATACTAATATCATAGGTTTTTATTGGAAAAATATTGCTGGTTGTCAGGAGCATTTTTGATAGCAAAAATGCTCCTGACAACCGGGACACTGCCTATATTAAACCTTATCTTGCTGTTCACAACAACCCCTATCTTTGCAAACAGTGTAGCTACAGATCAGATGGCTTCTGAAGATCAGGATCTACACTGTTTGGCATTCAGTTTATGAATTTGTAGCAATAAATTACATCAGGCTTAGATCCTCTAAGCGGTTTACCAGTACTCGTGTGCAGGTCGGTTTCAGCTCTGCGTGGAAGCATCATGCAGCCCATATTTCTTTAAGCCCTGATGGGTGGGGGCCTGTCATCAAGATTGCTTAGTATGCCAAGTTTGAGGTTTCTAGCTTTCATGGTTCTTGAGAAATCTTTGAAGAAAAATTATACATGGACGTATGCATGGACGGACAGATGTAAACCAGTATAACCCCCCCACACACACTTTTTCAAAGTGGTAAAGTTTTGGAGGCGTTGCCTCCCCTGAAGGTGTATCCATTCCGCTTAAACAGCTCTACCATAGTAGATACAAATTTTTCTTAGTCACAAGATGTATCGCTAGCTACACTATTAATTCTACCATAGTAGATACAAATTTTTCTTAGTCACAAGATGTATCGCCAGCTACACTATTAATTCTACCATAGTAGATACAAATTTTTCTTAGTCACAAGATGTATCGCCAGCTACACTATTAATTCAATGGCTCAAACGCTGATGGCTCTTTGATAATGGCCAAGTAAGACTTGTTATTTAGTCAGTAAGAAATTCTTCTGACTGCCCCAGGTAACAAATGTATAGGGATGATTCAGGGAGATTTTTTGGTCTTGAAAATTAGGGGATAACTGAATTCAAAATTGTGTTTTGGGGAGGTAAATTGGAGGTTTTTCGGTTGGAAATTTCGTTTTACGCTATGCATCAGACGCATCGCTGTAAAATGTAATTTGCGACCGTAAAACTGACAGTTATCCCCATTCTAATGCACTTCTCTGGTTGTTTTGTTAAAAGCTGTATTATCTTGCACAAAACCGCTAGCGCTGTGAGCTGCGTACAACCAAATGCCAGCCAATAAAAAGTGATGTTACATGATGACGTCGGGGTTTCCAACAGTATATAGCAGAATATCCTGCCACATTTTTGGCATTATCCAATCAGACGTGTTACATATGCAAGTGCATTAGAATGTATATTATGTGCACTCATTAAAATCGTCTGAGTGAGGCAATCATATGAGTATGTAACATACATTTTGCATACTCTTAGAATTGCCATAATGAGTTGATACTATCGAGTACCTATACATGTAACAACCATTATTTTATAGAACAGTAAAGATATCCCTCCTGGCCTGGCAAAATCGTCTGAGTGAGGCAATTCATACGAGTACGTAACATACATTGTGCATACTCCTTAGAATTGCCTCAATGAGACGATACTATGGAGTACCTATATAACCATTATTTTATAGAACAGTAAAGATATCCCTCCTGGCCTGGCACTTTGAGTAACAATCATTGGCTCAAACTACCCTGTCTTGAACAAATTTTTATGGAGACAAAGCTGTTTAAGTGGAATGGGATCACCTGGCAGATTTTTCCACTATTTTTCCAAGGGAGACAACTTTCTGGACTCCTGTTCGCTTTTCTATAAGCCCTGTTCCACTGTAAAAGGGGTCTGAGTAGCAGATTCTTTCCTTTAAGAGATGACCCCTATTGACATGGGAGACAAAAATACTTTTGTAGGAGTTGCCTCCCCTGAAAATGTATCCATACAGTTTGTATACAAATACTTAATTTTTAGTTTAAGACATGGGCAAAATATTCAGAAAGAAACAGATAGACAAGTTTGGCTTTTATTTCTTTGACAACAACAGAACACCACCTCCGTGCAATGGGCACTCTTGTAAATTACACTTTATATAGAGAAAAGTGGGGTTTACAAGGGTATGCATTATTTCCTCAATTCTTGCTAAAAAGAAGATTGTGGGTACCCGTTAGAACTGCCTCAATGAGGCAATCAATGAGGCAGCTATAACCAGCTCAAATAATCTATGTTTGAAGCGCAAATAGACCACATGGGTGTTATTTTAACCTTCAGGGTGCTGCAGGTGACTTTAGTCACCCAAGGGGGTGTTCCAAATTGAGCAACTTATCAAGCTCATAAGAAACAAGTACACTCCATTCAATGAGGTTCTCCGATGCAGGAGGGATAGTTTTTTCCCACAAGGGCACAGGTTTAACCAACATTATCGGCTATTGGATTTTACGCCCGGAAATGACGTTAAAAATCGACGATTTCTCAAGTACCAGTCTTCAATAGGTTTATTCCAATTTTATGCATACTAGAGCCAATCCATCTAAACAACTACCGGTGATAAATATGTAGCCCTAATATAGGTAGCTAAACTAGCTATCAATTTTATCCTTCAAAGCACACACTGAGCGCTATTGTCCTGTAGTTCTCTTTTTTTTTTCAAGTGTCTTAAATGGTTCCCGGTCAGACCATATTTTGGCAGTCATGACCCATAATACTTCCAATGCAAATGGCGGAAGATGTCTTGCCTATAATGAGTCTAAGTATGAGCAGAATGGGTTCAGGTTTAAGGAAATTATGGCTGCCAAAATAAGGTTATCCCCTCCAAAGGGCGAGTATTGAATATAACTTTGCATGCTAAAGATTAACAAGAGCACCGCAAGCGGGTGCCAACGCTCGTCTGCAGTTTCTTTTAGAAAACAAAAGTTCTAAGTCAAATCAAATTGCAAGATGGAATTATAAAACTTGTAGGGATTGTAGCTCTTGTGATGATGAGTATGTGTATGAAGTTTCATGAAGGTAGGCCAAATACTTTTGGAAATATGGTCAAGGTTAAGTTTTTTGGTTAATTTTTCGAAAAATAGGTCAAAGTTCAAAGGTCAAGGTCACAGGTCAAAAAGCGTGGTATGACTGAAAAGGTCTTGTCCCAAGGAACATTCATGTGAAGTTGGAAGGCTCTGTTGTGAATAGTATTGAAATAAGAGACAAAAACAATTTAAAAAAAACGGAGAGAAAAGGGGAGATAATTCAATCAAATTGCAAGATGGAGTTATAAAACTTGTAGGGAATGTAGCTCTTGTGATGGTGAGTATGTGTATGAAGTTTCATGAAGGTAGGCCAAATGCTTTTGGAAATATGGTCTAGGTTAAGGTTTTCGGTTAAATTTTCGAAAAATAGGTCAAAGTTCAAAGGTCAAGGTCACAGATCAAAAAGTGTGGTATCACTGAAAAGGTCTTGTCCCAAGGAACATTCATGTGAAGTTTGAAGGCTCTGTTGTGAATAGTATTAAAATGAGAGCAAAAAATGTGTTTCAGAAAAAAATTGGAAAAGGGGAGATAATTCAGCCAAAATCAACAATGTTGTTATGGTCCTTGGTCAAAATGTAGCTCTTGTGATGATGAGTGTGTGTATGAAGTTTCATGAGGCTAGGTCTAATACTTTTTAAGTTATAGCCAAGGTTAAGTTTTTTTGGAACGACGCAGGACGACACAGGACGACGCAGGACGACTACGCAGACGCCGGAGTGATGACAATAGCTCGAAAGTTTTTTTTCAAAAAACAGACGAGCTAATAAAAACTGATATACATATGATGATCAGACATGACAACAGTGAAGAGCATATCTGTCTCTGGTCATGTAAAAAACTGAATTGACGGCAGTAGGGGTATAACAGTGTTAGGTGGAACTCATTTCTTAGGTTCAGATAACCACAAAGCCAGATAGGTCAAGGTGATTTACAGAGACAGAGATCTCTCCAAACCATAACTAAAAAGGACCGTGGAGAAATCTCTAGGGACTCCAGAACAAGTTCAACTCAGCTGTGGTAAACAAGCCTTCCGTTTTCGGGTCATAAAAATTTCCCTCTATGTAAAAGGTTATTTAACCCTTATCACACAGCAAAAGTTAAGCCACTCCCATTGCTGATTATCAACCAATCAAATTACATGTTTGTTCATTTCACAAACTGCATGACAATGTAGATCCTGATCAGATGGCTTCTTCAGAATCCATCAGATGCCAGATCAGGTAGGGGTTGTTGGGAACAGCCGGATAAGGGTTAAGCATGTGATCAGTTTCTGCCTCTGCAGCCCATACCATAGGATAAACATTTTGTTTTGTTTTTCTTTTTAAATGTTTAAACTGTTTCTGGTAAAGTCACGACTTCAAAGTATAATAGGTAATCGCAAGAAGGAAATCGCAAGACCTCTATGATTTACAACAATATTGTCATTTAATGACACAATCATGTGGCAGAGTCGCCTAGACAGAGGATAATTTATACAAGACCTATGCTTCATCAGTTAAGGATACCCCTTGGAAGGGTCAGTTCCTAATATTTCTAACAGTGCCAAAAGTTAAATAAAGTATTCATCAGTCATATTTATTCAAGACCTATACTTCATCAGTTAAGGATATCCCTTGGAGGGGTCAGTTCCTAAGATTTTTCAGAGCCAGGAGTTAAATACAGTATTTATCAGTCATATTTATTCAAGACCTATACTTCATCAAATAAGGATATCCCTTGGAAGGGTCAGTTCCTAAGATTTCTCACAGTGCCAGGAGTTACAGTATTTATCACAGTTATATTGCTAACATAAAATCTGCAGAAGAAGTAACATAGCCCAGTTTATCATTTTTTCTTTGTAGCTTTAGCAGAACCTTTCCCAATTTTCTTCCCTGGGCCTCCCTCAGCAATGTCTAACTTTTTGTTCAACAGCTCTTCTGTACTTCTTAACTGATCATCTACTGACAGTTTCACTTTCTTGATCTCTTCTGTCAGGAATGTCTGAATCATTCCTCGTAATTCCTTCCGTGCCGCTGACTCTTCTGAAAACAGATAACAAGTTCATGGTCATTTAGGTGATACACTACAACCTCATTGTAACACTGTTCACTATCAAATGGTGGATCCCAAAAATATATAGATTACTAGAAAAATGACATAATCTATACATTTTTGTTTGAATATAACAGAGTTTAACTAACACAGTTTCTGCTTAGGGAAACTGACAACAGCAGTGTTATATTGAAGATAGGGGTGTAACTTTTGTTTGTGTTAAGGGTTTATGCTACCATCAAGACAATTAGGTCATTTTGAGACATTGTTTCTAATTTCGGCATAGCTGTCTTCAAAATTGTAATTGGGGCTGGAGGGGGGACTTTGGACCCCCAACAGTAGTGTTATATTGATGTTGGGGTGTAACTTTTGTTTGTGTTAAGGGTTTATGTTACCATCAACACTATCAGGTCATTTTGAGAGATTGTTTCTAATTTAGGGCATTGCTGTCTTCAAAATTGATAAAATTAATTTTGCCACAATCGTGTCTTTCTATCAACCAATCAAAAAATCTATACATGTATAATGTCTTTATTCAAATTCGTAAATGGAATGACAAACAGTGTATTTTCTGATCAGATGGTGCTTCTTCAGAAGCTGTCTGATCTTGATCTACACTGTTTGCAAAGGTAGGGGTTATTGTGTTCAGCAAGACAAAGGTGAATTGTGTCATAGTAGTAGAGCAAAGAACACAATTAAAGACAGTAAAACAGACATTGTACCTCCCAAAATGACAAATTTCAATACAGGTATTCCTATTATAGTGCACTTATTCACTAGTTTGTTAAAAATCATTCTATTTCTGTTTGGAGCCCAGTCAACACTATTTAGGTCACATCGCGCTTGTCAGTTTCCCTAACCACACTTTAACCAGGCAGGCAGGCTTGTTTTTTTTTTTTTTTGGGGGGGGGGGGGGGGGGTTCTTGTTTTATGACCCTTACAAGATTACTTCACTTATTCCCAGCTGATCATTATGGTAATCAGAGGTTGGCGAAATCCAGAGTACCGGGAAGAAAACAACCTGACCTTTCATTGCAGAACTTGGCTTCTCTGGGCAGGCTAGCAGTCAACCAGTACAGTGCACATTCCTCTGCCTGACACTGTCAGACTCAGCATAAGGGAGAGAATGACAAAAGAATGTTGTTGACACAGTATCGGTTGAAACCTACTGTATCCAGCTGTTCAAAGCGTTGTTAGCTTAATGAGTGCTTTACTGGTAAAATTGTAAACTGTTCTCATAAGTACAATGTCTAATGCAGTAGTATTTTTGCTGAAAAAAATAGTAGCATATTTGCCATATTAACCCTTATCCTGCTGTTAACGATAACCCCTACCTTTGCAAACAGTGTAGATCCAGATCTAATGGCTTTTGAAGAAGCCATCTGATCAGGATCTACACTGTTTGACATTCAGTTTGTGAATTTGTGGGAATAAATTACTTCAAGTACATGTGATCTGATAACTGCCGGGATTGGCAACATTCGTTCATGGAGATCATGAAATCTTTTCTATGGTCATTCCCTTTTGCTGATTCAAGAATGGCAGTTGTAAGTTTCTGGAGAAAGAATGTGCACTGTACTGGTTCACTGCTTATGTATAAACCTGCCCATTAAAAGTGTGGATAGGTAAACTGACCGGCTCAAAAATGACCTAAAATAGTGCTGACTGGGCTGTTTAACTCCAATAAAACAAAAAAACAAACGTGATCTGATTGGTTGAAAGTGGGAAATGGGTGTGGCTAACTTAATTATTGAGCGGGATAAGGGTTGAATGAGCAAAGTTTTAACAATATGTTAACTAATTAAGGGCTTAAATTTTAAAAAAACTTGCCCCTGATCATCAGTCAGATGCACATCCAGCTGAGCTACAGAGGACAGCAGCATTGTAATGGGGCTTAATACAGTGTATGTTGTCACCCTTGTTTAGCACAATATTGCAGTAACTATTCTCTGTGACATAGAGCATTCTTTAATATCTCCAAAACAGTCATTTTTCTGGTGAAAATTTGTGAGATTTTCTTTCTTTAATCCCTAAACATAGGTTGTGGCTGCTTATTAGAACCGTTTCAATGACAAATGTACTCCAAACAACCCATAATGTGCCATGGAAAATTCTAGAGCAGATGACAATCTATTTTTAGCTCACCTGAGCACGAATGTGAGCTATTGTGATCACCCTGTGTACATCATACATGTGTTGACCATCGTCAACTTTTACCTTGTTAACCCTCTTACTTCAGTTGTCATGAAACTTTGCCAGAATCTTTGTCTTGATGATATCAAGGTCAAGTTCGAATATGGGTCATGTCAGGTCAAAATCTAGGTCACTTGGTCAAATTTCTTTAAAACCTTGTTCACCCTCTAGAGGCCAAAATTTTGCTTCATTCTTCAAGAAACTTTACCAGAATGTTTGCCTTGATGATATCTAGGTCGAGTTTGAATATGGGCCATGTTGGGTCAAAAACTAGTTCACTAGGTCAGATTGCGTTAAACCCTTGTTCACCCTCTAATGACCACAATCATGAAACTTTAGCAGAATGTTTGTCTTGATGATATCAAGGTCAAGTTGGAATATATGTCATGTAAGGTCAAAAACTAGGTCGCTACGTCAAATTTTTTTAAACCTTGTTCACTATATAGAAGCCATAATTTTGCTTCATTCTCCATAAAACTTTACCAGAATGTTTGCCTTGATAATATCAAGGTCAAGTTTGAATATGGGCCATGACAGGTCAAAACTAGGTCACTAGATCAAATTTATTTAAAACACTGTTCACCCTCTAGAAGCCAAAGCTTTGCTTCACCTTCATGAAACTTTACCAGAATGTTTGCCTTGATAATGATATCTGGGTTGAGTTTGAATATGTGTCATGTCAGATCAAAAACTAGGTCACTAAGTCACACTGCTGTTAAAACCTTCTTCTAGAGGCCACAATTTTGCATCAATCTTCCGGAAACTTTACCAGAATTTTTGTCTTGTTGATATCTAGGTCAAGTTCTAATATGGAGCATGTCAGGTCAAAAACTAGGACACTAGGTAAGATTTCTTTAAAACCTTGTTCATCTTCTAGAAGGCATAATTTTGTTTCCATCTTAATGGAATTTTACTAGAATGTTTGGCTTGATAATATCTTGGTCAGATTTGCATATGAGTCATATTGGATCAAAAACTAGGTCACTAGGTCAAATTGTGTTAAAATCTTGTTCACCCTCCAGAGGCCATAAGTTTGCTTCAATCTTCATGAAACTTTACCAGAATGTCGTCTTGATGATATCTATGTAAAGTTCGAATATGGGTCATGTCAGGTCAAAAACTAGGTCACTAGGTCAAGTTTCTTGTTCACCCTCTACAGGCCATAATTATAATTCAATCTTCATGAAGCTTTACCAGATTGTTTGCCTTGGCAATATCTGGGTCTATTTTGACTATGGGTCATGTTGGTTAAAACTAGAACAAGAGGGCCCAGAGGGCCCTGGTTCGCTCACCTGATCCAATGTATAACAAGTGGGCCCCGGGCAGGGTCAATTTTGGCCCCAGGGCTATAATTTGAACAATCTTGGTAGAGGTCCACAAGATGAAGCTTCATATCGAATATGAAAGACCTGGGCTATGTCGTTTCAGAAAAGAAGATTTTAAAGGTTTACCCTGCATATAGAAGTCTAAGTAAAACAAGATTTTCCCTATATAAGTCTATGTAAAACCAAAGGGCCCCGGAGCGGGGACATTTTTGGCCCCAGGGCTATAATTTGAACAATCTTGGTAGAGGTCCACTAGCTGAAGCTTCATAACAAGTATCAAAGACCCACGCCTTGTGGTTTTAGAGAAGAAGGTTTTTAAAGAATTTTCCCTATATAAGTCTATGTAAAACCAAAGGGCCACATGGCGGGGCCATTTTTGGTCTAAGGGCTATAATTTGAACAATCTTGTTAGAGGTCCACTAGATGAAGTTTCATACCAAATAGCAAAGACCTGGGCCTTGCAGTTTCAGAGAAAAAGATTTTTAAAGATTTTCCCTATATAAGCCCATGTAAAACCAAAGGGCCCTGAGGGGGGGGGGGGGGGGGGGGGGGGGGGGGCATTTGGGCCCAGGCACTATAATTTGAACAATCTTGGTAGAGGTCCACTAGATGAAGCTTCATACCAAATATCAAAGACCTGGGCCTTGCGATTTCAGAGAAGAAGATTTTTAAAGATTTTCCCTATATAAGCCCATGTAAAACCAAAGGGCCCCGGTGCGGGGGCATTTTTAGCTCCAGCACTGTAATTTGAACAATCTTGGTAGGGGTCCACTAGATGAAGCTTCCTACCAAATATCAAAGACCTGGCCTTGCGGTTTCAGAGAAGAAGATTTTTTAAAGATTCTCCCTATATAAGCCCATGTAATACCAAAGGGCCCCGGTGCGAGGGCATTTTTGGCCCCAGCACTATAATTTGAACAATCTTGGTAGGGGTCCACTAGATGAAGCTTCATACCAAATATCAATGTCCTGGGCCTTGCGGTTTCAGAGAAGAAGGTTTTTTAAGTTTTCGGTGAAAAAAATCTATTTTTGGCTCCTGTGACCTATATGTGCAACAGACCGGAACCATTTGAACAACTATGAAAGGGGACCACCTAAGGATCATTCCTGTGAAGTTTGGTCAAAATCCGCACGCACATACGCACGCACGCACACACGAAGGACGACGGACAAAAAGTGATCCCAAAAGCTCACCTTGTCACTACGTGACAGGTGAGCTAAAAAGGGTCCATAGGACACGGATGCCCCCGCCAAATGCCATTCATAAAAAATATTACAAATGTGCTTCAAATCAATCATAAAATGTATGCATCAAGGGCAGATAATCCAAAAACCGAAAATGCAAGAGTTGTCTTTCTTGTTCATGACACATCATCTCAGTGTGATGAATGCACCTGTGAAGTTTCATGAATATATTCCATAGGGTTTAGGAGTTATGGCCCGGACACAGTTTACTTTATGGTACTAAGTCAAGGGCAGATAATTCAAAAGCCAAAAATGCAAAAGTTGTCTTCCTTGTTCATGACACATCGTCTAAGTTTGATGAATGCACCTGTGAAGTTTCATGAATATATTCCATACGGTTTAGGAGTTATAGCCCGGACACGACATACCATTTGACTATAAATGGATGTAAGTCAAGGGCAGATAATTCAAAAACTAAACAAGCAGTAGTTGTCTTCCTTCTTCATGACACATCGTCCAAGTATGATGGATGCACATGTGAAGTTTCATGATTATATTCCATACGGTTTAGGAGTTATGGCCCGGACACGGTTTACTATATGGTACTAAGTCAAGGGCAGATAATTCAAAAACCAAAAATGCAAGAGTTGTCTTCCTAGTTGTTCATGACACATCGTCTCAGTGTGATGAATGCACCTGTGAAGTTTCATGAATATATTCCATACGGTTTAGGAGTTATGGCCCGGACACAGTTTACTATATGGTACTAAGTCAAGGGCAGATAATTCAAAAACCAAAAATGCAAGAGTTGTCTTCCTTGTTCATGACACATCGTCTAAGTGTGATGAATGCACCTGTGAAGTTTCATGAATATATTCCATACGGTTTAGGAGTTATGGCCCGGACACGATGTCGGGACGGACGAACGAACGCACGAACGAACAGACGGACAGGGGTAAAACTTAATGCCCTTCCGCTATTCTTTGAATAGGCGGAGGCATAAAAACTAGGTCACTAGGTCAAATTGCATTAAAACCTTGTTCACCCTCTAGAGGCAATAATTTTGCGTCAATCTTCATGAAACTCATCCAGAAGGTTTGCCTTGATGATATCTGGGTCGAGTATGAATATGTGCAGGTTAAAAACTAGGGCATTAGGTCAATTTTCTTTATAACCTTCTTCACCCTATAGAGGCCATAATTTTGCTTCAATCTTCATGACACTTTACCGGAATGTTTGTCTTGATAATATATGGATCGTGTTTGAATATGGGTCAAGCTGAATCAAAAGGATGTCACAAGGTCAAATTAGGAGAATACCTTGTTAACCCTCTAGTTTTGCATAGACTTATAAAGGGAAAACCTTTAATTTGCTTGTTGTCTGAAACCAGAAGGCCCAGGCCTTTGATATTTTGTACACAGCTTTGTCTAGTGGACCGCTGCCAGTATTGTTCAACTTTATAGCCCTGGGACCAAAATTGGCACTGCACAGGGGCTCACTTGTTGTACACTTATATAGGGAAAAAAATTACTTTTAAAAATCTTCTGGACTGAAACCAGAAGGCCCAGGCCTTTGAGATATTTGGTTCACAGCTTCGACTAGTGAACCTCTTCCAAGATTGTTCAAATTATAGCCCTGATGCCAAAAATGCCCCCGCCCCACCAGGGGTCCACATATTCTACATGGACTTATATAGGGAAAACCTATAAAAGTCTTCTTGTCTAAAACTAGAATGCCCAGGCCTTTAATATTTGGTACACTTGTCTAGTTTCACAAAACTTAGGGCCTCACAACATTCACTTCTGTGTCCTATGGCATGTATGTGGGGAGCCTAGCTGCTTATCGTAGTAACATTTACTGTTGGAAGCACATCTGACTGATAAGCTAAAGGTTGCGGGTTTTAGACCCAATCCGGCTACATACATGTACTTCCATGTAAATTAATCATGGAATATTTTCTACCACCATTCTCCCCTTCTGCTGATTCAAGAAGGGCAGTTGTCTTTTACTGGCTAAAGGATGTGTACTTATAACTGGTTAACCACTTAGGTCTAAACCTGCCCAGGAATAGTGCGGTTGGGTTAGTTGACCTCAATAGACATAATCCTAACTGGTTGATTGTTTTTTTGATTTGAGGTTTAACATCCCCGTCAGCACTGTATAGGTCATTTTGGAGACGTTGCTTCCAATTTTGTGGGACTTTTACCCGCCATTGAGATGAAATGACATCTCAAGCCCTGTCGTCCAATGAAACCAATAGGGTTTATAAGCATAGACGGTCCAACTCACACTGCTTTGCCCAGGCAGGCTTAGATCCTCTAAGCTGTTTACCAGTAATCGTGGGCGGTCGGTTTCAGCTCTGCATGGAAGCATGATGCAGCCCATCTATTTCTTCAAGCCCCGATTGGCGGGGGCCCATCTAATTGGTTGAATTGTCCCAAATCTGCCAAGCACCATCACATTCCTGTATAACACAGTTCTTAAACATCCAGCCTGTCATCCCAAAACATATATTTTCAACAAATTATACTAGAATTTGTTTTTCTACAAAAACACAGATGTCTCCCCCGTTTTTGACTGCTAAGTATAACCTTGACATTGGAGGTATTGAGCTGGGTCTTGTGTGCAACACATCATATAATGAAGATTCTTACGACCTGAAAGCCGTAACAAAGGAAAGATGCATAGCCTGAAAAAATCCCCGCCTATGGTGGGATTCGAACCCGGGCTGCTCGGGTGACAGTCCACTGCTCTTACCCCTGAGCCAAGGAGTCGACTCCCTGACGCAGTTGTCAGAGAGTGGTTATAAACCTAGAAGCTATGCATATGATCTACCAAGGTAGACAATGGAAGGGAGGTAACACACCCCCTCTTCAAGGAAGTCATATTTTATGATGACGTGAAGGATGCCAACTTCGGCACAAGCCAATTCTGGCATCCCGGACGAGCCCCCATCTTACGACCTGAAAGCCGTAACAAAGGAAAGATGCATAGCCTGAAAAAATCCCCGCCTATGGTGGGATTCGAACCCGGGCCGCTCGGGTGACAGTCCACTGCTCTTACCCCTGAGCCAAGGAGTCGACTCCCTGACGCAGTTGTCAGAGAGTGGTTATAAACCTAGAAGCTATGCATATGATCTACCAAGGTAGATAATGGAAGGGAGGTAACAAGATGAACATTTCTGCATAGTAACTTTAAAACTGTTCATAAAAAAATAACAAAGTTATTGGCCGTAAACAAAAAAAGCACTTTTTTACCTTTGACCTCTAAGTATGGCCTTGACCTTTGCGGTACAACACATCGTCTCATGATAGTTAACATTTCTGCCAAGTAATTTCATAATCCATCAAAGAATAAGGAAGTTATTGACTGTCCTTTTTTTTTACCTTTGACCTCTAGGTATGACCTAGGTCTTGCACATGACTCATGGTCAAACTTTCAAGCCTCTAGCTCCAATAGTTTTTGAGATATCTTGCTGACAAGATTTTATTAAAAAAAAATTCAAAGGGCAATAACTCTTGAAAGGGGCATAATCAAGACGAGAAAAAAAATACGCGTCAGCTTATTTTCCATCAGGAATGCATATATGAAATTTCAAAACCATAGCATACACAGTTCTAAAGTTCTGCTATGCATCACTTTTAGCATTCATTACAATGGGCACAAATTAACAAAATGACAAAGGGCCATAACTCGCAAAGTATTTTTCGGAATTTTGTCAAAAGTTAATCAGTTCATATACTCATCACCACCAATATACTCAACAACTTTCAAGGGTCTAGCTCCAATAGTGTTTGAGATATTTTGCTGACAAGATTTTATTAAAAAAAAAATTCAAAGGGCAATAACTCTTGAAAGGGGCATAATCCGGACGAGAAAAAAAATACGCGTCAGCTAATTTTTCATGAGGAATCCATATATGAAATTTCAAAACCCTAGCATACACGGTTCTAAAGTTATGCTATGCATCACTTTTAGCATACATTACAATGGGCACAAATTACCAAAATGACAAAGGGCCATAACTCACAAAGTATTTTTCGGAATTTTGTCAAAAGTTAATCAGTTCATCTACTCATCGCCACCAATATATTCACCAACTTTCAAGGCTCTAGCTCCAATAGTTTTTGAGATATCTTGCTGACAAGATTTATTAAAAAAATTTCAAAGGGCAATAACTCTTGAAAGGGGCATAATCCGGACGAGAAAAAAAATACGTGTCAGCTAATTTTCCATGAGGAATCCATATATGAAATTTCAAAACCCTAGCATACACGGTTCTAAAGTTATGCTATGCATCACTTTTAGCATTCATTACAATGGGCACAAATTACCAAAATGACAAAGGGCCATAACTCACAAAGTATTTTTCGGAATTTTGTCAAAAGTTAATCAGTTCATCTACTCATCACCATCAATATATTCACCAACTTTCAAGGCTCTAGCTCCAATAGTTTTTGAGATATCTTGATGACAAGATTTTATTAAAAAAAAAAATTCAAAGGGCAATAACTCTTGAAGGGGGCATAATCCGGACGAGAAAAAAATATGCGTAAGCTAATTTTCCATGAGGAATCCATATATGAAATTTCAAAACCCTAGCATACACGGTTCTTTAGTTATGCTATGCATCAAAAGCGTAACTGACGGACGAACGGACGAACGAACCAGAACCAATATGCCCCTCCAACTTTTTCAAAGTTGGGGGCATAATAAGAAAGTTATTGACAGAACACAAAAAAGGCCCTTTTTTTACCTTTAACCTCAATGTATGACCTTGACCTTTCAGGTATTAAACTGGGTCATGCGTGCAACACATCATCTCATGGTGGTTAACATTTGTGCCTAGCAATTTCAAAATCCATCTAAAAATAAGAAAGTTATTGACCAAACACGAAAAAAGGCCCCTTTTTACCTTTGACCTCTATATAAGACCTTGACATTTTAGGTACCAAACTGAATCATGCATGCAACACATCGTCCCATGATAGTTAATAGGGATGTAACGATAGTCAAAAAATGACTATTGCGATAGTATTGACATTGCAGGAAGAACCATTGCGATACTATTACTATTGCTGACTACTATTGCAATACTATTGCGATACTATTGCCTGAAACAAATTTTCTTGTTTGAGAAGGCAATAAAAACTATTTAATCCTTCAGGCTGTTTTCTGTATGCTTTATCTGCATACAAGAAATAAACAAGATAATTTACACAAGAGGGACACCTGTTGTAAACTCCTGTTTGCTTTTCTGGCTGCCCTTCATGAAGAGGAAACAGCTCCCCAAGAGCATCTTTTTTCCTTTAAGTGTTTATCCTTCAAGAAGAGCCGGGAGACTCATTTTAAAAGAAGTAGCCAATTAAAATGTATCAATTCACAGTGAGAATGTGAAATCAGTTTCTTAATCAAAATAAATGTAAGCTCTTCACGAAGGCAATGAAATCTTTGCTTGTCTTCAAAAACACTTCAGACATGACAAAGTGTCTAAATGCACCTCAACCTCGTTATAACACTGAACTTTGGGTCCAACCAAACCGACCATGTAAGTTAACCGAATCGTGTAATAAACGCCGGATATGCAGTCTCTTCTATAATTACACTGTAAACACAAGCCTCCGGCGCTACCGATAAGCCTATAATGTTCCGCGTGACAAGGTGTGAAAATAAGATAAAGTTATGTCTATAATTTGCATTTATCCCTCAATCATAAAATTTAATCCACAATCAAATCGCTCCTAAGACGGTTAGCTTCATCTATCGGTAGATGTATGCATATTAATAAAAACAGACTATTCTACTGCCTCGTGCATGGCTATATTTTGGTGCCAAAATAGCAGACGCTTGGCGGGAAAAGTCGAACACTTTAATTTGTGTAAACACATCTGTATGCTGTTGTTGGTGACACGGATCGAGCTTCCGGGTATAAATCGGAAATTGTGCAGGGCGCTGTTTTCTATCCACCTCTATCCACAACCGTTTAGCTGTTGAGAAAATATGTTTTACCTGTTACGAAAGAAATACGCTTCATTAATATAAATAGTAGATAGCTGAAAACCTGTGTAAGCAATGCATACAATTCAGAATCAGAATTGTTACCGATGACACGTCAAACAAATCAATACACCAGAACCTGTGTTTTGGGAAGTTTGATTTGAATCTTAAGACCGAAAATCAGTGTTTCGGTACACAATCGATCGCATGCGCTTGTTAAACGGAACACCTTTGAAATCAGGGCTAAAGAATTTTTTTATCCAAATCGGCCCCGGTCGACCGATAACGTCACCAGTAACGTGCCGAATATGCCTTACAATGTCATCCCGACATTCTTGCATCTGCCAACTTATCCATCATTTTCATTGTGTAATGTTTTTTTTTTCCCAAAATCATTTGTATTTTTCTTTTGTTGTTTGGTAAAATCTTTTAAAATATTTTAGCAATACATGCAAATAAACAGAAAATCGTACCACGTTTTAAATTTCTTTAATTGTTTTCTAGTGCGGTATTCCCTTACACGGTGTCCAAGATTCAAAATTAATTCCTCGGCTGTATAAACATGTCTGGATGCCCAAATAATAAACGTTCTTTGCAGGACGACATGTATTTCATTTCCTTTGATGTCTGTTATTGACAAAATAAGAATCCACTAAAACATCAACCAGAACGTTTTTTTTTTTGCATCTTTTGAAGCGGTAGTGACACGTGCGGACTTTCCATGCTTCATGTGCTAATTAATGCGGGCGGCACCCTTTGATAATCAATACCACTGTGTAAACACGCATTAATTATCGCTTTTCTTATCACTGGCTTACAGACAGCTTGCAGATTAGCGTAATCAAAATATGCGTGGTCGTCCGTGTCAACTATTTCGAAATCAATTATCATCAAAGTGCTGTTGGCATATGCTTCAGAAAGTTGTAAATTTACCAGTTCAATGAAGGAATATTCAGCGGTCTGACCTTATACCGACATCGGGTGTTAAGAGGATAATGTGTAACAAGATAGGATGCATAAACACAGTGTACCTGCAGGCTACCGCCAAATCACGACCACCAAATCACGAGTCGGCTAATTTTATTGCCTTTATCTGGCGGCAAGCAGCCGTTGTCTCCCACTGACACACAGGAGATTATTGGATTATAATTAGGACAATGTACAGTTTGACGCTTGACCGGGTACAAGACGTAGGTGGGAATGAAGAATATAAATTATATAAGAATGAAAACAACTCCGGGAATTATCTGAAAAACTTGTGATATAGAAAACTATCGAAACTATCGATAGTTCAAAACACTATCGGCGATAGTCATCGATGTTTAACTTTACCATCGATGCAGTACTATCGGCCCAGTGCCTATCGCAATGCATCGATGGTCCGATGCATCGTTACACTCCTAATAGTTAACATGTTTGCCAAGTAACTTCAAATTCTATTTAAAAATAGGCAAGTTATTGACAAAACCCGAAAAAAGGCCCCTTTTTTTACCTTTGACCTCTAAGTATGACCTTGACCTTTGAGGTACCAACTTGGGTCATGCGCGCAACACATCGCCTTATATTGGTTCACATTTCTGCCATGTGATTTCAAAATCCATCACAAAATAAGAAAGTTATTGACCAAATACGAAAAAAAGGCCCACTTTTTGACCTTTGACCTCTAAGTATGACCTTGACCTTTGAGGTACCGACCTGCCTCATGTGCACCACACATCGTCTCATGATTGTTAATAATTATGCCAAGTAATTTTAAAATCCATCTCAAAATTAGGAAGTTATTGACCAAATACGAAAAAAAGGCCCCTTTTTTGACCTTTGACCTCTAAGTATGACCTTGACCTTTGAGGAACCGACCTGCCTCATGCGCACCACACATTGTCTTATGGTTGTTAATAATTATGCCAAGTAATTTTAAAATCCATCTCAAAATAAGAAAGTTATTGACCAAATACGAAAAAAAGGCCCCTTTTTTGACCTTTGACCTCTAAGTATGACCTTGACCTTTGAGGTACCGACCTGCCTCATGCGCACCACACATCGTCTTATGGTTGTTAATATTTCTGCTGAGTAATTTTAAAATCCATCAAAAAATAAGAAAGTTATTGACCGGACAGGATTTGCCCATACATATATACATACCAACAAACTTCCAAGGGAGATAATTCAAAAAGTATAAATGCGAGAGTTATGGTTCTTGCGCACTGCACGTCGTCTAATGCTGATTAATATTTATACAAAGTTTCGTGAAGATAGCTCTAACGGTTTTCAAGTTACAGAGCGGACACGAATGTGTGACAGACAGACGGACAGACGGACAGACAGACGCCCGGGGGAAAAACAATATGTCTCTCCGAAAAAATTTTTTTCGGGGGAGACATAATAAACATACAGTCATATGAAGAGAATTCATAGTCTTATAGAATGCACTAGAGACAGTGACAATCAGGTGATCTGTGCCCTCTTGTTTTGTTTTTCAGGAGAAATAAGGCTGGACATTGTGATTGGTCTACCCGACAGATTATTCACATGCAATGTCAAGACCTATTTTCTCTGACAAATATGACCAACTATTTTGTAAATACCGCCATGGCAATTTAAGGGAGCAGATTACAATCTATTTTTTACTTTTCAGAAAAAAATAAGGCTTGACATTTCTTGTTTGTTTGAATTGAGGTTTAACATCCCTATCAACAATATTTAGGTCATTTTGGAGACATTGCTTCCAATTTTGTGGGACTTTTACCTGACATTGAGAGAAATAACATCTCAAGCCTTGCAGCCCAAAGAAACCAAGAGGCTTATATGCATTGGACAGTCTGATTCACACCACTTTGCCTGGGCAGGCTTAGAATTTCTAAGCTGTTTACCATTACTCATCTGTGGTCAGCTTCAGCTCTGTGTGAAAGTACCATGCAGCCCATCTATTTCTCCAAGCCCCAATGGACAGGGGTGACTGAACAGATTATTCACATGCAATGTCAAGGCCTATTTTCTCTGACAAATATGAAATGCAACTTGCTAGTCAATAACGCTTTTTAAGGGTTAAAATAAACTGCAATGTAGGAATAAGCAATGGATGGCTGGGGTACCTGGTTCTGGTGACTTGGGCTGTTCTTCTTTCTCTCCTTCTTTCTCTGACTCTTTCTCTTCCTCTAGAGTTTGATCAGCCTGCTCATCAGCTGAAATAAAACAAACAATTAACTCTCAAATAAATAACTTTATCAATCAACCCAAAGTTATTAAGCACAAAATCTCTTTCAGTGGTAAAGTCTTCGTTAAGGACAATTTTTCCAGCCCATCAAGAAAACACACCTATAAAATTTTGACCCTCTTAACCCCCACTTTATATAGATAAAACTAGGGTTTATAAGTGTAAACCTTATTTTTCTTATTTCTGCTCAAAAATATAGATTGTGGGTACTCGTTAGAACCGCCTCAATGAGGCGGTTCTAATGTGTACCCACAATCTATATTTTTAGCAGAAATAAGAAAAATATAAAAATTTTTCATCTTAAAATTATCATTTTTTTCAATGGTAAAATTCATAATGTATTTGTATAGGCATGTTTTCGTAATGCTGCACTCTGAGACATGTTACCCACCTGTGCTGTCAATGCTCTGATTTTATTTTTCACAGAAAATAAGATTTGGTATTTCATGTGAATTGTTTATTAGCTGAGAGTTCACTTGAAATGTCAAGCCTGATTTTCTCTTAAGATTAATAACTAAACATAAAATTCCAGTATGTGACCTGCTTATTATGTTTTGTGTTTTAAATCTGAAAACACATAAATTAACTGGGTTATTTTTTTTTCAGGTAAAATCAACCCCACTTATTACGAACACATTTGCCTTTTGAAATTGAAAAAGAAGAAAATATGAAACAACATTAACTTTTGTCCTGCTGAATATATTAATTTTGCCACACCCACTTCTGACTATCAAATAATCAAATGTGTTTATTCAAATTCACCAAATGAATGACAATGTAGATCCTGATCAGATGGCTTCTTCAGACACCATCTAAACAGGATCTACACTGTTTGCAAAGGTAGGGGTTATCATATTTAGCAGTTTCAAAAGCAATTTCCACCATGAAGCATGTTAACTTAAGTTCATTGAATTCATCACCACTTATTTCAGAACACATATGACTTTTTACAGTCACATGTACATTTGTGACTGAAAAATAAGCATTGACACTAAATTAACCCATTTAGTACCAGAAACCCCAAAACGGGTACCCTGGCAAACAGTGCAGGCCCAGATCAGACGCCGCAAAACGCGGCGTCTGATCAGGGCCTCCACTGTTTGCTTAAAGTTTAGTCATTTTCCAAATAAATTTTGATGAAATCACAACCTCACACCCCTAAATTTTGAAATGGACTCTCGCTATATATAAGGAGGAAGATTCCATTTGGTACAAAAAGGGTTAATTTTCAAATGCAATTTCCTCAGTGACAAGGATTCTGTGAACGACCGTTTTGCACCTAACCTTCAAAGAACCTTGTCTTACTCATTCTACTGAAGACGCTGGTGAGTAATAAACCAGAGATAAAACAATTTGTCATTTTTTTTATTTATTTTTTGTTTTACGCTCCTGTCAAGATTATTCCACCTATTTCTAGCTGAAAGTTAAACAGAGGAGGACGAAAACCAGAGAAAAACCACTTGACCTGTTGTTTGCTGAACTTCGTATCTCACATGTGAACAGACCCAGGCACGAACCAGAAGCGGTGAGAGACCTAATGATTAAAGAGCCAACGCTCTGACCCATTAGGCCACGGAGGCTCGTAGGAACAGTCACCGCATGGTTTAGCTGTAAACTAGAGCAAATTTTCATAACTATCTGAGCCAGCTCAAGAGATAAGGGCTCTGAACAATCTCAGATTATGTTCTTCAAATGCAAATGTGCAGCCAACTACTGTAATGACCCTAAGTATTGGGACAGACAGGCCTAAGCAAACAGTAAAGACCCAGATCTGACTGCTCCTGTAGTCTGATCAGGGTCTACACTGTTTGCCATTCCGTCTGCACTTTTTGAACTCCTTGCTGAACTGTGAAACAAATTTGTTAAAATTTTTGGAGAATTACTGCAAGTTCTCAAGGTGTCCGAACTTTTTAGGTAACAGAGCTAGACACAGGTCCTCTAGGATTCTTAGACTTACGTTCTTCAAATGCATCTTTGCAACAAAATAATAGGGCTAGACACAGGACTTCTTGCATGAATTTTTTTTTTTTTGGTTTGGGTTTTACGGCCCTTTCAAGATTATTTCACTCATATCGAGCGGATCGTTAATCATAGGTGGGCGAAAACCGGAGTACCCGGAGAAAAACCACCTGACCTTCCGTTGCAGAACTTGGCGTCTCACACGTGACCCGAGCGAGGCTCGAACCCACGGCGGTGAGAGACCTAATGACTAAGAGTCAGCGCTCTTATCCATTAGGCCACGAAGGCCCGTGACTTCTTGCATGAATCAACCTGAAGGCTTCCTCTACATGTCTGAGAATGGCAAAAGATCATCAGGGTCCAGTTGTTGGAAGCCTCGTTGGCTTAACAAGCTCGTTAGTGGTCATATTGTTAACTGTTCTAGCTAGTACAGTATCTCAAATTTTGGTATTTTTGCTGAAAAATGTGAGTAGCTTTTGCCTATGCAAACGCTACTCACATTTTTTCAGCAAAAACAGTATATTTGCCATATTAAATGATCAAAGTTTTAATGTGAACTAAATGATATGGTTAGCTTTGAACAACTGGCCCCTGGTGAGACTGAGCCTTTGCTATTGGTTTATGCAGAAAGTTTGCTTTTCTAATGAGCTGGTTTAACCCTTTTCGTACGAAATGGAATCTTCCTCCTTAGATATAGCAGAAGTCCATTTCAAAATTTAGGGGTGTCAGGACGTGTTTTCTTCAAAATTTGTTTGGAAATTGGCTTGACTTTTTGCAAACAGTGTAGGCCCTGATCAGATGCCGCGTTCTGCAGCATCTGATCTGGGCCTGCACTGTTTGCCAGGGTACCCATTTTGGGGTTTCTGGTATCAAATGGGTTAACATATTTGCGTTTTGAGAGCAAATGAAAAAGTTTCTGGCCTAATACATGTATTATAAGTAAAACTGGATGTGAAATTAAAATGCCTATTTTTTTCAATGTAATCACCCTTCAATTCAATGCATTTGTTATAGCATTGCCCAAATTAATAAACCCTTGTCCTGCCGAATAAATTATTTATGCCACACTCATATAAGCCCAGCATCCAATAAAAGGTCTATTGACAAATACGTGGACCGAGATCACATCATGTGAACAAGTCCGTAAAATGAAAAAAGCGCGGGGTGTTATCGTAATGATGTTATCAAAATGTTGACCCAGATCAGATGTCAGAGAAAGGGCCATTATTGTTTTCATTTTTTTATATTCATAGTTTTCATCACACCAAAATTTGCTGTTAAAAACAAAACACCTTCATATATGTCACTGGTTTTCAATGGATGACAGTAAGAAAGGAACAAACCATAAATAATAATAAACCTTATTTATAGAGGGTAACACATTTAGTACTAGTACATTTACTTATACTCCATGTGGCTCTCTTTTCCTGGGTAGGAACCAGGAAAACATCCAGCTCATGAGAAAAGGACCAATATCACATGCAACCAGCAAAGGCTCAGGGGAGCATACCCTTGCGTGCAGTAGTGGAGGCCTTGAGGGAGCTTCAGACAAGAAGTCATTCAACATCACAAAAAGACACTTGTACCATTCTGACCCCCTTGAACCCCTTTTATACAGTAAAACTGGGGTTTACAGAGGTAAACCTTATTTTTGTTCTAAAATATTGATTGTGGGTACTCATTAGAACTGCCTCAATGAGGCAGTTCTAACGTGTACCCACAATCTATATTTTGAACAGAAATAAGAATAAGAAAAAAATATCACAATTTTTCATCTTAAAATCTTTGCTTTTTCAGCAGTTAAATTACTATGTATTTGTATGTTTTCATAATTAACAATCCTACTAGTTGTCTGTGCAGGCTAAAATGACCTTGTCTGGGCTCAGTTGTTCAAAGCATTGTTAGCTTAATACGCTTGGTAGTGGTCAAACTTTTAACCTTCATCCTGCTGAATAAATTAAACTACCCCAATTGCGGACTATCAACCAATCAAATAACTTCAAATAATATAAATGTTTAATTCACAAACTGCATGACAAACAGGGTAGATCCTGATCAGATGGCTTCTTCAGAAGAAGCCATCTTTCTGAAGAAGCCATCTGATTTCAGAAGCCATCTGATCTGGATCTTCACTGTTTGCAAAGGTAGGGGTTGTCATGAACAGCAGGATAAGGGTTAAGCATTCTAGCAAGTACACTTTCTAATACTCTGGTATTTTTGCTGAAAAATGTGAGTATTGTGAAATTGCAAATGCATAAGCTACTCACATTTTTTTCAGCAAAAATAGTTGTCAGTATGCCATATTTTATGATCAAAGTTTGAACGATATGTGAACTAACGACGTTGTTAGTTTTGAACAAATGGACCCAGGTAGCTTATGAGATAAGTGCCCATTTCACACACACTGGTTCAAATATTTGCTTTGACTTGAAGCTTTGCTTCTCATAAGATGTACAAGGAATTAAATATAATACATGTACAGTAAAATGAACATAATTTTAACACCAGATGTATTACAAATGAAATATACTGTGGAATGAACATGATTTTAGCATCGGATGTAATACAAATGAAATATACGATGAAATAAACATGATCCAGATGTAATACAAATAAAATATACGATGAAATAAACATGATCCAGATGTAATACAAATGAAATATACGATGAAATAAACTTGATCCAGATGTAATACAAATGAAATATACAAGGAAATGAACATGATTTTAACATATGATGTCATACAAAAGAAATATACTATGAAATGATTTTAAAAGTCATAAAAATAAAACAAACATTAAACAAGAGGGCCATGATGGCCCTGGATCGCTCACCTGATCCATAGTGTAACAAGTGGGCCCCAGAGAGGGCCATTATTGGCCCCAGGGCTTTAATGTACATAATGTTGAGGGAGGTCTTAAAGGTGAAGCTTCATACCAAACATCAACAAAGGCTAAAATTTGAACAATCTTGTCAAAGGTCCACTAGATGAAGCTACACATCAAATATCAAAGACCTGGGCCTAGCGGTTTCAGAGAAGAAGATTTTTAAAGATTTTGCCTATATAAGCCTATGTAAAATCAAAGGGCCCCGGGACAGGGGCATTTTTTGCCCCAGCACTATAGTTTGAACAATCTTGGTAGGGGTCCACTAGATGAAGCTTCATACCAAATATCAAAGTTCTGGGCCTTGTGGTTTCAGAGAAGAAGATTTTTAAAGATTTTCCCTATATAAGCCTATGTAAAACCAAAGGGCCCCGTGGCAGGGGGGGATTTTTTGTCCCAGCACTATAATTTGAACAATCTTGGTAGGGGTCCACTAGACGAAGCTTCATACCAAATATCAAAGTCCTGGGCCTTGTGGTTTCAGAGAAGAAGATTTTTAAAGATTTTCCCTATATAAGCCTATGTAAAACCAAAGGGCCCTGGGGCAGGGGCATTTTTGGCCCCAGCACTAAAATTGGAACAATCTTGGTAGGGGTCCACTAGATGAAGCTTCATACCAAATATCAAAGTCCTGGGCCTTGTGGTTTTAGAGAAGAAAATTTTTAAAGATTTTCCCTATATAAGCCTATGTAAAACCAAAGGGCCCCGTGGCGGGGGCATTTTTGGCCCCAGCACTATAATTTGAACAATCTTGGTAGGGGTCCACTAGATGAAGCTTCATACCAAATATATAAGACCTGGGCCTTGTGGTTTCAGAGAAGAAGATTTTTAAAAATTTTCCCTATATAAGCCAATGTAAAAGCAAAGGGCCCCGTGGCGGGGGCATTTTTGTCCCAGCACTAAAATTTGAACAATCTTGGTAGGGGTCCACTAGATGAAGCTTCATACCAAATATCAAAGTCCTGGGCCTTGTGGTTTCAGAAAAGAAAATTTTTAAAGATTTTCCCTATATAAGCCCATGTAAAACCAAAGGGCCCCGTGGCGGGGGCATTTTTTGTCCCAGCACTAAAATTTGAACAATCTTGGTAGGGGTCCACTAGATGAAGCTTCATACCAAATATCAAAGACCTGGGCCTTGTGGTTTCAGAGAAGAAGATTTTTTAAGATTTTCCCTATATAAGCCTATGTAAAACCAAAGGGCCCCGGGGCGGGGGCATTTTTGGCCCCAGCACTGTAATTTGAACAATCTTGGTAGGGGTCAACTAGATGAAGCTTCATACCAAATATCAAAGACCTGGGCCTTGTGGTTTCAGAGAAGAAGATTTTTAAAGATTTTCCCTATATAAGCCAATGTAAAACCAAAGGGCCCCGTGGCGGGGGCATTTTTTGTCCCAGCACTATAATTTGAACAATCTTGGTAGGGGTCCACTAGATGAAGCTACATACCAAATATCAAAGTCCTGGGCCTTGTGGTTTCAGAGTAGAAGATTTTTGAAGATTTTCCCTATATAAGCCTATGTAAAACCAAAGGGCCCTGGGGCGGGGGCATTATTGGCCCCAGCACTATAATTTGAACAATCTTGGTAGGGGTCCACTAGATGAAGCTTCATACCAAATATCAAAGACCTGGGCCTTGTGGTTTCAGAGAAGAAGATTTTTAAAGATTTTCCCTATATAAGCCAATGTAAAACCAAAGGGCCCCGTGGCGGGGGCATTTTTCGTCCCAGCACTCAAATTTGAACAATCTTGGTAGGGGTCCACTAGATGAAGCTTCATACCAAATATCAAAGTCCTGGGCCTTGTGGTTTCAGAGAAGAAGATTTTTAAAGATTTTCCCTATATAAGCCTATGTAAAACCAAAGGGCCCCCGTGCGGGGGCATTTTTGGCCCCAGCACTATAATTTGAACAATCTTGGTAGGGGTCCACTAGATGAAGCTTCATACCAAATAACAAAGACCTGGGCCTTGTGGTTTCAGAGAAGAAGATTTTTTAAGTTTTTGGTGAAAAAAATCTGTTTTTGGCTCCTGTGACCTAGATGTGCAACGGACCGGAACCATTTGACCCATATTCAAACTTGACCGAGATATTGTCATGATGATCATTCTGAGCAAGTTTGATTAAGATTGGACCAAAATTGTGGCCCCTAGGGTGTTCACAAGGTTTTTATATGATTTGACCCGCTGACCTACTTTTTAACCCGATATGACCCATATTCGAACTGGACTGAAATATTGTCACAATGGTCATTCTGAGCAAGTTTCATGATAATTGGACCAAAACAGTGGCCTTCAGAGTGTTCACAAGGTTTTTCTATGATTTGACCTACTGACCTACTTTTTGACCGGACATGACCCATATTCGAACTTGACCAAGATATTGTCATGATGATCATTCTGAGCAAGTTTGATTATGATTGGACCAAAATTGTGGCCTCTAGGGTGTTCACAAGGTTTTTCTATGATTTGACCCGCTGACCTACTTTTTAAGCCGACATGATCCATATTCAAACTTCACTAAAATATTGTCACAATGATCATTCTGAGCAAGTTTGATGATGATTGGACCAAAATTGTGGCCTCTCGAGTGTTCACAAGGTTTTTCTATGATTTGACCTACTGACCTACTTTTTTACCCGACATGACCCAAATTCGAACTTGACCGAGATATTGTCATGATTATCATTCTGAGCAAGTTTGATGATAATTGGACCAAAACTGTGGCCTCTAGTGTGTTCACAAGAAAAAGTTTACGCACGACGGACGACGGACGACGGACGACGCACGACGACGCCGGACATCTTACTGTCACAAAAGCTCACCATGACCTTCGGTCAGGTGAGCTAAAAAGAGGCACACTCAGAGAAGGCACACAAATGAAATCAAACCATTCCACTTGTATATGAATTAAATACCAAAGCAGCAGCTGAGAGCTGGAAAGGCAAAATCGTACCTTTTAAAATCGTACCTGTCTAATTTTTTTTAATTTCCTAATTAAGTTCTGAATAGTTAAATCGTCTGGAACCGAAGAATAACCAAATAAATGAAAATAGCAGACTCGGTTTTTATTGAGTCTGTTCATGGCCAGTTCAAAAATGTGCAACACTGGCCATGCCCTCCAGCACCGGCTTAAGCAGAACTCTATTTTCAAAATGATTCTAAGTGAACTTGATGATCCCAAAGGACCAGAAAATGTAATATGCACTATGATGATGGATGGGGAGACTTTTTACGGTTGCCAAACGGCACAACACCAGCTGCAGTGAAGCTAAGCATGATAAGTTTCAAAGATCTGAGGGGCCAGCTGTTCAAAACTAACTACACATGTATGTCATTAGTAAACATATCGTTGAAACTTTGATCATTTAATATTGGAAATATCATTAATATGCTAATATTTTTGCTGAAAAAATTTGAGCAGCTATTGCAAAAGCAAAAACTGCTCTCATTTTTTTAGCAAAGTAACACTATATTAGATATTGTACTTGTTAGATCAGTTAAGCTAACAATGCTTCAAACAAATGACCCAAGCTGTGTTGTATCAAGTAAATATGCAAGCCAGCACTCCACCAAACCTGTGAAACGTGTGGGCCCTGGTGCAGGGCCATTTTTGGCCCCAAGGCTGTAATTTGAACAATCTTGGTAGAGGTCCACTACATGATATCAAAGACCTGGGCCGTGTGGTTTCAGAGAAGAAGATTTTTAAGTTTTCAGACAAAAATTCTATTTTTTGCTAGCTAGATGTGTAATGAACCGGATGCATTTTGAAAGAAGACCAACTAAGGATCATTCCTGTGAAGTTTGGTCAAAATCAAATCAGTGGTTTAGGAGATGTCAGTGGTTTAGGAGGAGATGTCACTTGAAGATATTTAAGCTGGACAGATGGTTGCAAGGATGGTTAGATGCATGCACGATGGACAATGAACAGAATGTGATTAAAAAACCTCACCTTGTCACTTAAAACAGTCTCTTGACCATTTAACTTACTTGTAAAGGCTTCCAGGTCTGTATATAGAAACGTTGGGTCAAGTGGCATAAAGTGCCCAGTGAACACTGACCAGACTGTGCAGATGTGCATGCTGAACTTAATGTTTGCCAGGCACAAATCCAAAGATTCTTCACATATAGGTAAGTTGAAACACAAGACAGTGAACTGAAAGCAATGCACTCTTCATAGTTAAGCCCAAAAACTAACACGCCAGCAGTCAGTGCATTAAAAATGCCAGCGGATGAGTGGAAACTTCATTTAAATGTAAATGAAAGAAATTAATTCATTTAATGTTTCTTCATTGTAATTATCTAAAGCTGAAAGGACAAAATGAAGCAAAGCAGTATAAAAAAAAAAGAAAAAAAAAAAGAAGAAAAGCACCAGAGAGTGACTCTATGTCAGGGGTCAGTGGCTGCTCAGTGTCTACACCATCTGTAATGTAATATTGCAAAAATTGTATAATATATAGAGGATTTTACACAAGTGGTTATTTTACATGAAATTCATGAAACGAGCCTTTGCAAGTTTCATAAATTTCTTATTAAATGACCATAAGTGTAAGTTTCTGTTTATCATACAACATTTCCAATTAGAACTCTATTGCCAAGAATTTCAGTAGTAAACAGAAGATTGTACGGACAACATCATGACGTTACAAGCCAGTAACCATGTGTTATTACACCTGTGATCATATGATTTTTATGACATGACATTATCCACTAAATAACAGTCATGTTAAATGATAAAATCTAATCATTGGGTCAACTGTTTATCATCCAACCCAAAGTTACTAACTACGGAAGCTTCCCGCCTGCCATTGTCCATGTGACTATCGCTAATCATGTACAAAGACCAGGTAATAGTTATTAATAGCAGCGCTAATCTTCTTGTGATGTCAGAGTGCTGTGTATAAAGTAAAATCTGGACCGGGCTTGTATACTTGGACATTAGCAAACAGTGTAGACCCAGATCAGAAGCCCCATTACATGACATTTGATCAGTGTCTACACTATTTGCTTAAGATACTGGAATTTAAGGGTTAAACGATTCCAGTTAAGTTCAGGACTATTTCCTAGCCTACACAGTGACAATTGACCCACCAGTACTCTCAATGCTTTGATTTTTAAACCTGAAAACTTAAGGGGACCAACTGGCCCCAAGCTGCACACTAGTTGAAACTGTATGTGTGGAGAATTATTAGCCACATGGTATGATGGACTGATCCCAATGGCTAAGTTGTTAATCCATAGCCTGCTAAATCCACAAGTCCTACCTTTGCAAACAGTGTAGATCCAGACCATATGGCTTCTCAATAAGACATCTGATCAGGATCTATACTGTTTGTGAATTTTAATGAAAACATAATATCAAGTAATTTGACTGATTAATGACAGAAATGTGTGTGGCTAAATTTATTTATTCAGCAGGATAAGGGTTTAAAGCATCCAACTTCAGATCAGGTTGGTACATTCATTTTTCAGCCAATCATATCTTTTCTATTTGCTGCTCTTTTGTCTGACAATCAGAACAAACTTAGTTATATGGTAAAACAATGTTCCCTCTTCCCAGTGCATTTTTTATGAAAATCAAACAGCTGGACAATTTTTGTGACAACTACTCATCTTAATTCAATGGAAAGGAGAGAATAGCCCTAAGAAAATAAAGCATGAACAATCACTGTGGAAGAATATTGTTGGACTAGGTAAGGATTGAGCCCACAATTGTCTAGTCACCAGTCAGACACACTGAGCTGGCAGGTCATAAAGAGATAATTAGCCAGGCCGAAGGCAACTTATATGGAAAAGAAGAATTCCGCTGAAGGCTCTGTAGCACTTGCATGTCTTGAACCTTGAGGTGAAAGCTTGTCGCAAATGTTGAAGGCTTGTTTGTTTGATTTGAGGTTTAACGTCCCCCTCAACACTGTAAAGGTCATTTTGGAGACGTTGCTCCCAATTTTGTGGGACTTTTACCGACATTGAGATGAAATGACATCTCAAGCCTTGTCGTCCAATAAACCAATAGGGTTTATTAGCATGGACGGTCCGCCTAGCACCGCGGTTCCTGGACAGGCTAAGATCCTCTAAGCAGTTTACCAGTACTAGTGTGCGGGCCGGATTCAGCTCTGCGTGGAAGCATCATGCAGCCCATATATTTCTTCAAGCCCCTATGGGCGGGGGCCGGTTGAAGGCTTGATGAATGAACAGAAAACCAGACTTCTGTACAATGCCATGCTTTAACCCATTTCAGACTGGAAACCCCTAAAGGGTACCCTGGCAAACAGTGCAGGCCCAGATCAGACGCCGCAGAATGTGGGGTCTGATCAGGGCCTACACTGTTTGCAAAAAGTTCAGCCATTTTCCAAATAAATTTTGAAGAAAAAACAACTTGACACCCCTAAATTTTGAAATGGACTCCTGCTATATATAAGGAGGATGATTCCATTTGGTACAAAAAGGGTTAAGCAGGTGCAACAAAAACACATGGCTTAATCCATTCTTGTAGAGCACCACCAAAGAAATACATGTATTTCTGAAAATTTATCCAGCCAGATGTTTTTAAGATTTTTTCATTTTTCATGATAATAATACTATTGGAAACAAGAGGCCCATGGGCCACTATGCTCACCAGAGCTCAGTCGGGCACTGCCCACTGGCAGCCATGTATTGTAATAGACCATGGAAGCCCTGCACACCCATGGATGCTACTGATAAAATTTGCACCCAATCAGCAAAGTAGTTTCAGAGCCCTGATGTCACTTGAATGTGTTGTTGCAAGACAACAGACACCAATTGACAACTGCCCATCTGTGGCAACAAATAGGCCTAAATTCATATGGCAGATAGACTATTGTTTAAGGAACATTTCTGAAGAAGTTTGACAGGCGTAAAAGTCATTTTTCCATTTTTTAACATTATTGGTCTATGGAAATGTTTAACTTGCCCAAGCAACCAAACTAAAGAGCCCAAATTTCATTAATAACACAAAACCTGTAAAGGCAAATAAGGTGAATATTCCCATACAGTCTCCGCCTCATAGAGAGTATGGTTTATTAGGTGATAATGTTTTAAGTATATTTTTTATTTTAATTTTTATTTGAAAACCAATAAAATGAGCAGTAGGCCTCAAATCATAAGGCAGATAGAAGATTGCTTAAAAATATTTCTATCAAAGTTTTGCCAAATATCTGCTAAGTTTTGGCAGTAAATGCAAATTTTCAATTTTTCCCATTACAAGTCTATGGAAACTCTTAAGTTGCCATAGCTACCAAACTAAAGAGCTAAATTTCATAAAAACACAATACCTGTTCAGGCAAATATGGAGAATATTTTCATAAAGTCTCAGCCTCATAGAGTATATGAGGAGATGATTTTTAAGTGTTTTTTGCATTTTTTTTTTTTGGGAGTGGTTTTCATGGCAACCAGTTAAAGGTGCATTATTGAGCTATCTGGAAAAAATGCTTCCAAAAATAAAATACATATAGCCGGTATTTTTCTTTAAAACAATACAAATGAATGCATTTCATGCAAAAATGCGAACAATTATGATGACAGGTAAACGAGTTTGAGAGGGATTCCCTAACTAGGTTTCGCACACTAGTTAGATCTATTTTTAGTTCGTGACAAAAATAGAATCCCCATATATGATGTTATGCGACGTTCATTTTTGGCCTTGTTTGCTTAGGCCATGCCTGAAACTGAAGAAATATGACGCTGAATACCATGCCATAAGTAACAACACTCAGAGACGATACTGTCGCCATGTATGTGTAAAGTGACAGATTTATTTTTAGAACAGAAAGTCCGAACACATGTTCAGAGCTAAGGGTAAACACGAATGAAAATGACCATTTTCACAAAGTTCTGAAGCTGTATTTTGCTCCAAAAGTGTACACATGACAAAGGAGTATGCATTGAAGACAAAAACCAGAAAAAAAAATTTTGAGACCCGGTAGCTCAATAATGCACCTTTAAAGTGAGCAGGTAGCCTAAAATCATATGGCAGATAGACAACTGCTTAACTATGAAAGTTTTGTCAAAATATTTGCGAGGTTTGGCAGTAAATGCCATTTTCCAATTTTCCCCATTATACCTTGATGGAAATTCTAAGTTGCCAAATTAACCAAACTAAAGAGTTGAATTTCATAAAAAACACAAAACCCATATATGGTGAAAATTTTCATAAAATTTCAGCCTCATACAGTATATGGTTTCTAAGGAGATGATTTTTTTTTTTTTTTCTATTTTTTGCATTTTGGTTTTATGTGGCAACCAATAAAAATGATCAGTAGGCCTAAAATCATATGGCATATAGTAGATTGCTTAGGGAACATTTCTTTTAATCCCCCAGCCTAAGGATGATACAAATAAAATTTGGGCCTAACAGGCTCAGCGGCTTCTGAGGAGATGTCGTTTGAAAGTGTTGACGCCACACAACAGATGATGACGATGCAAACGACGATGACGGACAATTGCCCATATATATCCTGTCAGCTTCCCCAGAGCAGAGGCTGCAATGTTATTTTACCAAGGTTTCAATGATTCCTGCAGAACATCACTCAAGTTCGGTTGCTGCCATACGACTTTCTTTTTGCCTCTTTTATCCCATGCAGATGTTTCTGACATTTTCGAATGAATGGAATCTGCCACCTTGTACATAGCAGAAATCCATTCCAAAATTTAGGTGAATCAAAATATTTTTAGGAAATTTTTTCTCCAAATAGCTGAACATGGTGTAAACAGTGAAGACCTTGATCAGATGCTTCATTCATTGGTGTCTCATCTGGGTCTGCACTGTTTGTGAAAGTCCCATTTTTGGGGTCCCCATTAAAAATGGGTTAAAAATCAAAATGTCACAAATGTAGAAAACATAAAAAATACACAATCATAAGAATATACCGGTAGTACCAGGTAATGGTAGAGTACAGCCGGACCTTGTTATAGCGCGATTCATTACAGCACAAATTTGGATATAGCACGGTTTTGCCTTGGAGCCCAAATATTCCCAAACCAAAATTTATAAATATAATCCAAGATCTCTATCAAGTTTGAAGCACAACAGCTTTATTTCTCTCCGACTTAAGTGCCGTAATACAGCAGATAATACTGTTGTTGTCATGGTCAATAACAGGACTTTTTCAAGTTAAGTGAAAACATATCATAAAAGCTTATCCAATTAGCAATTAAAGAAACTCATTAAACTTGACACCGCGCAGCCGATATAATCAAAAGATCAAAATTGTCAGCTTAGCAAGATAAGAAAATAAAGAAAGCAGATTAGTTTATAATTTAAAAATCCAGCCACAAGACGAGAATCCCTCCATCCAAAACAAGCCCAAACCTTCACGCTTGTTCTACAAGCAAGTTCAAGGTGAACATCGAAGTTTTCCACCACCCAAATCGCCATAAAATCCACCGTCCACAAACCGCCACTAACATTTTTCTGCATGTTATCGGTAAATGACGTCATCCGATCCCAGCAACCCCATATATGTTTAATGTCATTGTTTTATTTTAAATGGGGCGTATTTCTTTCATAAAAAAATTGTTTGAAATAAGTAAAAAATATTTTCTCGATAGCTGAACGCTTGTGGATAGATGTGGATAGAGAACGGTGCCCTGCACAACTCCCGACTTATCCCCGGAGCTCCGTTTCGATCACCAACAACAGCATAAAGATGTGTTTACACAAATTGAAGCGTTCAACTTTTCCTGCCAAGTGCCTGCTATTTTGCGCCAAAATATAACTATTCATGAGACAGTAGAATAGTCCATTTTTATTATGCATACATCTATCGTTAGATGTAGCTAATCGTCTTGGGAACCATTAAATCATTTTCACATTGATTGTGGATTAAATTTTATGATTAAGGGATTAACACAGATTAGAGACATAACTCAATCTTATTTTCACACCTTGTCACGCGGATCATTGTAGGCTTATCAATAAAGTCGGAGGATTTTGTTTACAGTGTAATTGTAGAATAGACTGATCCCTGACAAAAAATGAGGTCGGCTTTAATAACACAATTTGGTAGTTTAACTAACTATTCGGTTGGTTGGACCTGAAGTTCTGTGTTATAATGAGGTTGGGTTGTAATTAGGATAATTCCTTAATGCTCTGCATACTGCAGAAATTTTGAAATATTTTTCTTATTTTTCCTAGAAAACAGGATTTGACATTTCAGACAATTTGCATGAGATATCAAATCCTGTATTCTTGGAAAAATAGGAAAAATACCAACAATTTGTCATCAGATGAATTAGCCTAGGAGGTGGTAAAGGTTAATCCTATTCAGAAACCTTATTCAGAAACCTGTGTTGAGGTAATTCGCACAAGTATCAAAGACACACACGTTTTGTGAAGAAGTATGAAAAATAACCATTATCTTTAGTGTATACTAATTTATTTTAGTTTGATTGCGATGAAAGCTTCAAGCTTATTGAATCGCTCTCAAACACTCATTCCGGGTGTTTTCACGTGCACATGCGAGAGGCAGTGGCTTTTACACCACTGCTATCCATTTACACCTGGGTGGAGTGGGGCAGTGTCATGCCAAAGGACACACCTCGATACCGGTGGCCGGATTTGAGCGCACAACCTCTCGCTCATAAGTCGAACGCATTAACCGCTGCGCTATCGAGGCTGACCCTTACCTTTGTTGTCCCCTTTACTGGAGCTAGACACATCCCGTAGGCACCACTTTTTTTTTTTTTTTTTAAACAAAATCACAATGCTATTGCAATAATCCCTTGTGATCCATAGTGCAACCTTAATAGTGCAGATGAGTGCATTGTTTTTACTTGTAATATTCCACAATCCTTCATCTGTAGGCTCTCTAGACAGAGTTTCTATAGGTGTGGATCTCATACGAGGTGGGTAGCCTGGATCAGCTCTATCTGTTACAGCTAGCAGTAAATACCCGTATTTACCCTAAGTATAAATGGACACCTCAGCTCCTTATAATACTTGTTCCAAAATTTGAACAAGTAGCACTTACTACTTAATGTTGTGTCCAAAATTAGCTGGATGAGTGACAAACAGTGTAGACCCTGATGAGATGCCGCATTTTGCTGCGTCTGATCTGGGTTTGTACTGTTTGCTCAGGCCTATCTGTCCAAGAACATAGGGTAAATACAGTTTCATAAATTACATAAATTATCTCTGCTCTCAATCTCTATCAATAACACAATTCCTTGATACTAATGTCTTATATATATTAACCCTTTTTGTATCAAATGGAATCTTCCTCCTTATATATAGCACAAGTCCATTTCAAAATTTAGGGGTGTCAGATTGTGTTTTCTTCAAAACTGGTTTGGAAAATGGCTGAATGTTTTGCAAACAGTGTAGGCCCTGATCAGATGCCGAGTTCTGCGGCGTCTGATCTGGGCCTGCACTGTTTGCCAGGGTACCCGTTGTGGGGTTTCCGGTACACAATGGGTTAATTATGAAATATAAAACATTTTAACTGGAATTCTCTCTCTCCAACTCAATCACTCTCTCTCCACCAGATAATTACTTGTTTGTGTTTGCTTAATATAATGGATATGATGTTATGATGTTGTTTTATGAACGAGGACTGTTCAGTAGGTTTGTGGAATTTAACTGTTCACAATTATTTTTTTAAGGTTGAGGCTAGCAATGAAATTTTCTGACTTAAAACTTTGAGACAAAAATGCATGCAAAAGAAGTAGTTTTGCCCTTTGTATATATCCATAGTAAGAGGCTGTCAAGTAGTCGGGATATGGTAATTTCATTTACGGTATGTTTTAATTAATTATATCTTTTTATCATATTAGGTCGCGTCTGAGAGTGTAATAACACCATGTAATATTTTCAATAATCCACTAGATTAGTGGATTAAATATGCAAATTAGCTAGATACGTCCCGTAGCGTTACATGTACGACGTCCTTAACGATGTGGCATTTGCTAACGGCAGAATATTGACATTTTTGTAAACAATCAAGAATAAAATGCTTTTTAAATGTCATATGATAAATAGAATCTTGCATTTGTGCTCATGTATTATTGAATTTATTAAACTCGTTGAGGAAAAGGGATAAAATGCTCGGCACAGCCTCGCATTTTATCCCTTTTCCTAAACTCGTTCAATAAATTCAATAATACATGAACACTTGTTTAAGATCCTCTATATACATTATTTTTCTGAACTAACCATAGCCGTGAAAGAAGGCGTGACTTTGCATGGTAATATTTTGACATAATGTCAGTTCCACAATGTTTTATGGTTCTGTCAAAAGTTGTAGTTTTTGGTTTGTGAAAGTTGTATAGCAGCTAGAAAAAGGTATTGAAGAGATGAACATCAACAGAAGATACTGAGTTGCTGAGCATTGTTAAGTTTTGCATAGGCCTTGGAATATCATCAGCAGAGACACTAAAAGGATCAAGGCAACGACAACTGCCTTCATGTGGGAAGACATTTGTGTAAAATTCATGCAAAAAGTTTAGGAATGGAAGAGAATCAAAGATTGGAGCGATCAAGATTGCTTTTGACGTCATGTCAAAAAAATGATGGGACAGGACTGTGCTGACAGATGAGCAACAATGAGAGACATTGCAGAAAAGCTTGGCAACTCAGTCACATCATAGCATCAATATGATATTTTTCTTAACCCTTTTTATACCAAATAGAATCTTCCTCCTTATATATAACAGGAGTTAGGTGTGTCAGGTTGTGTTTTCATCAAATTTTGTTTGGAAAATGACTGAACTTTTAGCAAACAGTGGAGGCCCCGATCTGACGCCGCGTTCTGGGTGTCTGATCTGGGCCTGCAATGTTTGCCAGGGTACCCGTTTTGGGGTTTCTGGTACTAAATGGGTTAATCATACACTTGATAAAATAAAGAATACACAGAAAGATTCCACAGACTTCCCAAACAACCCTCACATTTATACAAAACAATGACTTTGGACAAGAGAATGAGATAAAACAGAAACATGCTTACGTTCTGAAGGTGGAGGTGTTGCTGGCATACCAACATAAGAGATAGACAGGTCAAGTCTAACCTGTAATAGAAGAATATATCATGGCATATGATGATATAATAAGGCAATGATCCTAAGTATTGGGACAGATTGGCCTAATCAAACAATGCAAACCCAGATCAGACGGCTCCTGATCAGGGTCTACACTGTTTGCCATTCCGTCTGCACCTTTTGGACTACTTGTTGGATAATAAAACAAATTCGTTAAAATTAATTTAGAGACAATTACAGCAACTTACCAAGGTGTCTGGAGTTTTTAGGATTATTACGGTATCAAAGATCATAAAGGCATTACATAAAATGTCAATTCTAACATGTTTGTGAATGCAACACAATACTGATGTTCAACTGGATAACATAAAACGTTTGGGACAGTATATTCTTGCACACCAGACAAGAAAATCCGTGATTTTACCCTGGGATAGAATATCGAATATAATCACATGTTCGATAAATGCATTGGTTGATTAAGCCCTCAAATGCGTCGTCCTTAAGGTTGACGTCACAGCACATTACGTGACGTCACTAAACATTCCTGCAATGTCATCAGGATATGGCGGATGTCGGTAACCGAAGTGACTGCAGCATTAAAAAGCCGCGCTTAGAACTGGAAGGTATGCAAGAAAAAGAATCCTATATTGGTGTGAGGGGTGGATGGAAAAACCCATCCCTCGGGATCACTGTCCGGCATCACTCAGCAAGCCTCCTGATGCCGGACAGTGACCCTCGGGATGGATTTTTCCATCCACCCCTCACACTCATACAAGATTCTTATATTCTGAGATATACATGTACAGTCATTAGTCAGATCATATAATGTACTGTGGTTTTTCACTGGCTGACATTTGGCTTTATGCTACAGAAAGCACTTGCCATTTTGTGCAAACGTAACATTTTTAACCCAAACAAATGAATAAGTGCATTAAAATACTGATAATTGTATTAAAAATTATCATACAGCAATATAAACTGTCACTTTATGGTTGCAGATAATTCCTTAGAGTTTTGCCAACACACTGCCACAGAATTAAATTTTCAAAATGTATGTAAAACGACGTACCTCCCCAAATAAGAATTTTGAAGAGATACAATGGAGTGACTTAATAACATTCATAGCATTAAGAAATATTATGACACCATACTTGACAACAGGTGAATTTTGTTCGATGACAATGTCAACTTTTTTGTTTAATCCTTGTCCACTTTACCAGGATAAGCTTTATATTTGCGAACAGGGTTGATCCAGATCAGAAGCTATCTGATCTAGATTTACACTAGTTTTTCATTGAGTTGTTGGATTTGTAAACAATTTGTTTGGTTGACAGTTAGAAATGGATGTGGCAAAATTAATTCATTCAACAGGACAAGGGTTAAATTAGACAATGAAAAACTGGCCATATGATAAACAAACTCTCATGTGGCAATCAGCCAGTTACAACACTTGGCAAAGGCTCGCTCATACAATGCGAATTCATGTGAGACCCTTTGTGTGTATGAGCTAGGATCTGCAGTTAGGGAAAAAATATAGTGACAAATTCTTTAAATAAGGCTCCTTCAACCCTTACAGTACCAAGGAAAACAAGTAATATAATATAAGAAAGTAAAGTTAAAGGAAAACAATTAAAATAATGTTAGAAAGTGAAGTTAATGAGTAAATTAAATCAAACTAAATTGAATTAAATTGTTAAGTTCTTTATTTTAGAGGGTAACACCGCCAGTCTTCCTTGCGGTCTCCTTTAGCAGCTAAAACACATACACAAACATCAAAAAGCACATGCGTGTAACACATTGCGAGAAAGGAAGATAATTAAAATACATTATGCTTATTTAATAGACCCGAAATGGAATATGGTTCATTGACAACAGGAGGCCATGGTGGCCCTGGATGGCTCACCTGATCCATATTGTACAAATGAAATTGTAGGTAATATATGGCGGAGATAAGGGTTTGAGCAATTTTGGCTGACCCACGGTTAAGGAAGAGAAAATCTGTTCAGTGGTTTAGGAGGAGATGTCATTTTAAGAAATTGTGAACAGACGGATGGACAGATGGACAACGACGGACGGTGATCCATCACAATAGCTCCCCCAAGAGCCTTCTGCCTCGGTGAGCTAAAAAGGGTTAAACCCAGCCTGATTACCAAAATTACGAGACTTACCAGTGGAGTGAATGCATATTTGTACATTTTGAAATGTCTGAAGTAAGAGTTTACTGTATATTCTGTGATCAATCTCACTTGGTCAGGGAGAAATAGCTCTATACTATGAGGTGGTCGCTGAAAAAAAATAACAAAATATAATTAAGGGGAATAGGTACACCTGGCAGATTTTTTCCGCCATTTTTCAAAGGGAGACAACTTTTGGGACTTCCTGTTTGCTTTTCTATAAGCCCTGTCCCACTGAGAAAGGGGTCTACTCTTAAACGAAAGAATTTGCTCCTAAAGAGATTGACATGGGAGACAAAAATACTTTTGCAGGAGTTGCCTCCCCTGAAGGTGTATCCATTACCCTTAACCACTACAGTATAGCTCCAATATATCGCGTTCTGATATTTCGCGATGTCCAATCTATCGCGGGTGCGCCGTGGATCCCGTCCCCCCCCCCCCCACCCCCCCCCCCTTAAAAATTCATAATTAAAAAAAATATAGAGTTTTAAGTTGTTAAATTTATTTAAAACCAGGTTAAACAGCGTTTGACTTTTTCCCACCCAGCGTCTGCTATTTGGCGCCAAAACATAACCATTCACGAGATCGCAGAAAAGTCTGTTTTTATTATGCAAAGATTTACTGTTAGATGTAGCTAATTGTCTGAGGAGCGATTAAATCATTTTCACATTGATTGTGGATTAAATTTTATGATTGGAGGATAAATGTCAATTAGAGACATAACTTGACCATATTTTCACACCTTATCGACACGCACCGCTGGGTGGCAATTATATGACAGGGATTAACAATAGTGTCATACCTGAACCGTATTAAATACACAGATGGTTTGTCTCTCAATTGACAGTGCAGCAATTATTGGGATATACTTACTGGTCTAGTTTTACCGTATTTAAGGACTCAAAAAGACCGAAAGTTGTAGACGATTTTTTTTACACTTTCCCGAAATCAAAACACAATAAAATGATAGTTTTGTTGTTGTATAGTTTTTCGGCCCGTGGTAGACGTTAAATAAGGGAAACAACTAGAATTGCTTTAGCGCTTAGCGCTTATGGTAGTTGCGCCCCTTGGCCGTCACCCGTTACAGACAACGAGGGGGACCCGCAAATCCAAAATGGCATCCCGTTTTGACATTTTAGCAATCACATGTTTTCAGACGCAGATTTTCAGCTGTTCTTGAATGTAAGTTAATTGGTAGACATAGTCCCCTTTGTTTGTTCTGTCATCGAGTAATTCTGAACATACTTTAATGGTGAAATATGGCCGATAGCATTACTGACAGCCATTAGTGTGGATTGATAAACGGTTCTCACCAAACTATCACCGCGACTTGTATTGGCATCTCGGCAAACTACCTCGACTTATATCGCGCTCCGACCACATCGCGGTTTTCGGGCTATGGACCCCGACTACCGCGATATAATGGAGCTATACTGTATTTGGTTGGATTTAACCAACAAGAGGGCCATGATGGCCCTGGATCGCTCACCTGATCCATAGTGTAACAAGTGGGCCCCAGAGAGGGCCATTATTGGCCCCAGGGCTTTAATGTGCATAATGTTGAGGGAGTTCTTAAAGGTGAAGCTTCATACCAAACATCGACAAAGGCTATAATTTGAACAATCTTGGCAAAGGTCCACTAGATGAAGCTACACATCAAATATCAAAGACCTGGGCCTTGCGGTTTCAGAGAAGAAGATTTTTTTTAAAGATATTCCCGTAACATAAGCCTATGCAAAACCAAATGGCCCCAAAGCTATATAAATCTATGTAAAACCAAAGGGCCCCGGGGTGGGGGCATTTGTGGCCCCAGGGCTATAATTTGAACAATCTTGGTAGAGGTCCATTAGATGAAGCTTCATACCAAATTTCAAAGTCCTGGGCCTTGTGGTTTCTGAGAAGAAGATTTTTAAAGATTATCCCTATATAAGCCTATGTAAAACCAAAGGGCCCCGGGGCGGGGCCACTTTTGGTCCCAGCACTTTAATTTGAATCATCTTGGTAGGGGTTCTTTAGAAGAAGCTTCATACTAAATATAAAAGACCTAGGCCTTGTGGTTTCAGAGAAGAAGATTTTTAAAGATTTTCCCTATATAAGTCTATGTAAAACCAAAGGGCCCTGGAGTGGGGGCATTTTTGGCCCAAGGGCTATAATTTGAACAATCTTGGTAGGGGTCCACTAGATGAAGCTTCATACCAAATATCAAAGTCCTGGGCCTTGCGGTTTCAGAGTGGAAGATTTTTAAAGATTTTCCCTATATAAGCCTATGTAAAACCAAAGGGCCCAGGGGCGGGGGAATTTTTTTGCCACAGCACTATAATTTGAACAATCTTGGTAGGGGTCCACTACTGCATGATGCTTCCACGCAGAGCTGAATCCGACCCGCACACTAGTACTGGTTAACCGCTTAGAGGATCTAAGCCTGTCCAGGAACCGCGGTGCGAGGCGGACCGTCCATGCTAATAAACCCTATTGGTTTCATTGGGCGACAGGGCTTGAGATGTCATTTCATCTCAATGTCGGGTAAAAGTCCCACAAAATTGGAAGCAAAGTCTCCAAAATAACCTTTACAGTGTTGACGGGGACGTTAAACCTCAAATCAAACAAACAAACAAACAAAGGGGTCCACTAGATGAAGCTTCATACCAAATATCAAAGTCCTGGGGCCATATTTATAAAGATTCTTAGAAATTATTCTAAATTCTTAACTTATCTTAAATTTTCATCTTAGCTAAGACAAAATCTTTAGATGATATTTAAAAAGCATCTTAGGCAGATTCTTAGCTAAGAAAAACTTAACCCTAAGCCATCTAAGAATACTTAGATTTCTAAATAATCACGCGCATTTTTCTAAGACCGCACGCGCATTTTGGAAGGAATTGTCAGACGACATTTCAAAATGGAACAAGAAAAAGCCAGGAGACAGGCAAATTGGACCATGGACGAATGTCTGTTCCTCATAGCACAAGTAAAGGAAGGGTTTTCAGTGATAAAGGGGAAATTTGGGCCCAGTTTGAATGGAAAGATGAAAAAGGATCGTTGGGAGACGATCTCCCGGGACCTCTCCGCCCAGTTTGGGTCCAACCGAACGGCAGAACAAACAGAAAAGAAATGGTCTAACCTGATGGCTAAGGCTAAGCCACTAATTTCCGAGTATCGACGGGAGAGTCAGAGAACGGGTATTGTGTAGATTCTTCCTTGTTGTTTGTTGTTTTGAGATGTACATAATGCTTTTCGTCGATATCGCGTCTATTTTGCGGATCTAGCTTTGGTTTACATTGACCCGATATGGGTTTAACGTCCCACCAACATCTAAGGTCATACGGAGACGGAACCTTTAAAGACTCATCTGAAAGACTGGAGAAGCCCCGTATCAAACACGCGATCCCTCTAGTTACATGAATTATTTGGCTCAGTGACATTTGTCAAAAAAAAATCTAGCCACTTTTTATAAAAACTTAAACTTGTACATTTAACCAAGGGAAAATACTCTTGAACATGTTTAAATTACTGAAAAACAAATTGGTTCAGTTTCCGATTTGGAGGTTATTCTTGTCGTTGGAATTCTGATACTTTTTAGTAGATAAGAAAATGCAATATTCATCCCAAAATCAATGATAATAACTTAATGAATTTTAGAAATGACAGATTTGTATGCCAGTTGCTGATCCCAACACAACTTAATTTTTTCATGGTATACTAACAATAAAAATCACGAAAGTTTTACAACGCCAACTACCTTATGGTGTACAAAGGCAGGTGCGCTGTCGAATAGAAAAAGGCAGGGTGTTAAGGAAAAGAAAGGTTAATATGTCTTCTGATCGACGGAAAAAATTCACTACACACAGCCCGTTTTACAGGGTGATTCAGTCCAATAAAAGAAGCCACGTCATGTGAATATATGTCGTAAAGGCCTGTGGGCCAAATATAAACAAACCCACCCGGCCGATTCAGCCAACCATACGAGTATTGAAAATTGTGTGGGACAGTAGCAGCAAAGGCTCTGAACAGGCTGGACATGTGCACACTGTTTCTAGTAACTGGTTATTCATGGTCTGCGACATGGCTCACATTCTCAATGTACGGAAAGTATACATGAAACCCACTTTAATCACAAACACATTCTCGAGTACTCAGTACATCATCCATCGTCTTTCACACATCCTCATGCTACGCCCCAAACGATACAATGCCTAAAAATAAAACTCCGTTCCAAAGCAAGGCCCACTCAAATTAGAAGCACAGTCAATACTGTACCCAAGCCCCACCTTAGCTTCCCGCGCTAGGCCATATCATGCTACACTGAGCCAATTCATATGTCAAACAAGAAGATCCCCCAAGCCACTTGGTCCAATACGACACGATACCACGTGTGGACATCAGGGGAGCTACCGCGAAATCGCAGTAACGTAAATTTGTTCCCACGACCCATCCGGGAACTCTCGCGGTAGTTCCTAGGACCAGAAAATTGTAAACAAAGGTAGGTACGCTCGTGTGTTTTGATTTATTGCAGAAGAATGAGCGAATAATATAAAAATCGGACAATGCTATGTCATGACCAGATGATTTACCTTTCTAAAGAGCCCGAAGTCAATTTTGAAAAAATCGCTGCCGTGACTTGGCGATTGTAAAACCATCGAACACAGTAATCACCCCTGGTAGACTCGTAAGGGGTAATCGATGGTTATGCACTCAAAATCCTTACGAGAACTTCCTGTTATGACTCACGAGGCTTCAAAAATGTCAACAAATGGGTGAGTGTTCACGATTGATGATTTCTAGTCAATTTTGTAAACATATTTTGAAAAATCGGACAATGCTATTCTCAACAGCTTTCATTTCTGCGTCAGAAAAGATAGGTATGAACATGAAAAGGCAAGTGGTCGATTTTTAATTTAATTTCTCCCTGAGGACAGGTGTAAGATATTTCTGTTTTCACCTGTTTTCTAGTGCAATTTCCAGCTACCTGGGTCATACAGAACTTATCTATCACGTCAAATCAGTCATTATTCGAATTACTTCCATGTTGAAACACATAAGCTGCAGAATTTTCGCAGGATTTGTTCTAGGGGCTTAAACGTTTGTGCTGATCATGACTTACGAGGGCGATTACCCCTTACTGGAACATTACCCCTTACGGGGACAGGAACAGCCAGCTGACGGGTGTCTGATTACAATTCGCTTCTTCATTCAATAACCCACACAAACGGTTAATCAAAGCCCTGAAACCACTGCAGCTGTTTGGTACGACTAAAAATACTATTAATTTTATCAAGAACGGTATTGTCTGCTGTAAACTGAGATTAAATGTATCAAAATTCATGCGCTCGTACGAGCTGTTCAAAACTTGAGTTTAGTACATTTTTAATATATTAAGCTTATATAACCATGCACTTAAACAATACTGAATGAAGAAACAAATTTTAATCAGATATCAATCAGTTGGTTTCTCCTGTCCCCGTAAGGGGCAATCTTCCCGTAAGGGATAATCGCCCTGGTAAGTCATGATTGGCACAAATATTTAAGCGTCTGGAACAAATCCTTCGAAAATTCTGCAGCTTATGCATTTGAACATGGAAGTAATTCGAATAATGTCTCATTTGACGTGATAGATAATTTCTGCATAGTCAGGGTAGCTGAAAATTGCACTAGAAAACAGGTAAAATCAGAAGTATCTGACACCCTTTTGCAGGAAGAAATAAAATTAAAAATCGACCATTTACCTGTTTATGACAAAACCTATCATTTCTGATGCCGAAATGAAAGTTGTTGAGAATAGCATTGTCCGATTTTTCAAAATATGTTTACAAAATTGACTAGAAATCATCAATCGTGAACACTCACCTATTTGTTGACATTTTTGAAGCCTCGTGAGTCATAACAGGAAGTTCTCGTAAGGATTTTGAGTGCATAACCATCGATTACCCCTTACGAGTCTACCAGGGGTGAGTAATGCCCGATTTGAGTTTTATGTCAACACGAGTGAATGATGGAACTGTTTTGCAAGTTTTCGCCTAAAACGAGAGTGCACGTTATGGGAATGTTGGCCCTTATTCATCATTCAGATGCAAACAAAATTTTCAATTTATGTACGGTAAAGGAGTAATGCCGAAATTTTCAGGCGAAGTAGCTCCCACGACGTCTCGGCAGCTCCCAAAACACGCTCTAGTTCCCACGAGTCTATCATGCCATCACATGGAGAGCATGTTTATAGTTTATAATTTCGACTACCATTACGTATGTTTCCCCTACTTTAAAAGGTGTGTAGCTCTGAGTAACCACCTATTTGAGAAAGATATTCTGACTCGATTGGCTGGTTATGTTCTGGATAGTTGTGATTTTCTGGTCCTAGGAACTACCGCTAGAGTTCCCGGATGTGTCGTGGTAACAAATTTACGTTACCCCGATTTCGCGGTAGCTCCCCTGATGCCCACCCGTGGATATGCCACATCTTCATCCATGCAAACCATCAATGACATCTATTTCAAACAATTAGAAGCAGTAGGCTACTACTTCGATAACTCGAACACGGATGGTTCGTTTACCATTCGAACTGGTTCATAAGCCACTAAGAATTCTATATACATATATTTGGTCATTTCTTGGCGTTTTTTCTTATCATTATCTGTAAAAGGATGTTGTATGCACTCAGAATCGCCTCGATGAGGCGACCCCAATGAGCTCAAATTAATTACATTTATTTAACGGATCTAAAAGATATTTTATCTGGTGCCATGACTAAACCTCAGTGATTCGAAGCAACCCTGTCTCGAACAATGTTATGGTCCCGGAGATGTTCGAGTTATCGAATGTAGATTGTATTCATAATGCCCTGATACGACCTCCCGGAAAGCCCCCGCTAATCTTTGTTCGGATAAATGGATTGGGCCATGGGATGCTTCAACGAAGAGCTGAAAGCCACTACGCCCGAGTACTTGAGGCAAAGCCTGCATAGACAAAGTTGTATGAGTCTGACCATCCATGCGTATGGTTTCATGTTTCAGTCGGACATGAGATGTGATTTCGTATACTAATGTCGGTTAAAATTCCCAAAAAATTGCAAGCGATGTTTCCAATGTAGCCTATATAAAATTGATGCGGACGTCGATAAGGCGGTTTTGATGAGCCACAAAAAAAACATGTAAAACCATAAAAAAGTGCTGAGCCCAGTTTTCTCTATATAAAGCTGGGTTCACATGGCTGCCTACTGTATGGCCGTGTTCTTGTGATGTAATAAGTGTGTTTTTAAACACATTTCTTCGGCTATATGAGGCGTTTCTAACGAGTACCCACAACTTCTGTCTTCGAGCAGAAATAAAGAAAAATAATATGGGGATATTAATGATACAGACTTTTTTTTACATGATCGGTGGTATGTTACTTAAATTTAACCAAGGGAAAATACTCACTGAGCCAATTCATATGCCAAACTGCGTATAAATGTTTTGAAAATTTGACTACGCGTAACTTAGTAAAAGCGCGACTTCCGGTGAACTACCCTGTCTAGCGACCGGTCCTATATACAATAACATTGTGAACACTCTAGAGACCACGGTTTTGGCCCAATCATCATCAAATTTGCTCAGAATAATTGTCATGACAATATCTCGATCAAGTTCGAAAATGGGACCTGTCTAGTCAAAGTGTAGGTCAGTAGGTCAAATCATAGAAAAACACTCTAGTTTGGCATGGCTTTCAGGGTGTAAAAATCAAGGTTAAGGTTCTTGTTGCTGTCTGTAGAAAAAAAAAAACTCTTAACAATAGCTCCAACATTTATTGATGGATTTTAATAGAATTACCTATACATATAACCTACTATCTTGTAGTTTGGATCAGGTGAGAGATCTTGTTTTGTATTGTTGTTTTACTTTTATACTCCAAACCTGTTATGGCCGCCTTTTAACGAGTATCTATACTATAACCTCTGGTGCTTTAAACTGTGTATGACTAATTATTGATATCGAAAAACCTCATCTGAGATGGAAATGTACTATTGCTACTACCATACAACAACCATTTCACCCCGGAAAATTGTGTGCCATATTATAGGCGTTGTACCCATTTCCTTACCCATGGGCGTTTTATTAAAAATGGAACTAGGATTTTTCAATGTCGGCCTTCCAATCTCAATTATTTTCTTAAATCGTATTTGCAACAGTCCGATATATCATATGTATGCCTACAACCAACAGAACAGTGCATGCAATCTTCCCAGAAGAGTGTTCCATGTAATATAATGAGATTTCGTGGGTGAGTGTCTCTTCTGTGTCAGGTTCTCCGTTTTACTGATCGTAACTTTCGAATTCGGACCATCGAAGATAAATTTGTGAGTGACATGTGGGTTCCGTGAAGCTAATATCAACAGCCGTATTGATTAATAACCTTAACACGAGATCTAGAACAATAACAAACCTGCACAAGTGATCCCGAGTCCGCCATTTTCTTCCTTATCCTGAGCGGAAAAATTCCTTATCCTGCGCGTTCGTTCCTTATCCTGCGCGCTTGCCTTTATCAGTGTGAAAATTTATCTTATATAGGATACCTTATATCTTGGACGAGGTATCTTAATTAGCATTTAACATATAAGATGTCTTATAAAGTGTATGAGATATCTGATTATTTATATATATGCGAAACATGTACAGTAAAATTCCGCTATTAAGACCAGATAAAATTTCTGCTTTTTAAAGCTTGTAGAGAAGGTTTCAGTTATGATTTCTTCCATTTTTCTACAGTCATTGTCTTATAGATAGAGACCACCTTCAGGACTGTTCAAAAGTGGTATTTTAAGACCCCTTTTGAACATTCCCAAAGGTGGCCTTAATATTGGAGTTTTACTGTATATACAAACATGTTGAGAAACAGACAGTTTAATTCCATATACTTTTTAGGAGGAGGTCCACCACCTAAACCACTAGATCCTGTCACACAGGCGATTGCAGACCTTATTGGACTAGACAACGTGTCAGTAGTTGGCGTCACCGACAAGTGCGACTCATCTATGTTGCAGTTCTTTGACACAAGGTAAACTGCTCATAACATCTTGCAGTCAACTGACCTTCATCCAGTCTGGGTGCTCATTGATGCCAAAGAGGCTTTCTTTTACTGCTAATCTTGCATGTTTCCCATGTAAATGGAGTTTTATTTTACTTTGTTATCGATTACAGTGAAACAATTCACGAGTGCTTTAAGGCTTCCGAGCAAAATGAACGTGTGAGCGATAGCGAATGAGTTTGTTTTTGCAGGAAAGCCTTAGAACATGAGTTATTTCTCCTTAATCGATCGGATAAACAAAATACATTGTTTATTACATTTTCATTTATGTTTTTGCTTTGAATTTTAAAATTCAGTCATTCAAATTTCCTACCAGAATAGTTCCAGTAAGTGCATGGATTTCAGGAGGCGTGATTTAGTTTTAAAATCAGTCGTCATCTTGTTTCCATTTCAATGCAAAACTCATCCTCTGCTTGAAATACAGATTCAAGAAAGTCATTTAAGTAGAACTGTATAATCAAGAAAATCAACTTTAATCTTCGTGTTGCGGTTCTTTCTTCAAAAACATGAAATGGGCGTGAAAATTGAACTTTGGTCTCCATTATTTTATCAGATGTTCCGCCAAACTTCAACTACATGTATTGTTATTGGTGTTGCCATCGACGCCAGCAACGTCGCTTATAGCAATTTAGACGTAAGTACGTTTGAAGTGAACAAATGAAATAATTCACACTGTGGAATTATCATATATAACTCACTGAGTAATCTCAGTAAATCACTACTGAAAATGTAACCTCTCGGAAGTTTGGGCCATAATGAAATGAACCAATGATCGTCATATTAACATTGCTTTATTTTATTTTTTTCAGTAATACCCAGAGGACCAAACCAATCAGCAACATGTTTGGAGATAACCTGTCCTTACTGAGGTAAAAAAGAAAACATCATAAAAACATGTCTATACATCTTTGATCCCCTCAAACCCACTTTTATATACAATTAAACTAGGGTTTATGGGGGTATACATTATAGGGATCAAACATGGTTTTCTATGCATTAACATTTGCTAATGCATTGAAAAACCATGTTCGATCGCTATTATTGCATGAATTCAAACGATTTAAAGAAAATGTGTCACAGAATTGCGTAATATTTTTTACACCACTTCACAAAACGCGCTATTTACAAATACCCTTTCTCAGGGCCAACCTCATTCACTACGTAGCCCGGTGTGCGCATAATTTGACGTCACATAATGACATCACAGGTCATTAACAGCACGTGAATTGCATTGTTTATACATGGATTTGTCCGCATTAGAACATGGGTGTTAATATCATGCGATACGGGAATTTATGTAATAATATTTAATCATATGACGTTGCGCCTCAGAGTGTAATACCGTCATGTATTTAATTCCGTAATCCACTAGTGGATTAAATATGTAAATTAGTAAGACACGCCCATAACGTTACATGTACAACGTACTTAACGACGTAGCGTTTACTAATGGCGGAATGTTGACATTTTTGTATACATATTATGAATAAATTGCGTTTTATATGTCATATGATAAATAGAATTTTTCATTCGTGTTCATGTACTATTAAATTCATGCATTCGTGTTCATGTATTATTGAATTTATTAAACTCTTTGATGAAAAGGCAAAATATGCTCGGCAAAACTCTTTAATAAATTCAATAATACATGAGCACTCATGTAAGATCCTCTATGTCTTTATTTCTGCTCGAAAACATAGTTTGTTTGTACTCAATAGAACTGCCTCATCGAGGCGGTTGTATAGAGTCCCCACAATCTATGTTTTGGGTAGAAATAAGAAAAATATCCCCAATTTTTAGATTAAAATTTCCATTATTTCGCGGAAAAATTGACAATGTATTCGTATAGGCGTGTTTTCGTAAAGAAAAGTCATGCTCTTACACCCAATAACAGACTTTGAAATTTCACACAGAATGTCAACGTTTGTCTAGTTTGGCTTATAAAAAATTCATGACCACAGAAACAAGTTCGTCATTGAGTAAACTGAAAAACAAATATACAGTAATATCAGCCAAATACCAAAATGTGACATTTTGATGCAATTTTCACTGTTGTAATCAGGCAAACAAGATCCCTATTTTCAGCTTTTTTAACCATGCTAGGATCTCCTTACTAAATTTACATATTCTTTCTTTCAGTAGTAAATCCAGCTTTTCATCGTCCAATCTTTGCCAACAGAAGTCATTGGAAAGCAATTATAGGTAAGTGTATTTATGGTACATTTTTGAAAATAAAATTATACCTCTTTCTTGGATTTTTTAGAAGCAAATTAAACGGCTGAACGTGGGAAATCAAGCTTTAATCATTCTAAGCCTTTTTTGTCACACTAAAGACCATTTAAATATTTTTTGCGGATATCCTTAATTTATGACAGCAGCTGCTGCATAGGTAACTTTTCTACATATATATAGATAGTGGGTCTCTCAACTTGAGAAAGCTGAACGAGTGTCGTTCTCAAAGTGGTTGAAGAATGCAGAACATGGGTTCACTCCTGTTTATTTGTTGTTGTATGTTTCTAGTTCGATTTCGTGGCAGAAGTTGACGATTTCCAAAATGTCCTTCCCCAAGAATGATCCTTGGCAGGTCCTTTTTCATTTACCTGAAATATTGAGGTACAAAACAAGTTTCATGCCGTTTTTACTATCTGTGTTCTTTCTGATACAAATAAAAGCGCTAATTCCCATAAGGAAATATATCCTTTCAAAGAAATGAACTAATTCCTTTCGAGCGCAATCACCTTTGCCCGGATGACATATTTATAACACTTCGAATACAGTGGCTCTGTATACTGGACAAGCAAGTAAAGGACACTGTGTAATTACAACCATTTTCCCAACGGGCCTCTGTGGCCTAATGGATAAGAGCGCTGACTCTAAGTCATTAGGTCTCTCCCCGCCGTAGGTTCGAGCCTGGCTCGGACCACGTCTGAGAAGCCAAGTTCTGCAGTGGAAGGTCAGGTGGTTTTTCTCTGGGTACTCCGGTTTTCGCCCACCTATGATTAACGATCGGCTCGATATGAGTGAAATAATCTTGAAAGGGCCGTAGTTGCCATGACAACAAAAAGGGAAAATAAGAGAAAACCTTTAAAAGTCTTCTTCTTTGAAACCACAAGGCCCACATCTTTCATATTTGGTATGAAGCTTCATCTAGGGGGCCTCTACCAAGATTGTTCAAATTATTGCCCTGGGGCTAAAACTCACCCTGCCCCGGGCCCATTTGTTATATATTGGATCAGGGGAGCGAACCAGGGCCCTCTGAGCCCTCTTGTTTCCCCTTTCGTTGTAGACTCAACTATACAACTCAACATAACTTTATTAGTTATTAAAAAATAAAGTTATGTTGAGTCGTAGTAGACCATCTGTTTCTATATCTACGCCATTGAAGGCCTCGTTTGAATTTAAATATGCATTAATGTGTGTCCGTTAGCATACCTAAGTCAGTTATCGGATACTTTAGCACGACAAGCCCATCGTCCCAGCCCAGGTTTTACAGGTAAACCTCCATCGGTGCAATTAGCTTGCAATTCTCTATAGGGATAAACCATGTTTTTTCATGCATTAACATTTGCCGGGTCCCGAGGGAGCTGTTTGAACATGAGGCCGCTGGGCCGAATGTTCAAATATCTTCCGAGTGATCCGGCAAATGTTAATGCAATGATTTAACCATGGTTGATCGCTGTTCTTGCATAACTTACACTTCAGACAGCAAATTTTGACGATGATGATGAGTTGGGGTTTTACGGCCCTTTCAACCATTTTTGATTATATCGAGCCGATGGGGATGGTAGGGTGATAATGAAATGCCCTGTGCAATGGAACACCGTTTACAGCTGAGAAGAAATCCTGCCTCTGGCGAGATTCGAACTCAGGTCCGCTAGATCAGAAGGCGAGCACACTACCTACTGAGCTACCGGGGCTCCCTAACAAATTTTGACGAAAACGCCCAAAAGCTCCTCATTAACTCCATATAAAACTCTTCCAATGCGACCGGCAAACCAAAATGGCGGCTTGTTTACAATGACGTTGCTACAAGTTAACTTTCTGAGGTCATCTGAAACGCTATGTTCAGGGCGTTCAACGAAACATTAACAAACACAGGCCCGTCTCGTGAAATCAAAAGTTCAAACCCATGTTCAAACAACACGAGAACTTCATTATTTGAACATGGTTTGTTGTTTAAGTACGGCTTCCATCCATTTGACTATGGCTTCAAACAGCCATGCGCATTTATGCAAGAATCCATATTTTATTGCGAAGGTCTTTGCTTTCAGTCATGCGCCAATGGAACAACCAGAGACAGCAGTCGTGAATGTCTACCAAGTGGAACAGTCTGACCAACCAGCAGCAGATGATGTGCTGCTGAGCATTGTGCCACAAACTTCAACAACTTGTAATTGTTGCAAGGAGATTCATGATCTGAAAGTTCAAAAACTGAAGCTGCAAATTGAACTGCTAAAGAGAGATTTGCTGCAAAGAGACACGCGTACCCTAAAACGGAAACATCCAGATGAAGAAGAGTAATGCTGTATTAACTTAAAATATGTTGTGTGTGTGATTTAAAGTTTTCAGTCATAGCACACAATTTAGCAATACTGTGATAAAACCAGCAAACTGGTGTCTTTCCCTAAAAAAACAGTGATAAGGTGTTACTTGTTGCTATTTGTTTAATGTCATGGTTCTGACAGAAGAATTGGATTTGTTAAATGCTCTCTGTTTCCAGTGTTTTGTGTTATGTATAGCCTGCAGTGCCCATAAAAATCTTTTACTCACCAATAAGAACAATAGAAAATATTATGTTTCCCTCATGTCACTGCCTTAAACCTTTCAAGTTACATGTGCTTAGGGCTTACGATATTAAAATTTCAAAACAGATAAAAGGCACCAACTGTCCTGCAGCTCACCTGAAGTCCATCTTTGACCCCTTAGCACAACATAGGTGGCCAGTAGAAGTCTCAACATTTTGTAAAACCGTTTGAGTTAATTTTGGAGTTAACACATATAAGTGATACACATACCTTAGAAGTATGTATTAGCAATATAATTTCTATAGGCCATTCCATCTCCACCTGGTACTGGCTGGCCATGACCATCTTCCACAATCACATGAGGTTGTCCTGGGGGGCCTTGAGGATCATCAAACATCATAGGGATCCGCCGCTGTTTGCAAACGTTGTGTAGTATGCAGCATGCAATTATTATTCTGAAAAGACATTAATACTGCTAGGATACAGCATTTCATACAACTTCATACTTTCAAACAGCAGACTCAGGTCAGATCAGCCTCCACATTCGAAGTTATCACAGGGCGCACAATGAATTATACATTTAAAACAGGTCTATAGGGTATATATAACCTGCTCAGAACGTAAACATTAACAAAAACTTTTATGCATTTTAAGGATGTTCACATACCTAAATTGTACAGTACACGCGTTTTCGATTCTTATAAAATGCATGTGGTCATTCCTAAATCGTCCTATTTCAACTACTATCAAAGTAATCTTACGTGTATTAAAAAGGAGATGGAAAAATAGAATCAGAAGGCAAAATAGACATCATTGTAAATCAAACCTTTTTTTAGGATGTACATGTACTTTTTTATTTTTGTCTACCATGGTTGCTGAGGTATCTGTATCAGAGCCACATAAAAAATCTGATAATGACAATACTGGGAAAGTTTATGTCTTGAACAATAAAAGCATCGCTAAATATGTGTATCAAATTAGAGTATAAAAATATATTGGTCTTTTGATGTACAACTCACTTGCATGCTTTAGGAGGGGCCATTTTAATTTCACCATGTAGCACTCCCCAACGTCTCTTCAACTGACCTATACCCCTTTCTACGGTACTGCGTGTCTTCTTATGGGCTCTGAAAACGTGTGAGAAACTCATAATGATAATCGTAATCATTTTCATTTATCCATCTAGTGTTGTGCACTTTGTGTTTTGGGCTCTTTTCATCACCAAAACAGGACAAGACCTACACATGTACATAACATGATTATGACCCATAAGTGCCTTTTTATGCAAAAGTACGAAGTAAACATAGAGTGTGCGCCCCAATTAGGCGATTCTAAGAAGCGCCAATAATCTGTAAGTGTCTGAATTTTAAGTCACAGCAACAGCAACAGTCATACGGAGACGGGACCTTGGTAAATGGAGAAGCCAGAGATTGATCCCACGACCCCAGCTTATAAGGGCTTTAGAACAATCACTGCACCATGCAGGTTACTCAATATTTTTGGGTCGACTCGAATTTAATAAAGGCGGAAATTCAATTAATGCTGTTGTCCAAGGGCTATCACTAAGTTGTGGAAAAAAATGTTATGGTTATCGGTCTATTAGCAAAATATTCATGCTAGTTGTATCCGCCAGAACACTGTATTTCCTTATCAGATGCCGCGAAATGCTGCATAGCTTGATGCCTTTAGTAGAATGGACGTGTCCAACATGAGTAATGGAAGATTGCATTCCCGAAACTCAGGGATGAGAGTGTATGAGGCTAAATAAATCAAAGCAGTGACAGCACTCACAGATTGTCTCTGAGTGAAAGCATGGTCATGAAAAGGACTTTAACTTCTTTTACCACTGGCTTTTCAGATTTTTATCTAATTTTATGTATCTAGTCATAAATTAATGCCAAATCTCTCAGTTAACATGTGTTGATACAAATTTCCCTATCAAAAGTGTCCATTGTCATTCAGCCTTCTTGAATAGATTCATGCACTTAAAACAAACAGTGTAGAGCTGGGTCAAAGACCATATACTGCTGCAACTCTTCTGGATCTACACAATTGTTGAACTGTAAAAGAACCAGGCGCATGAGAGGGATCAATGTTTAAAGACAGCACACTGATGTCACTACTTCAAGAACAGGCTGCTACTTTCCATACTTTAAGCAAACAATGTAGACCCTGATCATATGCCACGTTATTCTGTGTTTAATCTGGTTCTAGACTAACGTCAGTGTGCAGGCACATAAAATGATTCAATATTATACACATGCAGAGCATTCTAATGCCACGATGACAAGAATCGGATTTAAGCAAACAGTGAAGACGTTGATCAGATGCTACATTATGTGGTTTCTTATCTGGTTTCAGAGTGTTTGCCATTGTCTCAACAACTGCGACAAGTTTAAAATTTATAGATAGATCTCTGGCAACAACCTTACAGGGATTAAAAGTCACATGGACATCAGCAATGTAAACCTATTTTACTTAATAATGCCATTTTGGAGAGGTTGCTTCCAATTTTGTGGGACTTTTACCCGACATTGAGATGAAATGTCATGTCAGTTCCTGTCGCCCAATAAAACCACAAAAAAAACCATGCCTATTTAATTCTTACCTCCTTAAATCCCACTTTTATATATTAAAATTGGGGTTTAAAAAGAGTAACCTTATTTTCTTATATCTGCTCAAAAACGTGATTTGTGGGTACTCGATAGAACCGCCTCATCAAGGTGGTAATAACGAGTCTCCGCAAACTATGTTCTGAGCAGAAATAAGAAAAATATCACAATCTTAAAATTTGCATTTTTTTTTTCACAAAAAAATGCTAATGTATTTGTATAGGCAAGTTTTTGTAATGCAATAAAGTTTATATGCATGGACGGGCCGACTCGCAGCAGTTTTCCTGGGCAGGTTTAGACCATCTAAGCAGATTACCAGTACTCATGTGCGGTCGGTATCAGCTCTGCATCGTGCAACCCATCTATTTCTTCAAGCCCCGATGGGCGGGGGAGAATTACACAATCTGTATATAGCAGAACTTTTATCTGTTTTGGTCAATTTTCAATAATATTCACTTTAATTATAGTGTGTGTGCGTGTGTGCGTGCGTGTGTATGACAGAGGGTTCCTTTCCTTGTGAAGATCATTTCAAACAAGAGGACCATGATGGTCTTATTTGATGGAACTTCTACTGATGGTCCACATGAAAGGGCATACTTATTCTAGTGGCCTGGTTATGCGTTTTGAATAACCTATATATATACTTTATTTTAATAACATCAAGGCGAACATTATATATTGCAAAGTTTCGTCACGATGGAAGCAAAACTGGCTTCGAGAGATTCATTAAGGTTTTGAAGACATTTGACCTAGTTTATCAACCAACATAACCCATATTCGAACTCAACCAAGATACCATCAAGGCTTACATTCTGAGACTGGAGCAACACTGTGACCTCCAGCGTGTGACAATTTGATCGTGTATTCCAGTTGTTTCCAACACAAATGTATCAAAAGGAGAAATTGTTACAACTGTCTCTGTAAATTTCACTGACTATGAGGGCTTTCAGTCCTTTGATTTTTTCCTGGGGGATGTTGGCTGATAACTGCTATGGCCCACAAGGTCCAATAACTGCCCTTGCGCGGACGAAAATTACACCCTTAATGAAGGGTTTGTGACAACTCAGGTTCCATTCTAGGATTCATAAAGACTAGTCTATTTTACATTGATTTAAATCACGGGTGGTAATCAGGGGAACTAGCACGAAAATGAGACAATGGAAATTTGTTCCCTCGACACATCCGGGAACTCTCGAGCTAGCTCCATCACCAGGAAACTTATAAACAAAGGTAGAAAGGTAGGTCTCGAAGAGTTTTATCAGCGGTTTTCTTTTCTTTGTAAGCTATTTATAAGAAAATGCGACAATGCAAAGCCACATTGAAATGATTTAACTTTGTACTCAGCTAGAATTTGACATGGAAATTAGCGTTTCATATTCGTTCTTTGAGGGCACTATCTACATGTCGAGTGAACTAGCTCCTTGTCGAGAAGACTAGCTCGGGCTGTAATTTCGTCATAACTCATAAGTTACGCAATCACGACCAATTTATTTTTGCTTATTTCAAGCATTTTATGTTCCTTTCACCAGGGATGTTGCTTTTTGGGCTGTGAAGGGCGTACTTTTGACGGAAAAATCGCCGGCCAAAATCTCCGTGTTGACATAGATTGACATTTTTTTTCAAATCCGCCATAAAAAGTTTGCATACATTCATACTTCAGCGCTGCAGATTTCCATGGCAAATTCTAGCGGAGTACAAAGTTAAATCATTCCTTTGTGGCACTGCATTGTCGGATTTTCTTATAAATAGCTTACAAAGAAAAAAAACTATGATAAACCTGGTGATGGAGCTAGCTCGAGAGTTCCCGGATGTGTCGAGGGAACAAATTTCCATTGTCTCATTTTCGTGCTAGTTCCCCTGATTACCATCCATGTAAATGGCTGACCCAAATTTGATGTTTCCTTGCTAAACAAACTAAAATTTATGTTTTACTTGTAAAAATAATATTTTGGTGCTCCGGCAACCGGGAACATTTCAGTTTAAGGCCTAAGCAGAGGTCCCAGACAATTAAGTATAATGTACAAGTCATTTGTGACCACTGCCACCCCCACCTACGGGGATGGGCGGGGGATAGCGGGGCTTATGAGCAGGGAAGTTACCCTCTGTGTTCCCCCGCAGTGGCGGGTTATTGCGGAGGGGTTTGGTATTATGCAAATATATCCCCAGTGGATTTGTTAGTTTGATTTCATGTTTAACGTCCCCGTCAACACAATTTAGGTCATTTTGGAGACTTTGCTTCCAATTTTGTGGGACTTTTAACCGACACTGAAATGAAATGACTTCTCAATCCCTGCCACCCATTAAAACCAATAGGGTTTATATGCATGAGTGGGCCTACTCACAGCAGTTTGCCAGGACAGGCTTAGACCTTCTAAGCAGATTACCAGTACTCATGTGCGGTCGGTATCAACTCTTCGTGGAAACATCGTGCAAACTGTCGCTACTCTTCTAGATAGTAGTAACAGGGAATGGAAGAAATTTAACGTTCTGAACTGGAATGAACAAAATTATTGTCCGCCTTATTAATTATTAGGCAAGATCATGACTAGTAACAAAAAAATATCAAGTATAATAAATATTAAACTTGGAAATGGGAAGTAAATTTAAATAATCTATTGATTTTTTTTATTCCTTTATGCAGAATATCATAACATTACAGCAGTTACATTTTTCATATAAAATGATCCAGTTATTAATTTCTAATTATTAGCATCAGGTAAGTTAGGACTGTCAACATCAAATTAAAATACATTGAAATGTGTACTCAGAGTATACCTTTGTAAGGGAGGTAACAAATAAATAAAGGAAGGAAGCGCGGATCTAGCAGTAGGTATACAAACCTGTTGTAGTTCTCCTGATGACCTGGCGTAGGCCTTAAAAAGGGCGTGAGTAGGTAGCGCTTACATCCATAGCCACTGTCACCAAGCAAATGCGCATTTCCGGGTATCAGACTGTGTTCGAAGAGCAGTCTTAGCCCACTCTCCCGAAAAATGCGGGCGTCGTGGGTCGACCCTGGCCAGTTGGCGACAACGTCAATCACCTCCTCCTTCGCATCGAAGACCAGCTGGACATTTATACTATGGTAGTTATGACGATTAACAAATTCATGTTCATCTGCTGAGGGTGCTTGTATCTGGACGTGCGTGCCATCTATTACTCCAACAACACCAGGGAAGTGAGAAACAGCAAAAAACTCTCTTTGGTTCAGTCTGACCTCATCGATGGTTTGAGGAAAACTTATAAAGTGTTTTATAATATTGGGATGGGTGATAGCATCCAAAACCTCCGAGACGACTCTGCATACAGTTGGCTGTGAGAGGCCAAACTCAACAGCACTGCACTGTTGAAATTTTCCTGTTGCCAGGAACCTTAGTGTGACCAAGACTTTTGTCAATGCAGATAAGCTTTGGTTCCTGTTAGTAGCCGGCTGAATCAAAGTATCAATCAATGAAACGATGAACAAAATACCCGCTCTATCTAAACGATAACGTTTAATCAATTCTTCATCCGACAAGTCTTCAAAATGATTGTTTCTTAGGTGAAATAATCTCGGTTGTCTTATTCTGGCAGCCATTTTTGTTTTATCTCAGAAAACCTAAGAAATTTCTTAAGAAAATCTTAGAAAATTAAGATACCTTCTGACTCATCTTAAAGTTAAGACACATCTTAAGTCATCTTAAGAGATAAGTAAGATAATAAATACCACTTAAGAAATTTTAAGAAAACTAAGCAAAATCTTTGAGATAAGACCAAACTTAAGTCAAAATCTTGACTTAAGTACACTTAAGTAGCTTTATAAATATGGCCCCTGGGCCTTGCGGTTTCAGAGAAGAAGATTTTTAAAGATTTTCCCTATATAAGCCTATGTAAAACCAAAGGGCCCCGGGGCGGGGACATTTTTGGCCTCAGCACTATAATTTGAATAATCTTGTTAGGGGTCCTTTAGATGAAGCTTCATACCAAATATAAAAGACCTAGGCCTTGTGGTTTCAGAGAAAAGATTTTTAAAGTTTTTCCCTATATAAGTCTATGTAAAACCAAAGGGTCCGGGGCGGGGGCATTTTTGGCCCAAGGGATATAATTTGAACAATCTTGGTAGAGGTCCATTAGATGAAGCTTCATTCTAAATATCAAAGTCCTGGGCCTTGCAGTTTCAGAGAAGAAGATTTTTAAAGATTTTCCCTATATAAGCCTATGTAAAACCAAAGGGCCCCGGGGCGGGGACATTTTTGGCCTCAGCACTGTAATTTGAATAATCTTGTTAGGGGTCCTTTAGATGAAGCTTCATACCAAATATAAAAGACCTAGGCCTTGTGGTTTCAGAGAAAAGATTTTTAAAGTTTTTCCCTATATAAGTCTATGTAAAACCAAAGGGTCCCGGGGCGGGGGCATTTTTGGCCCAAGGGATATAATTTGAACAATCTTGGTAGAGGTCCATTAGATGAAGCTTCATTCTAAATATCAAAGTCCTGGGCCTTGCAGTTTCAGAGAAGAAGATTTTTAAAGATTTTTCCCTATATAAGCCTATGTAAAACCAAAGGGCCCCGGGACAGGGGCATTTTTTTGCCCCTGCACTATAATTTGAACAATCTTGGTAGGGGTCCACTAGATGAAGCTTATACCAAATATCAAAGTCCTGGGCCTTGTTGTTTCAGAGAAGAAGATTTTTAAAGATTTTCCCTATATAAGCCAATGTAAAACCAAAGGGCCCCGGGGCGGGGGCATTTTTGTCCCAGCACTATAATTTGAACAATCTTGGTAGGGGTCCACTAGATGAAGCTTCATACCAAATATCAAAGTCCTGGGCCTTGTGGTTTCAGAGAAGAAGATTTTTAAAGATTTTCCCTATATAAGTCAATGTAAAACCAAAGGGCCCCGGGGCGGGGGCATTTTTGGCCCCAGCACTATAATTTGAACAATCTTGGTAGGGGTCCACTAGATGAAGCTTCATACCAATTATCAAAGACCTGGGCCTTGTGGTTTCAGAGGAGAAGATTTTTAAAGATTTTCCCTATATAAGCCAATGTAAAACCAAAGGGCCCCGGGGTGGGAGCATTTTTGGCCCCAGCACTATAATTTGAATAATCTTGTTAGGGGTCCTTTAGATGAAGCTTCATACCAAATATAAAAGACCTAGGCCTTGTGGTTTCAGAGAAAAGATTTTTAAAGTTTTTCCCTATATAAGTCTATGTAAAACCAAAGGGTCCCGGGGCGGGGGCATTTTTGGCCCAAGGGATATAATTTGAACAATCTTGGTAGAGGTCCATTAGATGAAGCTTCATTCTAAATATCAAAGTCCTGGGCCTTGCAGTTTCAGAGAAGAAGATTTTTAAAGATTTTCCCTATATAAGCCTATGTAAAACCAAAGGGCCCCGGGACAGGGGCATTTTTTTGCCCCTGCACTATAATTTGAACAATCTTGGTAGGGGTCCACTAGATGAAGCTTATACCAAATATCAAAGTCCTGGGCCTTGTTGTTTCAGAGAAGAAGATTTTTAAAGATTTTCCCTATATAAGCCAATGTAAAACCAAAGGGCCCCGGGGCGGGGGCATTTTTGTCCCAGCACTATAATTTGAACAATCTTGGTAGGGGTCCACTAGATGAAGCTTCATACCAAATATCAAAGTCCTGGGCCTTGTGGTTTCAGAGAAGAAGATTTTTAAAGATTTTCCCTATATAAGTCAATGTAAAACCAAAGGGCCCCGGGGCGGGGGCATTTTTGGCCCCAGCACTATAATTTGAACAATCTTGGTAGGGGTCCACTAGATGAAGCTTCATACCAATTATCAAAGACCTGGGCCTTGTGGTTTCAGAGGAGAAGATTTTTAAAGATTTTCCCTATATAAGCCAATGTAAAACCAAAGGGCCCCGGGGTGGGAGCATTTTTGGCCCCAGCACTATAATTTGAACAATCTTGGTAGGGGTCCACTAGATGAAACTTCATACCAAATATCAAATACCTGGGCCTTGTGGTTTCAGAGAAGAAGATTTTTTAAATTTTTGGTGAAAAAAATCTATTTTTGGCTCCTGTGACCTAGATGTGAAACGGACCGGAACCATTTGAACAGCTTTGAAAGGGGACCACCTAAGGATCATTCCTGTGAAGTTTGGTCAACATCCGATCAGTGGTTTAGGAGGAGATGTCGTTTCAAGAAATTGTTTACGCACGCACGCACGGACGCACGCATGGACGGACGCACGACGGACAAAAAGTGATCCCAAAAGCTCACCTCGTCACTACGTGATGGTGAGCTAAAAACAGTGCAAAACCAATGTTTATGATTAAATCAACCATATACTTATTTCAAATCATTATACTATGATGTTATTAATTAAGTAATTTCGTATTGGCCCAGTTACAGATCCGGGGTCTTCTGTATTGGCCTCAGGCCAAAGGCCGAGGCCAATACAGCAGACCAAGGACCTGTAACTTGGCCAATACAAAATTACTTGATTAATGACAATTTTATTAAATGACACTATAGGTGACCAATGCCCCCTGTGAGTTTTTGCAAAATTTCAAGGGGAGATAATTCAGCCAAAAATGACAACAGAGTTATGGCCCTTGGTCAGAATGTAGCCCTTGTGATGGTGAATAAGTGTGTGAAGTTTCATGGGGCTTGGTCAAATACTTTTGAAGTTATGATCAAGGTTAAAGTTTTTGTGACGGACAGACAGACAGGGCAAATACTATATGCCCCCCGAATCAAAGATTCTCGTGTGTGTGTGTAGGAAGGGGGGGGGGGGGGCATAAAAACATGATTATTGATTTTTGATCTCCGGTTAATATTGGTTGACCTGGTGTTAATGCGGATGACCTCAGATCAATACAGGATAGTCAATTAATAAAATCCTGTTATAGAGTAGATTTTTGTTCTATGTTTTGCCTCGTTTCCTTTTTAATTAACCACTATATATCTATATTATACGGAGGTCAGCCCATGCAATATGTATGGCATTGTGTACTGACTTTGACAAACAATTGACCCTGATTGACACGGTAAACTGCATGTTAATATTGATGACCTGCAATCAATAAAGAAACCCTTGAGTTTGATATGACAATCACATGACCTTGTCATCTGTGGGAAGAATTCTCAAGGGAATCCAAAATGAGACAAAATTTGCCAAGCATGTTCGAGTAATTGAAATTTCACAGTACTGAAATATCCTGACATATTAAACAGAACTGCCTACCAATTTTAACCAGTAGTAATATCTCCAATTTTGCTGTGCTCAGTCCAGCCACTAGTTAAACAATGCTCAGTCCAGCCACTAGTTAAACAATGCTCAGTCCAGCCAGTAGTTAAACAATGCTCAGTCCAGCCACTAGTTAAACAATGCTCAGTCCAGCCACTAGTTAAACAATGCTCAGTCCAGCCACTAGTTAAACAATGCTCAGTCCAGCCACTAGTTAAACAATGCTCAGTCCAGCCAGTAGTTAAACAATGCTCAGTCCAGCCAGTAGTTAAACAATGCTCAGTCCAGCCACTAGTTAAACAATGCTCAGTCCAGCCACTAGTTAAACAATGCTCAGTCCAGCCACTAGTTAAACAATACTCAGTCCAGCCACTAGTTAAACAATGCTCAGTCCAGCCACTAGTTAAACAATGCTCAGTCCAGCCAGTAGTTAAACAATGCTCAGTCCAGCCACTAGTTAAACAATGCTCAGTCCAGCCACTAGTTAAACAATGCTCAGTCCAGCCACTAGTTAAACAATGCTCAGTCCAGCCACTAGTTAAACAATGCTCAGTCCAGCCACTAGTTAAACAATGCTCAGTCCAGCCACTAGTTAAACAGTGCTCAGTCCAGCCACTAGTTAAACAATGCTCAGTCCAGCCACTAGTTAAACAATGCTCAGTCCAGCCACTAGTTAAACAATGCTCAGTCCAGCCACTAGTTAAACAATGCTCAGTCCAGCCACTAGTTAAACAATGCTCAGTCCAGCCACTAGTTAAACAATGCTCAGTCCAGCCACTAGTTAAACAATGCTCAGTCCAGCCACTAGTTAAACAATGCTAAGTCCAGCCACTAGTTAAACAGTGCTCAGTCCAGCCAGTAGTTAAACAATGCTCAGTCCAGCCACTAGTTAAACAATGCTCAGTCCAGCCACTAGTTAAACAATGCTCAGTCCAGCCACTAGTTAAACAATGCTCAGTCCAGCCACTAGTTAAACAACCCTATTGACAGTCTATCCCAGCAGATTGGTCCTAAATGTGCATACAGTCCAACCTGTATTAAGCAACCACCCATGGACTATTCAAAAAGTGCTTGCTTAAGACAGGTGCTTTCTTAACACAGGTGAATTTCAATGCATTTTCATTTTTTGGGAACTGAATGCCTGCTTGCTTAAGACAGGTTGCTTGCTTCATAGAGGTGGCCACTAAGACAGGTTTTACTGTACTTACATTTACAGCATGGCAGAGAACCAGCTCTTTGAAATAATTAAACGTCTGGTCAAGGTTTCCAAATGGAGTCTCTGTGAAGAAAAAAAATAAAGTACTGTAAAAACAAGAGCACCACATGCGGGTGCCAACGCTCGGCTGCAAAAATTGTAAGTCGAAAAAGGGGCCTAACAGTAACTGTGCAAAAATATTTTGAGGGTTACCTCACCTACTGGTATGAGTTCCCCTTTTCATAATGAACAACCAGTCCGAGTTTCAAGTAAATATGTTCAGTAATGACAGAGATATTACAAAATGTCCAAGTTTTTGCACGGCAACGCAGAGGACGATGACGCAGACGACGCCAGAGCTATGACAATACCTCGTCGTTTTCTTCGAAAACAGCCGAGCTAAAAATTGAGATGCCTCAAGGACTTGATGTAATTCTCCTAAAATTTTAACAAATCTGTTTCACGCTTCTGCAAGGAGTCCAAATGGTGCAAATGGAATGGCAAACAGTGAAGATCCCGATCTGGGTCTTCAGTGTTTGCTTAGGGTGTGTGTTCCAATACCTAGGATCATCAGGGTAATTCAAATAATCCAACAGGAACTTTCAATTCTGTTATCTAGAAAGAAGTGCAAAAGGCCAAGCATCAATATTTACATAAACAAGTGACAAAGTCATAAAGGATCATCAATTTTGTAACTGACAAAACTTAAGTCCCTGTGCAATACCTAACATACTGAGACAGCAGTGTAGAGCCAGACCAGTCTGTGTGACAACTGGTTGATCTGGCTCTGCACTGTATGTCAGTCTACAGGGTGGCCACACATTTTTAGCAATCAAATTCCCTGATTTTTCCATGATTTTTCCCTGATTTGATTTGATTTTCCCTGATTAAAAACCTTGATATTATCGCAATGGCCCCTACTTTTAGAAGTCATATACTGATTCAAATGCTGTCAAGTGACATGTTTATACACAATGCTGTCACAATATTCTTAATTAAATGAAAATTTATCTAAAATATGATGTACATGTGCTAATTTACTTTCATGGTAGTCAAAATCAAAACTGGTAAAATATATGGCCTCCAACCTCCCTTGTAGCCACACCTTCACCTCCAATTTATTAAAATAGTAGGTTTTTTTTTGTAGGTTACATGGTGGTAGACTGTCTAAGGCAATTCTTAAAAAATTTAAATTGCTTGTTTGCAATTACCTATTCAGGTGTTCAAGGAATGGGTATACAGGTTGGGATTTTCTTTACATGTGTTCAAGGGGTGGGTATGAAGACTAGAAGTTTCAAACTGGGAACATGTCTTGATATCAATTGATTATGCAACAGTTACTAGCAATACACATACTCATCAAAATGTCAGTTTAAAGCAAATCTTGCTTTATATTAGCCATTTAATGATACAGCCATGAAGAAAGGAAACTTGTTCTGGAAAAGCAAATTAACCCTTGTCCTGCTGATCCCGGATATGCCTTATCTTTGAAACAATGTAGATCCAGATCAGATGGCTTCTGACAAAGCCATCTGATTAGGATCTACATTGTTTGCCATTCAGATTGTGAATTTGTTGCAATAATTTGCATCAAGTAATCTGATTGGTTGATAATCCGTAGTGGGTGTGGCATATATGAATATTCAGCAGGACAAGGGTTAATAATTTGAGTAGGAGCAAAATGTGTGGGTATGTTGGCAATTGCAAACAAACAATTTTTTATTGTAGGCTTACAAGTTTTGTCATTTTGTCTGCAAGCTTCGTGTGTGCTGGCCTATTGAAAAAATTAAAATGACCACATGGGTTCCTCGTGTAACATGCTAATATGCAGAACACTGAAGCAGTGATGCTATATTCTCTAAATAACACATTACTAAGAAAACAAGTGCATAAAAAGTTTAGAAATGACACTGAAAGCATGATCAGTGCCATACCTGGTCAAATTTCAATTTGAAAAACAGCATGAAAACAGCCATTTGGTGTCAGTTTATGGCCATTTGGCAATCTACCATAGATAATGTAATATACTTTATTCAAACATTTATGTAAATTAACACAATTGTAGCATCAATTGAATCGTGTGGCTTAAATTATATACAAAACTCTTCACTACTTATTGTGACAACTTTGCAAAAATAGCAATGTACAGATTAATAGCAAAGCATGTTAGTAGTTGTTTAAAGCAAGCAATGAAACATAGTATAACATGTCTCAAGTTCATTCATAAAAACATGTACTCCACCTAACAAGTACTCCACCTTTAAGTAAGACTAGATCTGCAGGTATTGTAAGCATATGGCAGAAAGTAACCACCAGTAGCCACATCTGAACATCTATAAAATTTGAATATTTTAACCTTACAAAGATAAGATTTTTTGAAATTCCCTGATTTTTCCCTGATTTTCAGCAAAATTTCAAATTCCCTGATTTTTCCCTGCAGGGAATTTTTTTTTACCATTTTCCCTGTTTTCCCTGTTTTCCAGAGTGCGTGGCCACCCTGGTCTATCAGCATAAAGCAGACAGACCATTCATTTTATTCAACAATGGGAGGCTTCCCTAATACTCTATACATATATATGTTCAGCGCAAAGTAAGAATCGGTACAATTCTAGAATTGTCTTGCGCAAAGTAGGAATTCCTACTTTGTTGTGCAATTCTAGAATTGTACCGGTACAATTCTAGAATTGCGCAAGGGATTCGAATGTTATATGAAACAGGTAAATGTCTCTGCGCAAAGTGGGAATCTTTGGGACAAAGTGAGAATCGAATGTTTCATCCGTATGGACAATGTGGGAATATTTGGGACAAAGTGAGAATCAAATTTTCATCTGTGGGAAAAGCATTTATCATCTGTATAATCTGGGTAACATTGCTTTGATGGTTTTGTGAGTAGAAAATTATTTGCGATTGGAGGAGCTGACTGTTTTGTATATTACATGTACACAATGCATTTGCTAATTTCACTTTTTATTTTTCAAATTGGTATGTCAAATCTTAGCCCATTTCCACATGACATTCAGGTAGCTTAAAGGAGAAAGCGATGCAGGAACACACAAAGTTGTTAAAGTGTTAAATATGTATAATATGTTTTGGTGCATTGCTCAGTGATGGTACGATTAATACCCTTTGTAACACATTACAAAATACGAAATGTGATACCAGATATGCAATCAAATTATTGAACAATTAGTCAAACTACCATGTACAGTTCTTATTCAATAAGTTAATTTCTGCCTGAAAAGTAAAACAACGTATATGTTATCATTTGGTTGGTTGGATTGGGTTTTATTAATCATGCTATATTTATTTGAAACAAAAGAAATGAAGCCATATGGAATGCTCGAAGTGCTTGAATTTTATCTACCCATGAATAGCTTTGAAACAATATCAGTTCAGTGCACTTCCTTCACACACAATATAAACCTCTTCTGAAGTTTTCTTATTTTATGTTTTAGCAATATTTTAGGTATACACTGAATCAAATATGAAGTACGAAATGAAATCTCTGATCTTCAAGGTATGTCTTGTTATTTTGGAAAAACATTAAAAAAATCTCGGGGTACTTATCATTTTTACACAGTGTACAGTTATGTGCCTAAACTGTGGAAAACCTTGATCTTTTCCACTCCTTTTCTAGTCATTGATGTTTCGCACATAAAGTTCATAGTGCAGGCTGTATGGTAAACACTGTACACCCTGATCAGAATGCATGCTCATCCTAGTGTACACTGTTTGCTCACGTACTTGGTTGTCCAAGTTTTTAGAATCATTACAATTTATAAGATGTATTTTGTGGTTCCTTTCTGAGTCTGAGGTCATCCACAAGAACAGCGGAGACTCGCTTATATAATGTACATTTTAATTTCATATGTGCTATCATATGTACGTTCATCATGTGCTCACAGTTTTGTTTTATCACCATAATAAAAGTAAATTGAGCATGTCTGTTTTTTTTAATACAACCAATCGCTGCAACAGCTACTTTCAAACTGACTGAAATGTGTTTGCTTTACCAATATCTTGCTGTCGTAAGTAAAAAAAACTGATGTTACTGATGAAGTTGGAAAATTTCATAAGCAAGAGCAGTAAAAATAAAAAATAATAATGATATCGGCAAAAATAAAATGCATTTCAAAACAAATTCAAGTGTACCCAGCCATCAAGAAATCATTACCAACACTGGACTAATGAGCATCTGCCTATGATATCAGCGGCGTCACGCATAAAAGGTACTTAGTGTATATCCATAAATTGATCACATAAATGCACATGCGCAAAGTCTCACTGAGGCCAGTTATTTGATTCTTTGTCTGAGCCTTCCTCTAGTCCCATATATTCTTTATTGGTACAGCGAAGGCTCTAAGGACCTTTTATGCATGGTGCCGCTCATATTCTTTTAAGAAAATTAAAATGGAATGTCCATGAGATAGAAGCGAAGTTTGGACTACATTTTATAGAGTGATTTTGACCACCAGGGATCAGTTTCCATATGAATGTGATAAAATCTCGTAATAATATTTTACTATTCTCACTTTGTCCCAATCCCCATTTTGCGCAGAAGCAATTCCGATACTGTAATTGCGCAAGGTAGGAATTCTCACTTTGTCCCGATTCCCACTTTGTGCAGAGACAATTCCGGCATTGTATTGCGCAAGGTAGGAATTCTCACTTTGCGCAACAAAGTGAGAATTCTTACTTGGCGTAGGACAATTCTAGAATTGTACCGATTCTTACTTTGTGCAGAACATATATAGTCCAATTTCAATGGATTATTTCATACTAATATGCTGCATATTTTTTTTAAAAAACACCCATTTTAGTGTGCTACAATTTAAATACTATGACATGTAGCATAACAGTTCTAAATAAAAGATTTTGTTAAAAAGCTCATTTGTAAAGCTTTTATTTCAAGCTCAAAAAGGAAATAAAGTCGTAAATAATTTCAATTTGGTATCAAACTCAGGTACCAAAGGTATTGGAAAAATGTAGGTAACATGAATTTTCCTTTTGCTTTCAGTTTTACAACCATTTCAAGGTTATTTAATTTATTTTGAGCCATTTGTTTATCAGCGGTGGGGTGGGGTGGGGGTGGGGGAATAGTACCCAAAGAAAAAGCAACCTTCAATTTAACTTGGTGTCTCACATGCAAACTTGAGTGGGACTAAAACCTATCACGTTGAGAAACCAAATGAGACAGCGCTCTTACCCACTTGGCCAGGGAGGCCTATAAGATAACATTGATAAGAAGAGAACTTGCAAGATAAATATACTGCATGGTGCTCAAGAGGGCTGACTCCTAATTTCACCAGTGTGCATTCAAATCCAATTCATCCCTTTTGCATACCTTGCATGTTTTCTTTACTAAGAAGAATAGTTTACCTATGCAAACTTCAGGTGTCTTCTTCACAATGGAGAAGAATTAAGAGTTTTCCTATGCAAACTTCATCCTTCTCTTCACTCTATAGAACAGTTTACCTATGCAAATTTCATGCATTTTCTCCACTATGCACAACAGTTGACCTATGCATACTTCATGTGTTTTTTCAACAGGGAGAAGAACAATGTTTTTTCAAAGCATACTTCATCTGTTTTCTTCATTATGGAGAACAGTTTACCTATGCAAACTTCAAGTGTTTTAATACAAACCAACAAACCTATGTAAACTTCATGTATTTTTTTATTTACTATAGTTAAGAACAAATTTTTACTTTTGTAAACTTCATGTTTTCTCGCCATGGAGAAGAACAAGAGTTTACACATGCAAACTTCGAGTTTATTGTGTTTTTTTTTTTTTCTCTGTGGAGGAGGAGAAAGGGTTTGCAAACTTCCATTATGGAGAAGAACAATGAGATTACCTATGTAAACTTCGTGTGTTTTCTGTTAATTTTAAGTGTTTTCATCACTATGGAGAAGAACAAAGAGTTTACTTATGCAGACTTCACGTGTTTGTTCATCATGGAGAAAAAGAATGAGTCTACCTCTGCAAACTCCATGTGTTTTAACACTATGAAGAAGAACATTTCAAGTTTATCTATGCAGACTCAATGAATTTTCTTCACTGCGGAAAAGAAAAATGAGTTTACCAATGCAGACTTCATGTGTTTTCTTGACTATGGAGAAGAAAGCTGATGTTTGTTCCTTTGTGAAGTTGTTCTCCCTGGCAAACTGCAGTGTGTAATAATATAAGTCCATTATGATTCCTGTCTTCAAGTTGGTCTTATGGTCATCTAGATGAAATACATCTGATAATACCCTGAAACAATAATATCAAGATCAAATATAGGATTACTGACCTTTAAGATGCCAAGAGAAACTGCATCTGAAAATATTGTCTGTTTATCATGTTCATTCATCTCATCATGGAGACACGCCTTTATAATTTTGACCCCCATTGAGCCCCACTTTTATATAGTAAAACTGGGGTTTGCACAGGTAAATATTATTTTTCTTATTTCTGCTCTATAATATAGATTGTGGGTACTCGTTAGAACCGCCTCATCGAGAACCCCAAATCTATATTTTGAGCAGAAATAAGAAAAATATCATAATTTTTCTGCTTAAAATTTTCATTTTTTCGGCGATAAAGGATACAATGAATTTGTATAGGCATGTTTTCATAATGGCTGCTTTTTCTGGCAAGCATTTCAAGCATTTTTTGGCATTTCAAACATATTTTGCATACAGGCAAACAGTGTGGATCCTGATCAGATATCTCCTAGAGGAGCAGTCTGATCTGGGGGCACATTGTTTACAATAACTTTTAAAGTAACCAGCAGATGACAAAGCAAACCATCACTTGAACAAGTCCGTGAAATGAAGACCCCATAAACCCCACTTTATATAGAGAAAACTGGGGTTTACGGGGGTATACAATATTTTTTTTATTTCCACTCCAAGACAATGAGGCAGTTCTAACGAGCACCCACAACCTATGTTTTGAGCATTTATAAGAAAAATATCAAGGATTTTCATCAGAAAAGTAGCCATTTTGGCGATGTGAAAAATGCACTACCAGTATATCGTATGGGTGAGTTATCGTAATGGCCAACTGTTTGTGACTGGCATCGTAAGGGTCAAAAGGAATGATGAAATCTGACTTATTTCTGAGAAATTTTACATGGGAGCAGCATTGATCACTTCTTGTTTGAGAATAATAGAATCTATGATGGGGTTGAGACGAGACATGGAAATCTTGGGCAAGTTTTCAGTTTATTTAAGTCTCATGCGAGGCTTTGCTGAGCGTGAGACTTAAATTAACTGAAAACGAGCCTGATATTTCCTTGTCAAGGTCTCAACTCCATCACTGATTATTTTACTCACACAACAACTGCCAAGAATGCAAAGAATGCATTGTGAATGGTAAACTATTTGCAAATATTCCCCAAGAATACAGAAAATTAATAAGCAAAATAGCACCTTCATACAAATGCAACAGAACAACAAGAGGCCCATGGGCCACTACGCTCACCAGAGGTCATGTGGTTTATACCATATACAGGCAATGTACCCATCTTGGTCATGTGACAACAATATCACGAAAACAGTTTACAGCTGCTCCTGTCTGTCATAAGAAACTTAGTGGGGGGAGGGCTGTCCACACAGCACCAGCAAAGAATCTGGTCAGACTGTGTGGTTCAGCCTTGTAGAAGGTGGCAGGAGGCTCAATTATCTTCCACTCAGCAAGCAAAGCCTTCTACATTGTTTCTTTTTAGGCTAGTCCTATGTAGTCTATTTATCTATATATCCTGCAGCACCCTCTCGCGAGGTACCAGAAACCCCAAAATGGGTACCCTGGCAAACAGTGCCTGCCCAGATCAGACACAGCAGAATGCGGCATCTGATCAGGGCCTCCACTGTTTGCTGAAGGTTCAGTCATTTCCTAAATAAATTTTGATGAAAACACAACCTGACATCCCTAAATTTTGAAATAAACTCCTGCTTTATTTGAGGGGAAGATTCCATTTCAGAAGGATCCAGAAACTTACATTTTAATATGGTCAGCATTCAGTGATTCATTGATTCTGTCAATATCATCCACTGTTAGGTCAGCCCTGAAAAAACAAAATTTCAGCATAAAAATACAAAGTTCTCCATGGAAAGTTGGATAATCAAAACTGAGCTGAAAATCACTAATTCATATCAGTCTGTGAATAGGGTTCTCATTATCCATTATCCTGCTGAATAAATTTATTTTGCCACCCCCATTTCTGACAATCCACCAATCAAATTACTAACTATCATGTATTTGCTTGATTCACAAACAGAACAATAAACAGTGTAGATCCTGATCAGATAGCTTCCTCAGAAGCCATCAGCCATCTGATCTGGATTTACACTGTTTACAAAGTTATGGTAATTGTGTTCAGCAGGGTAAGAATTAACTGATACTTTACAATCCTTGACTCAGGACTATTTTCTTGAGTGGGACTCCCTCATATTGTAAAATTACTACTGAATTACATAGTGAAACTTCAACCTTTACTTGACAAAGGATCTGGAACTCCTGTTTTCAAACTCCTGGCACTTGGGACCCCGACTGGTGGTCTGACCAGAGGTTTTGCTCTTTACCTTAGCTTTCTGTAGACATTAATTAGGCTACAAGGAAAGAATCTGACCAGAGTTTCAAACTATTTCATTAAAATGATAAAAATCAGTAAATTTTAATACTTTTAATACTTTCTCGACAAAACAACAGATAACTAGAAATGGTGTTTGTAAAACACAATGCCCCCAACCATTTGCTTGCTCCTAAATGCCCAATTTTCCAAGGGCCATAACCAAAGAAAATTTTTCAGAGTTTTTTCAAATGTTTCTCAGGTCATGTACTACTTAACTAGTCATTCCGTATCAGCCTGTCAAGTTTCTAGGCAACAATTGAAACACTTTTTTGGAAATAATGTGCTACAAGACATAAATACAATTAAGTGGCCAGAAATGGCAAAGGGCCATAACTCCAACAAACTATTATCAAGTATTCTCCTCCAAGGACCTAATCAGTATTCCTATTAACAAGGCTCTAGCTCAAAAACTTTTTGAGATATCTTGCAAATGATATAAGGGCCATAACTTATGAAGTATTTTTTGGAATTTAAGAAAAAGTTAATCAGGTCATGTACTCATCACCACCAATCTATTCACCAACTTTCAAGGCTCTAGCTCTTATAGTTTTTGAGATATTTTGCTGATAAGATTTTATCCCAACAATTTCAAAGAGCAATAACTCTTGAAAGGGGCACAATGTGGATGAGAAAAAAAAAATACACGTCCCCTTACTTTCCATGAGGAGTCCATATATGTAATTTCAAAACCCTAGCATACACCACAAAGCATATAGAGGCACAATGTACAAATACCCAAAGTGACAAAGGGCCATAACTCATGAATGAAGTCAAAAGTTAATCAGGTCATCCACTCATCACCACCAATCTATTCATCAACTTTCAAGGCTGTAGCTCTATTAATTTTTGAGCTATTTTGCTGACAAAATTTTATCAAAAAAATTTCAAAGGGCAATAACTCTTGAAAGGGGCACAATCTGGACGAGAAAAAAAATATATGTCCTTTAATTTTCCATGAGGAATCTATATATGTAATTTCAAAACCCTAGCCTACACAGTTATAAAGTTATGCTATGCATCACAAAGCATATAGAGGTACAATGTAAAAATACCCAGTGTCAAAGGGCCATGACTCATTAAATATTATTCGGAATTTTCAGGTCATCTACTCATCACCACCAATCTATTCAACAACTTTCAAGGCTCTAGCTCTTATAATTTTTGAGATATTTTGCTGACAAGATTTTATCAAAAAATATCAAAGGTCAATAATTCTTGAAAGGGGCACAATCTGGATGAGAAAAAAAAAGTGTCCCCTAATTTTCCATGAGGAATCCATATAGGTAATTTCCAAAACCCTAGCATACACGATTATAAATTTATGCTATGCATCACAAAGCATAGAGAGGTACAATGTAAAAATACCCGAAATGACAAAGGGCCATAACTCATTAAGTATTTTTCGGAATTTAGTCAAAAGTTAATCAGGTCATCTACTCATCACCACAAATCTATTCACCAACTTTCAAGGCTCTAGCTCTTATTGTTTTTGAGATATTTTGCTGACAAGATTTTATCAAAAAAAAAATTCAAAGGGCAATAACTCTTGAAAGGGGCAATAACTCTTGAAAGGGGCATAATCCGGAGGAGAAAAAAATATACATCCCCTAATTTTCCATGAGGAATCCATATATGAAATTTCAAAACCCTGGCATACAAGGTTACAAAGTTATGCTATGCATCACAAAGCATATAGAGGTACAATGTAAAAATACCCAAAGTGACAAAGGGCCATAACTCATTAAGTATTTTTTGGAATTTAGTCAAAAGTTAATACCGTGTCAAAAAAACAAGAGAGAAAAAAACAAATGCACAAAATGTAGTACCTACCAGACACAAACTTTGGCTTTGTGATCTCTTGGCTGAAAAAGCAAAATATAGGATATAATTATTGGCAAACAAATATACGAGGACTGTTCAAATATGAATGCAAGTAGAACGTTTTCTCATGCACTAATGCGAAAATCACCTGGAAATAAATATCACAGCGTAGAAAAACATTTTACCTATACATTGATACCAAACCTGTTAAAATCCTTCCACTTTAGCCATGTATATCATTCGATAAACACTGTCTACTCTTGTATACTAAAACAAAACATGGTTTGAAGAAGGTCAGAGTATGCCGTTGAAATACGGTCCTATATTAAGAATCGTTGTATTCTTGGTATACGGTGCAGAGACATTTTGATGAAATATGTTCAGTTTATGGGCATAATGAAATGTCTTTTACGACAGTTTTTCGTTGGTGTAAGAAATTCAGCTGTGGGCTAGGCTCAACAGAAGATGCACCACATGATCATCGGCCAAAAAGAGCAACATCTGCCAAGATGGTTGCTAGAGTGAAAGAAATAGTTGCTACCGATGCATGATACACCACTAGGCAAATAGCTAGTATGGTTGGCATCTCATTAGGAGCAGCTCATACAATTCTGAAACAGGATTTGAAAATGAGAAAGATCTGTGCTCGATGGATTCCCCATCTGTTGACAGATGAGCAGAAAAAGACATGCGTTCAGTGCGCCAAGAAGTTGCTTAAAAAGTTTCCAAATTACAATGCCTGGTCTTTCGCTAATGTCGTCACAGGTGACGAGACATGGGTTCACTTTTTTGAGCCAAAACGAAAGATTCAGAACAAAATATGGGAAACAAAGTATTGCAAAAGACCATGCATTGCAAAGCGGACCATGAGCGTCAAGAAGGTAATGTATGCCATATTCTTTTCAAATCAGGGCCCTGCTATTCAGGTTGCTGTGCCTAAAGGCAAATCTGTAAATGCGAAGTTTTACAAGAATAAAGTTTTTCGAAAATTGGAGAAATATTTCAAAGAACGAAGACCCGCAACTGGTTTGGCCAATGTCAGATTGCTACATGACAATGCGTCATTGCACAAGGCGTTCATTGTGCAAGACTATCTGAAGCAGGAAAAAGTTGTTGAACTCCCTCACCCCCTGTATTCCCCTGACCTTGCCCCGTGTGACTTTTTTTTGTTCCTGGGGCTGAAAAAATACCTTTCTGGTCGAAAATTTGTACAGCGCAAACACCTCGGTTCTGCAATATTCCAGTGCCTTCATAGTTTACCTCAAAAAGACTACCAAAATGCATTCAATGATTGGATCAGAAGACTGAAAGTTTGTATATCTGTTAAAGGGGAATACTTTGAGGGGACAAAATAAATTTTTCATCGAAATCTATCACGGAATCATTTTTATGTGCTTAGTTGCATTCATATTTGAACAGTCCTCGTATATGGAAGCTTGATGGAAAAAAGAAACAATAAGTACCATATTTACTGTCTGTACTAAGACAGGCAAGCTTAACCAATGGTATGCGGGAAACCCCTAAAGGGATTCCTTGGCAAACAGTGCAGCCCCAGATCAGATGCAGCAGAACGCGGCATTTGATCAGGGCCCGCACTATTTGCAAACAGAATTCTCCATCAAAAATTGAATAAAAACGAATAAAATAGTCCTGACATCCCTTATTTGACAAAATGGACTTGTCCAACATATAGCAATGGAAAAGTCTACTAGCATACAATGGGTTAAACAAACAGAGTAGAATGAGATATTACAATGAAACTTCAATAACTCAAACACAGATGGCTCATCTTCCATGGCTAATTTCAATGACTCAGTCATTGAAATTAGCCATGGAAGATGAGCCATCTGTGTTTACTTACAGTATATTGACTGTTCTGGAGTTCACAAATAGCACAAGTTAGTATATGCATGTGTGTATTTATGATTTCATTTTGAATATGTATGTTGTGTGGATTCATAAGTATGACCTCATAGCAATTCTAATGCACACAACATTCCTTTTTTGTACAGAAAATATATAATTAAATCACCCCCAAAATGCCTCGTGGCCTGGTACTAAGGCCGGCCTGATTAATCATATAATCGATTGATAGATTCCACAAAAATTGTTTGTTTTGTTTGATTTGAGGTTTAACGTCCCTGTCAACACTGTAAAGGTCATTTTGGAGACGTTGCTTCCAATTTTGTGGGACTTTTACCCGACATTGAGATGAAATGACATCTCAAGCCCTGTCGCCCAATGAAACCAATAGGGTTTATTAGCATGGACGGTCCGCCTCGCACCGCGGTTCCTGGACAGGCTTAGATCCTCTAAGCGGTTTACCAGTACTAGTGTGCGGGTCGGATTCAGCTCTGCGTGGAAGCATCATGCAGCCCATATATTTCTTCATGCCCCTATGAGCGGGGGCTTCAAAATGATTATCTTTACTGATTCAGTGATTATTTAATAAATATAATTTACTACCCAATATTATGTCTAGTTTGACAAACAGTACAGACCCTGATGAGACGCAGTGTTCTGCGTCTCATCTGTGTCTAGAAGCCTCCGTGGTTCAGTGGTTACGCTACTCGCCTTGTAAACCAGGGATCGCAGGATCGATCCCGGGCTTCTCCAGACTTTCGGATGAGTCTTTAAACCGAGGTCCCGTCTCCGTATGACCTTAGCTGTTGGTGGGACGTAAAACTAAAAACTCACTCACTCACTCACTCATCTGTGTCTACACTGTTTGATCAGGCATGCCTGTCCGTATTATGATAAAGTATAACATAGGTTAAGAGTCATGCTTCAGTGATCACTAATCAATTATCAATCCCAATGACATGACTGACAATAGATTACCTTTTCAACTCTGAATAGCCAGCCCTGGCACTATGATTAACCATCAGAAGTTCGAAACCCCTGCACCCCCCATTCTCAAACAAAGTTTATATCGCAAAGTGTTCTGAGTGATTGAAGGTTGACAGTATTTCTTTCTTTGATGAAGCTTCCACTCTATATTATGAGTGCACATGTACCATATTTACATTAAGAAAACATGTCTGTTTGAAATAATGGCGTCCAACATGTTGTAAGAAATTACACATTTAGGGTAAAAAATTATAACATCTTTCTTAATTCTGCTTACAACATATATTGTGGGTGCTCGTTAGAACTGCCTCAATGAGGCGGTTCTAACGAGTACCCACAATCTATGTTTTTGAGCAAAAATAAGGCAGATAATATGTACCCCTGTAAACCCCACATTTCTCTGGCTTTCGGCCTGTGCATGACCCTTACCATATGTTGTACTTTGCCATACGTTTATTTGAACAGGAAAGCCTGATTGTTTTTGTTTGATTTGAGCTTTAATGTACCCATCAACACTATTTAGGGTAAAAATTATAACATCTTTCTTAATTCTGCTTACAACATAGATTGTGGGTGCTCGTTAGAGCTGCCTCAATGAGGCAGTTCTAACGAGTACCCACAATCTATGGCGGTTCTAACGAGTACCCACAATCTATGTTTTTGAGCAAAAATACGGCAGATAATGTGTACCCCCGTAAACCCCACATTTCTCTGGCTTTCGGCCTGTGCATGACCCTTACCATATGTTGTACTTTGCCATACGTTTATTTGAACAGGAAAGCCTGATTGTTTTTGTTTGATTTGAGCTTTAATGTACCCATCAACACTATTTAGGTCATTTTGGAGACATTGCTTCCAATTTTTTGTGTGACTTTTACTCAAAGCTGAGATGAAATGACATCTGAAGCCCTGTCGCCCAATGAAACCAAAATGGTTTATATGCATGGACGGTCTGACTTGCACCACTTTGCCTGGGCAGGCTTAGACCTTCAAAGTGTGCAAGTTGAATGTGTGTATCTGACTGTTGATAAGTGTGCAAGTTGAATGTGTGCATCTGACTGTTCATAAGTGTGCAAGTTGAATGTGTGTATCTGACTGTTGATAAGTGTGCTAGTATGTGGCTAGTTTCAGCTTTGCATGGAAATACAGTAGAACTTCGATGGCTCGAACACCGATAGCTCGATTACCATGGCTGAGTCGAACCTGTTCTTGAGTCCCTAGGGAAATTTTCTACGTAAGAAATTGGGAGGGGGTAAGATTTATGATATTTTCGTGTTTTATCTTGCAAATGTTTTATCTTGCCAATGTATGCTGTGTGTACTCATTAGAATCCCCTCGATGAGGCGATTCTATTGAGTACACACAGCATACATTTTTCAATACAGAACACCGAAAGATGTCCTAAAGTATCTCGTTATGCCTCCTGGCAGTAGCCCTCAGTGGCTCGAACTAGCCCTTTCTCGAACGTATTTTCATGGTCCCAAAGGTGTTCGAGCCATTGAAGTTCGACTGTATCATGCAGCCCAATCTATTTCTCCAAGCTCTGATGGGCTGGGCTGAGCAAACAGTTTAGAACCAGATGGAAGGCCGCAGAATGTGGCGTCACATCAGAGTCTGCACTGTTTACTACTCATCCAGCTATTTTAGACACAACATTGGGGATTATCATTTTATGGAAATTTATCTATCAATCAATTGATTATCCGATTAATCATGGCAGCCTTATCCCAAAGGGTTTCGTGTTATTGAAGTCTGACTGTATTTTTTTGTTCGATGATGCTTCCACTCTATATTTTGAGTGTACCATTATTTACCCTAAGTAGTCGGACACCTCGTCCTCAACTCCTTGCACACTTGTGCAAGTTGAATGTGTGTATCTGACTGTTGATAAGTGTGCAAGTTGAATGTGTGTATCTGACTGTTGATAAGTGTGCAAGTTGAATGTGTGTATCTGACTGTTGATAAGTGTGCAAGTTGAATGTGTGTATCTGACTGTTGATAAGTGTGCAAGTTGAATGTGTGCATCTGACCGTTGATAAGTGTGCAAGTTGAATGTGTGCATCTGACTGTTGATAGGTGTGCAAGTTGAATGTGTGTATCTGACTGTTGATAAGTGTGCAAGTTGAATGTGTGCATCTGACTGTTGATAAGTATGCAAGTTGAATGTGTGTATCTGACTGTTGATAAGTGTGCAAGTTGAATGTGTGCATCTGACTGTTGATAAGTGTGCAAGTTGAATGTGTGCATCTGACTGTTGATCAGGAAGTCACAAAATTCTTTCATAGAGATTGATCATGAAATATATTCTGTGGTCATTCTCTCCCTTCTGCTGATTCAAGTTGTCAGTTTCTGGCGAAAGAATGTGCACTGTACTAGTCAACTGCCTATGTTTTAACCTTTCCAGAAAAAGTGTTACATGTAGGTAAAATGACCAGCTCAATATGACATAAATAGTGAGTGTACCATTATTTACCCTAAGTACCCTAAGACAGGGATTTTAAACAAAACAAATCATGCAAAATAGCATTAGAAATGCATCCAGAGTCAGCCTTTGAAAACAAATTAAGTGTTAAAGATACAGTTACCTGTAAGTTTAATTTCATTTACCGTATTCGTCCTAATTACCGCACCATGCGCTTAGTTTTTTCAAAATCGTGTGATAAAATCATGGTGAAAAATGTACCTAATTAGTGCACACTTGATATGAAAACAATAGCTTCCGAGATGATGCATACTGATATTTAATGGGACGGAAAAAGATACTTAAGCATTGCCTTCACTGTTGGAAGAAATAATGGTAAGTTTTTATAGATTTACTATGAGACCTCAAGGGGAGATTACTTTAAAGTGTGCGCGTATGCATTTCCTTTTCAAAAATAGCTTTGGGGTGCGCTTATAGGAGCATGTGCTGTAATTAGGGCGAATAGCTAATTATCTTTTAATTTCAGTTGTTACTATCAGCACTTTAACCCTTTTTATACCAAATGGAATCTTCCACCATATATATATATATAGCATGAGTCCATTTCAAACTTTAGGGGTGTCAGGCTGTGATTTCTTCAAAAACTATTCAGAAAATAGCTGAACTTTTTTCAAACAGTGTAAGCCCTGATCAGACACTGTGTTCTGCGACATCTGATCTGGGCCTGCACTGTTTGCCAAGGTACCCAATTTGGGGTTTCCAGTACTAAATGGGTTAAGGGTAAACTGAAAGCAGTTTTCATTGGGAAAACAAGATGTGTTTGTGAAACATGAATGTGTCCCTGGGCTGAGGTCAATTTTTCTTTATAGTAGGACACAGGTCAAAATTTTGTATAAGTGACACAAGGAACCTACATGTCAAATATAAAAGCTCTATCTCAAATGGTTCAAAATTTATGATAAAGTAGATCACAGGTCAATGTCAATTAAGGGTCAATTTTTTTTTGTAAGAGTTGGAAGCCCTTGTCACAAGGTACCTACATGCCAAATATGAAGGCTCTAACTGAAACCATTCAAAAGTTATGATAAACTTGGTCAGTGGTCAAGATCATAGGTCAAAATTTTGTATGGGTGGGAAGCCCTTGTCACAAGGAACCTACATGCTAACTATGAAGGCTATCACAAACGGTTTTTATTTAGGCCCTATGGATTGAGTTAAGGTATGTTTTGGTTTGTAAAGGAGTCAAGGGGGATATGGGGAGTCGATGTGCTCTGGCCTGTAGTAGGAGGAGAAAAATCTGTAAAGAAAAATCCAGTGGAGTGCCCTGACCGATATGAACCTGGGAGTACAAAGTGAGGGACACAACCACCAGGCCAAGAGGTTGTACGTTTTTTATGGACAGAGTTACAGCAAACGCAAACAGGTCTCTTGGCTTTAAAAAGACAAAATATAAAAACAAAGTCCCCTAAAGTTTGGGAAATGGCCTAACAAACCCTTGTACGTCCCCAGCTGGAGTATGCTTCAGCCATATGGGACCCCCATGCAAAAAGGAACACCCATAAGGTTAAAAGGATTCAAAGACGTGCAGCCCGTTGTACCATGAATGACAATGACAGAACAACCAGTGTCTCTTCATTGTTGCTAGGGCTGGCTAATCAGAGCCCAAAAGTTAATCGATTATCAGCCCTGTCATTGCAATCGATAATCGATTAGTAATCGCTAAGGTTTTTGTCAAAATTTTACCTGCCTGGCTTTCTATCCGAGCATGACTCTTACCATATGTTGCACTTTACCATATGTATATTTGAACAGACAGGCCTGAGCAAACAGTGTAGGCCCAGATGAGACGCCGCATTCCGTCTCATCAGGGTCTGCACTGTTTGCCACTCATATAGCTATTTTAGGCATAACTTGTGGCTGTGCCCCTTCCAGACTATATCCATTATCCACATAGGATTTCAAAGTACATGTATTGCCATTCAATGACATTTCGTCAAATTCATACTGGCAATGAGATATAATAACATATTCAAGGCAGAGATTGGACAGTTGCAGTTCCCCAAGCCCCAGACAGATATGCCTGTTTTTAAACTGTTTTTAGCCTTTTAAGCCCGGCTGCATACTCCAGTCCTTTGAAGGTTGGTCCGTCCAAGTCATTCATTTTTATGTCTCAACCTCTTGTTGATCTATATTTAGCCTATCAACTTGACATAGACTCCCTCTCATGCTTTTACTTTTTCTTTTTCATAGCATGACATTCAGACTCTGCTAAAAATGCCCGCAAGGGCGTAAGCAGTATACGAAGATAGATAGACTAGACTTACCCGATCGCGGGACATTTTGGTTCCAAGTCGTTTCGAACCCTGGGTTGTTTCGGCCGGGTCGTTCCAACCTGAGTCGTTTTGACCCACCTTTGGGGGTAGGTCATTTCGGCCTGAATTTTTTTCTTACCATTTCAAAGCATTGCATTGTAATATTGCATTTCAGAGAACAACCTGTGCTATTGCTATCTTTGCTTGTTCCATTATGAATAGCTCAGAAGCCATAGAGGGCTCCTTTGAACAGCGAATAATCTGGCCTGTAATCGCTCAGGATCTTTAACAAAATCTTCATTTTTTTTATTATGTATTGCATGTGACAAAGAAGTCACATAAGCGTTGATACAATTTCATGAGGTTTATGCAACGTCCCATCTACGTTGATGCAAAGTCATGACGTTGTACCAACGTTGATTTGGTGTTGCCCTAGTGCCGTGTGCCTGCTGTGTGATTGTTATCCGATATACAATTTTAATATACATAACTGTAGTAAAGTTGTTTTCAGACAATTATCAAATACTAGACACACCACCTCGTTCAGAATCAGATCTGAATTGCTTATTGGTGACACGTCCTTAGACAATCCTTCACCAGGACCCTCGACCGACAGAACTAGTCCCTAGACCTCACGGTAAAAGTTTAATTTGTAGGTCTGATGTGGTCCCCTGCCTTATGGTGAATCACGCCAAATAAGGTCTTAAAACAAACTTCAATATCTCATCTCTAAAATCACACAGAAAAATGATAGCCTTGGCAGAGGGGTAGTTGGCTAGGATTGAATGAACTGAGGTAGGGTATGGAAATTTTTCCGCTTCTGCTCCGCCATTTTGCTTTCTAGTGCAAGGGGGTAGCAACTGTTTTTTCTCTTATTTGCATGTCTTGGCGACTTTATTTCATTGTGATTTCCAATTGATCTTTAACCAAATACTTAACTAGAGAGACTGTTCATCTGATGATGACGGTAAATTCTTCAAAATGTCTACACTTTACAATTTAATGCAAAATTTAGCTCTCTGGTCGTTACGAACATGCAAGCGTCCACTAACTTGGATCAAAGAGACAATGTGACCATTCATAAATTTTTGAAGGGTGTTGTAAGCGTTCTAAAGCACAACAATGGAATGGATTCCAGGATGTACTCTATTTATAATCAGCCTCTGGATAGAAGTTTGGCATGGGAATGCCTGAACTGTGGCATGCCAAACTTCTCAACTTCTTTGTTTGATACATTAGGCCTGATTGAGACGAGCAGTCGTTTTGACTCCCTGTCAAGCCTTGACAGTCCAATCCCAACTGACTTAGGCACACCAACCGCTCATTCTTCTCCTGTTGGAGTGCAGCATCAGAGAGCTAAAACAGGCAAAAAGTCTGTTTTAAATCACCCCCTTCGGATCCTGATTATGAATTGTCAATCGATCAAGAATAAGAAACCTGAACTTCAGACAATTGTTGATACAGCGAAACCGGACATTATCTTGGGTTGTCGATCAAGAATAAGAAACCTGAACTTCAGACAATTGTTGATACAGCGAAACCGGACATTCTCTTGGGTTGTGAATCCTGGCTCTCCCCGGACATTGCCAACTCGGAAATTTTTCCTGATGGATATGATGCCATTAGGAAGGACTGGGTTGGAGATGCCCATGGGGGCATCTTTGTATGTTTCCAGAGGGATTTGATTTGTACCGAGGTGACAGAACTTGAGACCCAATGTGAACTTGTTTGGCTCAAACTTCAAATTATGGGCTGTAAAACTTTGTACATGGGCTCCTTCTACCGGCCTCTAGATATTACTGATCCGGATTACTTGGATCAACTGAATAGTTCTCTAAAACGAATCATGTCTTGCAAAAATGACCATGTCCTCCTTGGAGGGGACTTCAATTGTGGGGACATTGATTGGAATAAGCTTTATGTACCTTTGGGCATGCCCAAAAGACAGGTACAGACCCATTTGATTGACATTGTTAAGGAGCACTGCCTCTCCCAGGTTGTCGATATCTCTGCAAGACAAGAACGGACCCTAGATATCCTTCTTACTAACAATCCAACCCCAGTTACAAGAGTTAGGGGAATGCCACCTATTGGTCGAGCAGACCATGATATAGTGCTGGTAGAGTATAATATTAAAGCTAAAAGGGTCCTTCAGTCTCCTCGTAAGGTTTACCTCTATAAACGGGCTGATATGCAGGGTCTAAAAGACCACATGCTTGCTTTTGCAGACCGTTTTATGTTGCAGGACTTTGCTCACGTTGATGTTAATGAGATGTGGACTGAATTTAAGACGGTCTTACCCAGTGCTGTAAACAAGTTTATCCCGTCTAAGATGACGTAACGTAAACTTGGATACCCATGGATAGATGCCCGCATTAGGGCATTAATTAGGAAAAGGGAAAAACTGTATCATAAGGCCCGCAGGGCAGATAATGATGCCCTGAAGAGTCGCTACAGGAGACTCAGAGCCTTTGTTCAAAAGGAAATAAGAGATGCATATTAGAGATATGTCTCCAATATGTTCAATCCCCTGGATACATACACTGTTATAGAAGACTGTAACCAAAACGATAGACTTAAAAAATTTTGGTCCTTTATGAAAAACTTGAAGAAAGATTCCACGGGTGTAGCTTGTTTAAGAGGAAATGGTATCTTGAAAAGATAAAGCTGATATACTCAACAGACAGTTTGAGTCTGTGTACACCCGGGGAACAAGTAGAGGCCCCTCCATCAAAAGGATCAAGCCCCTATCATGACATAGATGATCTATTCATTGACCCAAATGGGGTCAAAAAACTACTAGACCGTCTTAACCCCCACGAATGCGGGGCAGAAATTGCTCCAGTCCTTGCCTGCATCTTCAACCAGTCCCTGGCCCAGGGTAAGGTCCCAGATGATTGGCTTCAAGCCAATGTGGCACCACCAACTCGTTCAGAATCAGATCTGAATTGCTTATTGGTGACACGTCCTTAGACAATCCTTCACCAGGACCCTCAACCGACAGAACTAGTCCCTAGACCTCACGGTAAAAGTTTAACTTGTAGGTCTGATGTGGTCCCCTGCCTTATAAGATGGTGAATCACGCCAAATAAGGTCTTAAAACAAAGAAAGGGAAAAAGTATGACCCTGCCAATTATAGGCCAGTATCACTGACTTGTATTTCTGTAAGTCTCTGGAGCACATCATCATGGGCAAAATCATGCAACATCATACAGAGCACAAGATCCTTGTTGAGTCCCAACATGGATTTAGAAGCAGTAGGTCATGTGAGACCCAGCTTGTTCAGTTCATGCATGACCTACAGGAAATCCTGGACGGGGCCCATAATAGGGGTCACAAACAAACAGACCTAATTATTATGGACTTTGCCAAGGCTTTCAATAAGGTCCCCCACAGAAGACTTCTGTATAAAATGGAGTACTATGGTATCCGAAATGATACCCTCCAGTGGATTTCTGTTTTGCTATCTGGACGAACACAAAAAGTCGTACTTGATGGTGTTTGCTCTGACCCTGCCCCGCTGTTGTCTGGTGTCCCACAAGGTTCCATGCTGGGACCGATATTGTTATTGATTTTTATTAACGAGGTGCCAGACAACGCCAACTCTACAATCCGCCTTTTCGCTGATGAATGTGTACTGTACAGAAATATAAGAGGGTCTGATGACCTACAGATACTTCAAGATGACTTGGAAAAGTTGGCTGCCTGGGAAGATACATGGCTCATGAAATTTAATGTCGCCAAATGTCACTCTATGAGAGTGACAAGGCCCCCTCCCCATAAACAGATTGTCCATGGTTATACATTACATAACCAGGTTTTTGAGAACGTTTCTTCTGCTAAGTACTTAGGAGTTCAAATCACTGATGACCTCGATCGGGGTCAACACATTAATGAGATAACTAGTAAGGCTACTAAGAGTCAGACACTTGGTTTCCTTCGTAGAAATTTGGCTTTCGCACCGAGGGAAACCAAGGATGCTGCATACAAAACTATAGTCCGCCCCAAGCTTGAATATGCAGCACCAGTTTGGATGCCCTATCATTAAAAGGAGATTGATAGAATAGAAAAAGTTCAGAGGACTGCTGCTCGTTGGACCTGCAGATGCTGGGGCAACCAAAGTCACGTTGGAGAGATGCTTGAAGATTTACAGTGGCCAACTCTGCAGGAAAGGCGTGAGCAGGCTTCTCTGACTCTATTCTATAAGATCCACAATAACATAGCCATTATAGATAAAGTAGGTACCTATCTGAAGCTGGTGTCACGAGAACGAGCTGTGTCACGAGCGGTGTCATGAGAACCAGGTCCCATCCCTTTCAGTATCACCGTCCTAATGCTTACACGGATGGCTTTAAGAGTTCTTTTTTCCCCAGGACAATTGCAACTTGGAATGGCCTTACAATCGAAGCTGTCTCTTCTGAGACAGTTGATGGGATTAAGGCCAAAATATATTATCCTAGAATTAGACAGGAGATAGGCATGGAATCCTTCTCCTGATGGCTTCTTGTAAATAGTTTTTTTCTGCTAGTGGCTGTGTCACAAAGCTCTTTTTTAGGGGGTGGGGATTGAAAACTTTTTGTGCCACATCCCAAACCTAATATCATGGTCAGAATTGACGAAAACGGTATCAGGAGAAAGAAAGAAAGATTTTTAGCTTCCGCCAATGGGATTTCTTGATTCATTTTAGAGGGATGCGTAGTTATATCCTATTTAATATACAGAATAATTGGGCCCTAATCAACATCAAAATTAGATTCATTCCATATATGTAGCATGTCAATTAATAAAAGGGATCAACTTTTTAAGTTTTTTTTAATGGGTGACCCAGACTTTTTTTTTTTCTACATGAATTTATCATTTTCCTAAATGATGTGGTCTCATCCCCAAATAGAGATGAGACCACATTCCTTCAGCCCAGGATTTTAGTATGTTATTTAAGGTGAGACCTCATTTTCTTCTCCATATAGAAGTGTCTATCTTCGTATGACCTTAGCTGTTGGTGGGACGTAAAACTAAAACTCACTCACTCACACTCTCTATATATAAGTGAGACCACATTTTTTAGATTTGCCATGAATTTATCATTTTCCTTAATAATGTGGTCTCATCCCTATTGAGAGGTGAGACCACATTCTTTCAGCCCAGGCTTTTAGTATGTTATTTAAGGTGAGACCAGATTTACTTCTCTATATAGGAGTGAGACCACATTTTTTAGATTTGCCATGAAATAATCATTTTCCTAAATAATGTGGTTTCATCCCTATTCAGAGATGAGACCAGTCTTCCAGCAAGCTGTTATTTTGTCATTCTTTCAGCACTTGCATTTGCTGCAGCATTTTTGTCACTTTATAGACATGGGTCCATATTAGAGAGCATTGACGGAATGAATCGCATGTAGTGATATTTTTACACACTCCAAACATGCTGTCGTTTTCAGTAATCAAATACCTCCCAATGGAGCCTCTTTTTGTTGTTGTCATCCTCGTGATTTTCCATTGGTTATTTTTTAAATGCAACTAATGTTTGAAAAATAATAAAATACAAAATATTAAACAAAAAAATGAACGTTTGTGGAATTTCTTGGCTTTATATAGTTGCAACATGCGGTATGCAAAGCAGTAACTTACTGTAAGCATCTAAAAATGATACACCGCCGTCCTTCTTACAAGAATCCGGGACGTTTCGGCCCTGAGTCGTTTCGGCCGGGTCGTTTCGGCCTGGGTCGTTTCGGCCTAAGGCATCAGGGGACAGTTAATCGCAGCACTTTTTTGTCCGCGTCACACCAAGTTTTTGAATCGTTATCGACAACTCCAGGAGAAAGCGATAACTTTTGTTTTGGTTTCAAATTGCTCCACACATGCATGAAATCAAAACAGAATACCAAAGAAACACTTCTCTGTTTGCATAGGCTGACAGCAGCAGCATTTCACTTACCCCACCCACTAATTTTTACATACAAAAAATCATGACTCCACCTCACTTTGACAGATCCTGTGAATTTACTCCCAAAACACCAGTGCTTGGCACCTGTTGAAATGTCATGTACACTCAGTCACATGCAAAGAAATAGACAGAAAAGTATACCATAACCAGTAAACTTTTTCAGGAATCCTCTTTGAAAAACAGCCACTTTTTAGTGCCAAATTTACCTTCGTGAATTCAGATATGCCGCTGCACCTTGAACTTGCACAGCATCCAGACAGCCGGGGTTTTAGTTTCGTATTCCATTTCATAAAAGTACAGATACTCAGCAAATAAGCCCACATTGGCAAAAAATATCCACATATCACAATTTCTATGAGCAACAATGCCATTATTGACCCTCCTACTATAATATTTTGAAAAACGTCCACCCTCACCACCCTCAAATGCGAAACTGTCCCCTGATGCCTAAATTTGGACCTGGGTCGTTTCGGCCTATTTCGGTGGGTCGTTTCGGTCCGGGGTCGTTTCGGTCCGGGGTCGTTTCGGCCCGATTTTATTAGATAACATTTTTTTCTTTATAAAACATTATTTTTTTTAATTTGAAAATATTATTTAAACGCCCTGTCACGTTAGCCATGGTTATGATAGCCCATGATGGGCGACAGGGCTTTGAGATGTCATTCCATCTCAGTGTCGGGTAAAAGTCCCGCAAAATTGGAAACAACGTCTCCAAAATGACCTATACAGTGTTGAGGGGGACGTTCAACCTCAAATCAAACAAACAAATCGCCCTCGCCCATCAGGGCTTGGAGAATAGATTGGGCTGCATGATGCTTCCACGCAGGGTTGAAACCGACTGCACATGAGTACACATAAATAAAGAATAAAAAAAAAAAATAAATAAAAATTATATTAAATAATAATTAAAATACCTATTCCACAAAGGCGATGCTTTCAAGGATAATTAAGTGATGGGGTGGTGTCGGAGCACCTTATATACATTGGTTGCCGACATTTAAAAGACTTCAGTGAAACAAATTTTAAAGCATATCAATCATAACATTTTTTTCTGTAAATTAACAGAACCCGCCTTTAACGTGTGTTTTCAAAATGTTACCATAACGTTATTACACCGCCACATAGTTGATCACTTATACAAAAATAAGGGGATTGGCTAACTCCATAAAAAGTGATTAACGGGTGACTGATAAACGGACCATTATCATATGATGAAATAATTTACTTCTGAAAAAGCCAAGAACGGGGTGTCATGATGGCTGCAGAAGGGTCATAGTTTTGAAGACCATGATTAGACTGCACATTACTCTTACTGAGTCTTTCATTGTCGGATAATGACAAGATTATATAGGCGTTTTTTCGTCTTGTTGTATGTCGCTGTGTCTGCAGAATGTTCCCAAAGATTTTGAAGGTTTGTGAAGTTCGTCTCAAAGGTATGATTAGACTGCACGCAAGCGCACAATGGTCTACTTCACGTGCCACATACAGACATGCATGGTGCGCATCCATTCTAAGGTTTATTTCTTAATAGCCCTTGGGCGGCAAAATGCTTCTGCGGTTAGCAGATACTGATCACACGGCACTGCATGACTTGCAGGATGATCAGTATTTACTAGTATCAATGACACGCACATTTTGAGAACAGCATGCGAAATAATTGCGAAATGTAGCCTAATTATTTTATATGATCAGCCTCCATCTGTCGTTGTGATACCTTCAAATACTTCATTACCTAGACCTCTGTTCATTGTGATCAGAGTCTACACAGTTTGAAAAAGCCCTCTGTTTTCTGAAGCATTAATATCTGAACGCTGTATTTATTTTATATGATCAGCCTGCATCTGTCGTTGTGATACATTCAAATACTTAATAACCTATAAATCTGTTCATTGTGATCAGAGTCTACGCAGTTTGAAAAAGCCCTCTTTTTCTGAGCTTTTTATATCTGAACGCTGTAATTATTTCATATGATCAGCCTGCATCTGATACCTTCAAAGACCTTATAACCTATAAATCTGTTCATTGTGATCGGGGTCTACACAGTTTGAAAAAAAAACCTCTGTTTTCTGACCTATTAAAGTATTAACGAGCGAAGATAGCAAAAGTACAGGCTGATCTTCGACAGTCATAATATATATACAGATAAATTAAGTGACAAAAAAAACAGGCCGAAACGACCCACCAATTTGGCCGAAACGACCCATCCCCGAAATTGGGCCGAAACGACCCAGGCCGAAATGACCCGGCCGAAACGACTCAGGGCCGAAACGACCCAGGGACCGAAACGACTCATGACCGAAACGACCCGCGACCTCTTACAATCGTCCAAAAACAACCTGATCCAAACAATCTTGCTGAGGTAAAAAATCTGTATTAATCGGAAGCTAATCACAATTTACTATAATAGGTGACGCAATGTGGATGCTCTTATCTCGCGCATTCAGAAGATTTTACAGTCTTCTGTAGAATAGAACGAAGAACAAAAAAACATTGTTTAACGTAGTTACGTCCCTTAATTTTCGCGCCATTCTCAGAGGTCGCTCTAATTTTGACATGTCATTGAGGCGCTTTATGTAAACAAGTTCGCCAAGTGCGTGAAAATGGCTGGCATTCTACAGAAGTCTGGAAATCAAAGTTTTATGATATGAGTTTGCAATGTATGTTATTAAGAAAGCAATTTTATGACATTCAAATGATTACTCCTCATAAATGAAGCCGTGTTTTCACTCTTCATATCTGTGGCACCCTGAACGAAGTCAAAAACTGCTAAAATATAGCGTGATCCAGATAGATCAAAATGCGACTGACCCTAGTGGTATTTGAGTTGCTCTGGTGCAAAAAGTACATGGTTTAGAAAAGAATAATGGGTCTCATTGTTGTGATAAGATGCCTCTGATGCTAGAGGTCCCGGGTTCGATCCCCCGCAGCGGCGATAAAATTTTGGTGTCCGAACACGCTCCATTGGCATCATTTGCAGGGATGAATGTTATTAAGAGAACCGTCCTTTGGATCGGAACGTTAACTGGAGGCCCCCTGTGCAGGGAGAACCATCCACTGTGCAGGTTAAAGATCCCTACTGTATAATTACACGATTACTGTGTAGGCTTTCACCCTGCAAACCTGGAGTCTATGTAATGTACACCTGCGGTAATGGTCAAATGTGACCGACGCAGTATCAGTAGATAGATAGATGTCCATGTTTATTATGATACCAATTCTTTTACGTCACAGTACTTCAGTGATCACGTGAGATGTGCACCAGTAGCTGTCATATCGTCAGTGCGCCTTTGTTTCTTGAGCTGAACGGACGTGTTCTCGTTTCAGCTCAGTTTTACTGTCATTATTTGTCAGTACATTTACTTTCAAACATTGAAAGTTCTATTCCTTTGACGGAATAAATAGCACTGTATAAAATATACGAGTAGATATCAACGTGATAAAGCCGTTGATATAGACCTATCTACAAGACAAATTACATGTATAATTGTCCACTGTATATTACAGCGACATAACGAGAGATACACGGTTCTAAAAATAGAATTAATGTATTTCCGAAAATAGCGCTTATTGCGTCATTCTCGTAAGTGCGTCATTGTGCACAAAAAATAGTTCGCTTTCTCCACAAAAAGTAGTGCGATTCGCACATAATATTCATACTCTAAATAAAATGGCAGCTGCCATGTTGAAACATGGGGATTGTGTTAAATCCGCTCCAGCGGACAGTAAAGAGAAAGACATGGCTCAGCCGGATGACAAAGGAAAGAAGCCGGCATCGGCGAAAACTCAGCACAAACCCCAAACGTCGGTTACGGTCACTAGCGCTAACCGCAATAAAGATCAGCCGCCTAGGACCACAAATGCGGTTCCCCCACCCGCTGTTATTGAAAATCTCCCAACCCAAGGTGTCTCCGCTTTCAATAAGGAAGCTTTGGAAATCTTGCGAGAAATGAACAGAAACATAAATAGAACAAATGAAAGGGTAGAATCACTTTCGTTACGGGTAGACGGTCTGAGTAATGAATTTGAAAACAATGAAAACTATGATTATGATATTTATGGTGATGATTACAGTGGAGATTTGCAGGCTGTTGATGAAGCATCAGTGCAGGACCTTCAACCCATAGTGTTTCAGGATGATAACAATAATGACATTGAGTCCGAGAACGTGTTTCAAAAGTTCTCGAGAACATTCAAGAAGTCTGATACAACCAGTGACCCTGTTGACTCCCAGTTGGCAGAAGTAGTGAATGAAGCATTCCATGAAGGAATGTCTGACGACTTGCACCAAGACTTAATTAAGAAAATCCATAGACCCAGTAACTGTGACAGTTTGAAAGAGACCAAAGTTAATCCAGGGGTCTGGTCAGTTCTAAGACAACATACTCAGTCTGAGGATGTTAAATTACGTGGCATACAGAACTGCATAATCAAAGCAGCGTGCAACTTGGTGAAAGTGCTGGACAAAGAGGCAAATCGGTTTGACCAGGAAACACTTGAGCTTACTATGAATGCGATTGGGTTGCTGGGACAAGGAAATAAATGGTTGAATGCCCGTAGGAAAGAACATCATAAAAGGGACATGGACCCAAAACTGCACCATCTCTGTTCGTCATCAACTTCTTTCACTGATATGTTGTATGGTGACAGTATTGTCAAAGACATTAAAGACATACAAGAGATGAACAAAATAAGCCGAAATGTTGGCAGTCGATTCGGCAATAGAAGAGCAACTCGTGGGGGCTCAAGATTTATCAGAGGCAGAAGGGGTAGACCTTATGACCCTTCCAAGAGGGGCACAGGCCGTTACACTAGCTGGCAGAACTTCAACCCGAATAAGGCTCCAAAAAACGTCCAGAAGGTGGCGGAGAAGAAGTAGAGCCGGTACGCTTTAAAGCAGGTAGGCTTAGTCAGTTTGAGGGAAATTGGAGAAAACTTACATCTGATGAAAGCGTGCTGGATATAGCTTTGCATTGTCACTTAGATTTTGATAAAATTATCCCGAAACAAGTAAATTACCACCCACAGTATTTCAGTTTAGTAGAAGAAGAAAATATTTCTCAAGAAATACTGAAGCTTTCTGATATGGGGGTAATAGAAGAGGTCCAGCCTCAAGAAAACCAATTTATTTCTCCAATTTTCATCAGAAGGAAAAAAGACGGTGAATACCGCATGATTTTAAATCTTAAAGAACTTAATAAATCAATTGAATATCATCATTTCAAAATGGATACTTTTGAAATTGCCCTCAATTTGGTTAAGCCTGGTTGTTACATGGCCTCAATTGATCTCCGTCACGCCTATTACTCAGTTCCAATATTTAAGCCTCATAGACCCTTTTTAAGGTTCATGTGGAAAGGTAGAATCTTTGAATTTACATGTCTTCCAAATGGAGTCGGCCTAGCACCTAGGAAGTTCACTAAATTATTGAAGCCAGTATATGCAAAACTGCGCCAGATGGGGCATTCAAATTCTGGCTATATAGATGATTCTTTACTTTTGGCTGATACAAAACTTGAATGTAAACAAAACATAAAAGATACAGTAGAAGTCATGACAGATTTGGGCTTCATAATTCATAAAAAAGAAATCAGTTTTCCAGCCTACACAAGATTTAGTATATCTTGGAAATCATGTAAATTCTCTGAAAATGATAGTCTACCTTCCAAAAGACAGAATGAATAATCTCCTCTCAGAATGTAGGAAGTTAAGAAATAAAAATGTGGCTACTATCAGAGAAGTAGCTAGAGTAATAGGTCTCATAGTAGCGTCATTCTCAGCTGTTGACTATGGCCAGTTATTCTACAGAGAAATGGAGAAAGCCAAATCAAAAGCTTTGGCTAGATGTGCAGGTAACTTTGATGCACAAATGCAAGTGACTCAAACTATGTTTGATGAGTTAGACTGGTGGATAAAAAATCTGCCAAAAGCTCATAGGAAAATTTCTCATGGTAATGCCTCAAAGGTCATCACTTCAGATGCCAGCACTACAGGCTGGGGTGCAATTTGTAATAATGCAAAGACTGGTGGTAGGTGGTCTTTTGAAGAGATGGAATTCCACATTAACTACCTTGAACTATTGGCTATTTTACATGCCCTAAAATCATTTTGCAAAAATGAGTCAAACTTGCATGTTCAGATAAGAACTGATAGCACTTCTGCAAAATCTTATATCAAAAAATTTGGTGGAATAAAATCAGACGCTTGCAACAAACTGGCAAAAGAAATTTGGCTTTGGGCTATGTCAAAGGATATATGGCTGTCAGCAACATATGTCCCTGGAGCTGAGAATGAAGCGGACTATGAATCTAGGAATTATAGCGATAATGTAGAATGGATGCTGGACAGAAATATTGCACACACCATAATGAATATATGGGAAAAACCTGAAATTGACATGTTTGCTTCCAGGTTGAACAGACAGTTAGACCGATTTGTATCTTGGAGAGCTGACCCAGATGCAGAATTTATAGATGCATTTGCATTAAACTGGGATAGTCTATACTTTTATGCCTTTCCTCCTTTCAGTTTGATCCCGAGACTGATGGCCAAACTGAGGGAAGACAACAGCGAATGCATCCTTGTTGCACCGATCTGGCTGACTCAGACCTGGTTCACAATGGTGATGGAACATCTGATTCAGGACCCATACATACTTCCAGTTCATCAGAGATTGCTGACATTACCAGGGACAGAACGTATCCATCCATTACACAACAAACTGATTCTAATGATATGTCGATTATCAGGAAAACCCTACAAAGTAAAAACATATCAGAACGGGCTACAAATATCATTATGCAATCGTGGCGCCGTGGCACCCAGAAACAGTACACAATGTATATTAAGAAATGGCTTAACTACTGTCGTGAAAGGAAAGTTAGTAGTGTTCAGGCATCTATAAGTGATATTCTGGATTATTTAGCTGGCCTTGTAGAAAGTGAGTTAAGTTACAGTGCAATTAATTCAGCCAGGTCAGCTTTATCCGCGATAGGGCTTGTCCGAGATGGATTCTCTGTTGGTTCCCATCCGTTGGTTATCAGACTCATGAAGGGAGTGTATAATATTAAGCCTCCTCAATCGCGTTATTGTGAAACATGGAATGTTTCTTTAGTATTAACATATTTAAAAACTCTTATTCCAGATGACAAACTGTCTCTTAAAATGCTAACACTAAAACTGGTCATGTTAACAGCTTTAGTTTTGGCATCAAGATGCCATTCCTTGCATTTATTAACTATACTAAATATGAAGATCGAAAGAAACTTCAAAATACGTGTTAAGATATGCAGGGCCGTTAAAGCAATCAAGACCAGGTTTGAATGTACCATGTGCTGAACTTAAGGTTTTTCCTTCTGACAAAAGAATTTCTGTGTATCATGTTCTTGATGCATATCTTCATAGAACTAGACCTATTAGAGGTAATATAGATAGTCTGTTTATCAGCTATGTAAAGCCTTATAAGGCTGTTACGAGCACTACCATTGGTAGGTGGATAAGAACTGTCATGTCAAGCTCCGGTATAGATACTGGTAAATACAAAGCTCACAGTGTGCGTTCGGCATCAACGTCTACAGCAAAAAGCTGTCTTATTCCAATTCAGGAAATTATGAAAACTGCAGGCTGGTCTAGTGCCAAAACGTTTAGTCAATTTTATGACAAAAAACTTGAGACAGTTGAGTACAGCAATTTGGTCTTGAATGCACAAGATGTTAAACCATGATGTTTGTATATATGGGAAATTCATTCAAGGATCATTAAATCGTTAACCTATTTATAGTTAACAGTTCGTGCATAGTTACAATCATCATTGAAATCATGAATCATCATCACAACATCTTGAGCTTGAAGTTCATCTAAAGTGGGCTTCTCAATCAGTGGGCTTTACATTTATACAGAAACTTCAGCTTTGAAGTCTCACGTGATCACTGAAGTACTGTGACGTAAAAGAATCCCCCAAATAAACGAGACTTACCTTGGTTAAGTTGATGTTTGGTTGGGATTCTTTATAGTCATACAGTACTGAAGTGATCAGGTGCCCACCCATTTACATTTGTAAATAACTCATAAACTAACAATTCACCCACTCCTTCATACTACCAAGTTTGGATAGTTTATGTGATATGGCACATCACCTTCCATTACCATTGTACAGCCAATTTTAAGTGGGGAGCTTTGCTGGGAAGAAGTTCCTGTATAAATTTCCCGGCTTTCAACACTGACGATATGACAGCTACTGGTGCACATCTCACCTGATCACTTCAGTACTGTATGACTATAAAGAATCCCAACCAAACATCAACTTAAGGTTCCTCAATACAGTTACTTAGCTATATTTGAGGTACTAAAAAATCATATTTGCAAATAATTACCCAAAAAGATTTTTCATCAGATGGTAGTCCATGTAAATGTAAGAATATGGAAGCCAAAGATTTTTATCTGAAAGTCACCATTTTTGTAATTTATTGCATTTTTCCTTGGTTTTGCAAAAAAATGATATCTCAATCCACAGAACCACAATGTGTAAAATACTGTCATAGAAATGTGGCTCAAGGTTGCCTTTAGGCACTGCAACAGAGGAATTTCAAGTAAAATACCTAAATAGTACTGAAAATTAATGATTGCTAAAAATTAAAAAATGAAATTATCTCACCTGGTACTATTTTAAATTCAGTGTATGGTAGCCAAAAATGATCAGTTCTACCAATCTGGCAACAATCTCATTAAATGGGTTGAGGTGTTGAAATCTCTTGCATTTAGCTTGTAAAATGATTGCCCTTCTTTGGTGCTTTCAGTTATTCATTTTATATATTTCAGTCATGCAATTTATAACAATTCATGCAATCACTGCACCAAAGTTTCCCTGTGTAACTGATTGTGTTTACTGGATGGGTGATTTGATACTTGATAAATCAAAAACAAAAAATTGAAATGAAGAGAAGCCAACAGTCTATCCCCATATTTGAACTGAAGGACTGAAAGCAGCCTGTTCAGCACCAGAAACTTTGTGCAACTGCCAATAACTGCAATGGTATAGAAATGATTTTTACCCATTGGTTTGTTACATTGGTTCACATGAGCCACCATAAACAAATCAGTGATTTTTTGACAGGTGAACTTCTGGAGCACACAAAGGTTACATTTATCTAATCTATTAAATGATCTGTTGTGTCACCTACCTACCAATGTGTAGGCTGGTTAAAACTCACAGAAGCCCAATGCATGGAATATGTTTTGATGAAAAAAGCTTGAAAATTTTATTTTTTTTTCAATGTGTTTACTTGTAGCTGGACCGAACAACACAATCAGGACGATGTTACACAAAAAATAGTTCGGAAAATGAATGCATACTTTTCATAAAGTGACAAACAAATTATGTTAGAAAGTATCTGAAATTTGTTGCAAGACAGTTTCAAATTTGAATATTACGTTTTAAATTAAAAACAATGGTGTACCATTGTTATTTTTGGGAAATTAGTTCCAAGGTGTATGAATATAATTTTAGTTGGCAAGATGGATAATTCCTCAATTTGACAGCTACAATAATTTATCAGTGATGACAGGCTTCCAAGATAGGCGATGTCATAATGCTGTATGCAGGGAGGAGGCTACATAGCTGAATTTTCAAGGTATATTCATTGATGATGGGCAAAATTAAATGTGGAATGCATAAATGATGAGCATTCTGAGCATTCAAATTTACCGCAAAAAAAAGAAGATGGCGGCGCCCATGAAGAAAAACATGTCAAAGTTTTTTTCTGGTTTTCAATGTACGTAGGCTTTTTGATAGAAAGCTTGGTCCGAGTCACTAGTATATGATGTGAACTATTGATCTGCAGCTGTTTTAGTAACTTGTAAAAAGGCTACAAAGCGGTTTCATTTTTTTCCTGGTAAAAGTGAAAATACAGAATTTCATTTATTTTCAAAGGCACAGAGATGTAGCTAATGCAAGAAAGTACTTGCTGTTAGAATCGTTGGAATCTCAAGACCTTTTTCTTCTAGGACAGGCACTTTAAAAGGAAATCAGGGTCATATTTTGGGAAAAAATAACATGCAAATCTCACACCTATATTTTTCTTGTGCAAATGTATTGAGGAACCTTAACCAAGGTAAGTCTCGTTTATTTGGGGGATTTTATCTACTTCCGACCACTATAAAGGTATGAAGACCACTTAAGACCTACAAATTAAATTTATGCCGACCTCACAAGGGTGTAGTCCTGAACTCATGACCTTCCATACATTACGCTACGCTGCTTTCCTGTAAGGTCATGAGTCCCAACCGCGAAAAACAGGAAATCCCATTAAGAAACGGGAAAATCACTGGTTTTATCTTGTCATCCGATGTAAGTCACAGAAATGTATTTTTCTGTGTTGTTCTCTGTTCAAAATAAGCCCAATAATATTTAATATTATCCTAAAAATATCCACGAAGGGGTAGGTACTGTTTTTTTATCCCCCCACCATATTGGATTTCACTTCGGGATGTTTCGATTTCTGCTGAAACCAGTGACTTCACTGTTCAGGGAAAAACTGATCTGAATAGAACAACGTCAAACATAGCCGTTGTTTGCGTTGCGTGTTGCCGGGGATTTTCTTTTAAAGAGAAACAGAGGTTTTAAACATTTTGTCACTCATTTATAATTAGAAGCAGTAGTGGTTTCGAACATGGTTTTGCTTTGTCTGCATAGTTGTGAAAGGAAAGGCAATTTCTTCACGGAAAGAATCAAGCAAGGGGGCACCCTATCCAACTCTTCACTATACCCTATCCACGCTACCCTAAACACACTCTCCTCAAACCTCCCCACCTATCTAGCCTCTACCCGTCCCTATCATACACTACTTCACCCCCCTCTCCTACCCTACCCACTCCCCTGCCATAACCCTACCCATTTCACCTACTATACCCCCACCCACTAACCCTACACCTACCCAACCCTATCCATTCCCATACCCTACCCCCATTCCACTCGCATCTACCCCCTCCGCTACCTTACCCCTACCTACTCCAATCAAACCCTTACCCCTACCCTACCAATGTCCATACCATAGCCATTATCTCTTACCAATATCCTAGCACTTCCCCCTACCATAGCCCCTCACCCTTTCCCCTACTATACCCCCACCCACTAACCCTACACCTACCTCACCCGTACCCATACCCCAGCCCCTACCCTTACCATACCCCAGCCATTACCCCTATCCATACCCCAGCCCTTCCACCTTTCACTATCATACCCCTACCCAACCCGATCCATTCCTATACCCTTTCCCTCACACATACCCCTTCCACAACCATACCCCTACCTACCCCAACCATAACCCTTACCCCTACCCTTTCCACCCCTACCATACCGATACCCATACCATAGCCACTATCCACTACCAATATCCTATCACTTCCCCTACCATACCCCCATTCCATACCATACCCAGCCCATACCTCTTACCCTACCCCTTCCGCTATCCATAACCTACCACGCCCCCTACACTTAACCTACCACACCCCAATCCTATACCCCAGCCCCTACCTCTTACCCCTACCCCTTCTGCTACAATTCCCATACCTACCCCCCCCCCCCTCCCGGAGTCTTTTAAAATTATTTCGATGCTTTTTGTGTTTCGGATGTGACAATCATGGTAATCAGGCATTTTACCAAGTCTGGTTAGCGCCTGTTGGTCAGTAAGCTCTGGATCCAATGTAAGTGGTTTATATTTTGTCATGTCTGCGCTATAACCACTGAGCTACCCCTCTTTCTTTTTTCTTTCTATATATACTGCAACATTTCCACCAGGATTACGTGCAGGTGTACATTACATACACGCCAGGTTTGCAGGATGAAAGCCTACAGAGTAATCATGTAATTACGGTAGGGATCTGTTACCTGCTCAGGGAATGGTTCTGCCTGCACAGGGGGCCTTCAGTTAACGTCCCAATCTGAAGGACGGTGCACTTTGTGGCAGTCATCCCTGCAAATTATGCCAGTGGACAGTGTTCGGACTCCTCGATTTTAGGCCAAAACAAACTATATGTGTGGTTCCTATTACATGGTTTCCAAAAATAGGGTAGGTAGGTAGGAAAATTATATTATTTTTTATTTTTATTTTTTTTTCTCACCTTCTATACTATGCTACACACTGCACTTATTTTTGTTATATTGTTTTGCTTTTGTTGTATAATTGTACTTGAAAACATTGTTTACAAATAAAAGTATAATAAATAATGCTTAGTTTTCATCCATATTGTCCTAATTGTTACAAAAATAAGGGTGTTCTTCAGTCAGAACAAAGTATTTTGATTGGAAATCCTGTGTATGTGTTTGCCTTTTACAAAAGGTCAGCCTTTGGGACTTGCTGTTCTAGTGAAGGTTGATTTATCTTGAATACTGTTGTAACTGTTATTGTACCATATATACATTGAAGATAAATGTAAAAGTTTAAAAGATCAAGATGGAATGACAGAGTAAACAGATATCAGAAAGTTTCTTATAACGGCTTAATGCTGCAAATTAAACATCCAGCAATTAGCACCAGCAGAAACTATTTTATATAGTCTTTTCAAATCGTAGACCTTATGCCATTTGTATCTGTCTTGCTTGGTCTTAAAGCTGAACAAGATAGATAGATAGATAGATAGAGAGAGAGAGAGAGAGAGAGAGAGAGAGAGAGAGAGAGAGATAGATAGATAGATAGATAGATAGATAGATCTCACAATGATTCTGAAAACAGGAGTCCAAAATCCTTCATTTTGAAAAGTTGTTCCTGATCTTGATTGCACAAAAAACATAAACAACATTTCTACACCCATGTGTGCACTACATCATAGTTGCAAGTTTCCCTGACTGCCTCTTTCATGACTTCAATCCAAAGTAGAAGTACTGTACTGTGTGGAAACTCAATAGAACCATGCCATTGAGGTGATTGTAATAAGAAACCACAATGTACAGGTATGTTCTGGAGCAGAGATTGGGAAAAAATATATCCCCAATTAAGTCTGCTTTCCCCTTTAACTAGGGGCATGCAAGGGTAAGCAGGGATAAATAAGTTCTGAATAGTTAGATCCTCCGGAAGCAAAGAATACACCAAAATGAACGAAAATAGCAGACTGGGTTATATTGAGTCTGTTCATCTCAATGTCGGGTAAAAGTCCTACAACATTGGAAGCAACGTCTCCAAAATGACCTTTGCAGTGTTGACGGGAACGTAAAACCTCAAATCAAATGACCAAAATATAGCAACGTCATGCCTGTTTAAAGAATGGATATTTTAGACACTTTTTAGCAATAGATTGTTGCCTGTTTTATGGTTTACCACTAATCCCTCTGTATATCGTTCCAAATTATCTCACTTTAAGATTTGATGACCAGTGTACATGTAAGTGATACCAATTAAACGATTAGGTGTGAAAAGTTACCTGACCAGTGTTATCATGTGCATATGCGGCCAGTCTGATCGGCGAGTGTCTAAACTTTCCGAGAAATGAAACCTTGTGAACAATAAACTCAGATCAGACTGTGCAGAACTTCCAGCTGATCTGAGTCTTTTCTGTGTGCGCATACGCAGTCAGTGCATTTCTCGGAAAGCATTTCTGATGCCACCACCATATGACATCCCAGCTCATTAACTACCGTCTTTGTCGGACATATATTACAACAGGTAAAACTGCTTCCTGCACTCGCGAAAAAAAAATCTTTAAACGTAAGATCAGCCTGTACATCGAGCTCTTCGTTTGCTGCTCTCTGCATATCCCAGAAGCCATCCTACAACAGGTTTGAACAAAGAGCAAAGACTGATAAGACTGCGCAGGCTGATCTGTGACTTCACCTGTCGCACAGTTTACTGTCATGTTTTCCAAAAATTGGATGCGAAGACCGTGTGTGCAAACTATCGATGACGTGTTATTGAAAAACGTGGGAAAATTTCAGACTGCAACAAATGCACGTTCAAAATGACGGCGGGAAATTTAGCGCGGCATGACAAAAACTATATGTGTGACCAGCGATGACTACGATCATCCTGCGCATCTGTGGAGGCTTAGCTTTCTGTTCATGGAGACAATGAAAATACTTGAGAAATTTACACAAGCTGTCTGCATTATTTATGTTTGTTGAAGCGTGCACACTTGTCTGATTATCGCTACAGGTGGTAAAACATGATTTGGATAATGTTTATTGTCACAAAAGTAATCTGATTATTGAGAGGGGTCATACCGTCACGGTCTGCATACCGCAAGAAATGTGCGCCATTATCCTTTTTTATGCGTCCGAGACATGGGTTTTATGCATCATGCACTTCCGAAAACAAATTGCATTCAAAATGTAAGGGTTCTGACCGCTTCCTAATTTTGCCTCTCTTACCGGTCCATGGAAAATACCTGTTGATCACAGGAGACAACAGACGTTTTACCCTCTGGTAGTAGTTTTGGCCTCCATGAACGGTCTTGAATGTGCTATAAAGTACTGGAGATTTTGGATTATAATTATGGGTTACTTCAAAGCGTCGGCTTCTTCAGAAGTAACCACGTGCCATATCCCTGACCCATTTGAACTGTAACTGGCTAATTGTTATTGATTAGCACAGGCCACTTACCGTTAACTGCCAGTTCGCGGCAAATGATAGCTTTTTAATAGCGATGCTTACGTCATGCATTTTTAATCTAGGCTCACAGTTATTTACAGACAAACACTGATGTTTTTGATGTTGTTTGTTGGCAGACGCACACCATTTTCATGCGTAAATACGACCAGATTGTCCTTTAATGAAAGCGCTTGTACTTAAATATTTTAACCATGAAAAATTGAAAGACCGTTTTTGCACATAAAATGTTTGGAATATTCACGATAGAAAAAATAATTAGGGTCGGCGGGAAAAAGCTAGGCACGGTCGGGTAACCGGAACCACACATATATTTTGTATTGGCCTTATTACCGCTGCCGGGAATCGAACCGGGCACCTGTAGCAAGATAGCCAAGTTCACTAATCACTGAGCTACCACGCTCCTATGTTCGGTTGCCAAACTTTATTGACACTGCCGGGAATCGAACCATGTGTCTCTAGCATCATAGACCAATAGCTATTAACTACCTAAGGGGTGTAAATGAGTATGTTTGCTCAAAAGGCAGTGCCTTTATTTCATATTATACTTTTTATTGAACATGCCCCAATATTGAATATTGATGTGATTTGCAGAATTTCCAGTTTTTGTATGGAAGGACACAAGACCCTACGGAGTGACTGAACATCAGTAGGGTCTTGTTGTACAGGACTAACAAGGGTGGTGATTCTAGAGATGGAGTCATCTGCACCTTCTGCAGACAAGAGAGAAGATAGTTTGCTTTTCAGAAGCTCATGAGGAGGTGTATCAAAAGCTTTCTCAAAATCAAAGATGAATGTGTCAAAGTGACCAAGGACCGAAACGTCCCGGATTCACTTACCCCACCCACATTTTTTGTGGAATTGTTTTTTTTTTTTTTTTGTTTGTTTGTTTTTTTTGGCAAATAATCACGAAGATCTAATCGTTGTAAGACGTAATCATCCTGCACGTAATCCTCGCGAGGGGGTGATGCAGTATCGAAAGAAAGAAAGAAAGATCAAGATGGATCAATGTCAGTGATTTCATATTGTACACAAATCTGTAATAACCTGGATAATTTTAGGAATCTCATGCATGGTTGGTTCTTCGGGAAGGATCATTACGTTATATTTTTTCGCGTAAATTGTAGTTATGAAAACTCAGTTTGACAATATGGCGTCTTGTTGTCATAGGCGCGCGCATTTCCGTTTCTGAGTTACTTCCCTTAGGTAAGGTTAAATACAGGAACACAAATTCATTACCGGTTAATCAGAATCAGAATTGTAACTCGTGACACGTCAAATGGCATTTATACACCAGGACGTTTGATGGGAATTTAGTCCCTAGCTCTCACCAAAGAGGTAAACTTAGCCACACAATCCTCACCATCTTCAGCCGTTGAAATAATCGAATCGGGAAGGGTATTCCAATTCTTCATAATCGCTTTGGTGCGGTGGTAGCGCATTTCAGGAGATTGTAGGCAGCGATAAAATGCCTTATAGATATACAGCATCGGATTTGTGATCGAGAGCTTGCGGGTTCGATCCTCACGCTGACCAAAGTGTTGTGTCTTTGAGCAAGGCACTTCACCCACATTGCTTAAAAAAAGTACTGGTTACCACCCAGGAAGTCCTGTTCGTAATGCTCAGATGTGAGCGAGTAGCAGTAATAGGAGAAAAAAGAGAAAAAGAAAATAAATGTCAGTTCTTGAAGCAAGGTTCTGAAACGCCAATGAATGGTGATTTCTACAGTGCCTAGCTTGGGGAACAAGGTCATCTGTTGAGATGCTGGCAGCACCCTTTAGACCTTTGTATAAAAGTACTGAGCCAACTGTCTTTTCTCATTTTCTTGAGAGACTCCCATCTTAATTTCTCTATATCAAGGGCATCAAAAGTAAACAACTCACAGTATCACAGGTACCAGTCCTACAGTGATGCCCTGAAAAATTCCTTCTTCCCTAGGACTATTCCCCAGTGGAATAGTCTTCCCTCTTCTGTGGTGAATGCTAAGACTGCAGAGGAGTTCAAAGCCCATACAGTGTAAGATTGAGACTCAGAGGTATGCGTTTTAGTATACCTCTGTTATTCAGATTGTAAATAGTTTTAAGGACTCATCCAGTGACTTCTCTTTTTTTTTTTTTTTTTTTTTTTTTTTTTTTTTCAGCTAAATTCTAAATTTAGCTACGCACCCAACTGAGGTAATGGCCAAATATGACCGACTCAGTATAAGAAGATAGATAGATATATACTGCTATACGCCCGCAAGGACATTCTAGGCAGGGTCGCGCGTCAAGCAAGGATCAGACAGAAAGTTAATGTAGAATGAGAAAAGAAAAGCTAATATAGTGAAGTGGTTGAAAGCTGATAGGTTAAAATAGACAAGTGAAGTTAAAACCAGGTTAAAACAACTTTCTCTGGATCTAGGGTCTTGGGTGCTGTAGTCTACCAACTGCTACTTTGAATTAGTCAAGGGTTGGCAGACAAACAGTATTGTCGGGCAAGACATTCCATTGAACAATTCCAATGGGATAAAATGAATATTTATAAAAATCATGAGATGTCTGAATCTATCTGAAAGTCAATGGGTGGCAGTACCTGGCGATCGAATTCATTTGTTTTTTTTTTTTTTATTATTTATTCTTTATTTCAGAAATTACATCGTACAAGCATATACAACTTTACATACCTTATACAATACATACTATACACATTCAAGGGAAACACCCACAAAAACCAACTGTCACTTTAATATATTGCCTTTGATGAGGCGAACACTCCGGCACACATCCCATGACAATCGGTTGAGCGGTCTCGAAATTATGACCCCTTGAATCATTTCACAATTGCTGTCTATGAGGGCCGCCATTTTGTTAATCTGGTCACGTGACCAAAATAGTAAAATAATAATTTACAGCATACTTTTCAGATTTTGTACTTAAAAACAGTAAATTATCATCGCATTGAATAAATGGAATGCATACTGAACTATTTATTGCTGTTTTATTGCACGAGAATCGCTGTAATTCAAAGTTTTCCAATTGTGAGTTTATGACATTTTACTCACAGCCTGGTTCTGGACAAACAAAACCAGAATTTGTGAAATGTTCAAAAGGTCACAACTTCCCAACCACACAGTCAACCCCCACAAAACCCGTACCAAAATGTCTGTCTCCTCAAAACCTTTGTTCTGAAGCGAAAGTTGATTTTTGTGGTTGTTTTCCTTTAATGTAACAAATCTATAATGTGTACATGTTAAACGTTTAACTAAAGGAATCAATCAAGGCATTTGGGATTTTGTAACGTAATTTTGTTTTACTGATTTTCAGTGGTATGCTTTTACAATACAATTTCGGAAACATTTTTGAAAAAAAAGAAAGGAAAAAATATACAAACTAGAAATGCGTCCATAGGACACGGATGCCCCCGCCCGAAAATATGTCTATGTTCGTATTCATCCATAGAAAGTTATTGATAGTGTTTAAGTTTTGGACCCTTTTTATGCCATTTGACCTCCAAGTATGACCTTGGAGGTACGGATCTGGGTTTGCACGTGACACATTGTCTCATGATGGTTAACATTTCTTCAAAATAATTTCAAAATCCATCCAAAAATAAGTAAGTTATTGGCTGCTATAAGTTTCGGACCCATTTTTTGACCTTTGACCTCCAAGTATGACCTTGACCTTGGAGGTATGGACCTGTATTTTGCATGTGACACATTGACTGATGATGGTTAACATTTCTACAAAGTAATTTCAAAATCCATCCAGAAATAAGAAAGTTATTGACTGCGTTTAAGTTTCGGACCCCTTTTTTTGACCTTTGACCTCCAAGTATGACCTTGACCTTGGAGGTACGGACCTGGGTTTTGCAGGTGACACATCGACTCATGATGGTTAACATTTCTCCAAAATAATTTCAAAATCCATCAAGAAATAAGAAAGTTATTGACTGCGTTTAAGTTTCGGACCCTTTTTTTGACCTTTGACCTCTAAGTATGACCTTGACCTTGGTGGTACGGACCTGGGTTTTGCACGTGACACGTCGTCTCATGATGGTTAACATTTCTGCCGAGTAATTTTAAAATCCATCAAGAAATAAGGAAGTTATTGACTGCGTTTAAGTTTCGGACGCACGGACGGACGGACGGACGTTCTCACAAATGGATACTTATGTGGCTATTTTGAGCAAGATTGATACTTAGGTGGCTAATTTTAACCACATAACAGACCTTTTATGTGTCTAACGGAATAAATCGCACTTTCTCTCATTGACTTACATTGATTCTGTCCAAGTTCATAGCCACCTATCTATCCATTTGTGTGTACGGACAGACGAACGGACGGACGGACGGACGGACGGACAGGGGCAACGCTATATGCCCTTTCCACCATTCTTCGAATGGCGGGGGCATAAAAAGAAACAATGGAAGAAAAAAAAAAGGAAAGGAGAGGAAGAGAAGATCTTTCTGCTGCCTTTAGTATGCTGCCAAATTTATACAAGAAATTAATCTAGTAAAGCGATCATAGTATTCCATTTCCTATTAAACTGGGTAATCTTATCTTTCATAAAATAGATTTGTTTCTCAATGTTTAGTTTCTGCTTTATGTACGATATAAAAAGCACGAACAATATTGGAGTTTGCTGACATTTGTTTTTAAATATAAAGTACATTTGTTGAATGTAATCAGAGAGTGGTACTGCCACAAGACCATGAACTATCTTGTAGAACAAGCAAAGACGCGCGACTGTTCGTCTTTGTTCAATGGACCGCAGACCTAATTTCTGGAGCATCCCCGTTACGCTTGACTGAGGTAATGGCCAAATATGACCGACTCAGTATAAGAAGATTGGCCTATAATCATAATTATTTGTGGTACATCGGGCAGCTCTACGTTGAACTTTTTCAAGCTGGAGTATTTTCCTTCTGGTATGGGGATCCCAGATTGGGGCCGCATACTCCAGCTTTGGGCGTACGAGTGTTTTGTAGGCAGTCTCTCTGATCTTTTGGTTTTTGACTTTGATGTTTCTTTTGATGAATCCAAGAGTATTGTTTGCTTTGGTAGTAATTTTGTCGGTGTGGGTATTCCATGATAGGCCACTGGAAATGTCAACCCCACAGTATATTTCACTGGTGACAACCTCAAGGACATGGCCGTGCAGTTTGTACGGAAAATTTACTGGTTTCTTAGAGGTAGACACCCTAACAACCTGACACTTAGAGGGGTTAAACTCCATGTCCCACCTGGATTCCAACACAGTTAGTCTGCCCAGGTCCTGCTGCAGCACACCACTGTCATCCACACCTCCAACTGTCAGATACACAGCATTGTCATCTGCAAACAGACGTACTTTTGAGGTTAGCTCATCTGGTAGGTCATTGATGCATATGAAGAACAGAATCGGCCCAAGGACAGAGCCATGTGAGACACCCGAAGTCACTGGTACAAATTCCGATTCCTCACCATCAAGGACGACAGTCTGCGAGCGGTCACCAAGGAAGGCACGGATCCAGCGGAGGGCGTTTCCTCTGACTGATGGGGTGTCCAAAGAAGCTTTGAGTGGTTCACCTTGTCATCACCTTGTCAAATGCCTTTGAGAAGTCCAGCAGTACAAGGTCAGTATGTTTCCCGGCACTTGCACTCCTCGCAAGATCCTCGACTAGCATGGCAGGCTGTGTTTCACATGTCCTTTTTTCTCTGAAGCCATAATGGAGATCGTACAGGAGGTCATGCTTGTCCATGTGTTTAACCACGTGAGAAGCCATTATGTGTTCAAGGACCTTGCAAAGAATACACGTGAGGGAAATGGGTCTGTAATTTGCGGCAGATGACTTGTCGCCTTTTTTGAAAATTGGACCAACCTCGGCGTTGCACCAGTCTGCTGCGAGCCTGCCTGTGAGTATGGAACGCTCAAAAATGACTTGCAGAATAGAGGTAATTTCCTCCCTGAGCTCCTGCAGGAGAAGTGGTTTGAGCTTGTCAGGGCCGGCAGCTTTGCTGGGTTTCAGATTTTTCAGGAGTTTCAGGATCCCAGCAATTGAGATCTCAAAGTCCTCCATTACTAGGTTGGGATTAAGCGTTCCATCTGGGACAGAATCTGCAATTTTCCTAGTATTCCAATCATGCTCCCAGTTTCAAATTAGTAATTGCTCGTTACAAATCTGGCAGCTCTATTCTGAACTTTTTCAATTTCTTCATTAAGGACCACTCAGCTGGGGTCCTAGATTGATTGATTGATTGATTTCTTTATTTCCTCCAAGAAGGAGAGCATGAATATATAAATACAAACAATAATAACAGCAGAACACAAAGAACCAAGAAACAAACTGCAATATGTACATAAAGTATATATGCAATTATTACAAAATCCACTGTCCTTGGGTTAAATCGACTTAACCCACAATCGCAGCACACGACAGCAATAGTCAGGCATGACATGTCATGTGAATCGCAAACGATTCACAGGGCATGTCATGTCCAATCCTCCAAAAAAGTGTCGTCTGCTACTATTTCACTCGATTTCCTAAGGGTTTAATGGAGTTACTGAAATACATAAAATCAGTCGCTTATAAGGAGCGATAACTCTCTGCTATCCCCAGCACTCAAATAGTGTTGCAAGCTACTTTTAAGAAATGCAGATGGCGCGCAACAAAGCAATAGAAGTCTGCTTCACGTTCAATTCCTAAAGTATCTGCTATTGGAATAAATTACCAAACAGTACAGATATTAAAGTACTGTTCTCAAAGCTTGCAAGCTTTATATACAGGTCTACACCAAATTTCCGCCAGAAACCATACCACATTTTATGTCTTTGTACAGAATTAACCTGGCACCAAAGTAAACAATGGTAAGTATAATTCATTGTGAACTCACCGCATGCCCTACACACCGCTTCAGGAAATACATTGAAATAAGGGGAGATCAGACGAAGGACAGATTTGCATGCATTCAGCAAGTACGGGTGTTTCCTAGATAGCTCCCAAAACATGGATGGTTTTATTTCGGGATGAAAGGTTAAGAAACAAGAGGCCCATGGGCCACTACGCTCACCAGAGGTCATTTGGTTTATACCATATACAGGCAAGGTGCCCATCTTGGTCATGTGATAACAATACCACGAATAATGTTTAATTGCCTCACCCCCATAGAGGCTTTTCATGTAATTTGGTTTCAATCAGCACAGCTCTTTTACTGGAGAAGAAGATAAAAATACTGAATCTGAGCCATCCAAGACAAAGGTCAGTAATGACCTTGACCTTTGGAATTAATAAACTTCCATTCAGCTGATTGTAAATACCATTTCTGATGCCACTAGCTAATATACAATCAGAAAAATCCACTGTTTTGACATTTTTCCATACAAATGTCTAAGTGACCAAATTTGACCTTGACGTAAAACAGGTCAAGGTCAACCAAAGGTCATCATTTGAACAAACTTGGTAGGGCCAGATTCCCTGATGCTGTATACCAAGTTTCAAGATCAACGGCCGTTCGGTTCTTGAGAAAAAGATCTTTACAGAATTTCGCCATATATGGGCATGGCGGCCATATTGGTCATGTGACCCAGTCCTCACGAACAAACTTTCGTATCCTCATTTCATAGAAGCTCCACTTGTAATTTGGTTTCAATTGGCCAAGTAGTTTAGGTGAAGAAGAAGATAAAAATACTGAATCTGAGCCGTCATGGACAAAGGTCGTTAAATGACCTTGACCTGATAAACTTCCATTCAGCTGATTGTAAATACCATTTCTGATGCCACTAGCTAATATACAATCAGAAAAATTCACTGTTTTGACATTTTTTCATACAAATGTCTAAGTGACCAAATTTGACCTTGACGTAAAACAGGTCAAGGTCAACCAAAGGTCATCATTTGAACAAGCTTGGTAGGGCAAGAGTCCCTGATGCTGCATACCGAGTTTCAAGATCATCGGCCATTTGGTTCTTGAGAAGAAGATTTTTAAATGTTTTTACCATATATGGGCATGGTGGCCATATTGGTCATGTGACCCAGTCCTCACGAACAAACTTTCGTTCCCCCATTCCATAGAGGCTCCACATGTAATTTGGTTTCAATTGGCCAAGTAGTTTAAGTGAAGAAGAAGATAAAAAATACTAAATACCATTTCTGATGCCACTAGCTAATATACAATCAGAAAAATCCACTGTTCTGCCATTTTTCCATACAAATGTCTAAGTGACCAAATTTGACCTTGACGTAAAACATGTCAAGGTCAACCAAAGGTCATCATTTGAACAAATTTGGTAGGGCCAGAGTCCCTGATGTTGCATACCAAGTTTCAAGATCATCGGCCATTCGGTTCTTGAGAAGAATATTTTTAAAGGTTTTTACCATATATGGGCATGGCAGCCATATTGGTCATGTGACCCAGTCCTCACGAACAAACTTTCTTTGCCCCATTCCATAGAGGCTCAACATGTAATTTGTTTTCAATTGGCCAAATAGTTTAAGTGAAGAAGAAGATAAAAATACTGAATCTGAGCCGTCCTGGACAAAGGTCGTTAAATGACCTTGACCTCTGAAACTGATAAACTTCCATTCAGCTGATTGCAAATACCATTTCTGATGCCACTAGCTAACATACAATCAGAAAAATCCACTGTTTTGCCGTTTTTCCATACAAATGTCTAAGTGACCAAATTTGACCTTGACGTAAAACAGGTCAAGGTCAACCAAAGGTCATCATTTGAACAAACTTGGTAGGGCCTGAGTCCCCGATGCTGCATACCAAGTTTCAAGATCATCGGCTATTCGGTTCTTGAGAAGAAGATTTTTAAAGGTTTTTACCATATATGGGCATGGCGGCCATATTGGTCATGTGACCCAGTCCACCCGAACAAACTTTCGTTCCCCCTTCCCATAGAGGCTCCACATGTAATTTGGTTTCAATTGGCCAAGTAGTTTCAGAGGAGATGTTGTTTGAAAATGTTGACGACGCAGACGACGACGACGACGGACGACGGACCAATGCATATACTATAAGCTCCCCCGGAGCCTTCGGCTCTGGTGAGCTAAAAAGTGGAGGGGTAGGATCATGCCCTGTCAATCCCATGAAAGCCCAAGATTGTTGTCCCTAAATGTGTCTTATCATATGGTTTAGGGCTGGGAATCTGAACAGTCTCCAAGATATGAGGCCCTTTTATGAAGTGGAAAGGCCCCTGCGGACACCGCTATAGTAGGTGTGCTAATGTATATATGATTATGGGCTGGGGATTTGAATGGTTTCTGAAATATATATGGCCTTTTAAAAAGTGGAAGGGCGGGGCACATTGCCTCAGCACAAAGAGACCCCCAAGTTGGTGTGACTGAACGAGTCTAATCATAAGGAACAAGAATATATATGGTTTAGGGGTGGGGAGCTGAACGATTTCTGAGATATATGGCTTTTAATGAAGTCAAGCGGTGGGGCATGGCCCGGGCATGCCCCAGGGACTCACAAGCTGGTGTCACTGAATGTGTCTTATCATAAGGAAGATGAATATATATGGTTTAGGGGTGGGGCTCTGACCAGTTTCTGAGATATAAGGCCTTTTCTGAAGTGCAGGGGTGGGGCAAGGCCCTGGGAGACCCCCTCGAATAGCGGACATACTGTTCATACTATTTCATGCTCCCAGATGCGGTGCGGGACCTACACTGGTCACCAAATGTCACAGCGGTGTTAAAAAAAACATGGCTCTACCGGGACTCGAACCCAGGGACAGTGTCTTATCATAAGGAACAAGAATATATATGGTTTAGGGGTGGGCATCTGTAAGGTTTCCAAGATATTGTGATATTATGAAATGGAGGGGGTGGGGCATGGCCCCAGAACATCCCTGGGGACCCCCAGGTTGGTGTCACTGAATGCGTCTTATCATAATGAACGAGAATAAATATGGTTTAGGGGTGGGGATCTGTGAGGTTACTGGGATATTGGGCCTTTTATGAAGTGGAGGGGGTGGGGCATGGCCCTGGCACATCCCGGGGGACCCCCAGGTTGGTGTCACTGAGTCCATCTTATCATAAGGAACAAGAATATATATGGTTTAGGGGTGGGGATCTCAATGGTTTCTGAGATAAATGGCATTTTATGAAGTGGAGGGGTTGGGGCAATGGGGAATATTTTCATAAAGTCTCAGCCTCCTAGAGCAAATGGTGTCTGAGGAGATGATTTTTTAAGTATTTTTTGTCTATTTTTTTGCATTTTGGTTTCCATGGCAACCAGTAACAAGAGGACCAAGCTAGCTTGGTCCTGTATCGCTCACCTGAGCTAACAGATTCAAAGTTTAAGGAAGTGCCAACCTTTACTGAAGGCATTATGGGAGGACATGGTGATGACAGGGTAAGCATTTTCTGAGAATCAAGTAGAATGTAACTCTATGATAAACAGGCTGACCTCACCGGTTTTCAAACTCATTCAAGCTTTTATTCCTGATTTACTAAGAAGATCCGATCTAAACTGAAGTGGCTATGGTGATGACAAGTTCAAAAACAAGAGTTTTCAAACTCCTCCAAGCTTTCTGCCTGACTTCCTTGTTTGTAAGTTTCATGAAGATCCGTTCAAAACTAAAGGGGCAGCAGTGATGACAATGTCGAAAAGAGGCATTTTCAGCAATCAAAGGCACGTCACTCTATGATAAATGTGCCGACTTGGCCGGTATTCAAACTCACCTGAGGTTTTATTCCCAGCCACCTTACATGTAAGTTTCAGAAAGATCCAATCAGACTTGGCCAGTATTCAAACTCATCCAAGATTTTATTCCCAGCCACCTCACATATAAGTTTAAGAAAGATCCGATCAAAACTGAAGGGGCTACGGTGATGACAAGGTCAAAATTTGGCATTTTTAGCAATCAAAGGGATGTTACTCTAAAATAAATGAGCCGACTTGGCCAGTTTTCGAACTCATCTGAGGTTTCATCCCCAGCCACCTTACATATAAGTTTCAGAAAAATCTGATCAAAACTGAAGGGGCTACGGTAATGACAAGGTCTAAAATCAACATTTTCAGCCATCAAAGGGACATAACTCTACGATAAATGGGCTGACTTGGCCTGTTTTCGAACTCATCCAAGATTTTATCCCCAGCCTCCTTACATATAAGTTTCAGAAAGATCCGATCAAAACTGAAGGGGCTATGGTGATGACAAGGTCAAAAATCGGCATTTTCAGCAATCAAAGGGACGTAAATCAATGATAAATGGGCCAACTTGTCCGGTATTCAAACTCATCCTAGGTTTTATCTCCAGCCACCTAACATATAGGTTCAGAAAGATTCAATCAAAACTGAAGGGGCTACGGTGATGACAAGGTAAAAAATCGACATTTTCAGCCATCAAAGGGACATAACTATAAAGTTAATGGGGCAACTTGGCCGGTTTTCGAACTCATCCGAGGTTTTATCCCCAGCCACCTTACATATAAGTTTCAGAAAGATCCGATCAAAACTGAAGGGACTACAGTGTTGACAAGGTCAAAAATCAACATTTTCAGCAATCAAAGGGACCTAACTCTATGATAAATAGGCCACCTTTGCCGGTAGGCGAACTCATCCGAGGCTTTATCCCCAGCCACCTTGCATATAAGTTTCAGAAAGATCCGATCAAAACTGAAAGATCTACGGTGATGACAAGGTAAAAAATCGGATTTTCAGCAATCAAAGGGTTGTTACTCTGTGATAAATGGACCAACTTGGCTGGTTTTCGAACTCATCCGAGATTTTATCCCCAGCCACTTTACATATAAGTTTCAGAAAGATTCGATCAAAACTGAAAGGGCTACAGTGATGACAAGGTCAAAAATCAGCATTTTCAGCAATCAAAGGGACGTTACTCTAAGATAAAAGGGCCGACTTGGTCGGTTTTCGAACTCATCCGAGATTTTATCCACAGCCACCTTACATATAAGTTTCAGAAAGATCCGATCAAAACTGAAGGGGCTACGGTGATGACAAGGTCAAAAATCGGCATTTTCAGCAATCAAAGGGACGTAACTCTATGATAAATCGGCGAACTTGGCCGGTTTTCGAACTCATCCGAGGTTTTATCCCCAGCCATAATACATATAAGTTTTAGAAAGATCCGATCAAAACTGAAGGGGCTACGGTGATGACAAGGTCGAAAATGGGCATTTTCAGCAATCAAAGGGACGTAACTCTATGATAAATGGGCCGACTTGGCCGGTTTTCGAACTCATCCGAGATTTTATCCACAACCACCTTACATATAAGTTTCAGAAAGATCCGATCAAAACTGAAGGCGCTACGGTGATGACAAGCATTTTCCCATAGTAAGTCTATGGGACCTTGTGGTTGCCATAGGAACCAAAGTTTTAGAGCGATTTCATAAAAAAGTTTATGTCATCAATGCCCCACCAGAGGCATGCTACAGATGAAAAATGATTGAGATCAGCCTGCAGGATACAGAGATATAGCTGCTCAAAAGTGTGGACGGACGACGGACGGACGGACGGACGACGGACGACGGAGGACCCACTATACTATAAGCTCCCCTGGAGCCTTCGGCCCAGGTGAGCTAAAAATCTAAACCTTCACCAACAATCTGAGACATAATTTCATTATCAGACAACATTTTCATCTTTGTATTAACAAGCTTTTTCAACACATATTTGGAAGGAAATCTACCAGAGCTCATGTAGTCAATGAGTACATGTTCCAAATTGTACTCTTTGAGCAAATTAAGTATATCCGGTATAAAGCCATATTTTATGTCATGAAATAAGGACTCTGTTGTTAATCTGAACAAGAAAAGACGTTTGACAGCAAAAGATGTGTCAAGCCTACATAGCTGGCCAAGCAAAGTAAATTTACGTTTATGGATATTAAACCTTAAGCTACTACTACCAAGGAGACTGAGAGCGACACATGTTCGTGTATTTCTATGTATGTTTTGTATTGATTTAATACACACGCGATGAGCTCTCTCTAGAACAAGGATACCATTGGAGCTTAGATTACTCCAAAACTCGGAGCCATACAAGGCCCTTGGCAAAACTATCGTATCGTAAATGCGTTTTAGTGTCAAGGGATGTAACTCCATTTCATTGTACCCAAAGCTTGAAGCTCCAAAAAATATTTTTCTTATTTTCGAAGCAGCCTCGGTAATGTTCTCCCTCACTTTCATATTGCGGTTACAGATGATTCCCAGATGAGTATATTTATCTGCTTCTTGAATCGCACTATTTCCTAAAACCCATCGTCACCGTGAGCGTTTATAAGCCGCGTCTGACTCATTAAAAACAATGACCGCGCATTTAAGTGCATTATAATCAAATCGTCAAAGTTTAGCATATTTTGCACATATGTTTATTAAGAACTGAAGTCCATCTTTCGTCAAAGATTGCAATAACATATCATCTGCTACGGTGGGACAGGTAATGTTAATTCCATTTATACATAATCCGAGGTTAGAGGCACATAGCTCATCAAGCAGACCGTTTATAAAACACAAGAACATAAACGGGGAGATAACTCCTCCTTGCCTGGTGCCCCGTAGGACACAGAATTTAGAGGACTTAAATCTACGGAATAAAACATAACTAGTCAAGTTCTCATGAAGACTGATTATTACTTTTAACAAGTAAAATTCCACTCCCATCTCGTGCAACTTTAAGAAAAGGCCGTTATGCCATACTTTATCAAAGGCCTTATGGGCATCAAGAAAACAAGTATACAATTTACTATTGTTCTCCTTTGCATAATAAATGCTTTCGTCGTCAAAGTGAGCAATATCACAATTTTCGCTGTCGACATTACCGTACAGCTCACTGAAATATTCACCCCACTGATTGCAGATCTCTTCTGGATATCTAAGGGATGTATTATGAAATTTAATTTCGCAACCTGCATTATTGGAATTACAAGTTTTCCTTTTATTTACAAGTTTCCAAAAGTGTTCACTGTTCAATTCCGCCGCACGGTCAATTTCTTCATTAAGATGTTTTAAATAATTCTCGGCACATTTACGGTGATATTGTCGAAATACACGTTTCGCTTGCTTATAACATTTATATGATTCAAACTGATTTCCACGAGGTTTGTTATCTACAATCCATAGTCTACGCTTTGTCCGCATTATCCTATGTAGATCTTTCAATGTTTGGTCCCAATAAGGTTTCAGAAAGTGTTTAAACCCCTTTCTGTATGGCAAGTGGTTCTTGGAGGCAGTATTAATTATGTGAGTTATATCCCTATACATAGCGTCGATCTCTTCAAATGTTCCTAAAACTCGTACCTGCTGATTTCTGGACAGACACTGCGATTCTACGTTTTCTCGGTAATTTATTATCTGCTGCGCTTTTGCACTACGCCACTGAACGGAATTTCTCACGAAAACTTGAATTTCAGCAGTTTGCTCGGCATGCGGAAAGTTTACGTAACAAGACACAGGCCTATGTGATGATACATTCAAAGCATAGTCATCTAGAATTTCGCATTCGGAGACCAAGTCTACCTTCTCAATCGGGAAGAGAATGTGGTCAATCATTGACACATGCTCTCCCGAGTAAGAAACAAAAGAAGACCTGGCGCCAGTGCACAATGGAAGAGTATTTAATGATAGAAGATTATTACTTGTTAAAAAACTAGATAACAGATTACTACGCCTGTCATGAGGCTTTAAAAAGCTTTTCCCATTAAAATGAGCATAAAAGTCGCCCATTACTATTATTTTTTTTTTTTTTTTAATTTATTGTTTCTTATTACAACACTGTATACAAAAGCGTAACATAAAATACATACATTAATGTACACATGGACTATTACCAATATTATAGTTACAGCTTACAAATAGCGTTTCGAAATGACAGTCATGCAATCAATTCATTTTTATAAAAGCCCTTCTACAAAGTGTCGCAATAAGTTTAAAGAAAATAAAAAAAAAAAAAAAGATGGTGGGATTAACATATCACGAAAACACACCCATACAAATACGTTTTCTCCCATCTCTGCCCAAACCACAGACCGCGAGCATGCGCCAGAACCGCATTCATCGAGGCGGTTCCAACGAGGACCCACAGTCCATGGCCCAGTACAGAAACAAGAGAAACAAGGTTTACCCCTGTAAACGCCAGTTCTATTACATAAAAGTGTGGTTCAAGAGAGTCAAAATTATATAGGTGTGTTTTAGTGATGAAAAGTGATGGTAGTTCCGTCGACCCTGGGCCCTTATTAATTTATTGCATGTTTAGAGTATCTAAAAAGTTCCTCCACTTGTATTCAAAAAAGGCTAATTTGTCATTCAGCAAAGCTATCTCTTTTTCTATTCTGATTCTGTTGGCCAAATATATCTTAAAGTGACGTATGCTAGGAACTTGTTTCCTTTGCTTGTTTCTAAATATAAAATATTTTGCCAAATAAAGAACAAAATTCTGCACCAGTTCATTTTGTTTAAGCTTATATTGACAAATTCCGAACGTTACTGTTTTATTATTTATAGTTGTATTTATGCCACACTGGCTGAGAAAAACTGACACTGATGTCCAAAACTGCTGTACATATAGACATTCCCAAAACAGATGCGAAACAGTTTCCACCTCCATATTGCAAAACTCGCAAAGAGACGAACCAACAATATTACATTTGGTTAAGAACTGGTTTGTTGGAACAATACGCATCAAGTACTTGTACTGAAAATTGCGTAATTTGATATCATTTGTGGATTTAAATACTGTCATATAGATATGTTTCCATTGCAGTGTTTCATTTGAAAATATATCGTTCCATTTATTCTCTGATTTAACTTCGTTTAATTGATTTTTCCTCATAAAACAACTGTAAATAAGTTGATTTATGTGTGGAGTTTCTTTAACTTGGTTAAGTAACTTTGATTCAATCGGTACATCAGGGTTTTCATGTCTAAGCTTACCTTTCCAGTCCTTTGGAATACTATTAAGAAGGCTCATGTATTTTAGAAATTCAGAATTTGGTAAATTAAATTTTTCTTGTAATTGATTGAATGTATAGTATTTCATGTTTTCTGTGTCAAAAATATCTTTTACGTACTTAATTCCTGACCGAAACCATTCCTTGAAGAAGACCGTATTTTCATCTATTCGTATATTGGAATTGTTCCAGATGATCTCGTTATAATGGTTATATATAACTGGTGTGTACTGAAGTTTTGACCATGCCAATAATATGTCCCTAAGAAATGGCTTTTTGTTGAAATGCGCATTTATATCTGCTTCATTAAAATTACATTCAAACAGGGTAGTACCACCAAACAATTTGAAATCATGTTCATATAATGTTTTCAAAAGACTCTTGTTTTCGGTTTGCAAAAGTCGTTTTATCCAACTTACTTTTAATGACCATATAAATTTTTCAATATCAATCATTCTAAGCCCTCCCTTATCGTAATCCGTGGTTAGTATGTTTCGTTTTATTTTGTCTGGCTTACCGTCCCATATAAAGTCATACATTATCTTTTCTAAGCGTTTAATAGTTTCCTTTGGTGGATTTTGCAATGATGTAAGTGGATAAATAAGTTTAGGAAGCGCGAAGTTCTTTATCACAACTATTTTACCCATCAGTGTCAGTTTTCTATGATGCCATTGCATAAGACATGTTTCAAACTCTTTAATTTTTGATTCTAGGTTAGAAGATAATACGTGTTCCTTATTTGTTGTGAAGGTCATACCTAGACAGCTTGCTTCATTTGAGTTCCAAGAGAATTTCCTATGTTTCAAAAATTCTATATTTCTTGATTTTAAAAGACCTATTTGAAGAACTTGGCATTTTTTTGCATTTAATTTGAGACCGGAGATGTTTGTGAAGTTATCCATTACTCTAATTAGAGTTTCAAACGATTTCCTTGAGCCATCCATCAAAAATGACGCGTCGTCTGCAAAAAGAGATGTTTTGAATTCATTGCCTGCAATATTTATACCATTGATGTCTGAGTTCTTCCTTACTTGATTTGACAACAATTCAATACATAAGATAAATAGATATGGTGACAAGGGGCATCCTTGTCTAACACCACGCCATATTTGAAAAAAATCTGAATGATGTCCATTGTTTGAAACGCAACTTTTAGCATCTTTATATAATAATTTGACCCAATTTATCAGGTCATCACTAAAATTAAAATGTTGAAGACATTGGAACATATAATCATGATTAATACTGTCAAAAGCTTTTTCAAAATCTGAAAAGAATACTAGTCCTGGTATATTGTTTTCATCAGCATAGTCTAATGTTTCAAGTATCAATCTTATATTTTCCCCTATATAGCGCCCTTTCATAAATCCTGTTTGTGATTCGTGTATAAGTTTTGGTAGACGATTTTTAATTCTATTTGCAATAACTTTTGCCGCAAGTTTATAGTCAACATTAAGTAAAGTAATCGGTCTCCAATTTTCTAAAAGTGAAATATCTTTCCCTTGTTTTGGTAAAAGGGTAATAATGCCTTGTTTTTGAAGTTCTGTAAGTTCGCCGTTTTGAAAGGAAAAATTGATAGATTTTAAATAATAATCCTTAATGTCATTCCAAAATAGTTTATAGAATTCTGTGGTTATACCATCAGAACCTGGGCTTTTTTTATTTTTCATTTCTCTTAAAGCTTTTATGCACTCATGTTCTGTAATAGCTCCTCCCCCAATATTTTTCTCGTTTTCATTTAATTTAGGCAAGGACTCGTCGAAAAATTCAAATATTGAACCAAGTTGCTCTTTTTCCGCATATAATCGTTCATAAAATTTTTTCTCCTCCAACAAAATGGATTCTTGGTTTGTGATGATTTGTTCGTTTATTTTTAATCTTGTTATTACCTTTGTTTCAGATTTTTTCTTCTCTAGGCCGGCAAAAAATTTACTATTCCTTTCATTTTGTTCAATGACTTGAGCTTTAGAGCGTGTGATATAGCCGTTCAGTTTATTTTCCAAAATGTTATTTAATTCATTTCTTTTATCATCTAATTCAGATTTTAATCTAACGCTGAGGTCAGGATTATCTGAATTACTTAACTGTTTTTCTAAACGCTGAATATCATTTGTGCAATTAGTTTCAGTCTCTAGGTTCTTTTTCTTCCTCATTGTAGCATATTTAATTGTTTCATTTCTTATAGTTCCTTTTATGATTTCCCATAATGTGTTTGGGTTGGCATCCTTATTTATTTCAACTAATTCTTTGACTTTTTCTTTTATATTTTGTTGGTATTCGCTGTCAAGTAATAAGCTATTGTTCAGTTTAAAATACCCAGGGCCTCTTTCATACGTATTTGGGTCAATTTTTAATTTAACTATGCTGTGATCAGACTTAAAACTAATTATGTGTTCACTGGATTCGACTATGTTTGCAAGATTCTTTGATATAAGAAAATAGTCTAGCCTACATAAAATTGGTGGTTTATGCGAAGAATGCCATGTAAATTGTTTGAGCGTCGGATGTTTATCTCTCCAGATATCTACAAGATCATATGTTTCAAGTATCTGAATAATTTTCTGTCTACAGTGTTTATGTGTATCATTTTTTCCGTTTTTCTTATCTAAATGTATATCTAGGATAGTATTGAAATCGCCCCCAATGATAAAACTTTTTTCCTCGTTTGCGCTAATATATGTTTCAAGACATTCAAAAATACCTATTTCATCTTTATTCGGCCCATATATGTTTAAGATTGTTACTATTTTGTCCTGTAATTTTACTTCTAGTGTTTGTAGTCTGCCACTAATTAGTTCGGAATAATTTAATATTTCACAAGAAAGATCTGGATTAATTAATATACCCACCCCCTCACTATTGGTCTTTTTACCACTAAAGAAACATGTATTTCCCCATTCTTGTTTCCATAATTCACGTGTTTCCTCTCCCGAATGAGTTTCTTGTAGTAAACATATATCGAATTTTTTAACCTTTAACCAAGCAAAGATCTGTTCTCTTTTATTGGTATTGCCTAAACCGCGTACATTGTATGAGCAAAAATTAATGCTCATTAGTTAAACGATGTCAAATTGTAAATATCAGGGCAAAGGTCGACGGAAAGTTGATGACGAATGAGATATTGTAAGAAACAAAAGAAGACCTGGCGCCAGTGCACAATGGAAGAGTATTTAATGATAGAAGATTATTACTTGTTAAAAAACTAGATAACAGATTACTACGCCTGTCATGAGGCTTTAAAAAGCTTTTCCCATTAAAATGAGCATAAAAGTCGCCCATTACTATTATGGTACCGCTTTCTCCATACATACAACAGATATCTTGTAATTTCAACAAATAATCCTCTAACTCATTATTAGGATGGTTTGATGATGGCAAATAACACTGAATAAAATTGTTTTTCGACAACTGATACTGAATACCAAGTAGTCGATCGTCATCAATATTTAAGGCCGACACACGGTTATCGATACTAAGTTTCCAAAACAGTGCCACGCCACCTTTCCCCACCTTTCTTCTGCTCGGCATCTCCAAGTCAAAGTCAGAGACAGCAAGGTATTTGTATGAGGAATTGATGGAGTCAAGAAAATGAAAATCCCTCCTGTTAAGCCAGTGTTCCCCGACGCCACAAATGTCAACATCATGCTGTCTGAGAACACGGCCAAGGTAGGACCCACTTGACATAATCCAAGATGCGTTCCAGGTCATCAACTTGAGACTTGTAAGATAGGCAGCAGAAGAATAAGTGTCAGGGACTACTTCAGCAACTGAACCCATAATAAGTGTATATACTATGAATTTCAGCAAAGTATTACTAGTATGCATCATTATCGTGATACTGGTTATTATCGTAATAACTGTCATAGTCCTGCTTATCTTGTCTTGACTGACCATGTTCATAGTTCTTACGAGAATTATCATACATATTCTTTGAAACCCATGGCCGACATTTAACCCCTCTGTGCCAAAAGCTAGGGTCTGTAATAACTTGATAGCCTTCCGTGGCTTCAACATTTAGTCGGATGACTACCCTACCAGACTTCTTACTATTCCATATATTTACCCATGTTACTGTCAACCCCATATTTTCAACATACGATATTATTTTTTCATGTGTAATAGTGGGTTTAAAACCGCCAACATAATATCTCTTTAACCGTTTGCGCACATAGCTGGTGAAATCAACATCGTCTGTTAAGTCTTGACTGATATCTTGTTGCTGGTTTGTCTTACTGGAAGCATTACCATTGCTATGATACAAAGAACCATTTACCCGGACAGGAATGGGGTTCCTAAAGAATGGATTACGGTCACGGCACCCAGTCTGGGAATTAATATCAATAAGTAAGTCTTTTTGTGGTACCACAGAACTATTAGCGTCATTTCTAGAGCCCACACCAATAGCCCCCTGATTACTGTGAACATTAGATTTATTTGCCCGAGCACTAACACTCTGATCATTCAATTGGCTTGTTGGCAGTCGCGTCACTGGAGTTCCCGATGCCTTAGCACCCTCACTAACCACATCAATATATCGACGATCTAATGAAGTTTCGCGGACAACAGCCTCCGGTCGCTGATCCATGTTCACACGGGTAAACGTATAGGATTCCTTTGAGCGTACAAGGGCACTTTTCCCACTACTATTTACATGTACCGTTTCGAACATCTGTTTATCCGCCTCAGTCTGTTCCTGTACATTAGATTTAGCAGATGACGAGGCAAAGGTAGGCATCGGTTGTTCACCTTGAAAGCGTTTTTCCAGACGATTCATCTTTTTATCAAGAGCACCTAATTTACTTATACTTTCACCTAGTGATATAGCATTCACTGAGAGAATAGGTTCCTCCAATAACTTTTGAACATCAGCTTTAATCACTTTCATATCGCTTTTTAGGCTGGCAACTCCATTTGACCGTTCATTGCAAACTCTGTCAATTGATAATGCGTTCGTTGAGATTAGTACGCGCATTTCACTCAAATCACCATTAATATCAGCATGAATCTGGTTTAAATCTTTTCGAAGAGACTTTATTTCCGATGTGCATTCAGACTTTATTTTAGCATTTTCTTGTTTGATGGCAATAAAGTCAGCAGTCAAACCCTGGACAGTCTGTTTGAGAAGTTCTAACTCGGTAACATTTATAGCTTGAAAGGAAGAATCTAAGACCGAATGTGGTTGTGATGTTTTACTCATACGAGGTATATTCAATACATCTCTCAATTCGTTCCATTCTGCCCCATCCAGGACTGAGCATAAACAAAATACGTCTTGTGCTAGCTTATATACCACGCTATCGCCAGTGCGAGTCTGTATTCTTTTCTTCAGATTTGCACTCGAGTCAAACGGGTATCCATTGGACTCCTGAATACATGCTAAAATATCGACACGAACATGCTCCAGTAGATCTCTGTCTGAAGCCGAATCTTGAAGAATTTGCGCGATAAATAAGTCCTTGGGCAGGGTTCTGACCAAAGATAGCAGGTTATCTACATGAAGAGGGTCATCTTTCTTATTACAAGGGTCATGAGTATTCCCCGCAGAAGTATTATACGACATGGTTGTACGCTGTCCACATTGGAACACAGAATTACCTGCATGGGACGAAGAAATACTGTCAAATAGCTCATTTTTGTTGTTTGAAGTAACTGCGATGGCCTTTACATTCGAAGCATTTATGACTGAATCAACCTGATTTCTATTAATCACCCCGAACTCGGAGTCTATTACCTCCTTTACGTACGTTGTATCCTCATCAACCTCGTCATTACCTAAAATAACCGGCTTCAATGTTGCCAGTGACGGGGACTGGCCAAATACCCCTTTAACGTATGTAGTTTCATCATTAATATTATGATTGTTAAGTACAACTACCATATTCCAAGATTGGGCGAACAAGTCCTTTATATGCTGCCTCTTTTACATCCTGAGGACACTGATGAAGATTTCGCCTCAGGAAACCAAGCGTTCTATTTGCCTTTGTACACATATTGCTAATGTGTGTATTCCATCTCAAATCGTGTGAGTGTCACCCCAAGGTGTTTAATGGAATCCACGTTCTCGAGATCATCAAGACCATTTCCTTGAAACTTGGTGCAGAAACTCGAAACTTGCAGTAAGTGGCTGATTGATAATAAGCTATCGTTGCATCTAGGAAAAACTGAATGCATATTGTTTGGGTCGCGACGAAAACTTAGAAATGTGAATAATTTTTCTGTCGAATGCAATTGACACACCATAAAATCTCAGTCGTCGGTAAAATATCTGGGTCTGAGTTTGGAAAACCATTTGGCAGGTAATACAATTGCATCTAGTGTTATTCAGAAGCTTAATAGCAGATTGAAATTCTTGTATAGACAGTGTTCTTTATTGACACAGAAAACTAGGAAACATTTATGTTCATCATTAATACAGTGTCATTTTGACTATTCTTGCTCATCTTGGTATTCTGGGCTAAATAAGACTTGGAAGAAAAAACTTCAGATTTCTCAAAATAAAATGGTGAGATATATAAAGGACCTTAGACCTCGGTCACATATTGAATTTTCAGAACTAGATAGTATCGGACTGTTAGATGTTGTACATAATGCTAAACAACATAGGCTAAATCATGATTTCCACATTTCCAAGGGAGCTTGTCCTTCGTATTTATCCGAAAATTTTCGTAAAGTTTCAACTCAACACCAGTACAACACAAGAGCTAGTTACTGAAAACTTTGTTGTTCCTAGGGTCTATGGACAAACCACTACGACTTTCTTTCTTAATGGTATCTAAGATAGGAATGATTTACCTTCTTAGATAAAAAGTTTTAGTTCGGTGCAAAGTTTTAAAGTGAAAAGAGACCTGACAAATCAAATGAAACTTGCTGAAAACGAAATGTTCTGTTATTATTGAATATTCAAACTAGGTGAATCATCTGAAAAGCTTAAATATATTTTATATGATGGTGCCATTTGCAATCTTTCGATAAACAGATCCCAAGATGCATGTGAAACTCTACTTCGGTTATTTGAAGATTTTGCATTATGATAGGTGGATGATTAAGTCTGTTTAATTTAATCGAAATGAGAAGACTTTCAGTTTTGGTCGGATTGAAAGATACTAGCCAAGTGTCAGCCCATTTTGAGATTGTTTCGAGGTCTACATTGAGAGAAATAGCTGCAGTGACAGGGTTATCGACGATAATATAGAGCCTAGTACCATCTGCAAAAAGTCTTATATTTGTTTCGATATCATGTACTTTGTCATTTATGAATATTAAAAACAGGAGCGGTCTTTGAGAACCGTTTACCAGTCTTTAGATGAAAGTTCTCCATTTGTTAGCTTTGAAGCAATTTTGTCGTGAAATGTCTTTTTTTGCATCACGAATAAGTGCAACGGTTTTGTTCCTTAAAGTTTTAAATTTCGTCCAGTGCAATTCCGTGTTGCGTATGTACTGTTTTATTTTTGCATTTATCCAAGAAGGCTCAGCTGGTTTGATTTTTATTTTGTTTTGAATACACTCAGAAGCCAAGTTTGTGATCGTGGAGTGTAGATTATCGGAATATAAGTCAAGATCATTATCACTCAAGGCTTCCCAGTCGATAGCAGCGGCTTTTTCTCTAAGACGTTCATAGTAACATTGGGCGTATCTCCAAATTTTCCTACTAAAATAGTGTCTTTTAGGTTTCGAAAATTTAAAAATTCCATATATTGGACAGTGATACCTTACGTCCTGGTTAAGAAACGGATCACCAACTCCACTGAGTATTAGGTGATTTTTGTCATTGACTACCAAAATATCTATTAGTGTAGCTGAGTGTTCTGTGAAATTAGTGGGTTGACTTATGGCCTGGAAAAACGTATACTGGGTGCATATTGTTTCGATCTTCCCATTACCAGGAATTCTCGTACTACAGGAACTGTCACTCAGATTACCGATATCCCATATTTGATTGACATCAGTTAATTCCCTTAGACCGTAGTCGAGATAGCGCCGTTTATCTGTGTTGATAGTGTGTAGTAAGAGTTTCACACCTCCCGGTTTGAGTTACAATACACAACCAATCTGTGTTCTATCCAGTGCCTTGTTAAAATTAGTATGAATATACATTGTAAATTTTGCCACCGAAAATTTCAAGATGAAAAACTCTTATATTTTATATAAAAAGGCATGTTTTGCTAACGGATGACCAGGTGTTTTGTCCTCGATATAAATTAAATATTCATGGCCGGGCCGTTAATCCAAAATTATAGGGAAATAAAAATAGATCACGTTTATACATGTATAAATATATTATTTCTTTTTATATATATTTCATGGGTATATTCATGTAATTTTGTTCCTTTCTATATTGTGGTCCTTGGTAAACAATAAAAGAAACGTAATGATGACAATATATCTGAGAATTTATCTAATTAATGAAATTCAGCGTATAGTAATGACATGCCATTTATAAAGCTCTGGCGTCTATATATAGTGAGGACTGTTGCGCCGTAAAACAATTATGTATCCGAACATAGGCCCTAGTAGACACGGTGGCGTATGTTTGGAATTCAGCTTCGACACAGGATTTCAAATAATATGGTAGTTTTTAAGGTGAAGACAAGATCAGCCTGCGTGTTTACTGATTCAATAACGGTTCTATGAATAGCATTGCTTCCGTGTACCAAAGTCTCTGATCAGACTGCACTTGCTTAAGCGCAGTCTGATCTCAGTCTATGCTAGTCGCCAAGGCCACATTGTTCAAAATCACGTCGCGGCCTTTTTTTTTGGGGGGGGGGGGTGGGGTTATGGAAAATTCATTTTAAATAACCATATACATGTATGAAGACCTAATTTTACATGGGTGTTGACTTATTTCTGAAGCCGGCCTCGGTAGCTCAGTCGCATGCGCGAATGATTTGTGATCAGGAGGATGCGGGTTCGATACCTGCCGGAGACGGCTATATTCTTTCGTGGAAACTGATCATGAAATCTTCTCTACATTCATTCTCTTTCTTCCACTGTTTCAAAAGGGCAGCTGTCAGTTTCAAACAGAAGAATTTGCGACATACTGGTTAATCGTACTCAGTAGAAAAGTGGGGATAAGTAAACTGACAAGCTCGATATGACAAAAAAGTGTTGAGAATGCCTTTAAACTCCAGTCTAATTTCTGATATGAAGAGCACTACCTACACTGGGATGTTGGCCCCCGCCCATAGGGGCTTGAAGAAATATATTGGCTGCATGATGCTTCCACGCAGAGCTGAATCCGGCCCGCAAACTAGTACTGGTAAACCGCTTAGAGGATCTAAGTATGTCCAGGAGCCGCGGTGCGAGGCGGACCGTTCATGCTAATAAACCCTATTGGTTTCATTGGGCGACAGGGCTTGAGATGTCATTTCATCTCAATGTCGGGTAAAAGTCCCACAAAATTGGAAGCAACGTCTCCAAAATGACCTTTACAGTGTTGACGGGGACGTTAAACCTCAAATCAAACAAACAAATACACTGGGATGTGCTAATTAAAGCAACTAAAGCTCTGTCGTCTATATCAGATTAACCCATTTTGTACCGACCCGAATTTGTCAACCTTATACATAGCACAAGTCCATTTCAAAATTTGATGGTATGAAGTGTTTTCTAAATATATTTAAAAAATAAAAAATGGCAGAACTTTTTGCAAAAAAGAAGTTCCTGAACAAAAGCCGAGCTTGTTGGCGTCTCATCTTGGACGGCACTTTTTGCTATAACCCGTTTTGTGGGATTCGGTACAAAATGGGTTAATGCACAACACTCACAAACTTTGGATAAGCATATCTCGGACGCCCTAGGCGAGTAACTCACATTATTTCAATATACACCGATACTTCCTCAATCATTTCAGAACAAGTTGGCTGCTTTCAAAAAGCAGCCAATATATATAGGTTTGGTCTTGTCAGTCTACATTCTGATTTGAGCCAGCTGATATCATTATCCCACTTAATGCATTTTTTTAATTAAAAATAATAAACTTTAGTACAAAACGTGTATATAAAATTTCGAAGTCTGCGACCTTGGTATCAGGAGGGGTAGGTAGTGACGAGTATTCTATGGTAAATTGTTTAACGCAATGACAAGTGAGTGAGTGAGTGAGTTTTAGTTTTACGTTCCACCAACAGCTAAGGTCATACGGAGACGGGTCTCGGTTTAAAGACTCATCCGAAAGTCTGAAGAAGCCCGGAATCGATCATGCGATCCCTGGTTTACAAGGCGAGTAGCGTAACCACTGCACCACGGAGGCTTCTACCATGACAAGTATAAACTAAATGTAACTTACATATAGTTTACACATGTATAGCACAAAAACTTAACCAAACGAAAATGTAAACCGAATTTTTCAAAGGATCATAACTCTGTTAATATTTGGTGGACAGTAATTCTCGAAACTTAAGGCACATCTTCACATCTTAGCCTTACTACATACACATTATAGGCTTGATCGGATGAAAACTGTATAGTAGGAGTTATACGGAACCGACAAAAAAGTTTACGAACGGACGGACGGACAGCAACCCCAAAACTTAATATGACGTTTTTTTTTTTTTTTTTTTTTTTTGTTGTTGTTGTTTTTCAAACGGGCGTATAAAAAGATTTTTCTTAAGACATCAGGCCTTCTATAGGGCCTTGGTTATCTATTTCATTTGTTGTTAACGTCCCTGTTTACACTGTATGAGTCTTTTTTGAGACATTGCTTCCAATTATGTGGGACTTTTACTCAGTACTGAGATAAAACGAGCAGATAAAATTCCTTCTCAAGTCCTGTCGCCCAATGAAACTAAATGGTTGAAATTCATGAACGGTCCGACTCGAGCCACTTTTCCTGGGCAGGCTTAGAACTTCTAGGCGATTTAACACAACTATGTGTGGCCGGTATCAGCACTGGATGGAAGCATCATGCAACCCAATCTATTTATTCAATCCCCGATGGACGGGGGCCGATCAGACCTTGGGGCAATATATTGGACTGCATGAGCTGAAACCGACTGAACTTTGAAGTATTGCTGAACCGCCTAGGAAGATCTAAGACTGCCCAGACAAAGTGCTTTGAATCAGACTGTATCTTAAACCTCGGCAGTTTCTTTAAGCGATACCTCCGCAAAAATCTGAAATTTGCAATCCTTTTGTATATCTTTCTGGCTCATAATTTAATTGTAAAAGAAACTGATTAGGAAAACGTCAAGTATTGAGTGGAAATAAAGAACACCACTCTCGGCTTATCAGATACAAGAACTCCATTCGAATGCGCCAAAAAGTCTTTTAACAACTCAGTCTGTAACTGGTGGCAGATCACTTAGTAGTCATGAAGTTTTTTAACAGAAACTATTGCTATCTGTGCTGGGCTCAAGAACAATAACAACGACCCATCAACGTTATGACTTTGTTCCGCTCCCTAAATATCGACCTTGGCACTAACGTTAATTCTAGCAGCAAAGACATGGAAATGTTTTTACACATCCAGCGATCTTTTTATGTCCCCGCATCGAATGATGCCGGGGGCATAGTTTTCCGTACGTGCGTCTTTGGGTACGTGCGTACTTGCGTCCGAATGTACGTCCTTCTGTACGAAAGTGTGTACGTACGTACGTACGTAATCCTGCTAGACTCAGGTAAAGGTTTTTGTACAAGGTAGAACTTTAGCTCATATTTTCAAAACCATTCAATAGATTTGGTTTATATTTAGTATGATGATAGATATAGGCCAAAGTTTTATTCAGCAATGCCCCCAACCATACCCGTGACCTCAAGGTCAAGGTCACAAACTTAGAAATTTCTAACGTTAAAGACCCAGGTTAAGGTATTTGTACAAGGTAGAACTTGAGCTCATATTTTCAAAACCATTCAATGGATTTGGTTTATATTTTGAATGATGATAGATATAGGTCCAAAGTTTTATTCAGCAAGGTCATGGACTTTGAAATTTTTAATGTTTAAGGCCCAGGTTAAGGTATTTGTACCAGGTAGAACTTGAGTTCATGTTTTCCAAACCGTGCAATGAATTTGGTTCATAACCGGTATGATGATACATATAGGTCCAAAGGTTTATTCAGCAATACCCCCACAAGGTCAAGGTCACAGACGTAGAAAATTTTTAATGTTTAAGACTCAGGTTAAGGTATTTGTACCACGTTGAGCTTGAACTTTTATGATTCATTTGGTTCATATTTGGTTTGATGATATATGCAGGTCCAAAGTTTTATTCAGTAATACCCCAACCCATGTCTATGACTTTAAGGTTAAGGTCGCAGACATAGACATTTTCAAATTTAAGTCTGTTAATAGCTTATACTTTCCAAACTTTATAATGAATTTGCTTCATAGTTGGTATGACAATAGTTGCAGGTCCAAAGTTTCATTGAGCCATAACCCCCACCCCTTACCTCAAGGTCAAGGTCACAGACATAGAATTTTTTTATATTATATTTTTTTAGATTTCATATTTCCTGAACAATGTGATTGATTTGCTACATATTTGGAATGATGATAGATACAGGTCAAAAGTTGCATTCAGCCATAACCCCACCCTGCCCCATGACCTTATGGACAAGGTTGCAGACTTAGAAATGTTGAATGTTAACGTTTGTAAGAGCTCATATTTTCCAAAACATTTGATGGATTGAGTTCCTATTTGGTATGTTGATAGTTATTTTTCCAAGGTTTAATCAGCCATACGCCAACCTATGTCAATGGCCTAAGGAGGGGGTGGGGGAGGGGGTGGGTGAGGAAGGCTCCTAGGTAGGGGCATTTGTGTTGTATTGACACATTTCTAGTTTATTTTTTCGTTTTATGATCCTGTCAAGATTATTTCACTCACATCAAGCCTATCGTTAATCAGAGGTGATCGAAAACTGGAGTACCCGATGAAAAACCTCCTGACCTTCTGTTTGTCACGGGAAAGATTTTGCTGTTGTCACGGGCTGATGGATTTAAGGTGGTTGTGGCCACATGGTGATGATGACGACGTTGATACAACGTTATAATAACTTCTCCCGCTTTCTCGAGGGGGTTCGGGGTTCAACGAACGATAACTCTGTTTGATGTTTCCATGTTTTTTTAAATCAGAACCTTCTCCCTCTCGACCTCGTCATCTGAATAATATTATATAAACATCCTTAGTAATAAGGAACAATATATAAATGGTGTCCGTCAGGTGGTCGTGAGACCTACCTTCGCCAGTGACAAAGAAAGACTGACCCCGAGGTCGAGAGATCGAAATGGCAAGATACGAATATTCATGAAATAATGACAATTATGATAATTTACAAATGTTCAACAAGATAATGAAATAAAGTAAACGCATACCTGAATAATATTATATAAACATCCTTAGTAATAAGGAACAATATATAAATGGTGTCCGTCAGGTGGTCGTGAGACCTACCTTCGCCAGGGACAAAGAAAGACTGACAAAGGCTGAGGTAAGAATGTGCGCATGCGGTGTTAATCAGTGAAGTGAAAAGCGCGCGAAACTTACATAAGGACACCGGAAATTGATATACGCTACTCAGGAATGCTTAATGCTTAATGAAATATGAAATATATGAGTATATGAAGTATGAAAAACGACGATCAATAGGGGAAAATAACTGGAGATGACTAGAAAGTCCTAAGCGCAAGCGCTCCTCCAGTTTCCATAATTTCACCCTGTGACATGTTGCAGAACTTCTCATTATGTGACCTGAGCCATGCCGAAACCTACAGCGTTGGGAGACCTAATGATTAAGAGTCAGCACTCTTATCCACACGGAGGCCCGTTACACCGGGCGAGCTTTATAAATGAGGAAAAATAACGTTCTTTGTCTTTCCAACATTTACATATCTACGTATTATTAGAGCTATCAGCGCACCGAAAGATGTTCAGAATATATAAATCTGTTCCTATCTGCGTGAAGTAAACTTTGCAAGTTTTGTATATTTGTATTTTAACGGCCCAATCAACACTGATTTGGGTCATGTTTGGGCCTGTCAGTGTACCTATCCACGCTTTTCCTGAGCAGGCTTATCCGTAAGCGGTTTACCAGATCAGTGCACATTCTGTCGCCAAAAACTGACCCCTGCCCTTCGTGAATCAGCGGAAGGGAGAGAATGACCATAGAAAAGATTTCATGATCAATCTCCACGAAAGAATGTTGCCGACCCCGGTAGGTATCGAACCCGAGTCTTCCTTTTCACCAGTCAGACTGCATCCGACTGAGCTGCCGCAGCCAGCCACACTTGGTAAGTAGTAGTAGTTATGTTCTGTTGTTTTCGTTTCCGTGGCCCTATGGACTTACTCCATAATGGCATTACAAGTCGTAAACTCTGCGAAAATGACTGCGGCTGTTATAAGTTCCCCATAAGGGAAATAGATACGCCTTAAGGGGGTGGGGCTACTCCTGCAAAAGTAGTTTCTCTTTGGATATGTCTAAGGGGTAAACTCTTAAAGGAAAGAATTTGCTCCTGGGGAGCAAATTCTTCCCTTCTAGAGTAGACCCCTTGAGGAGCAAATTCTTCCCCTGTTAGAGTAGACCCCTTTTTCAGTTGGACAGAGCCAACAGAGTAGCAACCATAAGGTCCTTAAAGTTGTATTTCCATCACGAAACTATGCCTATAGAATTGTGATCCCTTTTAATATATTCTATAAAAGGGTTATCCTTTGGAAGCAAGGAATACACCACAGAACTGACAAATATGGTGTGCACATGTTTTCTTGGCCAGACTAGCTAGTTTCGGCCAATTAGGCCTCATCAGTGACCCTAAGATATTTTTAAAATTCCACAATGGAATCGATGATCCCAAAGGACAAGAATATATAATCTACACTATAATGCAGGACAGGGAGACGTTTTACCGCCGCCACACATTCCCACACACCAGTTGTAGTGAAGTTAAATATGTTCTATAAAAGGGCTCTCCTTTGGAAGCAAGGAATACACCACGGAACTGAAAAATATGGAGTGTACATGTTTTCTGGACCAGACTAGCTAGTTTCGGTCAATTAGGCCTCATCAGTGACCCTCAGATATTTTCAATTTTCCACAATGGAATCAATGATCCCAAAGGACAAGAAAATATAATCTACACTTTTATATAGTAAAGCTCGGGTTTGCAGGGGTATACATTAATTTCCGTATTCATGCTCTGAGACACTAGATTGTGGGTACTCGATAGAATCGCCTCGTCGAGGCGTTTCTGTCGACTCCCCGCAATCTTTGTTTTGAGCAAAAAAGGCAAATATTCCAATTTTTCTTTTTAAACTTTCTTTTTCTTTGGCCAAAAAATGACAATGTATTTGTATAGGTGTGTTTCGAAATACAGTAAAAATGGTAGACTAACTACCACACCTGCCAGGTGTATCCATTTCCCTTAAGATATTTATTGTTGGAGTTGAAATGCTTGCTTTTCGGCCTGTTTCGCTCTTCAGACAGGCTGTTTCCTGTAATTGCAGTATAGTATTGCATCATCGTTATTTGATGTTTAATGTTAAAGTTGATTGGTTGATCGTGTCACGTGCCCCTCCATGGAACAGTTACAATTTGGTCATTATACCCGGTTTGCCCGCCTCATGGCGACCAAACCAATAAGGAATGTGGGTTGTGTCGTAATTTTCTTGAAATAAACAAAACACAACGAAAGGATATTATATTCAAACCTTTACCACCCTAAAATTGAAATTTTCAGATTAAAAAATCCTGATAATTTTAATATTTCTGCACATAACATACATTGCGGATGCTCGGTAGAAACGCCTCGACGAGGCTGTTCAAACGAGAACAATATAATAAGTCACATCTATACTATCAGCCAATCAGACTACATTGTATACTGTTTTCGTTCAAATTCACAAACTGGTAGACAAACAGTATAGATCCTGATCAGATGGCTTCTTCAGAACTAATCTGATCGGGATCTACACTGTTTGCAAAGTTAGGGGTTGTCGTGAGCAGCAGGATAAGGGTTAATGCAATGTTATAAAAATGGTTTGTGGTTTGTTTGTCATTATTAAACAGACACCACTACAGCCACCAACACCACAACCACAGACACCACCACCACCACTACCACCACCACTTCCACCACCACAGCCACCACCACCACCACCCACCACCACCACTACCACAGACACCACTACAGTCCCCACCACTACAACCACAGACACCACTACAGTCACCACCACTACAACCACAGACACCACCACCCACCATCACAGCCACAACAACAGACACCACAACCATCACCACAGCCACCATCACAGCCACCACCAACCACCACCACCCACAGCCACCACCACAGCCACCACCACCCACCACCACAGCCACCACCACCACCACCACAGCCACCTCCACCAATACCCGGTGTCTCTCCTCTTAACTCGTTCGAGAATACAACTGGTCCCAAATGTTCGATTAGCGAAAAAATCGCTTTCTTTTTTCCACATTATTTCTAATCGGATACGGCTAAGCTAAGTGTTTCATCTCTCAGATATTCTGTTACAAAAGCGAGTAAGTCTTTGAACCACTTTTCGTAAAACTCAATATCTTTCAAATGCATGGGACTTTTCTCTCCGGACGTAGGTATCGAATACAGCTCTCCCGTGCTCAGCTTATATCTGATGGGGTTGTCGTCGCTATCCGGTGGTGGAGTTCTCGCGGGTGGGAAGAAATAACACTGACCACTCCTTAGCTTTCGCTTTAGCCGTTTCCAGTAGTGCTTTACCGTATCGTAGATCTGCTTCCTGGTGTAGCTCGTGTTGCCTTCCCCGTCATGGTGAGAAGTTACCCGGTAAAAAGTGAATCGGGGTTCCTGGCCATAGTGAAATTTATAGTTGTCCTCGATCCAATTACATAGACCCCTTTCGTTGAAATTCCAGTTAATTTCGTTAATTACGCTCGTGTCCTTTTCGATGCACTCCTCTCCGTCGCAAGCCCTATATAAACTTTTCAAATTAGATTAGGGTTTGAAGCAGTTTGTGCGCGTTTGTAGGTGTGAGTGTATGCGGATGTGTATAGTGTAGGCCCTGATCAGACCCCCGCGTTCTGCGACGTCTGATCGGGGCCAGCACTGTTTGCCAAGGTACTCCTTTCGGGGTTTCCCGCATACAATGGGTTAATCAATGAACTAAGTGTCAGATGTAAAAAACTAAATATAGTAGCCGCCTGTTGTAACTCTTAAACCAAAAGTCTAAGAATTTCCTAGTTAGCGATTTTCAACAAAGACTGCAAAAATAAGGAGAAATGTAAGATCCCTTCCCTGCAAGGGCCTGTAAATAGTAAGCAATTTTCAATGCAGACTGTCATAAGGATTACGCGTGTGATGAAAGCCTTATTACCCATGGTTATGAAACAACAGGAGATATTTATTTCGAAACAGGGGCGATAATTCAGTGAAAATAAGTAATTACGACCCTTTGTCGTCAGAATGTAGGTCTTGTGATGGTATGTATGTGTGTGAGAGCAGGGCAAATACTTTTGAAGTTTTGACCGAGGTTAAGTTAATATGTATGTGAAGTTTCATGGGCGTAGGGCAAATACTTTTCAATTATGACCGAGGTTAAGTTTTTTGGTTAATGCGTGACAAACATATGGACAAAAGCAATACAGTTCTGGCCTTTTGTCAGAATGTGGGTCTTGTGTTTGTTAGTAGGAGTGTAACGTTTCACGAGAGTATGGATAATACTTTTAAAGTAATGACCGGTTAAGAATTTTGGTTTAGATATGACAAACTGAATGACAAGGTGATTACTATAGGCCACCCAAAATACTGTGCGGGGTCCTATTTTAGAATGGAAGTAACTCCGTAAATACTGTTGGTAGGGTTATGGTTCTTGTAATCACCGATTCCTCTCATAGCCCCCCTATATCAGTATATCAAGTTTCGCGTAATTACCTTTAACACTTTTAGAGATAAAAAGTGTGTCGGACGGACGGATGGACGGACGAAGCGGCGATTACACGCTCTCCCTTCGGGGAGCATAAAAATTGGATCAATAACCGCAGCCTTCAGAACGCTCTCTACTAGCGAGTTTCGTTGTTCGTTTAAAGGCAATAAACATTTCGCCTCTTAGTCGGCTGATCATGACACCGCACCAGCGCCTGACAGTAGTAATATCCTAAATGTTGGGATGGAAGACTGCTGCTGTCGTGCACTGGCACACGCCGTGCATACAACGTTAAAACAACGTCGTTTCGCTTAACATGCGCAACAATTTGCGTTAACGACGGACTGACTGACCGCCCCGCCCATCGGGGCTCGAAGAAATAGATGGGCTGCGTGATGCTTCCACGCAGAGCTGAGTCCGACCCCACACAAGTACTGGTAAACCGCTTAGAGGATCTAAGCCTGCCCAGGCAAAGCGGTGCTAGTCGGACGGTCCATGCTTATAAACCTTATTGGTTTCATTGGACGACAGGGCTTGAGATGTCATTTCATCTCAATGTCGGGTAAAAGTCCCACAAATTTGGAAGCAACGTCTCCAAAATGACCTATACAGTGTTGACGGGGACGTTAAACCTCAAAATCAAACAAACAAACAAACGGACTGACTGCCCCTTACCAAAACGGAGCTGACCCTGATCGAGCGCATCTATCGCTCCGTCTCCGCTATGCCCTCAGTCAACCCTCTTTATACCGACATTCGTTATAACGACAAACTCGTTATAACGATAATTTAAACGGTACGAATCTTTTGCTCAAAACTAAGCATCGATCTGATCAGCTTGATAGGAAATGAGTGTATAAATTCCATAGCCAAGAAAAATTCTCCGAGATACAAATGTTATAGATATATGTTAGAATCGCCTCGATGAGGCGGTTCTAACGAGTACCCACAACTATGTCTTGGAGCAGTAATAAGGAAAATAATGTTTACCCCTGCAAAGCACAGCCCCCGCCCATAGGGGCTTGGAGAAATATATGGGCTGCATGATGCTTCCACGCAGAGCTGAATCCGGCCCGCACACTAGTACTGGTAAACCGCTTAGAGGATCTAAGCCTGCCCAGGAACCGCGGTGCGAGTCGGACCGTCCATGCTAATAAACCCTATTGGTTTCATTGGGCGACGGGGCTTGAGATGTCATTTCATCTCAATGTCGGGTAAAAGTCCCACAAAATTGGAAGCAACGTCTCCAAAATGACCTTTACAGTGTTGACGGGGACGTTAAACCTCAAATCAACCAACCAACCCCTGCAAAGCCAAATTTTACTGTATAAAAATTGGGTTTAAATATGCAAGAATCGCCTCGATGAGGCGGTTCTAACGAGTACCCACAACCTATGTCTTAATAAGGAAAATAAGGTTTACCCCACTGCATACCCAAATTTTACGGTTTAAAAGCTAGGTTTAAGGGAGTCGAAATTATATAGGCGCGTTTTCGCGATGATTTTACGAATTTATAGTAGCGACAGAAGCGGAGCAAATTCTTTCCGTATCAAGAGTTTCGCCTCGACCTCGTTTCGCGTAAAAGTATTTTTGTTCTGGCTACGCCCCCACGATATCCGTATAAATTCCGTAGCCGAGAAAGATTCTCCGAGATTCAAATGTTGTAGATATGTCCGGTAAAGGTCTCGCGCAACTGGGAGCAACGCCCCCCAAAATGACCTATACGGCGTTGACGGGGACGTTAAACCTAAAATCGAACAAACCAAACTTTTTTTTTCCGGGACGCGGTCCATTCCTAGTTTCTCACAACAAATCGCGCTCTTCCAGCACCTTCCATTGTTTTCCGGTTTTCGAGGCGATAATCGTTTTGCGGGTGAGAGAATTAATTTGCGCCCCATCGATACTCTACCGGGTAGTATCTCCCTAAATATTGGGATAGGAGCGCTCGAGCGAACTGGGGTAGACCCCGATCACCCCGACCAGATCGGGGACGGCGAACTTCGCCAATCCGCGGGAACATCTTTCGCCTCAAAATTTAGGATACTTACGGCGTAATTACCGCAAGTTACGTCATTCGAACACTCGTCCGATATTTAGGGTAGTTTCGTCATCTAATCGTTTCGCTTACGTTTCACCGGAAGTTATACAAATGCTGCGCATGCGCAGTCCATGGCGCTCAAGTAACGCCCTTACTACTTGCATGACATATATAAGTACTGTTATTCTGGTATATGCAATAGTAGTTGCAGAGAAAATTGAGCTATCGTTTGCACCTGCCTTCGGAATGTTCTATTAACAAAAAGGTAAACCAAGTCACCCTATTGTGTGAATTCAACTGTAACGCAAACAAAGTTGTGGTATATGTGGCTATTTGGTCCGCTCGCAGAAAGCCTGCGAAAGGCACTCCTCCGAATCTTCTGGTGGACTCAGCGAATTAGACATATATTGACAACACCGGAATAGCTCCGCCTAGTCAATTTTATCTGCGACTACTATATGAAGACATAAATACCAAAACGTGTAGGAGGAGGTTAAATTTAAACCTGCGATTGTAAGTAGCTTATTTATGCTTACTACGTTTATTATGTGATTGTCGTTAGAAAAAAGAGAAATAGAACAAGGGCCATCAGACCGACTCTCTTAGTGCCGAAGTTAACCAAGCAGATACCAAGGGTATCCCCGCTCCCATACCCTGCCCCATTTTGGACCAGAAATATAAGATGGTGAAAAGCATGTAATAAAAAGAAACAAGCAAGCTGGAGGAAACTGAAAAGAAGAATAAAGAATGTGTCAGAGAAAAACAAAATAAATATAACTACGCTATTTAGCGGCAGCGATTATAGAAAACCATCATGATTGTTAGACAAACATATTCCGGGACTCACTGATAGATGGTCAATTTGGTTGTTTATGGTGTGATAGTCAATTGCATATCAGCCCCATAGATGCCGTGTAAAAGTTCGCACATCTATATCATCATCTGCATCCTCCCGGGAACAATATAATGCATTTCGGCAGACAGGCAAACAGTGATTAACCCGACCAGACTGACACCAAAGGAGCTGCCCCGTCCGAATACACACTGCTTACAAGAATGACCATGAAGTTTCCAGCAGATGGCAAAGCAGACGACAGTTGTGATTGCGATTCCGAAACAGTGATGACGCCGACCAGGCCGCTCGCAAAAGATCAGTCCACCCCTGGGTCCACACTTATGGTGTGCCGTTTAACTATTTAATACGTATTTATGGATATCCATTATTATTTATGGATATCCATAATTCGAATTATGGATATCCAAAATTCGAATTATGGATATCCATTATTATTTATGGATATCCATAATTATTTATGGATATCCATAATTCGAATTATGGATATCCATAAATAATTATGGATATCCATAAATACGTATTAAATAGTAAAACGGAACCCCATAATGGGGCGCCGTTTTACTATTTAATCCGTATTTATAGATATCCATTAATCGAATTATGGATATCCATAATTCGATTTATGGATATCCATAAATAAGCCGAATAATGGATATCATTAATTCAGATCGATTTATGGATATCTATAATTCGATTTATGGATATCCATAATTCGAATTATGGATATTCATAATTCGATTCATGGATATCCATTATTCCTCTGATTTATGGATAGCCATAAATCGAATTCTGGATATCCACAATTCGATTTAAAGATATCTTTAAATACGGATTAAATAGTAAAACGGCGCCCCATAGTGATTGTGATCCTGTGAACCGAAAAACACATGTAAAAAGTGGTTACCCTGATCAGACAACTGCCCGCAAGAATGGTCATCAAAGTCAGACAATAAAGCTGACTCCAATTGTGAATGTGATCCGGTGAACCTAAACACATGCAAGCAGGTATGACCCCGACCAGACCGCTCTTTAAGGAGCAGCCCGGTATGGGTCCACACGGCCCGCGAGAATGACTTTCAAAGTTACCAGCAGACGACAAAGCAGACAGCAGCTACGATTGTAAGTCCGTGAACCTCAAAACACATTTCGCATCCATTCAAGAAGTAATGACCCTGACCATTAAATGGGCCCCGTCAAGCGATTTTGGTACTTATCGCCTTTGCGAGCAGTGAATCAAGAGGAACCTTCAGACAGAAAGCCATATCACTGGCCCCTCTGAATAGCTGGGCATGCGCAGTTAAAATTTGTCATGACGGAATGCTCGAGCACAAAAATTCGCTTGGCGGGGCTCAAATAGTGTTGACGGGGACGTTAAACCTCGAATCAAACAAACAAATCCTTAAGGACCAGCCCGGTCCAGGTCAACACTGCCAGCAAGAATGTCCAGCAAAGATACCATCAGACAATAAAGCAAACGAAAATTCTGAATGTGATCCCGTGAACCTAAAAATACATTTTGGCACACATGCAGGCAGTGATGACCCCGAGAAGACCGCTCCTAAAGGAGCAGCCCGGTCAGGGTCCACACTGCCCGCAAAAATGACCATCAAAGTTACCATCAGACGACAGGGCAGACGACAGGGCAGACGGCAACCGTGACTACTTAGGCACATTTAAGAACACGTGCAAGCGGTGATGACCCAGATCAGACCGCTACTAAAGGAGCAGCCCGGTCTGGGTCCACACAGCCCGCGAGAACGACCTTTAAGGCAGACGACGAAGCAGACATCAGTCATGATTGTGAGCCCGTGAAACTTAAAGCAAATTTTGATATGCGTACATATAGTGATTACCCTGATCAGACCGCGCCCAAAGAAAGTGACCATCAGTACCAGCAGATGTCAGTTGAGATTGTGAACCATTTAACCTTAAAACACAACTTGGCATACATGCAAACAGTGATGCCCCTGGAGCAGTCCGGTCCGGGTCCTCACTGCCCGTGAGAATGACCATCAGAGCTACCATTAGACGACTGAGCAGACGATAAATGTGACTGTGATCCCGCGAGCATTAATACACGCTTTGCCACACATGAAAAAGGTGTTGACCCCGATTAGACCGCTCCTAAGGGAGCAGTCCGGTCCCGGTCCACACTTCCCGCGAGAATGCCCGTCAAAGTTAACGTCAGACGACAGAGCAGACGGCAATTGTGACAGTGATCCAATGAACCTTAAACACATTTTGGCATACATGGAAACAGTGATGACCCTGATCTGACCGCTTCTAGAGGAGCAGCCCGGTCGCGGTCCACACTGCCCGCGAGAATGCCCATCAAAGTTAACGTCAGACGACAGAGCAGATGACAATTGTGACAGTGATCCCATGAACCATAAAACACATTTCGGCATACATGGAAACAGTAATGACCCTGATCTGACCGCTCCTAGAGGAGCGGTCCGGTCTGGGTCCTCACTGTCCGTGAGAATGACCATCAGAGCTACCATTAGACGACAGAGCAGACGATAAATGTGACTGTGATCCTGCAAGCATTAAAACACGCTTTGCCACACATGAAAAAAGGTGTTGACCCCGATTAGACCGCTCCTAAGGGAGCAGTCCGGTCGCGGTACACACTTCCCGCGAGAATGCCCATCAAAGTGAACGTCAGACGACAGAGCAGACGGCAATTGTAACAGTGATCCAATGAACCTTAAACACATTTTGGCATACATGGAAACAGTGATGACCCTGATCTGACCGCTCCTAGAGGAGCAACCCGGTCGCGGTCCACACTGCCTGAGAGAATGACCAGCATCAGACGACAGAGCAGACGACAGTTGTGATTGTGATTCCGTGAATCTTAAAGTACATTTCGGTTTGGCACACAAGCAAACAGTAATGACTCTGACCAGACTAGTCCTAGGGAGCAGGCCGGTCCGGGCCGACACTGCCCGCAAGAATGACCATCGAAACTACCATCAGCCGACAGAGCAGACAATAATTGTGACTGTGATCCCGTGAAACTTAAAACAAGTTTTGGCACACATGCAAACAGTGATGACCCCGACCAGACCGCTCCTAAAGGAGCTGCTCGGTCAGGGTCCACACTGTCCGAAAGAATGACCATCAAATCTAGCATTAGTCGACAAAGCAAACGATACCTGTGGCAAACGATACCTATCCAGATACCAAAGCAAACGATACCAAACGATACCTATCCAGATACCAAAAGATACCAAAGCAAACGATACCTATCCAGAGAGCCTTAACCATTTTTGTACCAAATGGAATCTTCCTTCTTATATACAGCAGGAGTCCATTTTAAAATTTAGGGGTGTCAGGTTGTGTTTTCTTCAAAATTGATTTGGAAAATGGCTGAACTTTAAGCAAACAATGGAGGCCCTGATCAGACGCCGCGTTCTGTGACGTATGATCTGGGCTTGCGCTGTTTGCCAGGGTACCCGTTTTGGGGTTTCTTGTACTAAATGGGTTAAAACACATTTTTGTTCGGTACACATGCAAACAGTGATGATCCGGACCAGACTGGTCCTGAAGAAGCAACCCGGTCCAGGTCCACACGGCCTGCCAGAATGACCATCATAGCTACCACAAGAGGACAACCGGGATTAACAGCCCAACAAGTTAATCATGACAGCAAAAAGCAATATACTGACTGAGAGAGTGGTCTTAGAGGCTGTATTCTGCAGAAAGCGATCAACCATTCAACAAAAGTTATGTATGCATGTATGAATGCATGTTTACACGCACGCACGCACGTATGCACGGACGTGCGCATGCACACATACACACGCAATCACATGCGCGCACGCGGACACACGCCCACGTACACATCCCCGAACACACAGCACAATTATACCATGGACCACATTGGACACTGGCCAGCAAAATATTATCAAAGCGCCAAAAGGCACTGAAATGACAGATTCTGTGAAAAACCAGTGCTTCAGCTGAAGTGCACGACCCGCCGGATGCTTTTAGCTTTATGAGTGTAACCATATATGGGTATGGTGACCATTTTGGTCATGTGACCTGGACCTAAAACGGCTCCCCCAATAAATGCGCATTATCGTAAGGAGCAAAAATATATCTTATACTTTAGTACTGTATTCTGAATGGTTTGCAGGATGAAATGCATTCTCACTTTTCCAATACAAAAGCATATGTGTCAAAGTTTGACCTAGGCACAAAGAAGGTCAAGGTCAACCAAGGGTCACCATTTTAGCAATTTATGATGGGCCTACGTCCCAGATGCTATTTATCAAGTTTCGTGGAAATCTGCCCAGTGGTTATGGATAAGACTATTTATGGATAACTTTGATTTATGTTTCAGCAATATTAATATCTGTTATAATCGCTAAGTAAATATTACAGAGATAAATCAACATTGGCGACGTCAATGGTTTTGAACAACAGGCCCAAGAAACTAATACACGGGTCTTACGTCTCAATTGGATATATGTACCATTATTTTCCATCTGCCCCCCTCCCTCAGAGAGAGAGAGAGAGAGTGAGAGAGAGAGAGTGAGCGAGAGAGAGAGAGAGAGAGAGAGAGAGGGAGAGGGGGGAAGGAATGCTTTATCCAAGGAGCTCCCCAAATCTTGTTCTTGTGTTTCGTTTCGACAAGGGCGAGATATTCGGGGATCTTCAATAAGTTCTAAATATTAAACAGCCTAAGATAAATCATTAGCGCTATGGTACGGGCCTATCTCGGGCCGCGTGTGCAAGGTATTGTGTTTTTCTTCGGGTACTCCGGATTCCGCATACCTCTGATTTACACTCGGCTCAAAATAAATTTTACAGGGGCCTCACTGAGGCGAGTCAGATTGACACCAGGTAAGAAGTGGCAACGATAAAATACAATTCCTATATTAAGACCACCTTTGGGACTGTTCAAAAGTGGTCTTTAAGACCACTTTTGAACAGTCACAAAGGTGGTCCCTGACCAGAGGACACGAAGGGTAGAACACACAAAGAAAGATTAAGTGACGCCTTTAAAATAAGCTTTTTATAGCAGAATTAGTCTTAATTGAAGGTGGTCTTATTAGCGGAATTTCACTGTAGTATGAATTTATTTATTATTATGACTATAGTTAGTTTAAATTTATTTCTTACGGGCATGCTTTCATGATCTTGCAGTTTTCATGTTTGTCAGCGTACAACTTCACAACAGGCGCTTAATGGGTGAGTCGATGTTCAGGTAACGTTTTAAAAACGTTGTCTCAGCGTTCATCCGGCATCGGTAAAGCCTAATGTAAACCTACAGAATACAACGTACCGAGTTACATGATTTTTAAGTGACGTCAAGTGACGTCAGTTTAAATAGATGATCTTGCTTGAGTGTTCATGTATGGTTGAATTGATTAAGAAAGTTGTGGAAAGGGAATAGAATTGGAGGCCACGCCGAGAACTTTATCCCGTTTCCTCAACGAGCTTGATAGACTTAATAATATATGAACGCATTTATCATATGACATTTAATACGGATTTTGTTCACCATTTGTTTGCATCAATGACAGTACTCCGCCATTATTAAACGGATTCTTTTTTCTTTCTTTTTTTTCACATAGACGTGACGTCAAACGATAAACCATGGTTTTCTACGTCTGACTGGCCGATGGCTGTTGAAAAAACAGTGCTGTTTTTATCAGCTTTAAAAGTTTGTTTTATAAGCTGCATTTTTTTTCCTCGCCTAATGATGAGGAGAAAGTAACTATGAAAAAATAAACCTAACCATTCTGCTTTTCACGGAGCTGTGAACGCCAGCGGATAGCTTGCATAGTTTACATGAACCTCACTCGTGGTTCATTATCTTGGCAGGCAACCCGCTGCGTTTATACTTTCATGAACAGCAGATAAATGAAATTCATTTCTTAAAAGAATAGTGGTTGAAATATTTCACTAATGATGCCAGGAGTATTTTCATTTATACAAATTCCAATATTGTTAGCATTATTTAGTTATGTACATATTTGTCAGTTACCATTTACTTTGTTGTTTATCTAGTAGTTATTTATCTTATGCTTACCTATTTACATACCACTGTCGGGAGTTCTGTTGGGCTGGAGAGTGTGCGGACGGTCATATGGAGGTTCTCTTTCGGACAATAACTTACTAGATCTATGGGTATTTCTGTAGATCAATGGAGAGTCTCAATAGGACTGTTTCACGCTTCCACCGCAGTCTGTGGCCATAGACGTATCTATTTTAGGTACAAGCAATTTTTCTTTCTTAATGTCATTCTTCTTTATATTAAATATTTTCTTAGGTCCGTTAATGCTTTCCTAATGGACAGCACTTGTAATATAAGTTTTCATTTCATAATGTTTTTGCTCTTGCTTCAGTCTTTCGATATAGAACCGAACCCTGGTCCAGCTAACACATCGACTGATCTCTCAATTTTACACCTGAATATAAGGAGTATAAGAAACAAAATTGAATATGTTAAGGATTATTTCTCAGATTTTGACATACTTTGCTTTACTGAGACACATCTTGATCATAGCATCACGAATGATATGTTATTCCTATCAGACATTTTTGATGAACCTTACAGAAAAGATAGATCCAACCATGGTGAGGGTGTGATGGTTTATCTTAATTCAAATCTTATTCACTCAAGAAGAACTGATTTAGAAGTATTCTGTGATGAGTCAATCTGGGTGGAAGTCAAGATTAATCACGTAAATTATCTCATTGGTCTATTTTACAGTCCTCGAACAGCTGACCTTGACTTTTTTCATAATTTGAACGAATTTCATCGAGGAAGCATTTGATCTTTCCAAGAATTTGATAATTCTTGGTGACCTCAATGAAGACCTTTCGAACTCTAATTTTCACAGTTTAAAAGATCTTATTACTATTAATTCACTGCAGAATATTATTCATGAAGGTACTCGTTTACAAGCTATATTAGATCCTATTCTAATACCTGACGATATGTTATTCTCAGATTCTGGTGTTCTAGAAACTCCAACTGATATAAGTGATCACAGAGCGACCTTTATTAGAATCCCTTTCCATTACAGTTGTCAGGCAACTTTTAAGAGACTTGTATGGTTATACAGAAATGCTGATTTTCAACAACTGAAAACTTTAGTTTCAAACTATGATTGGAGCATCCTGTCTGAGGGTTCTGTAAATGAAGCTTGTATGAAGTTCACTGATAAATTTCTGGAATTCGTAAAATTATGTATACCTTCCAAAATTGTAACAGTTCGTCCAAATGATAAACCTTGGTTTGATGCAAAAATTCGCCATTTTATTCGTATAAGAGATAAACTCAGAAAGAAATCAAATAATTCTGGCAGTATCAATGATTGGAATAAATTTAAACAAATGAGAAATAAAGTTAACAATCTGAAAAAAACACGCCAAAGAAAAGTTTTATAACAGTTTGGAAATTTCTTTGTCTGATTTTCAAAACAATGACAAGAAAAAATTTTGGCAGGTCATCCGGCATTTTGTAAAAAATAACAGCAACTCTGGAAATATACCTCCATTGTTAAATTCACTTCAAGACCAGAATGTCTATTGTTTTACTGACAGTGAAAAGGCTGAATGTCTTAATTCCTATTTTAGTTCAATTTGTGATCTAGGTGATAATAACACACAACTGCCTGCATTTCAATCTATAACTGATAATTCTCTTTCTAATATTGTTTGTACTCCGGAAGAAATAACAGAACTGATATTAATTCTGAATCCTAACAAAGCTACGGGTCCTGATGCCATAAGCAATAGGATGCTTAAGGCTGTTGCTAGGGAAATATCTATCCCTTTGTCAATTATCTTTAACAGATCTTTTCGTGAAGGTTGTTTTGCGGATATATGGAAAACATCCAATGTGCTGCCTCTATATAAGAAAGGGGACAAATCGATTTTGTCCAGTTAAAGACCAATTTCACTTTTAAGTGGTGTTGGAAAGCTCCAGGAAAGAATAGCACATAAAAATATGTATAATTTCTTCCATGAAAATAACCTTTTATATAGATACCAGTCTGGATTTTTACCACAACATTCTACTACTTTCCAATTAATAGACATCTTTCAGCATATATGTCAGACCTTTGATAATAATCAGCTTTCCTGTATGATATTTTGTGATGTGTCAAAAGCTTTCGATAGAGTATGGCATAAAGGGCTCCTTTTCAAATTAAAACAGCATGGTATAACTGGTTCTCTTCTTAATTGGATAAACGATTATTTAAGCAATAGAAGACAAAAAGTTGTTATAAGGTCCTGCACTTCAAGTTCTAGAGATATACATGCTGGAGTCCCTCAAGGTTCTGTGCTAGGACCACTGTTATTTCTCATATATGTAAACGACATTTCTGACTCACTGCTTAGTTTGACTCGACTTTTTGCCGATGACAGCTCTTTGTATTATGCAGCGTCCTCAATTGCTGATATAGAAGGAATCATAACTCATGACTTACATATTCTTTCTGGGTGGGCTAAGCAATGGTTAATTACCTTTAATCCTTTAAAAACCGAGGCAGTGTTTTTTACCCTTAAACATTTTGAAAATTATCCTCAAATTATTTTCGATAATACCCCGATACAATTTGTAGAGGCTCACAAGCATCTAGGTTTAACTTTTAGTAATAACGGCCAATGGCATAGACATATAGAAAATATAATAACCAGCGCATCCAAGGTCATAGGGATAATGCGAAAACTGAAGTTTACATTTCATAGAACTGCTTTAAACCAGATATATATTTCATACGTATTACCTATCCTTGAGTATTCTTCAATAGTATGGGACGGCTGTTCTGCTTATGATAAGCAAGCCCTTGAAAAGCTTCAAAACGAGGCGGCTAGATTAGTCACGGGTCTTACAAGGTCCGTGTCACTTGAAAATCTTTATAGAGAATGTGGTTGGGAACCCTTATCTGACAGACGAAATTATCAGAAATTGGCTTTTATGTACAAGGTAAATAACAACTTAGTTCCCTCATATATAACCGATCTTATTCCTCCGCTAGTTAGAGAAGTCACAAACTATCCTCTGAGAAATAGCAGCAACATCACAGTTCCATATACTCGCACAGAAATTTCTAAACGGTCCTGTATACCCTCTTCTATCTCCTTATGGAACTCTCTTGATAACGATGTTCGTGCAGCAGGAAGTATATCAGCCTTTAAACAACATTTAAAAATAGTTCCCCTCGAATTCCTAAAATTCCTGTTTATTATACGAGTGGAGAAAGGTTCTTCTCTGTTATACATGCAAGGATTAGGAACAAATGTAGCAATCTCAAAGGAGACTTATATTCTAATCATATTTGTCTTTCGCCATACTGCAGTTGTTCAGAAGTTATTGAAGACGCTGAACACTTCTTTTTTAGATGTCCAAATTTCCTCACAGAACGTGTTACTTTGTTCCAGACTACCAGACCTTTTCACCCTCTGTCCTTGAACAAGATTTTATTTGGGGATCCTTTCTTGACTGATCAGGATAATCTACTTATTTTCGGTGCTGTCCAAAAATTTATCAAAGATACTAAACGTTTCAATAATTCTTAAAAAATACATGTATGAACATGCATCTCTTTTGACAGATCATGAACCTGTCTATTATTTACTTGTTAAAAGTGGCTGCTTTGACTTACAGAATTTCCCGACATGGTTATTTATTTATTTATTTATTTATTTATTTATTTATGTATTTATTTATATTTATTTATTTATTTATTTATTTATTTATTTATTTCAATATGCTGTATTATATTTAGCCATTATCATGTGCATAAATAATTTGGGTGTATAATTGTAGGGGAAGGGCCGTAACTAATGTTGTGAGAACTTGTGGCCCAACCCCATTGCTTGCTATTATATGCAATAAAATATGATTAAACTATAAGACTATTTTTGAAGGGTTTTTACCATATATGGCTTGGCGGCCATTTTGGTCATGTGACCTGGACCCCATGAGCAAATTTTGGTTTACCCCATCCCATAGAGGCCCCATATGAAATTTGACTTCACTCGGCCCAACGGTTTCCGAGGAGAAGCAGTTCGAAAATTTTCGCAAGTTCATTGGTTAGATCTCATTGATATCTATCAGTATGCCAAAATTGTTTAAATATTCCAAGCGGTTAAGTCACTATCACCAATTTTCACGAACGGGTTACGGACGGACAGACAGACAGACCATATATGGCTTGGCGGCCATTTTGGTCTTGTGACCTGGACCCCATGAGCAAATTTTGGTTTCCCCCATCCCATAGAGGCTGCATATGAAATTTGACTTCAATCGGTCCAACGGTTTCCGAGGAGAAGCAGTTCGAAAATTTTCACATTTTTCGCCTCGGCGAGGCTATACTAAATGGAATGTAATATTTCGCAAGTTCATTGATTAGATCTCATTGATATCTTTCAGTATGACAAAAATTGTTTAAATATTCCGGACGGACAGACAGACTGACAGACTGACTGACAGAATGACACGGTGATTTTAGGGCACTCTTAGAAAATCAACCGACTTCAGTCGGTCGCTTTTCTGCGGGTCGCGCAATTCAGATTTACTTTCTTAAGTGATAAGAACAATGGCGCTGGAGAGCTGATTTTTAGTTTGGTTCACAAAACTCAGGTGAATCGGCTGTTAAACACTTTCATCTTCATTTTACTTGGACATTATAAATAAAACAACATGCAAATGACTACCCAGCAGGCACACGTCGCTAGAGCAACGTCAAATCAACATCGATGCAACGTCATGACGTTGCACCGACGTTGATGTGACGTCACAATTACGTCATGTGCCTGCTGAGATAGTTGCCAGTTTTATGACAACACATAGCCGCAACTTTCTTGTAAAAGCTTGTTGACTGAGATGTGTTTCGCGGCTTAGTCAAGAACCTGCCTTAACATGTCGTGCGCTACAACAAAGGAAAACACTTTTTGTGCGATGTTTGAAGTTTTGCGGCATGTGACTAATTATGTATCACAACATTGTGCTTACATATTCAGTTATTTAGACCTATACAACAGAATTGGACAGTGATAACTGTTAGGAGTTTATTATTGCTTCCTTGCTACCGTACGGTGAAGTTTCTAGCGTCACGTACTTCGCATTTAATTAGGTCATGTAAGTGTTATGAGTCTGTACCCTTTCAGCCCTTTATAGCCAAGTACAGATACCTACAGATGCAAACAGTGTAGAACCTGGTGAGATGGCTCATAATGATACACCGCATTCGGTTCTACATGGGACGACTATTGACTAGACACCCAATTTACATGTGTAGAATGGACGCGTACAAATTCAGTGACTGAAGAGTGAATTGGAGAAACTCGTGGGTTGACGGGGTAAAATCTTAACCTGGCCTGTAACTGTTGTGTGCGGGTCAGGACCAGACAAAGCGGCTTGGCCGATAATCAAAAGTTAAATACAGCTTATTATACGGTCTATTTTCTTTATTTTTCAAAGTTTATCTAGATACTTAAATGGTGTGCACTGATTGTAGCTCTAAACATATTGTTTTTTTTTTTTTTTTTCTTTTCTAAAAATATACAAAGGTACTTTAATGGCGTATTGATACAAATATAATTAATCATAACCCATTTTGTACTGAATGTAATATTATCACTTATCTGACGAAGATTTCATTTCGAAACCCCGGTTCAAAATTAAGGGGCGTCAGCTAGAAATATAGGAATTAATTTAGGAAAAAAAAATGGGCTAACTTTCGACAACAGTGAAGCCCGCAGTGAAGGCCGTGGTTAGACGCCGCCTCCAAGATTCGCCAATGACCCATTATGCTGTATAAATGAGAACTTTCCTTATGCATATTCAATTAACTTTTCCCGTTTTGTTTGTAATTTAAGAAAGATCATTTTTGTATTTTGATTACAAATGAAACAAAACATGTAATCAAAATGCGGAAATAATGCCATGAGAAATTAGTTTTGAGACAGCGAGCATGAAAAGTCAACAAACAACGGACTATTTGCGCGGAGTCATATTTATAAAGTAGTGGAAGCCGGAAGTTCGGACGTTAAAATTGTAAACATGCAGCATGACGAAGAATGACAGAAAGAATCTGTCATTAAAAATGAGGAAAAATTGTAAGCGAACAGTTTCTGATTGAGTCTTGAATTCTTAATGGGAGACAACATGCAGTAGGATTTGAGATATAAGATTTATCTTAGTAGCCTCCCTTGGGCCGTACAGCAACGATAATGGTTCCAAGTCTGTAAAAGGAAAAACGATGTAAGCAATGATAATAATAGGAAAATAACACTGATAGACTAGCAAGTTATGCCGTGAGTAGAACACTAGCGAATATCGTTCACTGGCTAAATTGCCATGACCATATTCAGTAACGGTAGTCCATAATGTAAACTGTACTGACCAAGAAAAGAAGGGGCACACAGAAATATTAATCGATCAGTTAGTGAAGCACAGTGCGGGGACGGTGCTCTAAGCGTGCGGTCGGTTTCAGCTCTGCTTGGAAGCATCATGCAGCCCATCTATTTCTTCAAGCCCCAATTGGCGGGGGCGAACAAAATGTCCGACAAAAATAAAATCTTTCAATATGAGGCTCACAACATATCAATCAGCCCTCGTAGAAAAAGACGGTAGGCTATACCATATTTTCTATTTTTTCTCAAAACAAAAACAAAACATGGTTGGCGGGTAATCGTTTGAACCTTCTCAATGAGAGAGTTCTAACGAACACCCACAACCGGGACTGGCAATATACAAAAAAGACAATTGCAACAAGTGACAGCATTTTAGCACTGATGCATTGCCATAGGACTGTGGGGTTTACAGGGATATCCTTTAATTTCCTAATTTTTGCTCAAAAACAGGTAGGTACATGCACTTGTTAGATCCGCCTTTCTAAAGAGCACCCACAACCTCTGTTTGGCAGCCCCTGCCAAACTGGGCTAGGAGAAATACTTCCGGGCAAAACTGAAACAGACGGAACTTGAGTTCTGCAAAGCACCTGTGTCTAAGCCAGTCTCCATAAACCCTAGTGGTGTTTGTGGGTTGTAGGCCTTGAGATGTCATTTAGGGTAAAATTCCCACAAAACCAGTAGCAACGTCTCCAAAATGACCTAAATAGTGTTGATGGGGATGAAAAATCTCAACTCAAACAAATAACCTATGTTTGGAGTATTATAAATAAGAAAAAAATATCTTAACTATTATATCCGAAAGGTAACCACATTATTCAATTGGTGCTTGTTAGAAAATAGAAGTGAAAGCAATGATCAGGAATCGATACGATTACCCAACACCTCCCATCAGATACCAAAGGGAAAGAAACACACACATGAAATAAGTAAACCCTTATGAAAAGATCATAAGCGGTTAACCAAAAGAACAATTACTTTCCCACAAAATTGCCTGCATGTAAATATAAGCAATACATATACATGTATAAACAATAATCACTGACCGGCTCAAAAGTGACCTAAATAGTGTTGACTGGGCCGTTAAACCCAAATACAAACGAAAACAAACAAACAAACAATAACACTAATCAACCATGACAGAAGAACTTCTTTGAAACGGTCAGTAAGAAGAGTTTCATTGGGATGGGAGTACGAGGGGGCTGGGGCTTAAACCAGAGCCCAGGTGGACACTGCCCAATGGCATATAACATGATACGATTTTAATCTACCAATTATAAAGTTTCCCAAACACACCCCATACCCAAATGAGCACCCATGTGGACTGTATCTGAAATATTAGGTGTTTTATAAAGTAGAAAGGGTGGGGCATGGTTACAAAGGAGCCCTGGTTGGTGTCACTAAATGTGTCTTATCAAAAGGAACAGAGACATATATGGTTTAGCAGTGGGGATATGTATGGTTACTGAGATGTAAGGCCTTTTAAGCAATGGAGGGATTCGGGCATGGCAGATCCCAGAGAAGCCCAAACTTGTTGTCACTGAATATGTCTTATCATAAGGACCAAGAGTATATATGGTTAAACGGTGGGGATCTGAATGGTTTCTGAGATATGAGGCCCTTCTATGAAGTGACAGGGAGAGAAATGGCCCCTGTGGACCCCTCAAGACGGGGTGACTGAATGTGTCTAATAACAATGAACAAGAATATATGTGATTATAGGATGGGGATTTGAATGGTTTCTGAGATATATGGCCTATTATGAAGTGGAGTCTTATCATAAGGCACAAGAATATATGTGGTTAAGGGGTGGGGATCTGAACGGTTTCTGAGATATATGGATTGTATTGAAGTAAAGGGGTGGGGCATGGCATGTGGCACCCCGGGGGACCCGCATGCTGGTGTCACTGATTGCGTCCTATCATAAGAAACAAGTATATATGGTTTAGAGGTGGGGCTCTGAACAGTTTCTCAGATATATGGTCTTTTGTGAAAGGGGTGGAGCATGGCCCGGCTGCAACCCTGTGTGACCCCTAGGTTGGTGTCACTGAATGTGTCTTATCATAAGGAACAAGAATATATATGGTTTAGGGGTGGGGATCTCTAAGGTTTCTGGAATAATTGGCCTTTTATGAAGTGGATGGGGTTGGGCAATGCCCCGGTACATTCCGGGGGCCCCCAAATTGGTGTCACTGAATGCAACTTATCATAAGGAATGAGAATATATATATGGTTTAGGGGTGGGGATCTCAATGGTTTCTGAGATAAATGGAATTTAATGAAGTGGAGGGGGCGGGGCATGTCCCCGGCACATCCAGGGGGACCCACAGGTTGGTGTCCCTTAATGCGTCTTATCATAAGGAAAAAGACTATATATGCTTTAGGGGTGGGGACCTGAATGGTTTCTGAGATAAATGGCCTTTTATGGATTGGAGTGGTCGGGGCCCGGCAGAACCTAGGGGATCCCCAGGTTGACATAAAAGCATATGGCTAAGAGAAGTTTACTCAAGGAACATTTCCATGTAAGTTTTGTCAAAATATCTGCAATGACTTGGCAGTAAATGCCATTTTTCAGTTTTCCACATTATAAGCCAATGGAAACTCAAAGTTGCCATAGCAACAAAACTAAAAGGCCAAAATTCATAAAAAACACAAAACCTGTAAAGGCAAATGTGGTGAATATTTTCATGAAGTCCCAGCCTCCTAGAGCATATGGTTTCTGAGGAGATGATTTTTTAAATATTTTTTTTTTCTATTTTTTTTTTTTTTTTTTGCATTTTGGTTTCCATGGCAACCAATAACAAGAGCACCGCAAGCGGCGCCATGCTCGTCTGTTTTTCCATGTCACATAGACAAATCAGTGAAATTGCATCATAGAGTTATTGAACTTATACAAAATATAGCCTTTTTGATAATACAGATGTGTCAAGTTCCATGAGGCTGAGCCATATGGTCAAAGTTAAAGTTTTTTGGTTAATTTTTCGAAAAATAGGTCAAAGTTCAAAGGTCAAGGTCACAGGTCAAAAAGCGTGGTATGACTGAAAAGGTCTTGTCCCAAGGAACATTCATGTGAAGTTGGAAGGCTCTGTTGTGAATAGTATTGAAATAAGAGACAAAAACAATTTAAAAAAAACGGAGAGAAAAGGGGAGATAATTCAATCAAATTGCAAGATGGAGTTATAAAACTTGTAGGGAATGTAGCTCTTGTGATGGTGAGTATGTGTATGAAGTTTCATGAAGGTAGGCCAAATACTTTTGGAAATATGGTCAAGGTTTTCGGTTAAATTTTCGAAAAATAGGTCAAAGTTCAAAGGTCAAGGTCACAGATCAAAAAGTGTGGTATCACTGAAAAGGTCTTGTCCCAAGGAACATTCATGTGAAGTTTGAAGGCTCTGTTGTGAATAGTATTAAAATGAGAGCAAAAAATGTGTTTCAGAAAAAAATTGGAAAAGGGGAGATAATTCAGCCAAAATCAACACTGTGGTTATGGTCCTTGGTCAAAATGTAGCTCTTGTGATGATGAGTGTGTGTATAAAGTTTCATGAGGCTAGGTCTAATACTTTTTAAGTTATAGCCAAGGTTAAGTTTTTTTGGAACGACGACGCCAGACGCCAGACGACAACGACAACGCAGACGCCGGAGTGATGACAATAGCTCGAAAGTTGTTTTTTCAAAAAACAGACGAGCTAAAAATGAGCAGTAGACCTAAAATCATATGGCACACAGTAGACTGCCTATTGAAGGTTTTGTCAAAATATCTGTAATGACTTGGCAGTAATTGCAATTTTTCAATTTTCACCATTATAAGTCTATGAAAACTCTAAGTTGCCATAACAACCAAACTTAAAAGCAGATTTTCATAAACAACACAAACTTTCAATCCCCCAGCCCAAGGATGCTACAGATAAAATTTGGGCCCAATCGGCCCAGTGGCTTCAGAGGAGAAGATGTTTAAATGTGTTGACGCCAGACGACATACGACATACGACGACGACGACGACGACGACGGACAAGTGACTATCCTATAAGCTTCCCCGGAGCCTTCGGCTCTGGTGAGCTAAAAACACAAAACTTGTAAAGGCAAATATGGTGAATATTTCCATAAACTCTCAGCCTCATAGAGCATACGGTTTCTGAGGAGATGATTTTTATTTATTTTTTTTTTTTTGGGGGGGGGGGGGGGGGGGGATGGGTAACCAGCCAAAAAAAGCAATAGGCCTAAAATCATATGGCGTGTGTGTGTGAATTCGGGTTTAACGTCGCTTTCAACAATTTTTCAGTCATATCACGACGGTGCCTGGTTGCGACAGGGAGCTCAATGCTCACTTTTATAGTGCTGCCTCACTGAAGTATCATGTCCCAGACACATTACATGATACCACACCCAGTCACATTATCCTGACACTGGGTCGACCAGTCCTAGCTCTACTGGGTGCCAAGCGAGGAGCAGCAAGTACCATTCTTAACGACTTTGGTATGTCGCGGCCCGGGATCGAACCCGTGACTTCCCGTTCCCTAAAATCATATGGCAGATGGAAGATTGCTAAAGGAACATTTCTATGAAAGTTGTGTCAAAATATCTGCAAAGGCTTGGCAGTTAATGCCATTTTTCTATTTTCCACATTATAAGTCTATGGAAAATCTAAGCTGCCATAGCAACCAACCTCAAGAGCCGAATTTCACAAAAAAAAACACAAAACCTGTAAAGGCAAATATGGTGAATATTTTCACAAAGTCTCTGCCTCCTAGAGCATATGGTTTCTGGGGAGATGATTTTTTAAGTTTTGTTTTTTTTTTCTATTTTTTTTTTTCATTTTGGTTTCCATGGCAACCAATAAAAATGAATAGTAGGCCTAAAATCATATGACAGATAGTAGATTGCCTAAGGAACATTACTATGAAAGTTTTGTCAAAATAGCTGCAGAGGCTTGGCAGTAAATGCCATTTTTCAATTTTCCCCATTATAAGTCTATGGAAACTCTAAGTTGCCATAGCAACCAAACTAATGAGCCAATTTTCATAAAAACACAACTTTCAATCTTCCAACCCAAGAATGCTACAGATAAAATTTGGGCCCATTCGGCCCAGTGGCTTCAGAGGAGGTGTCGTTTGAAAGTGTTGACGCAGACGCAGCGACGCAGACGCCGCAGACGACGACGCACAACTGCCTATCCTATAAGCTCCCCCGGAGCCTTCGGCTCTGGTTAGCTAAGAAGTTACATGTATCATAGTTAAGAAATCTTGTGCTAAGTGTAATTTTAATGGTGTAAAATTTTGTCCTTTGTAATGATTTATTCTGCGAAATTGTCACAGTTACCCCTTGGGTGTTTAAAACAATAGACCAGGCTGGCAAGTTTACTTAAACAAAAACAGTTTGGGCTTTTACATGGTAAAATTGGTCCTCCAACTAAAACAAAACAAATTTTGTGTGTTTTACATTTGCAGTAACTATGGTAACAGGATCAATTTTATGTATAGGAACTTTTTTGACTCGGTATATTATTGAATCATATATTGCTTGCTTTTCTAAGTTCATTACCCATTTCTATTTCACGATTTCAGGTGTTCGAGCCTCGCTCGATCACACATGTGAGACGCCAAGTGTTGCACTGGAAGGTCAGATGGTTTTTCTCCGGGTACTCCGGTTTTCGCCCACCTGTGATTAACGATCGGCTCGATATGAGTGAAATAATCTTGAAAGGGCCGTAAAACCAGAGACCGAGGCGAATAAATTCTACGATAGTTCTCATCAGTTATACAATGCTGCTCTTTTAACTAAAAGGTTATTCATCGATTCTGAAATTAATCACAAACGCCATTACATCAAAATATCCTTCATTCATAAGGGTTTGGAGTTTATAGATTTACCTAGTATCTTCCGGGACAGTCCGGTAATTTCATCCATTCTGCTTCTTAGCTCAGGTGAGCAATTTAGGACCATTATGGTCCTCTTGTTTCTTTGTCTTTTCTTTCTCGTTTATTTGTTGTTTTTTCGTTCTTTGAGTATTATTTCTTTTGTATATAAAAAACGGGTTTAAACCACCAGAGCTTCCATTGCAGAACATTGCGTCCCAAACATGACCTGATTGTGGCTCGAGCTCAGGGAATTTTGAGGCCAATAGAAAGCATATCATTGTTTATTTTTGAAATCATTTTTTTTTTCGCCTTAAACAAACAAGTTTAAGCAATCCTTTCCAAAACTTAAAATGTCCATGTTTCTCTCTCTCTCTCTCTCTCTCTCTCTCTCTCTCTCTCTCTCTCTCTCTCTCTCTCTCTCTCTCTCTCTCTCTCTCTCTCTCTCTGTGTGTGTGTGTGTGTGTGTGTGTGTGTGTGTGTGTGTGTGTGTGTATTTTAAATTCCCTCAAGAACAGCTCGCCACACAATCTCCGCTGTTCGCAAAGGCCCATTATAACGAGCATAGCGGCGGCTGCTGAAAGCAGCCGTCGACGTCCGCCGAAGGCGGGCGTCGAGCGTGCTCGTATCAAGGTAACGCGTATCATCACAAGGCACAATCTATGCAAGAAAGTTTGGTTGCGTCAGGAACTGGCTTAAACCGGTTTTCAGGTTTCCATGTATTCCATTCAAACCATGTATGAAGTCGGGAACCAGAGCCTCAAACATCTTATGTAACCCGTGTCTGTCACCCGATGAATAGTGTGTCGCAAGGCTGATTGGTGAATAGCTAAAAATTCAACATTGGCATATCAGTCAATTAATATATTTTTCTTATTTATGTGTTGGCATATTTGCACATTTTATATTTATTTTTGTTGTTATTATTTATGAATAAATTATAGTGACGTCACGAGGTCGAGTCATGACCTTGGGAATTTTCTACGCCGCCATATTTATTTCTGTCGTTATGTACTGGAAGCGCACGAAAAACAATGAATCTGATGATTAAATCGGGCAGTCTACACGTTAGTGATCTTCAGGCTCAGGTAACTTTTTTTTTCTATATATTTTGACCTAGCGAACTCGGCCCATGCAAAACATGAATATGTTGCAATTTATGATGGCTCTGAACACATTGTTAACTAATAGTGATATTGCAATGTCATTAGTAAAAATAGAAAATAAAAGTAAGAATTATGGTGTTGTGCAGTGATAGATACAATACCTATACTGCTAAATTTTTAATGCTGCCTGTTTAGTGTTATTATTCTAACTTTTAAAAAATAGAGTTGCAACAGTTACAGAAGGATCCAAGGCCTTATAAAAGCAGAGGAAAATTTTAGTAGAAATATTGCTATTCTCCAGGTACATCACAAAAACTTCCATGGTGTAATTGGTAACATCTTCACTGATAAAGTGAAAGATCTGGGTTCGAATCCAGGTGGAAGTATCAGTTGTAAAGGAGTATAGCACTATGAGAACATCAGAATGCAAGATAAATTAAACTGAGATACATGTAATAAGGTGTAAGAAAGATAAGAAAGATAATTAAGATTTTCTTTATTTATTGTTCAGTATAAGCTTTTGTTGTGAGTATTTGTTATTTGCCTCAATGAGGTGATTCTATCAAGTACATGTACTGATGTAACATACATTTTTTCATTAAAGACAAGAACAATTATCCTCATTAAATGCATTCTTATTAAGAGCTTAAGGTTGAATTTAATGAAAATGGTAGGTTTTGATGTAATTTATCTCAAAATCCGCTTTCCCCTCATTCTTTAAAATTTCATTTGTGGTATAGCTTTGTTTGTTTTGGATCTTAACTGCCCAGTTAACACTATATTAGATCATTTTTGAGACGGTCAGTTTAACTATCCACACTTTCCTGGATAGGCTTATACGTAAGCGGTTAACAAGTACAGTGCGAATTCTTTTGCCAGAAACTGACAACTGCCGTTCTTGAATCAGCAGAAGGAATAGAATGACTTTAGGAATGCTTTCATTATCAATCTCCACGAAAGAAAGTTACTGACCCTGGCAGGTATCAAACCTGCATCCTTCTGATCACCAGTCAGACATGCATCCCACTGAGCTACCGAGGCGGCTTGTGGTAACGCAACATAGACTCATGGGCCGAAGGTTTAGTACGGTCGAATGCACGTCCCACTCTGACTGTTGATCAGGTGGTCACGGGTTCCATACCTGTTGGAGTCGGCAATATTATTTGTGGAGATTTCATCTTGAAATATTTTCTTCGGACTCTCTCCCTTCCGCTAATTCAAGAAGTGCAGGTCAGTTTCTGGCGAAAGAATGTTATAGCGTAGCTATACACCTTTGACTGTGATCGTATAGTGTTTCTTAATTATAAAATATAACTAAAGTCATATTGAGAGTTTCAGCAGCTTTATTAGGCAGGCACCTCATACGAGTGCACAACTCCTAAACCAGACTAACGGTCTGCAAGCTGATCAAGTAGACATCCGAAGTCTTCATCTGAAGTCTTGGTCAGAAACCCAAGTATTTATAATCACTACAAAAATCTCACGCAATATCCCTCTCTCATTGCATCATGCTTGTTATCACAACTCTTGCCAAAATCTCTTCTAACTATAAGCTATCTGTCATGATTTTGATGACTGCACCAATAATATGATCTTTAAAATGCAGTTTCATCAGGTTTCTAAAGTACTTCACATGAACACCTGCTTAAATAACCTTTAAAAGGAAATGTCAGAGTCATATGATATTACGAAATTAAGCTGCCTCATGATCAAGTTATGATTTGAATGTCTGCCAGGTACATGTATGTGCAATTCAAGTGCATCTCTGCATTTTATACAAAGTTATATAATTGATGTTTCAGGGTTTTAAAATGAAGCAGTTTTCTAATAAGAATTGAAGCTTAATATTTTCATATTAGTACTGAGACAGAAGCTTACTGCCTTTTCAACACTCATTCAGTCATATCAACACTCTTACACACCTTCAAAAATATTCCAGTCATACACATGATAACATGCCTATGCAAAATATCATGTGCATAACATGACTATGTTATAATGTGCACTGTACCTGTTAACCGCCTATATATAAGCCTGTCCAGGAAGTGTGATCGGGTAAATTGACTGAATCCATATGACCTAAATAGTACTGACTGGGTCGTAAAACTCCATGTCAAAAATTACATGTACTTGTGTGTGTGTGTGTGTGTGTGTGTGTGTGTGTGTATGTGTTTGAATTTTATGTACCATCAACAACTAAGGTCATATGGAGAAGGGGCCTTGGTTTAAAAAAAGTCTGGAGAGACGGGGAGCTGATCCACTACACCAGGGAGGCTTCTATGTACTTGAGTGTGAATGATTGTTCATGTATGTGTCATAATATGGTTGCTCAAATTAGCTTCATGCGTGCTACTGTGTGCACTTTCCAGACGTTTTCCCCCAAATTCATTTGATGATTTGAATCATTGCAATTTGACCCAAACCCCTTAAAGACTGTTTATAATATATAAGTTAAAAGATACAATGTAATCATATCCCATTCAAACTTGAGGACTTACAAGAATTCTTGTCTGGCTGCGAGACAGTAGCCTTCATTATCCTGAATGGCAAATTCCCTTCATTCCATGGAGGTTTCCTCTGCATGAAAACATATTAGCTTCCAAAATGTGAACCATTTATGTTAAACAACTGTGCCATTGATGTTAATTCACTGTTATCTGTCTTACTACTGTGTTTATTGTTTAATTTTTTGTGTTCGTAGATTGCTGATGTTATAATTGTTTCTGATACAAATAAAATCAAAGCGCAATGACAGCACTGGTGGGTCAATTGCCTCGGAGTGAAAACGGGAAAGGGACTTTGACCCTTTTGATTAACCCTTAAATGTCTGTACTGTAAGCATCTGAACTGGGTCTATGCTGTTTGCCGAACCCAACACTCGATTCCAGCCAAGATTCTATAGATAGCCTTCTGACGTTTCACTCTGACCGCATAACAACAAGAATAGCGGGGCTATTTTCTTCAAATACATGTATCCTTAACCTTAATTTCCTACAAATTACTGATAGTTACCAGGATACCAACAACGAAAAGCTACTGCATTTAGTAGTAAAGCTGTGTCGGAAAACCTCGTCGGTTTGTGTCGTCTTCTGAAACTTCTTGCAAACCTTTCTTCAGACCCGGATCAGACGGTTCACTAAGATGCATTCAAATCTTGAGCCACACTGTTTGCAACACTGTTTTTAAAAGTAACAGGCCAACAGTTTTCGCAATTGGCATCCCGATATCTTGTACATATAGGTCATGACACTTGTGTCAATTTTAAGAAGTTATTCACCGCAGCCACAATGTCTACACATTTAAATTACTGCATCTGCTGGATTAATGTAATGTGTTTGATTTGAGGTTTAATGTCCCGTCAACACTGTATATGTCATTTTGGAGACGTCACTTCCAATTTTGTGGGACTTTTACCCGGCATTGAGATGAAATGACATCTCAAGCCCTGTTGTCCAATGAAACCGATCGAGTTTATAAGCATGGACCGTCCGACTGGCACCGCTTTGCCTGGGCAGGCTTAGAACATATTTAACGTTACTGCAGCATGTGTCTGGGAATGTGTGGCGACCGTAAAAAGCCTCCCCGCCTTACATCATAATGTAGTTTATATTTTCTTGTCCTTTGGGATCATTGATTCCATTGTGAATTTTTGAAAATATTTGAGGGCCGAAACTAGCTAGTCTGGCCCAGAAATCACGTACATTTCATATTTTCCAGTTCTGTGGTGTATTCCATGCTTCCAAAGGATAACCCTTTTATAGAACATTTTTAGATCCTCTAAGCGGTTTTCCAGTACTCGTGTGCGGTCGAATTCAGCTCTGTGTGGAAGCATCATGCATCCCATCTATTTCTCAAGTCCCGATGGGCGGGAGCCAGTGGATTAATGTAACTTTTTGCTTATACGAGAAGAAAAACCGGTCCCTCTTTCTAGCCCTTTGCCGATATTTTAATAAAGCTATTACAGAAATGTCCCGTGAGTAGTCTTCATGAGGCAGATAGTTTTTCTGTCAAGAGCCCGGTTTAGTGACTGCTATGGCAAACAAAATGCAATAAAATGGATACTTTTCAAAATCAACTCAGAAACCATATTGAACATGCAATTAGTAGTCATCTGCCATGCAAATGATTTCTCTATCCAGCATTGGTTTTAGTTGGTTGCCATGGCACTTCACATATATACATAATAAAGTAACCATTTCTACTGAACACTCAAGGTCACATTGGTCCAATCATCATCAAACTTGGTCAGAATGATCTTCATGACAATATCTTGGTCAAGTTCGAACGCTGGTCATGTCGGGTCAAAAAGTAGGTCTGTAGGTCAAATCAGAAAAAAAAAACCTTGTGAACACCGGAGGCCACAGTTTTGATGCAATTGTCATCAAACTGATTCGGAATGATCAGATCGAGTTTAAAAGTAGGTCAGAAGGTCAAATATTTGGTAAAACTTGTGAACGTCTTGCGGCCACCATTTTGGTCAAGTCGCCATCAATCTTGTTCAGAATGATCATCTTGACAATATCTCTGTCAAGCAGGTATATGGGTCATATCGGGTTAAAAAGTAGGTAAAATTAAATAAAAACCTTGTGAACACTGGAGGCTTTCACGCCAAGGTCAAATTTGGTCACAGACTTTTGTATAGGAATAAGTCAAAATTGTGTATTTTTTTTAAACTATTGCAGCCTGTGGTCTGAAAATTGGTAAATGCATTAAGCTACGTAAATGAGTGGATTAAACTACATGCATATTCAAGGTCAATCTTTGACCTTGGCTCAAGGTCATTCAGATATGAAAATTGAAATTTATTTTCCTCAGAATGCACTAAGCCATTTGTAACAAATATTCATACAAATAACCTTAGGAACATGGAAATCGATTAAAATGAGTTCGGTCACATTACCAAGATGACTGCCATGCCTATATACGGTAAAAACCTTCAAAAATCTTCTGCCAAACAAAAGGATTGATTGTCATGAAACTTAGTATGTAGCAATGGGGACTTGGGCTCGTCATAGTATGTTCAAATGTGTTTGTTCAAATGATGACCCTCAGATGACCTTGACCTATTTTTCGCCAAGGTCAAATTTGGTCACATAGAGTTTTGTATGGGAAAACGTCAAAACAATCTAGTTTTGGAAATATTGATCTGAAAATTGGTAAATGCAGTAAGCTACATGAGTGCATTAAACTAAATGAGTATTCAAGATCATTCCTTGGCCTAAGGCCTTTCAGAATCAGATATGAAGACTAAAACTTATTATTATCCACTGGCACTTCTGGGCCGTTCGTGACCAAATTTTATATAAAAGCTTATAGAAACAAGAACATTCATTAATATGAAGTTGGTCACATTACTAGTAATACCAGCATGGCCATATAAGGTAAAAACCCTTCAGAAATCTTCTCTCCGGAACTGACAGACTGATTTTCAGGAAACCTGGTATGTGGCATTGAGGACTTGGGCCTATTATAGTTTCTTCAAACGATGACCTTGGATGGCCTTAACCAATTTTATGTCAAGGTAACATTTGGTCGCATAGATATTTGTATGGGAAAAAGTAAAAACTGTAATTTTCGGAAACTATTGCAGCATGTGATCTGAAAATTGGTAGATGCAGATAGCTAAATGAGTGGATGAAACTACTTGAGTATTAAAGGTTAAGGTCAGTTTCTGACCTTTGCCTGAGGTTATTCAGACATGGAAATTAAAACTTATTTTTTTTACAGAAACCACTACTCTATTAAATGAGTCTATTTGCAGCGAAAGTCACATGAAAAGTAGAAGTAAAACAAAGATCAGGAATTGATACAATTAACTTACTCCATCCAAAAAAGACACCAAGGGAAAGAAATACAAACATTAAGCGACCAGACCATAATGGAAACCTAAACAAAGGAAGGCCATACGGACAGTTACTTTCCCACAAAATGGCCATATGGCCATCCAAAATTAAAAGACACAAGTGATACACACAGCAAGTAACAAACAACAACATAAATAAATCGCCACAGAAGTGCCGCCTTGGAACGGTCAGTCGAAGATTTCCACTGGGGGGCTTAAATCGATTTTACGTGGCCACAATCCTCGCCCTTACTTCCGTCGCGATTTAGACAAATAATTTGTTCAGTCCGCATGAAGGCCTCCTAACTCATCAGTGCAACATCTCCGTGAACACAGAAATCAAAGAACCACAGAGGTGAGACAACGGTGAGGACTCGACAGCAAGAAACCACTGAAATGCTGGAGCAAAAGAAAACCAACAGTTAGACTCCGATGAGCCCGACCAGAGACAGAGCATCAGGCACCAACCAACATTATCTCTTTAATTTTCAATAAGCCTTTACGTTGGAGCCGTCATAGAATCTGAGGCCTGACCCACCGGCGTGCAATTAAAGAGGGAAGCAAAGTTGCCAACCGTGATTGGGTTAACTACCATGCATGCAGTCTGTCGTATAATATCCATGTTGTACCCAATCTTTTTATATCGAAGAATGAAAGCTTTGAGGAACAAACAAATGATTTTTGATATGAGTTTGGTCGCATGAACAAAATGGCCACAGTGCCCATATACCTGTGGACACAGATCCGTTCAAACTTCGATGGGCTTCATTTCATCTTGACTTGAGCATCATTCAATATATCCCAACATCCTGGCAGTCAACGGCCGGGCATAAATAAGTTCAAAACACAAGATGATTTTTTAATATGAGGTCGGTCGCGTGAACAATATGGCCACCCTTCCCATATACCTGTGGGCACAAATCCGTTCAAACTTCGATGGGCTTCATTTCATCTTGACTTGAATCATCATTCAATATATCCCAACATCCTGTCAGTCAACTGCCGGACAGAAATAAGTTCAAAACACAAGGTGGTGTACATATGCACATGTCATTGCTGACTCCTGCACTGTCCAATCAAAATACATCTCAAATGTCAACCAGAAAGTGTTTGCCAAAATGAGAACAATCAATTGCTTGATCTAATTTTAGAAATCTTTGTCAAACTTACTTGATGCAAAGAGATTTATTGGAAGGTACTTCATACGAACTTGAACAGTTTTTGTCCGCAGCCAAAATGAGAACAATCAATTGCTTGATCTAATTTTAGAAATCTTTGTCAAACTTACTTGATGCAAAGAGATTCATTGGAAGGTACTTCATAAGAACTTGAACAGTTTGTGTCCACAGGCGTATAAGGTAAAAACCCTTCAGAAATCTTCTCAAGAACCAATAGGCCCATTATCATGTCCAAGAGTCTGCCATGGTAAAAACCCTTCAAAATCTTCTCAGAAATAAAATGGCTCCATAAACTCTCAGCACTCAGGTGAGTGGCTCAGGACCACTGGTCCCGTTTTTTTTTTATTTTATTTTTTTGTATGCCTGACACGGCTCAACAGTTTCCATCAGAGTTTAAAGGTGCGTGATCTGGGGCTTAGGTGAGTTTTTTTTAAACAGTTTTAGATGTACAGGACTTCACACTTGTAAATAGCTACTGTTCAAGTTGATACTGGTAGTTGTAGACGTAGAAAGTTACAGCTAGATTCCAAAACATTGCAGCGTATTTTAGTTAAGTAGTGCAAGCGTATAAGAAACCAAAAAGGGGAAAAAAGAACTATATGTCAACTCATTGTCCGAAATATATTTCAGTGTCTCCTCGGTCATGGAAAAAAAATTGTTAGTTATGGTCATGGGAAAACAGTTGTTATCGCACTGACTTCAGATGTTAAATATTTCATGCCCTCCATCTCGACGAAAATTTCCCGCGCGGTTCTTTTTGCCCAGGCTCTAGAGCGTCTCCAAAGTATGCTGCAAATGGTAAATACCGTTTGCAGCCAGTGGTACCCGTGGTAAGCGAACAGACCCAGTAATGCACTCTGAGCAACTTTGCTAGTCCAATGGTGCTATTGGCACTCAAAGATAAAACATTTGGTTATTAGACACATGCTACTTTAAGTTGCATCACTTGTAAAGGACAAGGCAATGTGCGAGTAATTTTCCAGTCAGAACTAAGTATTCGGCAGTTGACTTGAGGTTTCCAACTTTTGCATATCAATAATATACAGACATTTTGGTTTAGATATCCATCAGCTTCCTTGTGTAGTTTGCTATGCTCGTTTATAGGTAACACCTATTTTTTCATATTACTCTGAGTGCTTTCAAGATTTGTGGGTTTTTTAACCATTACAGTCAGATGCGCACCGAGCTTGCGAATAATAACAATATACAATAATAATGTAATAATTACTTTATTTATAAAGGTAGTAAACAAGTACTAATCTTCCCTGTGGCCCTCTCTTTTCTTTTCTTCTTCTTCCTCTTGCTCTAAGCATTATAGATAAAGTCTCCTTCTAACGGAAACAAAATGGAAGTGAAGGCAATGATCAGGAATCGATACAATTAACAGAGACACCAAAGGAAAAGAAACTAAAAACATGCCATAGCTAGACCCCAACGGAAACACCAACAGCGAAACCGGAATCGAACCGGCTACCTCCCGATCCAATGCATTACCACTGCACCAAAGCGCTCCTCGTCGGGACCGCAACGTTCGTCCGTTAATATTAATAATGAAATAGTTATTACGGTCACTGCACCCCCCCCCCACACTCCCCTTCCAAGAGTTAAAGAGGGGCAGCTGACAACTATTAGCTAATCCTGAAACCGTTTTAGTATAAGCCTTTTCAGGAAATTTAAAGTGATAACGTGACTTGCTTAGGCGTCATGTGCTCGCTGCCCAGGATGAACACATTTTATAAGTGAGCCAGCTGAAAAGAAACTACTTTGGAGACGCTCTAGAGCCTGGGCATAACTAATATGGATCTTCGTGATCAAAAATGCAACCAACTCGGGCCAATAATGAATGGCGGATTTTAGCTTTAAAATCCGGGGAAGCCTTCAGCTTTATTGTTTGTTTTGTTTGTATTTGAGGTTGAATGACCGTCAACACTGTAAAGGTCATTTTGGAAGCGTTCCTTCCTAAAATGGCATTTCAATGAAACCAATAGAGTTTACAACAACGCAAACAGCAAGTTAGCAAAAGACCTTCTCCCAGACGCACGTTTGATGTCGTTTGAGACGAATATCAAATATACTCACCGGAAATAGAAACTATACTCTCATTTTCAAATTGTCACTGGCAAAACATTTCAATGAAATTTGAATTCCGGTTACATAAATTATCATCAGTGGCATGTCTGCTTTATTGAATAAAATGGTTAAATGGTAGCTACGATTAACGGGTAAAGCCACAGGCTCAAAGCAGGGGTCCAAATCTTGCTGTTCAAGTTTCCATTGAGTAAAACATTTTGTGTCGCGAATGTGATTCCCATTTTTGCCAGTAATTACTCATCATTTAACTACGGCAATACTGTTTCCAAAATGAAAACTTAAACAATGGTTGAAAAGTTACCGACTTTTAAATATTGGACCAAACCACCGGAAGTGAGCGAAAAGTATGGCATTTTTGCTTTCTGAGTTAGACACATCTGAAGATGCTAAAACGATTGAAGGTACTTTTTGGTCGATTTTTGGCTTGCAACATTACTTTGAATATGTCGCTGAAAAAAAGCAATTCTAAATGTTTGTTTCTCTATAGTTTTTAGATTTTATGTTACTTTTTTATTCCTTGCTTTTTTATTCCCTTCCTATGCGGAAAAATGCCGAAGTCAAAATCCGATTACAAACAGATTTTGTGAAAAATGCACATTTTTATATTTTCCCCAAAAACTTTTATTTTGAACACCAGGTTTTCTTTAAATTGTTGTTACAGGATTCATGTCAGGTTAGTCAAATCCTTAATCAGTAAATTTTAACTGAAATATCCATTTGTTTTGTCAGGCGAGACAATTTAAAGTGTATAGTTTCTATTTCCGGTCAGTATACGTGCCGACCGTGTCAAGTGCTTCTGAACTGGTATCTGACGTATTTGAATGTTTTATACGTGGGCGTCAGTATATGTGTTATACCTCACTAGCTCAATGGTTAATGCACTTGCCTATGCTGCTAGAGGCCCCCGGTTTGATTCCCGGCAGCGGTAACAAAACTTCGGTGTCCGAATATGCTACGGATGAATGCCACAAAGTGCATCGTCCTCCGCATCGGGACGTTAACTGGGGACCCCTGCACGTGCAGGGAGGCCCATTCTGTGCAGGTTATATTACATGATTACTGCGTAAAATCTGGAGCGTCAAATGTGACCGATCACACTGTAATTGAAAACGCTCCAATGTTAGATCGACCTATAGTAGAAAGAAAGAATTGAAAACGCTGTTCCAACGATGAGTCAAGGTTATATGCGGGGCGGGTGGGGGGTGGTATTATATAGATGTGTTTTTATGGTTCGTATCAACGACCAGACACCGGTCAGACTATGAAGATGTGTAGGATGATCCTCCGAGGGTGATCCAATTTCTAACTCAATAGGCACAGTGTTGGGAACAATACTTTATTGAGCATCTCAGATCATACACAATGATAATGTGTGAGGAAAATAGCCCCAACACAATGTCGGACCGGAATCGACGAAGATGTTTGCAATTCTGGACGGACGCCGGACAGCGGACGGCGGACAATTGGTATATTTTAAGCTCACCTTATGATTCCCCTTATGGAAAAAGTCTGGCAGAAAAGGGGCTTGGAGAAATAGACTGGGCTGCATGATGCTTACACGCAAAGCTGAAAACAATGGTAAACCGCCCAGAAGGCCTAGTCTGCCCTTGCAGACAAAGTAGTGCGAGTCGGACCGTCCGTGCACATAAACCCTATTGGCTTCACCGGGCGGCAGGGTTTGAGATGTCATTTTATCTCAGTGTCGTGTAAAATGTTCACAAAATTTTAAGCAACGCCTCCAAAATGATATAAATAGTGTTAACGGGGATGTTAAACCTGAACTCCAATAAACAAACAATCTGACAGAAAAGCAGAAATATTGGTCAATTAAAGTCTGTTACTGGTCATATGAAATATTGCGGAAAAGGAGTGAGTGAGTGAGTGTTTCAGTTTTACGCCCCACCAACAGCCAAGGTCATATGGAGACGGGACCTCGGTTTAAAGACTCATCCGAAAGTCATTGCGGAAAAGGAAAACTATTTGTTACTTCACCTGGCAGATTTTCCACCATTTATCAAAAGGGGACAACTTTCGGGACTTCCTGTTTGCTTTTCTATAAGGGATCTACTCTTACTATAAAGGAAAGAATTTGCCCATGAGGAGCAAATTCTTTCCTTTAAGAGTTGACCCCTATTGACAAGCGAGACAAAAATACTTTTGAAGGAGTTGCCTCCCCTGAAGGTGTATGCATTCCCCTTAAAGTTTGTCAAAACAAATATATTTGTCACCTTATTGTTCGACTCGACGGTTACGGAGAACTCATCCGTAAAAGATTTGGGCGGATTTTTGCGTGCCCCAATGGGACCTTTTGGGCCCACCCTTTTAAATTTTGAAACCTTCCTGCACAACTTCATATTCATATCTATCACATCCGAAAATTTCACAAAAATCTGTCTAGTGATTCTGGACAAAAATTGGGCGAAAAAAAAAAAAAGAGTAGAAACCCAGAAAAACAAATATGTCTCGTTTTGGAGACTTAACCTTTATCCTGCTGAATTAATTTATTTAAGCACACCCATTGCTGACTATCAAACATTCAAATTTCTTAACACAATTCACAAACTGCATGACAAACAGTGTAGGACCTGATCACACTGCTTCTTCAAAAGCCATCTGATCTTGATCTACACTGTTTGCAAAAGTAGGGGTTATGTTCAGCGGAATAAGGTTAAATATACACTTCAGCCACTTTATAACTGAGCTTCCTGTTGTGTCCATTTCTGTATGTATTGGAATTGCACAAGGAGGATGTCTGTCTTCACTCTATAAATTACAAGGATTTGTGTCAAAAATATAAAGAAGTTGTTTTTGGGATAACAATCTACACCTGTCTAAACCGTTCAAACTCCCATGAAATAACTTTCAATGAATCTCTTTGCATCAAGCAAATGTCGTTGATCAAAGAATTCTAAAACTAGATCAAGCAATTGATTGGTCTCAGTTTGACAAACTCTTTCTTATTGACATTTGAGATGTATTTTGATTGGATAGTCAGCCACCTTATTTCTGTCTGGCAGTTGACTGACAGGATGTTAGGACTCAAAGCACTGAGAGTGCTGATGGGGCTTTAGCGTGTGTTCAATGGATAGGATGTCTGCAGACTCATAAAGAATATTAAACAAGAGGCCCATGGGCCACAATGCTCACCAGAGCTCAGGGGGGGGGGGGGGGGCACTGCCCACTGGCAGCAATGTATTTTAATTAACCATGGAAGCCCTGCACCTAAGGCTGCTACAGATAAAATTTCGATCCAATCAGACTAGTGGCTTCAGAGGTCTGCTGCCGCTTGAAGACAACAGATGACAATTGGCAATTTCCCATCTGTGGCAACAAATAGGCAAAAAAAAAAAAAAAAAAAAAACACTATTAAAGGAAAATTTCTATGAAAGTTTGACAAAATGTCATTTTTCAATTTTCCCCATTATAAGTTAATGGAAACTCTTAACTTGCCATAGCAAACAAACCAAAGAGCCAAATTTCATAAACCAGAGCTCAGGTGGACACTGCCCAATGGAGCCCTGATTGGTGTCACTAAATGGGTCTTATAAAAAGGAACATAGACATATATGGTTTAGCGGCGGGGATATGTATGGTTCCTGAGAGGTAAGGCCTTTTATGCAATGGAGGGATTCGGGCATGGCAGATCCCAGAAAAGCCCAAGATTGTTGTCACTGAATATGTCTTATCATAAAGATCAAGCATATATATGGTTAAATGGTGGGGATCTGAACGGTTTCTGAGATATGAGGCCCTTTTATGAAGTGGAAGGGAGAGAAATGGCCCCTGCGGACCCCCTAAGACAGGGTTGACTGAATGTATCTAATACAATGACCAAGAATATATGTGATTAAAGGATGGGGATTTGAATGGTTTCTGAGATATATGGCCTATTATTAAGTGGAGTCTTATCATCAGGTCTAGGGGTGGGGATCTGAACGGTTTCTGAGATATATGGATTTTAATGAAGTAAAGGGGTGGGGCATGGCCCGTGGCATCCCGGGGGGACCCCCATGCTGGTGTCACTGTTTGCGTCCTATCATAAGGAACAAGAATATATACGGTTTAGGGGTGGGCTCTGAACAGTTTCTCAAATATATGGTCATTTGTGAAGTCGAGGGGTGGAGTGTGGCCCGAGCGCACACTAGGTTGGTGTCACTGAATGTGTCTCATCATAAGGAACAAGAATATATAAGGTTTAGGGGTGGGGATCTGTAGGGTTTCTGGAATATTTAGCCTTTTATGAAGTGGCGTGGGTTGAGCATGGCCCCCGCACATCCCGGGGGACCCCCAAGTTGGTGTCACTGAATGCGACTTATCATAAGGAACGTGAATATATATGGTTTAGGGGTGGGGATCTGTAAGGTTACTGGGATATTGGGCCATTTATGAAGTGGAGGGGGTGGGGCATGGTCCCGGCACATCCCGGAAGACCCCAAGGTTGGTGTCACTTAATGCATCTTAGCATAAGGAACAAGAGTATATATAGTTTAGGGGTGGGGATCTGAATGGTTTCTGAGATAAATGGCATTTTATGAAATAGAGGGGGCAGGGAATGTCCCCGGCACATCCAGGGGGACCCCCAGGTTGGTGTCACTTAATGCATCTTATCATAATAACCAAGAATATATGGTTTAGGGGTTGGGATCTGTAAGGTTTCTGAGATATAAGGCATTTTATGAAGTGGAGGGGGCGGGGCATGGCCCCGGCACAACCTAGGCGACCCCCAGGTTGACATAAAAGCATATGGCTGAGAGAAGTTTACTCAAGGAGTATGTCTATGTAAGTTTTGTCAAAATATCTGCAATGACTTGGCAGTAAATGCCATTTTTCAGTTTTCCCCATTACATGTATAAGTCAATGGAAACTCTAAGTTGCCATAGCAACAAAACTAAAAGGCCAAATTTCATAAAAAACACAAAACCTGTAAAGGCAAATATTGTGATTATTTTCATAAAGTCTCAGCCTCCTAGAGCATAAGGTTTCTTAGGAGATTATTTTTTAAGTATTTTTTTTTTTTGCTTTTTGGTTTCCATGGCAACCGATAAAATGAGCAGAAGGCCTAAAATCATACGGCAGATAGTAGACTGTCTAAGGAACATTTCTATGAAAGTTTTGTCAAAATATCTCCAGAGGCTTGGCAGTAAATGCCATTTTTCAATTTTCCCAATTATAAGTCTATGGAAACTACAAGTTGCCATAGCAACCAAACTAATGAGCCGATTTTCATAAAAAACACAAACTTACAATCACCCAGCCCAAGGATGCTACAGATAAAATTTGCGCCCAATCGGCCAAGTGGCTTCAGAGGAGATGTCGTTTGAAAGTGTTGTTGCCAGACGACGACATACGACGACGACGGACAACTGCCTATCCTATAAGCTCCCCCGGCGCCTTCGGCTCTGGTGAGCTTAAAACATAAAACCTGTAAAGGCAAATATTGTGAATATTTTGATAAAGTCTCAGCCTCATAGAGCATGTGTTTTCTGAGTAGATGATTTTTTAAGTATTTTTTTTTCATTTTGGTTACCATGGCAATCAGTAAAAACGAGCAATAAGCCTAAAATCATATGGCAGATGGAAGATTGCTTAAGGAAAATTTCTATGAAAGATGTGTCGAAAAATTTGCAAAGGTTTGGCAGTTAACGCCATTCTTCAATTTTCCCCATTACAAGTCTATGGATAATCTAAGTCGCCATAGCAACCAAACTAAAGAACCAAGTCTCATAAAAACCACAACACCTATAAAGGCAATATTGAGAATATTTTCATAAAGTCTCAGCCTCCTAGAGCATATGGTTTCTGAGGAGATGTTTTTTTTTAAGTGTTTTTTTTTTCTTCTATTTATTTCATTTTGGTAACCATGGCAACCGGTAAAATTGAGCAATAGGCCTAAAATCATATGGCAGATGGTAGATTGCTTAAGGAACATTTCTATGAAAGTTGTGTCCAAATATCTGCAAAGATTTGGCAGTTAATGCGATTTTTCAATTTTCCCAATTATAAGTCTATGGAAAATCTAAGTTGCCATAGCAACCAAACTAAAGAGCCGAATTTCATAAAAAAACACAAAACCTGTAAAGGGAAATAAGGTGAATATTTTCAAAAAGTCTCTGCCTCCTAGAGCATATGGTTTCTGAGGAGATACTTTTTTAAGTATTTATTTTCTACTTTTTGCATTTTGGTTTCCATGGCAACCAATAAAAATGATCATAGGCCTAAAAGCATATGGCAGATAGTAGATTGCCTAAGAAACATTTCTATGAAAGTTTTGTCAAAATATTTCCAGAGGCTTGGCAGTAATTGCCATTTTTCAATTTTCCCAATTATAAGCTTATGGCAACTATAAGTTACCATAGCAACCAAACTAATGAGCAAATTTCCATAAAAAACACAAACTTTCAATCCCTCAGCCCAAGGATGCAACAGATAAAATTTGGGCCCAATCGGCCAAGTGGCTTCAGAGGAGATGTCGTTTGAAAGTGTTGACGGACGCAGACTCAGACGACGACGGACAACTGCCTATCCTATAAGCTCCCCCGGAGCCTTCGGCTCTGGTGAGCTAAAAATTTCGGATTTCTTTCAAAAGTTAATCAGTTCATCTACTCATCATCCCAAACCATTCTGTAAAGTTTCAGGGCAAAAGCTCAAACATTTTTTTAGATATCTTGCTTACAAGAGTTCAAAGTATTTTGCAAAGGGGCATAACTCAAGACAGGGGCATAATCCTTCGGATTTTATTTCAAAAGTTAATCAGCTCATCTACTCATCATCCTGAACCAGCCTGTAAAGTTTCAGGGCAATAGCTCAAACAATTTTGAGATATCTTACTTACAAGCTTAAAACGCGCCAAATTTCAAAGGGGCATAACTCAAGAAAAAAATTGGACTTTTGTCAAAACCTGTTCATCTTCTCATCATCCCCAACCATTCTGTAAAGTTTCAAGGCAATAGCTCAAACAGTTTTATAGTTATCTTGCTTACACTGGGTCGATATCTCTGCTGATGGATGAATCGTTCGTCCCCGAGGGTATCATCAGCTCAGTATCAGTTCCTTAGTGCTGAGGTTGATACTACGGTGTTGACGTCAGTACTCAAGTACCGACTTAAATAGCTATATTATATCTTTAACTGTTGCAGTATAAAATTCTAATTGTTCTAAAGCTAAGACTTACTTGTCGGGTGAGACATGTAACTTAGCGGATTTGGTTGCCACTTTTTGTTATATTTTAAATGTTGCAAGTCTCGCTACTTTGGACATCTCCTTCCTGATGCCCGGGACTTTCGTGGGGCGTGGGCCATGCTTGCTGATGTTGGCTCGGAGGGGGACGAAGTCCGCGGGTGGGCGTCTCTTGCCTGATGCCTCCAGCTGACCTGTCTCATGAGCTACGTCGGTCGGTGTGTGCTCGGAGGGGGATGTGCTGTGTTTGCCGGGTCTTGCCAATCATCCGTTTCGGTTTCATAACTTTGGGGTTGAGACACACTGATGAAGATTAAATATCAGAAAGGCCTCTGTGTCACTAAATTTGGTAAAGTTACGCCTTAATTACAAGCTTAAAACGCAAAAAAAATTCAAAGGGCCATAACTCAAGAAAAAAAAATCGATTTTTTTTTTCAAAAGTTAATCAGTTCATCTACTCATCATCCCCAACCAATCTGTAAAGTTTAACGACAAAAGCTCAAATAGTTTATTAGTTATCTTGCTTACAAGCTTAAAACGCCAAAAAAAGAAAAATTCAAAGGGACATAACTCAAGAAAAAAAAATCAATTTTTTTATCAAAAGTTAATCAGTTCATCTACTCCTCATCCCAAACCAGTCTGTAAAGTTTCAGGGCAAAAGCTTGAACAGTTTTTGAGATATCTTGCTTACAAGATTTCAAAGTATTGTTTGCAAAAGGGGCAAAATCCTGACAAGAAAAAATAAATGGGTCGACTTGGCCGATAATCGAACTCATCCGAGGATTTATCCCCAGCCACCTTACATATAAGTTTCAGAAAGATTCGATCAAAACTGAAGGAGCTACGGTGATGACAAGGTCAAAAATAGGCATTTTCAGCAATCAAAGGGACGTTACTCTATGATAAATGGGCCGACTTGGCCGATATTCGAACTCATCCGAGGTATTATCCCAGCCACCTTATATATAAGTTTCCAAGATCCGATCAAAACTGAAGGGGCTACGGTGATGAAAAGGTCAAAAATCGGCATTTTCAGCAATCAAAGGGACGTAACTCTATGATAAATGGGCCGAGTTGGTCGGTTTTCGAACTCATCCGAATTTTAATCCCCAGCCACCTTATATATAAGTTTCAGAAAAATCCGATCAAAACTGAAGGGGCTACGGTGATGACAAGGTAAAAAATCGACATTTTCAGCAATCAAAGGGAAGTAACTCTATGATAAATGGGCCCACTTGGCCGGTTTTCAAACTCATCCGAGGATTTATCCCCCGCCATCTTACATATAAGTTTCAGAAAGATTCGATCAAAACTGAAAGGGCTACGGTGATGACAAGGTCAAAAATTGACATTTTCAGGAATCAAAGGGACGTAACTCTATGATAAATGGGCCGACTTCGGCGGTTTTCGAACTCATCCGAGGTTTTATCCCCAGCCACCCTACATATAAGTTTCAGAAAGATTTGATCAAAACTGAAGGGGCTACGGTGATGACAAGGTCAAAAATCGGCATTTCCAGCAATCTTAGTGACGTAACTCTACGACAATTGGCCGACTTGGCCGGTTTTCGAACTCATTCGAGTTTTTATCCCCGGCCACCTTACATATAAGTTTCAGAAAGATCCGATCAAAACTGAAGGAGCTACGATGATGACAAGCATTTTCCCATAGTAAGTCTATGGGACCTTGTGGTTGCCATAACAACCAAAGGTTTTGAGCGATTTCGAAAAAAGGTTTATGTCATCAATGCCCCACCAGAGGCATGCTACAGATGAGAAATGATTGAGATCAGCCTGCAGGCTGCCGAGATATAGCTGCTCAAATGTGTGGACGGACGACGGACGGACGGACGACGGAGGACCCACTATACTATAAGCTCCCCTGGAGCCTTCGGCCCATGTGAGCTAATAAAATCCCATGAACATAGCTGTTTGGGCTTGACGTCCTGTTAACGCAACAAAACCCATGTTGAAACATGAGTTTTGATCTTTGTATATCAAAAATGGACCTTGCTTTGTTTACGTTACACGTTACAGCGATGTAACGTTGTCCCAGTGAACATAGCATTTTTTAAGTGTTGCAGAACAGACGCTATCGTTTTTACAACCTTTTGAACTAGCCTCCATGCCCTTTTAGTTAAACGTTCGCATCTGAGGAGGTGATATGGAGTTGTGGGGCGTTTTCGTCACAATTTGCCGTAGAAAATGCAAGAATGACGACCACGTATGTTTATTTCATTGCAATAACATTTGTCTGGTCCCACGAAGATATTCAGACAGCTTTTTTGGAATCCTGCCAAAACTATGGATGTTCCCTTTAATCATAGGGGCATGAATCATGAAAAAATTGAAAAAAAAAAAAAAAAAAAATTTTTTTTTTTTTTTTTTTTTATTGGTCCTATAATAGAGACAAGGGGGGAAACTTCGACTCAATTTTTGGGGGGTTACCTCATTTTACCCAGTGTATCTTTTTCGCAAATGCAGTTTTTTACCTGCTTATTATGAATTATACAAGTTAAATAAGTCCACTTTGCAAAAATAATCCGCCTCTGTCTGCCACTTGCAGGAAACATGTTTTTCTCGCATGGATTAACTCAGCAAAGCAAAATTCGGCATAAACGTGTGACAAAATTTTTCAGGTTTTCATCAATCACAACCGAACTAGTGATACGGGGGAAACTTTTTTCACTTTCACCCGTTGTCTTTCATTTAACTTTAGGTCGCTTTGCCAATTTGAATCCAAAAAGATGTACTCGTAGCTCTAAATAAAGATTTTGCAACTTTTGCTTCACTTTCCGCAGTTTTCTGTCAATGATCGGTACAGAAACCCGGGCGCTTGCCATAATCGTGTTTAAAAAGCCGTACGTGCAGAACAGATATAATCCGGAACTTCGGAAACTACGTCCGGCAGTGGAGTTGTTACTGTTAAAATGTGTGTGATAGCCTTGATTTCTCCTTTGATTTATTTTTTCAATGTAACATATTCTGCTAGGACTACGTATACACATTACGCAGATAAGATAACTGGATGGTGTTTCTACGTATAATGGGCTGTGCTCTGGGCATTTTGTATTGTATCGCTTTGCGGTCAACTTCCAATCAGCCGCTGTAACTTTTTTGACACATGCGCAGAAAAGGAAATAAAATGTTTACTAAAAAGCAGAAAACGGCCTTTGATCTGATAAAAAAAAACAAGGCCCAACTACCTTGTTTATGTCCAGGCTGGGACGGGCACAACCCACGTTATCGAGGAGATTGTTAGAGAGCTCCGTATTGAAGGGAATTGTTTGTCAGTTTCTTGCACAACGGGTATCGTATAAAATCTATGTGTTTTTGGCAGAGTGCTAAAGAAATTGTGTACATGACGTTTGTTTGTTTGTTTGATTTGAGGTTTAACGTCCCAGTCAACACTGTAAAGGTCATTTTGGAGACGTTGCTTCCAATTTTGTGGGACTTTTACCCGACATTGAGATGAAATGACATCTCAAGCCCTGTCGCCCAATGAAACCAATAGGGTTTATTAGCATGGACGGTCCGCCTCGCACTGTGGTTCCTGGACAGGCTTAGATCCTCTAAGCGGTTTACCAGTACTAGTGGGGGACCAGATTCAGCTCTGCGTGGAAGCATCATGCAGCCCATATCTTTCTTCAAGCCCCTACGGGCGGGGGCCGCTGTGTACATGACGGCGTCACCTTATGTTTAAACGCTCGTTTCCGGTACACTGCGACGGTTAGCTAAGCAAAAAAAATAAAAATAAAAAATAAATAAATAAAAATGCAGCAGTGTTAAGCCAAACGGTTCAGAATTTTAGTTAAGAGATACGGATATATAGAAATAACTTGAAATTGTTTTACAAATTTGAATTCATAGTGGTCGGAATGACTGACGACTTTAAGCGTGTGTTCGAATATTGTTACCTAAATAACAATGGCTGTTTTGGTGCCAATAGGCCTGTAGGAATTTCCCTTCCTTTTTTTTCTTTGTGATAAGTGGAAACCAAGGAAAAAGCGTTTCAATATGTATTTTGTCTAATGGTTGCTGTTCTCTCTCTCCCTCTCCCTTCTCTTTCTCTTCTCTTTCTCCCTTCTCTTTCTCTTCTCTCTTTCTCTTCTCTCTCTCCCTCTCCCTCTCCCTCTCCCTCTCTCTCTCTCTCTCTCTCTCTCTCCCTCTCTCTCTCCCTCTCTCTCTCTCTCTCTCTCTCTCTCTCTCTCATATTTGGATTAAATTTGTGGAGGTCTTAAGATTAAGTAGAGGGGTATGGAAATATTGTGTACTTTCCATTCCAGAGGTAGAAAGAACGGTGTACAGACCTAAACTGCACTAACCTGGCCCAAGGATTATAAAACTGTTTTTCATGCTCAACTGATAGGGTATGAAATTTATCCGGCTCATAATTAAAAAAAAATGTAATGTGAAACACATAGAAAACAGTGTAGTTCATACTTCCGTGAACGCATCGAGTCACATGGTTTTCAGTGACATCAAGTGACGTTATTCTAAACCATGGTTCTCTACGGGCGTTGGTGAGGTCAACGCTGTTCCTCTCTTTGTAGTAAAATGGCGTGTAAATGTTTTTCAGTTTAAAAATGTTTGCCCTACAAGCATTATTTTTCGCCCAGTGATGAGGGGCAAAGAATGTAATTATAAAGCAATAAACTTAATTTTTCTGCTTTTCATGAAAGTATGAACGACAGCGAGTCGCTAACAAAGTTTACATGAACCCCTTTGGGGTCCACTTACTTTGCACACAACCCACTGCGTTCGTACTATCATGAACAGCAGAAAAATAATTTTCATTTCTTAAGTGTTGGTTTTCTTTGCCTCATACTGCGGCCTCACTCTAGGGTTTATTAGCTATCTCATTATGTCAGTCATTGCAAAACACCCACATTGAGCCGGAGGTAATTTTGTTTTCAAACCAGTCTTCTGTAGCATGTTTTGTTATCCATGCAATAAGGGGAGCAGCTTCTTAGTTTCCCATTAAATGTACATTTTTAACGGGCAGAATGACATGTCCTTATCAACTTTTAATGAAATGGACACATGTCAAGTGTCAAAGAAAGCAGGTCATGAAATGTACATGCAATGGTTTTTATTTCATGCGTAGCACTTTACATGTAAACGGATGCTTAAGACACAAACTTTAGCGGCTCACTGGAAAAATGATAACGATATTCTTCAGGAGGTATGAATATTAAAATACTGACATTTTGTTGTGTTATATTAGTGTGAATGTGCTTTATCGCTTGTTAATTTCTGTATATTTGTGCAGTTCAAAACGCATTCTTTAAAGTTTTCGGACCTGCCCATCGGGGCTTAAAGAAATATGTAGGCTGCGTGACGCTTCCAAGCAGGGCTGAAACCGACCGCACGCGAGTACGGCTAAACCGCTCAGAGAATCTATGCCTGTCCGGACAAAGCGGTGCGAGTCAGACCGTTCATGCTTATTAACCCTAATGGTTTCATTGGGCGACAGGGCCTGAGAGGTCATTTCATCTCAATATCGAGTAAAAGTCCCATAAAATGGATTCAACGTCTCCAAAATGACCTGTTGATGGGCACTTTAAACATCTAATCAAACAAATAAATTCCTTAAAGTGTTTGGGTGAGAAAAATAATTAATATTGCGGTCGTGGCTTCGGGCTCGTTTTCAGTGAATTAAAGTCTCATGCTCGACAAAACCCTACATGATACTTAACTAAACTGAAAACTTGCTTGAAAATTCATTGTTTCGGCCTCAATCCCATCATACATTCTATTATTCAGTTCTTATCTAAGCAGGAAACGTCCCCGCCAATCGGGGCATGAAGAAATGATGCTTCCACGCAGAGCTGAAACCGACCCGCACACGAGTACTGGTGATCCGCTTAGAGCATCTAAGCCTGCCCAGGCAAAGCGGTGCGAGTCGGCCCGTCCATGTTAATTAACCCTATTGGTTCATTGGGCGGCAGGGCTTGAGATGTCATTTCATCTTAAGGTCGGGTAAAAGTCCCACAAAACTGGAAGCAGGGTCTCCAAAATGACCTTTGCAGTGTTGACGGGGACGTTAAACCTCAAATCAAACAAAAAATCTTAGCAGGAAAATTTATGAACTGTTAGTATTTAAAAATAGCGAGCATTACAAATTTAGCGCTCGACTGAATTGAGCATGAAAAACGTTTTATAACCTTTTAATAGCCTGGTCGAGAAACACTATGATTGGAATGCCGCTTTACTCAACAGCACCAAAATTAAATGTCATATATATTGAAAAGGCCCCATTTCTCACTTTCCAATACACTCTAGGCTAATACAAGTACTTTTTCAACAGATCTAAGCACTTCACAATCAAACTTTTCATAAAAGTCATCTATGTTAAGGCATTCAAGAGTTCTGCAACGGAAGGCCTGGTGTTTTTTTTTTTTTTTTTTTTTTTTACCGGATACTACGGTCTTCGACCACATGTGATTAACAATCGGCTCGATATGAGTGAAATAAACTCGAAAGAACCGTAAAATGATCCCCCTCCCCTCCCCCTCCCCCCCCCCCCACCCCCCAAAAAAAAATCAAGGTTGATATGCTCTAGCTTATTCTGACCTTTTTTGTTTGCCGTGTTGTGGTGAATTGTGGTGCCTATTCAGAATAATACAAACTTGCTGAGCAGAAGAATTGAGCAGTGTTTTTTTTTTTTTTTACCAAAGTCCCTACATCAATGGAATTGGCCGAATTCATAAATAGAAGCGTCCACTTCAGACACTCGCGGATGAGAGAGCATGTGTGTGCTGCACGGTAGGGGTTTTGTCCCCTTAAATCCCTGTTGGAAAAGGACCCAATGGGCCCAACCTAAGTAGTGCTTATTGTCATTTACTGGCCATTAGCGACCCAGGATCAAAATTTCAAAACATAAACAGGAATTATTGCAATAGGGAACAAATTGATTCCATGCTACATCATTTTGTTGTTGTTGTTTTTTTTCTGTCTACACAAGCATGAGTGAAACTGTTTTGAAAATAACACAAAACGTCCACGATTTCAACAAAATACATTTCACTTTTTCTGAGTCCGGTAATGAGATAACTACGACGAATCCCTGCCTTCCTAAATTTAGCCACCCACCTAGCTCAGTGCCTCAGATGCTAAAGGTCCCAAGTTCGATCCCCAGCAGCGGTGACAAAATTTCGGCGTGTCAGAACACGTTCCATTGGCATCCTAAATTTTGAAGGTATGAATATCATAAAGTGCATCGTCCTTCGAATCTGGACGTTAACTGGAGACCCCCTGTGCAGGGAGAACCATCCCCTGTGCAGGTTAAAGAACCCTACCGTAATTACATAGTGACTGTGTACTCTTTCAGCCTTCAAAACTTGAGTATATGCAGTATACATCGTCTGTGTCCCTTCTTTGGGTTTAGTTGAAAATGGAAGAAAAATAGCGATAATGCTCATTTGTCACTACTTCGAACGGTATAAAAATTAAACAGCACCGGTCGTTCCGGTCGTTAGTTCATCGATAGAGTAGCCCGGAATGCTTCGCGACGATTGTTTTCTTGATATGTTACAGAAAGCGATGTAAAAGTAATAAAATCTAAATTTAGAGCTCCAAATACATCATTTTGGATTCAAATTGGTCAAGAGAGGTTCATTTTAATGAAAGACATCAGTTGAAAGCGAAAAAAGTTTCCTCCGTAACAGTAGCTCGCTTGTGATTGATGAAAACCTGAAAATTTTTGTCACACGTTTATGCCGAATTTTGCTTTGCTGAGTTAATCCATGCGAGAAAAACATGTTTCCTGCAAGTGACAGACAGAGGTGGATTATTGTTGCAAAGTGGACTTATTTAACTTGTATATTTCGTAATAAGCAGGTGAAAAACTGCATTTGCGAAAAAGATACACTGGGTAACATGAGGTAACCCCCCAAAAAATGGAGCCGAAGTTTCCCCCCTTGTCTCTAATATAGTCCAAAAAAAAAAATTTTTTTTTTTTTTTTTATTTTTATTTTTTTTTTCCTTCATTTTTTTCATGAATCAAGCCCCTATGCCTTTAATTGTCCAAATGGGGCTTAAATATATTGGAAGGTGGCTTGTGTGGCCTACTTTGGCGAAACTAGCTAATCTGGTCTACAAACTTTGACCACTCGATATTTTAATTCCTTTGGGGAATTTCATTTTTTCCAGAGCATAAACCTTTACAGAAGACATATACATGTACTACGCCTGAAATAAAAGGACTGTTTGTTCACCGATTGATTATTTTTTTCACTGTTGTTCTTGTTTCTTTTAATTATTCTAAATTTTCGGACAAAAATGTTTATATGTCTTAATCGTTACTAGCAAGTATTCAAGCTGAATAAATTTCGACCAAGTCAACACATTTTAGGTCAGGTTTGAGCTGGTCAGTTTACCAAGCCACACTTCTCCTATGTAAACGGTAAACCAGTACAGTGCACATTCTTTCATCAGAAACTTCCAGCCGGCCTTGGTAGCTCAGTCGGATGCGCGTCTGACTGGTGATCAGGAAGACCCGGTTTCAGTACCTGCCGGGGTTGGCAACATTCTTTCGTGGAGATTGATCATGAAATATTTCTATGGTCATTCTTTCCCTTCCGCTAATTCAAGAAGGGCAGTTGTCAGTCTATGTCGATGGAATGTGCACTGTACTGATTAACCGCTTTCGTATAAACCTGTCAGAAAAAGTGTATACTGAGCGGCTCAAAAATGACCTAAATAGTGTTGACTGGGCCTATATCTCCAATACAAACAACTAAACAAGAAACTTCAAACTGCCCTTCGTGAATCCGCAAAAAGAAGATAATCACCGTGGAAAAGAGTTCATGATCAATCTCCAAGAAACATGTTGCCGATCCCGGCTGGTATCGAACCCACGCCCTCCTGATCATTTGTCAGTCGCGCATCCGACTGAGTTACCGAGGCCGTTCATATGCCTAGATTAGGTCTCTAAAAACAAAATGACTTCCTCATTATTGATATAAATATCCCCATTCACCCAGGTATACCTAACAGCCTTTTTGTGGGGACTTTGCAAACACTGCAGACCAAGATCAGACGCCGCAAACATCAGTGTCGAAACCATTTGCTGAAAGTACATACAATTTTGCAAAATTTACTACTAATAATACAAACCTGGCTCCCCTACAATTGGATATGGATCACTCCAAACTTCTGGTTATATCAATTGTCGACACAAAGAACTGCCTACTTTTAACCCATTTTGTAATGAATGGAATCAACAACCTAGTATCAGTATGAAACGAGTCCATTTCAAAATTTATGGATGTTTGGTTGTGGCTTCTTTAAAATTTATCTGGAAAATGTTGAAGCTTTCGCAAACATGCAGTGTATGCCCTAATGAGACTCCGCGTTCTGCGGTATCTGATCTGGACCTGTGCTGTTTTGGGGATTTCCGGTACAAAATGGGCTGAAAATTGGGCTAATTGAACTGATCTATAAAAAAGACGCTGAATGGCGTATTAGTCTACATTGTTTTCATTCACGTTTTTTACACGGAAAATCCCTCAGTGAATCCCTGTCCCGGTAAACTTTATGGATAAATTTATGGAACATTCAAGTTATAATATATATTTTCATCGGCTGTTTTATTTTACGAGGAACTTTTGAAACCATTTCGAATATTGCCTTATATTTTTTCACGGTGTCTCTTGGTGGTTATAAGGTCGAATGCATTGGTGCCAAAATCACTCTTCAATACTCTGGGGCTATAGCCCCAAAAATTGAATGATGTTTCAAGCCAAAATGAAATGAAGCTCATCAAAGTTTGGATGGTTTTGTGTCCATAGGTGTATTATTTCATGGAGGTTCAATACTCTAGCAGTTTATAATTTTAAAGAAAACATTGCAGCGGGCCTCCGTGGCCTAGTGGATAAGAGCGCTGACTCTTAAAGATCTTATTTTGATAAACTGAAAACGTGTTGCTAGGCAGAAGCTAAATTTTCAACCATTAAGATATGCAGACTGGACAGTCGTCGGCTGTCGCGAGCGGACGACAAAGGCGACCCAAGTGGAAAGGGGAAGCGTCCCCGACTGCCCAAACTGCTCTGATGAGAAGTGGTCGGTGAATATAATAAACTAAAACAATCTGGCAATCAAGGTAGCTGCTTCCCATCAACGGGCCCGCGCTCTCCTACTGTGTCCAGCGCTCCCGTCCGTCATGACGTAAGCTGAACTTGTATAGATAGTCACCGAATGTAGGCTGGGAAAATAGCCTCGGACTGAGATCCAAACGGTTTCGTTCAACCCCCAAATTCCACTTTTTATGCAAACAGTGTAGACCCTGATCAGACGCCACGTTCTGTGGATCCTGATGTGAGACTCCAATGTTTGCCAAGCGCGACCCCAGCCCAGGCTCTATAGATAAACCTCTTCTCACAGCGACTATCGCTTATTACATGACGCGGCGACCTGACAATATTAAATATGCAGCGGGATAGAGTAGATTTTTGACAATCGCGTAGCTCCGCCCTCTTCTGTGGGTTTACCGGTATTGGTATGGATTGAGCTTGTCACTTATAACACAATTTATTGACGCATCTGCTCTTTTATGAACCGACGGGATATGTCCCACTGCTAAGCTGCCGGTTGCGCTGTTGTAAAATGGTTGTCAGTTACATGACTTTCAGAAGCTATATGACATCTGGAAATCAGATAAGCGATTCAGGGTCATCTTGGCCCTCTTGTTTTTTATTTTCACAACTGCAATATGACGTCCACTAAATCCATTCTCGGTCGCGTGCGTGCGTGCGTTTGAGCCTGTGTGCATGTGGGAGAGAGAGAGAGAGAGAGAGAGAGAGAGAGAGAGAGAGAGAGAGCGAGAGAGAGAGAGAGAGAGAGAGCACTGCAGGCACAAAACGTTGACTCAATGTTGAACTGACAAAAGCAGCATTGTTACCTATGTATATATTTGCCAGAAAATAAATAACTATCATTTATTCATTTATGCCTTTTTTCACAAAACATAACAAATCTAAATTGACGAGAAGCGAAAATCTGGACATGCGAATTCACACGATTGCAGAATGTACTGCGATTACAATTAAGACATAACATATTTACAATTTGGGCCACGTCATAAAAAGCTGTTTTGCTCGCTGCTTGTATGTTATACTAGTAGGAGCCTTTAAAGGCATTTATTCTGTAACAGTAGAACACACCGTGTGTTCATAATTGTTTTATTGCCCCCCTGTGATATACTGACTATAGCAGATCAAAGGCAGCCCTTAATAGGGTGATTAGTAGCTCTTGTTGTATCCCCTGACTGAGGCATTTAAGGAGAAAATCAATAATGTACACCAGTCAACAGACAGTAATTTATTGATTTTCCCCAAGGAGGCCCCTTACCTGTTGAAGACAGAGTACTTCTCTTCAGTCAGCGCAACCGGCAGCTTAGCAGTGGGACATATCCCGTCGGTTCATAAAAGAGCAGATGCGTCAATACATTGTGTTATAAGTAATGGCTATATAATATTATGTGGGCCCCGTCAAGCGATTTTGGTACTTATCGCCTATGCGAGCAGCGAAGGTTCAGGCGAGCCTGCGCATCCGCGCAGTCTCGCCAGAACCTTAGCTGCTCGCTCATACAAGCAGTGAATCAAGAGGAACCTTCAGACAGAAACCCATATCCCAGGCCCCTCTGAATGGCTGGGCATGCGCAGTTAAAATTTGTCATGACGGACTGCTCGAAGACACAAATTCGCTTGACGGGGCTCATGTAATGAAATGATAGTCTTCAATAATCAAGAATAAATGCCTTTAAAGTTTAGCCCTTATCTTGTTGAATAAATTGATTTAGCCACACCCATTTATGACATTCTACTTATTGAATTACTTGAAATAATGTATTTGTAAAATTGGTTGCTCAGCAGGATAAGTGTTAGGCATAGAAACTAGATGAATTGCAATGCCTGTAATTTCTATATCTACAAATTTAACACTTATCCCGCCGAACACGTTTGCTAACAGTGAAGTTCCAGATCAGATAGCTTCTTATCAGGATCTACCCCGTTTGACATTCAGTTTGTGATTTTGCAGGAATAAATTATGTAATCTGTCTGGTTCAAAATCGGAAATGGGTGTGGCTAAATTAATTATTCAGCAGGATAAGGGTTAAGACCCTTGTTTATATGTGTAGTTGAAAGATCCGTTTTTTTTTTCTCGTGACAGTTTCAAGTGCGGCTCCCATGAAATGATAATTGCCAGATTAATCATACTCATGTTAAGTTCCATGCAAATGAGTTGAGTACAATACAGAAAGGGCCACTGGTTTCACATGTGGCAGTCCATGCCAAAAACAATCAAAACACGGACAGTGCTGATTGGGAGATGGTTTGAAAACTTTGGATAGTGTTAGGCAAATTTTGCATCTGGTTAGTAGTCTTAAAAAAAAACAGGCTTAAAGAATTTAGTATTTTAAATAGGGCTAGAATATACTAGGGTCACTGTTGAGGCCTAATTTGACGAAACCAGCTAATCTAAGAAAATTTGTACACTTGATGGATTTCTTGACTTTGATCCAACGCAGAAATCTTAACAGACTAGAAATGCGTCCATAGGACAGGGATGCCCCCGCCTGAAAATATGTCTATGTTCGTATTCATCCATAGAAAGTTTAAGTTTCGGACCATTTTTTTTTTTTACCTTTGACCTCTAAGTATGACCTTGAGCGTCGAGGTACGGATCTGGGTTTGCACGTGACATATCGTCTCATGATGGTTAACATTTCTTCAAAGTAAGTTCAAAATCCAGCCAGAAATAAGTAAGTTATTGACTGCGTTTAAGTTTCGGACCTTTTTTTGGCCTTTGACGTCTAAGTATGACCTTGACCTTGGAGGTACGGACCTGGGTTTTGCACGTGACACGTCGTCTCATGATGGTTAACATTTCTACCGAGTAATTTTAAAATCCATCAAGAAGTTATTGACCGCGTTTAAGTTTCGGACGCACGGACGAACGGACGGACGGACATCGGCAACGCTATATGACCTTTCCACCATTCTTCGAATGGCGGGAGCATAAACATTAACTACAGCTGGTACTCAGGGACTGTTTGGTCACCAAGGTTGTTACTTGATACTCCCTTAAAACACCCAAGTAGAATAACCGCGGGATAGGAACAATTGCGTCCCATGACAAATCGTTCAAGTTTTGGGACAGTTTGGGGCGAAACGTCTCCAGCACGAAACGTCCTATTACCGCCGTAATCACCAGTTGTACCCTAACCCGCTATTATTAGATCGGCCTCTCCTTAAAATCCTACTCGATTCGATTGTGCATGCCCTAAAAAGCACCAGCCAGTTTTACGTCGTATTTGGGAAATAGCTCAAACGTAGGCCCCGCCAGAAGGCGGCATTTGATCTGCACCTGCACTGTTTTACCCTCACCTGCTATTTGAAGGTTGGCCCCTCCTTAAAATCCTACTCGTTCGATTGTGCATGCCCTAAAAAGCACGAGCTAGTTTTTATGACGTCAAAGAAATGCGATAAGTTATTTTCTATCACCAAAATAACGTCTTTATTGATAATGACATTCTTAACCAGAGCTAATATAATTAAACTATGCTATATTTTCTTTTAACCCATTCTGCTACCTTATATTTTCAAAATTTAGGGATGTCAGGTTGTGTTTTCTGCAAAACTTATTTTGAAAATAGTTAACTATTTACAAACAGCGTAGACCCAGATCAAACGCCGCAGAAGGCGGCCATTGATCTGGATGTGCACTGTTTGTCAATTACCCGTTTTGGGTTTCTTGTTCAAAATCGGTATTTTGCAGTATCACAAAATTCACTCTTCGAATCACCCTTCGCCCCCAAAACATAATACAATTGATACGTATTGATATATATAATGAACCACTGACGCTGGTCCTATATGCTTTGTGTCCCCTGTGATATACTGACTATATCACAGTTAGTCAGTATATATGAGCAGGTGGATATAAAACTGTTCGGCTTTCACACGACACACCATACTAAGAAAGACGATCCTTGTCGTTGGGAAAGATATTTGAGCATATGCTGACAAAAGGGCGCAACTTTGGCATATGGGACCAGCAAAGGCAGAAATCAGCCATGCAGCCAATTAGTGTCTGTGAATGTTTCAAGCTTCACATATGAGACTTTGGGACTTGCGAAGAATCTAATCGGTCTGTGCTGTGCGGTGTATAATTACGTTGATCTAAGAATTCGCTTGGTCGTGAATGCCAAATTGTACCCCAGTAGGCACTAAACGTTGAATCAAAGTTGAAACAACGCTAAAAACGTTTCAACGATAATACAGCGTTGAGTGAACTGTGTGGACATGCAGGGACCTTTTCATTTCATCTCAACCTCTTGGACAACTCAGCTCTAAGACTTTGGGTTAGGTTTTCCTGTTTTGTTGAAGAATGACATTGCCATTGTATGAGAGATCTAAATTCAACGGTATGAAAGAGTCAGGAAAATAGTTTGATAACACTGACGGTTTCTTTGTTGTTTTCTGGCCGAATAGATATTGGCTGTTTTGATTTACAACTGGGAAATGGTTCTGACTTGGTATCCCAACAGATGAATCTATAGAAATGTCCGCGCAGCCATAGAACCACTCCTGAGGACCACATCCGCGACAACATGTAGATCCATGGCAATGAACATTGCTTGCTGAAATGAACACAAATTTAGTTTTCGACACTGTTTTAAGCTTACTTTAATTTTATATAGTCACCCCTCCTTTAAAATTGTTGGTTTGTATATACTCCGTTCTAGTATGTAAACAAACACGGTTGACGTTAACTTGAAAAGTAGCAGGTCAACATGTGGATTTTTTCTCGTTAACTTGTTGGGCTAGGATGGCTCTATAAACAAATAAAGTATGAAAAGTTTTGTATGTGTAGTTTTTGTGGGAGCAGGTAAAAGGTTATTATTGTCGCCTATGGAAAACATTTAGTGGAAAGCTCCCTCTTAATACAATCGTATGTGGAACTTCCGGATCACGTGCGGCTCCGAAGTTGTAGCTCGAAAACAACAGATCAAGACAAACGGAATGCTTTTCGACCGCTATGATATTTTGTCTTTGAAATACGCAATGCTCTCGGGATTATCTTAAAACAATTTCTTCCAAGTTTACGAAAGGCAACCAAAGATATCGCATTTTTCTTTTAAGCAGATCACACTTAAGTGTTTTGCTGAGCGTTGCTGTTAACTGTGTTTTATAAACAACCCCAATCGCCGCCGACATGTCTCTGTATTAAATCAGAGAAAGATTGCTCAAAACAGGTCTGGTCCCGTTTATGTAGAGTGACTCTGTTTATGCAGCCTGGCTTTGAAGTTGTAGACATACTTTTGTTCAACAAGTATGTTAACAGCGCCGCGGATTATCGGTAAGCATCGTATTACAACTTGGCAACAAGGTTTGCGAGAAAAAACAAACAAACAAACAACATTTGAAACAACTTGTCCTTGGCGTGCTTATTCACAGCGTTTTGGAGGAGATTAAAAACCCCTTTTGGTTCGTTTTGTCGAAGTGGTAATCACTCTCTTCGACACATCCCTTCTGGTAAATAAGTCTTATCCTGCTGTCCAAAACAACCCTAGCTTTGCAAACCAGACCAGATGGCTTCTGAAGACTGTCAACAGAAATATTATAACATGTAATCTGACTGACTGATAGTCAGAAGTGGGTGTGGCTAATTTAATGTTCAGCAGAGTAAGTGTCAAATAAATGGTAAACAATGTACAAGCTGATGATGTGGCCCATTATGAGCCGTCTCACCTGGATCTACATGGTTTGCATAGGTATCTATGCTGATTTGGTCATACGACAGTTTTATATCTTCTATATATACATATTTTTAAATGTCAGGGTTCATTGCTTCCACTGGTAACATGTAAGTCAGTAACACCTGTTGCATGCGGGCAGACGGGACTCGACACCTCGAGAGGGCAACCCATCTAAGAGTTGCTAGATCTCTAAAACAAAGCAAACATGGGTAGCTTAACAAAGCTACCATGGGTACCAAGGAAACCTTAGCATTTGTTTTTAATCCACCTAGGGATTACTGGTCCCTAAACACAACCTAGCCAGTGACAGTGGGGACTAACATTTTCTTGATCGGATACTGACTCCCCCCATTGGGCGAAATGGCCTCGCGTTCCTTTGTGCACAGCTATGGTCGCCAAACGAAACAATGTGTTGGTGCTTGGTCACTCTGGTTGTGCAAATGAAACTCATGCCACTGAAAGGGTAGTCATGGTAGGAGAAGGCAACTCCAAACAAATCCTTCATATCTGGACTCGCATGTTCCAGCTATGTCTTCTTCGGCAACTGGGGCGGAAGATATCATTTCTCTGATTCAACGGCCCAAACGGCGATGCAGCAACATGTCGTATGACAAGACACTGAAGAAGTCATGGTCACCCACTGCATCCAGGCTAAGGTCCAGGTGACTCGACACTGTCTTGCCTCTGGACTGGTCACCCACTGCATCCAGGCTAAGGTCCAGGTGACTCGACACTGTATTGCCTCTGGACTGGTCACCCACTGCATCCAGGCTAAGCTCCAGGTGACTCGACAGTCTTGCCTCTGGACTGGTCACCCACTGCATCCAGGCTAAGCTCCAGGTGACTCGACACTGTCTTGCCTCTGGACTGGTCACCCACTGCATCCAGGCTAAGCTCCAGGTGACTCGACACTGTCTTGCCTCTGGACTGGTCACCCACTGCATCCAGGCTAAGCTCCAGGAGACTCGACACTGTCTTGCCTCTGGACTGGTCACCCACTGAATCCAGGCTAAGCTCCAGGTGACTCGACACTGTCTTGCCTCTGGACTGGTCACCCACTGCATCCAGGCTAAGCTCCAGGTGACTTGACACTGTATTGCCTCTGGACTGGTCACCCACTGCATCCAGGCTAAGCTCCAGGTGACTCGACACTGTCTTGCCTCTGGACTGGTCACCCAATGCATCCAGGCTAAGCTCCAGGTGACTCGACACTGTCTTGCCTCTGGACTGGCCACCCACTGCATCCAGGCTAAGCTCCAGGTGACTCGACACTGTCTTGCCTCTGGATCAGATAGATCAGGACGAGAGAGTGAGATTGATTCTGCGTGCCTCTCTCTCACTATAATCCAATTCAGAGCGCATGTGATCTTAATCATATGTATATACACACAGTCACTGCAGGCACAATTATGCATGGAACTCAAAAAGCCCTGTCATCGTGACATCTCTTTATTGTCAGTTGCTGTCTCAGACTGAATGAACACCTTGAACAGTCAGGGCTCTTACCAGAAAGCGAGAATGGGCTTAGAAAAGACAGAGGAACAATTGACATGGTCTTCACAACAAGGCAGCTTCAAGAGAAATGCCAGTAACAGAACATGGACCTACACATAACCTTTGTTGACCTTTCCAAAGCATTTGGCACAGTTAGTCGTGAGGGTCTAGGGAAAATCGTGACGAAGTTTGGATGTCCAACCAAGTTCAAAGCAATGGTGATGGTATGCATGGTGTTCTCTGCCATGCTCACAGATGCTTTCCAGGGTATTGATATTGGCATACCTATTAGTTATCGCTTTGCAATCTCAAAGGCTGTAAGCCAGACAGAAGTGCTAGATGAGATCCTCTTTGCTGATAGTGCTCCAACAGAAGAGAAGGTATAGATCAAATATCCGTCTTTTGTGATACCTATGACCTCTCAATCAGCATCAAAAAGACTAAGGTAGTCTATCAGCCAGCACCTGGTAAGCCTTACATCACAGTGAAAAGTCAAAGATTGCAAATGGTAGACAAGTTCACCTACCTTGGGAGCACACTATCAAGAGCCGCGCACATTGATAATGAAGTCAATGCCAGGATTGCCAAAGCTAGTGTAGCATTTGGTCGGCTACGTGGTAGTGTATGGGGAGTGGATTCCGATTTGAAATAAAATTGAAAGTCTAAAGAGCTGTGGTGCTGCCAACACTATTGTATGCATGTGAAACATGTACAGTTTAGCAACGACAGTTTAGCCAGTGAATACGAGGCAAAAAGAATCAGTGAAGGCATTGGGGGCATCCGAGGGCATTGATCTATATCCCTCGAGTATTTCAACGGTAAAATATCACAGCGGTCGAATAGCATTCCGCTTTTCTTGATAATGCCATAGAGCAAGAAATGAAAATACGAATCACCACCTACCTGTACCTTCTTTTAATCAAAGCGCCAAAAGGCACTGAAATGAAAGATTCTATGAGAAATTCGTGAATATTAAGGCCTTTCTAAAAAGATTTCAAATTTATCTTTTTTTTTTTTACCTTTACCACTTCAGCAGAGATGATATTTTTTTTCCTAGAAAACAGGACTTTACATCTCATGCAAATTGTCACCATAGAAGACATGAAATGTCAAATCCTGTTGTTGTTTTTTTTTGGAAAAAAAGAGAGAGAGAGAGAGAAAAAAAAGAAACTATTTCAAAATGTCGTCTGCTGAGATTTTTAACCAGCATGCAGAGCTTTCAAATTAGAGGGATGAAAGTGAAGAACAGGGGGGGGGGGAACAGGAAATGAAAGGAAGTGTAGAAACTGAAGAAATAACAACATTCCACCCTCTATCCTTACCTGCTGCAAGTTCAGCAGGCCAATATCAGCTGGACGCAAGATACACAACACCAGCCACCGCCAGAATATGGACAGGAATCATGTGTTGGGTTTGAGAAATAGTGTAGACCCTGATCAAATAACATATTTACCCATCAGTGCCAATCGTCCCATTTCTGAGACCTGATCAAAGGCCACAGAATGCGGCGTCTGATCGGTGTCTTCTCTGTTTGCTTAAGGTAAAATTCGTAATAAACGTGACAAGATATTTTGTAATTAGACCTCTCCAAAAGAGCGGAATACCATGTTCACTGTCAGTAAAGGGTTGTTAACCCTATTTTATTTGTGACTATTTGGAATTCAGATAAACGCTATTTAACCCTTTCAATCCTGTAGATCGGTGAAACCTTGTAGATCTAGATGAGAAGGCACGAAACGAGCAGTCTCGCCAGGATCTACCTGTACAAGGTTTGGCATCATGTCAATGAACTTTCCATAAGAACAAATACACACAAAAACTCCTGTTCCGAAACCGAGGAGTAAAAGTGTAAAAATTCTCGAATGTAGGTTATATAAGAAATGAATTTGCAAGGCATTTTGGAAACTTAAATCAATATGCGCTAGAAACAGTTCAAAATTATCTGATAAATATGATTTGAGCGAAATTGCGCTAAAAACTGAAAACAAGCCGGACCACGTTTTTGCGCGGAATCATATTTCAGTAGTTCTGAGTCAAAACAACATAATCCATAACAAAAATAAACCGCAACAGAAGAACCGCCCCGGAACGGCCAGCGAAGCGAATTCCACTGGAGGCTTAAATCGACTTTACGTGCCACAATCCTCGCCCTTACTTTCGTCGCGATTTAGACAAATAATTTGTTCAGACCGCATGAAGGCCTTCTAACTCATCAGTGCAACATCTCCGTGAATTTATAGGATCTCTTCGCGGACACGTATTCACAGATGCATTTCATTTGTACGTTGCAAATAAGAAACTACAGAGAAGGAAGACTACGCAGAAAATGAAAAAAAAAAAAAAAAAAAAAAACAAAAAACAACAATAACAACAAACAAACCAAAAAAAAAAGCTATGGGTATTTTTGGCTTGTTTGTCGACAATATTCAAGTGTAGACAGTAGTTGCTTCTGAAAACTTGAACTTGTTCTGACCCGATTATTGTCAGTTTGGTATAAATATGATACATTCACAATCAAGAATACGACTTTACATATAGCCGGCCCCGGTAGCTCAGTCGGATGCGCGTCTGACTTGTGATCAGGAGGACGCGGGTTCGATACCTGCCAGGATGGGCAACATTCTTTCTTGGAGATTGATCATGAAATCTTTTCTGCGGTTATTCCATCCCTTCCACTGATTCAAGAAGACAGTTGTCAGTTTCTGGCGAAAGAATGTGTACTATACTGGTTAAAGGCTTACGTAAAAGCCTGCCCAGGAACAGTGTGGGCAGGTAAACTGTCCGGCTAAAAAATGACATTAAATAGTGTTGACTGGGCCGTTTAACTCCAATACAAACTAACAAACTGAATGGTACATGTAAATATAACTTTTCAATATTAAAATACATGTACTTCTTTAACGATCTGCATGCAAGTAAACATTTTTCTTACTTTCCCAGAAAACAGGACTTGGCATACCTTGAATCTGCGGAATGGAGGGAATAACCGTAGAAAGGTTTCATAATCAATCTCCGAGAAAGAATGTTGCCGACCCCGGCAAGTTCGATTTCTGGGAAACTCAGAAAAATACCAACAGATTGTCTCCTGCCGAATTCGCCCAGAGATTGGTAAAGGTTAAGAAAATATGGAAAATGAAAATAACAGTAACGTAGCTAACCTGTTTTCCATTTCCACTGCAATACACACTGGTTACATGTGAGATCGCCTGGAAGCATTAGATTTATTGGATAAACCCCGGTACCGCTAGATGCTGAAAGCTGATATTGTGTTCCCCCTGTTGTCAGTTCAAGCAAATTGCTGTTAAGGCAATTTTCTGTTATTCTTTTCTCTGGATCATTGTTTGGACAAAGACGAAATTCAAACCATCCGCCATGATTGACTGTAATTTCAACCTGAACTGTTATTATCTGTCCTTGTTTGTACTGTCCAGAAATAATTCCAGTTGCATAACGACCACCGGCTTCGTTCTCGCGTGGACCGCTCCATGGGTCACCGCACAGCCCACATTTCCCACCATTGCTATAATACTGAAGCTGTAATGAAAAGAGAAGTCCTTTCAGTTGCCCGCATAATATCAAAGCCAATCATGTTCGGGGCAGACAGTTAAACTCCTTTCGAAACTCCACTTCTCCAAAACAAAACAGATGTTTGCATTTCAACAAAATTGGCTTTGGAATAAAGCACTGTTTGAATTTTACGAGGGTCTTTCAAACAGTTTTGTCACAAGTTTTATCGTATGTATTTCTTATAGCGCTTCATTACACTTAAATAGCTACCGATAACAGTTTATTTCGGACAAATTGCTTTTATGTCAAATTGAAATATATGCAGTCACTTGCCAATTTACAGTTACATTGTACAATGGACAGAAAGGCTGAAACTCGCAGCTGCATTGAATGCCGTGTTAGGCTTGACGTAGGTTTGATGAATTGTGTGGCACATATGAACCTTTTGCCATTTCAAAGCGCACAGATTATCGGTGGATCAAGCTGGCCTCGGTAGCACAGACTGGTGATGGTTGATACCTGCCTTGGTCGGCAACATTCTTTCGTTGATACTGATAATGAAATCTTTTCTACGGTCATTCTTTCCCTTCCGCTGATTCATGAAGGGCAGTTGTCAGTTTCTAGCGAATGAATGTGCTATGTAGCGCTTAATCGCGTATGTATAAACCTTCCCAGGAAAGTGTGGATAGGTAAACTGACCGGCTCAAAAATGACCTAAAATAGTATTGACTGGGCCGTTATACTCCAGTACAGTGGGTCAAAGCTTTTAAAGCTGGTAAATCATCGGTCAAGACTGGACCGTTAAACTCCCGTACAGTGGGTCAAAGCTTTTAATTCGGTAAATCATCGGTCAAAGAACTTCTACAGCTGGAAGCTGCGTTGATCCAAGAATGGCAATCCATCCCACATTACGTCCACTGGCGTTACGGATTCGGCTTTTAGAATATGTGACATGAGGCGGGCATACCTGGAACGGAAATGTGTAGCAAGTGCGTTTGTTCTGAAAATTTAAGGCAAAACTTGTATAACACTAGAAAATGAAATTTAATACCCCACCCATACGTTAACGTAAATTTATCGCACTCTTTGAACTATAAAAATCCTGTTTTCAAAATGGCGATCTGTTTATGTTTTTAAACTGACAGTTCTGACGTCATATATTACGAGCCAGGTCAAAATTGCCATTGCCATTTATCAATTACCGTAAATATCCGTATAACATTAGAAAATAAAAAGAAACTTTACTTTTTTCGGCGGATACCAAAATATTTCATCTCATGTGTTGAAAACATCCGAATTTTCACTCGTGCTTCGCACTCGTGAAAATTTGGATGTTGTCAACACACTCGATGAATATTTTTGGTATTGAAAACATCCGTATTTTCACTCGTGCTTCGCACTCGTGAAAATTTGGATGTTGTCAACACACTCGATGAAATATTTTTGATATCCACCTCAAAAAAGTAAATATTACATTTTCAGTAGTGATGTATTGAGATTTCTGAGTGAATCTGAGTGAATTATTTCATTTCAACGTTTTTCGTCTTAATTGCTAGGCGACGTTACTGATGTCGTTGGTAACAACAATAACAATAATTGATCTGATAAAATCATAAAAATTAGATTTCACGTTTTTTTACTAGGAAGCCTTAGAACACTTGTGAATTATTTCACCGTAATCGATCAAAAATAATAATAATAATAATAATAATGATAATAATAATAATAATAAATAAATAAAAAATAAACTCTGTTTATTAGCAGTGAAAATATCGTTCTTTGTAATTCTAAACAAGCAAAAAAAAAAAAAAAAAAAAAAAAAAAACTTTTCTTTTTTCTTTTTCATGATTTTGTATGTATTTAATATTTCATAAATCAAAGCACTGAGAGTACTGGTGGGACGATTGTCTCTGAGTGTAAGCTGGGCAGAGACTTAAACTGTTTCGTTTAATCCTTAAATTCCAGCATTTTAAGCAAACAGTGTATATATATGTCAACAGGGCTTCTCATTGCAAACGGCCGTTATTACATGATAGTGATGATGGGAAATTTACTTTTTGCTCACATCAAGGTCAAAGCACGGTTGACTATCTACTCTTAAATCATTCAGATTTTGAAACTCTATCTTATTTTGAAATTTTAGAGTTTAATGAGCATTCAGATCATGCACCATTGTCTTACAGTTTTTATCTAAAGTCAAAAGTTCCACATACAGATTTGTTGAAAACCGGCCAAGGTGAAACCGCAGATGCTGGTATAAGCCGCAAAATTGTATGAGACGAGGCTAAACGAGACGCCTTCAGATCTACCTTGTTGGATGATACACATATTTTTCACCAATAGGCCTACTCCGGTGATAGCTGATAAGCCAGGTGCGGTACATTATTTGCAAGCTTCAGAGCCCATACACTATATCTGGCATGGGTTGCATTTAGGTTAACTGCATTTATTACATATAAAAATCCATTCCTGGAGTGAAAATGTGAGTGAAGTTCAAGCCCATTACCTTCTTTGATTTGTCTTTGCATATGTACCATGGACTTGTGTAGATTTGGTGTGTAAAGTAGAAGTAAAACAAAGATCAGGAATCGATACAATTAACTTACTCCACCCATCAAAGACACCAAAGGGAAAGAGACACAAACATTAAGCGACCAGACCATAATGGAAACCTAAACAAAGAAGGCCATAAGGACAGTTACTTTCCCACAAAATGGCCATATGGCCATCCAAAAATAAAAAGACACAAGTGATACACACAGTAAGTAACAAACAACAACATAAATAAATCGCCACTGAAGAACCGCCACAGAAGAAAATGCTTTAAAAATGGTTACATAAAGATGGGTCTGGGGTAAATGTTACAGTGAGAATATGCTTCTGTATTGTCATATGTCACATATACAGGGAGTGACCTTCAATCCTTTCCCAAAGCCAAGTGTAGACTATGAAATTTGTAGGTTTAATTAAGGCGTAATTATACCTAATTTAGTGACACAGAGGCCTTTCTGATATTTAATCTTCATCAGTGTGTCTCAACCCCAAAGTTTTGAAACCGAAACGGATGATGGACAAGACCCGGCAAACACAGCACATCCCCCTCCGAGCACACACCGACTGACGTATCCTATGAGTCAGGTCAGCTGGAGGCATCAGGCCAGAACTTTTAAAAGATAAAACAATAGAATAGCCTAAGATTGTTTGGTCTGATAAATTAAAATGACAACATTTGTTATAGTTTTGTTCTTGAAATATCAACGTTTTTCATCGCTATTCAACCACTCTTTGATCCTATGTATATTAGTGCCTGGCAGAGTTTACCATACGTCGAACTAACATCGATTCGATGTTGAATTGACCTCGGTATGACGCTGAGGTAACGGTGTATGCCGGCTGGGTACGCTTCTTTATATCGAAAAGCCATTATACCTAGTTGTCAGTATTAACGCTTAAGATGCCGAGAAAAATTTCATCTGAAATGTCGTCTGCTTATGTTGTCTGCTGAATCTCATGCAAACTTTGCATACAGTGTGGACCCAGATCAGACTGCTCCCCTACTGCTGCTAGGGGAGCTGTCCGATCTGGGTCAACACTGTTTGCAAAAGTATCCGGAAGTCGACAAAGCAGACGACAATATTTGTGATTGGCAAATGGCATTTTATAGGTCACCCATTTATCATTTTCATTGCAATTTAGGAGTTTTATGCTTAACCCTATTAAGCCCAGCCCCGCAAACAATTTAACAAATATAGTTATGTAAAACTACCCTCTTTTACATGAGCATAGGGCAGAACAAATGGTTCCTTTATTATCTGCTTCCTCGGTTTTACTGAAGACCACCCATAATTTATAGTATTGAGTCTTTTTCATTGGTTCTTGGACGAACCCGGGCTCTCAGAGCTGTATAGAAGTCATTGAGAGTCACAGATTCAAGATGAATCACATAGCCATCCAGGAACATACCATAAGCTTACATCTTATGGTAGTTTCTTAGACTTGCAAAATCACATTCAGCAGATGCAAGGTAGTTTACCCACATGTGACAGAATAGAAATGCCACTGCACCCTGTACATGCGTTGGGATTAGGAAGATTTGTTCCATCCGATTGCAATAAATTGTAGTTCAAAATTTCAGCCCTTTCTTCAACCAAGCCATCAGGGCCTACTTCTATGTTCAGTTCCAAACAGGTCAACAGGTCTACTAAATCTACATTCTTTTGATCATCAAAAATTACAGCTCTGTCTGTTAAACATTGCTGTACATGCATATATCTTTTACAGACTTGCTTTGGAAATTTACACAATCTAGTTTTACTAATTGACCTTAACATTAACTATTAATTAAGCTCATTACTCTATAGAAAGACACCGGGTTTTACCTAGCAGACTGAATGATGTACCGCACTTAGCTGATTTTTGTAATTTGATACACCTGCTAGCAGCACTACCGCGAACCAATTGAAGATATAATTAACAACTTTACTCAGTTTTTACAAGATAAAGCTTTCGATCAGATTGGTTCCCCTTCGTTATTACCTCCCCTTTGGTACGCTCATAACGTACCATAAGAGAGACATTTACGACAAGGGAACCAATCTAGCTTTAGAAGTTTTTGGTAAACAAAGTCACAAATAAAGAGTGGTTTGACAGAAACTGTGTAAGTGCCAAATATGAATTTACACAAAAGAGAAATAGCTTTAATCGCGACAAAACTGCACACGAGAGCACGAACAAGGTACAACAAAGTTAAGAAACTTCAAGATTAGAGAGGGTATACGGATGAATGATATCGCAAGAAAAGATCCGCGGAAATTTTGGAAAAATATTAAGAAATCTTACAAAAATACCAATAAACAAACCGACAATTTGACTGCGGAACAACTGCACGACCATTTTAAAGCAATGTTTGGTGAGCAAACCGAACCGAATGAGGACGCCGAACCGAACCCAAACAACTGTTCACTTGACGATGAACTAGACACTGAATTTACTTGTACGGAACTTCGAAATGCTATATTTTCCCAGAAAAACAATAAATCGCCGGGATTAGACAATATACAAAGCCTCCTATGAATTTATTTCCCCGTTCTTAATCAAAACATTCAACAAAATGTTTAGCTCTGGAGAATATCCACGCTCGCGGGGCGACTGCATTATAAACTCAATATTCAAAAAGGGAGACGTCAATGACGCCCAAAACTATCGCGGTATCACACTTATCAATGTTTTAGCCAAAATCTACTCACAACGTCTATAAAATCGTCTTACAAAATGGTCAACTCAACACGAAAAAATTATGAACAACCAATTTGGTTTCCAAAAAGGAAAATCAATTACGGATTGCATGTTCATCCTTCATTCAGTACTATCAAAAATGCTCAACTCCGGGGGTAAATTATATTGCGTCTTTATCGACTACGAAAAGTGTTTTGACAAAATTGAACGTTCATATTTATGGCAAAAGCTTCAGAAAGAAAACGTAAGTTTGTAGAGGCTGCAAAATTGATATATGCAAGTGTAAAGTAGAAGTAAAACAAAGATCTGGACTCGATACAATTAACTTACCCCACCCATCAAAGACACCAAAGGGAAAGAAACACAACAAGGGAAGGCCATAAGGACAGTTGAAACCTCAACAAGGGAAGGCCATAAGGACAGTCACTTTCCCACAAAATGGCCAAATGGCCATCCAAAATAAAAAGACACAAGTGATACACACAGTACGTAACAAGCATTAACATAGATAAACCGCCACAGAAGAACCGCCTTGGAACGGTCAGTGGAAAGAATTCCACTGGGGGGCTTAAATCGATGTTACATGGCCATAATCCTCGCCCTTACCTCTGTCGCGGTATACACTAATTTTGTTTAGTCCGCATGAAGGCTTCCTAACTCATCAGTGTAACATCTCCGAGAACATACAAATCAAAGAACTACAGAGGTGAAACAAGGTTGTAAAACCTTGCGTTAGATATAAAAATTCATTTCTCTAATTTCTTCAACTCTTATATCGGAGTAAAGCAGGGGGACCCGATTTCCCCACTGCTATTCATGCTTCTTTTAAATGAGCTAGAAAAAATATCAACTCAAATATTGACGGTATATTTAATTTGAACGAAATAAAAATCTTCATGCTCTTGTTTGCAGACGATCAGGTGGTTTTCGCAAAAACTCCCCAAGCTTTGCAATCACTTTTCTCCGACATAGAAACTTACTGCACAACCTGCAGACTTAAAATAAATACAACCAAAACAAAAGCAATGATATTCGAAAAAGGACGACATACTCATCATGATTTTTTCATTTACAATACTGCGATCGAGCTTGTTGATCATTTCAAATACCTCGGAGTACTTAACGCTATTCAAAAATGGTAACTGGTACCGAACATAAAATATTGTAGCATAGCATGGATCTTTTGCTCTGTACAATCTCTTTACGATTTTCAATTCTGTCGAGCTACCAGTAACGCAAAAATGCAAGTTTTTTGATACTCTACTGGGATCCATATTAAATTTTGGGGCAGAAATCTGGGGTATGCACGACGCTATCGACGTTGAACAATTTCACACTAAGTTTTTAAGACGCATCCTAGGGGTTAAGAAATCAACTAATCTTACGACTCTTTTTGGCGAATTAGGGCGGGTTCCGCTGGCGGTATTTCGCAAAGTCATAATGATGAAATACTGGATAAAATACTGACGAAAAATGATTCATCTTTGGTAAAACAGATGTATCTACTCCTAAAATCAGATCATGATGCAGACTCGAATTTAAGTTACAACGGTAAAAATTGGGCTTTCAAAGTTAATATGTTTGGACCCAACAATCAGAAATAGACATTCCGTTTGACGTAATGAAACAAAAATATTCGATATGTATTTCCAGAAATGGTACTCAGATATCAATAATTCTAATCGCTTGATATCTAACTGCATATTTAAACATGAATTAAAACCCGAGAAATATCAAGAGGCTATCAGAGAAAAAAGTATAAGGTCGCATTGGCACGTTTTAGAACATCGTCTCATGATCTTCACATTGAAACCTGGCAATATGATGGCACTCCACGAAACCAAAGACTCTGTCTGTCATGTAACATGAATAGGATAGAGGATGAATTTCATTTTTTGTTTGTTTGTTTGTTGTTGTTGTTTTCATTTTCCTCGTAGTCTTCCTTCTCTGCAGTTTCTTATTTGCAACGTACAAATGGAATGTATCTGTGAATACGTGTCCGCGAAGAGATCCTCTAAATTTACGGAGATGTTGCACTGATGAGTTAGGAGGCCTTCATGCGGTCTGAACAAATTATTTGGATCGACTACTTACACGTACATATATCTAATAAATATCGTCCATTGTGATCGATTATACGATCTTGGTTTACTCGGGTAGGTATCTCACATGCATAAACAATAAGTCTTGGTCCAGATATTTATCGAATTCTAAAAAATCAGCTGCATTTGAAGTTCGGCCATTTAAATCGCCTGATATATAAACCTTGCCTAAATCATTATATCTTATTATGTCTTGATCTAACTGGTCATATAAATATATTTGAAGAGCTTAAAACTTTTGAGTCTGCTGGTGGTACATAAATATTGCATATAAAAACATCCTGGTCGAAGGGAAACAACTCAGATGAAATCTTTACCCACAAAATTCCAGACTGATCTTTTATTGACAATGTTAATATAATCTTTTAGACTGTTTTTTGTAATAAAATGCTATACCCCCGCTATAGCGGCCTTTAATTCTATTTCTTGATTTATTTCCTGGAAGTAATTCACAACAAAACCCTGAAATATCGAAGTTTTGGGTTTCTCTGTTCGACAACGATGTTTCACTCAAGAATATCAAAATAAATTGCGAAATGTAATCGATTAAATTTGTGTCTATTATTTTTCACATTCCAAGAAAGAACCCTTATTAATGTCTCTTCATGACCCCATTACCGTTGTATTGGCGTTTCCGGCATATGCAGGCCCCTTTGGTCGGGCCCCTCGGGGTCTAACTGTTGGTTTTCTTTTGCTCCAGCAATTCTGTTGTTGTATGCTGTCGAGTCCTCAACCTTGTTTCATCTCTGTAGTATTTTGATTTGTATGTTCTCGGAGATGTTACACTGATGAGTTAGGAAGCCGTCATGCGGACTAAACAAAATTAGTGTATACCGCGACAGAGGTAAGGGCGAGGGTTATGGTTATGTTATATCGATTTAAGCCCCCCAGTGGATTTCTTTCCACTGACCGTTCCAAGGCGGTTTTTCTGTTGCGGTTTATTTATTTATGTTGTTGTTTGTTACTTACTGTGTGTATCACTTGTGTCTTTTTATTTTGGATGGCCAGTTGGCCATTTTGTGGGAAAGTAACTGTCCTTATGGCCTCCCTTTGTTGAGGTTTCCATTATGGTCTGGTCGCTTCATGTTTGTGTTTCTTTCCCTTTGGTGTCTTTGATGGATGGAATATGTTAATTGTATCGATTCCTGATCTTTGTTTTACTTCTACTTTATGTTGTTGTTGTTGTTGTTGTTGATTTGAGGTTTAACGTCCCCGTCAACACTGTAAAGGTCATTTTGGAGACGTTGCTTCCAATTTTGTGGGATTTTTACCCGACATTGAGATGAAATGACATCTCAATCCCTGTCGCCCAATGAAACCATAGGATTTATTAGCATGGACGGTCCGCCTCGCACCGCGGTTCCTGGACAGGCTTAGATCCTCTAAGCGGTTTACCAGTACTAGTGTGCGGGCCGGATTCAGCTCTGCGTGGAAGCATCATGCAGCCCATATATTTCTTCAAGCCCCTATGGGCGGGGGCCTTCTACTTTATGTACAGTTGAGTTAGTCTTTCTTCTAGGCTTATCTACTGTTGAGTTATCGAGCGTACACTTTCCCTGACTGATCAATCCGTAGAATTTCTGGAGAGGATGTGTAGATAATCAAGGTATCGCTCTCCTGCAAGGGATTGACAAACTTGGGTTCTAACCTACAATGACCTTTCATCTTTATATTGTCCTTAGGGATAGAAACCGCCCGTGTAATCTTCTCTGCTCACATTGATATTGTCCCTGAACAGCGTCAGAGTTCTGTAAAAGTCCACAAACTGATCGGCGCTTGCAAACGACGGGTTGGGTATGACTGACGGTCGACATAACGGCCCATATGGTTGAGAGTTAAACGGATTTTTTTACGTAGCGTAGTCCCCCGTATAAGCGGCACTAGACACCAGTCCGACCACAAGCATGGTCGGAACCAATTGAAAGATATCATCCACGCTAAATCCGTATATGGATATAAGGCTAGTTGGTTCTGAATGAGCTTTTCCTGAGCAACTAATGCTCCTCCGCTTAAACGTTGTACGCATTGTTTGAATCGATCCTCGACGGTCTGAACCTTTTTGGTAGGTTTCAAATTGTCCGACATCAGTCTGAACGCGTCCAAACTCGGCCACAGTTTTATTCCTATACCTACGCCATTTAACACCAATCTTGACTGCTGGAACATGTCGGGGAATAAAGACCCTTCTAAGTCAACTATTTTTACACCATGTATCTACAACAGTTTGGCCCTGTATTTGCATCTGCTGAGTTTGGATTATCTTCCGTATCTTATTCTGAGTAAATTGATCGGTTTTCAAAATGGTATACGGATATTTCATGCCTATGTTTGACCAAGGCGTCTGTTGAATTGTCTGAATGTGGTGTGTATGGGTAGGATTATTAGTTCAGCGAAGACATCCTCGTTTAGCGGGGTCCATTGAGCATCTGCCAATCGTAATTTTACGTTTAAAACGCTATGTTTGAGGCCCATGTAAGCGTATGACTGTGGGGTATGTTAAAATCTATCGCCGTCGTTGAAGTAACTTGATCGGACGGTCGATACTCGATCCATTCCCTCGACTGAAACGCTGTTTCTGATTGTGGCATTGTGAGAACAGATAAACCTTCTTGATGGCAGTTAGCCATAATTTACTAGTTATCTTCCGGTTGTAAGCGTTCCGTTTTAATCGTTTTGGTAATGGGTGGTTTGTTTCATTCTTTCGCTTTTCACTCTTACTTTCACGTGGCCATTTCAATCGTTTGAGCCACGGGACTGACGAATTTCACTACGGAATTTTGCTGTTCCCGAATTTCTATTTCTTTCTGTCGTTGCTGTTCTTCCAGTTCTTTAATTTTACGGTTTCTATTACCACTACCGGCGACATAACGCCCCAGGTAATCAGGCTGAACGTACCCCTGGCTCAAGTCTTTGAAATGTTGGTACCATTCGTTTGAAATGCAACACAGTGCAGATCGTTGGAATCAAAGGTTATAGGTTGAAGATGTTCGCCCAGTAGGTACAGTCTGTTACGTTCACAGGTATATAGAGTCCTCCGTAAACTTGCCGGTTTAGAGCTTTTTATATCGGCTTTCGATCTCGATGTTGACTGAAACGGGTACAGTTCTGTTTCTTACGGAAGACTCTTCCACAATATCGCAACAAAGATCCAATCTTCTGACTTTGGGAGTAAAATTACACAACGAAATCTTTTTAAGAGCGCACAACCACGGGTCGTCTAGGGTATAGGTCTTGTGAAACTTGATCCAACAATCCGAAGAGTTACGCAAGTCTTAAGAGTATTTGCTAAGGAGTAAATCTTACGCAAATCTTAAGAGTATTTCCTGCTGTAAAAGTCTGCCATTACGTTTCTCCGATTTCGTCCAAGATGGTTTGAATCAGGTAATCTTGAGACTATTGAAGTGATAGACTGGCCGGCACATTTTCCTGACTTAAACAATGGGAAACACTAGCTTTACGAACTTATGAGAAGCTGACTGTAAGCATCGAGCACTACATGGAAAGTCAAAATTTTTGATTTTCTTTATTTTTGGTACATGAGTAGCATTTCGCAAATGATGAAGATTGGTGAAAATTTTATTGGAATATGTCAAGTAGTTTTCGAAATATTGATACAAATGCTGTTGCCATGGCAACAACGTATTCACATAGATAAAACAGTATTATTATATGATTTTCAACAACTAGCTATTGTTTCAACTTTCATAATATATACCAATTTACACATGATATCCATAAGGGTATATGTAATGAAGCGATTCATAATATATTGGGCTCGTGAACATGTTCACATATGTTACCATGGCAACGGAATTGAGGTGCTAGTCAAGCACATTGATTTTTTCTGGATTTTCTGTATTTTTGTCTGCATTTTATTCTAAGGGGCAACGACATTGGAAGAAACGGACAGTGGCACTTAAATAACATGTCCTAGTATTAACAAAAACTATAATGTCTAGGTGTAATCCTCTTTCAATGGAAGAAAGATAACTCGGCAACTTTGTTCGTGTTGCACAGAAGAATTTTTTTAAAAATAGTAACGGTGTATCTACTTATGTGAAATTCCAGAGCTGGTCTTTAATAAATTAACCATTGTATTGGCCATAAATTATTAAACTAACATCTTGTACAATGTACATAGCCATTAAAATCAATAAAAGACCTAAAATGTATGTTTTTATGCATTTTTCTGCATAAAAAGATCAAATGAAATTCTGTTACCAGTGTCATTATCATACTTTTGCTTCATCTATATAAAATCTAATCTATTTCTGATTACTAAATGTGTAATAATTTGGTTTGATTATAATGCCATCTGCTTCAAGTAAATGAATAATTTGAAATTATGAATAATTATAACAATTATGGAATCTCATTACCCCACCCACTTTATTGTGTACAAAATGGTGCTGCATTTCTGGACAGGAAAGCAACGCCCCTATATACTTAAGCCTAGTTAAACTAGGAAATAATGATCATGATTTGAATAGATAAATAGATAAAATGGTGTAGATTGTGTAGTAGCCCTTGTTGCTATGGCAACCGTAACATTCCGTTAAAACTGAATAAATATCTGTTTATGGTTTCACTGTAAGAGATTTTCACTAGCTTTAAAATCTATGAGGACAGATTGAAAGTTCATATCAATTTAGATTAAATAACATATTTATGATAACATTTTCCATGTTACGGTTGCTATGGCAACACAAAATTTCAATTTTTACAATGAATAGATACATGTATGCGATCCGTTATGGAGAGGTGGGCCTTACGTATGTTTGGAAGTGCTGACTTTAAAACAGAACAAGACGTAATGTAGGAATTAATTTGTAGAGTATGTTAGAATCTTAAATGAATTCCCATGGTCTTTTTGTACGAAAGCACGAGTTTAAAAAAAGAATATATATATATATGTTTTGCCTTCATTATTACACTATTTCTGCGTAATAGTTTCCACCTTGAAAATCAGTTCAGCAGTAAATGTTGTCAACAAGTTTTGGGAATACACGTGTGAATAACATGTATAAATTTGCATGGTCGTGTCAAAATGGAATTATCTCAGCTGATTGGAATTATTTTGAACTCATTGCCCTTTCAAATGTTTCATCAATAGTATTGCAGCCGTCGAAACTCTTATCAAGTTTACAATTAATTCTTTCTGTTGTCCAACATTATTAGGTCTCCCCATACATCATCATAGTGGAAATTATATTTTCTGGTCCTTTGTGATCATTGAGTTCATTTAGAATATTTTGGAAATAGAATTCAGCTTAAGTCGGTGCTATAGGGCGTGGCCGGTGTTGCATATTTCAGTACTGTTCCTGAACAGACTCAATAAACTCAATAAAACCGATTCTGCTATTTTGTTTATTTGTTGTATTCTTTGCTTCCAAAAGACCCAACCATTCAGAACTCTTTACAATGATATCTGCACTAGACGGGTTTAACATATACATTCGGTCCCTGTTTACGGCGATATATGTTTATTGATGCATATTAGATAGCGTTGCCTGCTTAAATAAGCTACTCTAAAGCTTCTATACCTGGACTGATATCCGCCATTGATGTTAGTGATTTGCCCATGATACCATGCCAAAAGCATGCTACTTTGTTTCTTATGCCAGATCGAACGCATGCGCGTGTGACAACTACAATTCTCAATACATCCAACTTATGGGAGTATAGAATTCAAAGTAACTGATTGCGCAAGGTGGTGCATATAGCCTACGTCAAATTATAGCCCATTGAAATAGGGTTTATAAGCATGGGCGGACAGACTCGCAGCGCTTTTCCTGGGCAGGCTTAGATCCTCTAAGCTGTTTACTAGTACCCGTGTGCGGTCGGTCTCAGCTCAGCGTGGAAGCATCATGTAGCCCATCTATTGTTAGAGTGTGCATGGATTACCTTAATTGTGGGACTAGTGAAGTAATGGACTGACAGGCACGTTCCTCTGACTTGAGCCCAATAGAACATGTGTGAAACATTCTTTACAGATGTATCTCATAGGGCGATTATCCACCAATGACTATTCAAGATCTCATAAACATCCTTAGACATGAGTGTGAAACACTAGCTTTACAAACTGTTCAAAGTTTAGTTCGTAGCATCCCTCGGCGATGCCAGGAGTGTTGTGCTGCTCGAGGTGGACATACGCATTATTGGCAGGAAAAAAGTGACTGATTTGCGCATGTCTATGACATTTGAAATAATCTGATATAAAGAGGGCGATTTCTAAAAAAAAATATGCAAATTCCTCCATAACAGGTTACAGCGTGATTTGTGAACTGGTTGCCCGTGTTTGCCATAAACATGTTGCAGAAAGAGTTATTTATCTGTCTGAATCGTTGTTTCATCATCATTATTCAACATCTTTATACTGAGGAAATATGTGTTTACTCCTTTGTTTTGAGCAGTGTATATTTGAAAGACCTGCCTGCCTCCCCTGCATGTGTCCTGTAATGTCAAATTGTATTTGGCAGGTGTGTTGTTCCCTTGGTATAAAACCTTCTGAATCAAGGGAACGTGTTTACTCCTTTGTTTTGAGCAGTGTATAGTTGAAAGACCTGAATGTCTCCCCTGCATGTGTCCTGTAATGTCAAATTGTATTTGGCAGGTGTGCTGTTCCCTTAGTATAAAACCCCTTCGGAATCAAGGGAACGTGTTTGCTCCTTTATTTTGAGCAGTGTATATTTGAAAGACCTGCCTGCCTCCCCTGCAGGTGTCCTGTAATGTCAAATTGTATCTAGTAGGTGTGCTGTTCCCTTAGTACAAAACCTTCTGAATCAAGTGAATGAGCTATTTTTCCTCTATTAAAACCGTGAGCAAGTGCAAATTAATTAGCCTATTAGCGTTGATCAGGAGAACGCGGGTTCGATATCTGCCGGGGTCGGCAACATTCCTTCGCGGAGATTGATAATGAAATCTTTTCTATGGTCATTCTCCCCCTTCCGCTGATTCAAAAAGGGTTGTTCTCAGTTTCTGGCGAAAGAATATGCACTCTACTAGTAAACAGCTTAGGTATTACACTGCCCAGGAAACGTGTGGGTAGGTTAACTGACCGGCTCAAAAATGACCTAAATAGTGTTGGCTGGACCGTTAAACTGCAATGCAAACATAAAAAAAAAACAAAAAAAAAACTAGAAATGCGTCCATGGGACACGGATGTCCCCGCCTGAAAATATGTCTATGTTCGTATTAATCCATAGAAGGTTATTGACGGTGTTTAAGTTTTGGACCCTTTTTTCACATTTGACCTCTAAGTATGACCTTGACCTTGGAGGTAAGGACCTTGGTGTTGGGCGAGGCAGATTGATAGCCAACATTTCTGCAAGTAATTTCAAAATCCATCCAGAAATAAGAAAGTTATTGACTGCGTTTGAGTTTCAGACCCTTTTTTACCTTTGACCTCTAAGTATGACCTTGACCTTGGAGGTACCGGCCTGGGTTTTGCACGTGACACATCGTCTCACAATGGTTAACATTTCTACAAAGTAATTTCAAAATCCATCCAGAAATAAGAAATTTATTGACCGCGTTTAAGTTTCGGACCCTTTTTTTGACACATCGTCTCATGATGTTTAACATTTCTACAAAGTAATTTCAAAATCCATACAGAAATAAGAAAGTTATTGCCTGCGTTTAAGTTTCGGACGGACGCACGGACGAACGAACGAACGAACGAACGGACGGACGGACGGACGAACGGACGGACGGACGGACGGACAGGGGCAATGCTATATGCCCTTCCATCATTCTTCGAATGGCGGGGGCATAAAAAACACTAACAATTATCAGAGAAATACTATTTTCGCACTTTGAACTGTTGGTAACCATCTATTGTAGTCGCAGATAAGATTGACTAGGTGGAGCTATCGTTTGGACCTGCCTTAGGAATAAGGTAAACCAAGTCACCCGATTGTGTGAATTTAACAATAACACAAGCATAGCTGTGGGGTATATGATCATTTTGACCGCTTGTAGAAAGCGTGCAAAAGGCACTCTACCAAATCTTCTGGTGGACTTAGCGAATTTGATATATATTGACAACACCTGAAAAGCTCCGCCTAGTCAATCTTATCTGCGACAACTATATGTGGTGTTCAAGGTTTGCAACTCTCGCAACAATTCTACACTATATATATATTTTTAACCGGCCTAGGTACACATGTAGCTCAGTCGGATGCGTCTGACTGGTGATCAAAAGGGCGCGAGTTCGATACCTGCCGGGTTCGGCAGCATTCTTTTGTGGAGATTGATTATGGAGCGCTTTGGTGCAGTGGTAGCGCATCGGATTTGTGATCTAGAGGTTACGGGTTCGAGCCTCACACTGACCAAAGTGATGTGTCCTTGAGCAAGGCACTTCATCCGCATTTGTTTAAAAATAAAAATAAAAAAGGACTGGCTACCACCCAGGAAATCCTGCTCGTAATGCTCAGATGTCAGCGAGTAGCAGTAATAGGAGAAAAAATAAAGAAATAGAATGAAATCTTTTCTACGGTCATTCTCTTCCTTTCGCTGATTCAAGAAGGGCATTGTCAGTTTCTCGCAAAAGAATGTGCACAGTAGTGGTAGTGGAGCGTGATAGGTCAGTAGTTAGTGCACTTGCCTCTGATCCTAGAGGTTCTGATGCTAGAGTTCCCGGGTTCGATCATCGGCGATAAAATTTCGGTGTCCGAACAGGCTCCATTGGCATCATTTGCAGGGATGAATGTCATAAAGTGCACCGTCCTTCGGATCGGGATGTTCACTGGAGGCCTTCTGTGCGGGGAGAACCATCCCCTGTGCAGGTTAAAGAACCCTACCGTAATTACAAGATTACTGTGTAGGCTTTAATCCTGCAAAACCTGGAGTGTATCTAATGTACACCTGCTACTAATGGTCAGACATGACCGATCGTAGTAGCAAGAAAGAAAGAATGCAAAGATATAATCCTGCCCGGGAAAAGTGTGGAAAGGTAAACTAGCCGGCTCAAAAATGGCCTAAATTAGTGTTGACTGGGCCGTTTGACTCCAAAACAAACATAAATGTTTAAAAAATATGAGCCTAAAAATTTCGGTCTGCCACAGTCTTGATCCACAGTTCCCTTGTTTAAGGGAAAAAGTGCCATACCAACTGAGCTATTGAGCGCTGTTATAATATGGGCGTTTTATAAGCTGATACATACAACAACACAGCCAATTACCGGTAACTGTCTATTTTTGTTATAAATCCTATGCAAACTTTCTAATTCACAAGATAAAAGGCTCTTGTTTATAGTATTATTAGCAACAGGTGCACACGCAATAAATTAGCTACGTCAAGTATGACGTCGCGATTTTTTCACGTGTTCTCGAAATGACGTAATGCCAAAATCTGATGACGCGTCACATATGTTGAAAATAAAATAACCAGAATGTAGTAATAGCAAAGACGGTCTTTAAATTTTGCGCAAAAAATGTCATGCGGTTGACACTTCCTTGTTTACCGACCACCTCACGCATAAGAATATTCAACAAGGGACTTAATCGGCGTTACCGGACAAATCCCGGACATTAGTGTTCGCCGTTATAGTTCTCTCCCTTGGCACGAAACGCCGTATTGAGACTATTTCAAAAGCCAATAACGGCACGGTATCAAAAGGATTACACCTAAACTCTGCATATTTTGTATCTTTCAGCTATGCTGTAACTTCTGGTGTTTTACATTTTCCGTGAAGCCGTTGCCCTTGAGAAGCATAACGGAAAATAAATGACCACCAAATCACTGAAACCGAGTGTCATTTCATGCAAATAATCTCATGTACATGTCAGAAATCGATTAATAAATTTGAAACGATCGAATTAAAAAAATTCTTAATTCAATTTTGAAATTATAAAAAACACGTACCAGTATAAATGATATTTATTATAATTTCATAAAATACATCCAAGAGGTATGAATTTTTAGCGAATGGAAACAAAATAGCCGTTTCCATGGAAACGGCGAAGAATCGGTACGAAAAAAAAAATATCAACGTAACACATGGCACAAAGGTAACATTTCCACAAAGTTTCACTGGAATCTGTGATTTTCGCACTTTCCAAGTTTTCATGGACCAATGCTCGATGCTTACAGTCAGCTTCTCTTAAAATATTTGGTTCGTAGCATGCCTCGGCGAGTATTGTGCTGCTCGAGGTGGTCATACACATTACTGACAGGAAAAGGTGACTGGTTTGCTCATGTCTATGACCTTTGAAATAATCTAACGTAAAGATGGCGATTCCTCAAACATTTATGCAAATTCTTCCTTAACAGGTTACAGACCGTGATTTGTGAATTGGTTCCCAATGTTTGCCATTAACATGTTGCAGATAAAGTTATTCAGTTTTCACCATCATAACTTAACATCTTTATGCTAGGTGCTCCCAGCAGTGTATATATTTTTCTGAATTTATATACTAAGTCAACATAAAATTCGGATTCCGATAGACCTTGTAAGTCCAAACTTGAATTTTGAAACTAAATCGAAATGACGTCTATAATATTTTGAAAAGGCTTTGCGTAGTTTATGATATCGATAACCCTGATTAAAAAGTTTATCAATTAACAATTTATTACGAGTGTTGAAGTCAGTTACATGACTAGGCACTCTTGAAAATCGAATTAATTTCGAAATATAAACGCCATAGGATGTCTGAATGGGAAGGATATCTATCTTCTATAATGCGATTCATCCCGGAAGCTATGTAGGACCCGAGGCGCTGTTTAAAATTGTGGTTGCTGAAGGAAAGTTCAAAATGAGAAGACACAGAATAAGACAAGAATTCCGCCGAAGGCTATGTCGCGCCTTTGGGGGCGCAAAAGCACCGAACCATGACATCTAGACCAAGATCAAACAGAGATGCTTGCATAAAAGTTGTCATTCTTAAATGCAAGCTTGTACTAAGTATCATTAATGAATTGAAAAATGAACTTAACCTTTAGGGTGAACGCTAGGGTGGTTGCAATATTTTACAAAGTCAGTGAACGATAAAAGGTAGGTCAAGGTCAAATATGGATGCTTGCATTTAAGTTTCCATCCCCAGATACAAGTTTGTACCAAGTATTATTAATGAAGCTCTTATAGTTCTTGAGAAATTAACTTAACCATTTGGGTGAACGGTAGGGTGGTCGCAATATTTTACAAAGTCAGTGAACTATAAAATGTGTGTCAAGTCAAATATGGATGCTTGCATTTAACTTGACAACCCCGGATACGAGTGTGTACCAAGTATTATTAATGATGGTCTTATAGTTCTTGAGAAATTAACTTGACCATTTGAGTGAAAGCTAAGGTGGTCTCAATATTTTTCAAAGTCAGTGAACCATGAAATGTAGGTCAAGGTCAAATATGGATGCTTGCATTTAAGTTGCCATCCCGAGATACAAGTTTGTACCAAGTATCATCAATGAAGCTCTTATAGTTCTTGAGAAATTAACTTGACCATTAGGGTGAATGCTAGGGTGGTCGCAATATTTTACAAAGTCAGTGAACCATGAAATTTAGGTCAAGGTCAAATATGGATGCTTGCATTTAAGTAACCATCCACAGATTCAAGTTTGTACCGAATATCATTACTGAAGCTCTTATAGTTATTGATAAATAAACTTTACCATTAGGTTGAACTCTAGTGGGGTCACAATATTTTACAAAGTCAGTGAACCATGAAATTTAGGTCAGGGTCAAATATGGATGCTTGCATTTAAGTTGCCATCCACATATTCAAGTTTGTACCAAATATAATTAATGATGCTCTTATAGTTCTCGAGAAATAAACTTGACCATTAGGGTGAACGCTAGGGTGGTCGCAATATTTTACAAAGTCAGTGAACCATAAAATGTAGGTCAAGGTCAAATATGGATGCTTGCATTTAAGTTGCCATCCCCAGATACAAGTTTGTACCAAGTATCATTAATGAAGCTCTTATAATTCTTGAGAAATAGACTTGAACATTAGGGTGAACGCCAGGGTGGTCGTAAATGTTGACGCCTTGACAAACGGACGGACGAACGAACGGGCAAACGGACGGAAAACCGGACGCCTATATCGCGCCATGGCTTCAAAAATATGAAGCCCACTACGAAATTCCGGATATCTGGAATGATTTTCGATTGACAGCATGTGGGATATGGATCTGATGGATATGTTGGCTTTGTCTAAACAGAACAAGAGCTTTAAATACTTACTCGTAGCCATAGACGTGTTTTCTAGATACACGTGGTATCAACTCGTTTTCAACAAAACGGGGGGGGGGGGGGGGGGGGGGATTTATTAAAAGGTGTTCTGGCGGTTAGAAAAGTAGGTCGAGCCCCAAAGACCGCGTGGACTAATGCGGGTAAAGAATCTTACGAGTGTCAACGTTCATCATATCGTACTCAGAATGAAACGAAAGCCCATAATACCGAGCGCATATACGTTCTGCAAGAAATAGTGTACAGTTAAAATCATACCATCTACGAAAGCCAACATAGGAGAAAGTAGACTGAGACGACCCAAAAAGAGGCCCCAACAGAAAAGGAAATACGAGTTTAATATAGGACAAACTGTTCGAATCTTCCACGCGAGGACTTCATTCGATACATCGCAAAACGATACAGAAGAGAGGGTATTCCTATATACGCTCTAGTCGACTCGGACAAAGAACCTGTCGAAGGACATTTTACGAACAGGAAAGACAGGGTGTAAAGGAGTACCGTATTGAAAGGATTTTGAAAAAAAAAAAAAAAAAAACGCACGAGAAATAAGAAAAAAGTAGTCCTGTTACGATGTTACATTGGCCAAAAAATACGATCCTTGGATACAGGAAACTGATGTCAACAACTACTCTAAAATCCATTCGGTAGAAAAGCGTCACCCCACCACACTGTAGATAAGCCTGAAAATAGAAGAAGAACGGCACCATGTCCTAGAACTTGACGCAACCTTCCCGTGGTCTAGGACATTTCCATTTCGCACCTCCTCACAAAGGTAATCGAGGGTCAGCCAAGGTCAAAGTGGCGGCCATCTTGTCTACCATCTTGTGATGTCATTGACCCTAAAGTTACCCGACGAGTCTTGCTATGTGATACCGGACTGTGATCTCGAGAGTCGGATTTTTTATCACACCATGTAAGATTATTTTCTTGCATACCTTTCATTTTTGACTTTTAACAATGCAGTCAACCGTCGTCCGCAATAGTATTGACAATGGTGTGATGTTTAGTGACGTCACGTAACGTAACCTTAACGACGGCGCACATGAGGAAGTATTCATCTAGTGGATGTCAAACACGTGAAAATATTCGATTTTTACCCTGTCCCTGAGTAAGAACAACCGGGAAAGTACAGAATTTCTATCACTGGCTAAAACCACGGATTTCTTTATCTCGTGTGCAAGAAGAATGCTTCGTATGTCAACGTCATGCAGGTGCGAGTTTTTTTCTTGCAGGCTTTGCCATTTAAAATGACTGTGATTTTCAGATGAATATTCAGGGGCCATTTAAACACGGATGGAATAGTCAGGGTAGGCCATTTAAAATAGCTCAAATATTAAGAATAACTTTGGAGAGAAAATTAAAAATACCCCAAAACCTCCGCAAGACAACTGGTTGTCGTTGGTATTTCTAGGTGTGTTGTATCCATATCTCCACATTGTCGACCGACCAGGTGGGCTTATGAGACGCCCATGACCATTTATCTCTTTGGTTAAGGAAAGCAGAAATGTTGCCACAACAACTTTCATGACTGTAAATAAATAAATAAATAAATGAATGAAAGAATGAATGAATTAATTATAATAATAATAAACAATAAAAGGACAAACTTGGATATCCAAGGCTTCAGAAGCATAGATGGTTATAGTAATGCATGGGAATCACTTTAAACTCGATACCTGATATGAAGTTAAAAGTCACGAAGATTATTCAGATTAAAGATATCTTCTTTTAATGGCAATTGTGTGTACTTATGTTACAGAAAAACTATAGAAAAACAATTCAAATACGTTCATATTTGTTACAGTATAGTTCCTATATTAAGACGACCTCTCCCATAGGTGGGTTATTTCTATAGAGTATAGCAAACACAAAGAAAGAAATCTCTGGTACCTTTAAATATGCTTTGAAAAGAATAATTATATTCTCTACTTTAGCTGGTCTTATTTCACTGTATGCTTCAACACTTAGTGTTTTTGTATCCAGTAGATATCGCAAATGATAAACAGTTTGCACTTTGGATTCTTTTATAATATTTTGTCACGTGCTGTACCTCTGTAATTCAGTTGGCTAATGCCCTCATCAACGAAACTATCAATGCCCGCAGACGCATCACGAAACAAAGTCAACTCAACTCTACAAGGCCAGAAAAGAATCTATTTTTTTAATGTTCAAAAGAGAATTTATTCTGAGAAATCAGAATTAAATTATTGGTTTAGACTCATATTCTAGACAGGTTTTTTGGTTGTTTGGCCCCATTTTGATTTATATCAGTCTTTGAATCGACTGCCTATTTGAAATTCGCAAAATTGCAGTATGTTTCCTCTGGCTTTCTTTGCCGGGTCGTTGCAGGGTCGCTGGTGGGGCTTTATTAGCCGAAACTACGTAGTATGACCCATCTTCTTTCTTATGAGTGTTTTCATTGCTCTTAAAGGAACTCATTTTTGATTTTTATTTAATAAGGACTACTTTTTTCACAAAAGTCACTCGAAATAACGCGTGACTTTTACAAAAACAATGCTTATGTTTCTTTCATATTTTTTTCAGAGAAAATACCCAGAAGATGATTCGCATGAAATTTTAAACTCTATTCTTTTTTTTTTTAAATATAAGAAGAAAAAATGAAACTCTGAAAATGCCTTCTTCTAGTTGTGAGCTATATGTATGCAAACAAGCAAGTCAGGCCAGCCGGTGTGCATATACTGTTCGGCCCATGGAAGAAATCCATTGATTAAAAATGTACTGTCAAACACCAATGGCTCCTTTCGGACCATGAATATTTGTTCGAGACAGTTGGGGGCGGGGAGGGAATGGAGGGGTGTGGGGTTTGAGCCACTGGGGGTTAATCATAGTGTCTGGTCGGGGTGGGGTGAGGATGATAGTGATGTCTTTTTAATTTTCTTTAAAATATAGGTATGTCGTATGTATTCATTAGGATCCCCTCTTTCGATTATAAAGAAGCCTCCGTGGTCGAGTGGTTACGCTACTACTGCCTTGTAAACCAGGGGTCGCAGGTGCGATCCCGGGCTTCTCCAGACTTTCGTATGAGTCTTTAAACCGAGGTCCCGTCTCCGTATGACCTTAGCTGTTGGTGGGACGTAAAACTGAAACACTCACTCACTTTCGATTATAATGCGTACATACAACATACATTTTCAAGCATAAAATAAGAAATCCCAAATACATGTCTGTCTATGCCTGCAGTTGTGAGAAATTTTGCTCAGGGACTCAAAACAGTGGTAAGCGAGCCATCAGTGTTCGAGCCATCGACCATTCTCTTGTAAAAACAGCGGATGTCACGACTGGCTTTACGCCTTTGTTGTAAGTATATCTGTGATCTAGATAATGTTGACGGGGACGTAAAACCTCAACACAAACAAACACGATTAAATGGCGCTTTGTGTGGCGTCTGCTGGTTATTACAGGAATTATGCGGATCTGCATTCGCTGGTTGTTATGCGAATGGTGTTACTGACTTGCAGTGTCGGTACAACATAGCGATTTATTTAATCTTCGTTAATCTGGTAAACGTTGGTTATTAAAAACATGCCACAGTTGTAAATCACTGGCTTAAACGGAAATGTTATCATTTTAACTGACAATATCATGCTGGACACTGCTAACTGTAACTAATGGTACGCGGCTTTTTCGCATACTTCTTCGTACATTTCATACCACGATCTTTTAGCCGTGCCAACACGACAAATTGTTTTGTGAGGACAATCTATTTACCAAGTTTTGGTCGATTTAGACATGTTTGACATGTTCGGATCGATATGTTTATTGCTGTGTACTATAACCCAAAGTGAAGTATTCGGGCACCTCAACTAAGGCTGACACGATTAACCGTATAATCGATTAATCGATCGATTAATTCAACAAAAATGATTATCATTATTTAATTTGCTTTTAATCGATTACTTGATAGGTACAATTTACTCTCCAAAGTTATGCCTAAAATAGCTGGATGAGTGGCAAACAGTGTAGACCCAGATCAGACGCCGCATTCTGCGGTGTCTCATCTGGGTCTACACTGTTTGCTCAGGCCTGTCTGTTCAAATATACATATGGTAAAGTGCAACATATGGTAAGAGTCATGCTCAGAGAAAAGTCAGACAGGTTAAATTATGACACAAACCTTAGCGATTACTAATCGATAATCGATCGCAACGACAGGACTGATTATCGATTATCTTTTCAGCTCCGATTAGCCAGCCCTAACATCAACTCCTTACCGTATTTGTTCTCAAATTTGATCGAGTATAATTTATTACCATATGTCGTGTTTAAGCGGCAAACAGTGTGGAACTTGATGAAATGCCGCTGCCTATGCGGCGTCTCATATGGGATTGGAATGTTTGCTCAGGACTGTCTATCCAAGTACGGTGTCTATCCTAGGTAAGGCAACCACATATACGGTCTTGATTGTGCTGCATGGTGCTTTCGCGCAAAGCTGAGACAGAAAACACTTTTGCGTACTAGCAAACCGCTTAGGTCTAAGCATGTACAGGAAAAGTGTATGAGTCGACCCGACCCGTCCCTTCGTTTGGGCGGTAGGGTTTGAGAAGTCATTTCATCTCAATGTCGGGTAAAAGTCTCACAAAATCAAGAGCAGCGACTCAAAAATGACCAACAAACGAACTTCATGCGACCGCTAAGGTTGTACCGTATTGATACTAAATATTGGGACAGATAGGCAAACAGTGCAGACCCATATCAGACTGCTCCGGAAGGAGCTATCTGCTCACGAAGGAGCAGTCTGATCAGGGACTACAGTGTTTGCCATTCCGTTTGCACCTTCTGGACTACTTGGGAGAGCGTTAAACAAACTTGTCAAAATCTAAATAGAATTACAGCAAGTCACTTAAGAGTTCTAGCTCACCAGAGGCGAAGGCTGAAAGATGGACAGTTTATAGGATGGGCAGTTATCCGTCGTGGTCCGTCCGTAGTATTAATATGTTAGAAGTATTTAATAATACGACATATATTTTCAATTCTGAAATATATATTTAAATGTTTGCAGAAAGACTAGATCAGTTCAAAAAAGAAGAGTTAATATTCCTGTATACTTCACTTAAAAAGAAACTAAGTACATCACACTTAGATCAGAAATTCTGTTTACATGCTGAGTATGCATCGATTAAAAGAATAAAAATTAGAAATAAGGGATTAAAAATAGAATATTATTTTTAGGCTATGACTTAAATGAGACTTTTAAAATTTTAATAACATATATAATGTGACGTTTAAAAATTATTTTACATATAAATAGGATAATAGACAAATACTGTTTGATATTTAAAAATAATACCAAAGAGGTATTTTTAAAAGACATGATGACTGTTTGTCTGACATTACCAACTCCTACTCCCCACTCTCGTCATCATCCCTTTGATGTTGTGTGACGAGACTGGATCCTTGCATGCATTAGTATTCTTTGTGAATACTTAACTCTTATTTACCATCTTCAGACAGGTGCTCTTGTGTGTAGGATTTAGCCTGTTTTATTTGATAGACACCAAGCGTTATTTCACGATTTTAGGGAAGTCTTCCAAAGCATCATCATCCATTGCTTTCCATATTGCACGCCTTGTTGATAGTTTTTCATCTTCGACTTTTTCTGAAGTGTGTTTGATTTCTGGGCAAGAGCTTTAAGTTTTTTGGCAAGTTCGTCGTCATCCAGAGAGCATGCGGCAAAAACGGGGCGATATCTATTACAGTTTGCACAAACAATTTGTACATGATCGCCAATACAATAAAGCTGACTATTTGGCATCACTTGGTCGAGAGCTTTCCATTTCTTGATTCTCCCTTTGCCGATTTAACTACCCATCGAACTTTAGTTACAAGTCTAGTATGGTTAGCCACTTCTTAGTGTGTTGTTTTTGTCCTTTTTTAAGATACTCTGGTATTTCTGTCCTGAAACCCAAAGATTCCACCATTTCAGTCGAATCCCTGATACCACGATCTACATAAATATAAGTCATCCTCTTGTAACCAATTTAGCATGACTTCGGCGGTTCTCTGCATCATAGATTTAAGAAAAGAAGGATCATCGTTTTTGCCATCTGAAAGAAAAGGGCCCATTACACTAAGAATATAACCATCTGGGCCAACGACCATCATACGATTAACCAGTGATCTATGTTTGTGTCCACTAAATGTGTGCCTTTGAAAACTGTAGTCGGCACTTTTTTCTATATAAAATTATGTTCCATTAAGAACAATGGCCGCAACAGTTTCGCCATTTGCCAGTACTTCCTTTACAAGAGGTCTTGTGTGATCTTTTATGAAATCAGTCCTCGTCTTATGTTGGAAACCAAGGTGTTTGGGGACAAAATCTGCCATAAGAGACTTTCTTGCAGCTTTTATTGCCTCAGACACTGATGTTTTAGAGGGCATCTGAAGCAGTGTGATATAAAAAGATTGGGTACCACATAAATGTTATACGACAGACTGCATGCATGGTAGTTAACCCAATCACGGTTGTCAACTTTGCTTCCCTCTTTAATTGCACGCCGGTGGGTCAGGTCTCATATTCTATGACGGTTCCAGTGTAAAGGCTTCATATTTTTCAGTTCTGCGGTGTATTCCTTGCTTCCAAAGGATAACCCTTGTATAGAAAATATTTAACTTCACTACAGCTGGTGTGTGGGAATTTGTGGCGGCGGTAAAATGTCTCCCTGCCCTACATCATAGTGTAGATTATATTTTCTTGTCCTTTGGGATCATTGATTCCATTGTGGAATTTTGAAAATATCTGAGGGTCACTGATGAGGCCTAATTGGCCGAAACTAGCTAGTCTGGTCCAGAAAACATATACACTCCATATTTTTCAGTTCTGTGGTGTATTCCTTGCTTCCAAAGGATAACCCTTTTATAGAACTTATTGAGAATTAGAGAGATCAAATTCAAGATAATGTTGACTGATGCCTGATGCTCTATCTCTGGTCGGGCCCATTGAAGTCTTACTGTTGGTTTTCTTTTGCTCCAGCATTTCAGTGGTTTCTTGCTGTCGAGTCCTCACCGTTGTTTTATCTCTGTGGTATTTTGATTATTTGTGTTCACGGAGATGTTGCACTGATGAGTTAGGAGGCCTTCATGCGGACTGAACAAATGATTTGTCGAAATCGCGATGGAAATAAGGGCGAGGATTGTGGCCACGTAAAATCGATCTAAGCCCCCCCCCAACCCCCCCCCCCCCCCCAGCCCCCACCCTCCCCGGTGGACATCGTTTCCGCTGACCGTTCCCAGGCGGTTCTTCTGTCGCGATTTATTTTTGTTATGGTTTGTCTTTAGGTGTTTGTATCACTTGTGTCATTTTTTTTTGGATAACCTATTGGCCATTTTGTGGGAAAGTAACTGTCCTTTAGGCTTTCCGCTGTTGGTGTTTCCATTATGTCTTTTGTTGCATGTTTGTGATTCTTTCCCTTTGGTGTCTCTGGTGGGAGCTATGGGTTGATTGTATCGATTCCTGATCATTGCCTCTACTTCTTTTTTGTAGGATCTTATGACACATACCACATCTAAGCTTGCATAAAAGAAGGGCAAGGCAGGTTCTGCGAGATCTAGAAGGGGGATCATTTACATTTTGAAGATGTTCGGCTAAATCATCAAACTGTTTTCTTGTTAAACCTGTAAGGTTATATAATCATCATCATTTAGAGCCTTTGAATCATCAAAATCTAGGCCGGTTTTTTTTTCCTGAACCTCCTTTCGAGCATTGGATAATAGCTCCTTGATTTCGTCTGAGTTAAGTTCCGTTTCATTTGATGTTATTTTCAGTTTAGAACGATCATTATATACTATGGTTTGATCTCTGGTGTGCTTTAGCAACACCTAGCTCCAGCTGGTATAAAGATTCCCGAGTCAACGAATGTGTTCATTCTTTTGAGTGAGATTGTCTCTCTTATCACAGATCAAACATTTAGCATGTGTAGAAGCAGTTCATGGAATTGAAAGCTTCAATTTCTTTTCACTTGATGGACTGGCTACTTCATCAGTCAGCTCTTTATCCCTTGTATTTCCAATTTCATTGGCGTTTTCAGAAGTTGAAGCTTCGTTTAGATCATTTTCGTTTTGTTTGTCATCATCGTTTGACTCTGCCTTTCTTTTGGAATAATAAAACTGCATTGTTTACAGCTCCGCCTGAATGTTTTGACTGGTCCTTTATAAATTCACCGAGGGAACGGGCATTACCTCTGATTTTTATCACTTTCTTACATTTAAAGCAAATATGGTGTTTTGGATAGGAATTAGAAGATGTTTTCATGCCAAATAAATGGGTATCTACCCCACATTTAGGTCTGTGTCACCTTATCAGCACGGCTGAGGCAACAAGGCCAGGATATCCATCCCTCAGACTTCCCAGAGCTCCATAGATCTCAGCATAGTTTCAACAGCTCCATCCACCAACACATGTGTGAGGTTCTATCCACCAACACAAAATGTGAGACTTCAGTATGTCTACCTCTATGCAAAGATCTGCAGCTTCCCAGGGCCAGGGCTAACCGTGAGGAAGGTCTCCCCTGATATCTGGGGTGCTAATCCAGTGTCGCAGTTCGCCTGTGAGAAAATTGCTATCGAAGTTGTGTCTAGGGATTCCGCAAAAGCAGTATTCGTCAATAACCAGACAGCAGTCCTAACACACGGCCCCTGTTTCACTCATACAGGGAGAAATATGAGCGCCACAAGAAGTTAGGTTGGAGATTAAGAAGAATAATGCAGAGCAGTGTAAAGATAAATTGTGTTAAAGGATTTAAAATCATAAAAGAACCACAACAGCAAATGAACTTAAAAGGGCGCTTTAAGATATAGTTTGTAAGTCTTTGTTTTCTTAAAATTCAAAATACTCATGTCAATTATAGTCCAGGTATTAAAAGAGAAGATTGAAGTTTGAACAGGCAAGAACTTATAAGTTTTCACAAAAAGCGTATGTAAGAATTCAAATACATAAGACAATAGAGAGTATTCTATGTATGGAATAAATAGATGCTTTAAAAATATAGATTGGCAAAGTGATTAAGGTAAGATACACAAAGTGTAATTATTTAAAAATCAAAATAAAAAGCATGCAAAAACCTAAAAATCAAAATAAGGAGCTATAGTTCTTTATAAATCAAAATAAAAAGCATGCAAAAGATAAAAAAGGAAAATAAGGAGCTACAGACCATGTCATGTGTTGGTGGGAATTGTTTGTTTAGAAATAAGATTAGAAAAGGAAATATATGATTCTCACAGACAGAAAGGCAAGGAATAAGCACTGGTTTAAGAAATAGGCTTGTCTATGACAATTCCAGCGTAAAGACTCATTGAGAATTAGAGAGATCTGATTCAAGGTAATGTTGGTTGATGCCTGATGCCCTATCTCTGGTCGGGCCCATCGGAGTTTAACTGTTGATTTTCTTTTGCTCCAGCATTTCAGTTGTTTCTTGCTGCCGAGTCCTCACCGTTGTTTCATCTCTGTGGTTGTTTGATTGTTTGTCTTCACGGAGATTTTGCACTGATGAGTTAGGAGGCCTTCATGCGGACTGAACAAATTATTTGTCTAAATCGCGACGGAAGTAAGGGCGAGGATTGTGGCCACGTAAAATCGATTTAAGCCCCCGAGTGGAATTCGTTTCCGCTGACCGTTCCAAGGCCGTTCTTCTGGGTGTTTGTGCCGCTTATATTATTTTATCTTAGATAGCCTATTGGCCATTTTGTGGGAAAGTAACTGTCCTTTTGGCTTTCCGCTATTGATGTTTCCATTAGGTATGTTATTTCATGTTTGTGTTTCTTTCCCTTTGGTGTCTCTGATGGGAGCTGTGGGTTGATTGTATCGATTCCTGATCATTGCCTCCACTTCTACTTTGTCATATCGGAGTCTATTTGTAAGTATGTATCTTTGTATCTTTAGGAGACATGTTAACTGCAGTCCAAAAAGAAACAACGAATGCAGTGTATACATATTGGCCTGTAACAGGCACAACATATCTGTAGAAATATCATCTGTTTATGAAGGTGTTCCTCAGGGAGATATACTGAAGCTGTCCAGTTTTACAGATTAATTTATATCGTGAAGTTTATCATTTGTGTGCTGTTATTGCCTGTGTGACATGTACTTGTTGTCATGATTGAAACTGAATACTTGAATTGCAATATCTATGTACAACAGAGTGATAACAAATAATGATCAATCATGATAAAACTTTCCTTTCAACATGATTATTCATATAAATTGATCTAGTATCCCAATTGTCAAATGCCTATGCTGATTACAGAAGCCCATTTTATAATCATCAGCCAAGTATTTAGTAGTGTGTTCTGTTTTCTGTGAATGACTTCATAATTACTATTGTTGAAAACTTACTATTATTTATTAACCAGAATTTAAACTACTACCAAAGTTGTTGTTGGCCATGACAAGCTGTACATAGACAACAAATATAATTATACAAGCATTCAGGGTACGTATGCAGAAAATATGAAATGGTACATACTCAATAAACAATATAAGACAGTGTCTGGTAATGGAAGGTAAACATGAATGTATGTCATACAAGTAAAATGCACAGCACGTGACAGCAGTAACATGATACTTCTTTAATTGATCAATGAAAAGCATTCCCTTTTGCCCTGCAAGGAATCATGGGCATGCTCATATAAATGGCCAGCCACTGTCCTTCTGTATATGTAGTATATTGAATTGATTCCTGTGCGAGTATGCACAGTACTTTGATTACATTGATTTTCTCACCTTATTTTATCGATAAAAAATATTTTTCAACATCCTCCACATCGTTAACCGCCAAAACATCAGCATTTTCAGAAGCATAATTGTTTCTAAAATAAAGTGGTGTGTAGTTTTCTCCAATGTGGACGACCATGCAATTTGCCTTTGAACACCAGAGGGGTCTTCAGTTTTTCTATAGGCGCAATGTTCTTTTGTTTGATTTGAGGTTTAACGTCCCCGTCAACACTGTAAAGGTCATTTTGGAGACGTTGCTTCCAATTTTGTGGGACTTTTACCCTACACTGAGATGAAATGACATCTCAAGCCCTGTCGCACAATGAAATCAATAGGGTTTATTAGCGTGGACGGTCCGCACGCACCGCGGTTCCTGGACAGGCTTAGATCCTCTAAGCGGTTTATCAGTACTAGTGTGCGGGCCGGATTCAGCTCTGCGTGGAAGCATCATGCAGCCCATCAGTTCTTCAAGCCCCTATGGGCGGGGGCCGAGGCGCAATGTTCTACATGACCACAAGTGCATGTATTCAACCGGAAATTTTGTCCCGAAAATGCATGCGGATGAAAAAGTAAAACATTGTTCAACAAACCAGAGATATTTGGTTACCTTATGAGTGCGTTTTGATCAGTTTTTCTTGACTTCAAGAATTAGCTCCTTCAGTGGGCACTTTGCAATAGAATAGAAGTGGAGGCAAAGATTAGGAATCGATACAATTCACCCACAGCTCCCATCTGAGTCACCAAAGGGAAAGAAACACAAACATGGAAACATCAATAGCGGAAAGCCAAAAGGAAAGTTACTTTTCCAAAAACCTGTATTCCGTTCCTTGCATTTTTTTGTGAACTGATAAAAATCCTGTTGGTAAAATGTCAATGATATCTTAACAACCACAAGCCCATAAGAATCCATCAGGAAAACACGCCTATATAATTTTGACCCCCTTGAACCCCACTTTTATACAAAAAAACTGGGGTTTGGAGGGGTAAACCTTATTTTTCTTATTTCTGCTCTAAAATATAGATTGTGGGTATTCGTTAGAACCGCCTCGATGAGGCCGTTCTAAGTGTACCCACAATCTATATTTGAGCAGAAATATGAAAAATACTAGAAATGTTTTTTGTGAAACACTTTGCCCCCAATCATATGCTTGTCCATAAATGCCCAAATTTTCAAAAAAAAAAAAAAAAAAAAAAAAAGAAATTGTATTTTTTTTTTCAAATGTTAATCAGGCGATATACTAGTCATTCCAAATCAGCCTGTCAAGTTTTTAGGCAACCATTTAAATAGTTTTTTAAATATCTTGCAACAAGAAAGAAACACAATTAAATGACCTGAAAATGCAAAGGGCAATCACTCCAACAAAATTTCATTAAACTGGTTGAAAATTTAATCAGGTAATCTCCTCCTCAGCCCAAATCAGTATACCAAATTTCAAGGCTCTAGCTCAAATACTTTTTGAGATGTCTAGCTAACGGTATTTCTATGTTATTTAATTAAAGAGGAAACAAGGCGAAAAGGGGAGATAAGTCAGATAAGAAAAAAATACAGGTCAACTATTTTTTCATGAGGAAACCATAAATGAAATTTCAAAACACAAGCATACATAGTTCTTAAGTAATACTATGCACAGGAAATCAAAACAATTAAATGGCCAGAAATTGTAAAGGGCCATAACTCTAACAAAATTTCATTGAATTGGTTGAAAATTTAATCAGGTTATCTCCTCCATAGTCCAAATCAGTATAGCAAAAATCAAGGCTCTAGCTCAACTACTTTTTGAGATATTTTGCTAACGAGATTTCTATGTTATTTAATCAAAGGGGAAATAACTCAAAAAGGGGAGATAATTCGGAAAAGAAAACAAATACTGGTCAACTATTTTTTCATGAGAAATACATATATGAAATTTCAAAACACTAGCATACATGGTTATAAAGTTATGCTATGCACTAGAAAGCAACTCAATTAAATGCCCAGAAATTGCAAAGGGCCATAACTCTAACAAAATTTCCTTAAATTTGTTGAAAATTTAATCAGGTAATCTCCTCCTCAGTCCCAAGCAGTATACTAAATATCAGGGCTCTAGCTTAAATACTTTTTAGATATCTTGCTAACGAGATGTCTATGTTATTTAATTAAAAGGGAAATAATGCAAAAATGGGAGATAGTTCGGAAAAGAAAAAAAAATACGGGTCAATTATTTTTTCATGAGAAAGCCATATATGAAATTATAAAACACTAGCATACATTGTTATAAAGTTATGGTATGCACTAGAAAGTAACACAATTAAATGCCCAGACATTGCAAATTGCCATAACTCTAACAAAATTTCATTAAATTTGTTGAAAATTTCATCAGGTAATCTCCTTCTCAGTCCCAAGCAGTATACCAAATATCAAGGCTCTAGTTCAAATACTTTTTGAGATATCTTGCTAACGAGATTTCTATGTTATTTAATTAAAGGGGAAATAGTGCAAAAAGGGGAGATAACGTGGAAAAGAAAATAAATACGGGTCAATTATTTTTTCATGAGGAAACCGTATATGAAATTTCAAAACACTAGCGTACATGGTTCTTAAGTTATGCTATGCAGAAGAAAGCGTGACGAACGTACGGACTAACGAACGAACAAACAAACGAACGAACGAACGAACGAACGGACAAGCCAGAAGCAATATGCCGGGGGAAGGGCCATAACTTTAACAAACTTTCATTAAATTGGTTGGAAATTAATCAGGTAATCTCCTCCTTAGTCCAAATCAGTACACCAAATATCAAGGCTCTAGCTAAAATACTTTTTGAAAGTTGATTTATAAAATCAAGTTTCTATGTCATTACATTTCTACTTCCGGTACTGGACCGCGTCACTCCACTTCCGCTGTTCGTTCGCTGCATAAAATAGTCCAAAGGAACTCTTGAAAACTAATTTTGTAGGCATGGAACGTCTTTCAAAATATTACATTTTTCAAGACTTTGTACGGATTGAATATAAATTTGTTCAAAAAGACATATTCTGAACAGAAAACAATACTCCAGGACTATTTTCCTACGCGCTTTCCGATGATATTTATGTTTTACTCTTTAATCCCTGCGTTTCTGAACAGGACTCTTCTCGCTTTAAATATATTCTTATAGAAAGGAATTTCTGATTAGTTGACTGACACGATGGCAATTAAACAGTGTACATGTAGATTCTGGCGAGACCTGCTAGCTTTTGCCGTCTTATCAGGATCTACAAGGTTTGCATACATTTGTAGATACAGTGTATGTTTACCTCGGCGTCTGCACCGGTCTACAAGGTTAAAAGGGTTAGCTCGCTTCTCTGATTATCAGTGACCGACTAAACAACCCATAGCTGACCGACATCAAACATAGTTATTCACCTGCTTTCGAGAGCTCTAATTACAAAACATGTGTTGTAAGCTGTGAGTTTTACATCAAGTTCCGTACTTTTAGCAAAAAGTGAAGACACCGATCAGACGCTACATTCTGTGGCCTCTAATCTGTCTTAACAGTTTCCGAATGTCCCAGTATTGAAACAGTTGGCATTTTTGGGTTAATGTTTTTATTTGGGATAAACGTATTTACATCGCCTTGGGTAGTCGAAGTTCGCTAAATGCGGCGTCTGATCAGGGTTATAATGTCTAAATCAAATGGTTTAAAAACGATTTTTTTTTCGTCCAAGTTATTCTCCTTTTTTATGTCCCGACGCCCGAAGGAACATAGCTCTTAGCGGCTGCACAACTTATGTGCATCGTCATATCAACGCAACGTTGATGCGACGTTTCTAAGACGTAATGTGCCCGCTAGGAGAACTTGTCTGTTAGATTATTAGCAGATGGGACACGCACAGAATGTACTGAGCTAATTTAGAAACCATGAAGAAATTAGCAGACACGTTTATCTTTCTTTCTACCTTTTTTTTCTTTGTGGGGGTAGTTGGGTGAGGCACAGATGATAGGTATCTTGTATCACTGGGGAGTCCAGCTGATACTGACTTACATTTGGGCAAAGCCTGATGTCCTTGCAGCAGGTAACGGTGGATGGTGAGTGTTGATATTTCTTCTTTTTCTACACTTCCATTCACTCTGTTCCTCACTTTCATCTCTGCTATCTCTTCTATCTCGTCCCCCCTTTGTCTTGGGGAAGACAAAATGATCCACAAGGGTTGACCTGTCGTTAAACTCAAAACAATCGAATCATTTTTATTTTCTTCGTCGAATTTTTAACTCTCACAAAATGTCTAGATAACTGCGTGATCTACGACTGGCATTGTTATCATAATAATTATTCCTCATAAATCAACTTTCGTCAGTACTTTCAGTACTTTGATTGAGATATCTTGCTAACGAGATTTCTATGTTATTTAATTAAAAAGGAAATAATGCAAAAAGGGGAGATAATTCGGAAAGAAAAAAATACGGATCAACTATTTTTTCATGAGGAAACCATATATGAAATTTCAAAACACATCGTTCTTAAGTTATGCTATGCAGAAGAAAGCGTGACGAACGTACGATCTAACAAACGAACAAACGAACGAACGAACAAACGGACAAGCCAGAAGCAATATGCCCCCCAACTTTTTCAAAGTTGTTGGCATAATAACAATTTTTCATCTGATAATTGTTGTTTTTAGGCGATAAAATTTACCATGTTACTGCTTTCACGTGCTGTGGATGTTACTTGTATGAAATACATTCATGTTTACCTTCCATTACCCGACACTGTCTTATATTGTTTATAGAGTACGTAACATTTCATATTTTCTGAAGATGTACCCTGAATAGGCGTGTTTTCGTAATGTTAATAGAAATCGCGATTCCGATATATGGAGGTTACCGTCTTTGTTCAGGAGCTTTTTTATTTATTTATTTTATTTATTTATTTATTTATTTATTTATTTATTTGAATAAGAAGAGTGTTTATCTTCCCTCGCATTATTGTTTGCATCACTGTTGCAACGCCATTCATTACGCAAACACGCCTATACAAATACATTGCCACCTTTATCGCATAAAAAATGAAAAATTTATGATGAAAACTTGTGATATTTTTCTTATTTCTGCTCAAAATATAGATTGTATGTACTCGTTAGAACCGCCTCGGTAGGGCGGTTCTAACGAGTACCCACAATCTATATTTTAGAACAGAAATAAGAAAAATAATACCCTCGGAAACCCCAGTTTTACTATATAAAAGTGGGGCTCAAGGGAGTCAAAATTATATAGGCGTGTTTTCGTGATGTACCATATGCCATTATATAACCGATATGAGGGTCAATCATTATTACGTGACATAGTGCATTCTTTCATATCTCAAAAATGGTTACTTTTCTGATGAAAATGTGTGATACATAGGTTGTGGGTGCTCTATAGAACCGCCCTATTGAGACGATTCTAACGAGTAAACAAAATATATGTCTTGGAGCAGATATTAGAAAAAATAATGCATATCAATGTAAATCCCAGTTTCATTACACGGACTTGTTAACATTATGCTTTATTGCCCCCGCCCTTCGGGGCTTGAAGAAATATATGGGCTGCATGATGCTTCCACGCAGAGCTGAATCCGGCCCGCACACTAGTACTGTTAAACCGCTTAGAGGATCTAAGCCTGTCCAGGAATCGAGGTGCGAGACGGACCGTCCTTGCTAATAAACCTTATTGGTTTCATTGGGCGACAGGGCTTGAGATGTCATTTCATCTAAATGTCGGGTAAAAGTCCCACAAATTTGGAAGCAACGTCTACAAAATTACTTTTTCAGTGTGGACGGGGACGTTAAACCTCAAAAAAAATTAACATTATGCTTGTGCCAGGTCAGGTAAGTTTCCTTTTTTATATTAAAAAATAAAGGTTTGCGTGAACAAGTTCGTGAAAAGAACACCCCCTTTAATCCTTTAGGGAAAAATGGGGGTAAAAGGGGTAAACGTTATTTTTCTTCTTATTTCTTCTCCAATACAAAGGTTGTGGTACTCGTTTGCAGTATAAATAACAAAAATATGGATTTTCATCCGAATAGTAGCCATTTCGGAGAAGTGAAAAATGCACAATGTATCGTGATGTTAAGAAAGGGTTGGAAACAGCCGTGATAAACGAGCCATCGGTGTTGGTGCCAACGGTGTTCGTACCATCGAACTTTCACTGTACATGTAGTGACAGTCGAACTTCAATGGCTCCAACACCTTTAGGGCCACGAAAATCTGTTCGAGACAGTGGTAGTTCGAGCCACTGAGGGCCCTAAAGTGGATAATTTTTGGACTTCTTTTCGGTATTCTATAGTATATATGTATGCTATGTGTACCAATTAGAATCGCTTCAATGCCTCATTGAGGCGATTCTAATGAGTACACACAGCATACATTTGCAAGATAAAAGACGACAATATACCCCACTATTTCTTAGAGACCTAAGAACGGGTTCGGTTCAGCCCAGGTAAACGAGCCATCGGGGTTCGAGCCATCGAAGTTCTACTGCATTTAGAAACAAGACAACTTGCACAGGCAGCATTTTAGTAGCACCAATGCAATCCTACTAGATTAAAAAGAATACCATCACAAAATCGACACTTTTCTTCATCTTTTTCTCGTGAGAATTGATGATAAAGTTTGGCAGATTCCCGAATGGTTAAAATATAATTATCCACAATTTGTGCCACTATTTCTTGACAGATCATGGTTAATTTCCCGACGTTCAGTCTTGGTTTCTGGCAAATAAACACTCTCACGGGCTTTCAGTTTGAATAATGAGAACTCGCCGGGAAAAAATTCAGGGATACCTTTATATCAAAGGTCAGACAGTACCACAAGAGCTGCTAGTCTTTTGACGAAACCATAAATTTGCTTCAAACAAGTTAAAACTTTCAAGGTGTTTGTTTTACTTCGTCACGCGAACTTCTTTAAGCATTCATTGGCGTATTGTGGTTTTAAAGTTGGAAGAAACCGAAGACCCGGAGAAAACACTCTACACTGAACGCGGAATACTAGCCTACCGCATGCCGATACCGGATGTCGAGTCCTGGTCGCAGAGTGTCAAGCGAAGGGCATACTCCTGAGCCCTTACCAAGATCCTGTATTTACGTCGTTTTTATTGTCGAGTGTGAGATCCAGCTGTCTACGAGATACGTATATTCTTTCACCCTTTTTGTACGAAATGGAATCCAGCACCTCATATACAGCTGAGGTCCATTTCAAAATTAAGGGGTGTCAGGTTGCATTTTCTTCAAATTTTGTTTAGAAAATGGCTTAATATTTGCCAACAGTGTAGGCCCTGATCAGACGTCGCATTCTGCAGACGCCATTCTGCGGCGTCTGATCTGGGCCTGCACTGTTTACCAACAACCGTTTTGGGGTTTCCAATACTAAAAGGGATAAGCTTTGTTGTTATGGTACCGCGGCACAGTATATCTGGGCATTTTGACCGAGTCGGCAAACTCACTGATAGTGCATACATGCTTATTTGCTGATACTTTTGGTGCCCCCCAAAGTAGGTATCGGTAAACAGTGTAGGTCGAGATCAGAACTCTTACTTAATACTCCTGATTTCTAAATGAACACCTCCTGTATTTGGGGTAAGGAGTATACACTTCTCTCATGAGAGTAGTATATGCTATCGATCCGGAAAATCGTGCACATCCCATTTACAACGGAATTGAACAAAACAACCCGAAAAATATTTACAAATTGCTGCAAGTTCCTTGGGAAAAAGCAACAAAAACAACAACAAAAACAGAAAAAAAGAACTATTTTTTGTTGTTTCCACTATCGACTGCATGAGGGTATGGTGTTGTGTTTGCTTTGGGGTATGGTGTTGTGTTTGTTTTGTTTGTTTGTTTGTTTGTATTGGAGTTTTACGGCCCAGTCAACACTATTTAGGTCATTTTTGAGCCGGTCAGTTTACCTATCAACACTTTCCTGGGCAGGCTTATACGTAAGCGGTTAACCAGTACAGTGCACATTCTTTCGCCAGAAACTGACAACTGCCCTTCTTGAATCAGCGGAAGGGAGAGAATGACCGTAGAAAAGATTTCATGATCAATCTCCACGAAAGAATGTTACCGACCCCGGCGGGAGTCGAACCCGCGTCCTCCTGATCACCAGTCAGACGCGCATCCGACTGAGCCACTGAGGCCATTGTGTTTGTTTAAGAGATTAACGGCTCAGTCAATAATAATTAGGTCATATCGAGCAGATGAGGGTATGGTGAATAAGTTTATGTGCAGAACAGAATGTCAGCTTTACGTTGCGGCAAGCTTTTTTATGCCCTCGCCATTCGAAAAATGGTTGAAAGGGCATTTGATCTTACCCCTGTCCGCTCGTCCGTCCGTTCGTCTCCGTCCGCGTCCGAGATGACGTCAGTAATTTTCTTTTAAGTTTTCTTACTTGCGCTACCAGGTGGGCGAACCGTGTCCTTTGAACACAGTTCTAATTGTTCATTGTGTGTTTTAGGAACAGACTAATGATTTCCCAAAAGAAACGGATTCACCGTTTCGTATGTGTTATTTTACGATTTACTTGACATGTCTTGTATGTAGTCTCAGTTCTAGTTCTATTTCAAGTTAACTAAAAACATAGTCAACTTTTGAAATACAGTAAAATTCCGCTATTAAGACCACCTAAAATTAAGACTAAATCTGGTTTTGAAAGCTTATTGAGAGTGGGTGGGTGAATTCGGGTTTAACGTCGCTTTCAACAATTTTTCAGTCATATCACGACGGTGTCTGGTTGTGACAGGGAGCTCAATGCTCACTTTTATAGTGCTGCCTCACTGAAGTATCATGTCCCAGACACATTACATGATACTACACCCAGTCACATTATCCTGACACTGGATCGACCAGTCCTAGCTCTACCCCGTAAATCTGAGTGCCAAGCGAGGAGCAGCTAGTACCATTTTTAACGACTTTGGTATGTCGCGGCCCGGGATCGAACCCGTGACCTCCCGTTCCCCGGAGCGGACACTCTACCAAAAAGCTTATTGAGAAGGTTTAATAAGTGTATAATAGTCATCATAGTGTAGTTCGTATTTTCTTGTCCTTTGGGATCATTGATTCCATTGTGGAAGTTTGAAAATACTTGAGGGTCACTGATGAGGTCTAATTAGCCGAAAACTAGCTAGTCTGGCCCAGAAAACATGCACACTTCATATTTTCCAGTCCTGTGGTGTACGTATTCCATGCTTCCAAAGGATAAACCTTTTATAGGACATATTTAAGTTATTTTTTCTTTTTGCTTTCTACACCCAGTATCTCCGAATAGAAGACCACCCTTGGGGCTGTTCAAAAGTGGTCTTAAAGCGGAATTTTACTGTACATTCACAAGCACTCCACCCATCGGAACTTGGAGAAATAGACTGGGCTGCATGGCGCCTCTGCGCAGAGCTGAAACCGACTGAACTGGAGTACTGGTAAACCGCTTAGATCTAAGCCTGCTCAGGAAAAGTGATGCGAGTCGGACCGCTCTTTAAACCCTAGCGGTTTCTATGCACGATAGGTCTTGAGATGTCATTTCATCTCAATGTCGAGTAAAAGTCCCACAAAATCGGGAGGAACGTCTCCAAACTGACCTAAATAGTGTTGACGGGGGCGTAAAACCTCAACTCAATGGGGAAAACAGGCATTTTCTTACATGCTTTTAAATGAAATATAGAGATTTCTCAGTGAAATCGAAAACGATATTGTCTCTGTCACTGTTTCAAACAGTGACTGATATCAATTTTATTTTTCACTGTTTGGGACTACTTTTCTCTCGAAATCTAATTCTGTGGTCATTTTATCCATTGTCAGATGATTGAAAATTAATGAACTGTATTAGAATTGACGCTTAGCCGGCTCACACGTCACGAGGACGTTAATGACGTCATTTTCGACGTTGACGTCACGTATTTTATCGCGCGACGTTAGATCTGTCCGCACCTTCTTTGGGAAACTAATCTCTCAATTATTTCAGTGACCATTCATAGAAATGCCATCCCAGGTTATTTCTCAGGCGCAAACTTTTAGTTTCAACCAACATTATAACCAGTAAATACATTGGACACCACTGAATTGACGCAAAACAACTGGGAATAAAGTTAGTTTTCTCTGAGAGTGAGTGACGCGATTAGTGAAGCTAAAATTGCCGCTTTGAAGCATGTTAGAAACAGAAAATTTGATTTTTTATTGTAGGATCAAATTTTAATTCACTCATGAACACCAAAACTGGTATTTTCACTTGTGGCTTCGCCACTCGTGAAAATACTAGTTTTGGTGTTAATTGGATGAAATAAAATTTGATCTTACACTGAAAAAATCAAATATCCTCTATATATTTTAATGGCCTTGACCTTATTTTCAAGGGCACCCCCCCCCACACACACACACAATTTTGAGCAAAAAATGACGTGTCTGCACCCTATCTCATGAAACAGGGTCGAACTTGGGGTACACTATATCTTTACAACCTACCAAATATTTGATTAGATTTTGGTGACCTTGATTTTTAAGGACACAGTCTACAAATACTTTCAATTTGGCTTGTTTGCACCCTATCTCTACATAGGCTTATATAGGGAAAACCTTTAAAAATCTTCTTGTCTGAAACCAGAAGGCGAAGGTCTTTGATATTGGGTATGAAGTTTCGTCTAGTGGACCAAATTGTTCAAATTATAGCCCTGGGGCCGAAAATGCCCCCACCCTGGGGCCTTTTGGTTTTATATAGGCTTTTATAGGGAAAGTCTTTAAAAATCTTCTTCTCTGAAACCGCAAAGCCCAGGTCTTCGATATTTGGTATGGGGCCTAGTGGTTTTACATAGGCTTATATAGGGAAAACCTTTAAAAATCTTCTTGTCTGAAACCAGAAGGCCCAGGTCTTTGATATTTGGTATGAAGCTTCGCCTAGTGGACCTCTACCAAGATTGTTCAAATTATAGCCCTTGGGCAGAAAATTCCAACGCCCTGGGGCCTTTTGGTTTTACATAGGCTTATATAGGGAAAATCTTTAAAAATCTTCTTCTCTTGATATTTGGTATGAAGCTTCATCTAGTGGACCTCTACCAAGATTGTTCAAATTATAGCCCTGGGACCAAAAATGTCCCCGCGCCAGGGCCCACTGGTTTTACATAGGCTTATATAGGGAAAACCTCTAAAAATCCTCTTGTCTGAAACCAGAAGGCCCAGGTCTTTGATATTTGGTATGAAGCTTCATCTAGTGGACTTCTACCAAGATTGTTCAAATTATAGCCCTGGGGCCAAAAATGCCCCCGCCCCGGGGCCCTTTGGTTTTAGATAGGCTTATATAGTGAAAATCTTTAAAAAATCTTCTTCTTTGAAACGCAAGGCCCAGGTCTTTGCTATTCGGTATGAAGCTTCATCTAGTGGACCTCTATCAAGATTGTTCAAATTATAGCCACGGGGCAAAAATGTCCCTGCACCAGGGCCCACTGGTTTTACATAGGCTTATATAGGGAAATCCTTTGAAAATCTTCTTGTCTGAAGCCAGCAGGACCAGGTCTTTGATATTTGGTATGAAGCTTCATCTAGTGAACCGCTATGAAGATTGTTCAAATTACAACCCTGGGACCAAAAACATGGCCCCACACGGGGGCCCACTGGTTTTACATAGGCTTATATAGGGAAAACCTTTTAAATTCTTTTTGTCTGAAACCAGAAGGCCCAGGTCTTTGATATTTGGTATGAAGCTTCATCTAGTGGACCTCTACCAAGATTGTTTATATTATTGCCCTGAGGCCTAAAATGGCCCCACCCCGGGGCCCACTGGTTTTACATAGGCTTATATAGGGAAAACCTTTAAAACTCTTCTTGTCTGAATCCAGAAGGCCCAGGTCTTTGATATTTAGTATGAAGCTTCTTCTAGTGGACCTCTATCAAGATTGTTCAAATTATAGCCCTGGGGCCAAAAATGCCCCTGAGCCGGGGCCAACTGGTTATATAGGAAAATATAGGCTTATATAGGGAAAAATCTTTAAAAATCTTCTTCTCTGAAACCGCAAGGCCCAGGTCTTTGATATTTGGTATGAAGCTTCATCTAGTGGATTTCTACCAAGATTGTTGAAATTATAGCCTTGGGGACAAACATGGCCTCACACGGGGGCCCACTGGTTTTACATAAGCTTAGATAGGGATCGAAAATCTTTAAAAATCTTCTTGTCTGAAACCAGAAGGCCCAGGTCTTTGATATTTGATATGAAGCTTCATCTAGCTTACCTCTACAACGAATGTTCATATAATAGCCCTGGGGCCAAAAATGCCCCTGTGCCGGGGCCCACTTGTTTTATGCAGGCTTATGATAGGGAAATCTTTAAAAATCTTCTTGTTTGAAACCAAAAGGCACAGGTCTTTGATATTTAGTATGAAGCTTCATCTAGTTGACCTCTACCAAGATTGTTCAAATTATAGTCCTTGGACCAAAAATGACCCCGCGCCGTGGCCAACACGCTTTACATAGACATATTAGGGAAAAACCTTTAAAGTCTTGTCTCAATCAGGACACTGGGGCACGTGCAAAACTCTTAGCTCTTAGCTCAGGTGAGCGATATAGGACCATCATGGTCCTCTTGTTTAACCATTCCCCTGCTGAATAGATTAATTTAGCCACTCCCATTTTTGACCATGAACTTATCAAATAACTTGATACAATGTATCGTTCAAAGCCACAGACTGCATGATTAATAGTATTGATTCGGCCCCCGCCCATTGGGGATGGGCTGCATGTTGCAAACACGCTCATCTGTTATTTCGGAGTCAATATCAATGGAAACACCATTAATGAACTGTAACGGTTATGGATAAATACCACTTCTACAGCCTTGCTGTAGGAGCCGGCTCTTTTAGCGACGCAGGTAGAGTGGTTGGCTTTTTCACGAAGATAAGCACAGGAGATTGCGGTTAATACCTGGATGGGTGACCGCGTTGCTTGACGACCCGGTACACGCTACACTGGTGGTAGCGGTGGGAAGGAAAGAGTGCCGCTGGTTTGTTGCATAGACTCCGCCCTCGGGTTTAGCCTTGTGAAGCATGTATGACTTCGGGATGAAGTCAAGAAATGAGGGGGAGAAATGTAACGGTTACGGATAAATACCATTTCTACAGCCTTGCTGTGGGAGCCGGCTCTTTTAGCGACGCGGGTAGAGTGGTTGGCTTTTTCACGAAGTAAGCAACGGATATGGCGGTTAGTGCCTGGATGGGTGACCGAGTTGCTTGACTTCGTGGACGACCCGGTACACGCTACAGTACTACGAGAACAACAACAGACTGGGGCCACCTTGAAGTGTCACCGTTATAGTCTTTCAAACCGCAGTGAGACGTGACTGAACTTTTAATTTTGGACTCGTCCGTGTTTTAGGTAAGTCGCCTGTAGTGGATAATTTTTACACTGGGCGATAGTTACCGTCATATTCTTAATCTGACGCGTCAGGTAACCAGATTGACGACCAGTCGAGATAGTTTAGTAACATGTCTTCCATCTTGGAGATCTAGGGTTCGAATTTTAGGCAGGGTGTTTTTTTTTTTTTTTTTTTACTTTTCCTTTACATTTTTTCGAACCTATAAAATTGGAGCACATGAGATGTTTGTTCGTTTGTTTGATTGATTTGAGGTTTATTGTCCCTGTCAAGTTTGGAGAAGTTGCTTCCAGTTTTGTGAGGGTTTTACCCGACATTGAGATGAAATGACATGTCAAGCCCTGCCACCCAATAAAACTAAACGGGTTTAATAAGTATGGGCGGTCCAACCCGCACAACTTTGCCTGGGTAGATTCGGACTTACTAAGCGGTTTACCATTGCTCATGTGTCGTTAGTTTCAGATCCGCTTGAAAGCATCGTGCAGCTCGATCTATTTCTCCAAGCCCCGATTGGCGGGGCCATCACATTAAATCTATATTCATTTTATTGAAAAGATGGAACGAGCACAGGCGAATCGTTGTAGCTCGGATTCAAGATGTATTATCAAAAATGGTACTATGATTGAACGTACGTTCATAGCCGTCAGTGAAGGCAAATGCGCTGTTGAAATGAATCTGAAAGAGTTTCGTTTGTTTGTATGGGTTTTTACGGCCCCGGCAACACTATTTAGGTCATTTTTTGAGTCAGTCAGTTTACTTTTCCACACTTATCCTGGGCAAGCTTATACGTAAGCGGTTAACCAGTACAGTGCACATTCTTTCCCCAGAAACTAACAACTGCCCTTCTTGAATCAGCGGAAAGGGGGGTGGGGATGGCCATGGAAAAGATTTCATGATCAATCTCCATGGGAAAGAATATTGCTGATCCCGGCAGGTGTCGAGCCCGCGTCCTATTGATCACCAGTCAGACGCTGAAAGATGTTTTAGTGTGACTCGCAGTACATCGCATTAACCACTCGACCATGACTTCTAGGCAAATAATAACAAAACATTGATTTATATCTTGAAAATCCCGAGAAAAAAGTATCCGAAACTTGCTTCTCCTAAAAACTGGAATCGACTCGTCTCGCTTAAACTTTGAACTCTCAAAGGTCGTTGATAAACTATAACAACATTCCGTTGTTTTCTGTAGCAAAGACAGAAACTCTATCCATTTGAGAGTCTTCTCGCCAATGTCATAACAAACTAATTTGCCTTTACAGGTCGATGAATGTTTACTAAATATTACGTCACACGGACCGGTCCATCTGATACCGTTATCTAGGGATGACAATGTCATTAGTAAAGGCAAACTTCTGAAATAAAAGCTGAGACTCATTCTTATGCGCAACAGTATACATTGTTTAAATTATAAAATATAGGAAATAAAAATATGACAAAATTGTCGAGAAGAACTGAAAACTAAGACAAATGCCTTACGTAATAATTCAATGGTAGGCATCGTTTTGAATCTTAGTTTACTGTACGCAGAAATGCTCGTGAATTAAAAATAGCCGACTGGTTCCAGTTACATTTCGCATCATTGAAGTCCTCGGTATGGTGAGGGCGAGGGGTGGAAGAGACAATCGCGCGGTGTAATTATTATTTTTTTTTTTGCGGCCCCCGCCCATAGGGGCTTGAAGAAATATATGGGCTGCATGATGCTTCCACGCAGAGCTGAATCCGGTCAGCACACTAGTACTGGTAAACCGCTTGGAGGATCTAAGCCTGTCCGGGAACCGCGGTGCGAGGTGGACCGTCCATGCTAATAAACCCTATTGGTTTCATTGGGCGACAGGGCTTGAGATGTCATTTCATCTCAATGTCGGGTAAAAGTGCCACAAAATTGGAAGCAACGTCTCCAAAATGACCTTTACAGTGTTGACGGGGACGTTAAACCTCAAATCAAACAAACAAATTTAGAACTTTTTCTTTTTTTTTCTATATTTTTGAGCCTTGCTGTAGCTCTACATATAGTTTTTATTATATATATATTTTTTGTTGTTGTTGTTTTTGTTTCGTTTCATTTCGTTTTATTTTTTAAGATGTTTTTTTTTTTTTTTTTTTTACTTTTTTTTTTCCCCCTTTGATTTTTTTAATTAGTATGTAATTAATTATTTTTAAATTTCAGCGATTCACATTAGCTTGAATTTCACAATTTCAGAATTTCCTATTTCAAAATTGCATTACAAAAACAGTTTTGATTCTTCGGCAGTGTCATCACCCTCAGAAGCGGTATCTGTCTGTACCTTCATCGCTATTATCTCTAACGTCATTCTCAGTGTCCACGTGGTTAATGATTCGCTCCGTTTCAGCCTCAACAGCGATGTCACTTTTCCAATAGTCATGTCAGACTTTTCGACACGTGTGCAGCAATTTTGTTTGTTTGATTTGAGGTTTTACGTCCTCGTCAACACTGTAAAGGTTATTTTGGAGACGTTGCTTCCAATTTTGTGGGACTTTTACCCGACATTGAGATGAAATGACATCTCAAGCCCTGACGCCCACTGAACACGTGCGCAGCAAGCAGACAATTCTTTTTCAACAATGCTTCGAATACCTTGTTCGATCAGAGCTTTGATATCTGTCAAGCGGAGCTGTAAATTTCGTCGGCCAATATAACCTTTGAAGTTCCCCCATATCATCTCAGTGGCATTCAGATCAGGATGGTATTTTGTAGCTGCAGAACTGTGTGCCCGTGTCTCTTCAAAAGCTGGTTAACTCGATAAGTGGGAGCTAGGTTATTTCGTTTGCAAGGTTCTAAAAGCTCAGGCTTGAGTATTTCTTGCCACAAGCTGCATAATTGTTATTAAAAATTTGGGCTTTGAACCTACTTCCTATAGCTAACTAGGTCGTTACCGCCATATCGTATTCCTGTACCGATGTCATATCAGAATAACATACAGCAAAGAGTTTGCCAATAAAGCGAGGGGGAAGTTGGTAACCCTACAAAACGGTTCTGATGGATCGGTCCGTATGATGTAGTGTTCAGTAAACAGTCATCGATCTGTAAGTAGTTCATGTGTGTGTGTGTGTGTGTGTGTGTGTGTGTGTGTGTGTGTGTGTGTGTGTGTGTGAAAGGTCTTTTCGAAATCTAGAATAAATGTATCCACCTGTCCTCATTAATTTTGTCCAACATTTTTAGCTGATCATTACTTATTATAACGTTTCCAAAATGCATGTGCACAATACTGATTAACCGTTTCTGTAGAAGCTTGTCCAAGAAAAGTGTAATTAAGTATACTGGCCGGATTGATATGACCAAAATAGCATTGGCTGGACCTATAAGTCCAAACCAATAAACAAAAATGAAAAATATACAAGGAGTTATAGAGTCTATACAAAGTATGAATTGTAAGGGTTTATCCACAGTATGAATTTGATAGAGTTTGTTTGCGTCCCATGTGTAAAGTGGAAGTACGCCAAAGTGCAATCAGCTTGTAATTACACGTTTGTACGTTTGTTTTTGTTTGATTTGAGGTTTAACGTCCCCGTCAACACTGTATAGGTCATTTTGGTGATGTTGCTACCAATTTTGCGGGACTTTTACCCGACATTGCGATGGAATGACATCTCAAGCCATGTCGCCCAATGAAACCAATAGGGTTTATGAAAAACGGGCGGTCCGACTCGCACCGCTTTGCCTGGGCAGGCTTAGATCCTCTAAGCGGTTTACCAGTACTCGTGTGCGGTAGGTTTCAACTCTTCGTGGAAGCATCAATATCTAAGTGATCAATGAGTACGACCCACTGGGCACATGGCGTCAAGCAATGTCGCTGCAACGACCTGTCATCGACGTTGATACGACGCTGCAAACCCGTCGTGTGCCTGCTGAGGATGCATGTCAGTCCTAAGGATATAGGAGTTCGATTTTCTGTCTGTTCGTCCACTGGTCCGTTTGTCAGGCCATCAACATTTGCGATAACCCTAGCGTTCACCGTAATGGTCGAGTCTATTTCTCACTGTAATGGTCGAGTCTATTTCTCACTGTAATGGTCGTGTCTATTTCTCACCGTTATGATTGAGTCTATTTCTCACTGTAATGGTCGAGTCTATTTCTCACTGTAATGATCGAGTCTATTTCTCACTGTAATGGTCGAGTCTATTTCTCACAGTAATGGTCGTGTCTATTTCTCACCGTAATGGTCGAGTCTATTTCTCACTGTTATGATTGAGCCTATTTCTCACCGTAATGGTCGAGTCTATTTCTCACCGTAATGATCGAGTCTATTTCTTACCGTAATGATCGAGTCTATTTCTTACCGTAATGATCGAGTCTATTTCTCACTGTAATGATCGAGTCTATTTCTCACTGTAATGGTCGAGTCTATTTCTCACCGTAATGGTCGAGTCTATTTCTCACCGTAATGATCGTGTCTATTTCTCACCGTAATGATCGAGTCTATTTCTTACCGTAATGATCGAGTCTATTTCTCACCGTAATGATCGAGTCTATTTCTTACCGTAATGATCGAGTCTATTTCTTACCGTAATGATCGTGTCTATTTCTCACCGTAATGATCGAGTCTATTTCTCACCGTAATGATCGAGTCTATTTCTCACTGTAATGGTCGAGTCTATTTCTTACCGTAATGATCGTGTCTATTTCTCACCGTAATGATCGAGTCTATTTCTTACCGTAATGATCGAGTCTATTTCTCACCGTAATGATCGAGTCTATTTCTCACCGTAATGGTCGAGTCTATTTCTCACTGTAATGGTCGTGTCTATTTCTCACTGTAATGATCGAGTCTATTTCTCACTGTAATGATCGAGTCTATTTCTTACCGTAATGATCGAGTCTATTTCTCACTGTAATGGTCGTGTCTATTTCTTACCGTAATGATCGAGTCTATTTCTCACCGTAATGATCGAGTCTATTTCTCACTGTAATGATCGAGTCTATTTCTTACCGTAATGATCGAGTCTATTTCTTACCGTAATGATCGTGTCTATTTCTCACCGTAATGATCGAGTCTATTTCTTACCGTAATGATCGAGTCTATTTCTCACTGTAATGATCGAGTCTATTTCTCACTGTAATGGTCGTGTCTATTTCTTACCGTAATGATCGTGTCTATTTCTCACCGTAATGATCGAGTCTATTTCTCACCGTAATGATCGAGTCTATTTCTCACTGTAATGGTCGAGTCTATTTCTTACCGTAATGAGCGTGTTTATTTCTCACCGTAATGATCGAGTCTATTTCTTACCGTAATGATCGTGTCTATTTTTCACCGTAATGATCGAGTCTATTTCTTACCGTAATGGTCGAGTCTATTTCTCACTGTAATGATCGAGTCTATTTCTCACTGTAATGGTCGAGTCTATTTCTTACCGTAATGATCGAGTCTATTTCTTACCGTAATGATCGAGTCTATTTCTCACTGTAAGGGTCGTGTCTATTTCTCACTGTAATAGTCGTGTCTATTTCTCACTGTAATGATCGAGTCTATTTCTTACCGTAATGATCGAGTCTATTTCTCACTGTAATGGTCGTGTCTATTTCTCACTGTAATGATCGAGTCTATTTCTCAGCGTAATGGTCGAGTCTATTTCCCACCGAGGGTCTTTTATAATCTAGGGTCCAAAGCTGTCCGATGTTCTACCTTCTGTTTGGGGAGTTGAGAGGAAGTGCTGATCGGGTACCGCCTCATTATTTCACGTCCACTCGTTCGACATTTTTTGATGCCTTGGTACGTGTGACTCTACTCCCACGCCTCGGGGCTTTTTGATTGGACAAGCCTGCGACCTGTGCAATTAAGTGCTGACGTTACGTTTAAAAGTTAAAATGTCCATAACTTACTTGGTCTATTCTATTTTTTACTAAACAAAGAGAGCGTTTATTCTAGACTACGTCTGCGATTTTAGGGACTATCAGACTAGTATGGGAGTAGGGGGTGCCGTTTGGACATTGGTTTCCGCCACGCGCCCCACGTCCGAGCCTTTTAACGTTTAATATATATTTTATGAATATGTTTTAACTTCAGTTTGTATCATTAGGTGTGGAAAATTTTATCAACAATGCATACTTGCTCATATAAATGTTGCAATGAGGACCATATGTTAGACGGACACTCCTGCCAAATATGTTGTCCTCTTTAAATAAAGTTATTGTTATTATTATTATTATTATTATAAGAATGGCAACTTAAGTGCAAGCATTCATATTTGACATTGACCTACAAAACATTACAAAGCAACACTGAATTCATTCAGTTCAGTCTTTGTAGGCTATAAACTCCCCAACAGATATCTGAAACCATTTCCGTTTATTGTCATAAACAGAATGACGTGTTATTGTTTATGCTAAGTTCCCACTGTCGTGCGATCCGTTACGAACGCCACGATTGGCCATTCGTAGCTGGTCGCGGAATATTCTCTGAAAGTTCAGGTTTGGATACGAGGTGATGAGAGTCGATGCGTTCTGGTACGATTCGTTGCGCACGGATGCAATCCAATCACGATTTGTCAATTGCAGGTATCACGATCAGCCACGGTCTGCTCTCACGTTCAGATACGATCAAATGCGTTCCGATAGGATTGTTGCGACCGAGTCTACGACTTGGTCTCGATCTGAAACGATCATCACGATCGAGTACCCCGAATTGGGACGATCTGATACGTGCAGATACGTTATTATACGCTTATCACGATCCGATGCGCTCCGTTACGATAGCACACGACTGTCGTCTCGATGTTTTTCATGATAAGATCGACGGCGATCACGATTTGAGCTACGACTTGACCCCGGCTGGTATATATACAGCCGGACTGACCATGGACTTAATTGTTTCTTGAACTTTTACAGCATAAACACTGACCTTCAACCATTGATGATGGTAGGAGTTGCGGATGATGACAATGTGGCAATTTCTCTGGCTGGACTGGTTCAGGCTTGCCTTTTCCATTCTTAGCTTCCATTACCCTTGGGTGGCATCTTTCAAAGGCTTTAAAATACTAGCAAAGGCCTGTATAAACCAGGGATTGCAGGATTGATCCCGGGCTTCTCCAGACTTTCGGATGAGTCTATAAACCGAGGTTCCGTCTCCGTATGACCTTAGTTATTGTTGGGACGTAAAACTGAAATACACTCATTCACTCACTCATGAGCAGATCGCTGAATGTGTCGCATTAAATCTTGAGAACTCGTAATAGATCGTGAACGTTCGTATAAAAACGTAGCCTACTCGTATCTAATCGCATTTACTCGTATCATCTCGTATCTGATCACGAGTCATTCGTAACAAATCTTGAGCAATGGGACCCGACAGAGCGTAACAAATCGTGACAGATCTTGTGAGATCGCAACACATCTCAACAGAACGCGGTGTTTGTTTTGTCCAAGACTAGTCCAGATCACCGCGATTTCGAAGCACGATTAGATGCGATCCGTCGCGCTTTGTTACGATGCAACACGATGTGATACGAGGATCCCGATTTGACAATCGATCGTGTTGATCGTGGAAAAATTTTGAACCGTTCAAAAATTTTCTACGATTAACACGATTGCCACGACTGACCTCAAGATCTGATAAGATCTGATAGGATCACCACGATTAATCCACGATTAAGAACACGATTGCAATCGTGGCGCGAATCGTGATAGTGGGAACATAGCATTATGGCACTGGGGTCATGACCACGACCCCAAAGTTCGTTGCAGTCTTCGCTTTTTAGTGTAAAATTTCCTGGAAGGCACGTGTTATGAATTGGAAAAGAAGAACGATTTGCAATTTTATTTAATATAAACCTTTCTGAACAGCAAATAATAATGATTTCGGAAAGAATATAAATTTGGTCGTGCCAAGAAGTTTAGTTCTTTTTGTTTAACGCAGACAGCGGAGGTAGAAACAGCCTGTCAATATTCTCACTCTGATCAGGTTCTAACATGCAACCATGAACTGAAGAAAAAGACGCGTGCAAAGAATACTTTTGTTGCTGATGTACACGCTGCTCTGGGTAATATCTGGTCACATAAGGTTTGTGTACCATGACTTGCTAGAAAGCTCTTATGTTTATTGTCTCTTCAAGCTTGGCACTTGATTAGAGTAGCATCTAGCAGGTTTGATAGACACTGATAACGCTATCAGACTCTATTTTCGATTCGGTATCAATTTCAATTGATGATTAGGGTTGCTTTCCGCTAATATAATGTGACATTAAGAAAAGAGTGATGTTGTCTTCTTGAGGAGAAAATCTTCTCAAACGTAGTGCTATGTCCTAGCTCTGTAAACTGGCAGCTTTTAACCTGATAAAGAATTTATACATATACGAAAAACATGTTTTTTTTCAAAACAGCATTAAAATATGAGCAGCGGGTCTCGGTAGCTGTCTCGACTGTGCGTCTGACTGGTGATCAGATGGACACGGTTTCGATACCTGCCGGGGTCGGCAACATTCTTTCATGGAGCTGTTCTACGGTCATTCTCTCCCTTCCGCTGATTCAAGAAAGGCAGTTGTCTGTTCTTGCGAACGAATATGCACTGTACTGGTTAACCGCTTACGAATAATTTGTTTGTTTGATTTGAGGTTTAACGTCCCCGTCAACACTATAAAGGCCATTTTGGAGACGTTGCTTCCAATTTTGTGGGACTTTTACCCGACATTGAGATGAAATGACATCTCAAGCCCTGTCGCCCAATGAAACCAATAGGGTTTATTAGCATGGACGGTCCGCCTCGCACCGCGGTTCCTGGACAGGCTTAGATCCTCTAAGCGGTTTACCAGTACTAGTGTACGGGCCGGATTCAGCTCTGCGTGGAAGCATCATGCAGCCCATATATTTCTTCAAGCCCCTATGGGCGGGGGCGCCCGCTTACGAATAAACTTGCACATGAAAGGTTTTGTTTGTTTGTTTGATTTGCAGTGTAACGCCCCCGTCAACAATGTATAGGTCATTTTGGAGACGTTGCTTCCAATTTTGTGGGACCTTTACCCGACATTGAGATGAAATGACATCTCAAGTCCTGTCGCCCAACGAAACCAATAGGGTTTATAAGCATGGACATGCGGACTCGCACCGCTTTACCTGGGCTCCTCTAAGCGGTTTGCCAGTACTAGTGTGCGGTCGGTTTCAGCTCTGCGTGGAAGCATAGTACAGCCCATCTATTTCTTCAAGCCCCGATGGGCGGGGGCAGGCACATGAAAGGTGTGGATAAGTAAACGGATCTGCGGGATATGACCTAAATAGTGTTGTCTGGGCCGGAAACAAAATAGGATTCCCATCACGAGAAAACGCATCTTTAGAAAAGCGACCAGGAAGAACATAAACCAGCCTGCCCAGCTATACACGCTATCAGGGGTCTTATTTGAGCTAGCACATGACAAAATCTACAATAAGATATGTGCGCCCAGCAAAGACTCAGATCAGTCTGATCAGAGTAATCGTTGTGCGCTCTAAGGGTAGCTAAGGGAGCAAGAGAAGTCTCTCCTTCATGCAGCAAGAGAAGTCTCTGGTTAGACTATATTGATGCGCAGGCTGATCTGATTCTTCGCTGGGCGCTCATGTAAATTGCAGGAAATGCTGTGCCCGGGTATAATATTAGATATAGAAGCTAGAGAAACTGTGCTAACCAAGCAACGAACACGAAGGTCCTGATCAGACTGCACGGATACGCAGGCTGATCTGCACCTTTGTTGTTCGGAAATGCTAAAAGCAGGTTTTCTCATGGCGCGGCTTGGCTACAGTTCACTTTTTCTGAAACACTGATATCTCAAAATACTACTTAACCCTTTTTGTACCAAATGGAATCTTCCTCCTTATGTATAAGAGTAGTCCATTTCAAAATTTAGGGGTGTCAGGTTGTGTTTTCTTCAAAATTTGTTGTGGAAAATGGCTTAACTTTTAGCAAAAAGTGCAGGCCCTGATCAGACGCCGCGTTAGACGCGGCGTCTGATCTGGGCCTGCACTGTTTGCCAAGGTACCCCTTTAGGGGTTTCTTGTACTGAATGGGTTAAGCCAAAAGGCTGCTGTAGGCTTTGATTGAGCTTATCTCGAAGTACTGTTTGCCGTAAACAAAAAATAATTTCCTTTGATTTTGAGATATCGACAGTTGGCATAATAATGTACTAATCAACCGCTCATTAAGGAGCTGTGTCATTTAGCAGCTTTGTTTGTTTGTTTGAATTAAGGTTTTACGTCTATAGGTTTGTTTTGTTTGATTTGAGGTTTAACGTCCCCGTCAACACTGTAAAGGTCATTTTGGAGACGTTGCTTCCAATTTTGTGGGACTTTTACCCAACATTGAGATGAAATGACATCTCAAGCACTGTGGCCCAATGAAACCAATAGGGTTTATTAGCATGGGCGGTCCACCTCGCACCGCGGTTACTGGACAGGCTTAGATCCTTTAAGCGGTTTACCAGTACTAGTGTGCGGGCCGACTTCAGCTCTGCGTGGAAGCATCATGCAGCCCATATATTTCTTCAAGCCCCTATGGGCGGGGGCTATTTACGTCTATAGGATCCCGTATTTACGTCTATAGGATCCCTAAGCGTCCGTCATCACTAAGTGTCCGACAAACTCTAAGTTTTTCGAAAAGCTGTTGAAAACGGTGGGGAATGATTGATTATGACATATTAAGTGAAGAAATCGCAAAACAATTCTGTAAAATATTTAAAATTTGACTTGATTGTTTTCTTGTCGGACACTTAGGGATGGCCCAAGCATCCCCAAATGTCCGCCATCCCTAAATGTCCGACAACATGAAAATTAACTTAGAAAATGTTTTTGTTTTTATCGATAATAATGAATTATTATCAAATAAAAAAAAACAAATTAACGTTTAACCGATGTTAAAAAAGTTGACCTCCGGAAATAAGCACCTGAATAAGGGATCTCAATATGCCCGTCATCAAAAAAATATCCTCCACCCCCGTGAGCAGGACAAGTAGTTTGGGAAATATTTCTTATGGCTAATTATAAACTATGAATAAATAAAAACACAAAATATTTTCAATATCTATTCTAGTCTGTCTATTAATGTCTGTCTTCTAAGTTACATGTCATGTTAGACGACATTGAGGGATGACGGACATATTGGGATTCCTTATTTCCGAAGGCCCCCGCCCATCGGGGCTTGAAGAAATATATGGGCTGCATGATGCTTCCATGCAGAGTTGAAACCGACCCGCACACGAGTACTGGTAAACCGCTTAGAGGATCTAAGCCTGCCCAGGCGAAGCAGTGCAAGTCGGCCTGTCCATGCTTATAAATCTTATTGGTTTCATTGGGCGGCAGGGCTTGAGATGTCATTTCATCTCAATGTCGGGTAAAAGTCCCACAAAATTGGAAGCAACGTTTCCAAAATGACCTTTCCAATGTTGACGGGGACGTTAAACCTCAAATCAAACAAACAAACATATCCTTACTTCCGAAGGTAGACTTTAAAGTTATTTTGTTTATTTATTCATAATCATAATTAGTAATAAGCGATAAGAAATATTTTCTAAGCTAGGTGTCATGTTGGCGGACATTTAGGGATGCTTGGGTCATTTCTAAGTGTCCGACAAGAAAAAAAAATCAAGTTAAGTTTTGAAAATGTTACAAAAATTATTTTCGAGAATATTTCAGTTAATATGTCATAAATGACCATTCCACATCGTTTTCAACAGCTTCCAGAAAAAAACTTGAGAGTTTGTCGGACACGTAGGGATGTCGGACGTTTAGAGATCCTACGAACGTCCCCGCCAGCACTATTTAAGTCATTTTGGCGACGCTGCTTCCAATTTTGTGGAACTTTTACTCGACATTGAGATGAAATGACATCTCAATCCCAAACGCGCGCAATGAAACCAAAAGGCATCGGACGATCTGACTCGCATCTCTTTGCCTGGACAGGCTTAGTCCTTCTAAGCGGTTTGCCATTACTAATGTGTGGTCTGTTTCAGCTCTGCGTGGAAGCACCATGCAGCCGAATCATCATTTAGCAGCACCAGTGCGTGTAAAATATATACTGTAAAAATCCTCTATAAAGACCACCTTTGGGACTGTTCAAAAGTGGTCTTTAAGACCACTTTTGAACAGACCCAAAGGTGGTCCTTGACCAGAGGACACTGTATGCAGAAAACACAAAGAAAGAATAACTGCAACGTACTAAATTAGCTTTTTATTGCAGAATTAGTCTTAATTTTAGGCGGTCTTAATAGCGGAATTTCACTGTACGCAATTCCGAAGATGTTTGACTGTTAATTACCTATATTGTCTATCTAAAAAATGAACGCATCGCATTTGATAGCTTTCCCTAGCAACCGGCTCCATTTTTCTTTTAATGGCTTGGTCGATATCTGTATATACCCACGGGGAGGGTCGACCCGGTAACAGGCGGATTGAATTATTCTAGCAATCGGATTTTATAGCTTTTTAACCCAGCTGAAACTACCATAGTACAGCTGGCCGGAATAATTTCTCACCTAACGGTAATGGAATTACAGTGTTTTCTGCATTATGTAAATAGAGCTGCCCTGATGGGCCCCCCCCGCTCTTCGGTTAGCCCGTTAACGAAAAATAGTTGCGTCCACGTATAATAGTTTATAGAAATGGGCTATTTTCAATATAAGCGGCGTCGGATGTACTTTATTTAATGCGAGTTTTACAAACACTTCCTTATTTTAAATAAATACTATAGAACAAGATCGGGCGCCGCAGTTTGTGGTGTGAGTGAGTGAGTGAGTTTTTAGTTTTACGTCCCACCAACAGCTAAGGTCATACGGAGACGGGACCTCGGTTTAAAGACTCATCCGAAAGTCTGGAGAAGCCCGGGATCGATCCTGCGATCCCTGGTTTACAAGGCGAGTAGCGTAACCACTGCACCACGGAGGCTTCTAATGTGGTGTGAGATCTTAGTCTCTATTGGTTTGACAACGTTTTAAGGGGAGTCTATGAGTTAATGGATGTCATATGAGAGATTCCTGTGTCAAAACTTTCAATGAAATGGTAAAGTCTTCACTGTCCGCGCCAGACATCTTAACTTCAAATGTTACACGATAAAATGTGAGCTCTTGATTAGATTCTGACACTGTCGTTATGCCGATGACTAGGAGTCCATCAATATTGAGGTCTACCATCAGTGTCTGTAAATAGGATAGGCAAAACAATAAAAAAAAAGAAAAGAAAAAAAAGGTTATCACATAACGTGGATAACGTCATGTCATAAAAATCGTATGACCACACGTGTAATAACACATATAAACTGTCGCGTAGCGTCACGACGCTATTCGTGACGACACTGTTTTCTTTTGAACTTCTTCGACCATTAAATCCGATATAAAATCGTTATATGACGATTATAAACAGAATCTTTCACTTGTGGTCATTTCATGAAATTTATGTTACTCGCCAAAGGCTCGTTTTATAAATTTCAAATGAAATGTCCAGTCGTGTAAGATCCTCTGTAAGAAGCAAAGCACATATAACATTGAAAACATGAGTCCAGTTTTTCATTAGACTCTTCATAAGCAGTATAGTCATTTCATTTAATGGAATCTCCCACCTAATACTTTGGAATGGTTCATTTCCAATTATAGGGATGCCAGGTTAATCTCGTTAGCAGTAGGTTTTGCAAAAATGTATGTACTTTCAGCAAACAGTGTAGATCCAGATCAGACGCTGCGTTATGTGCAGATCTGGGCTTGCAGTGTTTGCCAATGTCCCAAAATAGGGCCGCTAGGCATAGTGCGGCCTGAATGAGTTTAGGCTATCGTCTGTGCCTGCCACTGATATAACTGAAAAGTAAGCCAAGTTACCGGATTATGGGAATTCAACCCTTAGCAATAATCTTAAAGACTATAGGGGCCTACCCAATGTTTCCCACGCCTCTTATCCCCGTGTATTAACGGCGCATTGAACACGGTCTCGGGAGCGCGATCGACATGTTAACAGATTGTGATAAGCCAGTGCTGTCATCTAATGCCGATCTTACGATCGGATGAAAGGCATACTTCCTGTTTTGTCAACCAATATGCCCATGCAGTTTTAATTTCATTGAAGATGACTTAACCACTTACACAAACTGTCCATATCTTTCCAGAATTCCGTTTTGTTTTCCTACGAGATTTCATTTAACCCATATATGACAATGGAATCTCACACCTAATACGTTTGGAATGGTTCATTTCGAAATATAGGGATGCCAGGTTTGTCTCATTAGCAGTGGGTTTTGCCTATATATGAAATGTTCTAAAATTTACTGGAGGGGTGTGGTGGAAATACAGCCTCGATAGCTCAGTAGATAGCGCGTTCGACTTATGATCGAAAGGTTATGGGTTCGAATCCGGCTACCGGAGGCGAGGTGTGTCCTTGGGCAAGACACGTTATGACAATGCCCCATTCGACCCAGGTGTAGATGGGTAGCAGTGGTGTAAAAGTCACTGCCTGTCACTCTCGCGCGCGTGATAACATCCGGAACGAGTGTTCGAGAGCGATTTATTAATTCGTTGTTGTTTTCCGGTTTCCCCGTGTCGCGGGTCGTCAGCTGGTGGGCCCAGGGAACGATTCCATGCTGGCACTACACCGTAGCCTTTCGGTGGTACCCCTATCCCCCGTTGCCAGTGAAAAGAGAGACCATCGCTCGGCTCCAACCCACCCGCGATTTAATTCGTCACAATCGAACAAACATAAATTAGTATAAACACCCTGATAAACTAAATACAAAATTGTGTTATTACATCTAACAGTTTACTGAAACTAGTTACTGTTGTCCATGCACTATTGAAGTTTATTCCGAGCGCCGTAAGTTTTTTTTTGGACTATGAACTAAGGTGTATAACAATGGACAGTTGACGGGTTTATTTATTTTTTTTTTTTAATATTCCTGATTTTGTGGAATATATCTAGCGCGATTGTCTCCCATTTGCTGACTGAAGAAGTACGTTTTCTGTTGTTTTTCAAGTTTTTTTCTTTATTGACTGTTATTGTTCCCTATTTTGTTGAGCCAGACCCGGCAAATCCCATACGCGAACCCATGCGACCAGCGAAGACTACGATCTGTTGGTGCATCTGCTTAGTCTGATCAGGATCTTCGTTTCCCGCATGAATCTTCTACACCCTTTCTGCTACCCAATGGGCGATAATTGAAACTGCCCAGACTAGGAGGAAACGGATTCATCACGTGAACAGGTCCATGAAATGAACAACCCTTCAAACCCCACTTTAGTTACCCCTAAAAATCTGCACAACTTTCATTTGCGGCTAACACATCCAGTCAAGGTAAATAGTTACAACATTATGTGGAGCAATGCGTATTGTTTGAAGGTTGCACTCCACCAACATAAGTTATGCCCCTTCAAAAACTTATGTAAACTTTTCGTTTCCGGCTAATTCCTCATATGGCTGACATCTAATCAAGGTTAAACTAAGGAAATAGTTACAGCATGATAAGGATCAGCGCGCATTGTTTCCAGGCTACAGTCCACCAAATATTGACAGAATTATATGCCACTTGGAAATTTCTGAAAACTTTTAGTTTCTAGCTAACTTCTTCTACCAAGATGAAACTTGTTTTATAGTTATATGGAGCAGCGTATATTGTTTCGAAGTTACAGTCCACGAACACTGATTTGTACAAGTGTATGTGCTGCATCTTTCTACTTGCCACGGGCGTATGATGCCTCGCTTGCTAAGCTTTCATCACATTAACAAGTCCGTGGAATGAGCACCCCGCCCCCTAAACCCCAATTTATATGGAGAAAACTGTTGTTTACGGGGGATATACTCTATTTTTTCTTATTTCTGCTCCAAGACATTGGTTGTGGGTACGCGTAAGAACCGCCTAGAGGCGGTTCTAACAAGCACCCACAACCTTTGTTTCTAGCATAAATAAGAAAAATATCACGGATTTTCATCAGGAAAAGTGGCATTTTGGAGATGTGAAAAAATGCACAATGTCGCACGGGTATTCTATAGTAATGGTTAGCATTAGGGAACAAAGAAATTCCATTCTTGCGTTCTTATCAGCACCAAAGACCTCGCTGCGTTGATAATACAGTTCCTCCAATACGTCTAGACTTTTGTTAACCTTTCTAGCTAAGCAGGCCGGTCAACATCAAACCTGATTACAAACCCCGAAGACCTGACTGCCATGGGCCATATCGCCATTTACATGTTGTCCGCTCTACTAATCTTAGTTGCCGAAGCCCTAGACCTAGTCAAGTCAGTCCCACTCCAGATCGGCATAGACACCTCGGCCCACTCATTTCGGCCCTAGAGACATCCTGGTATGCCAACAGAAGAGCTAGGTTAAGACTCTTCCGTGTGTTTGCATTTGAAAAGGTAATAGTTTAATTTCTCACGATGCGTCTAAGTCCGTATGCTTCTATTTATGTCTTTTTGCTATGAAAATATTTGGGATTCAAATTAAATTTTATTTTACGCCCCATTAACGGCGACCGTTTCAGACAGTGACAATATATGCATTATTGATAAAGTGTCTGCCACTGATCGTCTATTAATTGATATTTCCAAGAAATAATTTATTGATCTCTAATTTAATTATTTGCACAAACTTCAGTATTAAACTGCCAAGAGTATTTTGAACTGCCCCACACGCCACCAATCTATATTATACTCTCCAGTCCATATTTGTTTTGCCAGTATTTGCATAGCACTACGATAACAGTGCATTCTTTCATATCTTGACAACGATTATTTTTTTAGATGAGAATTTGCGACATTTTTTTTCCGTATAAATGCTTTAAACATAGGTTGTGAACCGCCTCAGTTCAATCGGGTACCCACAACCTTTGTTTTGAAGCAAATAAGAAAATTTAAACCCCAGTTTTCTCTATATACAGGGTTACACGGACTTGTTAACGCGGTGGGTTTACAGGGTTATACGGACTTGTTAACGTGGTGGGTTTACAGGGTTACACGGACTTGTTAACGTGGTGGGTTTACATGGTTACACGGACTTGTTAACGTGGTGGGTTTACAGGGTTACACGGACTTGTTAACCTGGTGGGTTTACAGGGTTACATGGACTTGTTAACCTGGTGGTTTACAGGGTTACACGGACTTGTTAACGCGGTGGGTTTACAGGGTTATACGTACTTGTTAACGTGGTGGGTTTACAGGGTTACACGGACTTGTTAACGCGGTGGGTTTACAGGGTTACACGGACTTGTTAACGCGGTGGGTTCACAGGGTTATACGGACTTGTTAACGCGGTGGGTTTACAGGGTTATACGGACTTGTTAACGCGGTGGGTTTACAGGGTTATACGGACTTGTTAACGCGGTGGGTTTACAGGGTTATACGGACTTGTTAACGCGGTGGGTTTACAGGGTTATACGGACTTGTTAACGCGGTGGGTTTACAGGGTTATACGGACTTGTTAACGCGGTGGGTTTACAGGGTTATACGGACTTGTTAACGCGGTGGGTTTACAGGGTTATACGGACTTGTTAACGTGGTGGGTTTACAGGGTTACACGGACTTGTTAACGTGGTGGTTCCCGAAAAAGCTCACTTGCAAACAGATTAGGCGCCACAAAATGCGGCATCTGATCAGTGGCGTCAATGTTTGCTTAAAAATGGATTTTACTAAAACTTGCAATAAATAATATAAATATGACACCCCATTAATTAGATATGATTTTGTTTAAAGCTAAAATGTTGAAGATTGTATTTGTCATAAAAGGGCGGGATGTTTTTTTTTTTTTTTTTTTTTTGTTTTGCATAACAATGAAAATATGGATAGTTGACTAATAACTGCTCATCTTTTCTAAAGCTTGAATGCGTACACCTGGAAAACATCAAAGCACTGACAGCACTAGTGGGTCGATTGTCTCTAAAATTGTCCAGAAGTGAGACTTGAACTGTTTCGTTTAACTCGTAAAATCCAGTATTTAAGCAAACAGTGTAGACCCTGATCAGACATCTGGGTCCACACTGAATGACCCATCACACGAGCCAAGCCCAGCTTTTACTTTTCACACAACGCCTTGACGTCATAGGGAGTAGAATAGCGCTGCTAAAACTAACGTTGCCCGGATTTTATACATGACCAGCGATAGTGGCGTGGACAAGAGCAGGCCGGAAGCTTCTGTAGTTAGTAACATTGGGTCGATCGACCCCCAAATCGGTCAGTTTTTTTTACACGGAATCAAGGTGATTGCTATTTTTACACCAAGCCCCTCTGAATACAAGGGGGCATGTGTTGACCGTTGTTGATAGAAATGGTAGGACCAAAATTCTTGGCAGCCAACGACAAGATTCACTTTCAATTGGTGTCCAGGCTTTCATCACGAAAACACGCCAATTTAAATATATTCAAAATTTTACCACCAAAAATTTTTCAGATAAAAAAATTCTCATATTTTTTTCATATTTCCGTTCAAAAATAGATTGTGGGAAGTTCTTAGAACCGCTTCTGCGAGGCGGTTTTAACGAGTGCTCAAAATATACGTTTTTGAGCAGAAATAATATAAAAAATGTATACCCCTGTAAACCCCAATTTTACAATATAAAGGGTCAAAATTATATCTAGCATGTTTTCGTGATGAATAACTTGGACGTTAAAGTGTGGTGGCCCTCATCCATAGGGGCTTGGAGATGCATGATTCTTTCACGTAGAGCTGAAATTGACCGCGCATGAGTACTGGTAAATCGCTTAGAAGAGGCAAAGTGGTGCGAGTCGGACCGTCCCTGCATATAAACCCTATTGGTTTGTTTGGACGGTAGGGCTTGAGATGTCATTTCATCTGAATGTCGGGTAAAAGTAAAAAAAAAAATGAAAGCAACGTTTCCAAAATGACCTACAAGTGTTGACGGGGATGTAAAACCTCAATTCAGACAAACAAAATAACAGTATCGCTATGAGATAGACAGCTTGCGGACCGAGACCAAAGCGTTTCGCAGAAAACAATGCATATAGCGCATCGCAAACAACGTTCACTCAATGTTGACCCAACAATGAAACGAAAATTTCAACGTTGTTTGTACGCTGACTGGCTTCTATGGGTGCAGTTTACATTGCGATCAGTAACGAGCACCAATATGAGGGGATTTACAGATACGGTCTACGGTGTCTTCAGATGTCGTTTCGTACCGACAGTGACAGTCAGTTTTTGTCATATCTTCATAGAAATGTGGGATATAATTAGGGGATATCTGTGTTGAAAATTGCCATTTGGGGATGTAAATCGTCGGATTTTCTGTCGGAAATTTCGTTTCACGGCGACGTTTCTGCGGAGACGTAAAACGGTATTTGCGACCGTATATGCGAACCCTCGGGGCTTGGAGAAATACGGATTGGGCTACATGACGCTTCCACGAAGAGCTGAACCGATCGAGTTTTTGCGTACTGGTACACTGCTTATTGGGGCTAAGCCTGCCCAGGTAGATTGGTGCTAGTCGGAGCCATTACGAAAACACGCCTATACAAATACATTGATAATTTTCCACCGGCAAATGACAATTATCAGATGAAAAAATGTGATATTTTTCTTATTTCTGCTCAAAATATAGATTGTGGATACTCGTTAGAACCGCCTCGACGAGGCGGTTCTAACGAGTACCAACAACCTATGTTTCTGAGTAGAAATAAGAAAAATACTGTATACCCCTGCAAACCCCAGTTTTCCTGTATAAAAGTGGGGTTTAAAGGGGTCAAATTTATATAGGCGCGTTTTCGTGATGCGTCCCTTAAACCCTAGCGGTGTCTTAGGGTGGTAGGGTTTCATCTCAGTATCGGGTAGAAGCTCCGCAAAATCGGAAGCAACGTCTCTAAAATGACCTAAATAGTGTAGACTTGGGCGTAGAACATCACTATAAAACTAAATTATGGTACGGAGTTAGTTCCCCTGTGTCTGGAACAGATCCTCGCCCTGCTCGTCAGTGTATCTATAGAAAGCGGAAAATTTCACTAGATTAAGCGTGTATTATATTTTGATAAAAGCCAGGACTAAATAATTTCCCTAGCGGTGCTTCTGTGTCTCGCTCGATTTCTAAGCAAAATATCACTTAATGTAGAAGGAATGTCTTCCCTCAGGGAATATTAAACTGAATACAGCACCATATAAACCAGGGCACAGCAAAACCCACAAAAAGACCAGTGCGAACAGCAAGGACACGGATCAGTCAGGGCATTCATCTAGTCTGGCTTGAGTCTTCAATTATCTCTCTTCGGATAGCTCACAAACTAAAGTAGCTTCACTAATCGAACAAGTATTCTTTTAGGCGTTGTCCTTCCATTGCCAATATACGTGAAAGCTTTTTGACGAACGTGTCTTAAAAGTTTTAAGAGAAAGTAGTTTTCGATTAAATTTATTTTGTTTTGTTTTTTTTTATTTGCAAATTTTAATTGTCAGTGTTTGAAAAAGAGAAAACAAACTTAGCAATGACTAACTATAAAATCAATTTTGAAGGCGTCGCCTTTCTTGCCGATGTGTTCATTCTTGTTGCCGCATTTATCTTGTCCCTCATTGTTTATGTGCAACATACAGGATCCTCGATATAACGGCAGTATGAATTCGTTTCCTTAACATTGGCCTTCGTGATGTAGTGGATAAGCTACTCGCCTGGCAAACCAGGGGTCGTGGGATCGATTCTGGGTTCTCCAGACTTTCGGATGAGTGTTTAAACCAGACTTTAATCGGATGAGTCCCGTCTCCATATGACCTTAGTCGTTGGTGGGACGTAAATCACACACACACACACAAACACACACACAAACACACAGACACACACACACGCACGCACGCACGCACGTTATAAGCATATTGCCGTAAAGAATGCAGATACCCCCCCCCCCCCCCAAATACCCCAGGGATATTTAATAGATTCGCCTCGCCAGATATTGTTGACATGTGTTAGAATGGCATCGGCGAGGCGATTCTAACAGTCGTTGGTAACATATGCTTATTGGAGTATTTAATATAGTATTCCTGATTATCTCCATAAATCCACATATTCTTGATACTGTCGTTATAACGATGTTTGCCGTTACATCGAATGAAGGTATAACAATCACAATGAATATGTGAAACTACAAAGGGTCGACCAAATTTAGAAGGTTAGCAGAAAAACTACGTGGTTTGCTTTCACTACAAATCTCGCTAGTCTGAAGTTTGATTTAACAAAAACAACGCCTCGCTCCACTTTCCAAGAAAACAAAGTGTGCCTCAGACGCTTACAAAATGTCGAAGAGATTTTGATAAAAGCATCATGTTGATGCAATTGTAACAAAAATAGAATAACCAAGGAAAAGTGACGCTGAGGAAGAAAAAACTAAGTGACACAACAATTTCTAGCCTCAGTCTAAGAACACTGCTATCTGGAGAAACAATCTAAGAATACAGTCGTCTTAAAGCCACAATCTAAGAACACAGGCATCCCAAGCGACTGTCTGAGAACAAAGCCTTCCCAAGTCACATTCTTATACCACAGCCATCCCAAGCCACAATATAAGAATAGAATAATGCCAAACTCCAACCTGAGAGTACATAATCTTACGCAACAATCTACGAACATAACTGTCTCAAGCCACAATATAAGAACACAGCAAACTCGTGCCATAATCTGAGAGACGTTATGCAAAATCTCTACCTAACAACAAATCCATCTCAAACCATAATCTAAGAACACTGCCACCTCAAGCGTCAATCTAAGAACACAGTCACCTCAAGATACAATGCTAGTACACAACTGTCTCAAACCACATTCTAGGAAACATTTTTTGTCTCAAGACACAAACTCAGGGCACAGCTGTCTCAAACCACAATCTAAGAACACAGCTTTCTCAAACAACAATCTGAATATACGGCTGTCTGAAATCACAGTCTAAGAACCCAACTGTCTCACATCGCAATCTAAAAACATATCGTTCTCAATTCACTTAAAGACACACACACACATAATGGAGAGAGAGAGAGAGAGAGAGAGAGAGAGAGAGAGAGAGAGAGAGAGAGAGAGAGAGAGAGAGAGAGAGAGAGAGAGATGCATGTATAATTAGGCCAAAATCAATGTACATAAACATTATTAGAAATGAACGATAATCTTGTTTTAATTGTTTTCTTTCTTCCGTTTTTCTTAATTTTTTGTTCTGATTGTTGTTCTGATTTATTTTTTGCTTCAAGATTGTTTCAAATATTTCGAGCCGATCGTTAATCAGAGGATGGCGAAAACCAGAGTACTCGGGGGAAATCTTGCAGAACATGGCGTCTCACATGCTCGAACTACATCGGCGAGAGACCTAATGATTAATAGTTAAGAGTCAGCGCTCTTATCCACTAGGACGGAGGCCTGCTACTATCATCTTGGATGCGTAGTTGAGCTTCAGCTCCAGCGTTTACAAAAGTTCGGAATAGAAACGTTACTAAAAAAAAAAAAAAAAAAAAAAACAAGAACAAATCAAAATTAGTGAAAGTCTAAGGCCTCAGGGGACAGTTTCGCATTTTAGGATGGACCATTTTAAAAATATCATAGCAGTAATGTCATTAATGGCATGGTGGCTCATAGAAAATGCGATATGTGGATATTTCCAGCCAATGTGGGCTTGTTTGCTGAGTATCTGTACTTGTATCAAATGGAATACGAAACTAACACTCCAGCTGTCTGGATGCTGTGAAAGGTGAAGGTTCGGCGGGATATCTGAATTAAAGAATGTAGCTGCGGTACTAAAAAGTGGCTGTTTTTAAAGAGAAGCTGACTGATTGTGGTCTGGTTTTCTCTTTATTTCTTTGCATGTGTCTGAGTTTACAAGACATTACAACAGTTGTATGTAATTGTGTTTAAGGAGTAAATTTACAGGATGTGTCAAAGTGACGTGGAGACATGCTTTTTTGAATGTAAAAATTGTGGGTGAGGTAAGTGGATTGATGCTGCTGTGAGCCTATGCAAATAAGGCGTAACTATACCAAATTTAGTGACACAGAGGCCATTTTGATATTTAATCTTCATCAGTGTGTCTCAATCCCAAAGTTCTGAAACCGAAACGGATGATGGACAGACAAGTCCCGGCAAACACAGCATATCCCCCTCCGAGCACACACCGACCGACGCAGATCATGAGACAGGTCAACTGGAGGCATCAGGCAAGAGACGCCTACATCAGGACTTATAGGCGTTCCCCATCGAGCCAGCATCAGCAGACATGGCCCACAAAAAGAGAAGTATTGTTTTTGTGATTTGTGGAGCACTATCAAACCAAAACAGAAGTTATCGCCGTCGATAAAGATTCAGAAACTTAGTGCAGCGCGGACAAACATGTGCTACAATTTTACTGTCCATTGGTGCCTTAGGGGGAAAATCAAACTTTTTTGTGGGGTTGGGGGTCTTATTCGCTGCAGTTTATAAAGCTTATTTTTGTCGATTAGGCCTAAAACAATAGCTTTGTTTCCGCTGACCCTGACTTTTTGTGCTGACCCGTCATTTTCATGGCCATCCAGAAAAAAAAATAAAAAAGATTCTCTCATCCTTAATATTTTCTAGCATTTTTGATAAAATATCATAAAACTGTCAAACAAGCAAAATGAATACTTAAAACCCTGTTCGTCTGCTTCCCCGATGCTCTAAACCTCATAATTTGAATATTTTCTGATAATATAGCTGGAATTAAGCCCTCTCTTTTTCCATCAAATAAAAGTTGACACAAATAAAATACCTGTTAACTTATCCACATATTATCAAAAATAAACTGATACCAACTACTGATGCAGAAATATTATATAATTATTTAATAAATTTTCTTGTTTTAATGCAAGAACTTATTGGAAAAAAAAAACATGATCAGAGGCTATTTATCGTAAATTAAGTCAGATGTTATAAGAGAATAGAGGTCAAGGGTACAAAAAAGTCTAAAATTATGTAGGCATATGTGGATTCAAGCCTTGGACTTTGGAAGAGGCTCTTTTCTATACTGATTGTTCTAATCAAAGCACTGAGGGTAGTGGTTGGTCGTTTGTTGTACTGAGACTTAGTCTGTTTCGTTTTATCCTTAAACTCTAGTATTTCAAGCAAGCTGTGTAGACCTGATCAGACGTGGCGTTATGTGGCATATGATCTGGGTCTACACTGTTTTGTATTGCCCCAGAACACGTGCACTGTCCAGAAATCCCTTTTTACACAGTGCTCTGGTGTCAAAGGGAAAAGATTAGCGCTGCAATAAATAACCGGCAACTTGATTTTGTAGTCAAGTGGACAATAGCAGGTGCACTGCTTCTGTTGTTACTAAGTTTTGGTGTGTCGATAATCGGGGCTTGAACAAATAGATTGGGCTGCATGATACTGGCCACATACGAGTATTTGTAAACTGCTTGGAAAGACTAACTCACACCATTTTGCCCAGGCAAAATGGTGTGAGTTAGACTGTCCAATGCATATAAGCCTTTTGTTTCCATCGGACGGCAGGGCTTGAAAGACTTCATTGAGGTGAAGGGCATGGAGAATTTCACGACCATCACATATTCCAACTAGGCAGCTGTAGTGAAGGTCCGATGTTTTTTTTTTTAAAAAAATAGGTAACCTTTAAAAGTAAAGAACACACCAAAGAACTTAAATCTAATGTTTCACTTAGAACATTTTGATTCTGATCACTAGAATATATAACAAGAGATCCGCAAGCGGGGCATTATACGCCCGCGGCAATTAGTAAGATTCAACATATATATACTGACTGTTGTACAAGTTTGGGTTTGTGGAATGTAACCAAGGAACAATATGTGCTCCGTATATTCTTACCTGGCACTATTAATAACCATCAATACCTCAAACTACCTGTTTCCAACAAATTGTCTAGTCGGTAATATTTGGTGGACCATAACCTAAACAAATATAGGTATAACTCTGACAATAAGTGGTGGACTGTAACCTTGAAATAATATGCGCTGCTCCACAACATAGTCTAACTATACGTAAAGTTTCAGCTTCATCAGAAGTATAATGTGGGAGGCATTATCCGGAAACAAATTATGTTAAGAAAAATATGTGAAAGGGGGATAACTCTGGTAATATTTTAGTGGACTGTGACCTCAAAATAATATGCACTGTTCAACATCATAGTCTGACTGTATGTAAAGTTGCAGCTTCAACAAATGTAAAATGTAAGAGGAGTTATCCAGAAATGGAATGTTTAGAAATAACCCAGGTAATATACTGAGAGGCAATAAAAAGTATACAGTATTTGATTTGGAATACCAGATCTTGCATTGCTATATGTAATAAAACATGCCTTTGTCCGTTTTTCTCAAACATCTAAGTTTGTAAAACTCCAAATTCTTTTCCTGTTGCAGTCATCCATGATGGAGTTATTGCCCTTCATTGATAATCAATATTTCCAACAAAATCTCGTGTTGTACATGCCATTCAAATCTATGCACACCGCAAAAGTCATGCACGAATGTTCATCGATAAAACGCCATCATTACCTTGCCATTAAACCCAAACAAACAGCTTAAAACTCAATTGGAATTTCTGCGTGTTCCGGATTACCTCCCTTTCAATTAAAATCATAGTGAATTAAATGCGTCTTTTTCTCAAATCGTGTAAGAGATATTCATTTGAAATTTTCGCATAACTTTTGTTTTCCTCGGCATTTTTATGCTTACTCCATAGTGATCCCTCTAAAATTGCTCAAAGAAAAGTTAATCCCCAATAAAAATGCCAAAGAAACATAAAGCATTTAATCAAAGGAAGAACGTAACAGGTGAAAATGACTTTTCCTTGGACAAAAAATGATGCAATTTACCTTGTGTATAATTTAAATATGGGATATATTCTTACCAATCAGTTCCCCTTCTTTGAATCTGTTGCGCGAAAAATCATTTATTGAATCACACTTATCCGAAACACATGTTTAAAGGGAAAGCACCCAAGACAAATATTGGATTAGACCCCATGTGCATTTCAAGTGATGCAATTTCATTATCCTTTAATCAATTTTAAAGGAAAATGCTGCAAATTATGTGAAAGTGGTTGTTCTTATTTATGATGCCACATATGTATGTATAGAGGGAGACGTTGGGGCGCAAATCAGCGTTCAGTGACCTGTATACTTACTTTTGCCTCTCAGTATATTTGTGAAACGTAATCTCGAAACAATATGCGCTGCCGCACATCATGGTCTAACTATGTATGAAGTTTCAGCTTGATTGGATGTAAACGGTAGGAGGAGTTATCTGAAAACGAAACATTTACCAAAAATTCAAAGGGGCATAACTCTATTATTAATTGGTGGACCGCTATCTCGAAACAATATGCGCTGCCCCCACAACATGGTCTAACTATGTGTGAAGTTTTAGCTTGATCGGATATAAACTGTAGGAGTTATCCGGAAATGAAACGTTTACAAAACATTTTAAAGGGACATAACTCTATTAATATTTGGTGGACCGTAACCTCGAAACAATATGCACTGCCCCACATCATGGTCTAACTATGTATGAAGTTTCAGCTTGATCGGATATACACTGTAGGAGACGTTACCCAGAAACGAAAAGTTTACAGACGGACGGACGGACGCCGGGGGCATAGCATAATACGACCGTTTTTCAAACGGGCGTATAAAAATGGAAGTGAGGGCAATGACCAGGACTCGATACAAATATTCAACACCACCCATCAGAGACACCAAAGGGAAAGAAAAACAGACATAAAATAACTAGACCCTACTGTAATTATCAATAGCATAAAGCCAAAAGAATAGTTACTGTCCCACAAAATGGCCAATCGGCTATCCAAAACATAAAGATATAAGCGAAACATACACTCAAAGACAAACCATAACAAAAATAAACCGCGACAGAAGAACCGCCTTGGAACGGTCAGTGAAACGAATTTCACTGGGGCTGGGGGTGGGGGGGGATGCTAGTCTAAAACCTCTTGCAAACAGTTTTTCTGCGCCATTTTCTTCTTAACAGTTAAATCTAAATGATGTGAGCAATGTCGCATTGATAGTTACAGCTCATGGACAAACATGAATAATTTCAAACAGCCTCAGTCATGCGTAACATGAATAATCACAATCGTATCGCCAACAGAAAAAGGATTTAAAGGATAACCCTTTTATAGAACATATTTAACTTCACTACAGCTGGTGTGTGGGAATGTGTGGCGGCGGTAAAATGCCTCCCTGCCCTACATCATAGTGTAGATTACATTTTCTGGTCCTTTGGGATCATTGATTCCATTGTGGAATTTTGAAAATATCTGAGGGTCACTGATGAGGCCTAATTGACCGAAACTAGCTAGTCTGGCCCAGAAAATATGTACACTCCATATTTTTTTCAGCTCTGTGGTGTATTCCTTGCTTCCAAAGGATAACCCTTTTATAGAACATATTAAACACAAAATTTAATACTCAATATGCCACAAATTTTGGTTTAGATTTAATTGGACAATGCGTGCGTGTAAGCGTGCGCGCGAGTGTGTGTGCGCTCGAGCGCGTGCGTAGCGCGCGTGCGTGCGTGCATGTGTGTGTGTAATTCATGAAATTTGTAGATGAGGTCAAAAGCAAAGCTTCAAGATATGAAAGGCGTTCCCTGTTTGGTGGCGAAGAGTTTGCGAACAAACGCCCTCCGACATCAGAGCCGAACGATATATTAAGAGCCGTCCTATACCATCGGAGCCATCGTAGAAGTGTGCGTTATTTTGTTGTAACTTTTATCTTTCTGGTTTTGAGACAGGTTAGACAAAGGTTTGCACGTAAATAATGCGAAATATTTCAGGCACGTACGAATTTGATAAATAAATCAGTCGGACATTGCTGCGATGTTGCTTTGATGATCTGTTGAATCACTACCTGTCACCTCACGCCACAAGTGATTCAGACAAGATCGTTCATATTTATTGACTTTACATTGGGTAGGAAACCAGTTAAGAGACATGAGGACAGCATGACATTCTCCCTTTTTTACTTTTCTTCTTTTCTCCTTCTGACTTTTCTCCTCGGTATCAGAAGAAATTGCTTTATTTAACTGAAGTTCTGGGGGATAAAGTTGACTGATCAAACAATCGAAATAGGTATTGTCAATATTTAATAAATCATCCAAATATCTAGAAGTCGAGCTAAATGCTTCAAAGATATCAGATTGGTTTTCAACGGAAAGGGCCACCATGAAGTCTCTTTCATAACAAAACAAGAACAAATCAGCAACAAGGGGTGCGCAATTTGTGCCCATCGGAATACCCACAACTTGTCTAAATAACTTATTACCAAATCTCATGAACATATTGTCAAGTAGAAAGTTGAGGGCTTCACACACTTTCTGACATGACCATAAAGTATAATTGTTATGTTCTTCAGAAGTGAAAAAAGCATTTCTTACATTACACGCAAGACAGAGGGAGTTTTCCCTATGAAATGTTCATTCAATTAAATCATTAAGTTTTTCTTTTATAAGATTATGAGGAACTGTAGTGTAAAGGGTGGAAAAATTATAAGTAAACAGACTTGAAGCACGAAAATGTCTGGATTTCAATTTATTTAAAACTTCATTAGAATTTTTTTATTGACCAAAACAGATTTCTCTCTGATCTTTCAAAGGCTTTGTCGCAATATTTAATCACATGTTTTTTATGGCAGTAAAACATGAAGTTAATAATTTGGAAAGTTCAGTGGCGGTACAAGAGCTTGAATTTGCAATAAACCGTGCTTTGTATTGTCTTTTATGAAAAGTAGAAGTAAAACAAAGATCAGGAATTGATACAATTAACTTACTCCATCCATAAAAGACACCAAAGGGAAAGAAATACAAACATTAAGCGACCAGACCATAATGGAAACCCAAACAAAGGAAGGCCATATGGACAGTCACTTTCCCACAAAATGGCCATATGGCCATCCAAAATTAAAAGACACAAGTGATACACACAGTAAGTAACAAACAACAACATAAATAAATCGCCACAGAAGAGCCGCCTTGGAACGGTCAGTGGAAGATTTCCACTGGGGGGCTTAAATCGATTTTACGTGGCCACAATCCTCGCCCTTACTTCCGTCGCGATTTAGACGAATAATTATTTCAGTCCGCATGAAGGCCTCCTAACTCATCAGTGCAACATCTCCGTGAACACAGAAATCAAAGAACCACAGAGGTGAGACAACGGTGAGGACTCGACAGCAAGAAACCACTGAAATGCTGGAGCAAAAGAAAACCAACAGTTAGACTGCGATGAGCCCGACCAGAGACAGAGCATCAGGCACCAACCAACATTATCTCTTTAATTTTCAATAAGCCTTTACGTTGGAGCCGTCATAGAATCTGAGGCCTGACCCACCGGCGTGCAATTAAAGAGGGAAGCAAAGTTGCCAACCGTGATTGGGTTAACTACCATGCATGCAGTCTGTCGTATAATATCCATGTTGTACCCAATCTTTTTATATCGAAGAATGATTTTACCAAATTTGGTGCTGAAGTCATTGCGGTTATATATTTTTCTGAATTTATATACTAAGTCACCATAAAATTCGGGTTCCGATAGACCTTGTTGCAGAAGAGATTTAAGTCCAATATTGAATTTTGAAATTAAATCAGAATGGCGTCTATAAAATTTTGAAAAGGCTTTGCGTAGTTTATGGTACCGATAACCCTGATTAAGGAGTTTAGCCGTTAATAATTTATTACGAGTGTTGAAGTCAGTTACATGACTACACACTCTAGCAAATCGAATTAATTGCGAAATATAAACGCCATAGGATGGCGCACGAGGAACATCACCATCCAAAAAAGGAAAATTTACAATCTCAAAATCAAAGTCATCGCGTTTATCATAAATTTTGCACAAAACAAATCCATCTACAATAGATAGATGTAAATCCAAAAACGGGGCCTCGGTATCAGAAGAATTTGCTTTATTTAACTGAAGTTCTAGGGGGTAAATCTGACTGATCAAACCATCAAAATAGGTATTATCAATATTTAATAAATCATCTAAATATCTAGAAGTAGAGCTAAAAGCTTCAATAATTTCAGATTGGTTATCAAAGGAAAGCGACAAAATGAAGTCTCTTTCATAACAATACAAGAACAGATCAGCCACAAGAGGTGCGCAATTAGTACCCATCGGAATACCCACAATTTGTCTAAATAACTTAGTACCGAATCTAATATAAATATTGTCAAGTAGAAAGGTGAGGGCATCACACACTTTCTGACATGACCAAAGTGTATTATTCTTATGCTCTTTAGAAGTGAAAAATGCATTTCTGACATTACATGCAAGATAGAGAGAATCTTCTCTGTGAAAAGCCCATTCAATTAAATCATTAAACTTGTCTTTTATAAGATTATGAGGAAGTGTAGTGTAAAGAGTGGAAAAATCGTAGGTAGACAGACTAGAAGCACGAAACTGTCTAGATTTCAATTTATTTAAAACCTCATTCGAATTTTTTATAGACCAAAACAGATTTCTTCCTGATCTTTCAAAGACTTTATCACAATATTTAATTACATGCGTTTTAATAGCAGTAAGACAGGAAGTTAATAATTTAGAAAGTTCAGTGGTAGTGCAAGAACTAGAATTTGCAATAAACCGTGCTTTGTAAGGTTTTTTATGAAGTTTTGGTAACCAGTATAGCGTAGGAAGCTTGTCTTGGCCTTCGTTAACACACACAGCAAACTTGGTGGCTGAAAGACAAACATGTTTATCTACTATAGCTCTCTCTTCAGCCAAAGGCTGAAGTTCATAGGCCTTAGTACCCCCAAGCTCCTGCTTAAGCGTGTTAACATAGTGGAGCCGTCATACAACGACGACGTTGTTAGCGGCCTTGTCTGCAGGCCCAAAACAAACTTCTTATGAAATTCTTGAAGTTTAGGCAACCAATATAACGTAGGAAGCTTTTCTTGGCCTTCTGTAACACATACAGCAAACTTGGTGGCTAAATGACAATATGGTCATCAAATAAAGCCCTCCCCACAGCCAAAGGCTACAGTTCATAGGCCTCAGTACCACCAAGTTCTTGCTGAAGAGTGTTAACATAATGGAGCCGTCAAACAACGCTCACATTGTTCGCAGCCTTAAAGACGTCTTAGGTTTAGGAGGTAATAAGTTCGTATTTTGAGAGTGGAAAGAAATGCGTTTGTTCACTCGTTTCAGAACGTAAGTTTCCATTTTTTGTGAGCTTTATGCTCAACATACTCTCGTTTACACCAACGATTACCAAATTCATTCAAGGCAGCAGCGATTTCATCTCTACACTTATTGACATAAATTTTAGAAGGAAACCGATATTTCGGTCCTTTAGAAATTATATTTCGTATCCAAGAATCAGGAATAATTTTTAAATTTCCAGTAATAATATGACCTGCAACAGGATAGCAATACACTCATTTTTACAATCAAAGGTATCAGGAATGTTAGTGTCAATATCAAGATCAGAAACAAGTTTATTTAAATGAAAAAAAAAATAGATCTAACAGGTTTATTCTATTGATATCAAATTATGGGTGTTTCAGTATTTTGGAAATAAGCAGGAATAGATGAAATCCCCGAACTGTCCCGGAAGATACTAAGTAAATCTAAAAAAAACCTTATTAATCAAGGTAATTTTGATGTAATGACTTTTGTAATTAATTTCAGAATCGATGAAAGGACGAAGAGCATGCTGAGTATAACCTATAGTTAAAAGAGCAACATCGTATAACTGATTAGAAATATCCTAGAAGTTTTTCGCCTCGGTGTCCAGAATACGTAATACAGAAATGGGTAATGAACTTAGAAATGCAAGCATTGAGTGGCGTCCATGATTCAATAATATTATGGACTGTCACTTCAGCCTGGTATTGTTTCTTTTAAAAACAATTAATTTACGTTTATAATTGCCGTTTTTTTCTGGTGCCGTACGATCTAGTTTTACGCTTTCGACAGTCCAGAAGCGAGAAAATATCAAAATCGGGCGTTTTAGATATATTACTCTCATGATAAATGTTGTCATTAAAGCCCAATGGAAAGGGTGTCTGTAATTATTTAATCCATTTTAATTTAGTTTTATGTCGTTTAATATTTTTAAACCTAGCTGTAGAGTTAACATCACAGTATTTTTTCCACTGGCTGTATAGAAATATCATTTACATAATGACATGTACGTTTGAAATGACGATACAAGAATGTGTCAGTTTTATTAGACTTACTCATTCTACGATAGTGTTCGTCAAATCTTGTTTTTGATATGCGAATAGTTACCCCAACATATAGCATTTCAAAATTTGCAGTATGTCAGATTATCACATATATCAAGTCCATATACATACATGTCAAATCGGACATGTTAACTACAGAAGTATGAAGCGTACAGTTTTCTGGGCCAGACCAGCTAGTTTCAGCTAATTAGGCCTCATCAGTGACCCTCAAATAGTTTCAAGGTTCCAGAATGGAATCAATGATCCCAAAGGACAAAAATATAAACTACACTATTTACATCCCTTAACACCAGTTGTTGTGATGTCAAATATGTTCTACAAAACGGTTATCCTGAGTGGATGCTGCATGGATGACAGACATATTTTAAGATTTTATCTCCTGCATTGATGTCAAGGAGACTATTGCCAGTTCTTATTCTGAAACCTAACAGGTACTGGTATTTTAGCAGCAGAGGATTTTAGTCATTTAGAATTTCTTAAGAGTATAAAGGTAAGGCCAAACACTGCACTGTGATAAGAGGACATGGAATTAACTGTTTTGCTACACCTGACCCTAAGAAAAATAGGGTGTTATGTGAAAAATGGATTCATAATCTTGGAACAGAGAAGCTCAATGTCAACACATTTGTTTATGACAAACATTGTCTGTGCTACTTTTTTTTCAAGATAGTTCTTTTGTTTCTCTTCGAGTCTTCACCAATTAATGTCTTGCAGTACCATTTGTCCAATCGTTACTTTAACATGCCTTTACAATATAAGGCAATATTTCATGGAATTCTATATTGTATTTTGTGATATTTTTCTTTCGCTTTAAAGCACGGACTGTAGGTACTCTATAGAACCGTCTCATCGAGGCGATCATTATGAGCACACATAATTTATTTTTTAGACAAACTATAAGAAAAATGTGCATACCTTTTTAAAGTAGAAGGAAAACAAAGATCAAGAATCGATACAATTAACTTACTCCATCCATCAAAGACACCAAAGGGAAAGAAACACAAACATGAAGCGACCAGAAAATAATGGAAACCTAAACAAAGGAAGGCCATAAGGACAGTTACTTTCCCACAAAATGGCCAAATGGCCATCCAAAATAAAAAGACACAAGTGATACACACAGTAAGTAACAAACAACAACATAAATAAACCGCCATAGAAAGAACCGCATTGGAACGGTCAGTGGAAAGAATTCCACTGGAGGGCTTAAATCGATTTTACATGGCCATAATCCTCGCCCTTACCTCTGTCGCGGTATACACTAATTTTGTTTAGTCCGCATGAAGGCTTCCTAACTAATCAGTGTAACATCTTCGAGAACATACACATAAAAAAAACTACAGAGATGAAACAAGGTTGAGGACTCGACAGCATACAACAACAGAATTGCTGGAGCAAAAGAAAACCAACAGTTAGACTCCGAGGGGCCCGACCATCATCCCAATATCAGTATAAAATGTTTTTTTTTCTAGGGTCGTCATTGCAAAGAAATATTAATGTGATGTATAGATGTATTTTGTTTGAAGCAGTTTTTATCATTTTCACATAAAGTCCTCCATTTTATGCAAACAGTGTACGAGCTATTGAAGGAATTTTGAGAATTCAACACTGATTATAGAGCCTTATTATTTCGTACAGCAACTACTTTTATAGCTACAGATAGAGAGACCAGAGCATTTGTAGCCTCCTTGACATCAGGCGTTTAGCAGACTTTACATTACGATAACATACCCGTGGGACATGCATTTTTTTCACATTTCGAAAATGGTTACTTTTCCGATGAAAATCCGTGATATTTTTCTTATTGATACTGCAAACATACCTATGTCTTAGAGAAGAAATAAGTAAAATAATGTATACCCGTAAACCCCAGTTTTCTCTACATAAAGTGGGGTTCAGGAGGATGTTCATTTCACGGGTTTGTTCACGCAATGGATAGCTTGGTTATATTTGGTTTACCTAGGATAAAACATGGCGGCTGCCAGACCGCTTCACTGAAGCCATTATATGTGGATTTGATTTCCACAGCAGATTTCAATAGGTAATAAAAATCAGAGATAAAGCAATTCAGTAATTTTTTTCGTGCAAATGAAGTAATTATATTACAAAGGTAGTCAATCACTTTAAGCATGCAAGGTCTTCTCGCAGTTTTGCGTTCTCGACCTCCAGCTTCGCAAGGTCTTCTCGAAGTTTTTCGTTCTCGGCCTCCACTTCCCTCCGACGCTGTCTTTCTTTGCAAGCTTCCTGCTGCCCACATCCCCCAGTGCGATGTCGTCGTCCTTGGCTTCCTCGTTCTCCAAGCCTTTCCGAATACGGAGAACCCGTCGTTCTCCTATCCCATATCTCGACTTCGCTGCCCGTATACCAATATCGCCCGAAGCGATATGCCGAATAGCTTCCTCGGACAGTTGTGTTTTCCCAGGCATTGCAATGCTTTGCGTCTCCACTTCTCTAGTAGGGTGTCCCTACCCTGTCCCTACCTGTGTGTGCATGCTGGGTGTCCCTACCCCGTCCCTATCTGTGTGTATGACTGGGTGTCCCTACCCTGTCCCTATCTGTGCCTGCGTACTATAGGTGTCCCTATCTGTGTGCATGCGGGGTATCCCTACTTGTGTCTGGTGTGCACATGCTGGGTGTCCCTACCTGTGTGCGCATGCGGAAAAAAGTAGCACAAAATCCTGGTAGAGTGGGGATAAAATGCGCTCTCCTAACCCTCCCTGCTGCCCGCGGTATGTGGCCAAACAAGGCCTAGGAGCCGAGATTTGCCAAATAGGGCCTCTAGGGAGGAGAGATTTTTGTGGTCCCAAAGGTGTACCGACAAGTCCTCCTCAAAATCGGATACGGTGTTCTCACCTTAGTCCCAGAACCCTCATTGTGTATACTACTAGATTAGAAATGGAAGGAAGAGAAAAAGAAAAACAAAGACAAATGGAAGAACGCATCCAGAAAGAAAAATTAGTAAGGAAGAAAACAAAAGAGAAATGCAGATTAAAAGATTAGAACTGGAAGAAAGAGAGAAGAAAACAAACAGAAATGGAGGAACGAATTGAATTAGAAAAGGAAAACATGAGGTATGATATTGAAGAAAAAGGAAGGGAAAGAGGCATCGAGGGTCGTCATTGCAAAGAAATATTAATGTGATGTATAGATGTAGTTTGTTAGAAGCTGGCATCCTTATCTTGATTAAGGCTGGAGGATTTTAAATTCCAGAGTCAGGATAGGGTAAAACCTACACTGTTTTAGACTCTGACAGTTACTTTGATGTTACAAAGCACATAGACTAGTTCCTTCATTCCAGGAAAAAGAGGAAGATAAGTAGTTTTTTCTTGCATTTTGAAAAAGTTTCTGAAAATGTAAAATGGCCGAAAGATCATTGCTCTGGTTTTTGCAAAGTGTTGTAAATGGGAAAGCAAGAGATGTTTACACCCAGCTGCCTGTTGAGCAAAGCTCAGACTATGTATGCTAAACGAACTTATCCTTAAGGCATGTGAGTTGGTCCCAAAATCTAAGAGGTAACAATTTATGAATTGTAAAAAAGAAATTTCCCAGACTCCTAACCAAAGAACAGTTATTAGATAGGTGGTGTTCTTCTAAAGATGTAGGATCTGATCATGAAAATTTAAGAGATTTTGTCCTTGTTGAATAGTTGAAACGGTGCATAAATTCAGACATTAAGTATTTTCTTGATGGAAAACAGGCTGAGATTTTGGAGGAAGCTTCTCGTTTGGCAGATGATTATGCTTCGGCTCATAAGTTTCATTTATGAACACGCCTTATCCTAGAAAACCTTATAACCCACAAACAGGTCTAAGAGTCTATTCAAGTAATCAGTCTGGCAGTTATAGCCATACATTTACTCCTATAGTCAAACCTTATGGCGAAAACAAAAGCCAGAATCATTCCAAAAACTTCTGATGAAAACAAAAGAATCCAGAATCCTTCCAAACTTTCTGATGAAAACTAAGTGCAGAACCCGTTATCTCAATCTCAAGTAGCTTGTATTTATTGCAAACATACAGGTCGTTAGATCTCTGCATGTTTAAAATTGAAGATAAGAACATAAAGACTAGAGGAACTTAAGCCTACAGGCTTATTTGCCTAAATCGCGACGGAAGTAAGTGCGAGGATTGCGGCCGCGTAAAATCGATCTACCCCCCCCCCCCCACACACACACACACACACCCCAGTGAAATTTCTTTCACTGACCGTTCCCAGGCTGTTCTTCTGTCGCGGTTTATTTTTGTTATGGTTTTTCTTTGGGTGTGTGTATCGCTTACATCTTTTTTGTTTTGGATAGCCATTTGGTCATTTTGTGGAAAAGTAACTGTCCTTTTGGCTTTCCGCTATTGATGTTTCCATTAGGGTCTAGTTATTTCATATTTGTGTTTCTTTCCCTTTGGTTTCTCTCATGGGACTTGTGGGTTAATTGTATCCATTCCTGATCATTGCCTTCAGTTCTGTTTGACCTCGTTCATGTCAAAACCACAGTCTTGTGAAAGGGAGGAAACTCTTTTTGATATCAAATAATCTCTGAATGATTCAGTTATGAAGATTTATAAGCCGTTCTTATCAGATAGTTTGTGTCCCTAAATGGTAACCGTTATGCCCACCCTCCCTATTTAAATCTTACGAGATACTGGAGCTTCTCAATGTCTTATTTTAGCAGATAGTTTGCCTTTTTTGAGTCCACTTCTTTGGGCCAATGTATCCTTAATCAGGGTGTGGAATGTGGATTCGTTGATGTTCCGCGTCATAACGTTTATTTTTCATCAAATCTGGTATCTGGTTCAGTGGCTGTTGGTTTTAGACCTTCTTTACCTTTTAAAGGTGTCCATTTATTGGTAAGCAATAGTTTAGCTGAAGATAAGGTTATGGTAAACCAACTTTTAACTTCTAATCATCGCATTGTTCAACCGTATGATCTGATCCCATTGGGCAGAAAATTCTAGATCTTTATCCATCTTGTGCAGTCACAAGGCTATGACACAAGGCCAAGCAAACTGATGGGAAACAGGATTTTGATGTAAGTGTAACCTTTTTGGGTCAGTCTTTTAATGACGAGACAACAATGACTCTGTCTTCATGTCTGCCTGACACGCTGACTGACTTTCATGAGAATGACCTATCTCTTGATTTAGGTCATGGCAAAATATCTGGGTCACAGCTTTCTATAGAACAGCGTAAGGATCCTGAAATTTCGACTTACTTGAAATCGATTTACCCCCCCCCCCCCCCACACACACACACCTCCCAGTGAAATGCTTTTCACTAACCGTTCTAAGGCGGTTCTTCTGTTGCGGTGTTGTTTTGTTATAGCTTGTCTTTGAATGTGTGTATCGCTTATATATATATACTTTTTTGGATAGCCAAACGGTCATTTTGTAAGAAAGTAATCTGTCCGCTATTGATGTTTCCATTAGCGTCTAGTTATAACATGGTAGTGGTTCGTTCCTTTGGTGTCTGTGATGGGTTGTGTGGGTTATAAGGAGGACGCATCTCAGTTCCCGGTCAGTTATTATGCCAAAAATGGCTTTTTGATGAGAAAATGGCGTCACCCAGATGCCTCAGCAGACCATGAGTGGAATGTTAACCACCAGATAGTGGTTCCGCGAGTTTATCGTCCCGAAAAATTGAACCTGGCACATGAAACTCCCATATCAAAATAGAAGTGAAGGCAATGATCAGGAATCAATCCAATTATCAGAGACACCAAAGGTGAGATACTGAAACACCTATAATTTGCTATAAAACAATAAACCTGTTAGATCTACCATTTTTAATTTCAATAAACTTGTTTCTGATCTTAATATTGACACTAACACTCCTGATACCTGAGATTTAACCATGAAATAATTATGTTTGTGTGCAATTCGTACCCATCGGAATACCCACAGTTTATCTAAATAACTAAGCACCATATCTTATGTAAATATTGTCAAGTAGACAGGTGACAGCTTCACACACAATCTGACATGACCATAAAGTATTATTTTATGCTCTTCAGAAGCGAAAAAGCATTTCTTACATCACATGCAAGATAGAGGGAATCTTCCCTATGGAATGTCCAATCAATTAAATCATTAATGTTTTCTTTTACAATGTTATGGTAAAGGGTGGAAAAATCATAAGTAGACAGACTTGAAGCACGAAAACATCTAGATTTCAGTCATTTTAAAACTTCATTAGAATCTTTATAGACCAAAATGAATTTCTCCCTGATCTTTCAAAGATTTTGTCGCAATATTTAATCACATGTTCTTTGATGGCAGTAAATCATGAAGTTAACAATTTGGAAAGTTCAGTGGCGGTACAAGAGCTCGAATTTGCAATAAACCGTGCTCTGTATGTTTTTTACTAAGTTTAGGTAACCAATATAACGTAGGAAGCTATTCGTGGCCTTCTGTAACACATGCAACAAACTTGGTGGCTAAATGACAAATGTGGTCATCAACTACAGCCCAATTTACAGCCAAAGGGGCAGCAGTTCATAGGCCTTAGTACCACCAAGCTCTTGCTGAAGAGTGTTGACATAGTGGAGCCGCCAAACAACGACGACATTGTGAGCGGCCTTGTCTGCTAGAGCCAAAACAAACTTATGAAAATGTTGAATACCTAGTTTAAGGGTTAGGCTTAGGAGGTAACAAGTTTGAATTTTTAGAGTAAAAAGAAATGCATTTGTTCACTAGTCTCAGAATGCTAAGTTTTCATTCTTTAAGGGCTTTACGCTCAACATACTCTCGTTTACACCATCTATTACGAAATTCATTCAAGGCAGCAGCGATCTAATCTCTACACTTATTGAAATAATCGTTATTGTGGTTCTTAAGAAATTATATTTCGAATCCTAGAATCAGGAATATTTTTAAATTGCTAGTAAAAATATGACCAGCAGCATGATAGCAATACACTGAGTTTTTACAATCTCAGGTATCAGGAGTGTTAGTGGCAAAATCAAGATCAGAAACAAGTTTATTGAAATTAAAAATGATAGATCTGACAGGTTTATTGTTTTTATAGAAAATTATAGGTGTTTCAGTATTTTGAAAATAAGCAGGAATGTATGAAATCACTAGGTAAATCGCTAAAATCCATACCCTTATTATTGTAGGATATTTTAATGTAATGACATTTGTGATTAATTTCAGATTCGATGAAAGGACGAAGGACATGTTGTGTACAACCTCTAGTTAAATGAGCAGCATCGTTTAACTGCTTAAAACTATCGTAGAATTTATTCGCCTCGGTGTCCAGAATACATAATACAGAAATGGGTAATGAACTCAGAAATGCACTCACTGAGTGGCGTCCATGATTCAATAACATTATGGACTGTCACTTCAGTCTGGCATTGTTTCGTTTGCTTTTGACAGCCCAGAAGCAAGAAAATATTAAAATCCGGCATTTCAAAAATAGTATTTAAAGTAATTAAAGCCCAATGAAAAATTTGTCTAAAATAATTTAATCCATTTTAATTCGGTTTCATGTCGTTAAATAATTTTAAACCTAGCTATAAGTTTTATATTATAGTATTTTTTTTTCACTGGTTGTATAGAAATATCATTTACAGAATGACCTGTACGTTTTTAATGAGGGTACAAGAAAGTGTCAGTTTTTAGGCTTACTAATTCTACGATAGTGTTCGTTAAATCTTGTTTTGAACATGCGATTAGTTTGCTCGACGTTTTGCATTTTACAATTTGCAGCACGTCAGGTTATCACATATATCAAATCCGTAGACGTACAGGTCAGATCGGACATGTTAACTACAGAAAAGCGTCTACCGTTTACAGGTAAAGAAACGCTAGACGCAGTGCATAAATGCGAACAGCACCAACACCTCTTAGCATTTTACTTAGAAATGATAGGATAAATTCCACTTCTTATGCACAGATCAGTATATTTTCGAAGGATGGGCGATTTGATAGGAGAATTTAACTCTAAGATCTAACTCTAAGATTATTTTTAAACAAACGGAAGCGGCAGAAAACAAATTTATAGCTCTGACCGACGGCAACATAGCTGAAAAGTAGTTGATAGAATGGGGAATCCGTACAGAAGAAGCAGAAGTTAGATAGTGTAAGTTTAAACTTATTTGTGATGCTCATGTGTGTATAGTGTCGCGATACCGGCCAAACTACAGCGATATACATATCGGTCATTAAGAATACGAAACAGAATACGAAAGAACTGAAGGTAAATCTTTTGATTAGAAGGAGGGTATAACAACAGCCTACAAAATAGCTACGCCTACAAAAAATCCATAGATATCAAACAAGTAATTGCTATCCAACGGGATTCGAACATCGGTCTAATAAAAACCTTCAATGGGTATCTAAATGATATCGAATTAAGGAGAGGTGAAAGGCAATTGCAATCCCTGGGGATTGGAAAAATTAGAGCATTAAATGCATGTACGGGGAGACAGTTTACAGCCATCACACGGCACAAACAAAACAGCCCTGATATGCTAAAAAGAAGTGGACTCGATACAATTATCCAACAGCTCTCATCAGAGACACCAAAGAGAAAGCCATTAAGGTATAAATAAAACCTTTCACAAGAATCTTAATCATTTCTTTTGGCCTGTGTTAAAGTCTGGTGTTTCTAAACATTGTAAGTAAGTCCTGCCATACCTCCCACATGGTATGAAATACCTAAAGTAGAAGTAAAACAAAGATCAGGAATCGATACAATTAACTTACTCCACCCATAAAAGACACCAAAGGGAAAGAAACACAAACACTAGAATTTGTTTTTCTACAAAAACACAGATGTCGCCCCCGTTTTTGACCTTTAAGTATAACCTTGACATTGGAGGTATTGAGCTGGGTCTTATGTGCAACACATCATCTAATGAAGATGAACATTTCTGCAGAGTAACTTTAAAAATGTTCATAGAAAAATAAAAAAGTTATTGGCCGTACACAAAAAAGCCTCTTTTTTACCTTTGACCTCTAAGTATGGCCTTGACCTTTGAGGTACAACACATCGTCTCATGATGGTTAACATTTCTGCCAAGCACTTTCATAATCCATCAAAGAATAAGGAAGTTATTGACTGTCCTTTTTTTTTACCTTTGACCTCTAGGTATGACCTTCACATTGGAGGTATGGACCTTGGTCTTGCACATGACTCATAGTCTAATGATGGTGCACATTTCTGCATGGTTACTTTATAAAGTCCATCCAGAAATAAAAAAAGTAATTGACTCGACACAAAAAAAAAAAAAAAAAAAAAAAAAAATTATCTCTGACCTCTTAGTATGAACTTGATCTTGGAGGTATCGACCTGGGACTAGCGTGCACCACATCGTCTCATGATGGTTAACATTTCTGCCAAGTAATTTCACAATCTATCCAGGAATAATAAAGTTATTGACTGAACACTAAAAAAGGCCCCTTTTTGTCCTTTGACCTCTTAGTACGACCTTGACATTTGGGTCATGTACGCAACACATCGTCTCATGGTGGTTAACATTTCTGTCAAGTAATTACAAAATCCATCTAAAAATAAGAAAGTTATTGACAGAACAAAAAAGGCCCCTTTTTTACCTTTGACCTTTTTTACCTATGTATGACCTGGACCTTTCAGGTACCAAACTGGGTCATGCATGCAACACATCATCTCATGGTGGTTAACATTTCTGCCAAGCAATTTCAAAATCCATCTAAAAATAAGAAAGTTATTGACCAAACACGAAAAAAGGCCCCTTTTTTACCTTTGACCTCTATGTATGACCTTGACATTTTAGGTACCAAACCAAATCATGCATGCAACACATGGTCTCATGATAGTTAACATTTTTGCCAAGTAACTTCAAATTCTATCTAAAAATAAGCAAGTTATTGACAAAACCCGAAAAAATCCCCCTTTTCTTCCTTTGACCTCTAAGTATGACCTTGACCTTTGAGGTACCAACCTGGGTCATGCACGCAGCACATTGTCTTATATTAGTTAACATTTCTGCCAAGTTATTTCTAAATCCACCTCAAAATAAGAAAGTTATTGACCAAACACGAAAAAAGGGCCCCTTTTTGACCTTTGACCTCTAAGTATGACCTTGACCTTTAAGGTACCGACCTGCCTCATGCACAACACACATCGTCTCATGGTTGTTAATATTTCTGCCAAGTAATTTTAAAATCCATCTCAAAATAAGAAAGTTATTGACCAAACACGAAAAAAGGCCCCGTTTTTGACCTTTGACCTCTAAGTATGACCTTGACCTTTGAGGTACCAACCTGGGTCATGCGCACCACACATCGTCTTACGGTTGTTAATATTTCTGCCAAGACAACTTTGCTTCCCTCTTTAATTGCACGCCGGTGGGTCAGGCCTCAGATTCTATGACAGTTCCAGCGTTTGCTCCAGCATTTCAGTGATTCCTTGCTGTCGAGTCCTCACCGTTGTTTCATCTCTGTTGTTGTTTGATTTTTTTTTTGTGTTCACGGAGATGTTGCACTGATGAATATGAGGCCTTCATGCGGACTGAACAAATTATTTGTTAAAATCGCGGCGGAAGATAAGATAATATCTTGTTCGCACAACATAATATTTTGTGCGCACAATATATTATCTTGTGCGTACAACATAGATCTTGTGAGGACAACATAATATCTTGTGCACACAACTTATTATCTTGTTTGCACAAGATAATCTTGTGCGCACAAGATAATATTTTGTTGGCACAAGATATTATCTTGTGCGCATTTTATTATCTTGTTCGCACAACATAATTATTTTCTTGTTTGCACAACATATCTTTTTTGCACAACATATATCTTGTGCAGACAATATAATATCTTGTGCGCAAAAAATATCTTGTTCGCACAACTTAATAACTTGTGCGGACAACATAATATCTTGATAGCACAATTAAATCAGCAGCATAAGATATTATGTTGTCCGCACAAGATCTATGCTGTGTAAACAAGATAATATGTTGTGCGAACAAGATATTATCTTGTGCGCACAATATATTAAGTTGTCCGCACAATATTAAGCTGTGCACACAATATATTATCTTGTGCGCACAAGATAATATCTTGTGCGCACAAAATGTAATGTTGTCCGCACACGATATATTATCTTGTACGCACAACTTAATAGCTAGAAGCCTCTGTGGTGTAGTGGTTATGATTCTCGCCTGATAAACCAGGGATTGCAGGATCGATCCCCAACTTCTCCAGACTTTCGGATGAGTCTTTAAACTGAGGTCCCGTCTCCGTATGATCTTAGCTGTTTGTGTGACGTAAAACTGAAACACACAACTTAATATCTTCTTCTCACAATATATTTAAAAAAAAATACATGTCCCTTCACGGGTTCCGTAGTCATGAACTTTTAATGCAAACAAAATATCAGGTCTGTCGCTCCAATGGTTAGTTTCTTTGTGAGGATTGACACGGAAAGCAAAGCAGAATAAGGAAACTATTCAAGGACGGATTTAAACCAAAATTCAGGAAATTTTAAAACGGGGTATGATGGTCGGTGCAGCAAGCAACAACTAACTGCATTTCAACAAATGTAAATAATTTTATTCAAGCATTTCATTATATGACAAATTAAAGCAACACGAATTTTAGAGAAAAAAATTATATACATTGAAATATGGTTTACTACTTGAATAACGACAATTAACATTGTTTTATTTGTTTTTGCCGGGACACGATAAAATCAACAAAGTTGCAAGTGCAGTCAGTGAAGACTTATCATCTTGCACATCCATGTCGGGTGAGCAGCGTCTTCGCTATTCGTATGGGCACTGTACAGACTATGTCCTGTCGATAATCCTGCTGACTAAATTATTGTATCAACCAGTCAAATATCATAATATAATGTATTTGTTTAATTCACAATCTGCGTGGCAGTGCAGATCCTGATCAGATTGCTTCTTCAGATGCCATCTGATCTGGATCTACACTGTTTGCAAAGGTAGAGGTTGTCGTGTTCAGCAGAAAAAGGGCTTGATTTGAGGTTTAACGTCCCCCTCAACACTATATAGGTAAGTTTGGAGACTTTACTTCCAGTTTTGTTGGACTTTTACCCAACGTGGCGATGGTACTGACATATAAAGCCCTGCCGCCCAATGAAACCAAAAGGGTTTATATGTATGGACGGTCCGCGTAACTTTGCCTGGGCAGGCTTACTCGTGTGCTTTTGTTTCAGTTCTGCGTGGAAGCACCAGGCAGCCCAATCTATTTCCCCAAGCTCCGATGGGCGGGGCCGAAAAAATGTTTAGCATATTTTTCACCTGTTACATATCAGATTCTGATTCAGATTCAGATCACTCTGATTAATGTCATAGGGCATAGTAGGTCTATAGCACATATGTACTGTCAAAGGTGTTAAGCATTTTTAATAGTACGACTGTTCAGTTTCCTGAAGTTAATACAAAAACGAAGACTGTCATCCTTTTTTCGAACAAGAACAACATTTGAAGAAAACGATGGGCGAATGGATTGACGGATTGCATCTGCCTCAAGCATATCCTTCAAATGTCGTCGCACTTCTTCGTATAATGCAGGAAGGGTTTTAAAAGGAACATTATCCGTTAATTTTATCTTATGTTCTACCCAAGTCTGTAAGACTGGTAGAAAAAATATGTGATCAGTCAAAAAGAACTTGCGTCGCCCTTAATAACTTTTTTACTGTCTATCTTGATGCCTATATCATCTAAAGATGTAGCCATAGACTTATGTTCCTGTTTCTGTGTAGAATCAGGTGTTCATGAATCTGCCACATTGACACTAGAAAGAGAGCACAGTAAAGACTTTACTGCTCTCACAGATAAATTACAGACCCGAACTGGAACACGTGCTTTTAATGAAACTACTCTTGGACATATTGTCAAATTACCTGATACTGTGCCTTCTGTATGTTCTGTCACATATATGTATATATTTTGTGCCACGAACAATACCGTGGACAGTTTTAACCCTTATCTTGCTGAATATTCATTTAAGTCACACCCATTTCTGTCTATCAACCAATCAAATTACTTGATGTAATTTATTGCTACAAAGTCATAAACTGAATGCCAAACAGTGTATATCCTGATCAGATGGCTTCTTCAGAAGCCATCTGATCTGGATCTACACTGTTTTTAAAGATAGGGGTTATCGTGAACAGCAAGATAAGGGTTCACTTCACCAGGAGCTAAACGAAACCATAGTTATTTGGTAGTTCTGGGTGGTATTGTGTCATCACACAAACTTTGCCACTCATTGGGAACATGTAACAGGTGAGGAAAAAAGCTAACCACCTTTGGGCCGTACGGGGATCGAACCTAGTCCGGTGGAGTGACAAGCAAACTCTCTACCACGTCGCTATAAAAGCCGGCTTGTACCGCAAGGCAGTGCAATTGTGCTATATACCTATACCCTACGACATTCTCCCCGCCGTATTGAAATTCATCTTCGAATTTCTGGGAGTCCGTGAATCACGTGAAATGATACTCAATGAGTTCCAATGCACAAGTGGGTTATTTTCAGTGGGCGCCAAAAAAACAGGTGAAAATAATTCTAAACACCTCTGGCCCGGCCGGGGATCGAACCTAGTCCGGCGGAGTGACAAGCAAACACTACAACGTCGCTATAAAAGCCGGCTTGTACTGCAAGGCAGTGCAAGTTTGCTAAAAACCTATACCCTATTACATTGCACATTTGCAACCGAAAGAATCAATCTAAACACATATATCATTTTCAAGGCTGCTCATAGGAAAAAAAAAAAGATTATACTTCCACTATTCTCCCGTCGGGAGCAAATTCTTGCCTTAAACGCTCTGCTTGCTGGGTATTTCCTTCAACACCAGACGACATTTTGAAATATTTTCTTACTTTTCCCAGAAAACAGGACTAGACATCTCATGCAAATTATCTCCTATCCCATGAAGGAGACAATTTGCATGAGATGTCTAGTTCTGTTTTCTTGGAAAAATGAGAAAAATATCAACACTTCGTCGTCTGTTGAATTAGCACAGAGGGTTTTAAAGAACCCCTCCACAATACCGCCTCTGCTTATTTTAGCCCCATTTATTTCATTTTAGATCGATTATCAATCGATCCAAAGATACTGATACTTCAGAAGCTTTCACCCTGCTGTTGTCTACACGATTATCACTGATCTCTCCGATAAAATCAGGATAAATGTTTAATGTACTGTTTAACCCTTTTTGTACCAAAAGAAATCTTCCTCCTTAAACCAGGAGTGCATTCCAAAATTAAGGGGTTTCAGGTTGCGTTTTCTTCAAATGGGGCTAACTCTATTTTGTAACGGGCCTCCGTGGTCTATTGGCTGACTCTTAATAATTAGGTCTCTCACCGCTGTGGTTCGAGCCTCGCTCAGGTCACACATGAGACGCCAAGTTATGGAGCGGAAGGTCAGGTGGTTTTTCTCGGGGTACTCCGGTTTTCGCCCACCTCTGATTAACAATTGGCCCGGGATAAGTCAAATAATATTGAAAGGGCCGTAAAACAACAACAAAAAAGTACTGTCGTGCCCAAGAAAATTTAAGAGATTTTGTCCTTGTTGAAGAGTTGAAACGGTGCATAAATTCAGACATTAAGTATTTTCTTGATGGAAAACAGGCTGAGATTTTGGAGGAAGCTTCTCGTTTGGCAGATGATTATGCTTCGGCTCATAAGTTTCATTTATGAACACGCCTTATCCTAGAAAACCTTATAACCCACAAACAGGTCTAAGAGTCTATTCAAGTAATCAGTCTGGCAGTTATAGCCATACATTTACTCCTATAGTCAAACCTTATGGCGAAAACAAAAGCCAGAATCATTCCAAAAACTTCTGATGAAAACAAAAGAATCCAGAATCCTTCCAAACTTTCTGATGAAAACTAAGTGCAGAACCCGTTATCTCAATCTCAAGTAGCTTGTATTTATTGCAAACATACAGGTCGTTAGATCTCTGCATGTTTAAAATTGAAGATAAGAACATAAAGACTAGAGGAACTTAAGCCTACAGGCTTATTTGCCTAAATCGCGACGGAAGTAAGTGCGAGGATTGCGGCCGCGTAAAATCGATCTACCCCCCCCCCCCCCCCACACACACACACACACACCCCAGTGAAATTTCTTTCACTGACCGTTCCCAGGCTGTTCTTCTGTCGCGGTTTATTTTTGTTATGGTTTTTCTTTGGGTGTGTGTATCGCTTACATCTTTTTTGTTTTGGATAGCCATTTGGTCATTTTGTGGAAAAGTAACTGTCCTTTTGGCTTTCCGCTATTGATGTTTCCATTAGGGTCTAGTTATTTCATATTTGTGTTTCTTTCCCTTTGGTTTCTCTCATGGGACTTGTGGGTTAATTGTATCCATTCCTGATCATTGCCTTCAGTTCTGTTTGACCTCGTTCATGTCAAAACCACAGTCTTGTGAAAGGGAGGAAACTCTTTTTGATATCAAATAATCTCTGAATGATTCAGTTATGAAGATTTATAAGCCGTTCTTATCAGATAGTTTGTGTCCCTAAATGGTAACCGTTATGCCCACCCTCCCTATTTAAATCTTACGAGATACTGGAGCTTCTCAATGTCTTATTTTAGCAGATAGTTTGCCTTTTTTGAGTCCACTTCTTTGGGCCAATGTATCCTTAATCAGGGTGTGGAATGTGGATTCGTTGATGTTCCGCGTCATAACGTTTATTTTTCATCAAATCTGGTATCTGGTTCAGTGGCTGTTGGTTTTAGACCTTCTTTACCTTTTAAAGGTGTCCATTTATTGGTAAGCAATAGTTTAGCTGAAGATAAGGTTATGGTAAACCAACTTTTAACTTCTAATCATCGCATTGTTCAACCGTATGATCTGATCCCATTGGGCAGAAAATTCTAGATCTTTATCCATCTTGTGCAGTCACAAGGCTATGACACAAGGCCAAGCAAACTGATGGGAAACAGGATTTTGATGTAAGTGTAACCTTTTTGGGTCAGTCTTTTAATGACGAGACAACAATGACTCTGTCTTCATGTCTGCCTGACACGCTGACTGACTTTCATGAGAATGACCTATCTCTTGATTTAGGTCATGGCAAAATATCTGGGTCACAACTTTCTATAGAACAGCGTAAGGATCCTGAAATTTCGACTTACTTGAAATCGATTTACCCCCCCCCCCCCCCCACACACACACACACACCTCCCAGTGAAATGCTTTTCACTAACCGTTCTAAGGCGGTTCTTCTGTTGCGGTGTTGTTTTGTTATAGCTTGTCTTTGAATGTGTGTATCGCTTATATATATATACTTTTTTGGATAGCCAAACGGTCATTTTGTAAGAAAGTAATCTGTCCGCTATTGATGTTTCCATTAGCGTCTAGTTATAACATGGTAGTGGTTCGTTCCTTTGGTGTCTGTGATGGGTTGTGTGGGTTATAAGGAGGACGCATCTCAGTTCCCGGTCAGTTATTATGCCAAAAATGGCTTTTTGATGAGAAAATGGCGTCACCCAGATGCCTCAGCAGACCATGAGTGGAATGTTAACCACCAGATAGTGGTTCCGCGAGTTTATCGTCCCGAAAAATTGAACCTGGCACATGAAACTCCCATATCAAAATAGAAGTGAAGGCAATGATCAGGAATCAATCCAATTATCAGAGACACCAAAGGTGAGATACTGAAACACCTATAATTTGCTATAAAACAATAAACCTGTTAGATCTACCATTTTTAATTTCAATAAACTTGTTTCTGATCTTAATATTGACACTAACACTCCTGATACCTGAGATTTAACCATGAAATAATTATGTTTGTGTGCAATTCGTACCCATCGGAATACCCACAGTTTATCTAAATAACTAAGCACCATATCTTATGTAAATATTGTCAAGTAGACAGGTGACAGCTTCACACACAATCTGACATGACCATAAAGTATTATTTTATGCTCTTCAGAAGCGAAAAAGCATTTCTTACATCACATGCAAGATAGAGGGAATCTTCCCTATGGAATGTCCAATCAATTAAATCATTAATGTTTTCTTTTACAATGTTATGGTAAAGGGTGGAAAAATCATAAGTAGACAGACTTGAAGCACGAAAACATCTAGATTTCAGTCATTTTAAAACTTCATTAGAATCTTTATAGACCAAAATGAATTTCTCCCTGATCTTTCAAAGATTTTGTCGCAATATTTAATCACATGTTCTTTGATGGCAGTAAATCATGAAGTTAACAATTTGGAAAGTTCAGTGGCGGTACAAGAGCTCGAATTTGCAATAAACCGTGCTCTGTATGTTTTTTTACTAAGTTTAGGTAACCAATATAACGTAGGAAGCTATTCGTGGCCTTCTGTAACACATGCAACAAACTTGGTGGCTAAATGACAAATGTGGTCATCAACTACAGCCCAATTTACAGCCAAAGGGGCAGCAGTTCATAGGCCTTAGTACCACCAAGCTCTTGCTGAAGAGTGTTGACATAGTGGAGCCGCCAAACAACGACGACATTGTGAGCGGCCTTGTCTGCTAGAGCCAAAACAAACTTATGAAAATGTTGAATACCTAGTTTAAGGGTTAGGCTTAGGAGGTAACAAGTTTGAATTTTTAGAGTAAAAAGAAATGCATTTGTTCACTAGTCTCAGAATGCTAAGTTTTCATTCTTTAAGGGCTTTACGCTCAACATACTCTCGTTTACACCATCTATTACGAAATTCATTCAAGGCAGCAGCGATCTAATCTCTACACTTATTGAAATAATCGTTATTGTGGTTCTTAAGAAATTATATTTCGAATCCTAGAATCAGGAATATTTTTAAATTGCTAGTAAAAATATGACCAGCAGCATGATAGCAATACACTGAGTTTTTACAATCTCAGGTATCAGGAGTGTTAGTGGCAAAATCAAGATCAGAAACAAGTTTATTGAAATTAAAAATGATAGATCTGACAGGTTTATTGTTTTTATAGAAAATTATAGGTGTTTCAGTATTTTGAAAATAAGCAGGAATGTATGAAATCACTAGGTAAATCGCTAAAATCCATACCCTTATTATTGTAGGATATTTTAATGTAATGACATTTGTGATTAATTTCAGATTCGATGAAAGGACGAAGGACATGTTGTGTACAACCTCTAGTTAAATGAGCAGCATCGTTTAACTGCTTAAAACTATCGTAGAATTTATTCGCCTCGGTGTCCAGAATACATAATACAGAAATGGGTAATGAACTCAGAAATGCACTCACTGAGTGGCGTCCATGATTCAATAACATTATGGACTGTCACTTCAGTCTGGCATTGTTTCGTTTGCTTTTGACAGCCCAGAAGCAAGAAAATATTAAAATCCGGCATTTCAAAAATAGTATTTAAAGTAATTAAAGCCCAATGAAAAATTTGTCTAAAATAATTTAATCCATTTTAATTCGGTTTCATGTCGTTAAATAATTTTAAACCTAGCTATAAGTTTTATATTATAGTATTTTTTTTTCACTGGTTGTATAGAAATATCATTTACAGAATGACCTGTACGTTTTTAATGAGGGTACAAGAAAGTGTCAGTTTTTAGGCTTACTAATTCTACGATAGTGTTCGTTAAATCTTGTTTTGAACATGCGATTAGTTTGCTCGACGTTTTGCATTTTACAATTTGCAGCACGTCAGGTTATCACATATATCAAATCCGTAGACGTACAGGTCAGATCGGACATGTTAACTACAGAAAAGCGTCTACCGTTTACAGGTAAAGAAACGCTAGACGCAGTGCATAAATGCGAACAGCACCAACACCTCTTAGCATTTTACTTAGAAATGATAGGATAAATTCCACTTCTTATGCACAGATCAGTATATTTTCGAAGGATGGGCGATTTGATAGGAGAATTTAACTCTAAGATCTAACTCTAAGATTATTTTTAAACAAACGGAAGCGGCAGAAAACAAATTTATAGCTCTGACCGACGGCAACATAGCTGAAAAGTAGTTGATAGAATGGGGAATCCGTACAGAAGAAGCAGAAGTTAGATAGTGTAAGTTTAAACTTATTTGTGATGCTCATGTGTGTATAGTGTCGCGATACCGGCCAAACTACAGCGATATACATATCGGTCATTAAGAATACGAAACAGAATACGAAAGAACTGAAGGTAAATCTTTTGATTAGAAGGAGGGTATAACAACAGCCTACAAAATAGCTACGCCTACAAAAAATCCATAGATATCAAACAAGTAATTGCTATCCAACGGGATTCGAACATCGGTCTAATAAAAACCTTCAATGGGTATCTAAATGATATCGAATTAAGGAGAGGTGAAAGGCAATTGCAATCCCTGGGGATTGGAAAAATTAGAGCATTAAATGCATGTACGGGGAGACAGTTTACAGCCATCACACGGCACAAACAAAACAGCCCTGATATGCTAAAAAGAAGTGGACTCGATACAATTATCCAACAGCTCTCATCAGAGACACCAAAGAGAAAGCCATTAAGGTATAAATAAAACCTTTCACAAGAATCTTAATCATTTCTTTTGGCCTGTGTTAAAGTCTGGTGTTTCTAAACATTGTAAGTAAGTCCTGCCATACCTCCCACATGGTATGAAAACCCAATTATACTATACCTAAAGTAGAAGTAAAACAAAGATCAGGAATCGATACAATTAACTTACTCCACCCATAAAAGACACCAAAGGGAAAGAAACACAAACACTAGAATTTGTTTTTCTACAAAAACACAGATGTCTCCCCCGTTTTTGACCTTTAAGTATAACCTTGACATTGGAGGTATTGAGCTGGGTCTTATGTGCAACACATCATCTAATGAAGATGAACATTTCTGCAGAGTAACTTTAAAAATGTTCATAGAAAAATAAAAAAGTTATTGGCCGTACACAAAAAAGCCTCTTTTTTACCTTTGACCTCTAAGTATGGCCTTGACCTTTGAGGTACAACACATCGTCTCATGATGGTTAACATTTCTGCCAAGCACTTTCATAATCCATCAAAGAATAAGGAAGTTATTGACTGTCCTTTTTTTTTACCTTTGACCTCTAGGTATGACCTTCACATTGGAGGTATGGACCTTGGTCTTGCACATGACTCATAGTCTAATGATGGTGCACATTTCTGCATGGTTACTTTATAAAGTCCATCCAGAAATAAAAAAAGTAATTGACTCGACACAAAAAAAAAAAAAAAAAAAAAAAAATTATCTCTGACCTCTTAGTATGAACTTGATCTTGGAGGTATCGACCTGGGACTAGCGTGCACCACATCGTCTCATGATGGTTAACATTTCTGCCAAGTAATTTCACAATCTATCCAGGAATAATAAAGTTATTGACTGAACACTAAAAAAGGCCCCTTTTTGTCCTTTGACCTCTTAGTACGACCTTGACATTTGGGTCATGTACGCAACACATCGTCTCATGGTGGTTAACATTTCTGTCAAGTAATTACAAAATCCATCTAAAAATAAGAAAGTTATTGACAGAACAAAAAAGGCCCCTTTTTTACCTTTGACCTTTTTTACCTATGTATGACCTGGACCTTTCAGGTACCAAACTGGGTCATGCATGCAACACATCATCTCATGGTGGTTAACATTTCTGCCAAGCAATTTCAAAATCCATCTAAAAATAAGAAAGTTATTGACCAAACACGAAAAAAGGCCCCTTTTTTACCTTTGACCTCTATGTATGACCTTGACATTTTAGGTACCAAACCAAATCATGCATGCAACACATGGTCTCATGATAGTTAACATTTTTGCCAAGTAACTTCAAATTCTATCTAAAAATAAGCAAGTTATTGACAAAACCCGAAAAAATCCCCCTTTTCTTCCTTTGACCTCTAAGTATGACCTTGACCTTTGAGGTACCAACCTGGGTCATGCACGCAGCACATTGTCTTATATTAGTTAACATTTCTGCCAAGTTATTTCTAAATCCACCTCAAAATAAGAAAGTTATTGACCAAACACGAAAAAAGGGCCCCTTTTTGACCTTTGACCTCTAAGTATGACCTTGACCTTTAAGGTACCGACCTGCCTCATGCACAACACACATCGTCTCATGGTTGTTAATATTTCTGCCAAGTAATTTTAAAATCCATCTCAAAATAAGAAAGTTATTGACCAAACACGAAAAAAGGCCCCGTTTTTGACCTTTGACCTCTAAGTATGACCTTGACCTTTGAGGTACCAACCTGGGTCATGCGCACCACACATCGTCTTACGGTTGTTAATATTTCTGCCAAGACAACTTTGCTTCCCTCTTTAATTGCACGCCGGTGGGTCAGGCCTCAGATTCTATGACAGTTCCAGCGTTTGCTCCAGCATTTCAGTGATTCCTTGCTGTCGAGTCCTCACCGTTGTTTCATCTCTGTTGTTGTTTGATTTTTTTTTTGTGTTCACGGAGATGTTGCACTGATGAATATGAGGCCTTCATGCGGACTGAACAAATTATTTGTTAAAATCGCGGCGGAAGATAAGATAATATCTTGTTCGCACAACATAATATTTTGTGCGCACAATATATTATCTTGTGCGTACAACATAGATCTTGTGAGGACAACATAATATCTTGTGCACACAACTTATTATCTTGTTTGCACAAGATAATCTTGTGCGCACAAGATAATATTTTGTTGGCACAAGATATTATCTTGTGCGCATTTTATTATCTTGTTCGCACAACATAATTATTTTCTTGTTTGCACAACATATCTTTTTTGCACAACATATATCTTGTGCAGACAATATAATATCTTGTGCGCAAAAAATATCTTGTTCGCACAACTTAATAACTTGTGCGGACAACATAATATCTTGATAGCACAATTAAATCAGCAGCATAAGATATTATGTTGTCCGCACAAGATCTATGCTGTGTAAACAAGATAATATGTTGTGCGAACAAGATATTATCTTGTGCGCACAATATATTAAGTTGTCCGCACAATATTAAGCTGTGCACACAATATATTATCTTGTGCGCACAAGATAATATCTTGTGCGCACAAAATGTAATGTTGTCCGCACACGATATATTATCTTGTACGCACAACTTAATAGCTAGAAGCCTCTGTGGTGTAGTGGTTATGATTCTCGCCTGATAAACCAGGGATTGCAGGATCGATCCCCAACTTCTCCAGACTTTCGGATGAGTCTTTAAACTGAGGTCCCGTCTCCGTATGATCTTAGCTGTTTGTGTGACGTAAAACTGAAACACACAACTTAATATCTTCTTCTCACAATATATTTAAAAAAAAATACATGTCCCTTCACGGGTTCCGTAGTCATGAACTTTTAATGCAAACAAAATATCAGGTCTGTCGCTCCAATGGTTAGTTTCTTTGTGAGGATTGACACGGAAAGCAAAGCAGAATAAGGAAACTATTCAAGGACGGATTTAAACCAAAATTCAGGAAATTTTAAAACGGGGTATGATGGTCGGTGCAGCAAGCAACAACTAACTGCATTTCAACAAATGTAAATAATTTTATTCAAGCATTTCATTATATGACAAATTAAAGCAACACGAATTTTAGAGAAAAAAATTATATACATTGAAATATGGTTTACTACTTGAATAACGACAATTAACATTGTTTTATTTGTTTTTGCCGGGACACGATAAAATCAACAAAGTTGCAAGTGCAGTCAGTGAAGACTTATCATCTTGCACATCCATGTCGGGTGAGCAGCGTCTTCGCTATTCGTATGGGCACTGTACAGACTATGTCCTGTCGATAATCCTGCTGACTAAATTATTGTATCAACCAGTCAAATATCATAATATAATGTATTTGTTTAATTCACAATCTGCGTGGCAGTGCAGATCCTGATCAGATTGCTTCTTCAGATGCCATCTGATCTGGATCTACACTGTTTGCAAAGGTAGAGGTTGTCGTGTTCAGCAGAAAAAGGGCTTGATTTGAGGTTTAACGTCCCCCTCAACACTATATAGGTAAGTTTGGAGACTTTACTTCCAGTTTTGTTGGACTTTTACCCAACGTGGCGATGGTACTGACATATAAAGCCCTGCCGCCCAATGAAACCAAAAGGGTTTATATGTATGGACGGTCCGCGTAACTTTGCCTGGGCAGGCTTACTCGTGTGCTTTTGTTTCAGTTCTGCGTGGAAGCACCAGGCAGCCCAATCTATTTCCCCAAGCTCCGATGGGCGGGGCCGAAAAAATGTTTAGCATATTTTTCACCTGTTACATATCAGATTCTGATTCAGATTCAGATCACTCTGATTAATGTCATAGGGCATAGTAGGTCTATAGCACATATGTACTGTCAAAGGTGTTAAGCATTTTTAATAGTACGACTGTTCAGTTTCCTGAAGTTAATACAAAAACGAAGACTGTCATCCTTTTTTCGAACAAGAACAACATTTGAAGAAAACGATGGGCGAATGGATTGACGGATTGCATCTGCCTCAAGCATATCCTTCAAATGTCGTCGCACTTCTTCGTATAATGCAGGAAGGGTTTTAAAAGGAACATTATCCGTTAATTTTATCTTATGTTCTACCCAAGTCTGTAAGACTGGTAGAAAAAATATGTGATCAGTCAAAAAGAACTTGCGTCGCCCTTAATAACTTTTTTACTGTCTATCTTGATGCCTATATCATCTAAAGATGTAGCCATAGACTTATGTTCCTGTTTCTGTGTAGAATCAGGTGTTCATGAATCTGCCACATTGACACTAGAAAGAGAGCACAGTAAAGACTTTACTGCTCTCACAGATAAATTACAGACCCGAACTGGAACACGTGCTTTTAATGAAACTACTCTTGGACATATTGTCAAATTACCTGATACTGTGCCTTCTGTATGTTCTGTCACATATATGTATATATTTTGTGCCACGAACAATACCGTGGACAGTTTTAACCCTTATCTTGCTGAATATTCATTTAAGTCACACCCATTTCTGTCTATCAACCAATCAAATTACTTGATGTAATTTATTGCTACAAAGTCATAAACTGAATGCCAAACAGTGTATATCCTGATCAGATGGCTTCTTCAGAAGCCATCTGATCTGGATCTACACTGTTTTTAAAGATAGGGGTTATCGTGAACAGCAAGATAAGGGTTCACTTCACCAGGAGCTAAACGAAACCATAGTTATTTGGTAGTTCTGGGTGGTATTGTGTCATCACACAAACTTTGCCACTCATTGGGAACATGTAACAGGTGAGGAAAAAAGCTAACCACCTTTGGGCCGTACGGGGATCGAACCTAGTCCGGTGGAGTGACAAGCAAACTCTCTACCACGTCGCTATAAAAGCCGGCTTGTACCGCAAGGCAGTGCAATTGTGCTATATACCTATACCCTACGACATTCTCCCCGCCGTATTGAAATTCATCTTCGAATTTCTGGGAGTCCGTGAATCACGTGAAATGATACTCAATGAGTTCCAATGCACAAGTGGGTTATTTTCAGTGGGCGCCAAAAAAACAGGTGAAAATAATTCTAAACACCTCTGGCCCGGCCGGGGATCGAACCTAGTCCGGCGGAGTGACAAGCAAACACTACAACGTCGCTATAAAAGCCGGCTTGTACTGCAAGGCAGTGCAAGTTTGCTAAAAACCTATACCCTATTACATTGCACATTTGCAACCGAAAGAATCAATCTAAACACATATATCATTTTCAAGGCTGCTCATAGGAAAAAAAAAAGATTATACTTCCACTATTCTCCCGTCGGGAGCAAATTCTTGCCTTAAACGCTCTGCTTGCTGGGTATTTCCTTCAACACCAGACGACATTTTGAAATATTTTCTTACTTTTCCCAGAAAACAGGACTAGACATCTCATGCAAATTATCTCCTATCCCATGAAGGAGACAATTTGCATGAGATGTCTAGTTCTGTTTTCTTGGAAAAATGAGAAAAATATCAACACTTCGTCGTCTGTTGAATTAGCACAGAGGGTTTTAAAGAACCCCTCCACAATACCGCCTCTGCTTATTTTAGCCCCATTTATTTCATTTTAGATCGATTATCAATCGATCCAAAGATACTGATACTTCAGAAGCTTTCACCCTGCTGTTGTCTACACGATTATCACTGATCTCTCCGATAAAATCAGGATAAATGTTTAATGTACTGTTTAACCCTTTTTGTACCAAAAGAAATCTTCCTCCTTAAACCAGGAGTGCATTCCAAAATTAAGGGGTTTCAGGTTGCGTTTTCTTCAAATGGGGCTAACTCTATTTTGTAACGGGCCTCCGTGGTCTATTGGCTGACTCTTAATAATTAGGTCTCTCACCGCTGTGGTTCGAGCCTCGCTCAGGTCACACATGAGACGCCAAGTTATGGAGCGGAAGGTCAGGTGGTTTTTCTCGGGGTACTCCGGTTTTCGCCCACCTCTGATTAACAATTGGCCCGGGATAAGTCAAATAATATTGAAAGGGCCGTAAAACAACAACAAAAAAGTACTGTCGTGCCCAAGACATTATTTCACCCATAAGAGGTCCAGTTGAATATATATGGGGTGCTAGGTTTATTTGATTGGTTGTCACCGTACTAGAACCCATTCGGTACCAGAAACACCTAAAGGGGTACCTAGGCAAATAGTGCAGACCCAGAACAGACGGCGCAGAACGCGGCGTCTGATCAGGGCCCACATTGTTTGCAAAAAGTTAAGCCATTTTCCAAATAGATTTTGAAGAAAACACAACCTGACAACCCTAAATTTTTAATGGACCCCTGCCATATATAAGGTGGAAGATTCCATTTGGTACAAAAAGGGTTAAGCGACCAGACGCCGGGTTTTCCGGCGCCGGATTAGGGTCTTCATTGTTTACCAATGCCCCATGTTTAGAACACTAGGCCTATCAGGATTTATATCAGAAACTCAATGAAAATAAAGTAGCCAGAACTACAGTAATTTCAATACTGAACTAGTAAGATGAATGTCCAGGACCATTTTTTCGAGCATACACCCAGAGACAATCTGTCCACCAGTGGTGTCAATGGTTTCTTCTTAGTTGTCTACCTAGAGAATATCAGGTTCGTGTCTTTTGATATCACGTTTATCAGGCAAGGCTTCGAGAACACTTGTAGAATCTCGAGGCTTGCCGAGCGATTCTACATGCGTTCTCGAAGCTGAGCCTGATAAACTTGATATCAACAGACCTGGCCTGATAAACTTGATATCAAGAGTCTGGTATATTTTTGTAAACTCAATTGGCAATTGTTTGTATTCAGTACACCCCATCATTCCGCCGCCTCGTATAATCGGTCAGTATATTTACTATCAGCAGACCGTCATTTTTCTTTTGATAATTTTTAAAGTAATTTTTTCCATTTTTTCCAGTAATAATAACATTTTAGCCATATTGTGCCGGTTTTCCGCTTCATTCAAAAAAGTAAAATGTCACGTTGACGTGATAATGCTCACTTGTCCTGAGATAGCATATCTTTATCAGGTCAATGTGTTACAATGTAATATATATCGGGGGTAACTGAGAAATAATATACCCTGCCTTCTTTGTAAGTTCTTCTAGGTTATTTTTTTCTTTTACATTGTGCACCAAACACTGGGACACCAAAACAAATAGACATATAATCCAGTAAATAAATGGTTTCTGCATTTTGGAAAATAACAAAGATAAATTGTTTCATTTTCTTATTTAAAATAGTAAGAAAACTATTATTTTTAGTTTAATAATGATGATAGACAAATCAATTTATGTTTCTTAATGACAGATAATACCTAGCGTACAATAAAATGGACATTGTCAAACAATGGCACCCCAGATCAGACATTGCCCGCATTGTTTACTAAAAGAACATGTAATTTTGTGAACCCTACAATAAATAAAGCAAGTCTAGAACCCCCGAAATTAGAAATGGGCCTGTCCAACCTTATTAAGTTTCTTCATTCTGTTTCAAATTGTCGTAGATTGCTAATGTACGTTTTAACCGCCTCATCGAGTTGGTTCCAAGGATTCACTATCTAATGAATGTAATGTATAGCCTTGTAAATACGACGTTTTGCCCACAAAGCGGAGATGACAAATCCGACTTTGCTGTCCACAAGGCGGTGTTTGGTTTAAACATATTTTATTCGTATTCTACAAGTACAATACAAAGCAAATATGACTGAAATCATACAAAAAGGGATTCAGAAGAAAGTCAGAGACTTATTTGAATCTGTTTCCCTAAACATTTGCGATAATACCATTGAATTAAATCTATATAATTGTCGATGCAAAACAGTAACTATTGTAAGTACAGAATTAGCGACTATGTTCAAAGCTATTTTGTAGCATTTTTACATACTAAAAATGGTTAAGGTGAAGGTAGCGTTGGAGGGAGGGGGGGGGGGGGGGGGGGGGGGGCTCCACGGGGAATCCATCAGGGTAAAAAATAACAAAGAAAAAACAATACAGCTTCTGCCGCTCTCATGTAAAAGGTCTGAGACATTCAAATCAAAGGTGTTTTATCAAGTACCACTAAAACTATTTCTTCAAAGGCGGAACGTATAGGTTTGTCGTTCTGAAGGTTGGATATAACTTAGGTTAAGGTCGTATGGTTAACTTTGCTGGGTAGTTCTCTAAAAACAAAATAAGAGTAACAAACCAAAATATTTAGGTGTATTTGTTGGAGAATTACCGGTTCGGGAGATTATCACAGAAAAGAGCCTGGTTAGACAAGTAAACTTGTCGTAGATTTAAAAAAGACATATTCTAGCCCCACACTCTGTTCTCGGACTAACATCAAAAAAGGAAAAAAAAAAAGAAGTGAAAGTGTGTCTAATACGGTAGGAAATGATACGTGCATTCATCGCCTAATTATGGTTGGTTTGGAATCTTTTAGTTTTTAAAATAAAGTTATGGACAAGGAGGACGATTTGTTTGTTCTCGTTGTAATTTAGTGTTTGGTCACCATAAAGTAGAGTATCGAGAGTTGGTTGACAAAACTGATAAACTGATCTTAACATTTCTTCTCTAAAGTTCGCATATCGTGGACAGTGAAGAAGAAAATGTTCGGTGTCTTCGACGAGACCACATACACATAAAGCACTTGGGACAATGTTTCTTGAGAAGAGGTGTTCGTTTAAGGAGCTGCATTTGGTTCTAAGCCGGCTGTGATAAATTTGTCCGAGACGTTTCCCTGCGTTGAAATGACGAGGCGTAGGGATTAAGTTAGTATTGAGTTGACGTTTAAGTGATGCTAAACTGGAGCTGTTTCTGATCTCCTCAGACAGAGAGTTCCAAGTTCTTATCGCACAGGCGGTGTTTAGAGGGGTATTCAATACACACACACGTTAACGTAGTAAGTATCAGGTGTCCATTTTTTTAGAAACTTGTTTTGGAGTTTATCGGCCCACTCAACAGAATTCAAGTCATATCGAGCCGGTCAGTTTACCGTATATTCACAACTTCGCCTTGTAACGGTTAACCATTATTGCTTATTCTTTCGCCAGAAACTAGAACAAAATTTATAAAATGGGCAATGACAAGGGATAAGACATCTTCGTGTATGTGCGTCCGCACAGTCTGATGAGAGTGTTCATTCTCTGTGCACTGTATGAGTAACCTCTTCACGCAGGCCAAGAAGGCGACAGTCTGAGGATAACCCTTTCTAGAACATATTTAAAAGGATCAAAATTATATAGGCGTGTTTTCGTGACGTGTTCGCAAGATGATTTGAGTGTTCCCTCAGAGCACTTCATTAACCCATATAATTATGATAATGGAATCTTTCATTTCAAATTGTAGGGGTGTCAGGTTGTTTTTGCTTGTGGCAAATTTTACAAAAAATAATGTTATTAAAGCAAACAGTGGCGTCTGATCTAGGTCTGCACTCTTTGCCAATGTCCCAGAAAAGGAAGCTAGGCATATATGGCTTAAGTACACTTCCGTGTTCTGTCATATCTCCAAAATACTAATTTTTATGAAAATATGAGATATTTTTCTTGGTAATGTCCTAAACATAGTTTGTGGGCGCTTTGTCTTGGAACAGAATTAAGAAATAAGACCGTATACTGCAGTATCTTTATATATAAGATGGGTTTTACATGGGTGTTCATGACGCGGACGTGTAAACGCAACGATTTCTCTTGTAGAGGACCATACAACGAAATTGTCATTGCTTTGCGTTGATATTTCTCTCAGATGGTTTCCAGTTACAAAAGTTCATTTGTTCAACTGTTACATTTTGAAATCATGTAATCTCCGAGGAGTTTTCAAGAAAAAGATGTAATTTATATGAGCCAATGTTGTAGAGATTATACATGCGAATTGTTAATTGATTGACTCTGCATATAGTTATATCCTTTCTATCTGCTAGATTAAGACGTGTGTTTGTGTGTGTGTGTGTGTGTGTGTGTGAGGGGGTGGGGTGGGTAGGAGGTGTGTGTGTGGGGGGGGGGGGGGGTCGGAGGGGGAGGTTGTCTTCAAATGTGGTGGTGAATGTATAGATCAAGATTTGTTAGTTTGCATGTCCGTGAAAGATCGACCGTTCCATCACAAATCCCCCACATAAGTCATCAGCTAACTGTTCTCTGCATCCCAGGGTCCCCGAACACGCGTGCGTGCGTGTGCGTGCGTGTGCGTGTGTGGCCTGTCTAACTGTTTTTTTTCTTGGGAGAACCAATAACTTCTACCACGCGGCGCCAATTACAGGGTGTCGACTATCGAGTTCTGAGACTTCTTTTTAATAGACAAAGGAGCAGTCTGATCAGGGTATACATTGTTGCCATTCCGTTTGCACCTTTTGGACTCCTTGCAGGAACGTGAAACAAATTTGTTTAAATCTAAGGAGAATTACAACAAGTCCTCAAGTACGAGGACTGTTCAAATATGAATGCAAGCAGAACGTTTTCTCATGCACTAATGCGAAAATCACCTGGAAATAAATATCACAGCGTAGAAAAACATTTTACCTATACATTGATACCAAACCTGTTAAAATCCGTCCACTTTAGCCATGTATATCGTTCGATAAACACTGTCTACTCTTGTATACTAATACAAAACATGGTTGGAAGAAGGTCAGAGTACGCCGTTGAAATATGGTCCTATATTAAGAATCGTTGTATTCTTGGTATACGGTGCAAAGACATTTTTGATGAAATATGTTCGGTTTATGGGCATAATGAAATGTCTTTTCCGACAGTTTTTCGTTGGTGTAAGAAATTCAGCTATGGGCTAGGCTCAACCGAAGATGCACCACATGATCATCGACCGAAAAGAGCAATATCTTCCAAGATGGTTGCTAGAGTGAAAGAAATAGTTGCTACCGATGCACGATACACCACTAGGCAAATAGCTAGTATGGTTGGCATCTCATTAGGAGCAGCTCATACAATTCTGATACGGGATCTGAAAATGAGAAAGAACTGTGCTAGATGGATTCCCCATCTGTTGACAGATGAGCAGAAAAAGACACGCATTCAGTGCGCCAAGAAGTTGCTTAAACAGTTTCCAAATTACAATGCACGGTCTTTCGCTAATCTCATCACTGGTGACGAGACATGGGTTCACTTTTTTGAGCCAAAACGAAAGATTCGGAACAAAATATGGGCAACAAAGTATTGCAAAAGACCATGCATTGCAAAGCGGACCATGAGCGTCAAGAAGGTAATGTATGCCATATTCTTTTCAAATCAGGGCCCTGCTATCCTAAAGGCAAATCTGTAAATGCGAAGTTTTACAAGAATAAAGTTCTTCGAAAAATGAAGAAATATTTCAAAGAACGAAGACCCGCAACTGGTTTGGCCAATGCCAGATTGCTACATGACAATGCGTCATCGCACAAGGCGTTCATTGTGCAAGACTATCTGAAGCAGGAAAAGGCTGTTGAACTCCCTCACCCCCGTATTCCCCTGACCTTGCCCCGTGTGACTTTTTTTTTTGTTCTCGCGGCTGAAAAAATACCTTTCTGGTCGAAAATGTGTACAGCGCAAACACCTCGGTTCTGCAATATTTCAGTGCCTTCATAGTATACCTCGAAAAGACTACCAAAATGCATTCAATGATTGGATCGGAAGACTGAAAGTTTGTATATCTGTTAAGGTTCCTCAATACATTTGCACAAGAAAAATATAGGTGTGAGATTTGCATGTTATTTTTTCCAAAAATATGACCCTGATTTCCTTTTAAAATGCCTGTCCTAGAAGAAAAAGGTCTGGAGATACCAACGATTATTACAGCAAGTACTTTCTTGCATTAGCTACATCTCTGTGCCTTTGAAAATAAATGCAATTCTGTATTTTCACTTTTTACCAGGAAAAAAATGAAACTGCTTTCTAGCCTTTTTACAAGTTACTAAAACAGCTGCAGATCAATAGTTCACATCAAATACTAGTGACTCGGACCAAGCTTTCTATCAAAAAGCCTACCTAAATTGAAAACCAGAAAAAAAACTTTGACATGTTTTTCTTCATGGGCGCCGCCATCTTCTTTTTTTGCGGTAAATTTGAATGCTCAGAATGCTCATCATTTATGCATTCCACATTTAATTTTGCCCATCATCAATGAATATACCTTGAAAATTCAGCTATGTAGCCTTCTCCCTGCATACAGCATTATGACATCGCCTATCTTGGAAGCCTGTCGTCAATGATAAATTATTGTAGCTGTCAAATTGAGGAATTATCCATCTTGCCAACTAAAATTGTATTCATACGCCTTGGAACTAATTTCCATAAAAATAACAATGGCACACCATTGTTATTAATTTAAAACGTAATATTCAAATTTGAAACTGTCTTGCAACAAATTTCAGATACTTTCTAACATAATTTGTTTGTTACTTTATGAAAAGTATGCATTCATTTTCCGAACTATTTTTTTTTTGTGTAACATCGTCCTGATTGTGTTGTTCGGTCCAGCTGCAAGTAAACACATTGAAAAAAAAATAAAAATTTCAAGCTTTTTTCATCAAAACATATTACATGCATTGGGCTTCTGTGAGTTTTAACCAGCCTACACATTGGTAAGTAGGTGACACAACAGATCATTTAATAGATTAGATAAATATAACCTTTGTGTTGTCCAGAAGTTCACCTGTCAAAAAATCACTGATTTGTTTATGGTGGCTCATGTGAACCATTGTAACAAACCAATGGGTAAACATCATTTCTATACCATTGCAGTTATTGGCAGTTGCACAAAGTTTCTGGTGCTGAACAGGCTGATTGCAGTCCTTCAGTTCAAATATGGGGATAGACTGTTGGCTTCTCTTAATTTCAATTTTTTGTTTTTGATTTATCAAGTATCAAATCACCCATCCTGTAAACACAATCAGTAACACAGGGAAACTTTGGTGCAGTGATTGCATGAATTGTTATAAATTGCATGACTGAAATATATAAAATGAATAACTGAAAGCACCAAAGAAGTGCAATCATTTTACAAGCTAAATGCAAGAGATTTCAACACCTCAACCCAATCAATGAGATTGTTGCCAAATTGGTAGAACTGATCATTTTTGGCTACCATACACTGAATTTAAAATAGTACCAGGTGAGATAATTACATTTTTTAAATTTTTGGGAATCATTAATTTTCAGTACTATTTAGGTATTTTACTTGATATTCCTCTGTTGCAGCACCTAAAGGCAACCTTGAGCCACATTTCTATGATAGTATTTTACACATTGTGGTTCTGTGGATTGAGATATCATTTTTTTGCAAAACCAAGGAAAAATGCAATAAATTACAAAAATGGTGACTTTAGAATAAAAATCTTTGGCTTCCATATTCTTTCATTTACATGGACTACCATCTGATGAAAAATCTTTTTGGGTAATTATTTGCAAATATGATTTTTTATTATCTCAAATATAGCTAAGTAACTGTATTGAGGAACCTTAAAGTGGAATACTTTGAGGGGACAAAATAAATTTTTCATCGAAATCTATCACGAAAGCATTTTTATGTGCATAGTTGCATTCATATTTGAACAGTCCTCAAGTAGTTAAGGTGTCCGAATGTTTAGGATTTTCACGGTATACTTTTTACCCAAAAATATGTATCACGAAAACACGCCTATATAATTTTGACCCCCTTGAACCCCACTTTTATATAGTAAAACTGGCGTTTTCGGGGGTATACCTTATTTTTCTTATTTCTGCTCTAAAATATAGATTGTGGGTACTCGTTAGAACCGCCCCGATGAGGCGGTTCTAACGAGTGCCCACAATCTATATTTTGGGGAGAAATAAGAAAAATATCACAATTTTTCATCTTAAAATTGTCTTTATTTCGGCGATAAAGGTGGAAATGTATTTGTATAGGCGTCTTTGCGTAATTTAAAGCACTGCCAAGTATGGAAATACTTAATGTCTGCCATTGAAATGGGACCTTACACGACGAAAACGAGTTCCAACTGATGTTATCTGACTGAACGTATGAAAACTGGGCGTTGCGTTCGTGATACCGTAAAATAATTTCCAGTATGCGTATTTTCGACAAAGACACCATTGCTGGTTAACCCATATACAGTAAAATTTCTATGTTAAGACCACCCTTCGGAATATATTGACGACGTTTAGGTAATTTCTCTTTATAGCAAATAATAATAATAATAATAATAATAATAATCGACCTTATTTATAGAGGGTATCACATTTAGTACTAGTACTAATCTTCCATGTGGCCCTCTTTTCCTGGGTAAGAACCAGTACTATGCAATGTGGATAAAGTCTCATGCTCAAGGAAACAACACTTGGCGCTTGCGGGGATCGAACCGGCTACCTCTCGATCTCAAATCCGATGCTTTACCACTGCTCCACAGCGCTCCATAATTATGTTACGCATTACGCGTTATATGCGCAATAGGTTTGCGTAATGGGCGGTCCACCTATGAGTCTGTTTGTGTGTTGAATAAGCAGTTCCATTTGCCTTATCGAGTATGGCACATGGAATATTCCACTTAAAAGCTATGGGCAGACCCATTTCAAGCTCAGTGGTGTCCATTGTGGTTTATTTGTTGTAAGTTTTAGACTTATGCCAGTCGACTGGCAGCAGCAAAACAACGTTAAATTTATTTCGCTTTAATAAATCACAGGCAAGAATAGCCACCTTGTTTCATGACGTCACTCCTAGATTCGTTGACAATAGACGGTGTAACGTCATTTTCTCGCATCGAAAACGTTACAAAAGCACTGAAATGCACGTATTACAGTCAATTTCTTCTAGCACTTTCGAAAAGTTGGAAGAATTTGAATGAAATTACAACCTTATTGTCGATTTTCAGTGTGTTAGAATCGAAATAGATCAGATCAATCACTCATTGTGTGAATTAGTCAGTAATTGGTAATAGTTTGTCGGTCAGTTGCACAGTTTGTCGGTCAATTGCACAGTTTTGTCGGTCAGTTGCGCAGTTGTGAGTTGACAAATCACTCGCTCTACGCCCTCGTGATTTAGTCTACTTTACAGCTGACCTCCAAACTGTGATTTATTACTCAATAAATCACAACAACAAATCACAGCTAGAGCTAATCAATTTCTTAATTGAAGATTTCATTGTCAGCGAGTTATTAAAGAAACAAATTCACTTATATATGCCTAGCGTCCCCCATATGGGACATTGGCAAACATTGCAGACCCTGATCGGACGCCACACAAAGCGAGGTAAGATAAAAGTCTCACTATTTGCTTAAAAAAATCGTGTAAAATCAATGTTGACACAATAACAAAACTAATCAAGTAGGTGATGTAATTATAAGGTAAATGAGAATCAGAGTTTAAGTTTAAGAAAAGAGCTAGTAGACACAGAACTATACAGGACAACATATACAGTAGAAAATAATCATTTAGGCCGACCCATGGGAGAAGGGCCCACTGCCTCGCGGATATTTTTCAAATACACACGCATCCTATTGTCCTGCTGAATACCTTTATTTAGCCACGCCCATTTCTGACTTTCAGCCAGTCAGATTACTTAATTATTATTTTTTTCCTACAAAATCACGAACTCATCAGTGAAATGAACACCCCCTTACACCCCACTTTATATAGAGAAAACTGGAGTTTACGTGGATAAACGTTATTTTTCTTATTTTTACTCCAAGACATAGGTTGTGGATACTCGTTAGAAACGCCTCAATGAGGCGGTTCTAACGAGCACCCACAACCTATGTTTTCAGTATTAACAAGAAAAATATCATGGAATTTCAACCAAAAAGTAGCCATTTTGGAGATGTGAAAAATGTACTGTGTCGCACGGGTGTGTTTGCGTAATGTGAATGGCAAACATTGTAGATACTGGTCAGATGATCTGTACCTACACAGTTTGCAATAGGTGTTGCATTCTGGTTTAGCAGGACAAGAGCTGATAGGGCTAGACGTACGGTGCCTTGCAAATAGTTGCCTCTAGGTCATGTCAACATGTCTGTTAGCAGCAACGGCCTTGACGAGACTGCGCTGATGTGCAGGCTGCTCTTAGTCTTTGATGGCCCCCTATGTGGTATGTAATCCTGTTCACTTATTCCAACAGTTTGTACATTACGATAACACACCCATGCAACTTAGTTCTTTTTTCTCAACTCCAAAATGGCTTCTTTTCTGATGTAAATCCGTGATATTTTTTCTTATTTATACTGCAAGCATATCTTGTGTGTGCTCGTTAGAACCGCCCCAATGAGGCGGTTCTAATGAGTACCCACAACCTATGTCTTAGACCAGAAATAAGAAAAATAATATATGCCCCCGTAAACCCCAGTTTTCTCTATATAAAGTGGGGTTTATTGGGTATTAATTTCACAGATTTGTTCACGTGATGCAATGATGGAATAGGGAAAGGTTGTATCATGTTACTGAGATATCTAACAGCAGTTAAAAGTTAAGATATAGGATAACATACCCCTGCGATGCATTTTTTTCAAGACTGAAAAATTAGGTTGTTTTCTTTTGAAAAATCGTGGTATTTTGTCTAATTTCTGCTTCAAATATAGCACAGATTATGGGTGCTCGTTAGAACCGTCTCATTGAAGGGGTTCTAACGAACACAAACAATCTATATTTAGAGCAAGAATAAGGAAACTAATATATAACCTGGTAAACTTCACGTATCTCTATACAGAGTGGGGTTGACGAAGGTATTCACTGCATGGACTTGTTGACGTAATGCTCTGTCACGTGATATCAAAACATTAGCTATAAACTATGCTGATCACATGCTAAGCATGTGATTTCATTGCTGATTTCTAATTGGTTACCAGGAGGACCTGTCATGCAAAATACATGCAAATAAAAGAAATATACAATCAAGTAAGAAGTGAAAGTCCACAATAAAGACAGCTTAAATTAAGGGGAATGGTTGCACCTGGCAGATTTCTCAACCATTTTTCAAAGAGAGACAACTTTCGGGACTTCTTGTTCGCTTTTCTATAAACTATGTCTCACAGAAAAAGAGGAAAGAAGTTGCTACCCAGGAGCACATTTTTTCCTTTAAGAGTTTACCTCTATTGACATGGGAGACAAAAATAATTTCGCAGGAGTTGCCTTCCCTGAAGGTGTATCCATTCCCCTTAAGACAAAACCATTTTTTCTATGAACATTCTTAAAAGGATTCAGTTAGTCTGTCTGTCTTTTTCTACACTCAGTGTCCGCGAGTAAGAGACCACCTTTAGGGCTGTCAAAAAGTGGTCTTGAAGATCACCTTTGAACAGTCCTAAAGGCAGTCTGAAGGTAGGAAGACTACTGTATGATAAGGAAATCAGTCTATACACACATATACATGTATATTAAATGAAATGATATCAGGAAAAAAGATAAAACTTAATCATAGATGTATAGATGAAATGAACGTTTTGAGCAATTCAAATTAGGCCACCCGTCTCTTTATCTATTCGACATGTAATGTTTAAAAGTAACCCTCGTAGGGAAATGTATACATATTCAAGGAAGGCAACTTCTATAACTTTCAATGTGGTCTACCCATAAAGGAGTTCTTTCAATTAAGGAAAGACCCCCTTTTCGGAGGGCTCACTATACAAGTTAGCAAACAGTTAGTAAAGAAAGTAGTCTCCTTTTTTTGTTTGAGTTGAGGTTTACGTCCCTCTCAACACTAAATAGGTCATTTTGGAGATGTTGCTTCCAATTTTGTGGGACTTTTACCCGACACTGAGATGAAATAGCATCTCAAGCCCCGCCGCCCAATGAAACCAAAGGGTATGAATGCACGCAACACTTTGGGCCAACTAAGAGGTTAACAAGTACTCATGTGCGGTCGATTTCAGCTATGCGTGGAAGCACCATGCTGCCTAATCTATTTCTCCAAGCCCCGATAGGTGGAGGCCCAATTCTCCCTTGTAGAAAATGGTGGAACATATGGTAGATGTAGATAGTTCCCCTAAACCCATTGTTGTCCTGCGATTTTCAAGCTTATTTGACATACAGTCGAACTTCGATGGCTCGAACACCTTATGAACCCCAAAAATCTGTTCGAGACAGGGGTAGTTCGAGCCACTGAGGGCTACTGTCAAGAGGCATAATGAGATACTTTTGGACATCTTTTCGGTATTCCATAATGAAAATGTATGCTGTGTATACTCATTAGAATCGCCTCATCGAGGCGATTCTAATGAGTACACACAGCAAACATTTGTAATATAAAAATCGAAAATCTCTTAAAATTATCCCCACTATTTTTTATGTGGGAGGTTTCCCTAGGGGCTCAAAAACGTGTTCGACGCAGCCATGGTAAACGAGCTATCGGTGTTCGAGCCATCGAAGTTCTACTGTATAGTGAAATTCCGCTGTTAAGAGCACCTAAAAGATTAATACCAATTCTGTTTTGAAAACCTTATTTGTAGGTTTCAGTTATTCTTCCTCTATGCTTTCTGCATACAGTGTCCTCTGGTGAGAGCACCTTCGGGACAGTTCATAAGTGGTCTTAAAGACCACTTTTGGAAAGTCCAAAAGGTAGTCTTAATAGAGAAATTTTACTGTATTTCCGTCATTATTTTCACAAGGGAGACAACGTTTGAGACTTCAAGATTATATTCCTGTAAACTAACTTATTCTCTGAAAGGAGTGTTTGCTTAAATGAAAAATTTGCTCCGGAGAGTGTACTCTTAAATGAAAGAATTTGTTCCCCAGAGTGTACTCTTAAATGAAGGATTTTGCTTCGGCGAGTGTACTCTTTATATGTAAGACTTTGCTCCTGTGGTGTGTACTCTTAGATGAAAGAGTTTGCTCCACAGAGTGTACTCTTTAATGAAATAATTTGCTCCGCAAAGTGTACTCTTTAAATGAAAGAATCCAAGAGTAGACTCGTATTGTTATGGGGGACAAAATATTTTGAATGAGTTGCCTCCCCTGAAGATGTTCCCGTTCCCTTAAAATGATCCTCTACTAGTCACTCTTTATGATGTCTGGCCTATGCCACACAATATTAGCCCATAGGGGCTTGAAGAAATATATGGGCTGCATGATGCTTCCACGCAGAACTGAATCCGGCCCGCACACTAGTACTGGTAAACCGCTTAGACGATCTAAGCCTGTCCAGGAACCGCGGTGCGAGGCGGACTGTCCATGCTTATAAACCCTATTGGTTTCACTGGATGACAGGTCTTGAGATGTCATTTCATCTCAATGTCGGGTAACAGTCCCACAAAATTGGAAGCGACGTCTTCAAAATGACCTTTACAGTGTTGACGGGGGCGTTAAACCTCAAATCAAACAAATAAACACAATATTAAGTATCCACAGTTTTATGAAGTTTCACTCTATTTAGCACACAAATTATGCACTGTTTATCACAACAATCATTTTCTTGAATTATTTACGAAATGATTTATAAATTTGGACCTGTCAGGATTTTCAGGAGCATCTTACAAAACACTGAAACTGATCACGACATATTCGGATAATCCGTGTCTCTGGACCGCAACAAGTGCCTTTACTTGGAGTACAGTTTGAATCCTAAAAGTAATTCTACATTTTTTTGAATTCTCACCTCCGTATTAGGTCTTTTGACTCCCTTTTTCTACATTCTTTATATCTGACATTTGATAAACGCAATCAAAACCTCCGTCTTGAATACAGCAGTAGACCTGTCCACCAGCGTCCGACGGTATATTACAGTTAATCCTTATCTTGCTGTCACGACAACCCCTATCTTTTCAAACAGTGTCGATCCACACCATTTGATCAGGATCTACACTGTTTGGCATTTAGTTTATGAATTTGTAGAAACAAATTACATCAAGTAATTTGATTGGTTGACAGACAGAAATGGGTGTGGCTTAAATGAATATGCAGCAAGATAGGGGTTAAATAAGGAAAACATTTCTTTATTTGCTGCAAGAAAACTTGTAAGTTAGTGTTTTAATGGAGATATAACAAAAGAACATGTGTCCCTTCCTCTGTAATCCTTATCTCGAGCTACGATGATGACCAATGAATAATTGTATAGTATGTGGAATAAAATATGCATCCATTCAAATACATTATGCTTTTCGCTCATTTTATGTATCCATAAAGTACATTCGTCAGTTGTATCACACAGCTTACATGTATCGTTTCAGTTGGTTCGCTTGGCATTGGGAAAAACACCTACTACATTTTATACGTTTTAGCCAAGATTACTAAGTGAATTTTGTTCCTGGTCTTCAAAACTCAGTGAAAGAGCTCGTTGTGCAGGTTTTCCTTGGACTTTACTGGTCGTCTGTGGGATATATACATGTACTATTTTCTAATGAGCTTTGTTTAATGCTCTGCATTCTGGGTATCTTTTCAGCAGACGGCATTTTGAAATGTTTCTAACTCTCTTCAAGAAAACAGGATTTGACATGACATGTAAATTGTCTCCAGTTTGCATGAGATGTCCAGTCCTTGTAAAAATAAATAAGAAAAATACATTGTATCATCAATTTGTCGTCTGCTGACTTCGCCCAGAGGGTGGTGAATGTTAATATCACGTTCTTGTTCCTCCTGTCACAGAAACCCTTTGCCGGACCGACCTTAGTCATTTGTAGATTTCCGTTATCACGCTGAACCTCTTCACAGCCAAATTTTACTGAATATTTGGACAACACTATGCAAAACATTTCCCAAACATATTCACTTTCTTGAACGTCGAAGTTAAACTAATATGAGAATAGTATCTCTCAATTGGTAAACTTTCAATTGCAAGTACATACATTTTAACCTTTTAATAAACACTAAATTCTCCTGTTGCAAATAGCTCATATAGCAAGTGGTCTAGATGGTGTTCGTTGCCATATACAATTACAGCGAATGCAAAAGAAGGTTTTCTTCATGAAACTGATAGTAATATATTATTATAAATCCCGTTTAATATGCAAACACCAAAAATGGAACTCAAGCAAACAGTGCAGACCAGCATATGGCGTCTGGTGTTTGCAAAAGTTAAGTTATTTTCTCAATATCTTTTAAAGAAAAAAAATACATCCTTCACCCCTTAATGGTCGCCTGTGTTCAGTTGATAAGTTGCGGCCTAAGTCAGCAGTTGGATAGTCTTTGGTCAGGTTAGGTATTTAAAAGGTTTGAACCACGATAATTGCTAATTTCAGTTTCACAAAGCTGTCAAAAAAGCACTAGTAACGATCAAAGATAATGTCAGTAATCCTGTATTTTGTCTAGTCCTACTTCCAGCGCCTAGGGAATTACCACTCTCCAGCATTTGTGGGGTTGTTATTTTAGTCCGATATGGAGGATTCGGTTTACTATATTCCCCTTTAAAGCTGTTAGATTTAGGAGCGTTTGTTGACACAAATGTTGTAGGAGTAGTTAACTCTTTCGGATCAGGTCGCAATGGTTGAACATCTCCTAAATACGGACATTGTTTAGGTGTCTCGGGTAAAATGTACGTATGTTTTGGTGTTAGTATGCCGTTTTTGAGCGATTCAATAGCAGCTAGATTGCAATGAGCTGGATCTACTATAAACACCCGACCACTGCCACTGAAAATATTTCTGTCCTTTATAAACACCCAGCAGTAAAACTGCTGATGGACGTGTAAGGTTCTGGTAACAACAGCATGCGTATTTTCATCAAATGGAAATTTAGCTATACATTTAAAATCTCTCTGTTTATAATCATGTTTCCTTGCGCTGCAGTTCAGTGGGACCTGCATAATTTTGTCCGAATGGTCCTTAACGTCATATACCAAACACATGTCACATACCCCATCCTCTTTGGCATACAGCTGCTTATCTTGAAACCCCTCCCACTCGTCCAGCTGGCAATGCTCACTGAAATGATGATCAGCGTCAATCAGTATGTTCATTGGCTTTTCGTCGATTTGTTTACCGTATAGTTGTTTTTCAAATGTATTTGTTCTGAAGTTTGTTTCATCGCAGGCGTCGTATCGAAGGCCCTCTAAATTATCCAGACCTTTAACGGGCCATTTTAAACGGTTACCCATCCTGTAGGCAAGCGTAACTGCCGATGGTTTTGTCAAATCCAAACAAGCGAATCGCGGAAAACATCCATTGTCAAACGTTTGAAACATAAGTGAGCTGTTCGTGAAATCATGTCCCTCCTTTTCAAGGCATTGAAATCGTCCGGCGTTTGAGATGCTTAAATCATAATATGAAATATTTACATGTTGTGGATTTTCGCCGGAGATATCAAGCCAGTGACCCCGAAAAGTTTCAGGAAACGAACATGGTCGAAGTTCTCCTGAACACCTCCGGCAAGCTTTTGGACAATAAAACCCAACCTCGTGCTCACAGAGGCGATTTTCATCGCAAACTTCGGATTGGTCCGCACATATTGTGTTCACAACATGCAACTCAAAGTCTAAGTGTAAATAGTTTGAAGTTTCATAAATGTTGCCGCTGCCATCTCCTGGGTCACAGACAAAATCTAAAAACAGATGACCTTCCTGAATATGTCGAAGATCACCTGTCCCTGTTATTCGTAAACACCAGGCTTTATATTCCTCTTTTTGTGGTCGGAGAATAATGAAAGTATATTTTCCCTGTGTCCAAGTGGCCGCACAATAAAGAGACTGTTTGACATCCATATCCAAAGCCCGGTCCAGGCAATCTTTAGACCGGAAGTCAATAGTTATACCATCACCGTTTTCACATTCACTCTCCAGTCTGGGAGGTATTAAACGGGAAGGACATAACAACTGGCTGTTTGATTTTTGCATTCTAATATTATAGCCGCCCTCAAATGGACATTTCACCCTCTGCTTATAAAAATTAATAGACGACACCAGTGGCCAATTATCCAATGTCAATTTATTCTCCTGACAGGCATCAGGGTTGCGAAAGTAAAGCTTCTTGGACTCTTTAATTTGAATTATGCTGTCCGTCCGTCTAATAAATTGCATACACAAAAATTTCGGTGGCGCGTTTTCATTTTTGTCAATATATTCTACGTCAAACTTGTCCTCAGTAATACTAGAAAGACATTTCAGTTTATATTCAATACATGTGTCTGTCGAATCACACTTAGAAGCTTCAATATAGTTCCCTTTGAAATATGCCTTGAATATATTTCCGTCCTTATAGTTTGTTGTCCATACAGAGTTACCCGATTGTAGATATCTGGGAAATTTACATGAGGCTTCGACCACACAGATAACACCAGTCAGAAGAGCGACCGCCTGTGTAAGCAGCACTTGGTTTGACACAATCATCTTGCCCAGAAACAAATCAAATATACGTTCTTGTTGGTTGTGTTACAGGTCAGACAGGTTGACTGGTATCACCGGGTTCTGTGGCCTGAAAGAAAAACAATGTTTCGAATCAATTCAAAAACGACTATGAAACTAAAAAGATACGAAGGCTGTTGTTTTACTTTCTTTTTCTGTTTTTTTTTTCATAGTTTTATCATGACTGTTATTGTGCTAGTTTGCAAAATATTCAATCAACATAAACTTTACAAATTCAAATTCTTTTGTAGAGTAAAAACGTTTCAAACATAACGCGTATTTGACGCCAGCATGATTTGGTTGACCTTGTCAAGCTCAGTCTACGATGTTGAAAAACTCCTATATCTTTCATTGCCTTGTCCGTTTAACCCTCTTTGTACCAAATGGAATCTTCCACCTTATACATGTATATAGCAGGAGTTCATTTCAAAATTTAGGGGTGTCAGGCTGTGTTTTGATCAAAATTAATTTGGAAAATGACTGACCTTTTAGCAAACAGTGTAGACCCTGAGGCGTCTGATCTGGGCCTGCAGTGTTTGCCAGGGTACCCGTTTTGGGGTTTCTGATACTAAATGGGTTAACAAATTTACTTATGGGAACACCTTATTTCGAGAAAGGTGTTTAATATTAAAATAACACATCCGTGTCATATCTCCAAAATGGTTACTTTTCAAATATTTATACTCCAAAGGTTGTAGTGCTCGTTTCAACCGCTTTATTATGGCGGTTCTAACGAGTACTCGCAACCTATGCATTTGAACAGAAATAAGAATAATAATGTAAAATAGATGTGGAGGCAATGATCAGAAATCGATACAATTAACCCACAGCTCCCATCAGAGACACCAAAGGGTCGGAAACACAATCATGAAACAATAGACCTCAATGGAAACATCAATAGCGGAAAACCAAAAGGACAGTTACTTTCCCGAAAAATGGCCGATAGGCTATCCAAAATAAAATAATATAAGCGACACAAACACCCAAAGACAAACCATAACAAAAATAAACCGCGACAGAAGAACCGCCTTGGAACGGTCAGCGGAAACGAATTCCACTGGGGGGCTTAAATCGATTTTACGTGGCCACAATCCTCGCCCTTACTTCCGTCGCGATTAAGACAAATGATTTGTTCAGTCCGCATGAAGGCCTCCTAACTCATCAGTGCAACATCTCCGTCAAATCAGAAATCCAACAACCACAGAGATGAAACAACGGTGAGGACTCGACGGCAAGAAACCACTGAAATGCTGGAGCAAAAGAAAACCAACATTTAGACTCCGATGGGCCAAATCAGAGACAGAGCATCAGGTACCAACCAACATAACCCCTGTAAACCCCATTTTTCTTTATGTAAAGTTGGTTTTAGAAGGCTGTTTATTACACGGTTTCGTTGACACGGTGCATTAGTTTCCTACACATAACTAGAGCTTGTGGGTACTCGCTAGAACTGCTGAGGCCTAATTCAGCGCCCACAATCTATGATTGTAGCAAAAGATGAAACTAAATAAAAACAAAACATGGAACTGATTTTCTTAGAAAACTTCCATCATTTTGAATAGTGAAAAATTATTTTATATGGAAATGCGGCTCTCGTAATGAATTCCAAAACCAAAACGCATGTGCAGTTTTAGCAAGTTATCCCAAATTAATACAACACTTTGAACTTAACATCATGTGGGGCGCTGTGGTGCAGTGGTAAAGCATCGGATTTGAGATCGGGAGGTAGCTGGTTCGATCCTCGCAAGCGCCACGTGTTGTTTCCTTGAGCAAGAAACTTTGTCCACATTGCTTAGTACTGGTTCCTACCCAGGTAAAGAGGGCCACATGGAAGATTAGTACCTGTACTAATTGGTTACTCTCTATAAATAAGGTCGATTATTATTATTAACAAGTCCGTGTAGTGAACACCCCTCTAAACCCCACTTTATGTATGGAAAACTGGGATTTACGGGGGTATATATTATTTTGCTTATTTCTAGCCCACAGACAAAGGTTGTGGGTACTCATTATAACGAGGCGGTTCTAACGAACACCCACAACCTATGTTTGCAGTATAAATAAGAAAATATCACGGATTTTTTTTTTATAAAAAAGTAGTCATTTTGGAGATGTGAAAACTGCTCTATGTTGCACGGGTGAGGTATCGTTATGAGCCACACTGAACGTTAAATACATGCTGTGAAACGTAGAGCTGTGAATACATAGATGATCTTACATGAGTGTTCATGTATTATTGAAGTTATTAAACGAGTTGAGGAAAAGGGATAAAATGCGGGGGTGTACTTTTGAAGAGAAATGGCACACGGCGAGATGTCAAATGAGTATGCTCGTGTAAGTAAATGAATGATGGAGAGGTATCAAATGAGTATGCTCGTGTAAGTAAATGAATGATGGAGAGGTATCAAATGAGTATGCTCGTGTAAGTAAATGAATGATGGAGAGGTATCAAATGAGTATGCTCGTGTAAGTAAATGAATGATGGAGAGGTATCAAATGAGTATGCTCGTGTAAGTAAATGAATAATGGAGAGGTATCAGATGAGTGTACTCGTGAAAATGAATGATGGAGAGGTATCAGATGAGTGTACTCGTGAAAATGAATGATGGAGAGGTATCAGATGAGTGTACTCGTGAAAATGAATGATGGAGAGGTATCAGATGAGTGTACTCGTGAAAATGAATGATGGAGAGGTATCAGATGGGTGTACTCGTGAAAATGAATGATGGAGAGGTATCAGATGAGTGTACTCGTGAAAATGAATGATGGAGAGGTATCAGATGAGTGTACTCGTGAAAATGAATGATGGAAAGGTATCAGATGGGTGTACTCGTGAAAATGAATGATGGAGAGGTATCAGATGAGTGTACTCGTGAAAATGAATGATGGAGAGGTATCAGATGGGTGTACTCGTGAAAATGAATGATGGAGAGGTATCAGATGAGTGTACTCGTGAAAATGAATGATGGAGAGGTATCAGATGAGTGTACTCGTGAAAATGAATGATGGAGAGGTATCAGATGAGTGTACTCGTGAAAATGAATGATGGAGAGGTATCAGATGAGTGTACTCGTGAAAATGAATGATGGAGAGGTATCAGATGAGTGTACTCGTGAAAATGAATGATGGAAAGGTATCAGATGGGTGTACTCGTGAAAATGAATGATGGAGAGGTATCAGATGAGTGTACTTTCGAAGGGATGTCAGATGAGTATGATCGTGAACAAAAATGAAAGGTGGAGTGTCAAATGTGTATGGTCGTGAAGAAGAAAAAATAAGCTGGAGAGGTAACAAATGAGTATACTTGTGAAGAAAAATGAAAGACGGAGGGATGTCAGATGAGAATATTCGTGAAGAAAATGAAAGATGGAGAGATCTCAGATGAACATATTCGTTAAGAAAAATGATGAAAGATGGAGAGGTGTCAGATGAGTATATTCGTGAAGAAAAATGAAAAATGGAGAGATGTCAGAGGAGTATATTCGTGAGGCAAAATGAAAACTGGAGAGGTTTCAGATGAACATATTCGTGAAGCAAAATGAAAGATGGAGAGATGTCAGATGCGTACATTTTTATTCGTGAAGAAAAATGAAATATGGAGAGATGTTGGATGAGTATATTCTTGAATCCAAATGAAAGATGGAAAGGTGTCAGATGAGTATATTCGTGAAGAAAAATGACAACAACCTGTCTTGGGTCATCGAATGATAGAAGATGACAGATAAAAATATTTCATGATTATTCTTCACGACCCGGGGTGGGGTGGGGTGGGGTCAAACCCGCGACCTCCTTATCACCAGTCGACACGCTTCCGTCTGAGCAACCGAGGTCAGGTTCACGGTTGGCAATTCATTCAAAACCAGGGTTGTCTTTCTAAACTAAAGGAGTATACTTTTAAAGAACGGTCTACTTTTAAAGAATGAAATCATTCATGAGGTGTACATTCTTTCCTTTAAGTGGGATGGGGGCTGGGTCCAAAGAAAAGCAATCAAGAAGTCACAGAATTGTCTCCCATTCCAAAATGACAAAATATGTCCAATACAATGTATATCTATTTCCTTTTAACCCATACATTCCCAGCATTTCAAAATGGGGCATTGGTAAACAGAGTAGATCCAGATCAGACACAACAGAACGCGGTATCTGAACAAGATCTTTTAACAAAACAAGTGAATAAATATTGGAATGGGGAAAACTGTGTTGAAAATTGTCATTTTGGGCGATAAATTGGTGGTTTTACGTTCACGGCTCTGCTGACGCGTCGCCTTATAAAAAAATTTCCCACCGCAAAACCGCCGATTTACCTCCCGTCAAAGAACCGGCCCCGATAGCTCAGCTGGTAGAGTGTCCGCTCCGGGGAACGGGAGGTCTCGGGTTCGATCCCGGGCCGCGACATACCAAAGTCGTTAAAATGGTACTAGCTGCTCCTCGTTTGGCACTCAGATTTACGGGGTAGAGCTAGGACTGGTCGATCCAGTGTCAGGATAATGTGACTGGGTGTGGTATCATGTAATGTGTCTGGGACATGATACTTCAGTGAGGCAGCACTATAAACGTGAGCATTGAGCTCCCTGTCGCAACCAGACACCGTCGTGATATGACTGAAAATTGTTGAAAGCGACGTTAAACCCGAATTCACACACACACACACCTCCCGTCAAAGGCAATATTATAATTGTCAGTCTATACCAAGGATCCTGCCGACTAAATTAAAATGTCTGAAATGTCAAAGTTGCAAAAGCTGTAATTTTGACAAAAAGTACTTTTTCATCTTTAAAAAGGCACATGTGCAACTTCAATACGCATGTAACCTCTTATCATATGGAATGCTTGCGAAATTGTTGCAGAAGTAAAGTAGCCAACTTTCCTACACTTTATGAAGGCAAACCCTAATTGGCGATTACCCCAAAAATTGCTAACGGCGAGGCAAGCTTATTTTTTTGCTCACCAGAGCCAGAACCGTTCCTGGGGAGCTTATAGGATAGGCAGTAGACCGTCGTGGTTGAGAGTTTGTATATGTATATTTTGTATTAGCGTGTACGAATATGACAGCAAATATGGGCTTGTACAAATGTGATAGCAATTCTGTGCCAGAGGTCTGTCCCTGGGCCTCTTTTTGTGTGAAAGCTTGTACTTGTTATGAGCGACTTTTTTCTTCTTGTGCAAAAAAACAAAAAAAAAAAAAAAACAAAAAAACTTGACAATGCATATAAATATAAAGGTCAACATGCATTTTGGGTTTACTAATGGCTGTACTTCCGTGTTAAACCCTATGTCTATTCCGCTGATTTAAGAAGGGTAGTTGTCCGTTTCTGGCGAAAGAATGTGCACTGTACTAGTTAACCATTTACATATAAGCCTGCCCAGATAAAGAGTGTGGATAGGTAACCTGACAGCCTCTAAAAAGACCTAAAATAGTGTTGACTGGGCCGTTAAACTCCAATACAAACAAACAAACAAACAAACCCTATGTCTATAATGTATACGCCCATGGGCGTACACAACAAGAAAACTAATGCACGCACTTTTCCTGTGAACAGCGGAAGAGTGCCGTTGACGTTATAATGTCGCCATCGTCCACACTGAGAAAAAAAAATAGTCATGCCGACTAAGGAACCTAGTCAATATGATTGTCCAAAAAAGCACTATGCAAAATAGTCGATGTGACTAGGAAGACCTAGTCAAGCATTTTGACTAGAAAAAACTAGTCAACTTGACTAGCTTTACTTAGCCTAGTACATTTGACTAGCTTCATCTAGTCAAAGTTCAATAGTTTAAGCTAGTCATATGTACTAGCTTAATAGTCAAATGTACTGGTGTGACTGTCAAAAGTACTAGCAAGCATGGTCAGGATTACTAGATTCTTAGTACTGATTACTAGTTGCTTTAGTCGTAGATTACTAGATTCTTAGTACTGATTACTAGTACTCAAAACACATATGGAAAAACATGCTGTGTAAAGGCGCCTTTAGGAAGATAAGAGAAGAAATAAAAGAATATTTCTTACCTGCAGAGTTATATTTTCATATTGCAGAAAAGAAAATCCCCATTATTTATGCTTGGATTCACGGAAATGTCGACTTTAGAGCTTCTGGACGTATATTTGTATGTTGACATTGTTATTGTTGTTGTTTATCTTGTAAGCATTATAACGCTGCTTATAACCACTAGGTGCTTAAGAAATAAAAGAATATTTCTTACCTGCAGAGTTACAAACAATAAGAACAAAGTGCTCAAGGTGAGTACAACAACCCACTGTATGTTGGGTGAAATAATATCAGAATCAACCCACTGTATGTTGGAGCATGTTCTCCTAAACGTTAAGATGGCGTCTGGAACGCTTCCTCTACACATGATGCAAGCTGTCAATCAACATTCGTCTAGACACCCTAGTCATACTGACTAGAAAGGGTAGTCATACTGACCAGATGCCCTGTCAACGATTATTGATTTACGCTTACTAGAGAGACTAGTTAAATTGACTAAGAATGCTCAGACAACCTACAGACGACTAGGTGACCCTCTGTGTTTACTAGGTAAACTAGTCGAATGTACTAGTTATTTTTTTCAGCGCAAGCTTATTGGAGATAACAATACCATGGTTTATTTTGAGATCACACGATGGTCATGTGACGTCGCGTAAGCCAATGGATTCATTGATATATATTTCCATTTCCAGTCTAAAGCTTAATGTAAACCTATATAAAACAATATAGTACAAAACTGTGTACCTCCGTGAACGCATCGAGTCCAATGATTTTCAGTGACGTCAAATAACGTCAGTCTAAAGCGTGATTCTGTACGATCTGATGTCAACGCCGTTCCGCTCTTTGTAGAAAAACAGAAAACAGCGTGTAAATGTTTTTAACCTTTAAAAGTTTGCCCTATAAGCATTTTTTCGGCCAGTGATGAGGAGAAAATAATGCAAATATAAATATAAGAAATAAAGTTAATTTTTCTGCTGTTCATGAAAGTATGAACAACAGCGGGTCGCTAGCAAAGTTTACATGAAGCCCTTCGGGGTTCATTTACTTTGCAGGCGACCCACTGCGTTCATACTTTCATGAACAGTAGAAAAATAAAATTCAGTTCTTAAGTGTATAAACAACACTGCGTCCAAATAGCTAACTTAAGGGGTTTTCTGTTAATACACAGAGAATTTAAATGTATATGGTTTTAGCGGACAGAACTGACAACGTTGATTCAGTCAATTTTTGTTCAGTATAGTTTAGAAATAGTTACATAAGTTGTTCAGTATAGTTTTGACATAGTTTATATAGTTTGTTATAGTTTAAACTCAGCTTACATAGTTTGTTCAGTGTTATTTAGACACACTGTACACAGTTAATTCTGTATTGCTTAGACACAGCTTACATAGTTTGGTTCAGTATAGCTTAGACACAGCTTACTAGTTTGGTTCAGTATAGCTTAGACACATAGCTTACTTAGTTTGGTTCAGTTATTTTCCAGTTTCTCCGCGTCGCGGATCGTCAGCTAGTGGGGTCCCAGGGAACGAATCCATGCTGACACTACACCGTAGCCGTTCGGTGGTATCCCTATTCCCCGTTGCCGGTGAATAGGGAGACCATCGCTCGGCTCCAGTATAGTATAGAAACAGTTTACATAGTTTAAACACAGCTTATAATTTGGTTCACTGTAGTTTAGACACAGTTTACATAGTTTGGTTCAGTATAGTTTAGACACAGTTTACATAGTTTAAACACAGTTTTACACAGTTTGTTCAGAGTAGTTTAGACACAGTTTACATAGTTTGGTTCAGTATAGTTTAGACACACGTTACATAGTTTGGTTCAGTATAGCTTAGACACAGTTTACATAGTTTAAAAGCAGTTTTACACAGTTTGTTCAGTGTAGCTTAGACACGGTTTACATAGTTTATTCAGTATAGTTTAGACACAGCCTACATGGTTTTGTTCAGTATATCTTAGACACAGCTTTCGTAGTTTGGTTTAGTATAGTTTAGACACAGTTAACATAGTTTAGACACGGTTTGAAAGTACTTCATATTTATCGAATCTTTTTTCTTGGCGACTAAGTGATTATTATTGGAAAGAGATTAACAATATCTAGCTGTCCCTTGGGCAGTCTTATTCTGTTGTTCATTTTCTAGTCTTATCTAATGTGTTTATTTTTCATCAAGGGACTCTATTAGGGGGGAACGAAAGCTATGTTTCCATGACTACCAATTAAATTACCCCTTATATAGTATATTTAATGCTTTAGGCCAGCCGGTCAAAATTGTATCGATTCTGTAGAATAATATTTTCATCGATACAGCCTGAGGTTCTGAAATCATTCCAAAACGTATGACTAATGTGCTTATTAACTTATCTTATTTTGGTTTCCCTGTTATCTTTACAGTTAGTAATAATTAAGCGCACCATTACCAGGCCCAGTTGCCCACTAGTTGTTCTCATGATATAAAATATTACACATGTGCCCCATAGTATGGGGTCCATTCTTCCCATTTCAATAAGAACCCATAGGACATTTCACATACACACTGAACAAACTACAAAAAGAAAAGAAAAGAAGGAATGGTAATATTTTACGCGATATGACTGAGCCAAATTTAAGTTGTGACCAACCAAGTATTTAGATCATAGACGCACCGCAGACAGCCACTGCAGATATAAGATACTTTTTTTGTTCAGATATTTCTGGAGCAATAATCATAGAAAAGGAACAACCTGACTTCTAAAGCAATGGCACAACCTGTTACAGTAGCCTTCTATATTTACTGGCATTCCAAATTAGAGTATTGCAACTGGTATAAAGGGAAAGCTGTTTTTAATTAAGACAATTCAACATTACCATAACACACCCGTGCGTCATAATGCACGTTGTTACATTTCCAAAACAATTAATGATGAAAATTTTAAAAATATTATTCTTATTTATACTCGAAACATAGATTGCGGGTGCTCGTTAGAACCGCCTCATTGAGACGGTTCTAACGAGTACCCACAACCTATGTCTAGGAGCAGAAATAAGGAAAATAATCTATACCCCCCCCCCCTCCCATAAACCCCAGTTTTCCATGATAAAGTGGGATGTAACGCGGTGTTCATTTCATGGACCTTGACAGCTGGAGTAGGGAGCATGGTGTTTGTAGTTCTCTCTTTGAGTTACCTCTTTTGTAACGAATGAGAGCACACCAGCAATGTGCAACACGTAGCGTAAGGCACAAACGATTATAGGCTAAATCTGCTCGGACGCCAAGTGTAAAGAATGGCATCAAATAATTAGGTTTGTTGTTGGACAAGATTTCTTTCTAGGGTTATGAGACATAAATTTAACAGAACCTATATACAAACGAGTAACAAATACAACTACGACGCCCCGAATCTGAAAACTGAACCCAGCAAAATCTATTTTCCGGTACCCATTACGAAAACACGCCTATTCATACTTACCACCAAAAAATGATTTTTTTTTTAAGAAAAAAAAAAAAAAAAACAATCCTGATATTTTTCATATTTCTGCTCAAAACAAAGATTGTGGTAACTTGTTAGAACCGGCGGTTTTAAGGAGTACAAACAATTTATATTTTTGAGCAGAAATACGAAAAATAATGTTTACCACTGTAAACCTCAGTTTTACTATATAGAATTGGGTTCAAGGGGGTCAAAATTATATAGGCGTCTTTGCGTGATACGCGCCTGAAAAATAATAAAAAAACATCAACGAAAAGAAAGAAAACAATTCACGTAACATCATTTTTTTTTCATGACAAACATGTCATCTGCTTCTAAATTTGACATAATAAAACAGAAAGCAGCGGTGACTACGATTCAAATACAATTTGAAAGACCTCTACTGAGAATTCAAACCAACGTACATGGCCACAGAGCTGGTGCTTGCGGTGAAAAGAAAAAGTGTTCGGTCTACCACTCATAAACTTCTTTCTCAATGTAGATTCTACGGATGTTTAGGTGGTCTGCTCCTATAGCAATTGCTGCCAACATCCGCCATTTTCTCTCCAACAGAGTAAGCCTACTTGTTTGTGCTTAAATTGTACGTTTGTTGTTACCAGTGTGTTGTATATCACAAAGCCCCTTTCGAGATTTTCGGGTATCGGTTAAGTTAAATTTTGAAATTTATTAAAGAAAATGGGTTAAAAATTTAAAAACAATGGAGGACCACATCAGACGTCGCTTTCTGCGGCGTCTTGTCCGAGCATGCACTATTTGCCAACGTCTCGCTTTGGTGTTTGCAGAATAAAGTGGGTTATGGCCATTGGTGTGGCTGTAGTCGCAAGCCGTGGAATAGACAACTATAGCCCTTTCTATAATTCCTTCATCGTACTTAAAGAATACTAAGTTCAGATTTTTTTTATTTAGGCGGGTGGAATGATATTCAGATTACTCTAACCCCATTCAGCCCCTATAGAATGCACTGAAGGTCCCATAGTAGTCCCTTTGCATTTTCTCACATGCGTGTCAATTTTGCACTGTCGCATGCGCGGCCTGTTTCCTTTTTCTTGCGTCTTTGCATGTGCCACCTTTAACCCTAGCTACCCTTTTTGGGACATTGGCAAACAGTGCAGACCCAGATCAAACGCGGCGTCTATTCTTGGTCTATACTGTGATCACTAACTGTGTCTTTTTGCAGGTCCCTTATTCTACAGTAGTGCAGTTATTCGTTAACCTGAAGAATATATTAAATAAGCCACACCCCTTCCAGACTATCTACCAATCAAATTAAACGATATAATGTATTTGTTCAATTCACAAACTGCATGACAAACAATGAAGAGTAGATCTGCTCTGTTTTCTGCACAGGTTCAGCGGGATAAGAGTCAAACGATTTCACAGCTATCAGAGAAGTAAGCCATCACTATACGGATTCGTGATTACTTTGATTAAATAACATCAGTATACCTGCATGTTTGACATTGTTTCTCAGCAGTCTTAACATTGCAGACGTGTTTCAGCTCCATATCAACCCTTTTTGTACCAAATGGAATCTTCCTCCTTATATATAGCAGGAGTCAATTTCAAACTTTAGGGTGTCAGGTTGTGTTTTCTTCAATATCTATTTGGAAAATGGCTGAACTGTTTGCAAACAGTGTAGGCCCTGATCAGACGCCGCGTTCTGTGGCGTCTGATCTGGGCCTGCACTGTTTGCCACCATAACCGTTTAGGGGTATCCAGTCTGAAACGGGTTAATACAATCCAGAAGATGTACACAACACAACAAGGAATGTGGTTGCACAGACATGTGGCTGGGAAGACACTGATCAGTTTGCATACTTACGTGGCCTGGTAGGGTTCTACCCTTTTCGCTGATAGAATATAGTTATTTCTCGGCTTCCCACAAGCAGACTTCCTGTCTGCTCAAATGCGCAGGCATGGCAGAGAAGCCAATTAAATCTACGGAACATGATTCTCGCTCTGAGCTCGAGATTTTGAACAACGGGCGTATCCAAATTCAAAATCGCAAGAGCCCACTCCAGAAACAGTGGGTTTTTTTTTGTTTGTTTGAAATGAGACTTAACGTCACCGTCAACAATGTTTAGGTCATTTTTGAGACGTTGCTTCCAACTTTGTGGGGCTTTTACCCGACATTGAGCTGAAATGATTTCTCAAGCACTGTCGCCCAATACAACCAATATGATTGATATGCATGGGCTGTCTGACTTGCACCACATTGCCTGGGCAGGCTTAAACCTTCTAAGCGGTTCGTGCAGTCGTTATCAGCTCTGCGTGGAAGCACCATGCAACCCAGTCCGTTTGTCCAAGCCCAGATGGACAGGGCGCGAAACAGCGAGGTAAAGACAGTGAGGTAAATGTTACAATCAGGGACCAATTGTTCATAACCAACGACGTCGTTAGCTAACGTATCGTAAAAATTTGATTATTCAATAAGGTGAAAATAATAATAATTTTGCTGAAAAATGCAAGTAGCTTCTGCTCACATTTTTCAGCAAAAATAACAAAATTTTCGACATTATACATGCAAGAATGGTTAACAATTTGACCACTAAACAACTGGGCCGTGGTTGAAAACAATTCAGCTGTGAAACAATCACATTGTATGAGCCCCGCCAAGCGAATTTGTGTCTTCCAGCATTCCGTCATGACAAATTGTAACTGCGCATGCCCAGCCATTCAGAGGGGCCAGGGATATGGCTTTCTGTCTGAAGGTTCCTCTTGATTAACTGCTTGTATGAGCGAGCAGCGAAGGTTCTGGCAAGACTGCGTGGATGCGCAGGCTCGCCTGAACCTTCGCTGGTCGCATAGGCGATAAGTACCAAAATCGCTTGACGGGGCCCACTGATCATCTTTTAAGGAAAACCCAACTTTTCACTTTACATGGTACAAGTCAAGTTCGTTTGTTTGTTTTCAATTTCACGGCACAGTCAACATTACTTAAGTCATATTGAACCAGCCAGTTTACCTCACTTTTCCCTGGCAATCTTGTACATAAGAAATTAATCCGAACCTTCGCCAGAAACTGACAACTGCTCTTCTTGGATCAGAGGAAGGAAGAGAATGACCGAAGTAAACATTTCATGATCAATGTTGCCGACCCAATGTGGAGCTTGATAAATCAGTGCTTAGTGCACTTGCCTCTGATGTTAGAGGCCACCGGTTCGATCCCCTGCAGCGATGATAAATTATAAATTTTGGTGTCCTAGTACTGGCATCATTTTCAGGGATGAATGTCATAAAAGGATCGGGACGTTAGCTGGAGCCCCCCCCAACCCCTATGTTCCCCATGCCCCCCCCCCCACCCTGTTCAGATTAATTTCATCCTGCAAATCTGGAGTATATGAAATGTAAACCGTCTGTGTCGCCTCCTGGGGTAGGCGAGAAGGTGGAAAGAAAGAAAGACCATCCCCACGACCTCCTGTTTCGTACGAAACCGCTTGGGACACAGGAATATATTCTATAAACATTCTGCTATTTTAAAGTAATTTTAAGTAAATTTCCATCGCACAAATGAGATTAAAACGATACGATATGCTCTTATAACTTTGTAACTTTAAATACTCCATTATAATTCCAAACATTTACTCGCCGTATGTGTAAAAGTTGTAAAAGAAATAAAAAAGACAAGAGAAAATTAACTTACGGGTTTGTTGAAACAACATCAATTAATATTTCAGTGAAACTGAGTGTAGGCCTCACTAGAGAACAGAAAGTAAAATAATGGTATTTGTTTTATGTCTTCTCAGAACACTCCTCAAGACGGATTATGCAATTTCATTGCTACCGTAATTACCCGGGATCAATTCTTGTAATTATCCGAAAATTTCATTATAGGATAATCGGTACATCTCGCGTTTTTACCATTGCTTAAGAGACTGCTCACCTCATGTTAACAAGCAAAAATGTTATTCAAGTCTGATGTCCACGTGAATATCACTGATATCCAGGTAATTGTTATTTATAGAAAATAGCCGCGTTATTCTAATCGAACTAAAGATTCTGGACTGGAATCATGTGTCGGGTTGGCAAACAGTGAGGATCCAGATAAGACGTCGCAGAAGGCGGCGTCTGATCAGGGTCTACAGTGTTTGCTTACAGTACATGAATTTAAGGGTTAAAGGAAACAGTGTAGGTCCCCATTTGTCCAGCCTACACTCAGAGACAATCCATCCAACAGTACTATGATTTTTAACTATTGACTGAGCCATTGCAAAAAATGAGTCTACTACAGTGAGGGGCTGCTCCTCGGGGAAGAAATAATTACTGAGAACTACAAGCAGATTCTGTTTACAAGATAAAGGAGTTACCAAAGTCAGTTCGATCCCCTTTAAAGGGTCGAATGGTGCCCGGAGGTATAGTTAAGACTACAGTCTACACTGTTTGCCGTGATATTAACCCTTATCCTGCTGAACACGACGGCCCCTATCTTTGAAAACAGTGTAGAGCCAGATCAGATGGCACCTGAGGAAGCCATCTGATCAGGTCTACACTGTTTGACATTCAGTTTGTCAAGTGGATGAATATATCATATCAAGTAATATGATTGGTTGATAATCAGCAATGGGTGTAGCCTATAGTAATTTATTCAACGAGACAAGTTTAAAGAGAAAATTCCTTTTACAAACATTGCATTATCGTTTCCAGTCTTGTTTTAGACAATTCATCTTGACTTAATCTTAGCCACGTCATCATCAGGAAGCCTGGCCCCGAGGTTATAAAACTTTGTTCATGCTCAACTCGGCTGAGCATGAAATTTGTAATGCTCAATACTATTAAAATACACATAAATCGCGCAATTTTCCTGCCCAGATCAGCACAGAATGTCATTTATCCTGCTCATAGATTTTAAAATGCCAACATTTTTTTTTAAATTAATCAGCCGGACAAATTTCATGCTCAGGTGAGTTGAGCATAAACATAGTAGGCTGATTCTGCAGTTTGCGAACAACAAATATGTAGGTCAGCGCATGCGCATTCACTAAAGCTGCTTCACTGCTTGGATAAAAAAATACGTTTAAAATTTAAGGACTGCTCCTAGTCTGAGTAGTAGTCGCGTATTGGCAAGTCCTGCATGTCTTTGGATAAGGTAAACCCATGTGAATTAAACTGTAACACAAAGCTATTAAAAACAATCGTGGACCTGAGCCAATCTTATCTGTAGACTCAATTCCTGGTGACGGTTTTTCTTATCTTATCTTAACATATCTTATCTTATCTCGCCTTGTCTCGTCTTGTCTCATATCAACGTAAGCCCTAAAGGTGGACGGGAGTGGTTGGACCAGACGAAGGTGGGTATCTTGCGTCACTGGGGCGCCCAAATTATATTGGCTTACTGTCGTTGCATTCAGGTTTAACACAGTTTTGTGGGACTTTTACCCGACATTGAGATGGAATGACATCCCAAGCCCTGCCGCCCAAACAAACCAAAGGGGCTTATACATTTACGTAGGGACGGTCCAACTTGCACCACTTTGCCAGGCGGACAAAGCGGTTAACCAGTAATCACGTGCGGTCGGTTTAAGCTCTACGTGGCTGCATCATGCAGCCAAATCTATTTCTCCAAGCCCCGATGGGCGAGGCAAAGGGGAATATTGTAAGTTAATACTTCATCAGTTTCCACACTTCCGTTCATTTTCATTTTCCTCTTTCTCCCCTGTCCTTTACTTTCATCTCCTCTACTGTCTCTTCTATCTCTTTTCTCCCACAACAATTGGCTTGTCGTGAAACCACAGTACAGCACGCACCCACACAAGTTGGACTGTCGACGATTTCTATCATTTTGAAATAATGCGGTTTCTCAGCCTGTTAGGTTTGTTATAATTACCATGAGAGGAAAAAGATAAGTGCATGTATCAATAATTCATCACAGAAAATGCACTAGAGCCAGCGATATCCTCCAGCTTATCCTTAACCTATGTGGAATGGCGGCGTATTAAACAATTAGTTCCAGCTAATCTTTAACCTATGTGGAATGGCGGCATATTAAACAATTAATGAAATGAACCGCGTTACAGGAAAATATGTTTTGTGGTCCTATGACCAGTAACGTCACAGATCAGAGTGTACGTTTAAGTACATAAAGGATCTTGCACTCGTGGTTATTCATACGAAATCTATAAAACGAGCATCTGACGAGTTTAAGGGGAACGGGAACACCTGGCAGATTTTTTCATTTTTGAAAGGGAGATAATATTCGGGACTTCCTGCTCGCTTTTCTATAAGCCCTGTCCGACTGAAAAAGGGGTCTACTCTTAAAGGAAAGAATTTGCTCCTGATGAGCAAATTCATTCCTTTAAGAGTTGACAGACAAAAATACTTTTGCAGGAGTTGCCACCCCTGAAGGTGTTCCCATTTCCCTTAAAATGACACTGAAAGTAAGATTCTATTTATCAGAAAAAGATTTTAAATCGGAATTCTAATGCACTTGCATATATAACGCCACGTCTTATTGGATAACGTCAAAAATTTGCGACAGTATATTCTACGATATACTGACGGAAACCCGACGTCATCATGTAACGTCACTTTTCATTGTTTGGTATTTGGTTTTACGCAGCTCACTGTACTTGCACGTTTGAGCAAAAAACAGCATTTTTAAAACAAAACAAGTGAATAAGTGCATTAGAATGGGGATAACTGTATTGAAAATTGTCATTTTGGGAGTTAAATCGTCGGTTTTATGGTCGCAAATTCCGTTTAAAACGAAATTTCCGACCGTAAATTTACCTCACCAAATGACAATTTTTAATACATTTATCCCCTAATTTATCCCCGAAGAAGTTAAAAAAGAATTTCATCAGAGAACATACGGTTGTGACGGCTGGCGTCATGACGTTACATACTAGTACCTATGTGTTTTGAGATGTGTTGTCATATCATCACGATATCAAGTCCGTGATACGAAGACCCCCTAAACCCCACTTTATATAGAGAAAAGTGGGGTTTACGTGGGTATACAGTATCTGGCTTATTTTTGCTCAAAAACATAGATTGTAGGTACTCGTTAGAACCGCCTCATTGAGGCGGTTCTAACGAGCACCCACATTCTATGTTGAAAACAGAAATAATAAAGATGTTATCATTTTTACCCAATATTTATCATTTTCTGACACCATGCTGGACGCCAGTATTTCATACGGACATGTTTTCCTAATGATCAGTTTATATTATTTACAAAAACCTCTATAGTCAATGTTGCTCATACTTCAATATTAACATTTCCAGTGTAAAGTCTAATGTGAACAATGCAGTTCATACTTCCATGAATGCATCGAGTCACATGATTTTCAGTGACGTCGAGTGAGGTCAGTCTAAACTATGGTTGTCTTCGGGCTTTGTTGACGTCAACGCTGTTCCGCTCTTTATAGAAAAACAGCGTGTAAATGTTTTTCAGCTTTAAAATTTTGCCCTATAAGCAATTTTTCGCCCAGTGATGAGTGGCAACGAATGTAGTACTGTTAAAATAATAAATATTTTTTTTTCTTCGGGGTTCATTTACTTCGCACACGACCCACTGTGTTCATACTTTCATGAACAGCGGAAAAATAGAATTCATTTCTTAAATGAATACATTGACTCACGCAACGTCAATGACGTCGAAACAACGGTTCTCTTCAAAATGATTGGACGATGGCGACGTTATGGCGCCAACGTCGTTGTTCCGCTGTTACTAGGAAAACTGCGTGGAATTGTTTTCTTTTTCTTTTTTCATTTTAGCCCTTGAGTCAAGAATACTTACATGGGCTCACCCATAGAACTTTTTTAAAAGTTTGCATGCGAGTACATCTCAACATTCTGCACCGAAATATGCAATAAAAACGATATGTTACCGAGTTCGTTTAGGCGCCATGACTGCACAGAAATCAGAATTATTTGTATAGAAAGCAATGGGACTACGATGAAGATTGCCAAATTTTCAAACTTTAGTGCCAGTAGCAAATATACTGGTTCATAGAATTTTTCTACAAGAGGGCCATGATGGTCCTGGATCGCTCACCTGATCCATATCGTACAAACGAAATTGTAGGTAATGTATGGTGGAGTAGAGGGCTTCAGCAATTTTGGTTGACCCAAGTTTTTTTTTTTTTTTTTTTACAATTTTAGAAATCTTGTTCATCCAAGCACAACGGGTTGAGCAATTCTGGAAGGGGGTCACCCAAAGAACAGTCCTGTGACATCACATGAACAAGTCCGTGAAATGAAGACTCCCTAAACCCCACTTCAATGAGGCAGTTCTAACGAGCACCCACAACCTATGTTTTGAGCACTGATAAGAAAAATGTCATGGATTTTCATCAGAAAAGTTGCCATTTTGGAGATCTGAAAAATGCACTATGTCACACGTGTGTGTTACCGTAGTGAAATTAATTCTAAATCCAGCCACTGGTTAAGCAGAGGTTATTTAAAGGTTTTTCTATTATTAGCTCTAGCGGCCACCTTTTTCATCCCAGCAGAATTGTTTGAACAATTTTAATAGAGGGTCACGCAAGAAACATTCCTGTGCAATTATTTTGAAATCCATCCACTGGTTAAGGAAAAGAAGTCGTTTAAAGGTTTTTTTTTCTCTAGTTTTAGCCCTGGAAATCATCTTGGTCATCCGAGCAGAACGCTTTTAGCAATTTTGGTATGAGGTCACCTTAGAAACATTCCTGTGAAATTATTTCAAAATCCATCCACTCCACTGGTTAAGGAGCAGATGTCAGAGGTTTTTTGTACTTTTAGCTCTGGTGGCCATCTTGTTCAGAGCGGAATGTTTTGAGCAATTTTGATAAAGGGTCACCAAGGAACGTTCCTGTAAAATTATTTCGAAATCCATCCACTGGTTAAGGAGGAGCAGTCTTTTAAATGTTTTTCTTTTTTTAGCTCTGGTGGCCATCTTGTCCATCCAAGCGGAACGGTTTGAGTAATTTTGGTGGAGAGTCACTCAAGGAACATTCATGAGAAAGTATATCGAAACCCATCCACTGGTTAAAAAGCAGAAGTCGTTTAAAGTTTTTTTTCTATTTTTAGCCCTGGTGGCCATCTTCTTCATCCGAGCAGAGCAGTTTGAGCAACTTTGGTAGAGGGTCACCCAAGGAACATTCTTGTGCAGTTATTTCAAAATCCATCCAATAGTTAAGGAAAAAAAAGATTTTTTCTATTTTTAGCTCTGGTGGCCATCTTGTTCATCCAAGCGGGACATTTGGAGCAATTTCGGTTCAGGGTCACCCAAGGAACATTCCTGTAAAATTATTTTGAAATCCATCCACTGGATAAGGAGAAGAAGTCATTTAAAGGTTTTTCTATTTTTAGCTCTGGTGGCCATCTTGTTCATCCGAGCATAACGCTTTGAGCTTTGAGTAATTTTGGTAGTTGGTCACCCAACGAACATTCCTGTGTAATTATTTCTGGTTAAGGAGAATAAGTCGTTGAAAGGTTTTTTTTTCTATTTTTAGCTCTGGCGGCCATTTTGTTCATCCGAGCGGAACGGTTTGAGCGATCATTTTTTTGTTAGGTCACCCAAGGAACCTTCCTGTGAAATTATTTCAAAATCCATGCACTAGTTAAGGAGGAGAAGTCGTTTAAACGTTGTTTTTTTTTTTGTTTTTTTTTTCTATTTTTACCTCTGGCGGCCATCTTGTTCACCCGTGCGGAATGATTTGAGCAATTTTGGTAGAACATTCCTGTGAAATTATTTCAAATTCTGTCCTACAGTTTTTGAGAAGAAGTCGTTTAAAGGGATTCACTTACTTTGCTCGTGACCCAATATCGCCATCGTCCAATCAAATTGAAGAGAACCATTGCTTATTCCGACGTCATTATTGTAGGAATTTTACTGTAATTGAAATTGGGCGGTACCAAGCTCTAAGGTTGGAGATTCTTCTTATCTTAATTAATGCTGAAGGTCAGTCAGTCTGTGGTACACCGTCCATATAGAGCGCCGCTACTTTCGTTTGAATATTTTATGTGTTTATCACCCCATAAACGAAGGCTATGTTATAATCAATGTGATAATTGACTCAGTAACACGATCTTATGTCGTATATAAGACTATTCTAATTAGCCGATTACGATGCAAGAAGGTTCAGTTGCACAAATCAGTTTCGTGAACAGGGCCCAGTTCAGTGTTCAAAGCATTGTTAGCTTAACAAGCTCGTTAGTGGCCATATTGTTAACTGTTCTAACAAGTACAATATCTAAACTTTTGGTATTTTTGCTGAAAAAAAGTGAGCAGCTTTTGCATTTACAAAAGCTGCTCACATTTTTTTCAGCAAAAATATTAGCATATTTGCCATATTAAATGATCAAAGTTTTAACGATATGTTCACTAACGGTGTCGTTAGTTTTGAACAATTTGAGCAAATTGGAGGACCTTTTACCTTTTGTTCTACTGAATACAATGTTCACTACCTTTTCAAACAGTGTAGGCTTCAAAAGAAGCCATCTGATCAGGATCTATACTGTTAGGCATTCAGTTTGTGAATTTGAAAAGATACATGTATATCATATAAAGTAATTTGATAAATTGGTTGTCAGAAAAACGCGTGGCAAAGTTAATTTATTCAGCAGTACAAGGGTTAGGACGACACGCGTGTGTCAGCGAAATTTTCAGTGTCTTAAAAACGGGTATTTTTTCCTAATGAGAAATTGTGATATTTTCCTGCTTGAAACATAAATTGTCCACAACCCCCGTTTCAGAGCAAAAATAATGCTACTCACTTTTTTGTTTTATTTTTTTTTCCGGTTTGGGCTGGTGTGTGTGTGTGTGGGGGGGGTATATTTTGCAATATAGTATTCCTCCCCTCACGCGCTCTGTTAGCGAGCTTTGACTGGGAGGACCGCTCCCGCCCATCGGGGCTTGAAGAAATAGATGGGCTGCATGATGCTTCCACGCAGAGTTGAAACCAACCGCACGTGAGTACTGGTAAACAACTTAGAGGTTCTAAGCATGCACAGGAAAAGTGGTGTGAGTTGGACCGTCTGTGCATATAAACCCTATTGGTTTCATCGGGTGACAGGGCTTGAGATGTCATTTCATCTCAATGAAAAGCCCCAAAAAATTGGGACAAACGTCTCCAAAATGACCTGGAAGTCAAAAACCAAAATCAAAGAAACAAATTGTCTAGGAGGAAGTTCGATCATCTTTAGTTTAGTTTGGTTGCTGTTACCTTAAGTCCACCATTCCCCGTGTAAGTATAACAACCAATCAATGCCTACGAAACAAATCACTGGTTCTAGTGTTCTGCAGTGCTTTATGGACAAGTGGGAACCAGTCAACCATAGCGAGTTGGTCGAACCGTGGAAACTAAACTGATGCCATTTAGTGACCGTGTTCCTTTAGGTCACGATGCAAAGCGGGACTTGTTTGTTTGGTTTGAGGTTTAACGTCCCCGTCAACACTGCATAGGTCATTTTGGAGACGTTACTTCCAGTTTTGTTGTAGTTTTACCCGACACTTAGATGAAATGAAATCTCAAGCCCTGTCGCCCAATGATTTAGAAGCATGGACGGTCCGACACGCACCGCTTTGTCTCGGAAGGATTAGATCCTCTAAGCGGTTTACCAGTACTTGTGTGCGGTCCGTTTCAGCTCCGCGTGGAAGCATTATGCAGCCCATCTATTTCGTCAAGTCCCGATAGGCGGGGGCCGCAAAGCGAGACTAATTTGCCATGTTAAGGGGAATGGGTACACCTTCAGGGGAGTCAACTCCTGCCAAAGCGTTTTTGTCTCCCATGTCAATAGGGGTCAGCTCTTAAAGAAAAGAATTTGTTCCTGAGGAGCAAATTCAATACTTTCTTTGCACCCACCCATCGGGGCTTTGAGAAATAGTTTGGGCTGGATGATGCTTCCATGCAGAGCTGATACCGACCGCACACGAGTACTGATAAACCGCTTAGTGGATCTTAGACTGCCCAGGCAAAGCGGTGCGAGTCGGACCGTCCATGCTTATAAACTCCATTGGTTTCATTGGGGTGCTTGAGATATCATTTCATCTCAATGTCGTGTAAAAATCCGTCAAAATTGGAATCAGCGTCTCCAAAATGTCCTAAATAGTATTGACGGGGTTGTTAAACCTCAAATGAAACAAAACAAAATATTTTCTACTGTCATTCTCTCCCTTCCGCCGATTTAAGATGGTCGGTTGTCAGTTTCGTGCACTGTATTTAATGAAGTTTGCAATAGCACCCTGTTACAGTATGCCGTCGTAGGGCCATCTTACATAATTTGTAGATATGTCACCATTCATGCAAGTGCCTTCATATTTGGCGGCATTGATTTGAAATTCCATAATTATTGCTATGCCTGCTGGCATAGTTTATCTATTAATTATTCATTCTGTACGGTTTATTTGCAATTTGCCTTGTAACAGGAAGTATTTATCCAATTTAGAACCGGGTTTATTGTCTGCCACTGCGATAAATTATGGATTTAAGGGGAATGGTCATATCGGCCATAAGTTTAGTTTTCATTTTTTTCGGCGTAGCCGTTATGTTTTTGGTTTTGTCGTACATTTCTCGTTATTCCATTGGTCAATAAAACCACATGTTCGAGAAGATAACCATTTCATTGGTCAATGATTTGCATTACCGAAGTTTTTACCTAGGAAAGTTTTCATCTTTTTTTATATGAGACATAAATGAAAAATATATACAGCTTTGGCTTGCTCACCTTTGTTCTTAAACAGTCTTGTCCTTTAATGACCATACGTCATATGTATAATTGTGTTTCTAGTGAATTCTGTAACTTTTGGTCTAATTTCACGTTGTTGGTCTATATAGCGAAAGGAAGATTCTTTATGCGAAAGGAAGATTTTTCTACGAACGGAAGTTTTTTAACTTATAATAAATAGATATATCATAAACAAAAACGTAATAATCGCATTACAAAATGTTTAATTTATAATTTATGCCCAGTAAAAGGTGCAGCGTATCATTTGTCTTCAGTTTTCTTCATGTCCATTTTAACAGAAAATGGACAATTTCCAATATCATTACTGTTTTATAAATTCTGAAAAGGAATAAGAGTAATTTGAGTTTTAGTTAGGTCCACATAAGGTCAAGTATCCATCCGTTTGTCTGTTCGTCCTTTTGTTCGTCCGTCTGTGCATTTACGTTCACCATAGCGACAATTCCAAATGTTTGACCATAGAATTTGTGGTCAAAAACAGTAAAAGATAAAGTTTTCGTATTTGTTATGCATATACTTGCTTGAAATGGGGTCATGTTTATTACTTTGACCTTTCACCTTGACCTTAGCTCAGACAGGCGGGACACCGCCCTCTGCAAAGCTATTTTTTTCTCGCGTGACAGCTGAATTGTTTGAATACAGTAAACAAAGCTAGACAATTGTTGATATCACTATTGTAGCTCATATTTCAAAACAACCTTCCAATTAAATATACACAGCATATCTTTTGTAAAGATATTTGTTGTTTTATTTATATATTATTATTTTATTTTATTTTTTTTGCAAGGAAGACAAAAAACTGAATTTTTCTGTTCGCTTTTCTTTTATAAAACAGTGTCAACACCGCTATTTTCTTTAGCAAACTCTCCTCTCCAAGAGCGGGCAGATCCCTGTCGACGGTGCCTAAAGTATTTTTGAATGAGTTACCTGCCCTGACAGTGTTATTACATTCCCATTCGCCTTGAACATGGCTGCTGCAGCATTTAATGCGATACAAGCAGCTGAACTACCAGACCACATGTCGGCCCCCGCCCATCGGGGTTTGAAGAAATAGATGGACTGCATGATGCTTCCACGAAGAGCTGAAACCGGCCCGCAAACGAGTAATGGTAAACCGCTTAGGATATCTAAGCATGCCCAGGCAAAGTGGTGCGAGTCGGACCGTCCATGCATATAACCCTATTGGTTTCACAGGGCGACAGGGCTTGAGATGTCATATCAACTCAATATCGGGTAAAAGGCACACAAAATTGGAAGCAACGTCTCCAAAATGACCTATACAGTGTTGACGGGTACGTTAAGCCCCGGTCCCACAGACCTTGCGACTGCGATGCGACCTCTCTGCAACTGATTTCGTTGCAACTGGCCCGCGACCTTTGCAACTGTTGCAACTAAATTTGCTCCATGTGATCGCCGACCCGTCGCCGACTAATGTTGCCCAAAGTCGGCGATTGATCAGCGACTTGTCGCCGAAGAATCGCCGTATGATCGGCGACTGACTTCCAACAAGTGAAACATGATCGGGGACTAGTCGGCGATCAATCGGCGACTCTTCCGAGACTGGATAAAACCGATCGGCGTCTTGTCGGAGACTTTTTTACGTTTTTTGTTTTTTTTTGACACAGACAAAAATAAACTAAATTTTCGACTGCTGAGAGTCTTCTCTGGGCTGCTGCAAGTCCTCGTCATCCGAAATTGGTGACCGAGCCTTGCTTTCCGTTTTTTTCGGCTGCGCCGCCGTTTTCTTTTGCCCGCCTCTCCGAACCATGTTGCCTCTTTGAAAGCTGTCGTCGAAATGATGCTAGGATGTTAACAGTTTTTTATTGTAGTTGGCGCTATAATTTTTAATCGTTCGGTGGTTTTAACACCTTTTTACAGCTTGTCGGCGACCAGTTGCATACCAATCGCAGATCAATCGCCGACTTATCAGTGATCAATCTCCGATCGATCGCCGACCCATCGCCGAACAGTTGCCGACTGATCGCCGATAGGTCGAGGATCGATCGCGGATCAGTCGGCGATTAGTCGGCGATCGGCCTGCGACCAGTATCCGGTAAGTTGCAATAGGGTTGCTAGAATTTACAGCCAAATTTGCATAAATTCGGTCGGGGATCGATCGGTGACTGTTCGGCGATCGATCGGAGATTGGTCTGCGACGTCTAAAAACCATTGCAACTAGTCTGCGATCAAAATCAGTCGCAGCCAGTCTTTTGTGCATGCACAAAAGACGATCGGCAACTAAATTTGATCGGTGACCTACCCGCGACCTAGCTGCAACCTTAATAAAACCTCCGTGCGACTTCTGAAACCGCTCCGCGATTGCCATTTTTTTTAGTCGCAGAAAGGTCGCATCGCGGTCGCAAGCTCTGTGGGACCGGGTTTTTAAACCTCAAATCAAACAAACAAACAAGTACATGTGGTAGCAAAGGCACGAGATGTTTGCTTTACTGGAGAATGACTGGAGCTAACATACTCAGATACCTCTGGTTAGGCACCCAAACCTCGCCTGGAATCTCGTACAATCTTCGTTGTTTTTTTTTTTTTTTTTTTTTTTTGTTTTTTGTTTCTTGTTTTTCCCCGTTCGCCATCTTGAAATTAGACTATGAGAATCGTACATGTATTCACATCTGAAACTGAAACTGCTTCTCAAAACGAAAAGGAGGCCAATCCTTTTACAATAGAAACGCACGCACGAGGGCGCGCGTGCGCACGTAGGCAGGCAGGCAGGCAGGCACGTGCCGCACGCACGCACGCACGCACACACATACACACACAGTCGAAATAATTGTAAATCCAACATTATTAACAATACATGCATAACAAACGCTGAAGTATGAGCTCGGGAAACATTCGAAACTTCGTCCCGCGCTAAAAAGAACTGACACGCACGGCATCGCATTCGGTCGTACCATTTCCAGAGTCTTGGTAGGGCTGGAATGAGCAGCTCGTCAATATTGGCCATTGTGAATATAATATCATTTACAGTTTACCAGCCAGTCCGAAAACCAAGTGCTAGAAATAAAAAGTGTAAGAATGTGTGTGAATTCTATGTGAAAAGAAATATTAGTATATATGTATATTAGCATATAGTTAGTATGGTATTATGGTATTTAGGACATCTCTCTCTCTCTCTCTCTCTCTCTCTCTCTCTCTCTCTCTCTCTCTCTCTCTCTCTCTCTCTCTCTCGTACATAACATACACTCGAGATCTGCTGGATGAAAGCCTACTCGCCGATCATGTAATTATTGTAGGGATCTTTGACCAGCATAGGGGGCAGGGGATTCATCGTGCACATCCAGTTCCGGAGGACGGTGCACTTTGCGGCATTCATCCCTGTAAATGATGCCAGTGGAACATGCTCGTACACCGAAATTCTGTCTCTGCTGGCGGGCCTATAGCATCATTCATGTTTGAGCTCTTAGAATACAAAAGGCTGGCTCCCATTAGCAAGGAGGCGATCTGCAGAGCAGGTCATATATGCACAATACGAACAACACAGGTCCAAGCACGGTACCTTGAGGGGCACCGGGAACAGCTGGGACACTAGCCTTCGACTCGGTCTGGTCAGGAAGTTATGTATCCAGTGTAAGAGGTTGGGTTGTATTTTGTAGTGTCTGAGCTTGTCAGCATGGCATTCGCGTGGAACTTTGTCAAACGCCTGGTTAAAGTCAAGGAGGATTCTGTCTATCTGTTGGCCATCATCCATCCCTGCTTTAAGGTCTTGAAGGGTCTGAATTAGCTGGCTTTCACATGACCGCCTCTTCCGAAACCTGCGCTTTTGGTCCGACAGACAAGATACTAAAGACCTCAGTTGAGGAACACAATGCTGTCAAAAATACCGTAAGGGGCCAAAAAAAACAAACATTGTAATGCAAATGCATGCTCTCATGAATATATACAGATAGTGATTAAAAACCATTGTAATGCAAATGCATGCTCTCATAAATATATACAGATAGTGATTATAGGGCGCTCATTTGATGTTCTACACAACAATATAAACTATAAGAGTGGGTTTGCTATTACATTTGTACATTTATCATTTTTCAGTTCTTTTTCCCTCTCTGATTACACTTTGATTCACCTTGGGAAGATTATAAGAATCTTACATGTGTGCGAAGGGTAAATCCGTTTCGAGGTCACAGCCCGGCATCACGAGGCTTGTCGAGTGATGCCTGACTGTGATCTCGAGGGACGAATGTTTCTATCCACCCCTGACACCATGTAAGATTCTTTTTCTTGCATACCTTTCGTTTCTGGATTTTTAACAATGCAGTCATTTGAGTTGCCGTCGTCTGCCATCTTGTGATGACAATGGTGTGATGTTTATTGACGTCGCGTAACGTGCTGTGACGTCTTTTATTCAACCAGTACATATCAAACACGTGAGACTATTCGATTTCTACCCTGTCACCTGGTAGGAACACCAGGGTAAGAACACAATTTCTGTCCCTGGCTAAAACCACAAGATTAAAGGCTTGCAACCAGGTTTCATATCTGATAAAGACACACAGGAAGATTGGTCAATGTGGCATCTAGGTATAGGAGCTGGACTACATAAATGTACGAAAGAAAGTAACAGAAAAAGTAAATGAAAAAAGGTAAAACCCGATAGACGTCAATCGAGGCGATTCTAATGAGTGCACACAGCATACCATATCACAATAAAACGAGAAAGTGTCCAAAATTATTCCTACATATTTACTACGGGAAGAATTTCCCAGAGACTCAAGAATGAGTTGAACACCACCATGGTAAACGAGTCATCAGTGATCAATATTTCTAGAAAGAGTTATCCTTTGGTAGCAAGGAATACACTGGGCTTTCCGGGCCAGACTAGCTAGTTTCGGCCAATTAGGCCTCATCTATTCAGTGACCATCAATTATTTTCAAAATTTAACAATGGAATCAATGATCCAAAAGGACAAGAAAATATAAACTACACTATGATATAGGGCAGTAAGACTTTTTACGGCCGCCACACATTCCCAGACCCCAGCTGTAGTGACGTTAAATATGTTCTAGAGAGGGTTTAAGCCATTTTAGCTAATCTGTATATGCAATACAGCTAGTGTAAAAGAATGTGTGGCGGCCGTAAAATGTCTCCCTGCCCTTCATCATAGTATGGGTTTTATTTTCTAGTCCTTTGGACTTTGAGGGCCACTGATAAGATGGCCGAAACTAGCTAATCTGTTCCAAAAACTTGAACAATCTCCTGTTGTTTGTTCTGTATTGCAGTCCTTGCTTCCAAAGGATAACCTTTTTTATAGAACATTTAGCTTCATCACAGCTCGTGTAAAGGGAAAGTGTGGCAGCCGTAAAATGTCTCCCTGTCCTTCAACATTGTGTGGTTTTCAATTCTAGTCCTTTGGGGAGCATTGATTTCGATGCGGATTTTTTAGTATATTTGAGGGTCTCTGATGAGGCCTTATTGGCCGAAACTAGCTAGTCTGGCCCAGAAGAGCTTGAACACTCTACTGTTTTCTGTATTGCAGTCCTTGCTTCCAAAGGATAACTTTTTAATAGAATGTTTGGCGACCGTTAAAAGTCTGCCTGCCCTTCATCAACGTGGGGGGTTCGTTTACTAGTCCTTACGGCTCATTGATTTCACTGCAGAATTTTTAACATATTTGAGTCTCTGATGAGGCCTTATTGGCCAAAACTAGCCAGTCTGGCTCCAAAACCTGAACACTACTGTTTCTGTTCTTTATTGTAGCCATTGCTTCCAAAGGATAACCTTTTTGAAAGAACATTTTAATTCGTCAAAGCTGGTGTAAAGGAAATATGTTGCGGCCGGAAAAAGTCTGCCAGTCTTTCTCAAACTGTTGGTTTTATTTTGTAGTCATTGGAATCATTGATTCCATTGATATTCGAAAAAAATATTTGTGGGTCACTGACGAGGTCTTTTTGGCCCAAACTAGGTAGTCTGGCCATAAAACATTAACATTCTACTGTTTTCTGTTCTGTACAGCAGTCTTTGCTTCCAAGGGATGGCCTTTTTATACAACATTTAACTTCATAACAGCTGGTGTAAAGGGACTGTGTGGTAGCCGTAAAAAGTATCCCTGCCCTTCCTCATAGTATGGGGTTTATTTTCTAGTGCTCTGGGATCATTCATTCCACAACGCACTTTTCAAAATACGTGAGGGTCACTGATGAGGCCTTATGGGCCAAAACTAGTTACTCTGGCACAAAAACTTGAACACTCTACTGTTTTCTGTTCTGTATTGTCACTGCAAACACAGTAAAGATACGGTTTTGGGAATTTCACTGTTTGTGAATTCGATGTATCATCTAAAAATAACACATATATTGTGTTCATTCAATGTCAATTAGCTTTACGTAAATAGTGTGTGTCAGAAATTATGTCACGCACGTTAGCACGTCATCAAGACGTTGATAACGTCTTTTTAGCGCCGACGTACGTAATTACTATGCACGCGTCACCACATAAGCTTAGCAACTGCGGAAATTATTTGAATGGAAACTACAAGTGAATCATTTGACAAAGTAACTTTCCAAGCTATTTCTCCAGGTACAAACTTTTAGTTTACACCCAATATTATATTCTGTAAATCTGTTGAACACCTCTAAATTAACGCGAAATGGTCATGAAAAGAAGTTTGTTCTCTATGCTGACTGCCGACGCTTTGAAATTGCGTTAAAATACAGTTTAAAGCATGACGGAAACATAAAATTTGATTTTTTTAGTGTAAGATGAATTTTTATTTCACTCATGAACACCAAAAGACGCATTTTCACCCGTGGTTTCACCACTCATGTGAAATAAAAATCGGCCATACACTGATACAAGAGGTCCATGGGCCACTACGCTTACCAGAGGTCATGTGGTTTATACCATATACAGGCAAGGTGCCCATCTTGGTCATATGACAACAATACCACAAATAATGTTAAATTGCCTCACCCCCCATAGAGGCTTTCCATGTAATTTGGTTTCAATCAGCACAGCTTTTTTATTGGAGAAGAAGATAAAATTACTGAAACTGAGCCATCCAAGACAAAGTCAGTAATGACCATGACCTTTGGAATTGATTAACTTCCATTCATCTGATTGTAAATAATATTTCTGATGCGACCGGCTACAATCCACTGTCTTGCCCTTTGTCGATACAAATGTCAAAGTGAGCAAATTTGACCTTGACGTAAAACAGATCAAGGCCAGCTAAAGGTCATCATTTGAACAAATTTGGTAGAGCCTACGTCCCGCATACCACATACCAAATATCAAGGTAATCGGCTATTTGGTTCGTGAGAAGAAAATACTTAAAGTTTTTTACTATATATGAGCATGGTGGCCATATTGGTCATGTGACCCAGACCTTCAAACAAATATCATTCCCCATACCCATAGAGGCCCCACATGTAATTTGGTGTCAATCAACCCACCAGTAAAAGTGGAGAAGAAGACAAATAAGAGGACCATGATGGTCCTATATCGCTCACCTTAGCTAAGAGCTAATGGTTTTGCACGTGCCCAAGTGTCCTGTTTGAGACAAGACTTTAAAGGTTTTTTCCCTAATATGTCTATGTAAAACCAGTGGGCCCCGGCGCGGGGGCATTTATGTCCCAGGGCCATAATTTGAACAATCTTCGTAGAGGTCAACTAGATGAAGCTTCATACTAAATATCAAAGACTTGTGCCTTCTGGTTTCAGACAAGAAGATTTTTTAAGATTTCCCTATCATAAGCCTGCATAAAACCAGTGGGCCCCGGCACGGGGGCATTTTGGACCCAGGGCTATAATTTGAAAAATCTTTGTAGAGGTCAACTAGATGAAACTTCATATCAAAGATCTGCGCCTTCTGGTTTCAGACAAGAAGATTTTTAGCTCACCAGAGCCGAAGGTTCCGGGGAGAGCTTATAGTAAAGGCAGTGATCCGCCGTCCGTCGTCCGCGTCCGCGTCTGCGTCAACATTTTCAAATGACTTCGCCAAACCTGTTGGGCCGATTGAAGTCAAATTTCATGTGGAACATCCATGGGATGGGGGAACAAAAGTTTGCTCGCAGGTTCCAGGTCACATGACCAAGATGGCCGCTATGCCCATATAAGGTAAAAACCCTTAAATATCTTCTTCTCCTGAACCAGTGGGCCGATTGTGATGAAACTTGGGATGTGGCATTGGGGACTCGGGCCCATCATAGTTTGCTAAAACAATGACCCTCGGATGATCTTGACCCATTTTACGCCAAGGTCGAATTTGGTTATATAGACTTTTGTATGGGAAATAGTCAAAACAGCATCATTTTTTTTAAACTAGTGCAGCCTGTGACCTGAAAATTAGAAAATGCAGTGGGCAAAATGTGTCAATGAAACTACACTAGTTTTCAAGGTCAAGGTTATTCCCTGACCATGGCCCAAGGTCATTCAGATATGAACATTAAAAATTTGTTTTTCACTGAAACCACTAGGCCATTTGCAACCAAATTTTGTCTGAAAAACTTTTAGAACAAGGAAATGAAATTTAATTAATTTGAGTTTGGTCATATGACCAAGATGGCCGCTATGCCCATATAAGGTAAAAACCCTTAAAAATCTTTTCCTCCTGAACCAGTGGGCCGATTGTCATGGAACTTGGAATGTGGTATTGCAGACTCGGGCCCATCATAATTTGCTAAAATGTTGACCCTCGGATGACCTTGACTTATTTTACGCCAAGGTCAAATTTGGTTAGTAATACATAAACTTTTGTATTGGAAATAGTCAAAACAGCATCATTTTTAAACTATTGCAGCCTGTGACCTGAAAATTATTAAAAGCAGTGGGCAAAATGTGCTAGTGAAACTACACTAGTTTTCAAGGTCAAGATTATTCCCTGACCTTAGCCCAAGGTCATTCAGATATAAAAATTAAAAATTTGTTTTTCACTGCAACCACTAAACCATTTGCAACCAAATTTTGTCTGAAAACTTTTTAGAACAAGGAAATGAAATTTAAATTAATTTGAGTTTGGTCACTTGACCAAGATGGCCGCTATGCCCATATAAGGTAAAAACCCTTAAAAATCTTCTTCTTCTGAACCAGTTGGCCGATTGTGATGAAACTTGGTATGTGGCATTGGGGACTCGGGCCTATCATTATTTGCTAAAAATGATGACCCTCGGACGACCTTGACCCAATTACGGTAATGTCCAATTTGGTCACAGCGACTTTTATATGGGAAAAAGTCAAAATAGCATATATTTTTAGCTCACCAGAGCGGAAGGCTCCAAGGGAGCGTATAGTATAGCAGTGATCCGCCGTCCGCGTCGGCGTCAACGTTTGCAAATGACTTCTCCTAAAAACACTGCTGGGCCGATTGAAGTTAAATTTCATGTGCAGCATTCATTGGATGGGAGAACGAAAGTTTGCTCTCAGGGTCCAGGTCACATGACCAAGCTGGCCTCCATGCCCATATAAGGTAGAACCTCCATGCCCATATAAGGTAGAAACCCTTCAAAAATCTTCTTCTCCTGAACCAGTGGTCTGCTTGTGATGAAACTAGGTATGTAGCATTGAGGACTCGGGCCTATTATGGTTTGCTAAAATGATGACTCTAGGATGTCCTTGACTCATTTTACACCAAGGTCAAAATTGCTCACATTGACTTGTGTGGGAAAAAGTCAAAACAGCATATTTTAGCTCACCAGAGCCTAAGGCTCCGGGGGAGCTTATAGTATAGGCATTGGTCCGTCGTCCGTCGTCGTCGACGTCGTCAACATTTTCAAACAACATCTCCTCTGAAACAACTTGACCAATTGAAACCAAATTACATGTGGAGCTTCGGTGGGAAGGGGGAACGAAAGTTTGTTCGTGGGGACTGTGTCACATTATAACTATGGCCACCATGCCCATATATGGTAAAAACCTTTAAAAATCTTCTTCTCAAGAACCGAATGGCCGATGTTCTTGAAACTTGGTACGCAGCATCGGGGACTCGGGCCCTACCAAGTTGGTCCAAATGATGACCTTTGATTGACCTAGACCTATTTTACGTCAAGGTCAAATATGGTCACGTAGACATATGTATGGAAAAAGGGCAAAACAGTGGATTTTTCTGCTTGCATGGTAACCTGTGGCATCAGAAATGATTTTTGCAATCAGCTGAATGGAGGTTTTTCAACTCCAAAGGTCAAGGTCATTCGCTGACCTTTGTCCTGGGTGGCTCAGATTCAGTATTTTAATCTTCTTCTCTACTCAAACTGCTAGGTTGATTGAAACCAAATTACATGTCGAGTTTCTAAGGGAAGGGGGAATGAAAGTTTGTTCGTAAGGACTGGGTAACATGGCCAATATGGTTGCCATGGCCATATATGGTAAAAACTTTTAAAAATCTTCTTCTCAGGAACCAAATGGCCGATGACATTGAAACTTGGTATGCAGCATCGGGGGCTCGGACACTACCAATTTTGTTCAAATGATGACCTTTGGCTGACCGTGACCTGTTTTTACGTCACGGTAAAATTTGGTCACGTAGACAATTGTATCGGAAAAGGCAAGGCAGTGGATTTTACTGATTGCATGGTGGCCTTTTGTTGTCACATGACCAAGCTGTGCAACATGCCTGTATATGGTATAAACCACATGACCTCTGGTGAGCGTAGTGGCGCATGGGTCTCTTGTTAAGGGTTTTCGATCCCTATATAAGCCTATGTGAAACCAGTGGGCCCCCATGTGAGGCCATTTTTGGCCGTACGGCTATAATTTGAACAATCTTCATGGCGGTCCACTAGATGAAGCTTCATAACAAATATCAAAGACCTTGGCCTTCTGATTTCAGACAAGAAGATTTTCAAAGAATTTCCCTATATAAGCCTGCATAAAATCAGTGCGCACAGCGCGGGACATTTTTGGCCCCAGGGCTATAATTTGAACAACCATTGTAGAGGTCCTCTAGATGAAACTTCATACCAAATATCAAAGACCTGGATCTTCTGGTTCCAGATAAGAAGATTTTTAAAGGTTCGACGTATATAAGCCTATGTAAAACCAGTGGTCCCCCGTGTGGGGCCATTTTTGGCCCCAGGGCCATAATTTGAACAATCTTCGTAGCGGTCCACTAGATGAAGCTTCACACCAAATATCAAAAACCTGGGCCTCCTGGTTTCAGACAAGAAGATTTTCATAGGATTTCCCTATATAAGCCTATGTAAAAACAGTGGGCCCCGGCGCGGGGGCATTTTGGCCCCAGGGCTATTATTTGAACAATCTGGGTAGAGGTCCATTAGATGAAGCTTCACACCAAATATCAAAGACCTGGGCATTGCCGTTTCAGAGAAGAAGATTTTTTTTAAAACAAAAATTCCCTATATAAGCCTATCTGAAACCATGCAGTGGGCCCCGGCGCAGGGATATTTTTGGCCCCAGGGCTATAATTTGAACATTCTTGGTAGAGGTCCACTAGATGAAGCTTCATACTAAATATCAAAGACCTGGGCCTTCTGGTTTCAGACAAGAAGATTTTTAAAGTTTTTCCCAAAATAAGCCTACATAAAACCAGTGGGCTCTGGGGCGGGGCCATTTTTGGCCCCAAGGCAATAATTTGAACAATCTTGGTAGAGGTCCAATAGATGAAGCTTCATACCAAATATCAAAGACATGGGCCTTGCGGTTTCAGAGAAGAAGATTTTTTTAAAGATTTTCCCTATATAAGCCTATGTAAAACCAAAGGGCCCCGGGGCAGGGGCATTTTCGGCCCCAGGGCTATAATTTGAACAATCTTGGTAGAGGTCCACCAGATGAAGCTTCATACCAAATATCAAAGACCTGGGCCTCCTGGTTTCAGACAAGAAGATTTTCAAAGTATTTCCCTACATAAACCTATGTAAAACCAGTGGGCCATGGCGCCGGGGACATTTTTGACCCCAGGGCTATAATTTGAACGATCTTAGTAGAGATCCACTAGATGAAGCTTCATACCAAATATTAAAGACCTGGGCCTTCTGGTTTCAGAGTAGAAGATTTTTAAAGATTGTCCCTATATAAGCCTATGTAAAACCAAAGGGCCCCGGGGCGGGGGCATTTTCGGCCCTAGGGCTATAATTTGAACAATCTTGATAGAGATCCACTAGATGAAGCTTCATACCAAATATTAAAGACCTGACCCTTCTGATTTCAGACAAGAAGATTTTTAAAGGTTTTCCCTATATTAGCCTATGTAAAACCAGTACGCCTCGGGCCGGGGCCATTTTTGGCCCCAGGGCAATAATTTGAACAAATTTGATAGAGGTCCACTAGATGAAGCTTCGTACCAAATATCAAAGACCTGGGCCTTCTGATTTCAGACAAGAAGATTTTCAAAGAATTTCCCTATATAAGCCTGCATAAAATCAGTGCGCACAGGCGCGGGGCATTTTTGGCCCCAGGGCTATAATTTGAACAACCTTGGTAGAGGTCCTCTAGATGAAACTTCATACCAAATATCAAAGACCTGGGTCTTCTGGTTCCAGATAAGAAGATTTTTAAAGGTTCGACGTATATAAGCCTATGTAAAACCAGTGGTCCCCCGTGTGGGGCCATTTTTGGTCCCAGGGCCATCATTTGAACAATCTTCGTAGCGGTCCACTAGATGAAGCTTCACACCAAATATCAAAAACCTGGGCCTCCTGGTTTCAGACAAGAAGATTTTCATAGGATTTCCCTATATAAGCCTATGTAAAACCAGTGGGCCCCGGCGCGGGGGCATTTTGGCCCCAGGGCTATTATTTGAACAATCTGGGTAGAGGTCCATTAGATGAAGCTTCACACCAAACATCAAAGACCTGGGCGTTGCAGTTTCAGAGAAGAAGATTTTTTTAAAAAAAAATTTCCCTATATAAGCCTATCTGAAACCATGCAGTGGGCCCCGGCGCAGGGACATTTTTGGCCCCAGGGCTATAATTTGAACATTCTTGGTAGAGGTCCACTAGATGAAGCTTCATACCAAATATCAAAGACCTGGGCCTTCTGGTTTCGGACAAGAAGATTTTTAAAGGTTTTCCCTAAATAAGCCTATATAAAACCAGTGGGCTCTGGAGCGGGGCCATTTTTGGCCCCGAGGCAATAATTTGAACAATCTTGGTAGAGGTCCAATAGATGAAGCTTCATACCAAATATCAAAGACATGGGCCTTGCGGTTTCAGAGAAGAAGATTTTTTTAAAGATTTTCCCTATATAAGCCTATGTAAAACCAAAGGGCCCCGGGGCAGGGGCATTTTCAGCCCGAGGGCTATAATTTGAACAATCTTGGTAGAGGTCCACCAGATGAAGCTTCATACCAAATATCAAAGACCTGGGCCTCCTGGTTTCAGACAAGAAGATTTTCAAAGGATTTCCCTATATAAACCTATGTAAAACCAGTGGGCCATGGCGCGGGGACATTTTTGACCCCAGGGCTATAATTTGAACAATCTTGGTAGAGATCTACTAGATGAAGCTTCATACCAAATATCAAAGACCTGGGCCTTCTGGTTTCAGAGAAAAAGATTTTTAAAGATTTTCCCTATATAAGCCTATGTAAAACCAAAGGGCCCCGGGGTGGGGGCATTTTCGGCCCTAGGGCTATAATTTGAACAATCTTGGTAGAGATCCACCAGATGAAGCTTCATACCAAATATCAAAGACCTGACCCTTCTGATTTCAGACAAGAAGATTTTTAAAGGTTTTCCCTATATTAGCCTATGTAAAACCAGTACGCCTCGGGCCGGGGCCTTTTTGGCCCCAGGGCAATAATTTGAACAAACTTGGTAGAGGTCCACTAGATGAAGCTTCGTACCAAATATCAATGACCTGGGCCTTCTGGTTTCAGACAAGAAGATTTTTAAAGGTTTTTTTTCTGATTTTTCCCCTTATGTAGCCATGGCAACCAGAGTTCTCCATAGAATGGAATTCTTTGAACAACTTTGAGAGAGGACCACCCAAAGATCATTTCTGCCAAGTTTGGTCAAAATCTGTCTAGTAGTTTAGGAGGAGATGTCGTTTAAAGGAATTGTGGACGGACATCCGGACGGACGACGACGACGGACGAATGACCGATCACAATAGCTCCCCCGGAGCCTTCGGCTCATGTGAGCTAAAAAATAACTGATTCTGATATATCCAGGAAAAAGGTTAGTAAATGACGTGACCTTTGGAATTGATACACTTCCATTCAGCTAACTGCAAATATCATTTTTGATGTCACAGCCTACCAGGCAATCAGAAATATCCAGTATTTTGCCTTTTTTCCATACAAATGTCTAAGTGACCAAATTTGACCTTGACGTAAAATAGGTCAAGGTCAAACAAAAGTCGTCATTTGAACAAATTTGGTAGGACCAGAGTCCCGATGCTGCATATCAAGTTTCAAGATCATCGGCCATTCGGTTCTTGAGAAGAAGATATCCAAAGGATTTTACTTTACCATATATGGGCATGGCGGCCATATTGGTCATGTGACCCAGTCCTCACGAACAAACTTTCGTTCCCCCATTCCATACAGGCTCCACATTTAATTTGGTTTCAGTTTGCCAAGTAGTTTAAGTGAAGAAGAAGATAAAAATACTGAATACTGAATCTGAGACGTCCAGGACAAAAGTCGGTAAATGACCTTGACCTTTTGACCTTTATTCAGCTAATTGCAAATTCCACTTCTGATGCCACTAGCTACCATGCAATCAGAAAAATCCACTGTTTTGTCTTTTTTCCATACAAATATCTGAGTGACCAAATTTGACCTTGGTGTAAAACAGGTCAAGGTCAACCACAGGTCATCATTTGAACAAACTTGGTAGGGCCCGAGTCCCCGATGCTGCATACCAAGATTCAAGATCATCGGCTATTCGGTTCTTGAGAAGAAGATTTTTAAAGGTTTCTACCATATATATACATGACGGCCATATTGGTCATGTGACCCAGTCCTCACGAACACACTTTTGTACGCCATTCCCATAGAGGCTCCACATGTAATTTGGTTTCAATTGGCCGAGTACTTTCAGAGGAGATGTTGTTTGAAAATGTTGACGACGCAGACGACGACGACGACGACGGACGACGGACCAATGCCTATACTATAAGCCCCCCCGGAGCCTTCGGCTCTGGTGAGCTAAAAATCAAATATCCTATATATGATCAGGTCAAAAAGCGTTTTTCTCCACGCTTGATTTCCTTTATTCCTACAACGGAAACACGAATTATTTGGAATAGATTTACGCCATCTTTGAAAGGTAAACAACTTCCTGTTTGCATTCCCGTAAACTCAGCCCCTTCAAGACAGGACCTTATTCTGATGCAAAAAATGTTGTTAAAAACCTTCATTGATGTGTCTCCTTCATTGATGTGTCTCCAGCAGGCCACAACGTGTAGGCATCGTCGCATCAACGTCGATGTAACGTCATGGCGTTACAGCGACGTTGATGTGACGTCGCTCAGACGTCATGTGTTCAATCTGTTATCATAATGGCGAACTATAAGCACTGCTCTCATGTTTCACATAATAATAACCATAAAAAGTTTTCCCCATTAATATGAAATTAAACGAAACAAAACAGATACAGTCAGTATTATATTTTCGAAAACAAACATAGCTTTTAAGCATTATTGTTAAAGTGTTGCAACATTCGAGAGGAAAATAAACACTTATTTGTAACATAGGCAGCAAGCACACGGCTCGGACACAACTAGCAAATCAATGTGGGTAGAAAAAAAAAACAAAAAAAAAACACAAACAAAAAAACACAGCAAATACACTAGCTTCTATAATAATTAATCTTTTGGAAGCAGAACTGAAAACCGTAGTGTTCAATTTTTGTTTCTCGGCCAAACTAGCTAGTTTCGGCCAATATCCAAAAGGACGAGAAAATATAACGCACGCTATGGCGAAAGGCAGGGAGACTTTTTACGCCCGCCACACAGTCCCTTTTCACCAGATGTGGTGAAGTTAAATGTTCTATAAAAAGACAACCCCTTGGAAGCAAAGATTACAACTGAAAACTGAAAACCGTAGAGTGTACATTTTAGGGCCTGTCTAAAACGCTGAAAGCAGATAGTGATTAAAACGCTGATCTGCTGAAATGCTGAATTTTAGTATATTTTGATGTTTTGGGCCAGAAAACCGGCCGTGCATGTTAATATAATGTTTATTTATAATATTTATAAATTTAATTAATTCGTTTTACGCCACAGACATTAATAGTGTTGCCATATCGAGCTGCATGTATGCAAATATGGGCCAGACCAATTAGGCCTCATCAGTGACCCTAAAATATTTTCGAAATGCCGCAGTGGAATCAATGAACCCAAAGGACCAGAAAATATAACCCACACTATGATGATTGTCAACATTGTACCCATGTGACGTTGCCTACATTCTATGTTCTTTGTGAGAAATGACAGTATAAAAGAGGGGTAGAACCAGGAAATATAATATAGGAACATCAAAACACTGACAGCTCCAATAGACTGATCGTCTCCTTTAAGAGTGGACCCCTATTGCAATAGGAGTGTGTGTGAGTGTGTGCGTGTGTGAATTCGGGTTTCAACAATTTTTCAGTCATATCATGACGGTGTCTGGTTGCGACAGGGAGCTCAATGCTCACTTTTATAGTGCTGCCTCACTGAAGTATCATGTCCCAGACACATTACATGATACCACACCCAGTCATATTTTCCTGACACTGGGTCGACCCGTCCCAGCTCTACCCCGTAAATCTTAGTGCCAAGCGAGGAGCAGCTAGTACCATTTTTAACGACTTTGGTATGTCGCGACCCGGGATCGAACCCGTGACCTCCCGTTCCCCGGAGAATTCAATAATACATGAGCTTGAATGCAAGATTCTATTTATCATATGACATTTAAAACGCATTTTATTCACAATTGTTTACAAAATATCAATATTCCGCCATTAGCAAACGCGACGTCGTTAAAGATGTCGTACATGTAACGTTACGGGACGTATCTAGCTAATTTGCATATTTAATCCACTAGTGGATTATCGAAAATAATACATGGCATTATTACACTCTCAGACGCGACGTCATATGATAAACAGGTTTTCCTTGCTGTGCAGGAATTTCTGCTAAAGACCAAACGCTTCAAATAAATTGATGGTCACATACTTGTAATACAACGCATGCTTTTTGGAATTTACAAAAGATGTATCTTTCGTCCTATTCTGCACACATGTAGTTAAACGCTCTAGGTACGTTTTGCCTTTGTCTACATACGTATGGTCGTGAGATCTTGTCTTTGACAAAAACATAGTGTTGAAATAAGAATTTTTCCACTCCCCGTGGAGCCTGCTGCAGATTATGTAATTCCCTAGGAATGTTGAAACACAAAATTGGAAGCAACGTCTCCAAAATGACCTTTACAGTGTTGACGGGGACGTTAAACCTCAAATCAAACAAAAATCATGAGATAAAGTACTAAGGGTCTTATTTACAAGCTAAATCACTATCACTATAGTCTTCACTATAAGAAAAGGTGGATACAGATTTCCTAAAAAAAAAAAAAAAAAAAAAAAAAAAACAACAACCCAAAAAAAAAACAAGCGACTTCCTCCTGAATCCCATTTGTATATCATTGTATTTTTGTAGCTTTTATGTGTTTGAATGTACTAATTACACAAATCAAATATAGACCAAAGACCAAATCCTGTATAGGAGACAATTTGCATAAAATCTCAAATCCTGTTTCTTGGAAAAATAAGCAAAATATTTCAAAATGTCGACTGCTTAAAAGAATACCCAGCATGCAGACCGTTTATGAGTTCATCTGAAGTGGCGCAGGTGTAAATTTAGCACGCAATGGAGTTTATGACAAGAAAAAAACAAACAACATAGACAGAGATGAAATTCGAAAAGAAAGACAGGGCATAAAAACGTTATTACAATAAACGTATTGCACTAGCCGTACTTATGTTCATAGCGCAACATTAAGCAAACACGCCTATACAAATACATTGCCACCTATATCGCCAAAAAAAAAAAAAAGAAAATTTTAAGATGAAAAATTGTGATATTTTTCTTTTTTCTGCTCAAAATATAGATTGTGGGCACTCGTTAGAACCGCCTCATCGAGGCGGTTCTAACGAGTACCCACAATCTATATTTTAGAGCAGAAATAAGGTCTCCCCCGGAAACCCCAGTTTTACTATATAAAAGTGGGGTTCAAAGAGGTCAAAATTATATTGACGTGTTTTCGTGATGAAACATGGAGAACAAAACAAAATACAGTAGTAAACGGTAAAACAACAACTTTAATGTGTTCGTTATTTCTCTACATTGGAAACGTCAGTTCAGAGTTGCTAGATATCCATGTAAGCAACTGACCATCTTGCATTTCGAAAACACGCCTTTTCAAATATGTTAAAATTTTTATGGAATTTTTATCAGCAAAGAATGAAATTTTCAGATACAAAATCAGACATTTTTCGTATTTATGTCTCAAAACATAGATTGTTGATACTCGTTAGAACCGCCTCGGCGAGGCGGTTCTAACGGGTACCCACAATCTATGTTTTGAGCCGAAATAATAAAATAAATGTACATCCCTGTAATCCCCAGTTTTACTATATAAAAGTGGGGTTTAAGGGGGTCGAAAGTATATAGGCGAGTTTCGAGGTGCAATTCTTTATACGACATCTTCACCTAAATCGAAAGGCGGACTGAGCTGAAACATGATAGGAGGTATTAGGGCACCATGGAGATTCAAAATTGATAAAACCATTTCGTTCCGATATCCAAGATGACCATCATGGCCGCCATCTTGAAATTTTTCTGATGACATCTCTTCCCGAACGGAAAGTCACATTGAGCTGAAACTTTATGTGAGACATCGGAGCGACACGGAGTTTCGGAATTGTTAGTATCTTTTTCCCCGGCAATCTTCTCCTGAATCCGAAAGTCGAATTGAGCGGTAACATGATGGGAGTTATCAGGAACATAACGGAATTCAGAGTTGCTCAAAGTGTTTCGTTCCGATATCCAAGTTGGCCGCCGAAATCATACTACAATTAACAGCTAAAATCCTTCTTGTCCGACATCCAAGATTCCCACCGAGATAGATATATTGATATTTTGAATGACATCTCCTTCTGAACCCAAAGTCAAATTGAGCTGAAACTTTAGGCCTAAAAAATAGCTGTATTTCCACTTACCCGACCTACCCTGATTTATTTTTGTGCCGCCCCTGCATTTTTTATGGTCATCCAGAAAAATACAAAAAGTTGTTTTTTTAACTAAAGACCTTGATATTGTCCAGCAATTTTGATAAAATTTCATAAAACTGTCAAAAAAGCAATAATAGTGCTTCAAATTCCGTTATTTTGCATTCTGGATGCTCTGAACCTCATTATTTGAAAATTTTCTGGTAATTAGTAGGAATTTAACCCTTTAAAAGAGTTTTGCTCTTTTTTTCTATTAAATAAAAAGTTGACAAATAAAAAAAAAATCTACCTGCCAACCCTAAGTTTTTGGGGCATGTTAGCGGAAACACAGCTTTTTTATAGGCCTTATGGAAGACATCGGGGCAACACCGAGATTAAGACTTGCCTCTGATCGGGCCCATCGGAGTCTAACTGTAGGTTTTCTTTTCCTCCAGCATTTCAATGCTTTCTTGCTGTCGAGTCGTATTGCAGCTGCGTAAAATCGATTATTTAGCACCCCCCCCCCCCCCACCCCGCCCTTTGTAATTCGTTTCATTGACCGTTCCAAGGCGGTGCTTCTGTCGCGATTTATTTTTGTTATAGTTTGTCTTTTGAGTGTGTGTTTCGCTTACATCATTTTGTTTTGGATAGCCAATTGGCCATTTTATGGGAAAGTAACTGCCCTCTTTTTGGCTTGCCGCTATTGATGTTTCCATTAGAGTCTAGTAATTGCACGACCCGCAGAAAAAGCGACCGACTGAAGTCGGTTGATTTTCTAAGCGTGCCCTAATATTTAAACAATTTTTGGCATACTGATAGATATCAATGAGATCTAACCAATGGATTTGCGAAATATTACATTCCATTTAGTATAGCCTCGCTGAGGCGAAAAATGTGAAAATGTTCGAACTGCTTCTCCTCGGAAACCGTTGGGCCGATTGAAGTCAAATTTCATATAAAGCCTCTATGGGATGAGGGAAACCAAAATTTGCTCATGGGGTCCAGGTCACATGACCAAAATGGCCACCAAGCCATATATGGTCTGTCTGTCTGTCTGTCCGTCCGTAACCCGTTTGTGAAAATTGGTGATAGTGATTTATTTAAACAATATTTGGCATACTGATAGATATCAATGATATCTAACCAATGAACTTGGGAAATATTACATTCCATTTAGTATAGCCTCGCCGAGGCAAAAAATGTGAAAATTTTCGAACTGCTTCAGCTCGGAAACCGTTGGGACGATTGAAGTCAAATTTCATATGCAGCCTCTATGGGATGAGGGAAACCAAAATTCGCTCATGGGGTCCGGGTCACATGACCAAAATGGCCACCAAGCTGGCGGTAAAAACCCTTCAAAAATAGTCTTCTCCAGAATCACTGGGCAGATTTCCACGAAACTTGATAAATGGCATCTGGGACGTAGGCTCATCATGAATTGCTAAACTGGTGACCCTGGGTTGACCTTGACCTTCTTTGTGCCTAGGTCAAACTTTGACACATATGCTTTTGTATTGGAAAAGTGAGAATGCATTTTATCCTGCAAACGATTCAGAATACAATACTAAAGTATAAGATATATTTTTGCTCCTTACGATAAGGCGCATTTATTGGGGGAACCGTTTTAGGTCCAGGTCACATGACCAAAATGGCCGCCATACCCATATCTGGTAACACTCATAAAGCTAAAAGCATCCGGCGGGTGAAGCACTGGTTTCATGATTGTGTTTCTTTCCCTTTGGTGTCACTGATGGGAGCTGTGCACCATGGTTAATTGTATCGATTCCTGATCATTGCCTTCACTTCTACTTTGCTAAAATCAAAGAACTGAAAGTACTGAGGAAAGTTGATTTATGAGGAATAATTATTATGATAATAATGTCAGTCGTAGATCAAGCAGTTATCTAGATATTTTGTTGAGAAGTTTCCAGAGTGTTAAAATAATCGACGAAGAAAAAATGATTCATCGATTGTTTAGAGTGTAACGCCAGGTCAACCATTGTGGATCAATTTTCTCTTCTCCAAGAGAAATGGGAAAAAAAGATAGAAGAGATAGTAGAGGAGCTGAAAGTGAGGGACAGAGGAGAAAGAGGAAAATGAATGGCAGTGTAGAAACAGAGAATAAATAACAACAACACCCTCCCCCCACGCACACACACACCTCTCTACCGTTACCTGCTGCAAGGACCACAGGCCTTGCCCAAATGTAAGTCAATATCAGCTGGACTCCCCAGTGACACAAGATGCACATCACCTTTGCCTTACCCAACCATCCGGAAGAAAGGAAGAGAGATAAACGTGTCTGCTAATTTCTTCATGGTAAAACCATAAATTTATAAGTTAGCTCAGTACATTCTGTGCTTGTATCATCTGCTAATAATCTTACAGAGAAGTTCTCCTAGCGGGCACATGGCGTCTTAGCAGCGTCGCATCAACGTCGAGTTGATGCGAAGATGCACATATGTTGTGCAGCCACTCGGAGCCATGTTCCTTCTGGCGTGTGGACTTAAACAGGAGAATAACTTGATTGAAAAAATATATCATTTTAAACCATTTGATTTAGACATTATAACCCTGATCAGACGCCACGTTTAGCGAACTTCAGACTGTCTAAAATACGTTTCTTCCAACCTGTGCATTAACCTATACATGCCAATAGTTTCAATACTGGGACATTCGGAAACACAGATTAGGGGCCACAGAATGTAGCGTCTGATCGGTGTCTTCACTAGTTGCTAAAAGTACGGAGCTTGATTTAAAACTCACAGCTTAAAGCCTTAAACGACACATATTTTGTAATTGGAGCTCTCGAAAGCAGGTGAATAACTGTGTTCGATGCCGGTCAGTAACGGATAGTTTAGTTGGCCACAGATAAACACAGAGAAGCGAGCTAACCGTTTGCGGTGGTAAAACGTCTCCCTGCCCTACATAATAGTGTAGATTATATTTTCTTGTCCTTTGGGATCATTGATTCCATTGTGGAAGTTTGAAAATATCTGAGGGTCACTGATGAGGCCTAATTGGCCGAAACTAGCTAGTCTGGCCCAGAAAACATGTACACTCCATATTTTTCAGTTCTGTGGTGTATTCCTTGCTTTCAAAAGGACAACCCTTTTATAGAACATATTTAACCCTGACGCCGAGGTAGACATACAATGTATCTATGCAAACCTTGCAGATCCTGATAAGACGGCACTTAGCTAGCACGTCTCGCCAGAATCTACATGTACACTGTTAGCCATCATGTCAATGAACGACTCAGAAATCCCTTTCTATAAGAATATATTTAAAGCGAGAAGAGTCCTGTCCAGAAACCTAGGGATGAAAGAGTAAAATCTCAAACCAGTTGCATAAGTGCGTAGGAAAATAGTCCCAGAGTATTGTTTTCTTTTCAGAATTAGTCTTTCTGTGCCAATTTATATTCAATCCGTATAAAGTCTCGAAAAATGAAATATTTTGAAAGACGTTCCATGCCTGCAAAATTAATTTTCAAGAGTTTCTTTGGAATATTTTATGCAGCGAATGAACAGCGGAAGTGGAGTAACGCGGCCCAGTACCGGAAGTAGAAATGTGTTGACATAGAAACTTGATTTTATAAATAAACTTTCAAAAATTCCGTTCCGATAGTCGATATGGTCGCCTTGGTGGCCATCTTGAAATTCTATAAACGATATCTTTTCCCGAAACGAAAGAAGGATTGAGCTGAAACTTCATGAGAGGTGACAGGGCGACATAAAGATTCGGAATTGCTGAAAATGTCCCGTGCCAATATCGAAGATGGCCGCCATCTTGGAAATCTTTAAATAGTACCCTCTGAAACCGAAAGTCTGACTGAGCTGAAACTTTATGGAAATTCAGAATTGCTATATATGTTCCACACTCTACACTCTCCATTCAAGATACCCGTCATGTCGGCCATCTGGAAATACATCTTCTCCCGAATTGAGAGTTGTGTTTAGCTGCAATTGATAGGCGGTATCGGGGCGACAAGAAGGCTCTGAATTGCTGAAATCGTTCCGTTTCACATTACGAAAACACGCCTATACAAATGCATTGTTAACTATACCGGCGAAAAAACGAAAATTTTCAGATGAAAAATTGTGATATTTTTCTTATTTCTGCTGAAAATATAGATTGTGGTACCCGTTAGAACCGCCTCGATGAGGCGGTTCTAACGAAAACCCGCAATCTATATTTGGAAAACCCACAATCTATATTTTAGAGAAGAAATCAGAAAAATGAGGGCTACCCCTGTAAACCCAAGTTTTACTATATAAAAGTGGGGTTCAAGGGTGTCAAAATTTTATAGGCGTGTTTTAGTGATGAATTGTCGAGGCGGCCAGCATGAATATCATCAAACAACAGCTGCTCACAAATGGTTAAGTCGAAATGAGCCGAAACTTGGTGGGAGTTATTGTGCAGATATCCAAGATGGCGTCCATCTTGAAAATATTCAAACCACACCTGCTATCGAACGGGTAGTCGGATTGAGTCGAAACTCATTTGGAGGCTTTGTGTGACACTGAAAGTCAGAATTGCTAAAATCGTAGCATCCGAATATCCAAGATGTCCGGTATGGCATCTACACTCTCCATTCTGCACCAACATCATCTCCTCCTGTAACTTAAATCCATGCGGACTGAGCTGTTCAGAAACTTAATCAGAGGCATCTTAGCAACATGTATGTTCAGAATTGCTAGATACAATCTGACCTGATAGCAAAGATGACCACCATAGCACTATGTGACTATCCTCATCCAGGTGAGCGAGTTCTGGTCAAGTTCGGCCTCTAGAATAATTAAAGCCGCAATAGAAATAGAAAAGTTTTTGCTTTTACTAATGAAAACTTTCAGACAATGCTGAACGTTAAACTACTTCCAATGCCATGGTTCGCAAACATGGCATAGCAAGTGATGTCAAAGCGTGTCATCACGTCACAGTGAGGTCGGAAACAGCATGACTGTTCAAAAATGGCCTCCTCCTTTTGAGGAAGTGTGCAGCGCATGAATTGCTGATCACCAACACAGGCTTCCGTATGCCAACTCACAACAAGACATCATGGCTGCATCCTCGCTCCAAACACTGGCATCTCATTGATTATGTCATAGTTGAAGGAGGACAGACAGGATGCCAGAGTGACAAAGACTGTGTGTGGTGCGGACTGCTGGACAGATCACAGGCTTGTTGTCAGCAAACTCAACCTGCGTATCCAGCCTACACGGCGACCACAAGGCAAGAAAGTGCCCAAGTCTCCAAGATGAAACAAGACAGCAAGCGGCAAGCCTTCACCCATGGCAGCTGCAGCAGACTAGATGCAATAGAATTGAGTTCAGCTGATCCTGAAGAGAATCGGAAAGTCTTCAGAGACACTGTTCACTTTTCAGCAATGGATTCCCTAGGTCCAGTATCTCGCAAACACCAAGCTGGTTTGATGAGAATAATGAAGAATCCCAGGGACACCCTGCAGAGAAGCACCAAAAACACAGGGCATGCCTCACTGTAACCAGCTCAGTATTTAACAAGGCGGTCTATTCAGATATATGCAAGACAGTCCAAACAAGACTCATAGACATGCAAGATTCCTGGCTAAGCAACAAAGCTGATGAAATCCAGTCCTTTGCAGGCAGAAAGGATATGAAGAAGTTCTTTGATGCACTAAAGGCTGTTTATGATCCCAAGAGCTCAGGAACCACTCCTCTCCTCAGTGCAGATGGCTATCTTGAACAGATGGACTGAGCACTTTGATAGCGTTCATAATCGGCCATCCTCTATCAATGATGATGCTATTAACAGACAACCACAGGTTGAATGCAATCTGCTGCTTGACAAGTTCCCAGCCGTTACTGAAACAGTGAAAGCATCTGGCATCTGGAAAGGCTCCAGGACCAGATACAATACCTGCTGAGATTTACAAAGCAGGAGGTACACCAGTTGCATAGTTATTTCACATTATGTGGAGAAAAGAAACCATCCCTCAAGAATTCAAGGATGCGTCAATTATCCACCTATTCAAACGGAAAGGGAACCCTCAGATCTGTGACAATCACCGTGGCATCTCTTTAATCTCAATTGCTGGGGAAGTCCTTGCAATAGTCCTACTTAACCGACTAAATGAACATCTTGAACATTCAGGGCTTCTACCAGAAAGCTAGTTTGGGTTTAGGAAGTGTCCTAGAGACTGGATGTCTTTACGCTGAAACAATACAGCAAGTGACAAGCGTTCACCCATGACATCTGCAGCAGACTAGATGCAATGGAATTCAGTTCAGATGATCCTGAACTCTTGGAACAATTGACATGATCTTCACGACAAGGCAGCTGCAAGAGAAATACCAGGAACAGAACATGGACCTTTGCATGACCTCTGTTGACATCATCAAAGTATTTGACACAGTCAGTCGTAGGGGCCTTTGGAAGATCATGTTGAAGTATGGATGTCCAACCAAGTTCATAGCAATGGTGAGACAGTTCCACGATGGTATGCTTGCATGGGTCCAAAATGATGGTGAGTTTTCAGATCCATTTCCTGTGACAAACGGAGTTCAGCATGATGTTTTTGCCATGCTCACAGATGCTTTCCAGGATGGTGACAATGGCATACCTATTTGGTATCGCTTTGATGGGAAGCTTTTCAATCTTAGAAGGTTGCAAGCCAAACCCAAGGTGCAGACAGAGGTGCTAGATAATTCCTCTTTGCTGATGGCATGGCAAAAAGATGCAGAAAGGTATAGATCAAGTATCTGACTCCTGTGATAGCTATGATCTCACAACCAGCATCAAAAAGACTGAAGTAGTCTATCAGCCAGTACCTGGTAAGCCTTACAAAGTGCCCACCATCACAGTGAAAGGTCAAAGATTGCAAGTGGTAGACAAATTTACCTACCTTGGGAGCACACTGTCAAGAGCCGTGCACATTGATGATGACATCAATGCCAGGATTGCCAGAGCTAGTGCAGCATTTGGCCGACTACGTGGTAGTGTCTGGGATCGAAGTGGAATCAGACTTGACACAAAACTGAAAGTCTACAGAGCTGTGGTGCTGCCAACACTATTGTATGCATGTGAAACATGGACAGTTTACCAACGGCACGCCAAAAGACTGAATCACTTCCATACTAGCTGTCTTAGAAAAATCTTAAAGATCTTGAAGACAGGATTCCAGACACCGAAGTCCTGACCAGGGCAGGGATGCAAAGTGTACATACGCTTCTGAAATTAGCACAGTTAAGATGGATATGCCATGTTACCAGAATGCCCGAGGAACGTTTGCCAAAGAAAAGTCTCTATGGAGAACTAAAAGTGGGCAAACGCTCCCACGGCGGTCAGAAGAAGCGCTACAAGGACACCCTCAAGGCCTCCCTCATGGACTTAAACATTCCAACAGAGTCGTGGGAACAAATTGCACGGGACAGAGCAAAGTGGCGAGGTCTCATCAAAAGGGGTGCCAATGAATATGAGGCAAAAAGAATCAGTGAAGCTTAGCAGAAACGTGCACAGCGCAAAGCCAGAGCTAAGGCATCACCAATTGAGCTGTCTTCCTCTAGCCTCCGTTGCTCTATATGCAACAGACAGTTCAAAGCTAGAATCGGTCCCATCAGCCATCTTAGAATACACAAATAATAACAGTTCTCAAATATGATTAAGGTTTGTCATTGTCAGTAATGACAAACGAACTATTATTATTATTATTAATAATCATAACTATAATTCTTTACTAGTAATGGTTAAAATGCAGTCAGTTAACTTATCACATCTCAGTCAATTGCATGATATGATGATAGGCTTTTTTTGGACATACGATATGTGTATGCATGCATGCAGTCAGATAAGTTGGTTTCAGAAGTCAATACCTAGCTCCATGCATGAAGCTCAAGACCTAAAATCATCAAAATGAACTGTCCATGATCATGCAAATGTAATTGAAATGTTTACTTATACTTGAAATGAGTTTTTTTTTTCAACCAGCTTCAACAAAATAATCCTTCAAAACAAGCACACAACTTTCTCTTTGAAAACCATTCCCTCCAGCTTTGGGGAAAAATGGAAATGAGTCATGTGATTACTGCCAAGATGCTTTCTGTGAAATTTCCAAGAAGCAAAATACTATTAAAACACAAGCATAAGTGAAACACAAATAAACCGCAATTTTTAAAAGTTAAGTAAAACAACACGCTATCAATACATTTTAGATTTAACTAAGCAAAACAGATTGCTTACTAGTTACTGTTATAAAAACTATGAGAAAGAAAACGCTAACAATGCGGCTTTTTCAAGTTGTGTTTTGAAAGCGTTTTGTTTAGCGCATTGTAACAATCCACTGTAACAAGACGCAAAACAGCGTATTGATTGCGCATTATATACACTTTATATGCGTTTTGCTTCATTTCTGTTTTATACGGGTAGTCTTCTATTCAGCACACAGTGAAAACTCTGATTAGAATGTGCAGCTGAATTTTATTTTCGCGTGCTATGACTCAACGCAAAATGCTGCACAGCGGACACATGGTGCTTTAGTAACGTGGCGTCAACGGCGATACGACGTTGCATCGACGTTGATACGACATTGCATACACGTTATATGCCTGCTTTGCATGGTTAAATGTCAAATGTCTAGTGTTGAAAGTATGACCTTTCTGCGATAGAGAAGCAATTGAGGATAAAAAGCAAAAGATCAGACAAACACAAGAGTATGAAAACGAGGGGCAAACTATTTAAATAATTCACTTCAAGCACAGGCACGGAAAACACTACCTTCTACTCTCAGATGTTACAAGTTTGATGTCATGTGCCCAGTGTAGCAACGTAGTATCAATGTTGATGCAACGACATGACGTTGCATCGACATTGCTTAAGCACCATTTGCGCAGTAAGTTCATGGCAGCAAACGGCCGCCTCAAAGACCCTGATGGCTCAGCACTAAAAGTGGAAGTTCAAAGGTAACATCTTTGTGGGCAAACATCCCACTGACTTTTGTCATAAGAAAATGTAGTTTAATATGTGTGAGCCAATCGCAGACTCCACGTAGGCTGAGCGTGTCTTCAGGCTGAGTTCAGGGTGCTTTTGAACCTGCGTTGTTCTCAACAGGAGCACTGGATCAACAACACTATGCTTAGATCAATGTGAAGACTCTGATCGTACTGTGTGGACGTGCACAGTGATAAGATAACCCACGTGTGTTACGCCATGTTTTCTTTCGTGATGGCGCAGCCGCTGTCTGTAAGGTAATTAATAATCAATAAGCATTTGTAGGAAGCTTTTAAGCCTATCTGTGAACATCAAGATTGAATTGTAGATAGTCACAAATTTCAGCCCATATAAACTGTACAACACAGAAATAAAAGAGAAATAGGAAAGAAAGCTCTTCAAACAGCGATGATGTCAGAAAAAAATGTATACCGAACGCCATTAATTCCGTAACCAACAACGGATCCATTGGTTACTCAGCGTCTTAAGCAACCAATGGCAAATAGTGAAGAGCATGATCAAGGCCAGCACTATTTTAGTAATTTAACATTAGATTAATCGCACACTTCTAAAATTAGATTAAAACATGTCTAAAATATGCAGGATATAGTCATCATAGATCATCGGGAAACATGTAACATGTTCATGGTATGAGAAACACTGTGAACTGCATTTTATATGGAGAAAAGTTATGTTTACAAGGATATACGTTAATGTTCTTATTTTTGCTGAAAATATAGATTGAAAGTACAGTAAAACTCCGCTTTTAAGACCACCTAAAATGAAGACTAATTTTGCTTTAAAAAGCTTATTTAGTAGGTTATTCCTTCTTTGTGTTTTCTCACTGGAGTGACATTGCTTATAATTGAGCAAGGCTGGATGAGGTGAAGGGCGCCCTTGGAGCATCCAACTGATATGCCTTACAGTTGGACAAGGCCTGCTGCCCTTGCAAGCATATACGTGTAGAGGGGGAATGTTGTTATTTTTCACTTTCTATTTCCTCTTTTTCTCTTATCCTTCACTTTCATCATTTCTCCCTTTCTCTTAGAGATGACACAGAATGATCCACAAGGGTTGACGTGTTGTTAAAAATTAACTTCCATTCGTAAGGGCGTCAGGTGAAGTAATACAAGGCTGATGAAAAACCACGCATAATGGGCGATTTAATTTATTTTGCCTTGACAATAAACGGTTAACAAGTATTGGCTTTTACCATAACAACTAACATTCATAGGACTGGAAAGTATCATGATAATGTTCAGGTGTATGTTGTATTAGTGTGTCAGAATACATGGAAGTGTATATCAGCCAGTGATTTCAATTAATTGACTGTGTTGTGGTTTAAAGAAATGTCAACTCTTAGGGGTCATTTTGTGTCGTCTCCCAGAGAAAGGGAGAAAAAAGATGTTAGAGGAGATGAAAGTGAGGGACAGAGAAGAAAGAGCAAAATGAATGGACGTGTAGAAACAGAAGAAATGATAACATTCCCTCTTGCCCAACTGTAAGGAATATAAGCTGGACGCTCCAATGACGCCCTTCGCCCCATCCAACCACCCAATTCAAAATGTTCACTCTAAAGTAACACATAAACAATACGACCAATATTTCGCTTTCAATGGCAACGATTCGTACCGACCTTAATGACAACGAAAACCTACATTTACATCAAAGCTAATCGAAAAATTCATCATCCCACCAAGTCGTCTATCAATCTTTTTTTTCGTACATGTCAAAAGAAATAATAAAAAAAGGTAGTTTAAGATGGGAAGAAGTCAGTATCATGAAAACCCCTTTGTAAGTATAAGTACACACAAACGTGTGATAAACGTAAGGAAGCGTTCCGGTCATTCCCGGGTTTTAATAATTGTGGCAAATAACAATACTGACCAGTCAATAGAAAACAAAGCTCAACCAAAAATGACCGTTTCTTAAGTGCTTCCGGAGCAAAAGCCAACCTTAAATAGTGGGCGTAGAAAATATTCTCTTATGGAAAGTAGAGCAGTGAAGGCAATGATCAGGAATCGATACAATTATCCCATCCCTCCCACCAGAGACACAAAAGGATAAGAAACACGAAGACGAAATGACTACACCCAAATGGAGAAGCCAAAAGGACAGAGACTTTCCCACAAAATTTGTTAACTGGCTATCGTAAACAAAAACATATCAGTGATACACACATTCAAAGACGAACTATAACAAAATAAACCGCGACAGAACAACCGACTTGGGGCGGTCAAAGAATAGTGTTTCATTGGGGGGCTTTGTTTGTTTGTTTGCTTGATTTGAGGTTTAATGTCCCCGTCAATACTATTTAGGTCATTTTTGGAGACGTTGCAGCCTACTTTGTGGGACTTTTACCCGACATTGCGATGGAAGGACATCTTAATCCCTGCCACCCAATGAATCATGCATTTGACAGTCCAACTCGCAACACTATGCCTGGGAAGGCTTAGACTTTCAAAGTGGTTTACCAGTACTCATGTGCCGTCGGTGTCAACTCTGTGTGGAAGCATCGTGCAGCCCAGTCTATTTCTCCAAGCCTCGATGGGCGGGGGCAATTACTGGGCGGGGTGGGGGTGGGGGGCTTAAATCGATTTTAAGTGGCCACAATACATGCCCTTCTTCCGTGTCTTAGACAAATGATTTATTCAGTCCGCGCGAAGGCTTCCTAGCTCATCAGTGCTAAAGCTCCGAGAACATAAAAATCAAACAACTAGAGGCCTAAGCTGACCAACTCGCTCACCTGGATAAAGCTGATCCTTGGTGGCGTTTTTGTCTGTCAGATCACATTCCCTTTAGCAATTATGAAACTGCATGTTATCTTGATGCTTCAGTTGATGCAGAGTAGAAGTGTATAGTTTCGCAGGCCAGAACAATCATTTGCATCTGCCTTTGGCATATATTCTGAAATCAAAAATGTAACCCAAGTCAAACAATCATGTGAATACAGCTGTTAAACAAAGCTATGGGGTATGTGGCCACTTGTAAAACACACACACACACACACACACACACACACACACACACACACACACACACACACACACACACAATACCGTATCTTCTTGTGGACTCAGTGAGTTTGACATACACTAAAAACACCTGAGTTGCCCCCCCCCCCCAACCCTGTTTATCTTATATGCAATTACTAAACAGCCGCTATTTGGGATATTAGAATGCAACATTTTTATCAGATCTCATGTAAATATCGTGAAGTAAAAAGGTGAAGCTTCACACGCTTTCTGAAATGGCCATAATGTGTATGTTTATGCTCTTCAGAAGTGCACAAAAAAAAGATATTACATGCAAGATAGAGGGAATCTTCTCTCAATTAAATCATTCAGTTATAAGATTATGAGGAAGAGTAGTGTAGAGCGTTGAAAACCATAAGTAGATAGATAAAAGCACGAAAACGTCAGGATATCAACTTTATTAAAACTTTAAAAACCAAAAACAGATTTCTCCCTGACCTTTCCAAGAATTTGTTGGAATATTTAATCACGTTATGGCAGTAAGGCATGAAGTTAATAATTTAGAAAGTTCGCTGGTGGTACAAGAGCTTGAATTTGCAATAAACCGTGCTTTATATGGTCTTTTATGAAGTTTAGATAACCAATATAACGTAGGAAGCTTGTCTTGGCCTTCTGTAGCACATACAGCAAACTTGGTGGCTGAATCACAGATGTGGTCATTAACTACACACCGCTCCTCAGCCAAAGGCTATAGTTCATAGGCCTTAGAGCCACCAATCTCTTGCTAAAGTGTATCGTCAAACAATGACGACATTGTTAGCGGCCTTGTCTGTCGGAGCCAAAACATACTTTTTATGAAATTCTTGAATAATTAGTTTAAGATGATGTAAAGACGTCTTAGGTTTAGGAGATAATAAGTTAGTATTTTGAGAATAGAAAGAAATGAGTTTGTTCACTAGTTTCAAAAAGCTAAGTTTTCATTCTTTAAGGGCTTTATGCTCAACATACTCTCGCTTACACCATCGATTACCGAATTCATACAAGGCAGCAGCGATTTCTTCTCTACACTTATTGAAATCAATTTTAGAAGGAAGTCGGCATTTCGGTCCTTTGGAAATTATATTACGTGTCCTAGAATCAGAAATGATTTTTTAAATTGCCAGTGACGATATGACCAGCAGCAAGATAGCAATGCACTGAATCTTTACAATCTCAGGTATCAGGAGTGTTAGTATCAATATCAAGATCTGAAAAAGTTTATTGAAACTAAAAGTGATAGATCTTACAGGTTTGTTGTATTTATAGCGAATTATGGGTGTTTCAGCAATGGATGAAATCACCGAACTGTCCCGGAAGATACTAGGCAAATCTATAAAATGCAAACTCTTATTAATGAAAGATATTTTGATGTAATACGTTTGTGAGCACGAAAAGCATGTTGAGTATATCATGTAGTTAAAACAGCTGCTTCATATAACTGATCAAAACTAGCGTAGAATTTACTCGCCTCGGTGTCCAAAATACGCAGTACGGAAATGGGTGATGAACTAAGAAATGCAACAAAGTATTCGCTTTTGTCCTAGAGGCGGTCGCTGTTTCGTGTAACGAGCAACCACAACCTATGTTTGCAGTATAATTAAGAAAAAAATACGGATTTTTAACCAGAAAAGTAGCCATTTTGGAGGTGTGAAAAAATGCACTGTGTTGAACGGGTGGGTTATCGTAATGTGATTCCAGTCCAGATTCAACAGATAAACCTCGATAAGAATAGAGCGCCTTTTTTCTATTAATAACCATTGCCTGATAGTCACGTGGATATCAACATTCAACAGCTTACTGTGCTTTGTAACTTTGGGTCGATTGATCCCAAAATCGACCCAAAAATGCGCTAGTATACAAACTTTCAATTAATTGGTCAGTTATAATCACGCGGACTATCACAGGAGAGCGTTTGGACGTTAACTTTGGGTCGATTATCATTCGCGAAACGTTTTCCGCATCATTTAGAGCTCCTTCCCGTTTCTTCAATCACAAGAAAACAGATTACATCGCCATTAAAACAGAAATTAAACTGATTTTAATGCCTTGATTTCCCTTTAATTCCTCAAACCAATTCTATAAAAGGACTATAAAGCATGAAACAAAATCTAATGAGTTTTCGCGTTTTATCGAAATTACTGAACTATAGAAAAATTCGATGGCTTCCGTACTCTTATTGTGGTGGTTAAGTGAGGCACAGGGGCGTCCAACTAATATTAGTTTATAGTTGAGCAAGGCCTGCTGTCCTTGCAGCAAGTAAGGGTAGAGGGAGAGTGTTGTTATTTCTTCTGTTTTTACACTTCCATTAATTTTCCTCTTTCTCCACTGTCTCTCACTTTCATCTCCGCTACTACACGTATCTCTTCTACCTCTTTTCTCTAGGAGACAGCACAAAATGATCCACAAGAGTAGACGTGGCGTTAAACCCAATCAATTAATCAATCAATCAGTCAAAACGTTTATGAGGTAAACGCATACACACCCAGGCGGACAAACGTCTGGCCGACAGCGAAGCGATACACGGAGAGGTAAACGCAGAAGCGGACCAACGTCAGGACGACAGCGATAAGTAGTACGATGTCAGTTCGACGTTCCCACCCCCCCCCCCTCCCCCACGTTCTTTGCTTACTGAAACCTAACAATTTTACAAGGGAGATTACTTTCGTAACTCTCTGTGTCTTAGGATGCAAAAGAGGCAGCATATGAAGGACTTGTTTGCCCAATCTTGGAATATGGTAGTTGTATCTGGGACCCCGTGGTCCTTCGAGAAGAAATTGAAAAGTTCAGAATAGAGCTGCTAGTAATGTAACTAGAATACTAGGACAATTGAGATGTGAGCCTCTCAAGAAAAGTAGAGGAGACAGTAGGCTTATACTATTGTACAAAGGTCTAAATTGTGCTGCCAGCATTCCAACAGATGGCCTTGTTCCCCCGGCTAGGCGCTGTAGAAATCACCACCCGTTGACGTTTCGGACCCCCAGTGCAAAAACTGACATTTACAAAGGATCTTTTTCCCTCGGAATTTCGGAATTAGGAATGTCCTTTTCCTCAGCTGCAGGCGTAGAGGACAGTGTAGATAGGTTTGTCTACTAACTTCTCATATCACAGGTCCTGGTGAATGAATGTCGTTTGATGTGTCACCAGTAACAATTCTCATTCTGATTCTGATTTTCAGCATGCACTCACTTTTGAAGCAACGATGAAACAATGTTAAACCTTGTTATAACGTTGATTCAATTTCGAGTCAACACCGTGTACCTGGCTACACTTTAAAGCAGAAGTTTGAATACGAGACCGGTTTAGGGCCTTATCGGAAAGACTGGAAACTCCCAGACGCGTTCTGAAAGCCCGATGATAAAAGGTTGTAGCTAAGCATAAATAGATCCTGCTCATAAATATTTAAATGCCACCAATTATTGCCATTGGAATATTGATAAGCAAGATAAAATAATAGTGTGGTTGATCTGAGGATCCAAAACGTCCTCTTGGTCTGAGCATAAAGCAATACGATAACATACCCGTGTGACACAGTGCATTGTTTCACATCTCCAAAATGGCTACTTTTATGATGAAAATCCGTGGCATTTTTTTATGTTTACTGCAAACATAGGTTGTGAGTGCTCGTAAGAACCGCCTCATTGAGGTGGTTCAAACGAGCATCCACAACCTTTGTCTTGGAGCAGAAATAAAAAAAAATATATATCCCCGTAAACCATAGTTTTCTCTATATAAATTGGGGTTTAGAGGGTTTTCATTTCACGGACTTGTTCACGTGATGGTATAGTTCGAACAAACTGACCCGAGACTGGTGAACTCTATTAACATAATTTCACATCCGACTGAATGCATGTATTTATCTTCGCTGTCTCCCGAAACGGGCGATATTGTTATTCAATGCATAGAGGTCGGCAAATGGGTCGCAATTCACGGGATGCCGGAAATTCACGAGAAGTTTACGAAAGCCGACGTATTAGGCAATAACATTGACAAATTTATTCCTTGCATAGGTCAATTTGTTCGAACTATAATTAAGTGTCATATAGAAATTTTTAATATTTACGAGCAGCAGGACGTTCATGCTCAGCTGAGATGAGCTTTGAGTACTTTTGATTCCCTTGGAGCCGGACCTGTTTTATCAGACGTGCTTCATATTATAACTTGATACAGAGGCCGTAAATTGTGGTCTAAGCCCGTTACTTTGAATGCTGTTGAGTTAAACTTGTCATAAAGTACATAAAAACATTTTCAGTTTATCGCGCATGCGCATTTTAACCAATACGAATAGATAATTGTATCTCGATGAAGACTTTATATTCTCTACAATACAATAAATATCCCTGGCTCCCAGGAGGGCCATTCATCTCTATTACTCTCGTCAGATGGTAGTTATCCCAAATATTCTCACACCTTTATAGAAATGAACACATTTAAAAAAGACAAAAAATGTAGCTCCATTTTGAGTTTCCTTTCACATGTGTCGACATCACTTGTTTCGGCAAAATAGTCACATAATCGCGACTGTCTCACAGAGCGCCTTGGCTCTTTCAGCGCCAAATTGATTTCTAGACAAAACTCCAAGCGCCAAATTTATATTAGTCACTTTTAACCATATATATATACGATTAATTTTTTTTAAAGTAAAAACTTGTTTTTGAACGTAAATCAGCCTTCGTCGCCTTGTGGATAGGAGCACTGACTCATAATCACTTGGTCTCTCGCCGCTGTGGTTCGAGCCTCGCTCCGATTACATGTAAGGCGACAAGTGTTTGTATATTTTCCTTTGCCTAAGTTCATATATGATATTATATTGGCATTTTATGACAATTCTTGTAGATTTTATTTTCATCATTAGTTGTAATTTGACGACGTCATGTATCAGCATTTTGTCGTCGATTGAAAAAATTCCTGTGAAATCATGTTTATTTCTTTATTCCTCGAAGTTGTCATATCTCCAGCTTTCTGCTGACACAACGTTACCCTTTCACTCCTGTGGGCCGTTACCAACAGCGAAGATCTAGTAAGATCGCTCATACTAGGATTTGAGGGTGCTCATTTCACTGTTCTGCTAACTTAATGACATCAAACCTATATTTAACTGAAATTTAAGTCTCAAAAATTTCCACATATATATTTTGTTTTGAAATTAATGGTCTAGCCAACGCTATTTAGGTCACAGATATGTACATGTACTTTACTATTTTTTTTTTATAAACCTTTCTTTTCTTGAAGCGACGTCAATCAGAATTATTAAAGATCCATTAACACTTGAAAATATGAAGTGGATGGTTTGTCGCGGCGGGGAACCTAGTGTCCATTCTCATCATCATGACCATACTGACAACAACCTCTAAACCTCAATATGTATAGGGAAAACTGGGGTTTACAGGGGTATACATTATTTTTCTTATCTCTGCTCCAAAACATAGGTTGTGGGTACTCGTTAGAACCGCCTCAATGAGGCGGTTCTAACGAGCACCACAGCCTATGTCTGACGTAAAAATATGAAAAAAATATCACATTTTATTTGGAGATAAGGAAGATTGCACCATGGCACACTGGTGTGTTATCGTTCTCTATGTGTTAAGTTTTTATATATATATTTTTCTGTTTGCCGCTAGAGCCGTCTCTATGGAAATAAGAAAATAGCGCAGTAGCCCTAAAAATTCTACTTCTTCAACATACATGTACATCGCCACGTTAACAACTTTCTGTAAACCCAGCTTAATATTATAGCAAAAAATGGTGAAGGAAATAATGCAAAATTGCAGTATGTTTCCTCTGGCTTTCTTTGCCGGATCCTTACAGGGCCACTGATGAGGCTTTATTAGCCGAAACTACGTCGTATGACCCATCTTCTTTCTTATGAATGTTTTCATTCCTCTTAAAGGAACTCATTTTTGATTTTTATTTGCCTTCACTGCAGCTGGTGTTGTGCCGTGTGGCGGCCGTAAAACGTCTCTCCGTACATCAACCATAGTGCAGTTTATATTTTACTTTTGGTCCTTTGAGATCAGCGTGAATATTCTGAGAAATCAGAAATAAATTATTGGTTTAGACTCATATTCTAGACAGGTTTTTTAATTATTTGGACCCCATTTCGATTTATATCAGTTTTTAAATCGACTGCCTATTCGAAATTCGCAAAATTGCAGTATGTTTCCTCTGGATTTCTTTGCCGGATCATTACAGGGCCACTGATGAGGCTTTATTAGCCGAAACTACGTAGTATGACCCATCTTCTTTCTTATGAATGTTTTCATTGCTCTTGAAGGAACTCATTTTTGATTTTTATTTACATGAGTATTAATGTATTATTGAATTATGAAACGACTTGTGGAAAAGGAATAAAATGCGAGGCTTTGCCGAGCATTTTATCCCTTTCCTGCACGAGTTTATAACATTGCGTTATTATATTCTCAGACGCGATGTCATATAATATATGGAATATTTGATTTTTTTTCAGTGTATGATCGATTTTTAGTTCACCGAATGAACACCGAAAAGAATATTTTCACGAGTGGCGAAGAAGTGAAAATACTTCTTTCGGTGTTCACGAGTTTGAAGCAGATGTATGAAAACCTATCACACATTTTGATAACTTCTGATGAAAATGTGTGATACTTTTCTTATTATACCCCCGGCATACGAAGTATGTTAGAGGGTATATAGTTTTCGTCTTTCCGTTCGTCTGTTCATTCTTTCGTTAGTTCGTCCGTTCGTTTGTTCGTTCACCAACTTTTACGTCAAATTTTTGCGTTAAACCTTTTTGATTGCTCATATCTCTATAACAAAAAGTTAGATTCTTTTCATATTTGGTACAGGATATCTCTATAGCATTTCCTTTCATTTTGAATATCTAAGTTCCTAGGTTAAACCCCTGGGTGGGCTGCCCGTCCGTTCGTCAACTTTTACGTCAACGTTTTGCGTTAACATCACGAAAACACGCCTATATAATTATGACCCCCTTGTTCCCCAATTTAATATAGTAAAACTGGGGTTTACAGTGGTAAACCTTATCTTTCTAATTTCTGATTGTGGGTATATAAAGATTGTGGGTACTCATAAGAACCACATCGACGAGGCGGTTCTAATGAGTACCCACAATCTATATTTCAGAGCAGAAATAAGGAGGTCATCACAATTTTTCATCTTAAAATTTTCGTTTGTTTGTTTGATTTGAGATTTAACGTCCCCGTCAACACTGTATAGGTCATTTTGAAGACGATGCTTCCAATTTTGTGGGACTTTTATCACACATTGAGATGAAATGACAGCTCAAGATCTATTGCCCAATGAAACCAATATGGTTTATAGCATGGACTAGCACTGCTTTGTCTGGGCAGGCTTCGATCCTATAAGCGGTTTACCAGTACTCGTGTGGGGTCGGTTTCAGCTCTGCCAGTAGCGGCGTGGAAGCATCATGCAGCCCATCTATTTCGTCAAGCCCCGATGGGCGGGGGCGGAAAATTTTCGTTTGGTTTTCGTTTGTTAACAATGTCTTTGTATAGCGTGTTTTCCTAATGAACCTTTTTGATTTCTCATATCTCTGTAATTCCATGTTAGATTCTCTTCATATTTGGTACAGGATATCTCTATAGCGTTATAAATAGAAATTGGGTACCTGGGACGGTATTCTGTGATTAAAAGAGAACATAATCCTGGGTTCATGCCTTTGGGGTGGGGTCGGTGGGGGGGGGGGGGCAGAGGTCAAAGTCTAGGACACATTTTGTAATGATATACTCATCTCTATTATGCTAACAAGCTATCGACACCACTGGTTATATATCAGCCAACTATGTGACACCAGTTTAAAAGAGTGACGGTCATGGTGACCTACATTTCACGGTCCAGGGATTTTACCTTATATCTTAAGACTATTTGTTGGATAAATGTCATACCTTGGATATTAGTTCCATGTGACCCAGTGAATTACCTCAGTCTATCTAGGCAAGTGTAACCCATATTTCATGATCCAGTGATTTTGCCTTATATCGTGAATACTATTTGATGGAGAAATGTCAAATCTGGAATATAACTTCCACGTGACCTGATAAATGGCATCGAAATATATCTATCTATATTTCATGGTTCAATGGTTTTGCTTTATAACTCGAAAACTACTTGATGGAGTGAGTGAGTGAGTGTTTGAGTTTTACGTCTCACCAACAGCTAAGGTCATACGCAGACGGGACTTCGGTTTAAAAAAAATATAGATTGTGGGTACCCGTTAGAACCGCCTCAATGAGGCGGTTCTAACGTGTACCCACAATCTATATTTTGAGCAGAAATAAGAAAAATCTCACATTTTTTCGTCATAAAATTTGCATTTTTGGAGGTAAATGTTTTACAATGTATTTGTATAGGCGTATTTTCGTAATGAAAGCGGTGATTGCAGAGATAAGACCAAGGCTATTTTAGCACAGGGATGTGTTATCGCAATGATTATCGAGAACTCTACATTGTACGTTCTGACAGTTGCAACAGAGAAACAAACAAATCTTACATTGATTTTCTGGCTAGCTAAATGAATCTTCACTAGTAAGTGATATTAAATTTCTATCTCTATTTCAAATAACATTTTACAATTATTCCCTTTGAAGTTTTCTGGCCAGAAGTCCCTCAGGAATACATTAAAGTTTTGCGATTTCGTTTCACTTGTTAAAACAGGTTAGTAAAAGCTGCTAAGTTAGAGCAGCTCAACATTCGCCGTGTCCGTGTGAATTAAGACCCTTTAATTTCGGACAATTTCCATAACTGCATGCCTAAAACTTCAAATTACATCAAAAGTTAACAAATTTTGGATCTCTCTCTCTCTTTCTCTCTCTCTCTCTCTCTCTCTCTCTCTCTCTCTCTCTCTCTCTCTCTCTCTCTCTCTCTCTCTCTCCGTCGAAGTTTCTGGCGGAAGATTGTGCACTATACTGGTTAACCGCTCACGTATAGGCCTGCTCAGGAATAACTGACCGGCTCAAAAATGACCCAAAATAGTGTTGACTGGGCCATTTAACTCCAATACAAACAAACAAACATCTCCGTCGGAATGTTTGGCCCCTCTGTCATTGAATGAATGGAGAAGCCAGGTATAGAATATACAACTCCGGATCACCAAGACGAGAGATTTTCCATGACACTGCAAGGGCTTAATGGGTATTTTTGGGGCAGACGACATTTTTTAATATTTTTCTTATTTTTCCAAGAAAGCAGGATTTGAAAATTCATGCAAATTTGCATAGACTCTCAGTCTTTTTTTTTTCTTGAAAACAAAAAGCACAGAGAGTGTTTTGTATGTAAGTTTGTTTGAATTGTTGTTTAACGTCCCTATCAATACCATTTAGGTCATTTGGAGACGTTGTTTCCAATTCTGTGGGACTTCACCCGATATTGAGATGAAATGGCATCTCAAGCCCTGGCAACCAATGAAACCAATATATGCATTGGACTCGCATTGGGCGGTCTGACTCGCATCGCTTTGCCTCTTCAAAGCGGTTTACCAGTACTCATGTGCGGTCAGTTTCAGCTATTCGTGGAAGCACCATGCAGCCCCATCTATTTCTCCAAGCCCCGGTAGTCGGGGCCTAGCAAACGAGTGGTAAAAGTTAAACATGTGAAATGGCTCAGACCACATTATGATTGAACACCCTTTTAAGATAAATAGAGTCTATCATAAATGTTCAGTAACATATCATAAACAAGTCCGTGAAATGAGCACCCCACTTTATATAGAGAAAACTGGAGTTTACAGGGGTATGCATAACTTTTCTTATTTCTGCTCCAAGGCGTGGGTTGTTAGTACTTCTTAGAACCGCCTGACGAGCACCACAACCTGTTTGCAGTAAGATAAAATGTCATGGATTTTCATAAAAAGTAGACGTTTTTTGAGACTTGAAAAAATGCATTATGTCGCACTGGTGCGTTATCGTAATGCCATCATAAATGTTCAGTAGGGACAGAGAAATATCAGCCCAAAGGCTTAGCGGTCAAGTGGGAAACAAGGCTTTGGTATTTCGTGTCCCCACCGACCATCAGTGATTGATGTATTTTTTACTTTTCAGTACGATAACACACCCGTATGGCACAGAGCATTTTCACATCACATTGCTACTTTTTTATGAAATCCGTGATAATTTTCTTATTTATATTGCAAATATAGATTGTTGGTGCTCGTTAGAACTGCCGCATTGAGGCGGTTCAATCGAGTACCTACAAACTATGTTTTGGAACAGAAATACCCAAAAAATAATGTATACACCCATAAACCCCAGTTTTCTCTATACAAAGTGGGGTGTATTCAGCTATTCATTACACAGACTAAATATATAAAATAAATAAATAATAAGAAACTCGCGACATTTCGGTATCAAAACGGTCCTTTTGATTTAATTAAAGAAATGCATAGCCATATTTATTCAGCTGTTCACAACTGCAAAAAACTGACATTACCCGACAATTTGTAACGTCATAACGCCAACAGTCGCATGGGAACGACCCATATAGGACAGATTTCGCCATTCGCGAGCAAGCAGTGATGTCTCGAACTCATAGACATTGGTATGTGAGAATATAAGAATCCTTCATGACTGTTTATGTAGGATAGAGAAATCTCATCCAAGGAGTCATAATTTCAACCAGGGACGAGGCGTTGTCGAGTCCCTGGTTGGAATTCAAACCCCGAGGGTGAGATTTTCCTATCCTACATAAACAGACTCATGCTGGATTTTCTTGTATCCCACTTTTTGGTCAACAGCGAGTACCATGAAGACAGTAACTGAAGGAAAAAACTTTTTATCCGTGCATTTGTCGGCATCAAAATCGGCACAGCGAAAGGAGTATGTACCGGAAAAAGTAATCGTCGTAGCACTTGCACAACTGTGAATGTCGGCGCGCGCGCGCACTAAGAGCTTACGTCATCAGCGTAGGAGAAACCAACGTAAAATAAAGACATGTAAGTCTGAAACAGACAAATAAACAACAAATGAATAATGTCTTGTCTTAAAATTATTTTTCAAACTGTTCATTTGATTGAATGCTAATGTTTATTTGACATAAAAAATATACTTCAAATAAAAAGAACAATGAGCAGTTTAATGGAGAACTATTTAACTGCGAGGGAACACTGTAAACATGTCACTAAAGTGATTTAACTCTCAGAATCACTGTCACTCATGATAATTCTCGTCTTGTTTGGTTTTGTTTGTTTGATTTGAGGTTGAACGTCCCCGTCAACACTGTAAAAGTCCTGCCGCCCAATGAAACCAATAGGGTTTATAAGCATGGACGGGCCGACTCACACCGCTTTGCCTGGGCAGGTCCATCGGAGTCCAACAGTTGGTTTTCTTTTGCTCCAGCATTTCAGTGGCTTCTTGCTGTCGAGTCCTCACCGTTGTTTCATCTCTGTGGTTGTTTTATTTTGTGTGTCCACGGAGATGTTGCACAGATGAGTAAGGAGGCCTTCATGCGGACTGAACAAATTATTTGTCTTAATCGCGACGGAAGTGCGGGCGAGGATTGTGGCCATGCAAAATCGATTTACCCCCCCCCCCACACCCCCAAAACAGTGGAAATCGTTTCCGCTGACCATTCCAAGGCGGTTCTTCCGTCGCGGTTTATTTTTGTTATGGTTTGTCTTTGGGTGTTTGTCTCGCTTATATAATTTTATTTTGGATAGCATATTGGCCATTTTGTGGGCAAGAAACTGTCCTTTTGGCTTTTCCATAAGGGTCTGTTGCTTCATGTTTGTGCTTCTTTCCCTTTGGTGTCTCTGATGGGAGCTGTGGGTTAATTGTATCGATTCCTGATCATTGCCTCCACTTCTATTTTAGATCCTCTAAGCGGTTTACCAGTACTCGTGTGCGAGTCGGTTTTAGCTCTGCGAGGAAGCATCATGCAGCCCATATATTTCTTCAAGCCCCGTTGGGCGGGGGCCGACGTCTTGTTTGGATTAATTTGTGGACTGTAGTGACTGAAATTGGTATGTTCCAATTTCTCATGGTTCTGCACCCGAGCCTGCTTCCAACTGTTTTTGGTTGAAATTTTACTTCGAGACACCGATGTGTCCCCTCACAATCCCTGGAATATAGCTGAACAGAAATGTATTGAAACGGATTCAGACCTCTGGAGCTTGAAGATGATAGCAGCAAGATATCCAGCAATTGAATCACGGCGCCTGCCCATCGGGGCTTGAAGAAAAAGATGGGCTGCATGATGCTTCCACGCAGAGCTAAAACCGATCTGCACACGAGTACTGGTAAACCGCTTATAGGATCTAAGCGTGCCAGGCAAAGCGGTGCGAGTCCTCACCGTCCATGCTTATAAACCTTATTGGTTTCATTGGGCGGCAGGACTTGTTTTGTCATTTCATCTCAATGTTGGGAAAAAGTACCATAAAATTGGAGGCAACGTCTCCAAAATTACCTTTACAGTGTTGATGGGGACGTTAAATCTCAAATCAAACAAACAAACAAAAGCACTTGAATGTGTCTTTGACAATATTTTTGAAATAGGCATCTTGTGATTGTCACTCAGAGAATAATATGCTTATATGCAAATTAGTCTGGAAGAAAGCTATCACGTGGTCATATAAGAATGTTCTTCCATGAGCTGAAGACATATCGTTTATATGCAAAAGTGGGAGAAAAGGTTATCTTGCATACCAATGCCTGAGAGACCGAGACATTCATGTGTTTATCCGCTAGTGGCAAAATTTGCCCCGCATTGGCAGCCATACGGGGCAGAAGTCTGTCTCACGTGGTCAAATATACGAGACAGGTCACACGCGACTGTTGACGTTATAACGTTTTAAATCATCAGATAAGTGACGATTCCAGGTGAAACAGCAATTCAGAACTTCAAACGTCTATAACTTGGTTATTTTTTAAATAAAACCCTCAAGAGTCGGTATGCATATTTTTGTTTATTACATCAAAAGGAACATTTTGGTACCAAAATTCGTAAAAATGTTTGGTTAAGCCTCTTTTTAAGCTTCCCTTAAGAACAAGGCTGCAATCAAATCGTCATAATCAGGATGTAAGTGAGAAAAAGGAACCGACCGTTGTTGTTTAGTGGGGACAGGAAATCCAAACAAACACTCGGATCCAGCGGTCAAATAGGAAACTCGGCAAAGTTTCGATTCCGATGGACCCTCGGATTGGGATTTTTCTGTCCCCTGTTAAAAACAACGATGGAACCTATTTGTCTTTTATGTCTCTAAAAATGACATATTTCATTATGAGAAGTATGTTACGCTCGTATTTTCTTCACTTCTGATTAAAACATAAATTCTGGGTGCCTAACTGAGCGTGGCAGCTCAGTGGTTAATGCATTTGCCTATGCTGCTAGATGCCCCCGGTTCGATTCCCGGCAACGGTAATAAAGTTGCGGTGTCCGAACATGCTCCGCTGGCATCATTTGCAGGGATAGTTTCATATTTTATTGCATATAAACAGTGCAATGGGGTTGGGCCACAAGTTCTCACAACATTAGTTACGGCCCTTCCCCTACATAGGTACAACTAATATATTAATTTCACGCGACATGGGGATATATAAGGATTCAGATCATATAACATAATATGAAATAAGACTAAGGAAAATAAAACACGTAAAGTAAGAAAGTGGAAGAAGCAACATAAATAAGCATACACTTAATACGTCCTGAGAGAGAGAGAGAGAGAACGATGAATACAAATAAATAAATAAATAAATAAATAAATAAATAAATAAATAAATAAATAAACAAATAAATAAATAAATAAATAAATAAATAAATAAATAAATACTGTCAGGTGACAAGTCGTGAAACAGGGGCGTAAATATAAAATAAGAAAATTTCTGGTCAGTATTAGCAAATCTGCCAGTAACTTTTATGTAGGTTTGGACTGAAAGGAGAAGAGAAGTATTCTCCTGTATTGACAGGTTATCGTCACCGCAGAGAAGTTTTTGAACATTTAGAGGATGATAGTTATGAGTAGAGTGAAACAATGAAATGCGCTTGTCTGAATAGTGTGGACAAATAAAAAAGAAATGCTCTGCATCCTCTACAACTTCAGCACAACTGCCGAAAGGGTTTATACTGAGATGATTCAAATACAAATCCTGTTTAAGATTACTGCATCTGTTTCTAATTCTTGCGTGTAACACTGATAAGTATCTGTCGCCACAGAGAAAGTAAGGAGGGACTTTAATGACATTGGGACGTAGCGATTTAATATTACTTTTGAATGTTGACACACTAACAGAAGAACGGATAGTTTCATCGAGAGTGTTCCATAAAGCAACAGACGAAGGGATGCAGGATTTTCGGGATATTTCTGTGCGCATAAAGGGGATATTTAGGTTGTTGTTATTGCGCAGGGAGTAGTTAGATGTTTCCCCAACATATGGAGGGATTAAATCTGATATATACTCAGGGACAAGACCATTTACTGATTTGTACATGAAAGCTAGCTTTTGTTCTTTGCGTCTTGTGCTTAGTGGGACCCATCCACATTCTTTATAAAGACAATCTAATGAGACGGACCTGGTTAAGCCAGTAACGATTCTGGCAGCTTCATTTTGCAGTTTTTCAAGCATATTCGCGTCTTGGGCGGTGCAATTGTCCCAAACTACTGAAGTATATTCCAATATTGGTAAAACATACGAAATATAAATCTGATTAAGGGCTATACGATGAAAGGTATACTTGAGTTTTCGCATTATTCCAATAATTTTTGATGCACTGTTAATAATATTTTCAATGTGTTTGTGCCATTGCCCATTGTTACTTAAAGTAAGACCTAAGTGCTTGTGGTCTGTCACAAATTTAACTGACACGTCATCAAATAAGATTTGAGGAAAACGTTCAAAATTTTTAAGAGTGAATAACACAACCTCAGTTTTTTGAGGATTGAAGTTGATTAGCCACTGCTTTGCCCATACTGATAGAATATTCAAGTCGTGATTAATGATGCCTTGTAAATCGTTTATCAAAGAAGCTGAAACAAAAAGCGAGCTGTCGTCTGCGAAGAGTCTGGTTAAGCTGAGCAGAGAATCTGAAATATCATTTACGTATATTAGGAATAAGAGGGGTCCTAGCACTGAACCTTGGGGGCACTCCAGCATTAACTGTCTTCTTACTCGAAAAGCTAGACTTTACAAACACCCGCTGAGATCTATTACTTAAGTAATCCGCAAGCCAGTTTAGAAGTGTACCATTGATGCCATGTTGTTTAAGTTTGAATAAGAGATCATTATGCCATACAATAAGAGACCATTATGCCATACAATAAGAGACCATTATGCCATACAGGGATGACTGACACCCCGAAAGTGCCCCGTCCTTCGTCGGCCCCCGCCAATCGGGGCTGGAAGAAATTGATGGGCTGCATGATGCAGAGTTGAAACCGATCGCACAAGAGTTCTGGTAACCTGCTAAGAGGATCTAAGTCTGTCCAGGCAAAGCGGTGTGAGTCCATTCTTTTTAAACCCTATTTGTTTCATCGGGCGATAGGGCTTGAGATATCATTTCAACTCAATGTCGAGTAAAAGTTCCACAAAATCGGTAGCAACGTCTCAAAAATGACCTATATAGTATTGACGGGGACATTAAACCTCAAATCAAACAAACAAACAAAGCACCGTCCTTCGAGCCAGGACGTAAACTGGAGACCCCCGCCCCTCCGCCCCTGTGCAGGGAGAACGATTAAAGATCCCTACCGTAATTACATGATCACGTGTAGGCTTCCTGCAAGAAATGTACACCTGCGAGTAATGGTCAAATGTGACCAATCGCAGTGTCAGTAGAAAGAAAGAAAGAAAGAAAGAAAGAAAGAAAGAAAGAAAGATTACTCACATCCTATGGTTTGAGCAAAAATTAAGGTAAAAAATGTATGTTTTTCGAAATGTCATTTTTTCTCCATATAAACTGATTTTGCATTTACAAGGTATGCATTACACAAATCTCTCAACATGATGAGTTGAATTCTTTCATCACAAAGTATCTTCGAACAATTCAACTGATTGATTGATTGATTGGTTGATTTTGTTGGCTTTAACGGCATGTGTGTCGTCTCGCAGAGAAAGGGAGAACAGAGATAGAAGAGACAGTAGAGGAGATGAAATAGAGGGACATGGAAGACAGAGGGAAATGTCAGCATTAAAAAGAATATTCACCCTCTATCCTTATATATACCTGCTACACAGATAGAAGGCAGCTGGACGGACTAGTGACGTAAGATACACGAAACCTTTGCCTCGTCCAGCACCGCAATCGAACAGTTCAAAATACTGGCATAACAACAGAACTAGAAACTGCAGTACGAAAACACGCCTATACAAAAACATAGTATTTTTTTTCGCCGAAAAAAATGATGATTTTATTATGAAAAATTGTGATATTTTTCTTATTAATGCTCAAAATATAGATTTTGGGTACACATTAGAACCGCCTCATTGAGTTGGTTCTAACCTAGAGCAGTAATAAGATAAATACAGTGTATCCCTGTAAACCCCAGTTTTATTATATGAAAGTGGGGTTCATGGGGTTACGAATTATATAGGCGTGTTTTCGTGATTACAAGGAGATATTGAACATTTTAAATTTTGTCAAATTTGTTGCTAAAAAGCACCATTTAATCATAACTGATAAACCTTCGGGAATTATAAACCATTTCTTTATTTATGTATAAGGTGCCTTGAAAATCATTTTCTTTACAGCATGTGACAGTGGAGTATGGATCATGTCAAAGCCTTGCATGACAGAAATCTTTGGGGAATTAGTTATTGATAAACACCCATCAATGGTTACTTTGTGTCTGTTTGCAGTAATTTTCTATTCATTCCCCTACGTTACGCATATCGATCATAAGCCTAGAGGTTTAATGAAATATCCTGCTCCGCAGAACTCGACACCATCCCTCCTCTGCAAACCTCGATTTTGGTTTAAGTATATCTTTCTTTTCCAACATAATTATGTTGCTGCACTGCACGTGTCATACAAAGAAAAGGTCGAAAAGAAGGAAGTCAAATTACCTAACTCAATCTGTTTTTTTTTTGTTTGTTTGTTTGTTTGTTTTATTTGTTTGTTTGCAGTTTGACGGCCCAGTCAACTGTATTACCAGTACCAAGGTCATACTGAGCCGGTCAATTATCTTAGCAAGCCAAGGGTACTAAGTCCACTACGTTCCTTACGCGTGCGAAGATGGCCGGTCAGTTTAGCCAACCGCACCGTTTCCTGGAAAGGCATATGCACATGCGGGTCTTTCGGGAGAAACTGGCCCACTGCCAGTCTTGAATCAACCGAATGGAATGGCCATAGAAATTATAAATGATCGACCGCCTCGAAATAACTCAATCGGTACACCTGGATTGGCGATTCTTGGGCCGAGTGCATGAAGCAGACGTACGCCCATCGTAAAATTATCACAGAAATTTACGAGGCGTCTCGTAAACATATTCGTAAACTCACTCATAAAGTCACGTTCTTAACAGTAACTGGTTTGACGATTTACAGTATAGAAGATTAAAATCCTTTTGATATTCATAATGATATTGAGCTTTATGAGCGGTTTAGATTACATTGCTACAGATTATGAGCTCTGCCATGGCTTTGAACAGAGTGCGAATTCAGCCGAAATTCCGACCCTTGTTGAGTTAAAATATTTGGCGAGGGGCTGTTTGCAGAATGCAGTTGGTGACAAGATCAACTGCATGCAGGATTATCAGACAGCTCGAAGGACTTATGCATTGCTGTGTGCAATTTCCAAGTTCAGATGCACATAATCTAACAAGGTATTGCACCAAAGCAGGGGTTTCAAATGTTATCGCTTGTTTTGAAAAAAAAAATCATTTCGCACATGATATACATATAACATCATACTTTTATGGCTATACAACAGTCTTACTAAACTTTTATAGTATTAGATAGTTAGAGATTTTATAGTATTGGACACTGAGAAACCCATACTTTTATAGTTATGGACTGTGAGAAACTAAACGTTTATAGTTTTTGGTGATTAAACATTTATAGTACTGGAAAGAGAGAATTTTGGACAGTTAAACACTAAACATTTAAAGTTTTGAACAGCTAGAAACTAAACTTCTATGTTGTTTCGTAATAACTTATGGTTTTGAACTGTATTTAGACACTACTTGTTAAGTTTTAAACAGTTAGAAACTAAAACTTTTATAGTTTTGGACAGTGAGAAACTTAAGTTTTATAGTTTTGGAAAGAGAAACTAAATTTTTATAGTTTGAACAGTTAGAAACTAAACTATTATATACTGAACCGAAAAAGAAACGCAACTCCAAATATAGATGCGAGTATTTGCAGAAATAATCATGTTTGCAGAAAATCGATTTAATGACGCAATAATATAATCATTCCTAAATGTAACTACCATAGAGAGTACAATTTCCAGTGAGAATGTTTGGAACACAAATCCGTTTTGTCATAGAGGTAGTCATTTCACAAGTTCAAAACATAATCAGTTAATAGCGAGTATGTCCTCCGTTTGCATTCAGCCCTGCACGCACACGCCTGGTCACGGACAGGATTAAACGATTGATCTCTGCCTGGGGAATAGCTTTCCACTCCTGTATGAGCGCGGGACGCAAGGCTTGACGTGATATTGGCGGCTGGGGCGGATACGTACGCGCCTATCGAAGACGTCCCACACATGTTCTATAGATGAGCGATCTGGACTATACGGAAGCCAGTGCATCACGTCAACGTTGTTTTGCTGAAGAAACGTCATGCTGAGCCTTGCTACATGTGCCAAAACGTTATCCTGTTGAAACGTAACGTTGTGCTGTCGTACATATGGAACAACTACCGGTCGTAAAACGACATCAACGTAACGCTGAGCCGTCGCATCCATCAATGAATACCAGGGGCGTTCTATGACCATAAGATATGCAAGCCCACACCATCAACCCACCGCCTCCAAATCGATCACAGTCAACCAAACAATAACACGTTAACGCTCTCCGTCACGCCTACACACACGTTGACGGCCGTCAGCTCTGTACAACAAGTACCTTGACTCGTCAGAAAACATTACGTTACGCCACTGACGAAGGGGAAACAGGTTTGGTCTATGTTGTGTGAGCCACGCCATTCTAACCTGACGTCGTCGTGGTGTTAATGGCATACCAACGTACGGACGACGAGGACGTAAGCCAAACTCTCAAAGGCGATTCCTGACAGTTTCTGCATTTATTCGATTGTTGTGCGTTCCTGGTGTCACCTGAGACGTCTCGACGGCTGTACGGAACCGATTACGAAGGTGGATTAGACGGATGTATCGGCCCTGTCGACGTGTCGTGACGCGTGGACGTCCACTTCTGGGCCTGTCATTTGTCGTTCCCGTTTGACGTAGACGCTGGTACAAGCGATTTATCATCGATTTACTCACTTGGAAGTTCATGGCGATGCCGGCCTGAGACGTCCCACGTAGAAGCATTTGGACCGCTACGTTACGTTGATTTTGCGTCAAACGTACCATATTCCGAGAAATTTTACCGGACTTTTGTAATCCTAAACTCCAGGTTACACAATATGCCAATATGATGAGGTTACTGTATACACTTAATGAACTGCACGAGGAAATGTTGAAAACAACGAATTGCCATGTGTAGCGTTAAACTGTAAAGATATCAAATTCTTCTCAATTATATTTCCGCAGGGAAAATAACAAATAGTCTATGAATTAAAAATCACTCTTTTTCAAATTTTCGGCCCTTGGCCTTCTTCAGGAATCTATTAATTCATCTAACAACTAAGTGACATCCATCTTGTGATGCTGACAGGAAGAAAGTAATGATGATCTGCCGTAGCCAGGGACGACGTCGTGTCACTTCCTTAAAGATGCAGACAAGTTGGCGTAACGTCAGAAGACACGACGTCATCTCCCGCCAAAACTCGGGAAAGCACCATCACCAGCAGCCCACAGCATCACAAGAGGACCAGGCAAACCCACAACCATGTTATGAACTTACATTATAGAAAACACTCAGATAAATAAATAAATAACAGAATAAATAAATAAACAAACAAATAAATAAATTAACAGAAGTAAAAAAAAAAATTATAGAAAATAATAAATATTAAAATGCCAACAAAATATGATAGATAAATAAATAAATAAATAAATAAATAAATAAATAAATAAATAAATAAATAAACAATAATGATAAAAGTGAGAATAGAATAATAATTATGCATTAACTAAAGCTAAAATGTGTAGCAGATAAATAGGAAAAAGTATGAATAAATAAATCTGTACAGCTAAAAGAACCATAATAAACCATAACACACTGCAGGCAAATTAATCACTTGAATGCCCAATAAAGGCAGTCCATGCACTTGTGCACTTGCGCAGAATGATGCGAGTTTACGCTGGACTTCCACTGAAACGGAGGTCACGGCGGGTGCCCTATGTCACGCCCTATTCCCATACACGCAATACTAGCAGCCCAGGGAGGAACCAGATCAGACTGAACATCAGTACAGTCCGATAAGGGTCTCCAACGCGCATGCCTTAGACATGCACCTGCCCGTGCTGACAGCCAGGACACAGATCAGCCGCACGTCGGTGCAAGCTGAGCCGTGCCCTGTCTGGGCACACAGGCCTAAAACGGCCCCCGCCATGACCTCCGTTCAAGCAAGAAGTCCTTGTTAATGACAGTCCCTCTAGTAAAGTTTGATGTTACATCCTTGAGGTGTTTTAGTTTTTAATTTCACTATCCACTGTTCCTCTGCCAACTGCCTATATATGCGACCCTCCTGATACATTCTCTGTACTATGGCAACTCGCAAGTGCCCTTCACTATGCCCCTCAAAATGCCTCATTATAGGCTTGTCGGCCTGTTGACGAACGTCCCGCAGATGTTCTTCTGTCCTCTCCTTCAGCGACCTTTCCGTCTCGCCCACATATACTGTCTGGTTGCATCTCGAACAGATAAGCGTGTAGACGACATTCCTATCACTGCAGCTTGCCATCTGGACTGTCTTGTAAGCTGCATCACCAGTAGAGTTCCACACATCGCCCGTGTGCAGTACTTGACATACTCTGCACGAACATGTGTTGTTAGCCCGTTTCAGCACCTTGTTCGTCTTTCCATGTACAAGAACGTCACATAGGTTCTTGTCACGTCTGTACGCCACTATGGGTGGAGCCTGGAACACTCGAGCTATCCTATCAGGTTTGTGTAGCACAGGCATGTGTATTTTATGACCTTATGGATATCAGGGAGATGTCTTGAGTAGGTAAGGACCAGGGGTACTCTGTCTTCCTTTTTATCCTTGCGTCTTTCTGTAAGCAAGTCTGATCATTTCAGCGAATCTACCTTCTGCAACTGTCGCTCAATATCTCTTCCACTGTACCCCCGCTTCCGTAACTGGATTTTCAGATCTTTTCTGTGAACTTGATAGTCTGTATCCTTCTCACAGATTCTCCTTAACCTTAATTCGAGACAATATGCTAAGCCTGATTTTGTGCTAGAAGGGTAACTGGATGTCTTGTGTAGGTAGAGCTGTTTATCAGTAGGTTTTCTGTAAACACTTGTTAAGACTTTCCCATCAGTCAGGTGAACACATGTGTCTAGAAATTCTATTTTCTCTGTACTATATCGGAGCTCTATCTGGATGTTGCTGTGGGTGCTGTTGGCGTATTTGGCGAATTGCTTCAGCGTATCCAAGCTACCTGTCAATAGTCCAAACTCATCATCTATGAAGCGTTTGTAGAAGAGAGGTGTCTCAGGGCTCTACATCAGTCTGTCATCCCAAGTCCTCATGTAGCTACATGCAAAGTTCTTTCCGAGCTTAGATCCAATGGCAATGCCATTAGTCTGTTTGTAGTGCTTGTTTCCGAGGCTAAAGTTGTTGTTGTCTAGTACTACCTCTATCATTATCACCTCCTCCGTTGGTACAATTGGACTGGAGCTTGAATTGAGTCCTTCTCTGCATGCTTCAATACCTTTTTGTTTGGGAACTGATGGATATAGCTTGCACACATCAAAACAGAACAATTTAGTACCGGCTGGCAGGGGCTCCTTCATCTCCGTCAGTATGTTTATTTGTTCATTTATTTATTTGTTTGTTAATTTATTTATTTGTTTATTTATTTATTTATTCTGTTATTTATTTATTTATCTGAGTGTTTTCTATAATGTAAGTTCATAACATGATTGTGGGTTTGCCTGGCCCTCTTGTGATGCTGTGGGCTGCTGGTGATGGTGCTTTCCCGAGTTTTGGCGGGAGATGACGTCGTGTCTTCTGACGTTACGCCAACTTGTCTGCATCTTTAGGTAGCATTACACTAAATACTGGGAGGTACCGGGTTTTATCACTTTGGGACAGAGCTTTTAGTTGCATTCTAAATACCAGACTTGCTTCCATTGGATATATATCCCATGTTTTATTTCAATGTGAGAAAATGATAGGTATAAGGGACTAAAATGATGCATGTTTTATAAATATATCTGCAAGCTCAAAGAAATTTTTTGCTGATTTTATATGGTCACCCCTCCTTTAAAAATGTTGGTTTTATTTACTCCGTTCTAGCAGGTCAACAAACATGGTTGATTGTAACTTGAAAATGAGCCGGACAACATGTGGATTTTTTCTCATTAACTTGTTGGGCTAGGATGGCTCTATAAACAAGTAAGGTTTGAAAAGTTTTGTATGTGTAGTTTTTGTGGGAGCAGGTAAAAGGTTACTATTGTCGCCTATGGAAAACATTTAGTGGAAAGCTTCCTATAGCAAAAGTAGACCACTATCCTGTTTTCAGTCATTACATACTATATCCACACATTTGTAGGTTCTGTCCAATTCTGTTTCATAAAATGTATCCTCATGTCATGTATTTTGACATAGATACTGTAAAAATGTGATGGTAATGCTAATTTAGGTCTAACTGGATGTATTTGATGTATTTTTGCCTCTGACCTATGTTCTTTGGGGGGGGGGGGGGGGGGGTACTTTGAAGCCATGTAAATCAGTTTTTATTGATGTGTTTGGAAAGGAGACTTGCAGTAATTGTATTTGCACAAACACGAGAAAGAATCAACTCCATCTGGAATATAAGTGTAAGGTTTCATGGCACTAGGACTATGTCTCAAACCAAAGCAAAACTTCAAAATTGTCTCTCCGAACAGCCCGCTGCAATATCCGGATAAGTTTTCTCATCCGTTATAAGTTCTATTTCATTGTATTCATGTAAAAGGATGTGGACAGATATATTTAGCTATTCCTCATGGCATTAAGGCATGTATTAACATTTTCTTGGCATTTTTCTCCTCAAAATATCCTCAAAATGTCATTTTTACTTTAAATAGGGGGTGTAGGTGTGAAAATAGCCATAAAAATGAGTATTGGTGCTATTTAGGCATAATTCTCTGCATTTTAGGATTGAATCGTTCCAAAGACATTGGAGAAGAACCACTGATGCAAGCCGGTGTCTGGGTTCCATTCCAGAAAGAGATAAACTTTTGCGCTTTTCAAAAACTATGGTTTGTTCGGCTTTCATTGTTGAATCTGAAAGCGATAACTTTATCGCAAACTTGAAAGATTCTGTGTGACTGAACTTTAATTATGCATGACTAAATTATTACATATGACCTAAATTTCTATTTGGCAATTCTTTTGATGCAACATAAAGAAAATAAGGGTTTGGTATAGGTAGCATTACACTAAATACTGGGAGGTACCGGGTTTTATCACTTTGGGACAGAGCTTTTAGTTGCATTCTAAATACCAGACTTGCTTCCATTGGATATATATCCCATGTTTTATTTCAATGTGAGAAAATGATAGGTATAAGGGACTAAAATGATGCATGTTTTATAAATATATCTGCAAGCTCAAAGAAATTTTTTGCTGATTTTATATGGTCACCCCTCCTTTAAAAATGTTGGTTTTATTTACTCCGTTCTAGCAGGTCAACAAACATGGTTGATTGTAACTTGAAAATGAGCCGGACAACATGTGGATTTTTTCTCATTAACTTGTTGGGCTAGGATGGCTCTATAAACAAGTAAGGTTTGAAAAGTTTTGTATGTGTAGTTTTTGTGGGAGCAGGTAAAAGGTTACTATTGTCGCCTATGGAAAACATTTAGTGGAAAGCTACCTATAAGGAAGTGACACGACGTCGTCCCTGGCTACGGCAGATCATCATTACTTTCTTCCTGTCAGCATCACAAGATGGATGTTACTTAGTTGTTAGATGAATTAATAGATTCCTGAAGAAGGCCAAGGGCCGAACATTTGAAAAAGAGTGATTTTTAAATGTAGAGATATCGCCCAAATGTTTTCTGGATAAGAAAGTTTAAAAAGTATGAAAGTAAATCGCAAAATGATTATCAGTCAACCTGATGGTTGCATGAAAATCGTTTTGGTTAAAAGGTTGCGTTTCTTTTTCGGTTCAGTAGTATTGAACAGTTGGAAACTAAACTTTTATAGATTTTGATAGAAGAAACTAAACTATTATAGGTTAAGACAGTTAGAAACAAAACTTTTACAGTTTTGAACAGTAGAATTTTCGCTTTGAATAAATTCCTATTTGCGGTTTTAGGCATTAAGAAATTCCCACATTACGTGTATTGTTTGGACAGTTAGATGGATTATATGCCGAATTATATAATTTTTTTCTCGACGACTTGACTTGACAAAATATCACATATGTTTTGTAGTCTTGTAAGGTTTGTGTTTAAATGAAGCCTTTGTTCTGCGTGCAATTAATTCTTGTATAGAAAATTAAATTTGTAATATAAAAGGAAATCCCTGATACGTTTTAAAAGGCATATCTTGTTGATGGTTTTCCTAAGAAAAGGACACATAGTCCTGAAGCCTAATACACATTTCAATGTCTAACCTTTAATTTGATATAAAGATTATGAAAACACACTCAGTAAGTGTGAGTGTAGAAAATGTCATTCAAAGTTGACACAGCGGAATTTCAATGTACTTTTATATTGTGAGATCCAAAACAAGCACTGTTTTATGTCAGATCACCATACCACTAGTGTCAGGGTTGATTAGATTAGTTGCTAAATGCTCGTCCAATGTGGAGAATTCTGACAGTTCTCGGCGACCAAAATACTAAAGCATACTTCCAGAGCAGGACGCTATAACGGGGATAATTTGATGATATTTTTTTTTCTTATTTCTCAATAAAAACTTATGTTATGGGTACTTGTTTGAATTGCCTCGTAGAGGCGATTCTAACACGTACATATAACATATGAGTCTAACAAGAAATCAGAAAAATTACCCTTTTAATTAACCCTTTTACTCCTCCTTATTTTAAATTGCTAAAGTCAATTTAACATGTTCCTAAATAAGTCCTGTTGAACCGTAAGTTTCTCATTTCGTAAATTTCACGCCGTGAAGAATTTCTACCAATTCCTTACGAATTTCATACCAATACCGTATATCTCACATGTGAGAGAAATACGCACGTAGTCAAATTTCATGTAGCAATCATGCATATTCCTCGCATCGATAATAAAAAAGTAGACATATTAAGTCTGATGAGATTTGATTTTTGGGGCGATGGCGCCCCATAATGATTAGAAGAGAGTGAATTTTGTCTTACTGCAAAATGCCGATTTTGAACAGGAAATCCAAAACGGGTAATTGGCAAACCGTGCAGATCCAGATCAAATACAGCTCTCCGCGGCATCTGATCTGGGCCTACGCTATTTGCAAATAGCTTACTGTTTTCAAAATTAACTTTGAAGAAAATCCCACCTGACATCCCTAAATATTGAAATGATCTTATGCTTATATAAGGTAGCAGATTCCATTCAGAACAAAATGGGTTAAAGTACTCAGTATTAGAAAATATAGCAGAGTTAAATTTCAGGTTAAGAATGTCATTATAAAAAAGTTATTTTGGTGATAAAAAATAACTTATCGCATTTCTTTGATGACATAAAACTAGCTCGTGCTTTTTAGGGCATGCTCAATTGAACGAGTAGGATTTTAAGGAGAGACCAATCTAAAAATAGCGAGTGATGGTAAGGTCCAAGATCAAATGCCGCCTTCTGCAGCATCTGATCGGGGCATACGTTGTTTGCAAACATTTTAGCTATTACCCAAATAGATTTTGAAGAAAACACAACCTGACATCCCTAAATTTTGAAATGATCATACGCTTATTTAGGTAGCAGATTCCGTGGTATTAGAAAATATAGCAGAGTTCAGTTGTATTCACATTGGTATGTCATGTTTGGGGTGTTTCTATCAATAAAGGAGTTATTTTGGTTATAGAAGATATCATATCGCATTTCTTTGTGGACTAGTGCTTTTTAAGACATGCACAATCGAACGAATATGAGGAGAGACCAATCTAAATATAGCCGGTGAGGGTAAAACATGGTGACTACCGCGGTAATAGGGCGTTTCGTGCTTGAGACGTTTCGCCCCAAACTGTAACAAAACCAGGACGATTTGTCATAGGACGCAACTGTTTATATCCCGCAATTATTCTTAGGTGTTCTAAGTGGGGATAGGTAACGGAGAATCAAGTGACGACCATTTTATTAATACTTTGTTAATATACGAAGGAGATGGTGAAAGATACCACTTTAGAAACTATTTGCAACAGATTCCGATTGCTTTGTTTCTGATGTTCTTGTAAACATGGCGAAGCATCCATGGTGTAGTGGTAATGCTACTAACCTTGTAAACCAGGGGTCGCTGGATCCATCCCGGGCTTCTCCAGACTTTCGGATGAGTCTTAAAACCGAAATTCCGTCTCCGTATGACCTAAGCTGTTGGTGAGACGTAAAACCCAAACACTCACTCATTCTAGTAAACACGGATGTATCCTTTATAAATTTATAAAGCTTAAATACTTGCAATATATGATAAAGATATCACCAAGCCAGTCTGCTCAGAGTATTCGATTATCTCTCTTTGGATAGTACAGAGCCGGCAGAAGGCTCATGCAAGCATCAACGTCTCTGATCAGACTGCACAGATGCGCACACTGACCAGAGTATATATAAACAACAATTGGACTCTCCGCGCCGTATATGCCATTCGACGACCAACTGAAACTCGTCATATATAGTTTATAACAGTGGGACTCTTCGCGCCGTATATGCCATTCGACGACCAACTGAAATTCGTCATATATAGTTTATAGCAGCGGGACTCTTCGCGCCGTATATATCATTCGACGGCCAATTTCAGCGCCGTATATGCCATTCGACTACCAACTGAAATTCGTCATATATAGTTTATTACAGCGGGACTCTTCGCGCCATATATGCCATTCGACGACAAAATGAAATTCGTCATATATAGTTTATCACAGCGGGACTCTCCGCGCCATACTGACTCTCCGCACAGTCTATCAAATTCACATTAGATATAGTACACTTGTTATAAACTATATATGACGAGTTTCAGTTGGCCGTCGAATGGTATATACGGCGCGGACAGTCCAATTGTTATAATATATACAGAGGACCCGCGTTTTAACGACAATATTTGTTCCTTATTATTGTGCCGTTGTAATGAATTTGCCGTTATAAAGAATCCCAGTCAGGAGTATGACATCTTATAAAAAAGGTCTTTTCCACATCATTACTCCAAGAAACAAATGTTATAGACATTTGTTAGAATCGCCTCGATGAGGCGATTCTAACAAATGTCTTTAACATTTGTTTCTTGGAGTATTAAATTACAAGAATCTTCCATGACTATGGGTTCGATTTGGGTATTTCCCACCGAAGGGGAGCCCAAGCCGCTCGGAATCGAGGCTAAACCTTCAGCTAAGAATTCATTCCAATCTAAATTGTCGTCATAACGAGTTTTGCCGTTATACCGAATGTCGTTATATCGCAGTTCCTCTGTATATGGTGAATTTCAGCTATTAGCATTGCAGCTTACATGTAGATAGCTGGTGCAATTGGACATGAGATTGGCCTTTATGCAAAGAATAAATTAGTGCTATCGCCTTATAGGTCGAGTTTCGTAAACTTCTTGTGAATTTTCGGCATCTCGTGAATGGCGACCCATTTACCGACCTCTATGTTTTGAATAACAACATCGACCTTTTCGGAAGACGGCGAAGATAAATATATGCATTCAGTCGGGTGTGAAATTATGGTAATAGAGGTCACCAGTCTCATGTCAAATTGTTCGAACTATATATCTGTGGTACTGCGAAGTCTCAGAATGAGATATGGTAGATGTCTTAGCCTGTTTCAGAAACAGATATATGGTGAAGAGAGCCGCTATGTCTGTCGCTGATCCATGTATTGATATCAGTTTATTATAACTTCATTAAACATTTACCATTCAATAACCCTACATGTCGATACTTTCACACAATGAACCCATACAGCGAAATTACATCATTTTATCAGTTCTTGTAGATCTCCGCAGCCCCATACTTGGCAAGATATTTATTAGTTGGTGATTTATATGTTTATCTATATTACTAGGAGAAAAGACGCCTTTGATCACTGATTTAGTGATCATTGCGGCGGTGTTTTTTTTTCAAGGAAAGAATGAAAACACTGAACAAAACCTAGTCATTTTGTACCATTTTGGCCATTTCGTACCTCGTTTTGGTCATTTCGTACCGACTAACAATCATTTCGTAACCTAGTCATTTTGTAACCGTTTTGGTCATTTCGTGCCCAGGTACGAATCGACCAACGTGGTTAGGAAATGACTTAAGCATAGTCAATTCCTACTTTTTGGTCATTTTGTACTCTATTTGTTGTTATTTCGTACCTAGGTACATGTACATGTACTTATGTTATTGTAAACGGACGGATGGCCAGTCGCACGGGGTTTCGGACGGCCACATATGCGTCCGGGTTTAGGAAAAACTTTGTATTTTTTGTTTTCGGTTTTACGACCCTTTCAATTTTAGTTCAATTATTTCGAGCCGATCGTTAATCGGAGGTGGACGAAAACTGGAATGCCTGGAGAAAAATCATTTGACTATCCGTTGCAGAATTTGGCGTCACACATGTGATCCGAGCTACACTCGACTCTGGCATTACGATAACACACCGTGCATTCTTTCATATCTCCAAAAATGGTTACTTTTCTGATACAAATTCGTGATATTCTTCTTAATAATGCTCCAAACAAAAGTCTTGGATGCTCGTTATTGAGGCGGTTCTAACGAGTACCCATAACCAAAGTCTTGGAGGAGAAATGACAAAATGAGAATATATACCCCTATAAACCCCAGTTTTCCCTATATAAAGTGAGGTTTAGTGGGCTGTTCATTACACGGACTTGTTCTTAAGGGACAGTTTCAAATTGGATAATACATTACTAAAAGGAACTGACCCATACCGGCATAGGTGCTAATCAATGTTTAAACGGAATAACCCAAATTATCCGGACACACTGAACCTCCTAACATCATATGCCAAGGTCGCCGGATCGGACAGACAGATAATGGGTGGATGGATAGAGGGGGGGGGGGGGGGGCAGGGAGGGACGGATGGATGGATGAGTGGGTGGATTACGACACTTTTAAACTGGATAATTGTAAAGCATGTCTGTCGCCACTTTGATTGGTAATTGAATGGATGAGTTGTTTATTGTTCGCAGCTTTAATTATTATAATTTGGATTATATATTATTTAAAGACACCAGGACCATCATCCATATGGAAAGCAACGAGAGCGCCTGATCAAACTTTTCAAGCTGTATTGTCAATAGCGGAAAAAATACTGACCATTCCAAGGCAGTTCTTCTGTTGTGGTTTATTATTGTTACTGGAAGAAGGACTTAGACAATCAACAGTATGTTGGAGCTGTGCTTATGGATTTGTCTAAGGCCTTCGACTGTCTTCCGCATGACCTTATTTTAACCAAGCTCAGTGCATATGGTCTCTCTGCTGATGCTTGTAACTTTTTAAAAAGTTACCTCTCAGACAGAAAGCAGAGGGTCAAACTGGGTCATATACATAGTAACTGGTTAAATATTTTAAAGGGTGTTCCCCAAGGATCTATTCTTGGACCCCTTCTATTTAATATTTTTATGAATGACATTTTTTACTTTCTTAAAAAAGGATCTATTTACAATTATGCTGATGATAATACTGTGTCTTTCAGCAATAAATGCTTTAACACCACTAAAGAAGTCCTAGTCTCAGAGAGCAACATATGCATTGACTGGTTTGGAAGTAACAAAATGCAGGCCAACCCAGACAAATTCCAGGCGATCATGCTTGGAAAGCTAGGATTTGAGAACTGTAAAAGTCTAAACATAGGTGGTATAGAGATAAAATGTGAGGACTCGGTGAAACTCTTAGGAGTCACTGTCGACTACATGTTAAATTTTGACAAACATATTTCTGATATATGTAAAAAGTCAGCTAGACAGATCAATGTTTTATTACGCCTTAGTAGGTATCTGTCCTTTGAAACAAAAATTTTAATTTATAAATCATTCATTAGATCAAATTTCAATTACTGCCCTCTTGTATGGCATTTCTGCTCGAAAACAAGTTCAGATAAACTGGAAAAATATAGAGCACTCCGTCTGGTTTTCAATGATTTTAATAGCTCTTATGAGGTTCTTTTAGATAAAGTCAACATGCCCACCCTACATGTAAATAGAATTAGATCAATTGCCTCTGAAACTTTCAAAATTTTACATAAACTAACACCTGTATACCTACAAGACCTTGTATCTTACAAGAACTCTTCCTATTGTTTCAGATACGAGAACTTAGTAGAAGTACCCAGGGTGCGCACAACTAAATTCGGTAAATCTACTTTTCGTTACTAGGCAGCTATGGTGTGGAACAGCCTTCAAAAAGAACTGCGGAAGGTCGAAGACTTTGGTGAGTTTCGAAGGTTGATCCGCACCTGGAGTGGCTCCTCGTGCTAATGTTCAATGTGCAAGTTTAATTAACTGCTTATTTTTGTGTTCATTTTATTTGCTTTTCTGTTCCCTGTTTGTGTTTTATTTTAGTTCAGTTTGTTAAACCCCTCCTTTATTTTCAGTTTTAGTTAGTTTTAGTTATGTTCTAATAACTTGTCTTTCAATGAGTGCTATTTTATACAATTGATCTCCCTTCTGTCTGCACTTATCCTTGTCTAGTTTTCGTAATGCTGGGAACCAGCCAAACCAACATGGTCTGGGTGATTCCTTGTACTTTTTTCGGGGCAAGGGTCTCCGCGCCTGCGATTAGGGAGACTAATAAGTACTTTTCACCCGAGCCATTAACACCAATACAAAGCAGTTTGTCTGCCATCTCTTCGAAGTCATGGAAGCTGTTTTGGGTACCTCATACACTAGTTAGTCACTACCAGTTCATACATTTCATGTGATATCAACAAATGTGCAATATTTTACGCTTACAGCTTCTGCTGTTTTCCTTTCAGGCCTTAGGGTGAATTAATGCCAAGCTTAGCATTTTCCGCTGCTGGAGGGGCCACCTCCCATAGCTAGCTGATTCGATGTGTGCACCTCCAGTAGCGAGTGAATGCACTGCTTGTTTTTCCTAGTTTTATTTAATTTTCCTTAAACCTATTTTACACAAATCCCAATCTGCTTAACATATCTTAATCTCAACATGCATTTTATTTTCAGATATGTAAAATATTAATCTGTGATATATTTTTTAACTAATGTGATATTTGTTATAACCTGTATACTTGTAGAGTTCATTTTGCATGTTTGTCGACAAAATAGCCCACGGCTAATGTTATACTGTTGTACTTTGAAAGTCGACTCTAAATAAAGTTTCTTGTATCTTGTATCTTGTATCTTGTATACTTCGTCTTTGCATATATGCATTGCTATAGATACATGTATCTTTTTTATTCTGGTCGTTCGGCCATTATGTCCCTTTGTCTTCCTGCTTGTGACGCATTACGAAAACACGCCTATACAAATACATTGTAAATTTTACCACAAAAAAAAAATAGAGCAGAAATGAGAAAAAAATGTATACCCCCGTAAACCCATGTTTTCTCTATGTAAAGTGGGGTGTAGGGGTGTTCATTTCACGGACTTGTTCACGTGATGCCATCAAATGTGACCTTGCCCTGAGTCGGCATGGTTCATTTATGGGTTCTGCACATCATCTCACTGAGGAAACGAAATAACCAAACCGAGTACGAAATGACTAAAGAGGGTACGAAATGACCAAATTGAAAAATGACTTGGGTACGAAATGACCGGTTACTATCATGATCAGCATGTTTTCTGTTTTTCTTTCTTTTCTTTCTTTATTTCTTTCTTTCTTTCTTTCTTTATTTATTTATTTATTTGTATTATCATTACAGTTGTTGTTGTTGCTGTTACTATTGTTATTACCAGAAAATGCTGAATGTAACAAAATACACACACGTAGCTTAACAACTTGTCTATGGTCATTCACTCCCTTCTAGTGATTCGAGAAAGGAGTTTTCGGTTTGTGGCGAAAGACTGTGTACTGTACTGATTAACCGCTTATATATAACTCATCACGTGAACAAGTCCATGAAATGAACACCCCCTAAACCCCACTTTATATAGAGAAAAGTGGAGTTGACGGGGTTGTACATTATTTATCTTATTACTGCCCCAAGACATAGGTTGTGGGAACTCGTTAGAACCGCCTCAATGTTTGCAGTATAAATTAGAAAAATAACACGGATTTTTCATCAGAAAAGTAGCCATTTCGGGGATGTGAAAACAATTGCTCTATGTCGCACTGGCGTGTTATCATAATAAACCTGACCGGCTTGATATCACCTTAACAGTGCTGACTCCAGACATTCAAAACGAACAAACAAAAGTAGGTAAGACTTTCGGATGAGCCTTTAAACCGAGGTCCCGTCTCCGTATGACCTTAGCTGTTGGTGGGACGTAAAACTCAAACACTCACTCTTTTAAGTAGGTCAAAGGTCAAGGTCATGGTCACAGGTCAAATTATTTTGCATTGACGCAAAGCCCTAATTAAAAGAAAACTACATGCAAAATATGAAGGCTATATCTCAAATGGTTTCAAAAATTATTACCAATGTTATTTTTTTTTCTTAAAAGTAGGTCACGGGTCAAGGCCAATGTCAAAGGTAGCTTGTTTGTGTGTAAGTAGGAAGTCCTTGTCACAAAGAATCCACATGCCACTTATGAAGGCTCTATCTCAAACGGTTCAGTATTTATGACCAATGTTATATTTTCTTTAAAGTAGGTCATGGGTCAAGGGCGAAGTCACAGGTCAATTTTTGTATGAGTGGGAAGCCCTTGTCACAAGGAACCTACATGCCAAATATCTATCTCAAAGGATACAAAAGTTTTGACCAACGTTAAAGTTGTCCACGTACAAATCAACATACAAACAAACCAATAGATAAGGCAAAAACAACCGGGGACATGAAAAGCAGAAATAAGTGAAAAAAATCAGGATTATGAAAAAACGACATGCACATCTTCTGACCTGTCGCGTAACATTGTAACGCTTGAAACGGATCACCTTGAAACTGGAAAAGGAGTTGCGCTCACAAGGTACCTACACAATATGCACTTTAACAATGTTAGAGGTAAAAAAAAAAGTCTAAGTTAAAAATGCAAAAATAAGAGAAAAATAATTTCTGGATTATAGAAAAACCCTACGCACATCTTCAGATCTTTATTTCAATGTGAATAAGGTTTCAAAAGGACCGGCATAAAAATTTAGGAGGAGTTGCGCTCGCAAGGAAACAAGGTAGAATGGTTATTAAAATGTTAAAAAGGAAATAACTCCAAAAGTGAGCATGCCAAAGTTACGGTTTTGGAATATTGCATGTCGTCTCATGGTGCTTTACATTTGTAAATTTCATGAAAATATCTCAAACGGTTTTTAAACTACAGAGCAAACACGAAAACGTGTCGGACGGACGGACGGACAGACAGACAGACAGACAACAGGCAGTCAGACAGACAGACATATAGACGAAGAGAAAACATGTCTCCCGAACCCTTCGCGGACAGAAAACATCTTATTTCGTGCTGTTCATTAATATTCAATGACTCCCGACCTCTCTCAGGTACAGATTTTCTTGCTAACACGTACATGTAAGATAGTGGTTTGCATGCTATTTGCACTTCGTGTAGCTTTGTGGCTTTTAAATCTTATCCTGCTGAATGAATTAATTTCGCCATACCCATTTCTGACTATCCGCAAACCAAATTGATAAATCTTATGTATTCAATTAAAGACAGCCAGTGTAGATCCTGCAGAAGCCATCTGGTCTGGATCGTCTTTGTTTGGAAAAAAAAAACAACAAAAAAACAAAAAAAAAACAGGGATTATGTGTTCAGCAAGACACTGCTTACCAGCTAGACTTTACATGTTTATTCATTACAAAAAAAATATACAGTAGAACTTCGGTGGCTCGAACCCCTTTGGGACCATGGCAATTTGTTCGAGACAGCGGTAGTTCGAGCCACTGTTGCATACTTCCAGAAAACATAACGGGGGTACTTTTGAACATCTTTTCGGTGTTCTGTAACATAAATGTATACTGTGTGTACTCATTAGAATCGCCTCATTGAGGCGATTCTAATGAGTACACACAGCATACATTTGCAAGATAAAATTCAAAAATCTCCTTAATTATCCCACACTTTATCTTATGCAGAGGAATTCCCTAGGGACTCAAAAACGGGTTCGACTCAACCATGGTAAACGAGCCATCGGTGTTCGAGCCATCGAAGTTCGACTGTATATATATAAAAATGCACACCAGTGCGATATGCTGCCTGTTATGTCAATATGGTTATTTGTTCGTGTTTGTGTTGAGGTTTTAGATTTTGCAGACGTTGCTCTCGATTCTGTGGGCCTTTAACCCGACATTGAGAGAAAATGACATATTAAGCCCTACCGCCCAATACCTCAAGGGTTAAAACCCTACCGCTAGAGGGCGTGGCCAGTGTTGCACATTTCAGTATTGGTCATGAACAGTTTTGTTTGTTTGTTTGATTTGAGGTTTAACGTCCCCGTCAACACTGTAAAGGTCAGGCCCAATAAAATCGAGTCTGCTATTTTCGTTCATTTACTGTATTCTTTGCTTCCAACGGATCCAACTATTCAGAACTTGTGGCCTAGTGATAAGAGCGCCGACTCTTGATCATTAGGTCTCTCACCGCTGTGGTTCGAGCCTCGCTCGAGTCACATGTGAGACGCCAAGTTCTGCAACGGAAGGTCAGGTGGTTTTTCTCCGGGTACTCCGGTTTTCGCCCGCCTCTGATTAACGATCGGCTAGATATGAGTGAAATAATCTTGAAAGGGCCGTAAAACCCAAAACCGAAAAAAAAAAATCAGAACTTATTTCAGGGACTCGCACCAATTTGCATGGACAGGCTTAGACTTACTATGCGGTTTACAAGTACTCGGATGTCCAGTCGATTTGAGCTCTGGGTGGAAGCACCATGTAGTTTAAACTGTTTCCATTACGAAACACGCCTATTCAACATGTTCAGTTACCGCCGAAAAAAAAAATGAACGTTTTCAGATTAAAAATGAGATATTTCCCTTATTTCTGTATAAAACATAGATTGTGTGTACTCGTTAAAACCGACCCAATGAGGCAGTTCTAACGAGTACTCACAATCTATGAGAGCAGAAATAAGAAAATAAGGGTTACCCTCATAAACACCAGTTTTTACTATATAAATATGGGGTTCTAGGAGGTCAAAATTATATTGGCATGTGTTCGCAAAGCTCCAAGCCCTGATCGTAGGGGGAGCTTCAGTATGGTTAATAGAAAGAAAAGGTTATTCATGATAATCCATGCATTACGTTAACACGCCCGTGTGACAAAGTGCATTCTTTCATATCTCCGAAATGCTACTTTTCCGATGAAAATTTGTGATATTTTTTTCTTATTTATACGCCAAGTATAGGTTTTGGGTGCTCGTTAGAACCGCCTCATTGAAGCGGTTCTAACGAGTACCCACAACCCATGTCAAGAAACAGAAATAAGCAAAAAAAGGTGTATACCGCTGTAAACTCACTATATTAACTGGGACTGAGAGGGGCGTTCATTCCACGGACTTGTCACTATGATGGAAATAAGAGAAAGGATTGGCGATTTGAAGGCACACGCTTCAACTACTATCAAGCACTGGTGGGTCGATTGTCTCTAAGTGTAGGCTGAAAAAAAAACGGTTCTGAAGCGAGACTGTTTCATTGAATCTTTAAATTCCTGTACTTTTTGCCAAATCAAACAAATGATTTCAGTCCCCTCATACACAACGCTCTGACCCACGGCGATACGAATAGCGTGGTTATTTTCTATAAATAACCGTTGCTTGGATTTCGTACAAATCGGTTTTAGACACGTGGGCATCAACAAGGAAAATACATGTAAACTGTTCCTTGTAACTTTAGGTCGATTGACAAACAATCGATCCAAAAATCAGAATAACATTCCCCGTATGCTTAAATGGCATCGGTCATATTTCTGAAACTAGTCTTTTTCGGATGACAAAAAATAATAGTTTTCTTATTAATAGTCTAAATATTGAATGTGGGTGCTCGTTAGAACTCCCCCCCCCCCCCTTATGTTTTGAGGTAAGGTAAAGGAACTAATGAACACCCCCGTATTTTTGTCTATATAAGATAGGGTTTAGAGGGGTGTTTATTAAACGGAATTGTTAACCTGATGTGACCAGGGGAGAGTTGCATAAGGCGAGCGCTTAATTATAGCGCTTTGTAGCGCTTTGTCCGAGCTATGCAACGCTCCGCTCGTTGGTGGCCCTCCGAAATGGAACGGTTTTTCAAACCGGAAAATTCTCAGAAAAAAAATAAATGGCTTAAAACGGACACTCAACACATCGCGACCTCGGGCGCCGATATTTTGTTTCGCCTGGTTGCTATGCAACGTAGAACGAGGCAGCTACAAACACTGTTACGAAGCGCTACGAAGCGCTTTTTTGGAAGCGCACCGTCGCATAGCGAAGCGCTACAAAGCCCTCTGTAGCGCCTCGCCTTATGCAACTCTTCCCAGATGTTGCACCTACATATTTGACGTTTTCCAATGATAATTCCAAATCTCCATCATTATATACATTTCGAGCGATTTGATTGGTTGAAGTAAAAGTTTTATTATAATGTTATTAATCAAGTAATTTTGTATTGAAACTGTAACTTGGCCAATGACAATTATATTAAATGACACCATAAAAACATGATTATTGATTTTTTTTCCCTCAGTGTTAATACGGATAACCTCCGAACAATACCACTGTGTGGGAGCGTACAGTACACTTAACCCGGATGTTCCGATCTGTATAGTGGACAGATCCTTGTTCCGATATGTCGGGTATGTTACAGAATGTTTATTTTTGTGTTTTGAAATTATTAATCATTAGCATTTCAACTTCATAGCAGTAGTTCGGGAAGCATAACTAAAAGTCTTTTCGACATGCTACCTTGATTTTCTGTTTATTGCTATGATTTCGTTTATTTTCACATTTGTTTCTAGAAAATCATTATCCTACTTTCGATTTCAAACGCTGCACCGGTTCAATTTATTCAAGCTTTGCCACCAACCTTATATGAAACGACTGCTGATGCATTATAACTATTTTATGATGTATTTCGGGTCAGCTTTTATTTATATTACTAAACATCTTGCCATATAAGGGCAATTATTTTCAAAGAAAACGATAGAGGGGTCAAAAACTGGTTTGTATCGCATGTCGCAAAACTGATTTCTCAGCACTGTATGTCGTGTTCCGATCATACTATATTGTGTGTCCTGATAATACTATAGAGCGATTTCGACATATTCGTAGGATAACATTTAAATACGTTAGCTATTTTGTTTCTGAAATGTGGAAACTTGGCATATACACACTTTCCTTCTTCTCAGGAACCAAACGGCGACAGACCTTGAAACTTGGTATGCAGCATCGGGGACTCGGGCCCTACAAAGTTTATTCAAATGATGACCTTTGGTTGACCTTGGCCTGTTTTACGTCAAGGTAAAATTTGGTCACTTAGACATTTGTATGGAAAAAGGGCAAAACAGTGTATTTTTCTGATTGCATAGTAACCTGTGGCATCAGAAATGATATTTGTAATCAGCTGAATGGAAGTTTATCAATTCCAACGGTCAAGGTCATTTTCTGAACATTGTCCTGGAAGGCTCAGATTCAGTAATTTTATCTTCTTCTCAACTTAAACTGCTGGGTAGTTTGAAATCAAATTACATGTGGAGCCTCTATTGGAAGTGGGAACGAAAGTCAGGACTGGTTCACATGACCAAAATGGCCGCCATGCCCATATATGGTAAAAACTTTTAAAAATCTTCTTCTCAGGAACCAAATTGCCGACGACCTTAAAACCTAGTATGCGGCATCGTGTTCATGTTCAAATGATGACCTTCGATTGACCTTGACCTGTTTTACATCAAGGTCAAATTAGGTCACTTTGGCATTTATATGGAAAAAGGGCAAAACAATGGTTTTTCTGATGGCATGGTAGCCTGTGGCATCAGAAATGATATTTGCAATCAGTTGAATAGAAGTTTATCAATTCCAAAAGTCAAGGTCATTTACTGACCTTTGTCCTGGAAGGCTCAGATTCAGTATTGTTATCTTCTTCTCAACTTAAACTGCTGGGTAGTTTGAAACCAAATTACATGTGGAGCCTCAATGGGAAGGGGGAACGAATGTTTGTTCGTAAGGACTGGGTCACATAATCAAAATGGCCGCCATTCCCATATATGGTAAAAATCTTTAAAAATCTTCTTGTCAGGAACCAAACAGCCGATGACCTTGAAACTTGGTATGCAGCATTGGGGACTTGGGCCCTACTAAGTTTGTTCAAATCATGACCTTTGGTTGACCTTAACCTGTTTTACGCCAAGGTCAAATATGGTCACTTGGACATTTGTTGGAAAAAAGGCAAAACAGTGGATTTTTCTGATTGCATGGTAGCTAGTGGCATCAGAAATGATATTTGCACTCAGCTGAATGGAATTTTGTCAGTTCCAAAGGTCAAGGTCATTTACTGACCTTTGTCCGGGAAGGCATAGATTGAGTATTTTTATCTTCTTCTCAACTTAAACTGCTGGGTCGATTGAATCCAAATTACATGTGGAGCCTCTGTGGGAAGGGGAAACGAAAGTTTGTTCGTGCCGACTGGGTCACATGACCAATATGGCCACCATGCCCATATATGGTAAAAACCTTAAAAATCTTCTTCTCAAGAACCGAACGGCCGATGTTCTTGAAACTTGGTATGCAGCATCGGGGACTCGGTCCTACCAAGTTTGTTCTAATGATGACCTTTGGTTTAATTTGACCAGTTTTGTGTCAAGGTCAAATATGGTCACTTAGACATTTGTATGGAAAAAAGTCAAAACAGTGGATGTTTCTGATTGCATGGTAGCTAGTGGCATCAGAAATGATATTTGCACTCAGCTGAATGGTATTGTGTCAGTTCCGAAGGTAAAGGTCATTTACTGACCCTTGTCCGGGAAGGCTCAGATTGAGTATTTTTTTTATCTTCTTCTCAACTTAAACTGCTGGGTCGATTGAATCCAAATTACATGTGGAGCCTCTATGGGAAGGGGGAATGAAAGTTTCTTCGTAAGGACTGGTCACATGACCAATATGGTGGCCATGCCCATATATGGCACAAAAAACCTTTAAAGGAACCAAATTGCCGATGACCTTGAAACTTGGTATGCTGCATTGGGGGCTCGGACCCTACCAATTTTCTTCAAATGATGACCTTTGGTTGACCTTGTTTTTTCGTTACGGTCAAATGTGGTGACATAGACAATTGTATGGAAAATTGGCAAGACAGTGGATTTTACTGATTGCATGGTGGCCTTTTGTTGTCACATGACCAAGATGGTCACCATGCCTGTATACCTCTGGTGAGCGTAGTGGCCCATGGGCCTCTTGTTCACTTTTTTCACACTGTTCAGACTGGGCAGATGCTCAGACTGAGATTAGTCTTTGCTGGACGCATAGATGAGTTTTTGTTTTGTTATGCGCAAGTTGAAATAGTTCATTTTTTTTCTTCTTTCACTCATTTCAGACGTGATGAATTAGTCGTTCGTGGTGGACCCGTTTGTGGTTCTTTGGCATCACACACTGTTTCAACCTTGTCAAAAACTGTGCCAAATACCATCAATATATCTCACAGGGTATCCAAGTTATGGTCATCACAAGATTATATTGTTTGGGGAAATAACTAAAACAAATAAATAAAAAGTGCACCATGATTTTATTAGAAGGGGATATAACCCAAATACCATCGCACTAGAGTTGTGGTTCCTGCGCATGACATGCTGTCTCAATCTTGCCAAGTATTATCCACATATCTCAAAGGGTTTCTGAGCTAGGGCCCACATGATTTTGTCAGGGGGGTAACTCACAAACCAGTGCACCAAGAGTCGTGGTACTTGCCCGTGACAGGCTTGCTTAACTCAAACAATCAACATCACTCGAAGACTGTTGAAGATACGGCGATCAAAAGATAGTCATACAATTTTATTAGAGGGGGAGATAACCCAAATACAATTATAACCATGACACCCAGAGTTGTGGGCCTTGTGAATGACATGCTGTCTCAACCTTGTGAACAAACATGCCAAGTATCATCAATATACCTCAAAGGGTTTCGGAGTTATGGCCATCACAATGTTATTTTGTCAGGGAAGGTAACTCAAAACCAGTACACCAAGAGTCGCGGTTCTTGCATATGACACGTCTGCTTAACCTCATGTACAACTGTACCAAGTACTATCAACATGTCTCGAAGAATATTGGAGATATGGAGCTCAAAAGATAGTCATCCTATTTTTATTGGAATGGGGATAATTGAAATGCCATGGCACCAAGAGCTGCGGTTCTTGCACATGTCACGCCTGCTTTACCTCATGTACAACTGTACCAAGTTCTATCAACATGTCTCCAAGAGTATGGGAGATATGGCGATCACAAGATAGTTATTCAAAGATAATTCAAATGCCATGGCACCAAGAGTTGTGGCTCTTGCGCTTGACATGCTGCTTCAACCTTGTGAACAATTGTGCCAAGTTTCATCAATATATCACTAAGGGTGTTTGATTTATGGCGATCACAAGATAACAATTCTATTTTTTGAAAGAGGAGATAACTCAAATGGCATGGCACGAAGAGATTTGGTTCTAGCGCATGACATGCTGCTTCAACCTTCTGAACAATTGTACAAAGTTTAATCAATATATCTCGAAGGGTATTGAAGCTATGGCGATCACAAGATAGTCATTCTATTTTTTTTCGAAGGGGAGATAATTAAAAAAACCATGGCACCAAGGGTTGTTGTTTTTGCCCATGACATGCAGTCTCAACATTGTTTACAATTTTGTTAAGTATCATCAATATATCTCGAAGGATATTGGAGTTATAGAGATCACAAGATAGTCATTCTATTTTATTGGAAGAGGAGATAACTGAAATACCATGGTACCCAGGATTGTGGTTCTTGCGCAAGACACGCCGTCTCAACATTGTTTACCATTGTGCCAAGTATCATCAATATACGGACGACCGGACACCAAGCCGATCGCTATATCCCCCGAATCTATTCGGTCGGGGGATGAAAAGGAAATTTTCTTTCACAGACTGGTCCACAGCTCTTCATTTCTTTGTATAAATTTACATGTATATGTCTTGAACAAATAGTCCGTAACTAATCGTATTGCATTTCTGTGCAGCCTTATCAGAGTATTTGCTATGCGTCCTGTGGATGAAGAGAGAGCGTGACGATGCGACTCATTTTGTTAAATATTTCGCACCCGAAGACAGTCCTCGAAGGCTGGCTCATTTGGCCGAGTGGTTAAGACCTCTAGTCTGTAGTGCTCAAAAGGTTCAATGGTATGCAGCACACACCACATGCAATTTCTCCAAGATTTCGGGAATTTATATGTAATTAATATTTTTACGTAGAATTGCTATTGTTTAAGCATTATCATCGTATTGCATAGACAAATATTGCAATGTACTTTTGAATAGCTTACACACATTAAAAGCGACATCCCATACAGTCAAAACAAAGTATCTTAGACAAGTTATACAGTAAATATGAGACATACCATACAGTCAGAAATTTTTTGGGATGGTCAGTCTTGCTCTTCGTGTGATTTCGTATGGAATTCTAGAGGCACTTATTTTTAGTATAACTCATTATAGATTATTAATCTATCTTAAAACTGTCTTAAAAGATATTTTTCTTTCGATTAAAGCTCTCAATTGGTCGATTTTCTGGTCACAGGTAAGGTGTGATTCTTACAAACACTAGTGATTTGCAGCTGAAAAATAGATTAAAAGCATAGAAAACGACATCTTGCCATGCCCAAAGATGGTCAGTATGGAAAACAAAATAAATAAAACACACTTACCAAGTTGTTTATGTCCAAAAAAAATAAATATACAAATATAGAAGACAGACCACGCACATACACCTTCAAGGTCATAACAAAAGACAAGGATCTGTCCACTATACAGATCGGAACATCCGGGTTAAGTGTACTGTACGCTCCCACCCAGTGAATACAGGCTAGTCAATTAAGAAACTGAGCAAGAATATCAGAACTACAAGTATTTCACACAGCGACAGGTCGTAATATAAATCACGCTTAGAACCCGCACGTTACGTCATTTTATATGAAGCGACGTAAACAGTGTTCGATTAAAAGATTGGAAAATATTGAAATCGTAAAAATAAATTGAATTTAAAGACGACGTTTTTTGTATGTTTTTTTTTTTTTTTCGCTTGGGTTAAATTTCAAAGATAGCAGCTTCTAATTGAATAATCATTCCTCCGTGGCCGATGGTAAGTTCATTCTTACGCTTTCGAAAGAATTCTTAAAATCTACCATTTTTGTTGGCATTTTTAAACATTTCGATAACACATTAGGAATTATATGGAATGGATTGTCATTTTTGTGGATTTGTGTAAACTCCGACGAATCACTCACAAACTTAGCATAAAGCCCGTTTTTTAGTGATTCGCCACAGTTTTCGGGGTATATGCTAAGTTTGTGAGTGGTTCGCGGAAGTTTACACATCGATAAAATCCACAAAAATGAAATTCATTCCTAATGTTAACAAGTCCGTATAATGAACAACCCTCTAAACCCAACTTTATACAGAGAAAACTGGGGTTTACAGGGGGATACATTATTTTTTCTAATTTCAGCTCTGATACATAGGTTGTGGGTACTCGTTAGAACCGCATCAAAGAGGCGACTCTAGCGAGCACCCACAACCTATGTTTGGAGAACAAATAAAAATAAAATTCCAACTCTGTCATCAGAAAAGTCAATATTTTGGAGTTATGAAAGAATGCATTTTGTTGCGCTATGGTATGCACTATTTCAATTTTTGATGCCACAGGCATAGATTGATGGTCGACCCCCGCCCATCGGGGTTTGAAAAATAGATGGGTTGCATGTTGCTTCCACGCAGAGCTGAAAACGACCGCACACGAGTACTGGTAAACAGCTTAGATGATCTAAGCCTGCCCAGGCAAAGCGGTTCGAGTAGGCCCGTCCATGCTTATAAACCATATTGGTTTTATTGGGCGACAGGGCTTGAGATGTCAATTCATCTCAATGTCGGGTAAAAGTCCCACAAAATTGGAAGCAACGTCTTCAAAATAACCTATACAGTGTTGACGGGAACGTTAAACCTAAAATCAAACAAACAAAAGATTGTTGGTGTTTGTTAAATGTTAAAAGGTATTGTCCATTTAGTTTGCTTACGTTAAATGGTGATAAAAAGTTACTGGTATCCGTACTTTTAAACACTACCTTTAAGAGAGAGAGAGAGAGAGAGAGAGAGAGAGAGAGAGAGAGAGAGAGAGAGAGAGAGAGAGAGAGAGAGAGAGAGAGAGAGAGAGAGAAATGTGTGGATAAACTATCTTTCAGTTTATTTGTGATAGAAACGTTTAGGCTTATTCGAAGGACCAACCCTATGCAATGTACTAAAGCTCCCAGCTATATAGTCTACGTATACTGAGTACCTCTATTGTTATATGTCGGACAAGTCCATTTGTCACTCAGGGAGTTTTAGGCTTTTTTTGTGTTCTTATCCTTTTTGAACGAAATCGTGTAAGCAAACAGTGCAGACCCTGATCAGTCGTCGCATCATTGCAATTTACACTCATGGTTATTTTATGTGCAATTTCATATGAAATGATCACGTCTGTATGAACCTCTATTCTAATGCACTTGCGTATGTAACGCGACGTCTGATTGGATGACATCAAACATTTGCGACAGTACATTCTGCGATATATTGTCGGAAACCCGACGTCATCACGTAACGTCGCTTTTCATTTGCCAGTATTTGGTTTTACGCAGCTCACAGCCCTTGCAATAGTACACTTTTTAACAATACAACATAAGTGCATTAGAATGGGGATAACTGTTATCAAAATAGTCATTTGGGGAGGTAAATCGTCCGTTCTACGGTTCTACGGTTTACGGCAACGCTGACGCGTCGCTATAAAACGAAATTTCAGACCGTTAAACCTCCGATTTACCTCTCCAAATGACAATTTTGATTACAATTATCCCTAATTATGTGAACATTGACTGTTCTGTCACCACGTTAACATGCCCATTAACTCCTGTTTATTTGTGTCAGAACATTCCCGAAATCAAACATGCGTTTAAAGAAAGGGTATAGAATAATTTCTTGATTTTGCTTATAACGAATAAGATTGTGGGTTCTCGTTAAAATCGTCTGCACAAGACGTTCAACCGTTTCAACAACACGGTTCTAACAAATATACACCACCTGTCTCTGTTGAAGAAACATTAAGATAATACTTTAAATTTGCATCAGAAAGAAAACGTCCGTTTTGGAACCATGTAAGATGTATTATGTCTCAAGAGCGTGCTATCCTAAGGGAAGGCGTGAAGTATCCGGCCTGTAAAATACCCTTATTCTTCTTCTTGCCTCCGTGGCCTAGTGGATAAGAGCGCTGACTCTTAATCATTATGTTAGATAATTTATTATTTACTAAGGTCTCTCACCGCTGACACCAATTCTGCAACGGAACATCAGGGTAGTCCGGTTAATTAGTGATCGGCTGGATATGAGTGAAATAATCGTGAAAGGGCCGTAAAACCAAAAAAAAAAATATTATTATAATTATTATTATTATTCGTTGTTATAAAAATAATTATGGTATGTAATTGTTGTATAATGACCAATATAATAACTATACCATTTGTGGACAATATGAAAGTAAGCAGATAAAAAACTTGTACAAAATACATACCATTTGCAAATGGGATTTTTACTAACTATATAAGTTCCATCCGTTTTCACTTGAAAAGCATCTTTGTCTACTAGAAACTTTTTCACGAAAATCAATGTTTAACATCACCCAGAACATCAGCGTATGAGTTGCACACAATATCGCATATCTCAGTATTATTTTGCAAAGCACATTATAATGCTATCAATGATAAAATCCTGTGGCAATTATCACAACAAGCGGCTCTAAGAGGAAGTGATCTCCAATACTTGAGACAGAAGACTGCCAACAGTAGGCTCACACTATCCACTTTATGTGACGTTGTTGTCCATTTATCACCATTATTGGTATCTATATAGTTACATTACTAGATCAAACATTCCAAGCACAACCATGAATGATCTGTGTTTAATTATTGGACGCCCAATTGAGACTGAATATAAAATACAAATAATTTGACGTGATTCTTTGTTTGGCTACCCGTAGTATTGGCAGACAAGTTTACAGACAGGAAGCAGGAGTGGTGGGCGAAACCGTTTGCTTCATTATCAATTCTACAACATTCAATAGAAGCAAAAGAGTTACAATAATAAAATACAAAATACGTGTACTGTTGCTTTAACCCATATATTTCCAATTTAAGGGGTAGTATTATAATGTTTCAATCAAGTTATTTCGTAATGGCCCAGTTACAGGTCCAAGGACTGTTGTATTGTCTCGAAGCCGAAGGCGGAAGACCAATACAGCTTGACGAGGGCCTGCAACTGGGACAATACGAAATTACTTTATTAATAGCAATTTTATTAAATGACACCATTAAAAACATGATTATTGATTTTTAACCTCAGTGTTAATACGGATGGCCTCCGAACAATACAGGATAGTCAATTAATTTTAACAATATGGTAACAAGTCTGTGTAGGCTTGAAGAAATATATAGGATGCATGATGTTTCCACGCAGGGCTGAATCCGGCCCGCACACTAGTACTGGTAAACCGCTTAGAGGATCTAAGCCTGTCCAGGAACCGCGGTACGAGGCCGACCGTCCATGCTAATAAACCCTATTGGTTTCATTCCGCGACAGGGCATGATATGTCATTTCATCTCAATGTCGGGTAAAAGTCCCACAAAATTGGAAGCAACGTCTCCAAAATGACCTTTACAGTGTTGACGGGGACGTTAAACCTCAAATCAATCAATCAATCAATCAATCAACAAGTCTGTGTAATGAACACACTTCTAAGCGATGCTCTATGTAGAGAAAAAATGGTCTACAGGGGTATACATTATTTTTTTACTTCTGCTCCAAGACATAGGTTGTGGGTACTCGTTAGAACCGCCTCATTGAGGCGGTTCTAACGAGCACCCACAGCCGAAGGTCTAAGAAAACAATAAGAAGTATATCACAAATTTTCATCAGAAAAATGGCCGTTTTGGAGATGCACTCTGTCGCGCGGATTTGTTGTCGTAATGATTAGAATAAAGGGCGAAGGTTTAATATTCATGAACCCCATTAGATTTAGATTGAATCGTCCCTGTACGGTCGCTCCTTTGCAGTATGTTATAGGGACCATTCATGTATTACATTATTATATCATTTACATACATCAAAACTGGCCGTTCTCCAGAAGTGGTTCGAAGGTTAGGCCACAGGCCGAGCTTTCAAACGCCTCCTGAGGGATTCAGCAAATGTTAATACAATGAAAAATATGAATGATCGCAATACCTGTACAACTTATCGTCTTACATACAGACATAGACAGTTGTTTGCTTCAACTAATTGATTGCTGAAGCTATCCATAAAATTAGCAAACATCTGTCCTAAACACTCGGAACATCACCAAACGTTGAGGTCGACAAACATATACGGGAAAAGCTTATTCTTCCATAAATGCCTATGCACAGGGCTGTTTGAAGCCATTGTCAAATGGACCGAAAGCCGTGCTCAAACAGCAAAAACCATGTCCAAATCATGAAATTCGCATGCTGTTTGAACATGGCTTTTGAGCTTTTGATATCACAAGACGGGCCTTGCTTTGTTTACGTTACGTTGAGCGACGTAACGTTATCGTCCTGAACGTAGCGTTTTAGGGTTCGATGATGACGTCAGGGGTTACTGCATGACAACGTCATTGTAAACAGCATTCTGAACTGGCCGCCATTTTGGTTTGCCTGTCGAATTTGAAGAGTTTATATGGAGCTTCTGGGCGTTTTCGTCAAAATTTGCTGTCGGAATCGTAAGTTGTGCAAGAACAACTATCATCTATGGTTACTTCATTGCACTAACATTTGCCGGATCCCTCGGACGTTTTTGTTTGTTTGTTTGTTTAATTTGAGGTTAACGTTCCCGTCAACACAGTATATGTCATTTTGGAGACGTTGCTTCCAATGTTGTGGGACTTTTACCCGACATTGAGATGAAATGACATCTCAAGCCCTGTCGCCCAATGAAACCAATAGGGTTTATAAGCATGACCTCGCACCGCGGTTCCTGGACAGGCTTAGATCCTCTAAGCGGTTCACAAGTACTAGTGTGTGGGCGATTTCAGCTCTGCGTGGAAGCATCATGCCGCCCATCTATTTCTTCAAGCCCCGATGGGCGGGGTCGAGAATCCCTCCGGAAAATATTTGAACATTCGGCCTGGCGGCCTCATGTTCAAACAGCTTCCTCGGGACCCCGCGAATGCTAATGTATGAAAAACCATGGTAGATTCCTATATTCTTCCATAAATACATGTACGTACGATCGCCGATGCGCATTGCCGTTTGAAACTACCTTATAAAATATCCCTTCGAACCTGAGCTGCTCAGGTGAAAATCCAATGCGCTAACCATTGAGAAATAGTTTCGACTGTCTGACGCAGTTGTCAGTTACATAATAGAGGTGATGGCAATGATCAGGATCGATATAATTGCGATTTATCTCCAATCCAAGACACCAAAGAGAAAGAAACACCAACATAAAATAACGTTTCCATAATGCAAACGTCACAAGCAGAAAACCAAAAGGACAGTTACTTTACCACCAAATGGCCAACGGCTATCTAGAATAAAAAGATATTAGTAATATAAACTATAACCATATAACTATATTGAATCCGACAAAGCTATATTGAAAATAAACAACCTCAGAACCACTGCCTTAAGACGGTCAGTAGTGAGAACTACTGATAAGTTTAAATCGATTCTATGGGTCCACCTTTACTTTAGGTTCTAGTATTATTTATAACACACAAAATAACTGGCCTATCGGAAGGTAACTAAGTCAATAGACGATCACAGGATAACATACAACATTAGAACAAACTCACATACAATCAAATTAAATAACTGTGATGAAACAAAAATGTGAGCTCGTAGCTTGTTTCACACTCTGTAAGCCGGAGCTAAAGAAAACCAACAGGTAGACCACGAAGAGTCATACCAAAGACAAAGCATCAGGCAATAACCACTAATGACATAAAAATCTTAAAGTTTTTAAGTTTGGGGCGTCATCGAGTCAGAGACATGACCCCCGTCGTGGAAGCATAACTGGGTTAAAAACTTTACATGCTGTCTACTGCATAACACTTATAGTGTATCCCATTCTTTTATGGGCCTTAAATGATTTTTTTCAATTGATTCGCAAAATCAGATTTCCTAATAATTTTTCGAAATTCATAAATCAAATGATCATAAAACTCTTGATCGGATATGCCATGCTGCAGAAATGTCTTTAAGTTAACTTTGTATTTTTCGACTAGTTCAGAGTCTCGTTAATAAAATTCAGAAAATGCTTTCCGAAGTTTATGATACCGATAGCTCTGTTTAAGAAGCTTAGTAGTTAGAAGTTTATTCCGATTATTAAAATCGTCAATATGAGATAAATCTTTAGCGAGAAATATAGTTCGTCTGTCATTACTGACAATGACCCATCTTAATCACATGCAATAAATTCTAGTGTTTGTGTGTTCTAAGATGGTTGATGAGACCAATTCTAGCTCTGAACTGTCTGTTGCAGATTGAGCAACAGAGATTGGAGGAAAACAGCTCCTGTATTTAAGTTCCATGATTGTTTTACGTCGTTTTAACACTTTAGTCCTTTTTTAAGATACCAGTATCTTAAAATATGAATACACATTTTGATCATCTTATGCAACTACTTTACTACATTGCGAATCAAGTTTTAATCGTCATTGTATACTAACATTATTTTAAGTATGTTATGATCAATCCTAGAGCTGAATCCCAGAGCCTATCAGATACTGTGCCGAGTGACGTAATGTAGTATGTTACTACATTGCAGGGGGGGGGGGCTCGCTATCCAGACCCTGGGCTTGCCACGGGCTACACTCACGGTGCATATAATTAAGCACATTTTTCCCGCAGAAAAGTTCCAAGGCTCGCCGCAGCATAGGATATTTAACTTGCTTAAACGACTGATACTTAACCTTTAACCTAATGATACTCTTATGATCTTACATGACATGTGACTTGGTTAATTATATGTATTTTTACTCATATTATTTAAACGTTTTATACGCTCGTTCTAAAGCTATTTTTCATATGATGCATTATTTTAATTGGCTAAACAATGACTTTACAATTAGGCATAAGGATTTATTGCCCATTTTAAATGATGCAAATGTGATATGTACATGATTTTAGAACTGCTTATCATCTATGCCCAACACAATGTGCCATTGTTTGTGTTTTGTATGAATTTTGTGCATGTGTCTGATATTTGTATATATGTACATGGTTTTTGGTTGTTTTAGTTTTTCATAGAGGGCCGCAAGGTAGAAAAGCTACTTAGCTAATTGCGTTACCCTCTCAAAACAATGTATAAATAAATAAATAAATAAATAAATAAAAAGTATGTGCACTGTATTGGTTAACCGCTTATACTAAACGCTTACGTATAAGCCTGCCCAGGAAAAGTGTGGATAGGTAAACTGACCGGCTCAACAATGACCTAAATAGTTTGAACTGGGCCGTTAAAATCCAATACAAACAATAATCAATATGGAAATATCAAAGAAGAAGTAAAATAAAGATCAGGAATCGATACAATTAACTTACTCCACCCATCAAAGACACCAAAGGGAAAGAAATACAAACATTAAGCGACCAGACCATAATGGAAACCTAAACAAAGGAAGGCCATAAGGACAGTTACTTTCCAACAAAATGGCCATATGGCCATCCAAAATTAAAAGACACAAGTGATACACACAGTAAGTAACAAACAACAACATAACTAAATCGCCACAGAAGAACCGCCTTGGAACGGTCAGTGGAAAGATTTCCACTGGGGGGCTTAAATCGATTTTACGTGGCCACAATCCTCGCCCTTACTTCCGTCGCGATTTAGACAAATAATTTGTTCAGTCCGCATGAAGGCCTCCTAACTCATCAGTGCAACATCTCCGTGAACACAAAAAATCAAAGAACCACAGAGGTGAGACAACGGTGAGGACTCGACAGCAAGAAACCACTGAAATGCTGGAGCAAAAGAAAACCAACAGTTAGACTCCGATGGGCCCGACCAGAGACAGAGCATCAGGCACCAACCAACATTACCAAGAATTAGATCTCTCTAATTCTCAATAAGCCTTTACGTTGGAGCCGTCATAGAATCTTAGACCTGACCCACCGGCGTGGAATTAAAGAGGGAAGCAAAGTTGCCAACCGTGATTGGGTTAACTACCATGCATGCAGTCTGTCGTATAACATCCATGTTGTACCCAATCTTTTTATATCGAAGAATGATTTTACGAAATTGGGTGATGAAGTCATTGCGGTTATATATTTTTTCTGAATTTATACACTAAGTCACCATAAAATTCGGGTTCCGATAGACCAAGTTGCAGAAGAGATTTAAGTCCAATATTGAATTTTGAAATTAAATCAGAATGGCGTCTATAAAATTTTGAAAATGCTCTGCGTAGTTTATGGTACCGATAACCCTGATTAAGGAGTTTAGCCGTTAATAATTTATTACGAGTGTTGAAGTCAGTTACATGACTACACACTCTAGCAAATCGAATTAATTGCGAAATATAAACGCCATAGGATGGCGCACGAGGAACATCACCATCCAAAAAAGGAAAATTTACAATCTCAAAATCAAAGTCATCGCGTTTATCATAAATTTTGCATGAAACAAACCCATCTACAATAGATAGATGTAAATCCAAAAACGGGGCCTCGGTATCAGAAGAATTTGCTTTATTTAATTGAAGTTCTGGGGGGGGGGGGGGGGGTAAATCGGACTGATCAAACCATCGAAATAGGTATTATCAATATTTAATAAATCATCTAAATATCTAGAAGTAGAGCTAAAAGCTTCAATAATTTCAGATTGGTTATCAATGGAAAGCGACAACATGAAGTCTCTTTCATAACAATACAAGAACAGATCAGCCACAAGAGGTGCGCAATTCGTACCCATCGGAATACCTACAATTTGTCTAAATAACTTAGTGCCAAATCTTATATAAATATTGGCAAGTAGAAAGGTGAGGGCATCACACACTTTCTGACATGACTAAAGTGTATAATTCTTATGCTCTTTAGAAGTGAAAAATGCATTTCTGACATTACATACAAGATAGAGAGAATCTTCTCTGTGAAAAGCCCATTCAATTAAATCATTAAGCTTTTCTTTTATAAGATTATGAGGAAGTGTAGTGTAAAGAGTGGAAAAATCGTAAGTAGACAGACTTGAAGCACGAAAATGTCTGGATTTCAATTTATTTAAAGTAGAAGTAAAACAAAGATCAGGAATTGATACAATTAACTTACTCCACCCATCAAAGACACCAAAGGGAAAGAAATACAAACATTAAGCGACCAGACCATAATGGAAACCTAAACAAAGGAAGGCCATAAGGACAGTTACTTTCCCACAAAATGGCCATATGGCCATCCAAAACCAAAAGACACAAGTGATACACACAGTAAGTAACAAACAACAACATAAATAAATCGCCACAGAAGAGCCGCCTTGGAACGGTCAGTGGAATGTTTCCACTGGGGGGCTTAAATCGATTTTACGTGGCCACAATCCTCGCCCTTACTTCCGTCGCGATTTAGACAAATAATTTGTTCAGTCCGCATGAAGGCCTCCTAACTCATCAGTGCAACATCTCCGTGAACACAAAAATCAAAGAACCACAGAGGTGAGACAACGGTGAGGACTCGACAGCAAGAAACCACTGAAATGCTGGAGCAAAAGAAAACCAACAGTTAGACTCCGATGAGCCCGACCAGAGACAGAGCATCAGGCACCAACCGACATTATCTCTCTAATTTTCAATAAGCCTTTACGTTGGAGCCGTCATAGAATCTGAGGCCTGACCCACCGGCGTGCAATTAAAGAGGGAAGCAAAGTTGCCAACCGTGATTGGGTTAACTACCATGCATGCAGTCTGTCGTATAATATCCATGTTGTACCCAATCTTTTTATATCGAAGAATGATTTTACGAAATTGGGTGCTGAAGTCATTGCGGTTATATATTTTTCTGAATTTATATGCTAAGTCACCATAAAATTCGGGTTCCGATAGACCTTGTTGCAGAAGAGATTTAAGTCCAATATTGAATTTTGAAATTAAATCAGAATGGCGTCTATAAAATTTTGAAAAGGCTTTGCGTAGTTTATGGTACCGATAACCCTGATTAAGGAGTTTAGCCGTTAATAATTTATTACGAGTGTTGAAGTCAGTTACATGACTACACACTCTAGCAAATCGAATTAATTGCGAAATATAAACGCCATAGGATGGCGCACGAGGAACATCACCATCCAAAAAAGGAAAATTTACAATCTCAAAATCAAAGTCATCGCGTTTATCATACATTTTGCACGAAACAAATCCATCTACAATAGATAGATGTAAATCCAAAAACGGGGCCTCGGTATCAGAAGAATTTGCTTTATTTAACTGAAGTTCTAGGGGGTAAATCTGACTGATCAAACCATCAAAATAGGTATTATCAATATTTAATAACTCATATAACTGATGAGAACTATCTTAGAGCGTCAATGATTAAATAATATAATAGACAGTCACTTAAGTCTAGTATTGTTTCGTTTAAACGCACGTAATTTACGTTTAAGTTACCATTTTTCCTGGTGCCGTGAGATCTAGTTCTGCGTTTTCGACATTCCAGGAGCGAGAAAATATCAAAGTCCGGCATTCTAGAAATATTACCCTCATGATAAATGTTGTCATTAAATCCCAGTGGAAAAGGGGTCTGTAAACATTTAATCCATTTCAGTTCAGCCTCATGTCTTTTTATAATTTTGAATCTAGATGTAGAATTTGCATCGTAATAAAGTTTTTCCACTGGTTGTATAACAATGTTATTTACAGAATGACCTGTACGTCGAAAGTGACGGTACAAGAAACTGTCAGTTTTCTTAGGCTTACTCATTCTACGATAATGCTCGTTCAATCTAGTTTTAAGCATGCGGTTAGTTTGACCGACGTACTGCATATTACAGTTTGCAGCACGTCATGTAATTAGATAAATTAAATCTGTGGACTGTCATGTCAAATCAGACATGTAACCTACAGAGAAGCGTCTACCGTTTACAGATGAAGTAACGGTAGACGCAGTGCTTAAATGCGAACAACATCTGCACCTCTTGGCATAGCACTTAGAAATACTAGGATACATTCCACTTCTTTTCCACGGATTAGTATATTTTCGAAGGATGGGCGATTTGAGAGGAGATAGTCTTATACGAAGACTACTCCCAAAAACATTGGTATTGCCTGCTCCATTGAGATTAACTGAAGTTACAGAAGACAAATTTAAGGGTCTAACCAATACCGAAGGCAACATAGTATTAAAGTTCTTAATAGAATGGGGAATCCGTACAGAAGAAGCAGAGTGTAACCTAAGGGGTGATATTGATATTTTAAATGTATTTGTGATACTCATTTGGGGTAATAAGGTAATGATACCATCAAAACTAAAGCGATCTTCATACCGGTCATTAAATAAAACAGCATATAAAATTACTGAAAATAATTCCTTCGAAAAGAAGGAAGGTACAACAAAAGCCCACAAAACATCTTAGTCTAATTAAAGTACAGGGATGTCAAACAAGCAGTTGTTATACAACGAGGAACGAACATCGGTTTAATAATGACCTTCAACAGGTATCTAAAGGATGTCAATTGATGGAACAGTGAAAAGCAATTGCATAAGCAATCCCTGAGGATTGGAAAAATAAGAGCATTAAATATATGTACGGGGAGACCTTTTACAGCCGCCACACGGCACAAACAAAACAGCCCTGATATGCAAAGTAGAAGTAAAACAAAAATCAGGAATCGATACAATTAACTTACTCCACCCATCAAAGACACCAAAGGGAAAGAAATACAAACATTAAGCGACCAGACCATAATGGAAACCTAAACAAAGGAAGGCCATAAGGACAGTTACTTTCCCACAAAATGGCCATATGGCCATCTAAAATTAAAAGACACAAGTGATACACACAGTAAGTAACAAACAACAACATAAATAAATCGCCACAGAAGAACCGCCTTGGAACGGTCAGTGGAAAGATTCCCACTGGGGGGCTTAAATCAATTTTACGTGGCCACAATCCTCGCCCTTACTTCCGTCGCGATTTAGACAAATAATTTGTTCAGTCCGCATGAAGGCCTCCTAACTCATCAGTGCAAAACCATAATGTGAAAAACAAATGTCAAGAATCAAACACTGTGAGTGATTATAATTGATATGGATAAGTGGATACTTTGTTGTCAAACTCAAAACTGCTCTTATTGTTTTGCTTGATGACGGTGGCTTTGGGGGGGGGGGGGGGGTGGGGGAGGGGGAATAAATGTCTAAACTTGAGCAACGCTTTTGATAAATACATAACATATTAATATAACGGGTGTCTTTTAGGTTGTCGGACAATTACATTATAGTGACTTTATGCATGATAGACTGGATTCTGTCGTCTCAATTCTGGAATTACCAGTGTTCATTTTACACATTGTGTTTTATGTTACACTGGACTTTGCCGTGTTACTGTTTAAAGGACATCTATTCAAGAAAGGATATGTCTTCCTCTCATTGAACCGGATAACCAGTTTGAATTGTTTTATGTTACAATTTGTGATACTGATTTTTAATAATGGATAACTTGGACAGATACACAAAAACACAAATTATACAATTGTGTTCGTAGCCGCCGTGCCTCATTATTTTCATAAGTATTTTTTCGCTTCTCAGTAGAGCGTGATACCTAGATCACACCAAATTGTAAAAACGCAAATGCTGTTTGATAACAAACTGTATTAATATTTGTCATATGTTATTTGACACCAATCCTAAATGCTATGCTTGAGCTTTGTGGACATGTAAAAATCCTTAAACCTTAAGCAACATTAGACCGTTTTGTACCAAGTGGAATCTTCCTCATTATATATAGCAGGAGTCCATTTCACTGCACTGTTTGCCCGGGTACCCGTTTTGCGGTTTCTGGTACTGGATGGGTTAAGCTTCTATATCAAGCTTATCGATGTTTTTTTTTTTTTCAGAACGTCCATCTCAAACCCGATGTTTTTAGAAATATGAATGTCTGTTAAAGCATTTCAAATATTACACGGTCTGTCCTATTCTTGGCTGCTGCAGATAGATGTATTGATATCGTTGTTGATAGCGCTTCATTAAACATTCAACAGGAAACAGCTTTGAAGGACAATTATAACAGACAATCGAGCCTCGCTATGGTAGTGTGTGCCACCACCGGCTAAATAAAACCATACGAGAGTTATATGTATCACTATTTTATACAGCCATCGTTAGAGGGGCGTATACGGTCGTCGTGTTCCCCGTTCGTCCATCCGTCCGTCCATATACCATACAAAAATCCTAATAATACTCAGCACTTGAGGAATTGCTGTAATTCTCCTAAAATTTAACAGATTTGTTTCACGATCCAGCAAGGAGTCCAAAAGGTGCAGACGGAATGACAAACAATGCAGACCTGATTTGGTTCTGCACTGTTTGTTCAGGCCTGTCCCAATACTGGGACTCATTACGGTAATCTTTGAAAGGGTTTCTCTGAAACAATGTACAAGTATTCAGCTTGTCGAGGCGATCTGCAGAATCTAATTTTCATTGGTGTCAAATCAAATTCAAGATCAGACTTCAAAGTTCAAATGGATTTTTTCATGTACACTCCTTTTTCCTTAAGTCCTGAAAAGGTTTTCTTGAACCATAGGAAAGCTGTTAACGTGCAAAACACACATTTCAAGACCACTGTCAGGCTTTGTCTCTGTTTCTGGTCAGGTCCATCTTTTTTCTTTTGCTCCAGCATTTCCGTGGTTTCTTGCTATCGAGTCCTCACCGTTGTTTCCTCTGTACGGTTGTTTGATTTTTTGTGTTCTCGGAGATATTCCACTGATGAGTTAGGAGGCCTTCGTACGGACTGAACAAATTATTTGTATATGGGCGAGGATTGCAGCTGCGTAAAATGAATTTAACCTCTCCCCCGGCACCCCCACCCAGTGGAATTCGCTTCACTGGCCGTTCCAAGGCGGTTCTTCTGTCGCGATTTATTTTATATGATGGTTTGTCTTTTGAGTGTGTATCGCTTATATTATTTTATTTTCAATTGGATGGCCAATTGGCCATTTTGTGGGAAGGTAACTGTCCTTTTGGCTTTCCGTTATTGATGTTTCCATCAGGGACTAGTTGTTTCATGCCTGTGCTTCTTTCCCTTTTGCGTCACTGATGGCAGATGTGGGTTAATTGTATCGATTTCTGATCATTGCCTTCACTTCTAATTTGAAGTCAAAGTTCAAATAATGGTTGTTCGTTTATTTATTTATTTATTTATTTATCACAAATGCAGACATATACTGCAATCTTTAAACTAAATTAGCCTAAATATAAAGACATAATTATTATGATAAAATATAAAATAGCATGAGCACATAGCGACAAATACACGATCAGTTTACATACTCTCGCGGTTTGTTCATAGTCTTAACAGTACAAAATAGTTGTGTTCCCACAACGCCGGTAGTTTAACATAACTAGCCCAGAAAATACAAGGCGAAGTGAAGTATGCAGCGGTCTAATAATTATCTTTATTATTTTTTCTAAAACCATTACGGTGGGCATAAGTAGAAAACTTCTTACTAAGCCTCTCCCATAGGCACACAGGATCTATGTTTGTGGAACATTAAACGTAAGAACGAGTTTACCCACGGCAAAATGTCACAGCTGCCGTCTGAAAGTCCTGCTGACATATTTGCTAATGTGTGATATGTAGGAAATTATGTTCTAGTATCTCTTTATATTAGGCTACAGCTTAAAGAACCTTGACGGCACACTGCTGAAATGTCGTTTGCAAATTACGTTAAAATGCCCATAAATTATACACACACTATACTTCATTACGCTGCTATAGCTCATAAATGAACTCGGCAACATATTGTTTTTATTGCATGTTTCGATGCAGAATGCTAAAATGTACTTGCAAGCAAACCTTTAAGAGCCCATTTACGTATTCTTGACCTTGAGCTTGCTTTATCTTTACAATCTTCCCTCTTTTTGTGGAAACCTTAAGAAGCTTTGTATTGTTCTATTCTACATATATGGACCCGTGTAACAACAGATATTTTTAAAAGTGCGCATTGTCTGACTGTATTTTTGGTCCATTTCTCATTTGTATGGTTCAAAACTCAAACATTATCTCAATAATTCCAAAGTACCAGGACGCATTTTAGACTACATTGAAGTACAGGGAGACGGACACCAGGTGGAAAAGTGTTGATAAAAAGGATCATTTTATTTGGTGTCTGAAAGAAAGCATGTGCGCCAAGCAAAGGCAAAAAAAAAAAAAAAAAAAAAAAAAAAAAAACAGCCTGCTTTCCACACCCATTTAGTACAGTCAACTCTCTTTAAACCGACATTCGATGTTTGATTCATTGATTGTTTTAGGTTTAAAGACACATCAACCCTTGTGGGTCATTTTGTGTCGTCTCTCAAAGAAAGGGAGAAAAGAGATAGAAGAGATAGCAGAGAAGATGAAATATAGATAAAGAGGAGAAAGAAGAAAATGAATGGAAGCGTAGAAACAGAAACATTACAGACATTCCTCCTCTACCCTTACCTGCTGCAAGCCAATACCAATTTGACGCCCCAGTGACGTAAGATACACGCCACCATTGCCGCACCCAAGCACCCTCTCACCCCCTTCCTACCCGCCGCGCCCCGACATTCGATGTAGCGTCAAAACTGGTTATAACGACATTTTCAATTGAACGAATCCTTAGCTCAGGATAAGACGGCTAAATGGAGATATTCAAGAAAAGTGTCATTATTTAATATTCCAAATGAAAATTGTTGTAGACGTTTATTAGAATCGCCTCGGCGAGGCGATTCTAACAAACGTCCACAAAATTTGTTTCATGCAGTTATTATAGGGAAACGTTATTACCTATTATTATGGGGAAACTTTATTAACTATACATTCTATTCCTTATTTGGATTCTTTATAGCGACAAATTGTTAGGGAATAGATACTGATGGCAAATTGTTAGGGAATAAATACTGATGGCAAATTGTGAGGGAATAAATACTGATGGCAAAGTGTTAGGGAACAAAAACGGATGGCAAATTGTGAGGGAATAAATACTGATAGCAAATTGATAGGGTATAAATACTGATGGCAAATTGTTAATGAACAAATACTGATGGTAAATTGTTATGGAACAAATACTGATGGCAAATTGTTTGGGAACAAATACTGATTGCAAATTGTGAGAAAATAAATACTGATGGCAAATTGTTAGGGAATAAATACTGATGACAAATTGTTAGAGAATAAATACTGATTGCAAATTGTTAGTGAACAAATACTGATAGCAAATTGTTAGAGAATAAATACTGATGGCAAATTGTTAGGGAATAAATACTGATGGCATATTGTTAGGGAAAAAATACTGATGGTAAATTGTTAGGGAATAAATACTGATGGCAAATTCTTAGGGAATAAATACCGATAGCAAATTGTTAGTGAACAAATACTGATGGCAAATTGTTAGGGAACAAATACTGATGGCAAATTGTTAGGGAATAAATACTGATGGCAAATTGTTATTTAACAAATAATGATGGCAAATTGTTATTGAACAAATACTGATGGCGAATTGTTATTGAACAAATACTGGTTCAATACAAATAATGATGGCAAGTTGTAGGGAATAAATACTGATGGCAAATTGTTAGGGAACAAATACTGATGGCAAATTGATAGGGAACAAATACTGATGGCAAGTTGTAAGGGAACAAATATTGATGGCAAATTGATAGGGAACAAATACTGATGGCAAATTGTTAGAGAACAAATACTGATGGCAAATTGTTAGGGAACAAATAATGATGGCAAATTGTTATGGAACAAATACTGATGGCAAGTTGTTAGGGAACAAATACTGATGGCAAATTGTTAGGGAACAAATACTGATGGCAAATTGTTAGGGAATAAATACTGATTGCAAATTGTTATGGAACAAATACTGTCATTATAGCGAGGGTTCTCTGTATCATGCATATAGTACACAGCGAAGATTCTGATTAAATTACGTGGAAGCACTGGCTGATCTGAGCATTCGCTGGGTGCACATGATTGTAGATACACTTACGAGGGTTGTCCCAAAATATCGTGGACAAATGCATTTTCTCCCGAATGCGGCGTAACAAACAAATGAAATTTTCTACATTCATGAAACAATCATTTTCGACTTTAGTAATGCGAGTTAGTTGACGCCGACTGTAGTTATTTTTTTCAGATTTATACTACATTATTATAACAGAGGTAGGGTTTCGCGGCCCGGGTCAAAGTCAACGTTAATTTTAACAACTCCGTTCGAGACTAATTCTAACACAGATGTTGCATTTCTTAAGCTGGCGGTAAACGGTTTCAGACAATGTCGCGTGAATACGCTTGACGTCATTATGTGAAATTTCAAATTAATCGTGACGTTATTTCAAATTCTAACACAGCGCGCCTATATAGGCAATGGAAAATAACTGTGTTTTATTCTACAACAAATCACAGCTCGGAAGAGCGTGACGAGTGACGTCATTATAATTCCCAATTTATGACGTCACTAGTCGATTTCCTTGACGTTAGACGGTGTAACGTCATTTTCTCGCATCGAAAACGTAAGAAAAGGATATAAATGCATGTGTTTCAGTCGATAATTTTCTTCTAATAATGGCGAAAGGTTGTGAGATTTTGAAGGAAACAACAACATTATTGCCGATTTCAGCGTGTTAGAATCGAAATAGATCAGCTCTAGTCTGTGATTTGTTGAGTAATAAATCACAGTTTGTCGATCAGTTGTAAGTAGACAAATCACGCGCGCTACGCGCTTGTGATTTGATCTACTTTACAACTGACCTCCAAACTGTGATTTATTACTCAACAAATCACAGTTAGAGCTGATCTATTTCTTAAATCTACAGCGTGTTTGGTGAAGGCGCCCCCGGAAGAAAATCGCGTAAAAATGGCGACGTCAGACAAGGACGCGGCCCACCGAAATGTGATTAAATTCTGTTTTGATCTTGGTATAACACCAGTAGAGACTCAAAAGAAGCTGCAATTAACAGAGGATCATCGGCATGTGTCTCGGTCACTTGTTTACAAATGGCACAAACGGTTTGAAGATGGGTGGACAGACAGTTTGAACGGAAAATCAGGAAGACCAAGGGAAATTAATGCATCGGCCGTGGATAACGTTAACAACGTGATCAGGGGCGACAGGAGACAGACCGTGCGCGATGTTGGTGAAAAACTTTGACTGAGTAAAACTTCTGTTCATCGTGTACTGAACAAAGATTTATCTATGATAAGTGGTTACATCGCTATGAAAAATGCATTAATCATAATGGGGAGTATTTCGAAAAGGAGTGACGCTATTGTTTAAGTGCGCGATGTCGTTTTACGAAGTAGACCTGGGCCGTTCGGCCCTGACCCTAGTTAGTAAATAGGCTATAATATCTATGTTGCTGAACATATAAGCTTGAAATTTAGCATATCAATAGAAGATATATATGCCACAATTGTCTTAAAATTTCATAAAATTCCGCCGATTAAAAGAAAAGTTATAGACGTTGTGTACGATATATTGGGACAACCCTCGTATTTGTTGCAACCCACATAACTCATAGTCCTAAAAGCTGTTATCAGTTTGTTCAGTAATATGATGCCCAATAAATCGAAACTTAATTAAATTTCTCGTATTTCTTAATTATTCCTACGCAAGTTTCAGAAATGTCATATGAAGTGATCACCAGTGTAAGATTCTGTTTATCATAATTGTATTATTAGTTATTTTGATTCTTGACGGGGGAACATGGGATGACATTCGAATTCTGAAAGCGATATTTGCCAGGGCCGTTAAGCGAAGGCAATATCACTTCCAGGCGGCCAATGTCATCCAATGGTCCCATTAAAGAATTTATTTAAGAAATATATCAGCTCTAGATGTGATTTGTTGAGTAATAAATCGCAGTTCGGAGGTCAGTTGTAAAATAGATCAAATCACGAGCGAGTATCGCGAGTGATTTGTCCACTTGCAACTGACCGACAAACTCGGATTTATTAATCAACAGCTGATCTATTACGATTCTACGAGGGTCGTTCAATATGCATCTGGCCTTACCTACTTAGAGTCACGCTTGGCTTCTTGTTTTCCACATAGTCACCCCGCAGCAAAAAGCACTTCTTCCATCGATATTCCAAGGCTGAAAGTCCATTTTTTGTCGAATTCAGGGTCTTTAGAGTCAATCCACCTTCCAACCGCTTCCTTAAGTGCTTCATCTGACTGGAAGTGATGTTCACGCAATTCTTTCTTCAAGTTCGGAAATATGGAGTTATCACTGGGTGCCAGATCAGGAGAATAGGCTGAATGGGATAAGGGTTTGAAACCGTTCCGCTTCACTGCATCCACAGAAACTTTGCAAATTTGGACGCTAGCAACAGCACACCTTTTGTAATTTTTCCACGCCTTTTCTGTACTATAGCTGCATGTAGTTGGCCAAAAAATATTTGCATAATAATCCCCATTAATAGTCTGGTCATGAGGTAAATAGTCCACCAACAGAAACCCCTTGCAATCCCAAAACAAAGTTGCCATGACCTTGCCAACTGAAGGCTGAGTCAGGAGTTTCTTTGGCGCGGTTAACCGTGACCAGTCCATTGTTTGTTCTGCTGTTTAGTCTCAAGATCATAGTGATGGATCCAAGTTTCGTCCCCGGTAACAATTCTTTCAAGAAAATCTTCCGGATCAGAATCATATCTGTCCAAGTATGACTCAAACATGGACGCTTGGACAGCTCGTTGTTCTTTATTAAGGCATTTTGGCATCCAACGCGCGGAAAATTTCCTCGTGCCCAGCCGGTCATGTTAAATGGTAAAAACGCTACCGTCAGAAATATTCAATTTTCTTACTATTTCTGAAACATTCATCCGCCTGACGCCTTAGATGTTCACTAGTGAAGTCATCAGGTCTTCCACTACGGTTCCACGTTTAAAATCAGCCACTCAATTTTTATCAGTTTCATATGAAGGAGCAGTATTTTCGTAAACTTCACACAATGCCTCATAAATTTCTTTGTTCGTGTTCTTTTTCAAAACTAGGCATCTAATTACTGATCGACTTGTGAAAAAAATTCGGCAACATGGACCCCTGCCGTGTTATTTTACCTCGCACCGACTACAAATACTAGACTGACCGATAAAATTTTGTGTAACCATGTGCATGTACAAAATCGTGCACTTGCCAACGGGTCAGTTACTGGGTTAGACCAGTGAAATATTGAACGACCCTCGTAACACACTGAAAATCGGTGTTCTTCTCTTCAAATTATCCCAACCTTTCGCCATTGCTAGAAATATCCCGCCAAAGTTATTGACTGTATTATGCTTTAAAATTCACGTAAAATTGACATGACAGTATAAATCATATTTGGTAAAATTTTTGTTTCAAAATTTAGCAAAATTATCAAAATAAAATGAAAAATATTTTTTATAATTAACTTTTTTTCACAAATCTGTGAGACAGTTGGAATTTGGATAAAACTATATTGTTTGCTTTATTAAGCCAGACTACAGTTTCTGTTTTTCTTAAGCACCTGGTCATCAAGGATCATAAAAGAACTGCTAAAACATACTTAATCATAATCTCCTCATGAGAAGGAAATATCGAAACCATAGTGTGACAACAAATGTCTTGAATCAAACACTGAGACAGACTGTAATTGATATGGATATTTTGTTGTTAAACACAAATCTGTTCTTATTGTTATCCTTGATGACCATGGCTTGGGAGGGGATAAATGCCTGAACAGGTAGCTTTCCTCTTGAGCACTGTTTTGATAAGTACATAACAACATGATAATAAAAAGGGAGTATTTTAGGTTATATCACCCAATTTTTACAATTACATATAGTAACTTTATGCATGATAGACTGGATTTTGCCGTCTCAATTTCTGGAATTACCAGTGTTAAAAGTGTATTATGTTACTCTGGACTTTGCCGTGTAACTAGTTAAAGGACATTTGTTTAAGAAAGGATCAGCCTTCTAACATATTGACTGGATAACCAGTTCGGACATTTTTCACATTAATATTGTGAACATTTTTGTATGCTTATTATTTACATATTGGTGAATTTGTTTAAAAAACAGAAAAATACAAATTAAACAATTGTTTTTGTAACCGGCGTTCCTCGTTATTTTCATAAGGACTTTTGCGCTTTTTATTTAGTACGTAATATCTGGTGGAGAATCCGGGTACGTGAACTTCAAATACCTCTCATAAACTAGCTAAGCGAGTAATTTCCCTAAATTTTCGAAAACTATGGAACGCCGGAGCAACCAAAACTCCTGGAACAGACAGAATTCTCAAGTGTTACCAGTCATTCTTTATCTGACACTGCCAGCAATCACCACACATCACAATAAGGAATATCGAGGTCGAAAGAGGGTAAAAAGTGAAAAACAGAACCAACGGGATCAAAAGAGACTACAAAATTTTATTGAACGTAAGTCTTTCTGTTCACTATTCCCTTTCTATTCATTGGAAACTGAAGACATTCAAAATATGATTCCATGGCAGGTATTTAACCAGAGCAACGCAGCAACTCAGAAAAAGAAAATAAATGAACTGCATCAGGAAATTCTTTGTCTGAATTCAGAAATCACTATATATCAAGAAAATGCCATAAAAACAATTAACAGTCTTAAAGCCGCTGAAAATGATGTAATTGGCATAAAGTGTAAATTGCATTCTGAACAACAGAAGCTAAAAGTAGCAGAAGAAGAAATTTTAAATCTTAAAGAAACACTGTCTCAGGGACAAATAAAACTTCAGAAACAGGAAAATGAATTTTTAACTTTTAAAGAGGCAACATATAAAAGCATAGACAAAGAAACAGAGCATCATCGCTGGATTGAAAAACAGCATCTTCAAGAGGTGGCTGATTTGAAGGAAAAAATTAACCAACTAAGAAGAGATTTACATGTATCAGTGTGTGTAACAAAGGAAACACAAAGTAAAGACCAATCTGGAAGTGTGACTAAATCAAAGGCGAAAGAAAGAAAGACATCTTCAAAAGGAAAACACAAGCAGTATGAGCCGCCTACGGAAAATAATCAAGGATGTCACAACTGTGGTAGTATTTCATATCACCCACAAAGCAAATGTCCAGCAAAGAACTTTCAATGTAAAAAGTGTCCAGCAAGAGGACATCATACATTGAATTGTCCCCACATATGTAATGGGTGTGGTTCTTCATATTGTAAGAAACCAGAACAGTGTGGTGCATATGAAATAAACTGTGATTATTGTGGAGTGCAAGGTCATTTTTCAATCATGTGTTTAAAGAAAAGGTTTGATGAAGAAGGCTTTTAAATGTTTTTCATTTTGAAATACTTTTAATTTTTGGTAATAATTTTGAACTGAAGAGATTTTCTGTTATAACAAAAATTGTTTGAGAAGATGTACGGAATTTTGGCCAAATGACCACATACTAACTAGCCAGCTATTTTTGTACAGATATTTATTATCATGAATTATTTAATGTTGAAACAGAATGTATTTTTCCTTCAATTATCGTTTCAAATTTTGGGGACCAAAATCTTCAAAGTAGGGGAGAGCTATTATGCTTTAAAATTCACGTAAAATTGACATGACAGTATAAATCATATTTGGTAAAATTTTTGTTTCAAAATTTAGCAAAATTATCAAAATAAAATGAAAAATATTTTTTATAATTAACTTTTTTTCACAAATCTGTGAGACAGTTGGAATTTGGATAAAACTATATTGTTTGCTTTATTAAGCCAGACTACAGTTTCTGTTTTTCTTAAGCACCTGGTCATCAAGGATCATAAAAGAACTGCTAAAACATACTTAATCATAATCTCCTCATGAGAAGGAAATATCGAAACCATAGTGTGACAACAAATGTCTTGAATCAAACACTGAGACAGACTGTAATTGATATGGATATTTTGTTGTTAAACACAAATCTGTTCTTATTGTTATCCTTGATGACCATGGCTTGGGAGGGGATAAATGCCTGAACAGGTAGCTTTCCTCTTGAGCACTGTTTTGATAAGTACATAACAACATGATAATAAAAAGGGAGTATTTTAGGTTATATCACCCAATTTTTACAATTACATATAGTAACTTTATGCATGATAGACTGGATTTTGCCGTCTCAATTTCTGGAATTACCAGAGTTAAAAGTGTATTATGTTACTCTGGACTTTGCCGTGTAACTAGTTAAAGGACATTTGTTTAAGAAAGGATCAGCCTTCTAACATATTGACTGGATAACCAGTTCGGACATTTTTCACATTAATATTGTGAACATTTTTGTATGCTTATTATTTACATATTGGTGAATTTGTTTAAAAAACAGAAAAATACAAATTAAACAATTGTTTTTGTAACCGGCGTTCCTCGTTATTTTCATAAGGACTTTTGCGCTTTTTATTTAGTACGTAATAACTGTAACACATGTTTTTATGTCCTTTTGTAACGATTTTGATGTGAGAAAATGACCTTACATCATCTTACGTCGAATAATCTAAGAAGGTCGTCATAAAACGGCGGCTTTTCGCATCACCCTCTTGCTCCCTGTGATTTATTGAAGAATAAATCACAGTTTCTTTCCTTTGCCTATATTGGCGCGCTGTGTTAGCATTTACTGCAAAGCAGTTTCACATTTCACGGCATTATGCATTCCTTTGAAGCGGCCATCGAGAGAAGCACATGTTTATATGTGACGTCATCAAGCACGCCCTTCTGCACGCGCTACGTTGATCATGCTGCTTAGTGAAATGTTTACATCATGTTTAAAAGAGACTTTAGTAAACTTTCAATTTTTTCGCCATGTGAGAATGAGAGTTTTCTAAACAATCAAAAGCTTTTTTTATTATTTCTCATCAACAGTGTAATGGACATCCCTTTTCGGCAAAGGCGAGGGTGAGAGGGCAATATGTTTTTCTTTTGAGCTCACCTGAGCACGAAGTGCTCAAAGTTTAGCTATTGTGATCAGCCTGTGTCCGTCGTATGACATATAGGTCAAGTTTGAATATGCGTCTTGTCAGAAACTAGGTCACTAGGTCAAATTTCTTTCAAACCTTGTTCACCCTCTAGAAGCCATAATTTTGCGTCTTCGTGAAACTTTACCAGAATGTTTGCTTTGATAATATCAAGGTCAAGTTCGAATATGTGTCATGTCAGGTCAGAAACTAGGTCACTAGGTCAAACTTCTCTAAAACATTGTTCACCCTCAAGAGGCCAAAGTATTGCTGCAATTTTCATGAAACTTTACCAGAATATTTGTCTTGATGATACCTGGGTCGAATTCGAATATTGGTCATATCGGGTAAAAACTAGGTCATTGGGTCAGATGCGTTAAGACCTTGTTCACCATCTAGAGGCCACAATTTTACTTAAATCCTCATTAAATATATCAGAATGTTTGTCTTGATGATATTTTTGGGGGGGGGGGGTTTGGTTTTACGGCCCTTTCAAGATTATTTCACTCATATCGAGCCGATCGTTAATCAGAGGTGGGCGAAAACCGGAGTACCCGGAGAAAAACCACCTGACCTTCCGTTGCAGAACTTGGCGTCTCACATGTGACCCGAGCGAGGCTCGAACCACAGCGGTGAGAGACCTAATGATCAAGAGTCAGCGCTCTTAACCACTAGGCCACGGAGGCCCGTGTGTCTTGATTATATCAAAGGCAAGATCAAATATGGGTCATGTCAGGTCAAAAACTAGGTCTCAAGGTAAAATTTCTTTTAAGCCATGTTCACCCTGTAGAAGCGACAATTTTGCTCCAGTCTTCATAAAGCTTTACCAGAATGTTTGCCGTGATGATATCAAGGTCATGTTCAAATATGGGTCGTGTCAGGTCTAAAACTAGGTTACTAGGTCACATTTCTTTTAAACCATTTTCACGCTCTTGTGGCCTTAGTTTTGTTTCAGTCTTCGGGAAACTTGAACAGAATATCAATCTTGATGATATCTGGATCGAGTTCGAATGTAGGTCATGTTAGGTCAAAAACTAGGTCACTAGGTCAAATCGCGTAAAAACCTTGTCTACTCTCTAGAGGCCACAGTATTGCTTCAATCTTCATGATTTTTTCCCAGAATGTTTGTGTTGATGATATCTAGGTCAAGTTCAAATATAGGTCACTAGGTGAAATATCTTTATAACCTTGTCCACCTTCTAGGCGCCAAAGTATTGCTTCAATCTTCATAAAACTTTACCAGAATATTTGTCTTGATAATATGTGGGTAGAGTTTGAATATTGATCATTTCGGATAAAAAACTAGGTCACTAGGTCAAATTGTGTTGAAATCTTGTTCACCTTCTAGAGGCCATAATTTTGCTTCAATCTTCATGAAACTTTACCAGAATGTTTGCCTTGAAAATATCAGAGTCGTGTTCGAATATAGGTCATGTCAGATCAAACACTAGGTCAATTTATTTTTAAACCTTGTAAGAGGCGATAGTGTTGCTTAAATCTTCATGACACTTTGCTGGAATGTTCGCCTTGATAATATCTGAGTCTAGTGTTGGTCATGTTGGCTCAAAAGTAGGTCAGAGGGTCAAACTGCGTTAAAACCTGTTCACTCTCTAGTTTTACATAGAATCATATAAGGAAAAATTTTCATTTGTTTGTTGTCTGAAACCAAAAAGCTCAGACCTTTGATATTTTGTACAAAGCTTTGTCTAGAGGACCTCTGCCAGTATTGTTCAACTTACAGCCCCTTGGCCAAAACTGGTCTCACGAAGGGACCCACTTGTTTTGCATAGACTAACAAAGGGAATACCTTTAAAATCTTCTTGACTGAAACCAGAAAGTTTAGGCCTTTGGTATTTGGTTCACAGCTTCAACTATTGCATCTCTGATAAGAGAGTTCTGATGAAAGCTCTGGGGCCAAAAAAATGGCCCCGCCCAGGGTCCACATACTTGACATAGGGAAAACCTTTGAAAATCTTCTTGTCTGAGCCAAAAGGCTATTTGGTACACAGCTTTGTCTAGTTTCTCAAAACTTGTTGTTTATAAATTATTCCAAAGGCAGGCTTAAACGATAGGTCCACCCTGCCAAACTTATCTGCGACTACTATAGCTCAGGTGAACGATATAGGACCATCATGGTCCTCTTTTTTTTTCTTTTTTTTTTTTGCTCCCGCTGTTCAATAAAAAGCCTACACATTTCTTTGTAGTATAAAAATACGGGTTGTACACCTCCCATAACAAAAAAGAAAACCGACTATATCGAAATTCATTACGTTGTCATTACGTGTCAAAAAATATGGTAAAATTCATATATTAACACCACCTTTGGAATTGTTCAAAAGTGGTCTTTGAAACCACTTTTGAACAGTTCCAAAGGTGGTCTCTGACCAGGGGACACTGTATACATACAACACAAAGAAAAGCAGAATTATTCTTAATTTTAGGCGGTCATTTTAGGCGGTTGTTCTCGATGGATGCAGTTGTCTCTGCTTACGATGTGATGTTGTTATGGATGTTTACGACGTCATGTCGTTTTGTGTGTTTACGGCACGATGCACGACGTGATGCCGTTATGGCTGTATTTGATATAATGCAATTATGGTCATGTACGATATAATGTGTTGTGGCACGACGTGATGAGGTTTGCTGTTTACGATGCAATGCATTTATGGCTATTTATGATGCGATGCATTTATGGCTGTTGATATGACGCCATTATGATGTAACGATGTCACGCCTTCAAGGCTGTTTGCAATTTGTTGCCGCAATGGCTGCTTGCAACATGATGCGATAATGGCTGCATCCCCGCAGTCTGACCATAGTCTTTGCTGCATGCTTTACATATATGTCTAGTAACTCACAGCTTCATCACACGGACCAAGAAGGCTGTATGATAGACGAGTGAAACATATGAAAGACAGCAATATTTCACATGTTTTTTTTTCCTTATGATTCCTAGTCATCCCCCACATTCTTCCTCCTTTCCATATTTAGTAATCCAGTCATTACCCGAGAAGAAATTTGCTTTCAGAGGCCATGACTCTTTTGTTAAAATATTTCCTCTCCCTTATCGATATATGTCTGCTCTTAAAGGAAATAATTTACTCTTTATGAGTCTGTTCTTTATGAGCAAATTCTTTCCATTAAGAGTAGACGAATTTTCTCTTTATGAGCAATGCTTTCCATTAGGAGTAGACGAACTTTATCTTTTTGAACAAATTATTTCCATTATGAGTAGACGTCCATTCCAGGGCGGTTTGGTCTGTCTGAAAGCAAATAAGAAATCCCGAAAATCCCGAAAATGCGAAAATTATCTCCCATATACAATAGGACAAAAATATTTAATTTATACATTCCCCATATTTTCCATTAAAGTCCCCTTACACGAACTGATTACCTTGTCCAAGTTGGTCAACGCTAATGGCGTTGGTAATTATTACATTAAACCTTGATTAATAGATATTGCGTATACACCAATGTCAGGTGCAACAAGTATTGGTGATTTGTCGTCGCGACGTCTTAATTTTGTGACTATAGCCTTGAATGAACAACATAACAGCAACAACCTGAAGTATTGAGAACCATGGCTTTATGTTAGCATCTAGAGTAATCATTTTCTGAACAAGCCTCGGTTTTATATAAGTTTGGGACAATTTTCATTTTTTTTTTTTTTTTGGCTTAGCAACTGTGGACCATCAGCTGTGGAAAAACATAAACATATCCCTTAGAATGTGTTGCCATGGCAACTGTGTTGTATATTATGATTTAACATAACAGCATAGTTATAAAAGGAACATTGGCCGTCTACAAGAACTTTACATAAAACTGGTTTGAGATGTGTCTCCTAAGTGACAAAAAAATAATTGCCAGCAGTCATATTGGTTTAGATAAATTCCCATATACCACCTTGATACCTTAAAACTGAAACTTCCAAACTTTTGCAAAAGATATATTTTACAGAATAATATACTTAGGGAAATTCATTTCCCAACATATACAATAATACTGACACACTTAACTCACCATGTGTTACAAGGTTCGACCTGGACGGTATTGGCGAAAATTCGCTCTCCGAAAGAGAAGTGTTTTTCGTATCTTTAAGATCGTTTTCTTGTCTGATTCATAGCAGACAAGCTCACACCAGCAATATATTATTGCTGGTCATCATACAATTTAATTTTTTTTCTCTTATTGATTAAAGACTTTGTTGACATTTTCTCCCGCCATTGCTACACACGTGGGTGGTGGTAAACGCAAACTGAAACTTAGGGAGCCTGTCACATTCATTTCTATGAAAAGCCGTTGAGTCGTCTTGCTGAGCTATATATAATTTGACCAGTGTACTGAATAGTCCTTTGTAGCTGTCAGTGTACTGACTGTGAAAAACTTGGAATCAGGATTGATACTTGGAACTCGAACATTTTGCATAGGTCTTGAAATCTTATCTTCGGAAGCTTGTCGCATTCGTTCTTCTGAGGAACCTTGTGTTGCCGACTGGTTAGCGAGTGCGGACTGTCCATACAGCTGACTGGCCGCTAAACAGGGTGTTGTCGGATCTTTGAGTGTGCTGAGCTATGTATATTATTTTGAGCAGGTTTGTCCCAAAGGTTATTTTTTGATTACTTGTGGAAAAAGCATGGCCCAGTACCAAAACAGCAAGGTCTCCTTCATGTTCGTTATAGCCTTGGTTATTGGATTTGGCCTTTGGAAACTGGTTAATAAATCACAGGAAGACGACAGGAATCATGGGTGCAAAATAACAATTCAGGAAGAGAGTGACAGAGTAACAAAGTACATGGCTGTTACTAGGAATACTGGCTTGAAAAGGAGCACTGAGGGCATAGGTAACTTCAAGCCCTCAAGGAGAACAAATTTGGCAATTATAATATTCCTGGCTGGAAACATTGAAACTAATCCCCACGCAAGGTTTCGGGTAGGTCATTGCAAAAAAGTACTGTAAACCTTCAGAGAAATGGTCCGAATGTGATGACTGTGAAAAACGTTTTCACACATCATGTTGCAAACTCGACAATCCTGTATTATCATGACTTGACATGACTTTTGGCCATTTTGTGGGAAAGTAACTGTCCTTTTGGCTTTCCGCTGTTGGTGTTTTGCTTCATGTTTGTATTTCTTTCCCTTTGGTGTCACTGATGGGAGCTTTGGGTTAATTGTATCGAGTCCTGATCATTGCCTCTAGTTCTATTTTAATCAGGAAATGAAACTTGTTATAGTACAGGCTGCAAAGCTGACTATGGCCTGTGCAGTAGGGCTGTCCTTAACTACCACAAGGCAGTTCAGTGTGATTGGTGTGAAATGTGGAAAACACTGAATGTTCTTTGATCTCAGATGATGAGTATGACACTTTGATGAGCTCAACCTGCTCATGGATTTGTCCAAAATATGAAGTATGCCATTTTTCTGACTCTTTCTTCAGTGAATATATGGAACTTGATCAGAGAAACAGATTTGAAGCCCTGGCAAGGGAAAATAAGGTTAATCTCCAGCTCTTGACAGAACTAAGCCCGGTTTTGTGAAAGGTCTGAAATTTATCAGTATCAATATCATTGGTATTAGAGGCAAAATGTTTGAACTTTTGACTTTCTTCGACACCCACCAACTAAATGTTGTGGCTGTTCAGGAAACAAAGATTGACAGCTCAATAACAACTTCTGAACCTTTCCAAGAAATCTGTTTTTACAGTGTATACAGAAAAGACCGGAATGCTCACGGCGGTGGAGTGATCCTGCAATTCGTAGAGACATATATCACAGGCCAATAATGGAGCTGGAAAATGATTCAGAGTCAGTTTGGTTTTAGGTGTTCACAGAAAAAACTTCTCATTTTGTGACAAGCTGGTATCGTCCACCGGCTGGTACAGTCGAAGACATGCAGTTGTTTCGAGAACAGCTTGATCGCATAAAGTTCCAACATAAAGGCAAAAAACTTCTATCGGTCCATGCCCTTGGTGACTTCAACTTCAGGGTCATCGTTTGACATGACAGACTCAGCAAATCAGGTACAATTCTGAGTCAGCTTGAAGGTATAAATACTTTTGAATATAATGGAAGAGCATGGCTTGGGACAAACGGTTAACTTCCCTACTCGTGATCAGAATACTTTAGACTTGATCATCACCTCTTTACCAGGTCAGTTGAAGATATTATTCTCCAAACAAACTTAGTGATCACGACATTGTTGCAGGATCTTTAAAACACCCCATTCCAGCCCCCCCCCCCCCCCCCCCCCCAAACCTAGCAGAAAAGTGTTTTTATACCAGAAGGGTGACTATGAAGCTATTTAGGGGATTTCCGTTAAGATTTGCAAGGGAAAATATTTTAATGGCTACTCAGATGCTCGATCTGTTCAGGAGAACTTTAATCTATTAACTTCCTTCATTCAAAATTCAGTTGATAAGCATATCCCCTTAAAAACTAGTAGGACGGTTTCCTCGATTCTTTGGATCACTCCAGAGATAGGAAGGAAGAAATATCCATGCCAAGGCAAAAAAGACAGGTAGCAGTAAACTTTGGTCGAAATTTAAAACTTTGAGAAGGGAAATTAAGACAGACATTAAACAACCTAATGATTTATATGTGAATAACATGGTAGGTGATGTAAAGGCCAATCCCAGAGATTTCTATAGGTACGTCACCAGAAAGAAAAAAGACAGGCCCTTAAAATGGGATGTCAGTGGTGTTGCAGCGTCACATGCTGAACGGGCAGAAGAATTGATTGGTCAGTTCAATGATCCATTCAATGAAACTGAGTACAAGGAGGTTCCATTGACTGAGGGATTGACTCCTTTCATGGATTAGATTTTAGTTTCATCGGAGGGAGTTATAAAGTTACTGAAGGGCTTAGATCCCTCTAAAGCTTTCGGACCTGATGAGTCTCATCCTAGTGTCCTTAAAGAATTAGCAAAGGAGTTCGGCCCAGTGTTTTCACACCTGTTTCACCAATTTCTGGATTCTGGTGACGTCCCAAAAGAATGGCTTCTTGCAAACATTTGTCCTCTCTTAAAGAAAGGAGATAGAGCTCTTGCTCGCTATCGTCCTGTGTCGCTGACATGCGTGCCATGTAAGTTGCTTGAGCATATTGTTTGCTCAAATATTATGGCTCACTTGGATGAACACAAACAGCATGCATTTAGGAAAAAGCACAGTTGTGAATCTCAGCTGACCACAGTTATAAATGATTGGGTAAAATCTTGGACAAAGGAGGACAGGTGGATGCATTTATCCTGGATTTTGGAAAAGCTTTTGACACGCCACCTCATGAACTACTAAAAAGTAAATTATATCGTTATTGCATTAGCGAAAATACCCTAAAACGGATAGATTTCTTCCTTTGCTACAAAAAACAGCGAGTTGTTAATGGGGAATCTATAGGATGGGCTCCAGCTTTGTCTGGTGTCCCACAAGGGACTGTTCTGGGTCCATTGTTGTTTTCTTAAGACATAAATGACAGTTCTACTGATATTCATTCTCAAATAAGACTGTTCGCAGATAACTGTGTTTGCTATCGTGAAATTAGAAACACAGATGACTCATTGAAACATCAGAGGGATATAGACAGGTTAAGGTGTTGGCTAGAAAATGGAATATGAGGTTTCAGCCACTTAAATGTAATATCATGCAGATAACTAGGAGTGAGTGAGTTAGTGAGTTTTAGTTTTACGTCCCACCAACAGCTAAGGTCATACGGAGACGGGACCTCGGTTTAAAGACTCATCCGAAAGTCTGGAGAAGCCCGGGATCGATCCTGCGATCCCTGGTTTACAAGGCGAGTAGTGTATCCCCTGCACCACGGAGGCTTCAACAGATAACTAGGAAAAGAACAAACAAAATTGAGGCTTCTTACATTTTAGAGCGAACGGTCCTCCAAAATGTGTCCATTAAATACCTTGGTGTCACCATGTCACATGACTTGAGATGGAATGCTCATATTAGCAACATGTGTACATGTGTATACGGCCATCGTCCATCGGGACTTGAAGAAATAGGTTGGTTGCATGATACTTCCACGCAGAGCTAAAACTGACCGCACACGAGTACTGGTAAACCGCTTAGAGGATCTAAGCCTTCCAAGGCAAAGCGGTCCGAGATGGTCTGTCCATGCTTATAAACCATATTTGCTTCATTGAGCGACAGGGCTTGAGATGTCATTTCACCTCAATGTCGAGTAAAAGTCCCACAAAATTGGAAGCAACGTCTCATAAATGACCTATACAGTGCTGACGGGAGCGTTTAATCTCAAATCAAACAAACAAAGACTAAGGCTGATAGAACACTTGGCTACTTGAGGCGAAATCTTTATCAATTCCCCAAAGATGTTAAAGAAGCTGCATATAAGGGACTCGTTTTCCCCATCTAGGAACATGGTAGTTGTGCATGAGACCCCCATAGGATAGTCCTTCAGGAAATCGAAAAAGTTCAGAATATGGCAGCTAGATTTGTTACGAGCGATTACAACATTGAAACTGGAAGTATGATTGTAATACTGAAAAACTTAGGATGGGAGTCTCTCAAGAAAAGGAGGAGAGACAGTAGGTTAATACTCTTGTACAAAGGTCTAAAGGATGCTGACAGCATTCCGACAGATGACCGTATTCCCCGCCCCCCAATTAGGAGTGGCAGAAAGCATCACTCATTGGCATTTCAGGTGCCCCATTCAAGAACTGACATCTTCAAGGGATTATTCTTCCTTCTTCCTAATTAGAAATTGGAATGCCCTTCAAGATTCGGTTACCGACACTGGGTCGGTATCACTGCTGGTGGATGATTCGTTCGTCCCGAGGGTATCATCAGCTCAGTATCAGTTCCTTAGTGCTGAGGTTGATACTGCGGTGTTGACGTCAGTGATCAAGTACTGGTTCAATTAACTATATTATATCTTTAATTTTTGCAGTATAAAATTCTATTTTATCTAAAACTAAGGCTGACTTGTCAGGTGAGACATGTATCTTAGCGGATTTGGTTTACACTTTTTGATATATTTTAAATGTTGCAAGTCTCGCTACTTTGGACTTCTCCTTTCTGATGCCCGGGACTTCCGTGGAGTGTTGGTCATGTTTGCTGATGTTGGCTCGGTGGGGGACGCCTACAAGTCCGCGGGTTGGCGCCTCTTGCCTGATGCCTCCAGTTGACCTGTCTCATAGGCTACGTCGGTCGGTGTGTGCTCGGAGAGGGATATGCTGTGTTTGCCGGGTCTTGCCCGTCATCCGTTTTGGTTTCAGAACTTTGGGATTGAGACACACTGATGAAGATTAAATATCAGAAAGTCCTGTGTGTCACTAAATTTGGTATAGTTACGCCTTACTTGCAACCACTGGGTCGGTATCACTGCTGGTGGATGATTCGTTCGTCCCGGAGAGTATCATTAACTCAGTATCAGTTCCTTAGTGCTGAGGTTGATACTGCGGTGTTGACGTCAGTGCTCAAGTACTGGTTTAAATAACTATATTATATCTTTAATTTTTGCAGTATAAAATTCTATTTTTTCTAAAACTAAGGCTGACTTGTCAGGTGAGACATGTATCTTAGCGGATTTGGTTTACACTTTTTGATATATTTTAAATGTTGCAAGTCTTGCTACTTTGGACATCTCCTTCCCGATGCCCGGGACGTCCATGGAGTGTGGGTCATGTTTGCTGATGTTGGCTCGGTGGGGGACGCCTACAAGTCCGCGGGTTGGCGCCTCTTGCCTGATGCCTCCAGTTGACCTGTCTCATAGGCTACGTCGGTCGGTGTGTGCTCGGAGGGGGATTTGCTGTGTTTGCCGGGTCTTGCCCGTCATCCATTTTGGTTTCAGAACTATGGGGTTGAGACACACTGATGAAGATTAAATATCAAAAAGGCCTCTGTGTCACTAAATTTGGTATAGTTACGCCTTAATTGCAACCACTGGGTCGGTATCACTGCTGGTGGGTGATTCGTTCGTCCCCGAGGGTATCATCAGCTCAGTATCAGTTCCTTAGTGCTGAGGTTGATACTGCGGTGCTGACGTCAGTGCTCAAGTACTGGTTTAAATAACTATATAATATCTTTAATTTTTGCAGTATAAAATTCTAATTTTTCTAACACTAAGGCTGACTTGTCAGGTGAGACATGTATCTTAGCGGATTTGGTTTACACTTTTTGATATATTTTAAATGTTGCAAGTCTTGCTACTTTGGACATCTCCTTCCTGATGCCCGGGACTTCCGTGGAGTGTTGGTCATGTTTGCTGATGTTGGCTCGGTGGGGGACGCCTACAAGTCCGCAGGTTGGCGCCTCTTGCCTGATGCCTCCAGTTGACCTGTCTCATAGGCTACGTCGGTCGGTGTGTGCTCGGAGGGGGATGTGCTGTGTTTGCCGGGTCTTGCCCGTCATCCGTTTTGGTTTCAGAACTTTGGGGTTGAGACACACTGATGAAGATTAAATATCAGAAAGGCCTCTGTGTCACTAAAATTGGTATAGTTACGCCTTAATTGCAACCACTGGGTCGGTATCACTGCTGGTGGATGATTCGTTCGTCCCCGAGGGTATCATCAGCTCAGTATCAGTTCCTTAGTGCTGAGGTTGATACTGCGGTGTTAACAGTGCTCAAGTACTGGTTTAAATAACTATATTATATCTTTATTTTTTGCAGTATAAAATTCTTATTCTTCTAAAACTAAGGCTGACTTGTCAGGTGAGACACGTATCTTAGCGAATTTGGTTTACACTTTTTGATATATTTTAAATGTTGCAAGTCTTGCTACTTTGGACATCTCCTTCCTGATGCCCGGGACTTCCGTGGAGTGTGGGGCATGTTTGCTGATGTTGGCTCGGTGGGGGACGCCTACAAGTCCGCGGGTTGGCGCCTCTTGCCCGATGCCTCCAGTTGACCTGTCTCATAGGCTACGTCGGTCGGTGTGTGCTCGGAGGGGGATGTGCTGTGTTTGCCGGGTCTTGCACACCATCCGTTTTGGTTTCAGAACTTTGGGATTGAGACACACTGATGAAGATTAAATATCAGAACGGCCTATGTGTCACTAAATTTGGTATAGTTACGCCTTAATTATTTTATCCTCGAAAGGTGCTAAGTATAATGTAGCTAAGTTCACTTCTTTGGCGGGAGCTAGGGACTAACGTAAATTCGACATTACAACATCAAATCACCAATACCGTTTGCACCTAACTTTAGAATCATACTTGCTAGATCGGTTAACATTTTGGCCACTGACGACTTTGTTTGTTAAGCTAACATTTTGCCACTAACGGCCTTGTTAAGCTAACATTTTTGCCACTAGCGACCTTGTTAAGCTAACATTTATGCCACTAACGGCCTTGTTAAGCTAACATTTTTGCCATTAACGATTTTGTTAAGCTAACATTTTTGCCAATAACGGCCTTGTTAAGCTAGTATTTCTGCCACCAACCGCCTTGTAAAGCTAACATTTGGCCACCAACGAGGCTTGTTCAGCTAACATTCTTGCCACTAACGGCCTTGTTAAGCTAACATTTTTGCCACTAACGGCCTTGTTAAGCTAACATTTTTGCCACTTACGGCCTTGTTAAGCTAACATTTTTGCCACTAACGACTTTGTTAAGCTAAAATTTTTGCCACTAACGGCCTTGTTAAGCTAACATTTTTGCCACTAACGACCTTGCTTAGCTAATATTTGGCCAATGACGACTTTGTTAAGCTAATATTTTTGCCACCAACGACCTTGTTAAGCTAACATTTTTGCCACCAACCGCCTTGTAAAGCTAACATTTGGCCACCAACGAGGCTTGTTAAGCTAACATTTCGGCCACCAACGGCCTTGTTAAGCTAACATTTTGTCACCAACGAGGCTTGTTAATCTAACAGTTTGGCCACCAACGACCTTGTTAAGCAACCTTTTGGCCACCAACGAGGCTTGTTAAGCTAACATTTCGGCCACCAACGGCCTTGTTTAGCTAAAATTCTTGCCACCAACGAGGCTTGTTAAGCTAACATTTGGCCACAACTAGCCTTGTTAAGCTAACAATGTGGTCACCAAAGACCTTGTTAAGCTAACATTTAACCACCAACGAGGCTTGTTAAGTAAACATTTTGGCCACCAACGAGGCTTGTTAACTAACATTTTGGCCATCAACGATGTTTTTAAGCTAACTTTTCGGCCACTAACGGCCTTGTTAAGCTCACATATTGGCCACCAACGACCATGTTAAGCTTACATTTTGGCCACCAACGAGGCTTGTTAAGCTAACATTTGGCCACCAACGAGGCTGTTTATGCTAACATTTCGGCCACCAACGGCCTTGTTTAGCAAACATTTTGGTCACTTACGACCTTAATAAGCTAACATTTTTGCCACCAACCGCCTTGTTAAGCTAACATTTTGGCCACCAACGAGGCTTGTTAAGCTAACATTTGGCCACCAACGAGGCTTGTTAAGCTAACATTTCGGCCACAAAAGCCCTTGTTAAGCTAACATTTCGGCAACTAACGGCCTTGTTAAGCTAACATTTTGGTCACTTACGACCTTGTTAAGCTAACGTTTGGCCACCAAAGAGGCTCGTTAAGCTAACATTTGGCCACCAACGAGGCTCGTTAAGCTAACATTTTTGTCACCAACGGCCTTGTTAAGCGTACATTTTGGCCACCAATGAGGCTCGTTATTCTAACATTTCGGCACCAACGCGGCTTGTTAAGCTACAATTTTTTTGTCACCAACGGACTTGTTAAGCTAACATTTCGGCCACCAATGAGGCTCGTTAAGCTAACATTTTTGTCACCAACGGCCTTGTTAAGCTAACATTTTGGCCACCAATGAGGCTTGTTTTTCTAACATTTCGGCACCAACGCGGCTTGTTAAGCTAACATTTTTGTCACCAACGGCTTTGTTTAGCTAACATTTTGGCCACCAACGAGGCTCGTTAAGCTAACATTTTTGTCACCAACGGCCTTGTTAAGCTAACATTTTGGCTTCCAATGAGGCTTGTTATTCTAACATTTCGACCACCAACGAGGCTTGTTATGGTAACATTTTTGTCACCAACGGCCTTGTTTAGCTAACATTTGGCCACCAACGAGGCTCGTTAAGCTAACATTTTGGCCATTAATGAGGCTCGTTAAGCTAACATTTTTGTCACCAGCGGCCTTGTTTAGCTAACATTTGGCCACCAACGAGGCTTGTTAAGCTAACATTTTTGTCACCAACGGCCTTGTTTAGCTAACATTTTGGCCACCAACGAGGCTTATTGAGCTAACCATTACGATAACGGATCTTTGTGACATAGCACAGTCTTCATTTCTCTCCAAAAGGCCTTTTTCTGGTGACAATTTGTGATATTTTTCTTATAGTTACTCAATGCATAGGTTGTAAGTGCTAGTTAGATCCGCCTCAATGAGGCGGTTCTAACGAGTACCCACAACAATATGCCCTGGAGCAGAAAAAAGAAAAATAATGTACACCTCTGAAAACCCAGTTTTCTCTTTAAGAAATGGGGTTTAAGGGGACGTTCATTTTACGGACTTGTTACTTGATGGGTGCTTTGAACTGAACCCATGTTGCCAACTTTTACTGCATGACCCTAGAACAAGTCATTGAATGTTTCATAATTCAAGGTCTGTAACTTGGTAGATTGAAATCATAATATATTCGATATGCACTGAATTTCATTCCGTCATTAGTGGACTATTAATTTGCTTTTTAAACATTCAATCAGAGAGCCTTTATTCGCAGTTAAATGGGGTGTGTCCCAGGAGAAAAACAAATCGTCTCGGGATATATTGTGTAAGTGCTAGACCAAGGCAAATCACTTTTGTTTTTCAGAGTTCGCGAACAGAATTCTATGATCAAAGTGTCTATCTGGTGAATGCCTATAATTCAAGTTTAAATGGGAGCATGCATTATTTATGTATTTATCAATTTATACCTTTCATGAAATGTTAGCAATTATTTATTGAAATATCAAACGAGAGAGAGAGAGAGAGAGAGAGAGAGAGAGAGAGAGAGAGAGAGAGAGAGAGAGAGAGAGAGAGAGAGAGTCGATACCAGGGCGCGGGCTTGCACTGTGTCATAAAATATGTGTTATACTTATTACTCACCTACTCACGAAGATTAAAATATGTTATCATTGTAAATTCCTGGCAGTAAAACCATTATCAATCAACATAAAATGATCCTCTAAAATGTCAATACGATAGCACACATGTGCGCTAAAATGGCGTCCTTCTTAAATCTAGAACAAGCCTTTATCAGATCAAATGTGTTACATGTTTCTCATTTCTAGTCCAAATATAGATTGCTGGTGCTCAGTGGGGTGGTTCTGACGAGTATCCTCATCTTTTTTTAACGAAAAAAAAAAGGGAAAATAATGACTACTACTGTAAAACCTCTCTTTTCTCTATATAAAGTTGGGTTTAGAGTGCTTGTTTAGTTAAAACAATAGTTTACTGATTGTAAAAAACAATTATATAAGTACAAACAATACAGTAAATGATTAGAAAACAAGCTTATCTAAGCTTATGGTAATCGTCTACTTTCACTTATCAAGTTACTGGGACTTGTTAGCCTTGGGCCGAGTACATAAAGCAGGCGTAGTTTGTGCCGGGGTAGGCTACTAAGTCCAGCCTACGACTTTCTTAAAATTGGAGTGAAAAAAGCGGGCGTAGTTTACGCCGGGGTAGGCTACTTAGTCCAGCCTGCGACTTTCTTAAAATTGGAGTGCAAAAAGCGGGCGTACATCGGACTTAGTTATCACGAAAACACACCTATTTAATTTGACCCCCTTGAACCCCACTTTTATATAGTAAAACTGGGGTTTCCGAGGGTATACATTATTTTTCTTATTTCTGCTCTAAAATATAGATTGTGGGTACTCGTTAGAACCGCCTCGATGAGGCGGTTCTAACGAGTGCCAACAATCTATATTTTGAGCAGAAATAAGAAAAAAATCACGATTTATCATCCAAAATTTTCATTTTTTCGGCGATAAAGGTGACAATGTATTTGTATAGGCGTGTTTGCGTAATGTGCGACTGGAGTAAGACCGGTGTATAACCATAACAGCACGATGTTATAGTTTATCAACGACCTTTGAGAGTTCAAAGTTTAAGCGAGACGAGTCGATTCCAGTTTTTAGGGGAAGCAGGTTTCGGATATTTTTCTTTTCTCGGGATTTTAAAGATATAAATCAATTTTTTGATATTATGTACCTAGAAGTGATGGTCGAGTGGTTAATGCGATGTCCAGCGAGTCACACTAAAATATGTTTCAGACGAGGGTTCGAGTCCCAGTGGCACTTTTTTTATATTTAATTTTTCATTTTTATTTTATCTCTTTTATGTTTAGTTATTTTCTTCTTTTTTTTTATAATTACATCCTTTATATTTTGTTTACTTTGCTTTATTTTCAACAATTATGTTTTTATGTTATTCTAAATGTTTTGGATGCCAGCCGCGGTAGTTCAGTCGGATCATGGCGCGTCTGACTGGTGGTCAATAGGACGCGGGCTCGACACCTGCCGGGATCAGCAACATTCTTTCCCATGGAGATTGATCATGAAATCTTTTCCATGGCCATTCCCTCCTTCCGCTGATTCAAGAAGGGCAGTTGTTAGTTTCTGGGGAAAGAATGTGCACTGTACTGGTTAACCGCTTACGTATAAGCTTGCCCAGGATAAGTGTGGATAAGTAAACTGACCGGCTCAAAAATGACCGAAATAGTGTTGCCGGGGCCGTAAAAAAACCCATACAAACAAACGAAACTCTTTCAGATTCATTTCAACAGCGCATTTGCCTTCACTGACGGCTATGAACGTACGTTCAATCATAGTACCATTTTTGATAATACTTCTTGAATCCGAGCTGCAACGATTCGCCTGTGCTCGTTCCATCTTTTCAATACATTGAATGTAGATCTAATGTGATGGCCCCGCCAATCGGGGCTTGGAGAAATAGATCGAGTTGCACGATGCTTTCAAGCTGATCTGAAACTGACGACACATCAGCAATGGTAAACCGCTTAGTAAGTCCGAACCTGCCCAGGCAAAGTGGTGCGGGTTGGACCGTCCATACTTTTTAAACCCGTTTAGTTTTATTGGGTGGCAGGGCTTGACATGTCATTTCATCTCAATGTCGGGTAAAAACCCCACAAAACTGGAAGCAACTTCTCCAAACTTGACAGGGACAATAAACCTATAAATCAATCAAACAAACATCTCATGTGCTCAAATTTTATAGGTTCGAAAAAAAATGTTAAGGAAAAGTAATAATAAAAAAAAAAAAAAAAAAAATGCCTTAGATTCGAACCCTAAATCTCCAAGATGGAATACATGTTACTAAACTGTCTCGACTGGTCGTCAGATAAAGAATATGACGGTAACTATCGCCCAGTGTAAAAATTATCCACTACAGGCGACTTACCTAAAACACGGACGAGTCCAAAATTAAAAGTGCAGTCACGTCTCACTGCGGTTTGAAAGACTATACATGTATATCATGTGCTTAATAAACACTATGCAAACGTTTCTAACGTTGTATGAATGAAATTGATGTACAACATATCTACTGTGCATGTTCTTGGAAAAATATCCTTCATAATGAAAATACTCAGTTATTATACACGAAATTCAGTAATGCTGCCCCGTCAACTGAACTTTTAAAAAGCAAAACAGAGAGGCAACACAATATAACTTCTATTATACTGTCAGTCGTCATACCAATTTCATTGAACAATTTCATCCATTTTTACACCGAATACTGCAAAATAATCATGGAAGGGTACTGTTAAGTCTGCTACATTGTAGAGTTGACGTTATAAGTGGGTTTACGACTTTGTTTGTTATGTTCTGCGACAATTTTTACGACGGGCTTACGCATGGCGTAGCACACTGGTCAATACATACGCACAGGCTGCGTAGCGGTCGCATAGGCTTCGTATTTTGGACGCATAGGCTTCGATGAAAAATGGCGGCTGACAGTTAGTCGCTGCAGGTAAGAAACTGTTTTTACGTTAATCTAACTGTTTTATAGCGTTACCCAATACTGACATTTGACTTACGGACCGCTTAATTAATGTGCGGCTTCATCTGTTGCAAGAAAAGGTTCGAAAAACGGAATATGGAAAAATAGACCCCAAAAGAAATTTGGCATTCAACACAGATTCACCTGTATTTTCACTTTGGTCCGGTCGTCCTATGTAACTACACGATTTTGGCTGGTGTTCTGGCCGATAAATTGTGAATAACGATAATGAAATCCAAAAGCTAATATGCAACTTTCGTCACAGCTTTTGCAAAAAAGAAAAATATTGATATTTCGATACAACGCACGTAGCTTCGTTACCGATTACAACGCAGAGGCTGCGAACTAAATTTGAAAGCCCTGTATTATGTAGAATAATAGCGAATGATATAAAATTGATATCGAGAAATCAGTCAACCAGCGTTAGTTGGTGATGCTAAAGATATTCTGTATCATTTATACCGAACACATTTTCAGTCTCAGCTATGCAAATACTACATTTTGATTCAAATGCACAAAATCTATCAAGTTACAATTAGTTACACTACCGTTGATAAAATTGGTAAGTCTTCGTCAAATCTGTTAAGTATTTAGCCAAATAATATTTGCACTGTATGAATTTCTGTCGTGTTTTTTTTATTGCAACGCACATGGCTCAAGACCCTGTGTTAGAAGTTTGCGACCAGAAAGTCTTCAAGAGTGACCATCTCACCTACTGAAGCCAGTATGAATTTGATACATAGGAAGTTGAAGCGTTATCTATCAAGATAGCGAGCAGTGATAACACCAATTGGCCAAAGAAAAAGTGTAGCCGGGTTTCGGCTAAGTTTTCAAATGCTCCTATGTTATGATACAGAATGTTTTGCCATTATGATAACACACCGTGCGACACATTGCATTTTTACATCTCCAAAATGGCTACTTTTGAGATTAAAATCCAAGATTTTTTTCTTATTTATTCTGCAAACATATGTTGTGGGTGCTCGTTAGAACTGCCTCATTGAGGCGGTTCTAACGAGTACCACAACCTATGTTTTGGAGAAGTAATAAGAAAAATAATGTATACCCCGTTAACCCAAGTTTTCTCAATATAAAGTGGGGTTTAAGGGGTTGGTGGTGTTCATTTCACGAACTTGTTCACGTGATATCCATTTTTTCCTTGTCTTATACATCTGTACTCCATACATACATTTACTACTTCTACTTACGAGTAAGTGTCGTCAGATAAAACATATTACGGAGAAATCAAGAATTCCGTGTTTTTTTTCCTGTGTTTCCTTTTTTCGTGACTTTCAATGTAGACTGTGACGTCCCCACGTTTTTTGCTATGAACAGAGCAGAATTGACTGAGCTTACGACAAATAACCAAATAAAAATACCTACGTCACTGCCATGTATATGTCGGTGGGTTGTACATGTAAAAAAAATTGTAAAGGGCAACCAAAGCAGGCGAGGCATACGCATCTAGCGTCCATTTGTGAGCTACGTCAGCCATTTTGCGGTGAGTGAGGCGGTTCTAACGAGCACCCACAACCTATGTTTGCGGTATAAATAAGAAAAAAAATCACGGATTTTAATCTGAAAAGTAGCCATTTTGGAGATGTAAAAATGCACTATGTCGCACGGGTGTGTTATCATAAGGGCAAAACATTCTGTATCAGAACATAAGAGCATTTGAAAACTTAGCCAAAAACCAGGTACACCGTTGATTTCTTTGGCCAATTCGTGTTATCACTGCTCGCTATCTTGATATATAACGCTTCAACTTCCTATGTATCAAATTCATACTGGCTTCAGTGGGTGAGATGGCCACTTTTAAAGACTTTCTGGTCACAAACTTCTAACACAGGGACTTGAGCCACATGCGCTGGTTGACTGATTTATCGATGCTAATTTAATATCATTCGCTATTATTCTACATAATACAGGGCTTTCAAATTTAGTTCGCAGCCTCTGCGTTGTAATCGGTAACGAAGCTAAGTGCGTTGTATCGAAATATCAATATTTTTCTTTTTTGCAGAAGATGTGACGAAAGTTGCATATTAGCTTTTGGATTTCATTATCGTTATTCACAATTTATCGGCCAGAACACCAGCCAAAAACGTGTATTTACATAGGACGACCCAACCAAAGAGAAAATACAGGTGAATCTGTGTTGAATACCAAATTTCTTTTGGGGTCTATTTTTCCATATTCCGTTTTTCGAACTTTTTCTTGCAACAGACGAAGCCGCACGTTAATAAAGTGGTCCGTAAGGCAGATGTCAGTATTGGGCAACGCTATAAAACAGTTAAATTAACGTAAAAACAGTTTCTTACCTGCAGCGATGAACTGTCAGCCGCCATTTTTCATCGAAGCCTATGCGTCCAAAATACGAAGCCTATGCGACCGCTACGCAGCCTGTGCGTATGTATTGACCAGTGTGCGTAGGCTTACGTCTGTTTTGACTGTATCTTTGTAGGCTAGCTACTAGTCTGAATATAGGTCTGATCGTTAAAGGGTTATCAACTTGTTAGTAATGGCAAGTCTCCAATACACATCTTGGCTAGCTTAACTATAATATTGCTCATTTTCATGTTTCCGTTTTCATCACGAATACTTGCCTTTATAATTTTGATCCCTTAAAAATGTTAAACCCCACTTTTATATGGTAAAACTGGGGTTTACAAGGGTAACATTATTTTTCTTATTTCTGCTCAAAACCATGGTTTGTGGGTACACAATTTCTTTCCATTGCCCATATAGGCGCGCTGTGTAAGAATTTATTGCAAAACAGCTTCATATTTGCTGGTTGACATAATTAGATTTTATGCCCTGAAGAAAATATCCGAATAGACCCGATTTACAGTGAAATTCCGCTATTAAGACCACCTAAAATTAAGACTAATCCTGCTTTAAAAAGCTTATTTAGAAGGTGTCTAATTCTTTCTTTGTGTTTTCTTCAACCAGTGTTCTCTGGTCAGCGACCACCTTCGGGACTCTTCAAAGGGGGTCTTTAAGACCACTTTTGAACAGTCTCAAAGGTAATCTAAATATAGGAATTTTAGTGTACTTGTAGGTATGGATTTCCGATAATTAGTTCCGATACTCAGGGTCCCTGCCCATCGGGGCTTGGAAAAATAGATTGGGCTGCGTGGTGCTTCCACGCAGAGCTGAAACCGACACGAGTGCTGGTAAACTACTTAGAGGGTCAAAGCCTGCCAATGCGACGGCGAGTTAGACCTTCTATGCATATAATATCTGTTGGTTTCATTGGCTTGAGATGTCATTTCATCTCAATGTCGGGTAAATGCCCAACAAAATTGGAAGCAACGTCTCAAAAATGACCTAAAATACTGATAATGGGGATGTTAAACCTCGATTCAAACAAAGCTCCGACACGCAAGCGGAAATTTCCGTGATCATTTTGATGTCGGTAACTAATTGTAAAATCTACTACACTAGGTTACAACAAGTTTAACAAGAAAAGATATGACACAAAGTACCATATCAACTGACAGGATTGCTATTGCATTGTACTATTTTGCAAAGGAACGGGCAATGACATCTCATTATCAAAACCGTTCAGTTTTAATCTTATAAACTAGAATTACTTGACTGTGTCGACATGAACACTGAATTTGCAGAATCAAATTCAACAAGGCCGGTTATTTTTTTTTATTTATTTTTTTTTAATTCGATAGATCGAATATCTAAACTTTCAGTTTGAACATGCCTGTGGAAAACTGTGTTGAATTTAACAGTGTAAATTTTGACAGAATTGAAACGACAATGACTGATCAGTGGGTACAGCCTTAGTGATATTACGTATCAGCAAACAGACTGTTCTTCTTTATTCTAGCGCCCACCTTTTCAACAAAAAGAATAATACAATACCGTGCGTGTTTATACATTACCATTATTATTATATCAAATTTATCATCGTTTTCTATTATTATTATTACAATTATTATTATTATTATTAATGAACTTTCCTACAAACAATATGAGAAAGTGTTGGCAATAATAATAATAATAATAATAATAATAATGATAATAATAATAATGATTTTTAATAATAATAATAATAAACCATAGTACTTGTTGTAGAAGTAGCAGTAGAAGTAAAAGTGGAAGTTGTAGTAAGTTTTATTATTATTACCATCGCTTTGATTATTGAAATTATTACTATCATCATTATAGCAGCAGAAGACGCAGCAGCAGTAGTAGTAGTAGTAGTAAAAGTAGTGAGAGTAGTAGATAAGTGTAGTATTGTTTGTTTGATTTGAGATTTAACGCACCCGTCAACACTATTTATGTCATTTTGGAGACGTTGCTACCAATTTTGTGGGACTTTTACCCGACATAAAGATGACATGTGACCTCTAGCCCTGCGGTCCAATGAAACCTATATGAATAGGGTTAATATGCATGAACGGTCCGAGTCACAGACCTTTGTCAGAGAAGAGAATAATTATTATTATAATTGGTTTTATTATTGAAATAAATTATCATAATTATAAGTAGTTGTAGTAATATAATAGTTTGTTTGTCTGAATCCCCGTCAACACTATTTAGGTCATTTTGGAGACGTTACTTCAAATTTTCAAATGAAATGGTATCTCAAGTTCCACGCAAAAGGGTTTATATATAGGGACGGTCCGAATCGCACCATTTTGCCTGGACAGGCTTCGACCCCGTTACTCAAGTGCGGTCGGTTTCAGCTCTGCGTGGAACCAATTCTACATCCCAAATTATTTCTCCAAACCCCGATTGGCAGGAGCCCATGTGGTAGTAGTAGTAGCGGTTTAATTATTGTCACCATCGATCTGATTATTATCAACAGTAGTTGTTGTAGTAGTAGTAGTAGTTGTTGTTGTAGTGATATTATGATTACTGTTATAATTATCATTATTATTATTTATGTATATCCCTACAAAGAATATTGGCTAGTGTTACAAATTTCATTTTCATCACATAAACATGCTTTTATAAACTGGATTTTACATGTTTACATTATTTTGACAATAACTACAAGTGAATTGTTAGAAAAGTCAAGAAACACAGCATTACTATTGGCGAATTGTAAATATATTTTCTGTCCTCTCAATAAACTTAAAAAAAATCATGATAAAACGATATCGTGTGGAGAGCTTTATATCTATTTTGTGGCTGAAGTGCTTATAGCAACTATGCATCTTCTAAGTAAGAATATAGTCTGTGCATTGCTTCCAAAGTCATGGCACAGCAAACTGCACAGGATGGCATGTTTGAAATACAACTTCCAATACTTCCATACAAAGAATCCATTACGTTCCTTAAGTACTCTTATAATATCCGTCAGATAATTTCCAAATATTGTATGTAAAATATTCAGAGCCAATCTTATTTTTTCACGAAGTCTGAAAGGGTCTATGCAAAGGTTTTAAATGCACTTAATCAAACTGTGATGTGCAAATCCTTATCTTGCTAAACTGCTAGAGAAGAAAAATACACAGTTTTATTTATAGATCATGTAAAATCTTCGTGTAAAATTGTTCTGTGTAATTGGAGTTAATTTAAAAATTAGCGGGTCACTGAAATGTTCGAGTCATAAAAAGGACCAAACAGTTATTTCTTCATTTGGTTAAAATAAATATCAAATGAAACAGAATACACTGAAGATTGTAAATATATCAGCGCCTTGACAGATTTTAGTTTGTAGCAAGAGAAATACAGGCGCGTAACACCCAATTCTAAAACAGTACTTAGTCTCACTTATTCTTGACTGACCCTCGTAAATAACTCCAGATATCCATTTTAAACTCAGTGTCAGCACGTATTTCATAGCATTACGAAAACTCGCCTATATAAATACGTTGTACATTTTACCACCAAAAAATGAAAATTTACAGATGAATTCATGTGATATTTTTCTTATTTCTGCCCAAAACATAGAATGTGGGTTCTCGTTAGAACCGCTTCGGCGAGGCGGTTCTATCGAGTACCCACGATCTATGTTTTTTAGCAGAAATAAGAAAAATAGTGTATACAGTATAAAAGTGGGGTTCAAGGGGGTCAAAATTTCGTGATGATATTTACAAACACACAGTAGGAAGACAGGGTAGAATATTCTTTAAAAACCTTAAAAAAGGATTGACTTACTTTATTTATTTATAAGCAAAATTATCATATCGTTAAATTACTGATAAATTTATCTTTTCAAAGGTATCAGCATTTCAGCGATAAACAAAGCAAAATAGAGTTTATGAAAAAATTTCCAACATTATCCCAAATATATCTATTGAAAAATTTATTTTGCGATAGCCATGCTAATCAAAGTGCCACAAGGCACTGAAATGACAGATTCTATGTTTGTTTGTATTTGAGTGTAACGCCCCAGTCAACACTATTTTAGGTCATTTTTGAGCCGGTCCACACTTTTCCTGGGCAGGCTTATACATAAGCGGTTAACCAATACAGTGCACATTCTTTCGCCAGAAACTGACAACTGTCCTTCTTGAATCAGAGGAAGGGAGAGAATGACCGTAGAAAAGATTTCATGATCAATCTCCACTAAACAATGTTGCTGACCCCGGCAGGTACCGAACCCGCGTCCTCCTGATCACCAGTCAGACGCGCATCCGACTGAGCTACCGAGGCCGGCGACATGTCTATGAGAATTCGTGAATATCAAGGCCTGTATGGAAAGGTTTCAAATTTATTCTTTCAACCTTCCCAAAAAGTTGGCCCTATTGCATAATCGCGATAAATATATACCCTCCCAAGCCCTTATCCTGCTGAAAAGAATAATTTAGCCACACCCGTTTCTAACTATCCACCAATCAAATTACTTGATATAATGTATTTGTTCAATTCACAAACTGCACAATGAACAGTGTAGATCCTGAGAAGCCATCTGATCCGAATCTACACTGTTTGCAAAGTTAGGGGTTGTTGTGTTCAGCAGGATAAAGGTTAAATTGAATTCCACGCAAAATTGTCATTCAGTCTACGTTCCTGTAAATAATAAAGTCTCACGAATCTGTCTTTTACATTCATCTTATATGTAAACCACATGTTCGGTAGAATATCAAACTGTCAATAACCTTTTGTCTATTATACTCTTCGCCCTTCCTTTGGTTTTGTTTATAAAATAAGTCCCATAATTCTAATTTCAGATTCTTGTCACAAAAAAGGATGATCGATTATTGCTCAAGAGAGCCATGTTTCCAACTTACAATAAATATAATTTTTCAAGAACAACATTGAATAGAAATGTTCCAAACATGTCTCGTTCATTACGTTAGCATCACGATTCCCCATTATAAATCTGGCACCCGGCTTAAAGGGACATTGTTAAACAGCGCAGATCCTGTTTTTCTGCACTGTTTTGTTTAATAACAAGGAGTTAAACATACAATAAACAAGAGGCCCATGGGCCACAATGCTCACCGGAGCTCAGGCTGCACTACCCAATGGCAGCCATGTATTATAACATGATATCATTTTAATCTACCACTTATAAAGTCTCCCAAATGCACCCCCATATCCAAATGAGCACCCATGTGGACTCAGTATCGGAAAAATTAGGACTTTTATGAAGTAGAGGGGGTGGGGCATGGACCCAATGGAGCCCTGGTTGGTATCACTAAATGCGTCTTATCAAAAGGAACAAGAATATATATAATTTAGCAGTGGGGATCTGTATGCCGGGAATATAAGACCTCTTAAGCGGTGGAGGGGTTGGGGCATGCCCTATTGATCTCTGGAAAGCTCAAGATTGTTGTTCCTAAATATGTCTTATCACAAGAACCAAGAATATATATGGTTAATTGGAGTGAATCGAATGGTTTCCGATATATGAGGCCCTTCTATGAAGTGGAGAGGGGAGGAATTGTCCCGGCGGACTCCCAAGTCGGTGTGATATTGTTAAGGAACAAGTATACTTATGATTATGTGGTGGGGTTTGAATGGTTTCTGAAATATATTGCCTTTTATGAAGTGGAGGGACGAGGCACATTGCCCACGCACAAAGAGACCCCCAGGTTGGTGCGACTGAATGAGTCTTATCAGAAGATACAAGAATATATATAGTTTAGGGGTGGGGATCTGAATGATTTATGAAATATATTGCTTTTAACATAAGTAAAGCATGGGGCATGGCTCGGGCACCCCTTAGGACTCCCAAGCTGGTGTCATTTGAATGCATCTTATCATAAGTAAGATGAATATAATTTATACGGTTTAGGGGTAGAGCTCTGAACAGTTTCTGGGCAAGTCCCCGGCACACCCAGGGAGACCCCCAGGTTGGCGTCAATGAATGTTTCTCTTCTTAGAATATATATGGTTTAGGGATGGGGATCTGTAAGGTTTCCGAGATATTGGGCCTTTTATAAATATGGAGGGATAGGGGCATGACCCCGTTGCATCCCGGGAGACCTCCAGGTTGGTGTCACTGAATGCGTCTTATCATAAGGAACAAGAATATATATGGTTTAGGGGTGGGGATCTGAATGGTTTCTGAGTTATATGGCTTTTTATGAAGTGGGGTGGGGCAAGGCCCCGGCACAACCTGGGAACCCCCCTGTTGGCATAAAAGCATATGGCTGAGAGACGTTTACTCAAGAAACATTTCTATAAAAGTTTTGTCATAAGATCTGCAATGACCTGGCAGTAAATTCCATTTTTCAACTTTCCCCATTATAAGTCTAGGGAAACTCTAAGTTGCCATATCAACCAAACTAAAGAGTCGATTTTCATAAAAACGCAAACTTTCAATCCCCTAGCCCAGGGATACTACAGATGAAATATGGGCACAATCGCCCGGGTGGTTTCAGAGGAGATGTCGTTTGAAAGTGTTGACGACATGTGACATACGACGACGGACAACTGCCTATCCTATAATATCACACGGAGCCTTCGGCTCTGGTGAGCTAAAAAAACCTGTTGGTCTTGGAGTGGGGATCTGTAAGGTTTCTGAGATATTGGGCCTTTTATGAAGTGGAGGGGTGGGGCAAGGCCAAGGGCACCCCAGGGGACCCCCGTGTTGGTGTCACTGAATGTTCCTAATCATAAGGAACATGAATATGTGTGGTTTATGGGTGGGGCTCTGAAGGGTTTCTCAGATATATGGCCTTTTGTGAAGAAGAGGGGTGGGACATAGTCCTGTCGCACCACGGCATACCCCGAGGTTGGTGTCACTGAATGTGTCTTATCATGAGGAACAAGCGTATATATGGTTTGTGGGGTGGGGATGTGTAAGGTTTCCGAGGTATTAGGCTTTTTTTATGAATTGGAGGGGGTGTGGCAATGTCCCGGCTCATCCGGGGGGGGGGGGAGGCTCCAGGTTGGTGTCACTGAATATGTCTTATCATATGGAACAAGAGTATATATGGTTTAGGGATGGAGATCTGTTAGGGTTTCGAGGTATTGGGCCTTTTAGGAAGTGGAGGGCGTGGGGAAAGGCCCTGAACATCCCGGGGCCCCCAGGTTTTTGTCACTGAATGCGTCTTATCATAATGAACAAGAATATATATGGTTTAGGGGTAGGGATCTGAATGGTTTCTGAGATATATGACCTTTCATGAATTGGAGGGGGTGGGCCAGGGCCACATCGCATCCCGGAGGGGCAGCTTAATTTCACTGAATGTGTCTTATCGGAAGGAACAATAATATATATGGTTTAGGGGTGGGGATCTGTAAGATTTCCAAGATATTGGGCCTTTTTATGAAGGGGAAGGGTGGGGCATGGCCCAGGGTACCCCGGGGGACCCCCATTGTCTGGTGTCACTGAATGTCCCTAATCATAAGGAACATGAACAAATATTGTTTAGGGGTGGGACTCTGAACAGTTTCTAGGGTATATGACCTTTTGTGAAGGAGTGGGACATGGACCCGGAGCACCAAAGCAGACCCCGGGGTTGGATTCACTGAATATGTCTTATCATAAGGAACAAGAGTATATATTGTTTAGGGGTGGGGATCTGTAAGGTTTCCGATATATTGGGCCTTTTTATGAAGTGGAGGGGATGCGCATCACGGGGGGGGGGGGGGGCGGATGTCACTGAATGGGTCTTATCATAAGGAACAAGAACATGTATGGTTAAGGGGTGGGGATCTTGTTGGTTTCTGAGATATATGGCCTTTTTGGAAGTGGAGGGGCTTAGCCAAGGCCCCAGCACATCCCAGTGGGCCCCAGGTTGGTATTAGTGGATGTGTCTTATCATAAGAAACAAGCATATATATGGTTTAGGGGTGGGGATCTGTAAGGTTTCCGAGATATTTGGCCTTTTATGAAGTGGAGGGGTCGGCGCTAGGCCCCGGCGCATCCCGGGCGCCCCCCAGGTTGGTGTCACTGAATGTGTCTTATCATAAGGAACAACAAATATATGGTTTAGGGGTGAGATCTCTAAGGTTTCCGAGATAATGGGCTTTTTTATGAAGTGGAGGGGGTGGGGCAATGTCCCGGCGCATCTCAGGGACCCCAATGTTGGTGTCACTGAATGCGTCTTATCATAAGGAAACAAGAATATATATGGTTAAGCGGTGGGTATCTAAATGGTCTCTGAGATGTACGGCGTTTTATGAAGGGGAGGGGTGGGGAAGGGCCCCTGCGCATCCCAGGGGGCCCAAGGTTTGTGTCACTGAATATGTCTTATCATAAGGAACAAGAATATATATGGTTTAGGGGTGGGGATCTGAATGGTTTCTGAGATATATGGCCGTTTATGAAGTGAAAGGAGTGGGGCATGGCCCCAGCACAACCCCGGGACCCTCAGGTTGGCATAAAGGCATATGGCTGAGAGAAGTTTACTCAAGAAACATTTCTATAAAAGTTTTGTCAAAATATCTGCAAAGGCTTGGCAGTTAATGCCATTTTCCAATTTTCCCCATTATAAGTCTATGGAAACTCTTAGTTGCCATAGCAACCAAACTAATGACCCGAATTTCATTAAAAACACAAACTTTCAATCCCCCAACCCAAGGATGCTACAGATGAAATTTGGGCCCAATCGCCTTCAGAGGAGATGTCGTATGAAAGTGTTGACGTCACACGACGTCAGACGACGACAGTGACGCAAGATGACGGACAACTGCCTATCCCATTGCCTCCCCCGGAGCCTTCGGCTCTTGTGAGCTAAAAATTAACCCATTTGTACCAAATGGAATCTTCCTCCTTATATATAATAGGAGTCCGCTTCAAAATTTATGGTTGGCAGGTTGTAACTCTTTCAAAATTAATTTGGAAACTGGCTGTACTTTTTGGAAATGGTGTAGGCCCTAAGCAGACACGGTGTTCTGCGCCGTCTGATCTTAGCCTGCATTGTTTGCCAATTACCCGTTTTGGGGTTTCTGGTACAAAAAGGTTTAAACAGACATCTCATACTGTCTTGGACGACCCTAGATGAAAGGCCCGTATAGACCTCATTTTATAAAGAGAATATAGGTGTTTCGGTTCATAATTTTTTATTTATTTATTTATTTATTTGTTTTTGTTTCACTGTGGCAGATCCAACCAGCATCAACAGATTATATATGGGGCAGATACAAAAATGTGTCAAGTTTTAATCTAAAATTCCAGGTATATCACTCAGGTACTTTCTTCAACTTTTCTTCAACGAGGCGACGGACCTATCCAATATAATAAGAATGATGTTTTCAATGACTGATTCTATCTTCTATTTCTAGCTGGCACAGAAGTCCACACAAAACGTAGTTCGGCTTATTCCCAGTGTTTGGCACAGCTTCACTCAAATCATTGATATTTTTAAACATTTTCTCATTCATGTTTATACATGTATATATTGTTGGTTTAATTTGAAGAAAAAATCCAAGAATGATCAGATGACACATGTCGTTCAAAAAGGAAAAAAATGTTTATCAATAAATCGGTGTGCCTTCATAAATAAAGATCAAAGCACTGAGATTACCGATGGGTCAATTGTCTCTGAGTGTAGGTTGGGAAAATAGCCCTGGACTGAGAATCGAACTGTTCGTTTAACCCTTAAATTGCAGTATTTTAAGCAAGCACAGTAGCCCTGATCAGACAGTTATGTGGCCTCTGATTAGGTATACACTGTTTGCCAATGCCCAAGTGCACGAGCACAGTCAAGAATTTACTTTTTACGTAGCGCTCTGACGTCTTAGGGAGACGACTATAAACTGGAATTTGTTCAGGGTCCGCGGCAATCAGATGGTCAGTGATAGTCGCGCCGATAATAGTAAGCTCATAACGTAGACTGTGGGTACTCGTTAAAACGCTTCACTATAAGAAAAGTATTCAGTGCAATTTTTTGTCTGAAAAAAAATGTTTTCCAAGCTATTTGCTTGTCATTTGTTAATGTAAATATTTCCCTTCTGTATTTATTAGTATATTCAACCAGCACAACACATCTTTATGAATTAACAATATTTCATTGATAATGCTTAACCTCATATGCTACACAATCTGTGCTGGAAAAGTTATTACATGTATAACATTTTATCAAGCTGCAAACAGTGTAGATCCATCGATGGCTTCTGGTCAGAAACTATAATGTTTGTCATTCTACTCGTTCCATCCAACCACTGCATCCCAGCTTCTGAATAACAGTGGTCAGAAACAGAGCCCCTCCAGCGATATGTTTCAACAAAAAAGTTCATTCTGCCTATTGATGCAGGCCCGCACACAGGGCGGGGATGGGTGCAAATGTATCCCCCTTTTTTTTTTGGAAAATTCTCAAACTCATGCAATTTTTCACCCTCTGTAAAAAAACTAAAATTCGCGCACCTCCCCCCTTTTTCAGAGTCTGCGTACGACCTGAATCATGTTCAAAACCTGCAGTATATATATGGCGAACAGTGCCGGCCCTGATCAGAAGCGTTATATTCCTAGTGGTTAAGATAGCTACTTCTCAGGCATTAGTTCCCTCAGTGACCGCTCTGGGTTCGAACCTCTCTCGTGTCACATATGGGAGGTAACCTTCTGCAACAGAAGGCCATTCGAGGGGTAGAAGGGAGGCAATCTCCAGTTTTCGCCCAGCTGATCAACGATTGGGTAAATTTAAGTGAAATAACAAATGATAATCACCACGAAAACACGCGTTTATAATATTGACCCCCTTGAACCCCAATTTTATAAAGTAAAGCTAGGGTTAAAAGGGGTTAACCTTATTTTTCTTACTTCTGCTCTAAAATATAGATTGTGGTTACTCGTTATAACCGCCTCACCCGCCTCAATGAGGCGGTTCTAACGAGTACTAACAATCTATATTTTGAGCAGAAATAAGAAACAAATCACAATTTTCATCTTAAAAATTTCAATTTTTCTGCGTTACAATGTATTTGTATAGGCGTGTTTGCGTAATGCAAAGCGTCAATGGCACTGATATGACAAATTCTATCAGAAATTCATGATAATCTTAAAGGTCTTTGCGAAAATGTTTCAAGATTAAAAAAAAAAAAAAAAAAAAAACAGTACTACAAATTCATGCGTCATTCTATGTTTCAAAGTTTCAAAAGAAATGCTTTATATCAAAATGCGTACGTTTTATAAATCTTACCAAAATTTGTAGTTTTCAAAAGGAATAGTGAAAGTTAAATGTGTAATTTTCGGGAAGAAATGACTTCCATATAAGCACTATGCTTACCATCAGATCCTATGTCATTTTGTGTGTATGTATCTATGTATGTCTATGTAATTTGTTTTGCAAATAAATATTGTTTAAACCAAAATGTGTAATTTTGCAGAAATATGCATCAGTAAAATATTGGATGAAAAACATCATTGTAATTTCCGCTTTTTGCAGTTTCAAGTGTAGCTATAAAAAATAATTTTATTTTGTACGATGGTATCACTTTACCGCCGACATAGACTTATATAACACGAGGAAAGATAGAAATCGCAAATAGTTTTTATGATTTCATGGCGTTGCAGAAAATAACGCTCTTCATTTTAAGTTCTTAGCAGAAGCGCGAGAACTGATGCCTAAGCAACTAGGAATAGAACGCTCAATAGGTACACTACTATACCTCTATTACATTGAAAACAAAACAACAACAACAAAAAAATATATACGAGAAATTTCAATTTTCAACTTTCATGATGTGTCGAGGACAGTGTGTGGAGCTAAAATTCCGCGAAAATCATTTATTTTCAAATTTTACAATCTATTTCGGATCAATCTGTGTTTTATAAATATAATAAATACGCATCGCTGAAATGTCAACAACCGACGTAACCAGTCATAATGTCAAAATGCCATGACGTAAGCATGACGTATTGCGAGTCAAAATATCCGTTCAGTTAAAGTGAAACCTCAATTACTCGAGCACGGATGACTTGGCTAATTCGATATTCGGTCTTGAGTCCCAGAGAATTTATAAAACATCACCAGATTGCCAACTATTTGGATATTTTAGAGATTTTTTTTTCTGCTTTACCCTTAAAATGGTATGTTGTGTGTACTCATTAGAATCGCCTCAGCGAGGCGATTCTAATGAGTACACACAATATAACTTGATTTTATAGACGACCGTAAAGATATCCTAAAGTGATCCCCATTATGCCTCATGACCTTGTGCTGCGATTCAGTCTCAGTATTTCGAACAACCCCTTTCTCCCAGATGTGTTCGAGTTATTGAAGTTCGACTGTATCTGCTTAACCACGCCGTGTCACATCTGTATTGAGACGGATGATCAGAAAATGTTTCTTTGCCAAGTGAATATGTATGTTTTGTTTGTTTTGGTGTTTAACCGCCCAATAAACACTATTAAGATCATATCGAGTCGGTCAGTTTACCTATCCACAGTTTTCCTGGACATGCTTATACGTTTACGGTTAACCAGTTCATACTGTCCCCAGAAACTTACAACTGTCCTTCTTGAACCAGCTGAAGGAGAATAACCGTACAAAAGGTTTCATGATCAATCTCCACGAAAGAATATTGCCAACCCCGGCAGGTATCGAACCCGATAGCAGGTACATGTATCATCAATCAGACGAGCATCCGACTGAGCTATCGAAGCCGGCGCAATGTGTATGGGATACGACAAGCAAAAAGTGGTTTTCTATTCTGCGCGTTTAGCGAAGACTCAGGTCAGCCTGTGTACTCATTCACAACGGTTAATATTGTAGGAATTAGTTTTATTTTTGTGGATTGTATCGATGTGTAAACTCCGGCGAATCACTCACAATGCTAAGTTTGTGAGTTATTCGCCAGAGTTTTATACACATCGATGAAATCCACAAATTCATGTCTTATTATTCCAACTTTGCCATCGAAATGCCATCATTTTAGGAATTATTTCGAAAGCGTAAGACTAAACTTACTAACGGCCACGGCGGAATGATTATTAAATTAGAAGCTGTCATCTTTGAAAGAAACCAAAGCGAAGAAAAAAAGTCACGTTTCATATACAATGACGTAACCCGCGGGTCCTATCGCGTTTCGCTGTGTATGTGGAATAGTTCTGAGATTCTTGTTCATGAACTATATCGAAGTAAAAAATTTTATTTCAACCAACCAATCAAACCGCTCGAAATGTACATAATGATGGCTAAATGATGGAATTATATACACATTATTACTAGTATCACGTCGAGATCAACGTATCAAACGAGACGCGGGGCGTCTATTGTGATGTGTAAGACCTTGAAACATCCAAGAGATCAAGTTAACATGGTGATAATATGTTTATTTTTTCGGAGTAGTATTGACAGACGCCTGGCAATAGCAGAAACTCGGTAAAATGCTATTGACAGACGTCTGGCAATAGCAGAAACTCGGTAAAATGCTATTGACAGACTTCTGACTGAAACCGAATATATTAGATTCCGTTTAACTTTTTTTCTTTTATCATATTTCTCTGTATCTTTTTCCCAATTCGACCCAAAGTTTTGGCCCCCGCCCATCGGGGCTTGAAGAAATAGATGGCTGCACGATGCTTCCACGCAGAGCTGAAACCGACCGCACATGAGTAGTGGTAAACCGCTTAGAGGATCTCGGCCTGCACAGGCAAAGCGGTGCGAGTTGGACCGTCCATGCTCATAAACAATATAGGTTTCATTGGGCGACAGGGCTTGAGATGTCATTTCATCTCAATGTCGAGTAAAAGTCCAAAAAAAATTGGAAGCAACGTCTCCAAAATGACCTATACTGTGTTGAAGGGGACGTTTAACCTCAAATCAAACAAAAACGACCCAAAAGTTCATTTTGAAGTCATTCAGAAGTCAGATTATGAAAAACTTCTTTTGTGACTTGAACATGTTGATTGACCTAAACATTCATATGGCACTAATATGTCAATAGAAAAGTCTCTTTTTTTTTTCAAGCATAAATTTGCGGTAAAATTTGAAGTTACGCTCTGCGTGTAAGTGACGTCATCATTTCTCACGACCGGTTCCAAGTTACACATGACTGCTTTCCAACGTTCCAACAAGTGCCGTGGCTCAGAGCTAGCAAGGATGGTGACACGGGATGTAGGAAAAATAAAAACAACCTTTGATTAAAGGGGAGTCCATATACAACTAAGCGAAGACTCTGATCAGAATGCGCAGATCAGTCTTCCCTTGGCGCACATGCATGAAGACATCCTTTTGATTGGCGCGGCCTAAATATTGAGGTACGTGAGGACTGAAGACAGATATATATACTGAACCGAACAAGAAACGCAACGTTTTAACCCAAAATATTTTCATGCAACCATCAGGTTGACTGAAAAGTCATTTAGCGATTTACTTTCATACTTTTTAAACTTTCTTATGCAGAAAACATTTGGGCGATATCTGTATAGTTTAACGCTACACTTGGCAATTCGTTGTTTTCACTATTTCCTCGTGCAGTACATTAAATGTATACAGTAACCTCATCACATTGGCATATTGTGTTACCTGGAGTTTAGGTTTCAAAAGGTCGGTAAAATTTCTCTACGGAATATGGTACGTTTGACGCAAGATCAGAGTAACGTAGCGGTCCAAATGCTTCTACGTGGGACGTCTCAGGCTGTCATAGCCAGGAACTTCCAAGTGAGTAAATCGACGATAACTCGCTTGCACCAGCGTCAACGTCAAACGGGAACGACAAATGACAGGCCCAGGAGTGGACGTCCACGCGTCACGACACGTCGACAGGACCGATACATCCGTCTAACCCACCTTCGTAATCGGTTCCGTACAGCCGTCGAGACGCCTCAGGTGACACCAGGAACGCACAACAATCGAATAAGTGCAGATACTGTCACGAATCGCCTTCGAGCGTTTGGCTTACGTCCTCGTCGTCCGTACGTTGGTATGCCAATAAAACCACGACGACGTCAGGTTAGAATTGCGTGGCTCACACAACATAGGCCAAACCTGTTTCCTTTTCGTCAGTGGCGTAACGTACTGTTTTCTGACGAGTCCAGGTACTTGTTGTACAGAGCTGACGGCCGTCAACGTGTGTGTAGGCGTGACGGAGAGCTTTATCGTGATAATTGTTTGGTTGAACGTGATCGATTTTGAGGCGGTGGTTTGAAGGTGTGGGTTGGCATATCTTATGGTCATAGAACGCCCCTGGTATTCATTGATGGATCTTTGACGGCTCAGCGTTACGTTGACGTCGTTTTAGGACCGGTAGTTGTTCCATATGTACGACAGCACAACGTTACGATTCAACAAGATAACGCTCGGGCGCATGTAGCAAGGCTCAGCATGGCGTTTCTTCAGCAAAACAACGTTGACGTGATGCACTGGCCTCCGTATAGTCCAGATCTCTCTCCTATAGAACATTTGTTGGACGTCTTGGAACCGCCTGAGCCGCCAACAACGCGTCAAGCGTTGCGTCTCGCGCTCATACAGGAGTGGAATGCTAATCCCCAGGCAGATATCAATCGTTTAATCCTGAATGCAAACGGAGGACATACTCGCTATTAACTGCTTATGTTTTGAACTTGTGAATGACTACCTCTATGACAAAACGGATTTGTGTTCCAAACATTCACACTGGACATTGAACTCTCTATGGTAGTTACATTAAGGAATGATTATATTATTGCGTCATTAAATTGATTTTCTGCAAACATGATTATTTCTGCAAATACTCGCATTTATATTTGGAGTTGCGTTTCTTTTTCGGTTCAGTATTTTATATATAACTAAAAAAGAACGACAAAATATTTTCAGTTGTTATACAATAATTATTCATCGTCGATCAATAAATGGAGTGAATTTGTCGTACTCTTGACAATAGGATGTCCCTTCGCATTAAGTTGAATTCAATTAAGAAGAACACATTGTAATAAAACTGTAAATTCTGTCAAATGAAAGCGAGCATGGAAACCCCAGAGCTCATTAACCGTCTATTGATTAAGTAAAAGTTTATTTGATGCATTTGTTTTTGAATAGCAGAAGAGACAGATTCTACCTAAATATGCCTATACTAAGCAAATGGCCATTTATCAGCCGTGTGGCATTGCCTTCTTTCGGGGGCCATTTATTAATTCTAACGACGTCTTAGTAAACTAGTAAACGAATCATTTAAACTTATATCGTTTAACTAATCATTAATACTGAACCCTTGGACCCGGATGCTCCCGCCTCATTACGATAACACACCCGCACGACATAGTGCATTTTTCACATCTCCAAAATGGCTACTTTTCTGACGAAAATCGATGATATTTTCCCTTTTTTGTAAAGCAAGCATAGGTTGTTGGTGCTCGTCAGAACCGCCTCATTGAGGCGGTTCTAACGAGTACCCACAACCTATGTCTAGGAGCAGAAATAAGGAAAATAATGAAGACCCCCCCCCCCCCTAAACCCCTGTTTTCTCTATATAAAGTGGGGTGTAAAGGGTTGTTCAATTCACGAACTTGTTAGCGTGATGTGAAATTATGTTGATGTTAGTATTTGACCTTCGACCTTGACCTTACAGGTGCGGATCGGGGTCTTGCATGAAACATATTGTCTCATGATGCTTAACATTTTGCCAAAGAATTTCCAAATCCATCCAGGAACAACAAAGATATTAAGCGGGCACAAGGAAAAACGAGAGGGCCCTGATTGGCTCACCTGAGTGTCACTGTCTCTAGTTTAAAGTAAATTCGCTTCTTAGCTCTGGTGGCCATCTGTCCATTGGGGAGTAACGATCTTAGCTATTTTGGTAGGGAGTCATCTATGCAACATTCTTGTGAAGTTTGAATTAAATTGGCCCAAGGGGTAAGGAAGAAATCACGTATGAAGCAAATTTAAGTTTTTCTTTGTTAGCTCTGGCAGCCAACTTGTTATTCAAAGCTATATTTGCAGGGAACCACGTAGGTAACATTCCTGTGAAGTTTGAATCAAATTGGCCCAAGGGTTTAGGAGGAGTTCGCATTTGAAGCAAATTTAAGTTTGTCCTTGTTAGCTCTGGCAGCCAACTTGTTAATCGGAGCTTTATTTGCAGGGAGCCACGTAGGTAACATTCCTGTGAAGTTTGAATCAAATTGGCCCAAGGGTTTAGGAGGAGTTCGCATTCGAAGCAAATTTAAGTGATTTTTTCTATTTTAGCTCTGGCAGCCATTTCGCTCACCAGAACCGTTTTAGCCATTTTGGTAGAGAGTCACCTAAGCAACATTCCTATGAACTTTGAATGAGATAGGCCCAGTATAAGCAACCTTGCTTGTTTTTAAATCCTGTTGATCTTTCTAATATGTTATATTCTTGTTATATATTTGTAATTGAAAAGAAGTAAATACAATTTTGTTTAAACTAGATAGGCCCAAGGGTGCAGGAGGAGTTGTCGTTTAAATTCTTTTCTATTTTTAGCTCTGATGGCCATGGGCGCATAACGAGTTTAGCTATTGTGGTTGGTAGTCACCTAGGCTGCATTCCTGTGAAGTTTGAATCAAATTGGCCCAAGGGTGTAGAAGGAGTTCGCATTTGAAGCAAATTTACGATGTTTTTTATTTTAAGCTCGGGCAGCCATTTCGCTCATAGGAGCCATTTTAGCCATTTTAGAAGAGAGTCACCTAAGCAACATTCCTATGAACCTTGAATGAAATAGGTCCAAGGGTACAGGAGGAGTTGTCGTTTAAAGATTTTTTTCTATTTTTAGCTCTGGTGGTCATCTGGATCATCGGAGCGGAACGATTTTAGCTATTTTGGTAGGGAGCCACTTAGGCAACATTCCTGTGAAACTTTAATCAAATTGTCCCAAGGGTATAGGTGGAGTTCGCGTTATAAGCAAATTTACGATTTTTTTTCTCTATTTTTAGCTCTGGTGCCCATTTTGGTCATCAGAGCAAAACCGTTTTAGCTAATTTGGTAAGGAGTCACCTTAGCAACATGCCTATGAAGTTTGAATGAAATTCGCCAATGGGTACAGGAGGAGTTGTCGTTTGAATAGTGTTTTTTCTTTTTTAGCTTTGGTGGCCATCTTGTTCATTTGGAGCGGAACGTTTTTAGCTATTTTGGTTGGTAGTCACTTAGGCAGCATTCATGTGAAGTTTGAATCAAATTGGCCCAAGCGTTTAGGAGGAATCCGTATTTGAAGCAAAGTTACGTTTTTTCTATTTTTAGCCCTGACGCCAATGTTCCTCATTGGAGCAGAACTGTTTATTTATCTTGGTAGAGGGTCACCAGAGCGACATTTCTATGAAGTTTGAATTAAACTGGCCTAAGGTTACAGGAGGAGTTTTTTTTTTAATATTTTTCTAGTTTTAGCTTTGGCGGCCACCTTGTTCATCGGAGCAGAACGTATGTAGCAATTTTGGAAGGGAACTATCCAGGCAACATACCTGTGAAGCTTGAATCGAATTGGCCCAAGGGTTTAGGAGAAGTTCGCGTTTGAAGCAAAGGAGCAGTCTCTATAAGGCCATTTTCATGGCTAAACCCGATTTTCTTTAAACTTTGTATACTTCAGTTGATATGTATTGACTGTCTTATGATGCAATACCCGATTGTTTAATTCACTGGTTTTTGCTGTATACACGATTTAAGTGGGTGGGGCAATTCCAACCCATTAAAGTATAGATACAAAATGCTATTTTTTCTATTCCAAGTACATGCTTCAAAATGGTGGTTGCAACAGTAAAAGTACACTTCTGGACTTAAAAGATCATGATAATATTGTGATATAATACATACCAAAATAGAGTTTATATTCACTTGTAAGACGTACCCCAATTTCAGTATTTTTTTGTTTTCCGACCTTACGAAAAAACACAACATTTTCAAAGTTTTCAAGATTTTTTAAAACTCTTTTGCTATATTTATGTTGATATAATAGTCAGGCATATGTCAGAATTTACTTTATGGTCATTAATATGAGAGTTATCTCCCCCACAAAATCCGATTTTGTCCATTTTCCCATATCAGCATGCATCTGTCATTCCATATAACTCCAAACTCCGATACGGAAATTAATAATAGGTTCCATATCTTTCTCTGGGAGGGAAATTCCAAACGAAAGCATCACCGATTGGTGGTTTGCAGAATTTCATCTTTGGACAAAGAAGAAAGATTATATGTTGGGTTGCCTGTCATAGTGCTCAAACCAAGCTCTTCTTTTAAGCGGCTTAACACACAAACACAATAGTGTTAGATGCCTTGTCAGCTGGAACAACGACAAACGTCTGATGGATTTAAGCTAACTCAGCAGCAACATCTGGATCATCAAACACCGAATAATGTCGGCGAGGCATGGTTCTGCTGAATACTGTTATACGTCTGTTTACCACGGCTATTACTGATTTAACCCATTCGGAGAGGGTGTCAACCTCCGCATCCTCTTTCCTAGCCCAGCGACGTGCATACTCTTCAACAGAATCCAAAATTAATTTGGAATTCTGTTTCCAAGTAAACGATTTTGGTTCCCAGTATTTGGGGCCTTTTGAAAGAATGTCTCGAAGCTTGTCATTTCTAACAATATTAAGGGCATATGCTACGAAATACTTCCTACATTGAAAACTATTTAAGAATCTGTATATGTTCAGAATTATATACTGGCTCACCACACATGAAATAAAATCCATATGTCACCGTGTTGAATCTTAAGTAATCTGAACAAGAAGGAAACCACTCCAAACTGTTTTCCCAGAAATATCAGAAAACTATCATGATAGTAAATAGCAAGTCAACAATGACTTTTGCCTAGCTTTTAAACATTTATTTCAGTCAGAATGATATATAAAAAGATACTGCTGCCTAAATTTAGCCAATTTTTCAAGTTCAGAAAATTTATTTGCAAAACAAATTTTGTCATCAACCAAAATATCTTTAAAAAATATTCATTGTCTGCATTATTTTGGACCATACAGAAAAATGCTACATTGAAATTTTCATAAAACAAGGTTTTTTCTCTAGGGGATGTTTTCAGAGAATAGAAAATCAAAATAAAACTAGGGGTCACCGTGCTAATTTCTGTTTTATTAAACAAACCGTTCCCCTACCCCCAGGTGAAATACATGGTAAAAATATATATAAATTTTACGAAAAGATGGCGAATCACTGACAGATAACTTGGATTTTACTTGTAAATAGTAGCTGACCATAATATGCATTGCAGCAAATCGTTTAAGTAAATCTGTAACCATTTAGGGTGATCTGATCTTGAGTAAATGCCGAAAAATCAAAATTTGCAAAAGTTGCAATGTTACTGTTTTCGTGAGGTTTATAGCTAAGCTGAACATGTCAAATAATGAAATGAACCCAAAACAATATCTGTTCCACAAATTTCAACCATTTCTTTACCCCAAAACTTTCATTTTTGATGATCATACAAAAATTGCGAATTCGTAGCATTTGCCTTTAAGTAGTTTTTTTCGTATGCAAAAGCTACTTAGCTTTTTTTCAGTAAAAAAAAATAAACAAACTTTTAGAAAGTGTACTTGTTGGAATAGTTAACAATTTGACCACTAATGAGCTCATTAACCCTTGTCCTGCTGAATATTTTAATCTGCCACACCCACTACTGATTATCAACCAATCAGATTATTTGATGCACATTATTGCAACAAATTCAAAATCTGAATGGCAAACAATGTAGATCCTTCTTCATTGTTTGGAAAATAAAGCATATCCGGGCTTAGCAGGACAAGGGTTAAGCTAACGATGCTTTGAACCATTGGATCCTCTACAGGGGCATGTTGTTCAAAATTAACGACGTCGTTAGTTAACGTATCGTTTAAACTTTGATCATTTATTATGGCAAATATGCTGATATTTTAGCTAAAAAATGTGAGCAATTTGCAAAAGCTGCCCACATTTTTCAGCAAAAATACCAACATTTTAAATATTAAACTTGCTAGAACAGTTAACAGTATGAACACTAACAAGCTCGTTAAGCTAACGATGATGTGAACAACTGGCCCCTGATCTCCAAAACTGTTTTTTCCTGGGGAAAATTTATGATATTTTCTTTATTTTTGCTTGAAACATAAACATAATTTGTGAGTGGTTGGTTCTAACGAGTATCCACAATATATGTTTGTGAGCAGGAATAAGGAAAATAACTTATACCCTCATAAACTACACTTTCCCAGAGACGGTTGTATTGTGTATGGGAGGGTATTCAGCCTGATGTGTGTCTTTGCTGAGAACACGTTTGAACACAATTTTGTCGACAAGAAGCTGCAAGTTAAATGCGTTTGGGCAAGTACTTTCTATGCTTTATTCTCACATCGTCCCGAAATCTGCTGTGGGTTCGAGCACAGCGCAGATCACATGTGAGGTGCCAAGTTCTGCAACGCAAATTCAGGTGTTTTATTTTTCTCAAGTATATAAGCTTTCGAACAAAAAGCGGCCCACGGGCAGAGTTCTGGCACACTTGTACAAGTTCATGTTTGCTGTCATATTTGTACAGGCTAATACAAAATATATATCTAGAAACTGTCGACGACAACGGATCTCCTATAAGCTCCCTAGGACCCCTCGGTTCTTGTGACCTAACGAAAAACCTTGCCGCGCTGTTAGCAAAATCTTTGGGTAAATCTTCAGTTAGTTTTCTATAAAGTAGAAGTGGAGGCAATGATCAGGAATCGATACAATCAACCCACAGCTCCCATCAGAGACACCAAAGGGAAAGAAACACAAACATGAAACAACAGACCTAATGGAAACATGAATAGCGGAAAGCCAAAAGGACAGTTACTTTCCCACAAAATGGCCAATAGGCTATCCAAAATAAAATAATATAAGCAGTACAAACACTCAAAGACTAACAATAACAAAAATAAACCGCGACAGGTGTTTGAAAGTTGTCTACTTTACCTCTATAACAGTTTTAAAGCATTTTGTTTGATAAGATGTTACAAGCATATTGAAGTTGCACATGTACCTTTTTAAAGATGAAAAAGTCCTTTTTGACACAATTACAGCATTTGCAAGTTTGACAGTACAGAAGTAATTCAGTCCGCAGGGTCCTGGATGCAGACTGGCGATTACAATATTGCCAAAGACAGCTTTTAAATTGCATAAAATACATTTCTGGGATATAACTCTCATTCACATTTAATATGTGCTAAGCGTAGCTTTAATAAGTGCTTTATCTAAAAGCTATACTTTTTAATAAAATATCATAAAACCAAATAATCGACCCCCTCCACGAATAAAATAAAACATAAAGATGCAAGATAAAAAGGCACTGTGATTTGCGCTTATTCGCAGCACAGTGGCCTGTGTACACTTCCACCTCTTTTGGAAGGAGTTTTCATTATCAATGTCTGTTCTTGAGTATATGTAACCTTTCCTTTTAGGTTTTTAAAAATTAATTTTAAACTATCATATCTTCCATTTTGCAGTTGCTTACTACATTTTTCTAATTCCCTTTAAATACTGTGTATGTTGTTCATAATTTAGGCTTCAAATGAGAAGTTTGATTTCGAAATCCAATTATAAATTTACATTTAAAGTATTTTTTTAAATGTTAAAAACTACCATTTAATTCAAAATTTATTTAAAACCAGTTGAGGTAAGTGTTTTCACATGCTTTTTAAACCGATCGGTAATTTCTGTATATTATTTATCTAATTTCAAACACATATATAAACAAGTATACCATATCGTTCCAACTTTACAGCGGCTGAAGAAACGTCTCGTATTTGTGATTGTGCGCATTGAAGAATACAGTCCATCACGGAAACACGCCGATATAATTTTGACCCCCTTGAACCCCACTTTTTATAGTAAAACTGGGGTTTGCAGGGGTAAACCTTTTTTTTCTTATTTCTGCTCAAAATATAGATTGTGGGTACTCGTTAGAACCGCCTCGAAGAGGCGGTTCTAACGAGTGCCTGCAATCTATATATAGATTGTGGGCACTCGTTAGAACTGCCTCGCAAAGATGGTTCTAACGAGTGCCCACAATCTATATTTTGAGCAGAAATAAAAAAATATCACTTTTTTTCATCCTAAATTTTTTATTGTTTTCGGCTATAAAGGTATCAATGTATTTGTATAGGCGTGTTTTCGTAATGGAATTCCAATAGATCAGTAGTATTTTAGATCGTGAAAATGTGCTCGAGACAGGGTAGTTCAGACTGCTGAGGCTTAATCATGGCGGCAGGCCAGGTAGCATACATTGTATATAGGGATTACTAGATCTATCTTAAATACAGGATTGTTGTGTCTATTCATGGGGCGATTCTGGATTATGACAGCAACATACAGACTACATTCCATTGTAAAACAGCTATGCATGAATCAGGGTTGAGTCTGACAGAGCAGTAGAAAACGAACAGTTAGGCCAACACTCGCCCTCACTTCCAATTCTAATTCATACACAACAAGAATATGTTTATTGCAAAAATGACCACGTGGATTCTGTTGTAGAAACTCATGCAGCTTTATTAAAATACAATTCAAAAGCTACCAGTCTCTATTAATTACTTCTGTATTTTCAGCTTAGTGTCAATTATAAACCACGCTTTATTGCAATAAAAGCCGTTACAGAATCTCTTTAAAATTTCCTTTATATTCACTAAATTGCTATTAAATAATTTCCATCAGGCTCGAAAAATCATGAACATTTACTGTTATGCATTGATTTTCAATTGCATTCTATAGAACCATTTCTCCCGTGCTATTAAAGAATTCAGAATCACATTTACGCTACAGGCGTGACAAGAAATAATCCCTAAGATAACAGATTAAAGACATTCATACTGACCATAAGACTGTGTTATTGTGCAGAACTACATAGCATGTTGCAAAACAAAATCTCTCAGCATGTTTTTGCATATAGGTGTACATCTGCAAAATGAAGTTCGCTACTTGTCACCTTGTAGTTTGCTCAAAAACCAATAAGTTTATCAGTCAAACAGTTTCATACGAAAATGCGCATTCGGACATGGACGCCCAGCGAAGGCTCAGACTAGCCTGCGCTATTACACAGGCTGATCTGAGTCTTCACTGTGCGCTGTATGGATGCATGTTAACACAAATGTTCTTCGTGTAGAAACGGAAAATTTTATTCTGATTCGCCGGGTACGCTGGCAGATTTAAGTCATCTTCAAGCGCATAACATGTCCGAAGAAACATTTTCTCTTCACACGCCACAGATGACACAGGATATTTTCATTATTTTGTAAGGTATAAACAGCGGTAAAATTACAACCGGATGTGAGAAATGCATGCCGGTTGAAATAATCCTGTAAGGAAGCAAGAATTAGAATAGAAATCATGCGGGGTTGAGACTATAAAAGGTTTATCGTTTCTAGAAAAAGCTTAAACAAAGCTATAGAGGCGCGTCAAGCTGTAAAATAAATTTTCGTACAAGTGCATACATGAGAAAAAAAAATGAGATCCGATTGAGCATCCGCTGTGGGCTATATTTTCCTGTCCATCAAAAGTTTCGTGAGTAGGATGCTCAGGCTGATTATTTTCTCCACGGTATGATCAACCCCGAATATACATTTTTGCTTAACACGAACCTAGTGAGAGTCTCTCTATTTCGTTTCGAATTTTCACATTCCAAAATTAAGGCGACCATATTATTTATGCATCTTTTTGTTCATTAATTCGACTAGAAATTTTAGAATATGTGTGTGTCATAGTGAGCGGCCTTATTCACTTTGCTGAAATGCTGTCTCGTTTAAGCGCAGTCAGCCAGTGTTCTTAATATTACGCTCTTTGGTTGCACTGAGGGCCGGAACAAAAACCTTTGAGAAGACATACGCCTTTCTGAGGTCTGACCGGTGTTCCATCTATTTCTTTCTTATGTTAAAAGACCTAAGTAGGAACAATGCCCAAAGTTGTCAGAGTAGAATTCATTTTATTGGCGTTTCCATATCAGAATCCCAAATCACTATCACAATGGTAAAGTTTTGCATATTTTTTAACAGACCCCTCTCATTATCAGCTCGGTGACCCCCATCATTTAGTTTCTTATGCCAAAAACCATAAATGGTTACACTTTTTACTTATAAATGTTCAAGAAAATCGGCAGGGTAGATTTGAGATTTTCGGCCCAAAAAATGATACCTCATCAATATTCTCTGTAAACTGGACCGCACGAAGGCGTTGGTGTCAAGTACGTACGGACCAGAAACCCTCACATCCTTTAACTGTTGAAAGCTATACCATTAGCACCACAGCTACTACATTTTCACCCATCAAACAGGCCACAGAACTGTTTTACAGGCTTTAACTGCTGTTCATTTTATCCGAGTCACCTGCATGCAGATGTGTCTGACTATGTCATGTGATAACTTATATGTTTTTGAATCTATAAGTAAGATTAGAGAATACGATTCCGAATTTGCCCTGCAAAGGATAATTGTTAAGTGAAGTTAATGAGGCAGTGCCAGTTGACTTCCGGTAAGCAGTGAGTTGAGCTCGTGCACAGCCGAGTTCAGATCCTAACATATCCAAACACAGTGTGCTTCAAGATAGACTCGGGTGGTCTACGTAAGAAAATATAAAACATAGAAGTAAAACAAAGATCAGGAATCGATACAATTAACTTACTCCATCCATCAACGATACCAAAGGGAAAGAAACACAAACATGAAGCGACCAGACCATAATGGAAACCTAAACAATGGAAGGCCATAAGCACAGTTACTTTCCCACAAAATGGCCATCGAAAATAAAAAGACACAAGTGATACACACAGTAAGTAACAATCAAACAAACAACAACATAAATAAACCGCCACAGAAGAACCGCCTTTTGAACGGTCAGTGGAAAGAATTCCACTGGGGAGATTAAATCGATTTTACATGGCCATAATCCTCGCCCTTACCTCTGTCGCGGTATACACTAATTTTGTTTAGTCCGCATGAAGGCTTCCTAACTCATCAGTGTAACATCTCCGAAAACATATAAATAAAACAACTACATAGATGAAACAAGGTTGAGGACTCGACAGCATACAACAACATAATTGCTGGAGCAAAAGAAAACCAACAGTTAGACTTCGAGGGGCCCGACCAAAGACAGAGCATCAGGCGCCAACCAACATAAAGAATACTAAAATGAAATACAATTCCATTTATGCTTTTACGCTGGAACCGTCATATAATCTTAAACCCGACCCACCGGTGTGCAATCAAAGAGGGAAGCAAAGTTGCCAACCGTGATCGGGTTAACCACCATGCATGCAGTCTGTTTTATTACATTTATGTTGTACCCAATCTTTATATATCGATGAACGATTTTACGAAATCGGGTACTAAAGTCATTACAGGCATTTTTTTTTTCTAAATTTATATACTAAGTCACCATGGAATTCGGGTTCCGATAGGCCATGTTGCAGAAGTGTTTTAAGTCCAACATTGAATATGTTCTTTAACAGGGTTATCCTTTGGAAGCAAGGAATACACCACAGAAGTGAAAAATATCGAGTGTACATGTTTTCTGGGCCAGACTAGCTAGTTTCGGCCAATTAGGCCTCATCAGTGACCCTCAGATATTTTCAAAATTCCACAATGGAATCAGTGATCCCAAAGGACAAGAAAATATAATCTACACGATGATGTAAGGCAGGGAGACGTTTTACCGCCGCCACACATTCCCACACACCAGCTGTAGTGAAGTTAAATAAGGCAGACCAAATCAGAATGACGTCTATAAAACATAGAAAAGGTTTTATGTAGTTTATGATACCGATACCCCTGATTAAGAAGTTTAGCGGTTAATAATTTATTACGAGTATTGTAATCGGATACATTACTAGACACTGTAGCGAATCGAATTAACTGCGAAATATAAACCCCGTGCGATGTCGCACGAGGAACATCACCGTCCAAAAAAGAAAATGTACAATCTCGAAATTAAAATCATCACGTTTATCATAAATTTTGCAAGAAACAAATCCATCTACAATAGATAAATGTGAATCCAAAAAGGGGGCCTCGGTATCAGAGGAATTTGCCTTGTTTAACTGAAGTTCTAGGGGATAAATCTGACTGATCAAACCATCAAAGTAAAGTCCAGTTATACGTAAATATATACGTATGATTTACAACAAAACGTTAATGAAAAACAAGTACATTATAACAATAATACACACACTCTCCATCTCTTATTAAATGAAATGTCCCCGGGGTTGTATAACGATAACATCTACTGTCCGGTTATTCGTCAACGCACCTCTAATTGTGTACCGGATCTATCTATCTTTATCTATCATCTTATACTGAGTCGGTCATATCTGGCCATTACCTCAGTTGATTGGGTGGCTAAATTTAGAATTTAGCTAAAAAAAATGAGAGAGACACTGGATGCGTCCTTAAAACTATTTACAATCTGCATAACAGAGGTATCCTAAAACGCATACCTCTGAGTCCCAATCTTACACTGTGCGGGCTTTGAACTCTTCGGCGGACTTGGCATTCACCGCAGGGGAGGGAAGATTATTCCATTGGGGAAAAGTTCTAGGAAAGAACGAGTTCTTCAGGGCATCACTATAGGACTGGTATCTACGATATTGTGAGTCGTTTACTTTTGATGCCCTTGTTTGGGTCGACACTGTTACAGGGGTCAAGTACATATCTTTATCAATAGACACTGAATCAGAGTGTATCTTGTAGAAGAAGGTTAAAGAGGATTGCTCACGACGGGCCTCCAGGGACGGCCACTCTAGCTCATTAAGCATGTCACCGACGCTACTTCTATTTCGCCATCGCCTACAGGTCCATCGAGCAGCTGTCCTCTGCACCTTCTCCACCTGCTGAGTCTGAGTTTTAACATAGGGATGCCAAATGGGTGATGCATATTCAAGTTTAGGGCGAACCAATGTTTTATATGCAACATCCTTTGTCTGCCTAGGTGCAAAAACCAAGTTCCGTCTAAGGAATCCTAAAGTCCTAGTTGCTTTAGATGTAATCTCTGAGATATGTTGACCCCAATCAAAATCGTCAGTGATGGTGATACCAAGATATTTGGCGGATTGAACATGCTCCAAAATTTGCTGGTGAAGAGTATAGTCAAACTTAATTTGCTTGTCCGGAGGGTGTCGTGACACCCTCATTGAGTGACATTTGGCCACATTGAACTTCATTTGCCAATCGGCCTCCCATTGTGCAAGTTGATCCAGGTCATCTTGTAAAATAAGACAGTCAGAAGGAGAATATATGTTCCTATACAGGACACAATCATCAGCAAACAAGCGGACCGATGACCTGATATTATCGGGGAGATCATTAATGAAAACAAAGAAAAGGACCGGTCCAAGGACCGAACCTTGGGGGACTCCAGATAAAACAGGGACTGGATCAGACGCTTGGCCATCAAGTACAACTTGTTGTGAGCGCCCAGAGAGCCATGAGCTAATCCACCTACGTGTGGATCCTCTTATCCCATAGTACTCCAGTTTATGTAATAGCCTTCTGTGAGGTACCTTGTCAAAGGCCTTAGCGAATTGTATGATGTAGAGGATGATTGTAAAGGTATTTACTGTTGATCAAAGATGCTCTCAACGTCACTAAACGTCACTCCGTTGACACGCTTTCGATAATAAAATGCAACTACGACTTCCCGAATGGGTATGTTGTTACGGATATGAAGCGTTATACCCAACAGGGTCAAGTGGGACGGTAAAGGGCGATATAGCCGTTGCTGTCAGCCTTTGTTTGACACCTACAACTGTTAGATTTTTTCTGTCCCGAAGTCTACGTTGATATGTCTTGGGTTAATATAGAGAAGCGTCAGGACGTGTGTCTCGAGATTACAAATAGGTCTCATAAAGCGATCTGCATGCTCGATATACTGTATGTAAGGATTACTGAAAGGCCAACCAGCAATAAATACCGGAGCAGGGACGTACATTATATAGCCGTAGAATAGGTCCAATATGTCAAATATTAAACATATAACATCATAAGAAAATAATATAATATGTGCAAGTAAAAACTAACACAGACCAGCATCGACACTTACTTTCACTAAGAAAGATTAACAGACTATAATCATGATACATCTTATCCCCAGTAGCGTATTATAAACAGAAACGTGGCAACAACATCGGATTGAATTGAAGACACCTATAATTATACACACTTGACCAGTTTTTTGTTATTGGCACAAAACGTGCTTGAACGTCTCTAGCTCATCCTACCAAAACGCTGTCGTAACAAACGTCTCCCCCTTGGGAGGAAAAGAAAGTGTCTAATTCCTTTTTCTTGAAGTGCGACAAGGATTTCTGATTTCAGCATGCACTTAACATAGCTATATACACCTATATACAAGCGCGGCTTTTGAGATAGTCAACTCTCGCATTTTCCCGACCCCGGCTATGATTCTGTAACGAAAAGGGCTGGATTGGGTTAAGTCCCTCGGCAGATTGCATGAACGACAGAGGTTAATGGTCAGCCTCAAGCCAGAATTCAACACAAAAAGATATTTGTAAAACTTTTCGATTCCCCACACAATGGCCAGTCATTCTTTCTCAACGAAAAAATAGTTTCGTTCTTCTAGCATACGCTATGGGAAGTTTACCTTCAGCTCCTGTTAAAGGACAGCACCAATGCCCGTGTCTGATGCATTTGCCCTTAGAATGAAGGAATGACTGTCATTTAACCTAGAGAGGCGAAGAATGCGACTAGACGTTAACCTATTCTTCAAAGTCTGAAAAGCTTTCTCATGACAGTCTTGTCCATCTTTGATGGTGTTAGGTCTGTCTTTCTTCGTCAAATCCATTAATGGGGAAGCTATAGTGTCAAAGGATAAACCTCCAAACCAAGAAACTATCTGATCTGCTTCTTAATTTGTAGATCTGGGTGCTTCCTTATTGACACGGATCTTGTCTTCTTACGGTCTTTACGTCTGTCCGACGAGATTGTGACTAAGACAATTAATCCTATCAAACATAAGCATGCATTTTGTAGGCTTCGCCATCAAACCAACTGACCTGAGGCGCTATAAAACCTGACGTAAAGACGACATATGCTCCCTGCATGTTTTAGTGAAAATCCACATGTCATTAACGAAGCTATCAACACTGGAAATGTCTTGAAACACCTAACGCATCAATTTACAGAACGAAGCACTGACATTTACCAATCCAAATGGCATGATTTTGAATTGGAAAAGACCATTATGAGTTTCAAAAGATGTGAGAGGTTTCGCTTGTTAAAATTCCGAAAGTCGACACAGAACCGTACCGAATCGCCCTTCTTCGTAAAAGAACAACTGGTGACGAACATAGGGAAACTGATGGCTCAGTTACACCAAGATAAAACGTTTCCAGAATTTCCTTTTCCATAACGTCACGATTCTTATATGGGATAGGATAACCCCGAGACTTCATCGGTCCGTTTATCAGCAATTTAATGGCATGTTGGAATAGTGCGACCTGGTTTACTTGTCAGTGCGCCCGGATACTGACGTATGAGCGCTTCATCGGAGTCTAACTGTTGGTTTTCTTTTGCTCCAGCATTTCATTGGTTTCTTGCTGTCGAGTCCTCACCGTTGTTTCATCTCTGTAATTGTTTGATTATTTGTGTTCACGGAGATGTTGCACTGATGAGTTAGGAGGCCTTCATGCGGACTGAACAAATTATTTGTCTAAATCGCGACGGAAGTAAGGGCGAAGATTGTGGCCATGTAAAATCGATTTAAGCCCCCCAGTGGAATTCGTTTCCGCTGGCCGTTCCAAGGCGGTTCTTCTGTCGCGATTTATTTTTGCTATGGTTTGTCTTTGGGTGTTTGTGTCGCTTATATTATTTTATTTTGGATAGCCTTTTGGCCATTTTGTGGGAAAGTAACTGTCCTTTTGGCTTTCCGCTGTTGGTTTTTACGTTGGGGTCTGTTGCTTCATGTTTGTGTTTCTTTCCCTTTGGTGTCTCTGATTGGAGCTGTGGGTTAATTGTATCGATTCCTGATCATTGCCACTTTTTCTATTTTTCAATGTAACTTTGTTGCTCCAGCATTAATTTATCCGAAACTTTAACATCTTTAAATGATTCAGGGGATTGTACAATCATTAATGAAAAGGCATCGCTCTCATCGATGTTAGTCGATGTCACTGAGTCTGCTGACAAAACAATGTGATGCGGATTGCTGTTCGACGTACTACTTCAACAGATGCACATGATCCATCTTTACAACCCCCTCAACTTCAATTTTGTAGTCCATTCTATGAACTACCTCCACAACTTCATAGGCCCCTTCAGCTACAGTAACAACGTATTGCTATTGATTGGTAAGAACTTTATTCCCCACCTTAAACTTACGCGACTTCGCACGCGTATCATAGTACGTCTTGTTTAATTTGATCATTCTTAAGTTTCTCATTTAATGCACTAATTTACACGTTTCTTCCAACCTAATCCTTAAGTAAGCAACCTATGGTAGGTCAAATACACCTGTTCGTCCTCTACACCATCCAACCAAAGTTCTCTCAAAAAAGACAATGGCCCTTTAACATTACGGTCAAACAACAGTTCAAAAAGGGAAAACCCAAACTCTAATGAGGAACTTCTCTCACAGCAAATAACAATGCGGGTAAATACCTATCCCAGTCTCTGGGTCGTCCAGCAATCATTGTGCGTAGCATTTGCTTCAAACAGACATGGGATCTTCAATTAAGCCATTGCACATGGGAGGGACCATCGATGACGTCGATAACTGCTGTAAAGACAGCAATCTACTCACCTTCATGACCTCAGAGGTCAACTGGGCCTCACTGTCAGAAAACAACTCATCTGGAACACCCGTTTGACTGAACATTTCGACAAGAGACTCCGCTACACGCTCAGTTTCAATGCTGGGCAATTCCACTGCCTCGTGTATCATAATCAATCATGGTCAAAATGTACCGAGACTTTCGATCTGAGGTTCAATGGGGCCTACTATATCCACAGCCACACACTTAAATGGTGTATCTATGATAGGCATTCTTCGCCCCCGCCCATCGGGGCTTGAAGAAATAGAGTGGCTACATGGTGCTTCCACGAGCACTGGTAAACCACTTAGTGGATCTAAATAGAAGTGAAGGCAATAATCAGAAATCGATACAGTTAACCCACAGCTCTAAACAGAGCCAGCAAAGGGAAAGAAAGACGGACGTGGGACAACTAGACCCTAATGGAAACATCAATACCGGAAAGCAAATAGGACAGTTACTTTCCCACAAATTCGCCAATTGGCTATCGAAAACAAAATAATATAAGCGATACACACTCAAAGACAAACCACAACAAAAAAAAAAACCGCGACAGAGGAACCGCCTTGGAACGGTCAAGGAAACGAATTCCACGGGGGGGGGGGGGGGGGGTCTTATATCGATTTTACGTGGTCACCATCCACGCCCTTAATTCCGTCGCGATTTAGACAAATAATTTGTTCAGTCCGCATTAAGGCCTCCTAACACATCAGTACAACCACTCAGTGAACACAAAATCAAACAACAACAGAGCTGAAACAACGGTGAGGACTCGACAGCAAGAAACCACTGAAATGCTGGAGCAAAATAAGACCAGCAGTATTTCATCTCAATGTCGTGTAAAATTCCCACAAAATTGGAAGCAACGTCTCCAAAATGACCTACACAGTGTTGACGAGGACGTTAAACCCCAAATCAAACAAACAAAAAAAAAACAAAGACTCCGATGGGCCCGATCAGCCTGCACATGCAAAGCGGTGAGTCGGGCCGCCAATGCTTATAAAGCCTATTGGGCGAGAGGGCTTGAGATGTAATATCATTATTTCATCTAAAATTGAAAGCAGCGTCTCAAAAATGACGTATATAGTGTTGACGGGGACGCTAAACCTCTAATCAATCAAACAAACTTCCTAAAAGTACCTGACCGAAATGACCCTTTGCTATGGTTCTCTGGCATATATCACATGACTTACAAAACCTAGATACATCTCCACAAACACCAGGCCAATAACACGCGTATACAACTCGGCTAAGGTCTTCCTGATACCCAATTGTTCGGCCATTAAAGACCCACGAACAAAACTTTAGACCTTTAAGACATTTTCTCTGAACTCAGAATGAAAATTAAGCTGCATTGAAAACAAGAAGTGACGGCAATGATCAGGAATCGATACAGTTAATCCACAGCTCCCTTCAGAGACACCAAAATGAAAAAAAAAAAAAACACAAACATGAATTAACTAGACCCTAAAGGAAACATCAATAGCGGAAAGCCAAAGTGACAGTTACTTTCCCACAAAATGGTCAACTGGCTATCCAAAATCAAAACGATATAAGCGAGACACACTCAAAGACAAACCATAACAAAAATAAACCGCAACATAAACCGCCTTGGAACAGTCAGTGAAAAGAATTTCACGGGGGTCTTAATTCGATTTTACGCGACCGCAATCCTCGACCTTGCTTCCGTTGCGGTTTAGACAAATAATATGTTCAGTCCGCACGAAGGCCTCAAATGTCCGGGAACAAAAAATCAAACAACCACAGAGATGAAACAACGGTGAGGACTCGACAGCACGAAACCGCCGAAATGCTGGAGCAAAAGAAATCAAACATTTAGACTACGATGGGCCCGACCAGAGACCGAGCATCAGGCACCAACCAACATTACATTCTAAACCTTTACGCTGTAGCCATAATAGAATTTGAGGCCTGACCCACCGGCATGCAATTAAAGAGGGTAGCAAAGTTGTCAATCGTGATTTAGTTAGCTACCATGCCAGCAGTTTGTCTTATAACATTTATTTTGTACCCAATCTTTTTATATCGAAGAACGATTTTGCGAAAATTGGTGCTGAAGTCATTGCAAGTATATATTTGTCTGAATTTAAATACCAAGTCACCATAAAATTCGGGTTCCGATAGACCTTGTTGCAGAAGAGGTTTAAGTTCAACATTGAATGTTGAAAAATCGGAATGACGTCTATAAAATTTAGATAAAGTCTTTGCGTAGTTTATGATACCGAAGTCGTTTTGCCGAAATTGAACTGCATATACATCGAATCATTGTTACGTATAAACTTAGTCTAACTCCTGTTCAAACCTAGTGATCGAAACTGTACAAGTTTTTACCTTGCACCTTATCAAGTCCAATTTAGGAGTGGGATGTGCTGTGTTTGCCGGGTCTTGTCCATCATCCGTTTCGGTTTCAGAACTTTGGGGTTGAGACACACTGATGAAGATCAAATATCAGAAAGGCCTCTGTGCCACTAAATAAGGTATAGTTACGCCTTAATTGCAACCACTGGGTCGGTATCTCTGCTGGTGGATGATTCGTTCGTCCCCGAGGGTATCATCAGCTCAGTATCAGTTCCTGAGTGCTGAAGTTGATACTGCAGTGTTGACGTCAGTACTCGGGTACTGATTTAAATAATTATATTATATATTTATTTTTTGCAGGATAAAATTCTAATTTTTCTAAAACTAAGACTGACTTGTCAGGTGAGACATGTATCTTAGCGGATTTGGTTGCCACTTTTTGTTATATTTTAAATTTTGGAAGTCTCGCTACTTTGGACATCTCCTTCCTAATGCCCGGGACTTCCGTGGAGCGTGGGCCATGTTTGCTGATGTTGGCTCGGTGGGGGGCGCATATAAGTCCGCAGGTGGGCGTCCCTTGCCTGATGCCTCAAGGAAAAGCAAATGCATTTTTCCGACATCAAGGGATATTTCCTTATTTTTAACCTTAATCATTAAATGTTTTGAAGTTACCGGTATTGTAGGAGGCAAGCAAAGACTATCACAACAGTATCATTTTTATAAGCCCAATTGATAGCGATGTAGAACGTGTTGACTTGAGCTACATTTCATGGTTCAGTGAACACAGAATGTGAAATGGGTGGGGTAATTCAGATTGTGAGTTTAGTTACTAATCAACCAATATATCAATACATCAAAATCGTGTTGTTACAATAATGTAGAATGAGATTATTAATTAATCTGTCCGATATATTTATTATCCCCTCGCAACAACGTTGTGATGGGGATATAGCATCGGTACCGTGCGTCTGTGTGTGTGTGTGTGTGTGTGTGTGTGTCCGGCCGGAATCTTGTGAACACGATAGGAGACAAATTCATCGTAGAAGCTTCAAACCTTCCATAAATGTTCCCCATAGAAAGACGATTAGCCGTGACGACTTTCAACTTCAGGGTTAAGAAGTCAAGGTCACAATGGACTTGACCTTAAAAACTTTGTGAACAGGAAAGAAGACACACTTATCATTGTAGAAGTTCCAAACCTTCCACAAATGTTCCTAATGCAAAGACGACGAAGAACCTTAATGACTTTCAAGGTCAGAGGTCATGGTCACAATGGCCTTGACCTTAAAAACCTTTCAACAGGATAGAAGACACAGTTATCATCGTATATTTGTTTGTTTGATTTGAGGTTTAACCCCCCCCCCCCCGCCCTCAACACCGTAAACGTCATTTTGGGGATATTGCTTCCAAATTTATGGGACTTTTACCCGACATTGAGATGAAATGATTCCTCAAGCCCTGCCACCCTATGAAACCAAAAGGGCTGATAAGCATGGACGGCCCGACTCCCACCGCTTTGCCTGGACAGGCTTAGATCCTCTTACCGGTTTACCAGTACTCGTGTGTATGTCGGTTTCAGCTCTGCGGGGAAGCATCATGCAGCCCATCGATTTCCTCAAGCCCCGATGGGCAGGGGCCGGTTATTATTGTAGAAGCTTCAAACCTTCCACAAATATTCCTCATGGAAAGGCGATGAACCCTATTGACTGTTAAGGTCAAGATCACAATCGACTTGACCTTAAAAAACCTTGTGAACAGCATAGAAGACAGTTACGATCGTAGAAGTATCAAAACTTTCACATATGGCTAACATATTCAGATTCGATTAAGATGTTGATAAATGGTATGCAGTTGCGAGGGCATGCTACGATTGCATTGCCTTGTTTTCAAAGATATGGTAGTTTCACGACAAAATACACTAATGGGTTGTCACCCAACTAGGTGTATGCATTGATGATGGGGATACCTGAAATGGACCTTTCATTTGTCACGTGTAGTCAATCTTTACCAGAATAATCTGTCTTAGAAAAATGTATAAAACATCTGAAAAATTAATGGTAGTCACCAGACTCATTCATTTTTACGTTCCCCTCCCCCCCACCCCCCTCCCCCACCGGAGAGGAGGGGATATATTGTTTTGGATATATTGTTTTTGGTGCGGATCCCGTTTGCGTCGGTATCAGCGCCGGCGTCGGCATAGCCTTTTTTAAAGCACTATATCTCCTGAACATATGGATGGATTTTGACCAAACTTGCATAAACACATCATTAAGATGGGTGAAAACAACCATCAGGTCATTATGACCTTGACATCATTTTCAAGGTCACAGCGACCCCAAAACAGTAAATTCTGGCTCACAAATGGCTTGTCTGCACTCTGTCTCATTAACGAATTGATTGATTTTAGCCAAACCTGGTACAATATATCATTACAACATACCGCAGGTTTGATTAGATTTTGGTGACCTAGACATTTTTTCAAGGTCACAACGCCCCCAAAACAGTAAATTTTGGGCCAAGGCCAAAAATGGCTTGTTTGCAGAATACATTTTGGTGGCTTTAACCTAGTTCTTAAAGTCAAATGTATTTTTATAATATATTTATGGTGAGGGGACATTGTTTTCCTCTAAAAACATTTCTAGTATATCATTTGTTTTCGGTAGCTAATTTTGCACCCTCAGATGTAGCTTGACAGCTGTTCGTTTCAGTGTCATTTGCTCCTACCTGCTCGGATGAATAAATCGTCATAATCCCCTCACACAAGAGCCCGAGGGCAATATTACCTGCTCGGATGAACAAATCGTCATATGCCTTCACAAAAGGGCCCGAGGGCAATATTACCTGCTCGGGGGAACAAATCGTCATAATCCCCTCACACAATGGCCCGAGGGCAACATTATCTGCTCGGATGACTAAATCGTCATATGCCGTCACGCAAGAGCCCGAGGGCAATATTACCTGCTCGGGTGAACAAATCGTCATATGCCGTCACAAAAGAGCCCGAGGGCAATATTATCTGCTCGGGTGATCAAATCGTCATAATCCCCTCACACAAGGGCCCGAGGGCAATATTATCTACTCGGGTGACCAAATCGTCATAATCCCCTCACCCAAGGGCACGAGGGCAATGTTACCTGCTCGGGAGAACAAATCGTCATAATCCCCTCACACAAGAGCCCGAGGGCAATATTACCTGCTCGAATGAACAAATCGTCATATGCCGTCACACAAGAGCCCGAGGGCAATATTATCTGCTCGGGTGAACAAATTGTCATAATCCTCTCACACAAGGGCCCGAGGGCAATATTACCTGCTCGGATGAACAAATCGTCATATGCCAACACACAAGGGCCCGAGGGCAATGTTACCTGCTCGGGGGAACAAATCGTCATGTTCCCCTCACACAAGGGCTCGAGGGCAATATTACCTGCTCGAATGAACAAATCGTCAGATGCCGTCACACAAGAGCCTGAGGGCAATATTACCTGCTCGGATGAACAAACCGTCATAATCCCTTCACACAAGGGACGGAGGGCAATATTACCTGCTCGCATGAATAAATCGTCACATGCCGTCACAATAGAGCCCTAGGGCAATATTACCTGCTCGGATGAACAAATCGTCATAATCCCCTAACACAAGAGCCCGAGGGCAATATTACCTGTTCGGATGAACAAATCGTCATATGCCGTCACCCAAGAGCCTGAGGGCAATATTACCTGCTCGGATGAACACATCGTCATAATCCCCTAACACAAGGGCCCGAGGGCAGTATTACCTGATCGGATGAACAAATCGTCATATGCCGTCACACAAGGGCCCGAGGGCAATATTATCTGCTCGGGTGAACAAATCATCATATTCCCCTCACACAAGGGCCTGGGGGCAAAAAATACTTTCACGGATGAACAAATCGTCATAATCCGCTCACACAAGGGCCCGATGGCAATATTACTTACTCGTGTTGACAAATCGTCATATTCCCCTCACACAAGGGCTCGAGGGCAATATTATCTGCTCAGATGAACAAATCTTCAGACGCCGTCACACAAGATCCCGAGGGCAATATTACCTGCTCGGGGGGACAAATCGTCATATGCCGTCACAAAAGAGCCCGAGGGCAATATTATCTGCTCGGGTGAACAAATCGTCATAATCCCCTCAAACAAGGGCCCGAGGGCAATATTATCTGCTCGGGTGAACAAATCGTCATAATGCCCTCACACAAGGGCCCGAGGGCAATGTTACCTGCTCGGTTGAACAAATCGTCATTATCCCCTCACACAAGAGCCCGGGGGCAATATTACCTGCTCTGGTGAACAAATCGTCATGATCCCCTCACACAAGGGCCCGAGGGCAATATTACCTGCTCGGATGAACAAATCGTCATATGCCGTCACACAAGGGCCCGAGGGCAATATTACCTGCTCGGGTGAACAAATCGTCATATTCCCCTCACACAAGAGCCCGGGGGCAATATTACCTGCTCGGTTGAACAAATCGTCATTATCCCCTCACACAAGAGCCCGGGGGCAATATTACCTGCTCTGGTGAACAAATCGTCATAATCCCCTCACACAAGGGCCCGAGGGCAATATTACCTGCTCGGATGAACAAATCGTCATATGCCGTCACACAAGGGCCCGAGTGCCATATTACTTGCTCGGATGAACAAATCGTCATATGCCGTCACACAAGAGCCCGGGGGCAATATTACCTGCTCTGGTGAACAAATCGTCATAATCCCCTCACACAAGGGCCCGAGGGCAATATTATCTGCTCGGGTGAACAAATTGTCATTATCCACTCGCACAAGGGCCCGAGGACAATATTACCTGCTCGGGTGAACAAATCATCATATTTTCGCACACACAGATAAAATATTTTTTATTGTACCGAATTCGCACTTCTTGTACCATGCGACCACCAGTGCACTTGTATTTTGAGCAGTGACACCAGAGGGGGATATAACAGGGGGACATGATATTTTGTCGTCCTACGCGTGGCATGCTCTCGCCCAATCAAAGTTCTTGAATAGCTCATGACTATTAATGAGGTGTCATAAACAGCATATGTTTCATGATAAAATAAGTACAACATCCCTATTTGTTCTAAACATATTGATCTGCAGCTGTAGGAAGATTTCTTTTTTAGTTATGGTCGTTTCTATGGATTGAGAATGGACCTGTTGACATTATCTGACTAAGGGTGTTGCTTTGGCAAATGTCATTAATTATTAAGCAGGACCAACTGACGTGATGTGACTGCAGGTGTTGTTGTCTGTGGTGTCTCTAATTATTAAGAACGGACCTGTGTGACTACAGGTGCTACTGTCGCGATGTCACTGGGTGCTCATTCACGTGTAGCAGAGAAAAGGAAGAACTGATAAGAGAAAGGGTATTTTCTGACATGTGTGCCAAGCGAAGTTCAGATCAATATGTGCAGATGTGCAGGCTCAACACAGCCTTGGCTGTGCACTTTTTGGAAGGTCATTCACCCGAAGTTTCCTCATGTAAACAGGAAAGGTCGTGAAATGACCCAAGAGAATAAACATACTAGTTTTGAGTCTTCACTGAGCGAAAATGCCGAAGGCACGCTTCCGCTTTACACTGCCCATATTACAATTTTAATATTCCTATTCATTAAATATTGAATAGGATCCTGTCCTCTAAGACAATTATTTCAGACAATATATCACATTAGAGTATGAAATCATAACAATGGGTGCTACGAAATGAACCTGCTGACATTTATCCATTTCATAAGCAAAACCATAAAACGGGGCAAAGAAAGGCAAACAGTGCAAGCCCACAGCGGCGTCTGATAAGGACATGCACCGTTTGACAAAAGTTCTATTCTATCTCCTAAATACATTTTGAAAAAAAAAAGAAAATAAATAATGCACGAAAATTTAGAAATGGATCCCTGTGATTTATTGCCAAGAAGATTCCATTCGGCCCCAAATGGGTTAATTTTCCGGTGTTGTCTTTATTTTGCACGTGATACATAATTGTTGTTGCTTTAAAGGACGACGTAATAATTGATTGTGCAATGAGTGGTTCTTTAACTGGTAATACAGAGATATTTGTCCTTTTACGGTTAGCCGGTGCACAGTAATTTCTACAAGCATGCACCTTATAAGTCTCCTCTGCCAAATACCGACAGAAATGTTTGCATGTATAGAAGCGCATGCTAAGTTTTTTGAGGAATAAAATTAGTAACGATACGAATCAGCACCGAAAGCATATCACAAACATCAAAGGAAAAGGCGGCCAGAAACATCTTAACAAACACCAAAATCAAATGAGACAAGTTGATTTAGCAGCTCTTTCCCAAACAGATGACAGATGACATCTCAGTTACCTTAACTGAGCACACAGAAGTGCTTAAATGAAAACATTTAAAAATTTAACAGCACCAAACATAAAACAAAAGAAACCGCAACGAAAATTCCGCCTTGGGACGGACAGTAATAATAACCGGGATTAAAACCGCAACGAAAATTCCGCCTTGGGACGGCCAGAAATGATAACCGGGATTAAAACCGCAACGAACGTTCCACCTACGGACGGCCAGCAATGATAACCGGGGTTAAAACCGCAACGAACGTTCCACCTTAGGACGGCCAGTAATAATAACCGGGGTTAAAACCGCAACGAAAGTTCCGCCTTGGGATGGCCAGTAAAAATAACCGGGGTTAAAACCGCAACGAAAGTTCCATCTTGGGACGGCCAGTAATGATAACCGGGGTTAAAACCGCAACGAAAGTTCCGCCTTGGGATGGCCAGTAAAAATAACCGGGGTTAAAACCACAACGAAAGTTCCACATTGGGACGGCCAGTAAAAATAACCGGGGTTAAAACCGCAACGAAAGTTCCGCCTTGGAATGGCCAGTAAAAATAACCGGGGTTAAAACCGCAACGAAAGTTCAGCCTTGGGATGGCCAGCAATGATAACCGGGGTTAAAACCGCAACGAAAGTTCCATCTGGGACGGCCAGTAATAATAACCGGGGTTTAAACCACAACGAAAGTTCCGCCTTGGGACGGCCAGTAATGATAACCGGGGTTAAAACCGCAACGAAAGTTCCGCCTTAGGACGGCCAGTAATAATAACCGGGGTTTAAACTGCAACGAAAGTTCCATATTGGGACGGCCAGTAATAATAACCGGGGTTTAAACCGCAACGAAAGTTCCATCTTGGGACGGCCAGTAATGATAACCGGGGTTTAAACCGCAACGAACGTTCTACATTTGGACGGCCAGTAATTATAACCGGGGTTTGAACCGCAACGAAAGTTCCGCCTTGGGACGGCCAGTAACGATAACCGGGGTTAAAACCGCAACGAAAGTTCCGCCTTGGGACGGCCAGCAATAATAACCGGGGTTAAAACCGCAACGAAAGTTCCGCCTTGGGACGGCCAGTAATGATAACCGGGGTTAAAACCGCAACGAAAGTTCCGCCTTGGGACGGCCAGTAAAAATAACCGGGGTTAAAACCGCAACGAAAGTTCCATCTTGGGACGGCCAGTAATAATAACCGGGGTTAAAACCGCAACAAAAGGTCCGCCTTGGGACGGCCAGTAATGATAACCGGGGTTAAAACCTCAACGAAAGTTCCGCCTTGGGACGGCCAGCAATAATAACCGGGGTTAAAACCGCAACCAAAGTTCCATCTTGGGACAGCCAGTAATGATAACCGGGGTTAAAACCGCAACCAAAGTTCCATCTTAGGACGGCCAGTAATAATAACCGGGGTTAAAACGGCAACCAAAGTTCCATCTTAGGACGGCCAGTTATAATAACCGGGGTTAAAACCGCAACGAAAGTTCCGCCTTGGGACGGCCAGTAATGATAACCGGGGTTAAAACCGCAACTAAAGTTCCATCTTGGGACGGCCAGTAATTATAACCGGGGTTTAAACCGCAACCAAAGTTCCATCTTGGGACAGCCAGTAATGATAACCGGGGTTAAAACCGCAACCAAAGTTCCATCTTAGGACGGCCAGTAATAATAACCGGGGTTAAAACCGCAACCAAAGTTCCATCTTAGGACGGCCAGTTATAATAACCGGGGTTAAAACCGCAACGAAAGTTCCGCCTTTGGACGGCCAGTAATGATAACCGGGGTTAAAACCGCAACTAAAGTTCCATCTTGGGACGGCCAGTAATTATAACCGGGGTTTAAACCGCAACGAAAGTTCCGCCGTGGGACGGCCAGTAATGATAACCGGGGTTAAAACCTCAACGAAAGTTCCGCCTTGGGACGGTCAGTAATGATAACCGGGGTTTAAACCGCAACGAAAGTTCCGCCTTGGGACGGCGAGTAATAATAGCCGGGGTTAAAACCTCAACGAAAGTTCCGCCTTGGGACGGCCAGTAATAATAACCGGGGTTAAAACCTCAACGAAAGTTCCGCCTTAGAACGGCCAGTAATAATAACCGGGGTTAAGGGCATATGCTACGAAATACTTCCTACATTGAAAACTGTTTAAGAGTCTGTATATGTTCAGTATCATATACGGGCTCACCACATATGAAATAAAAACCATATGTCACCGTGCTGAATCTTAAGTAATCTGAACAAGAAGGAAACCACCCAAAATGTTTTCCCAGAAATATCAGAATACTACCATGTTAGTAAATAGCAAGTCAAAAATGACTTTTGCCTAGCTTTTAAACATTAATTTCAATCAGAATGATATATTAAAAGATACTGCTGCCTAAATTAAGCCAATTTTTCAAGCTCAGAAAATTTATTTGCAAAACAAATTTTGTCATCAACCAAAATATCTTTAAAAATTATTCACTGTCTGCATCATTTTGGACCATACAGAAAAATGCTACATTGAAAGTTTCATAAAACAAGGTTTTTTCTCTAGGGGATGTTATCAGAGAATAGAAAATTAAAAGAAAATTAGGGGTCACCGTGCTAATTTCTGTTTTATTAAACAAACCGTTCCCCTACCCCCAGATGAAATACATGGTAAAAAAACGTATAAATTCCATGAAAAGATGGTGCATCATTGACAGATAACTTGAATTTTACTTGTCAATAGTAGCTGGCCATAATATGCATTACAGCAAATCGTTTAAAAAAGTCTGTAACCATTTAGGTTGATCTGATCTTGGGTATATGCCGAAAAATTAAAATTTCCAAAAGTTGCAATGTTACTGTTTTCGTGAAGTTTATAGCCAAGCTGAACATGTTAAATAATGAAATGAACCAAAAACAATATCTGTTCCATCAATTTCAACCATTTTCTTACCCAAGAACGGTAAAATGTTGGCTCTGGCATAACTTTCATTTTTGATGATCATACAAAAATTGCGAATTCGTAGCATTTGTCTTTAAAACCGCAACGAAAGTTCCGCCTTGGGACGGCCAGTAATAATAACCGGGGTTAAAACCACAACGAAAGTTCCGCCTTGGGACGGCCAGTAATGATAACCGGGGTTAAAACCACAACGAAAGTTCCGCCTTAGGACGGCCAGTAATAATAACCGGGGTTTAAACCGCAATGAAAGTTCCGCCTTGGGACGGCCAGTAATAAAAGCCGCAACGAAAGTTCCACCTTGGTAAAACCTTAGCTTTCAAATGTCGATAACTGAAAAGGAATAAGAAAATTCAGAAAAGCCCGGTTTACGGTGGTTACCACCGTAAACCGGGCTTTTCTGAATTTTCATTACATTTTCATTTACATTAAGGACCTGAACGACACAGAGGTATGCATCAGACCGACCCTGATCTAAAACCATACCTACCCCGCACTAAGCCACGAGATCAACAACCAGGGCAAGGTCAGGAGACGGTACAGGCGACACCGTGACAATTTGAGTACCAAAAATAGGACAGTCACGCCAGTGGACAAGCGTACTCGTGCATCATTATCCCGCTGATCCCGTTAGACACAATGTCTGGAGACAATGATGAATCGTTGTTGAACCTGCGTCATTGTAACGTAGAGCAAATGCCGATTCAGCATTGCCATACATCAAGCCGACGATGTGTGTCCACCGGGCCGTCTTGTTATTATCATACCATTCTTTCAATTATATGACCTTATAATTTGTTCAGTTCGCATGAAGGCCCCCTTAATCATCAGTGCAACATTTCCGTGAACACAAATAATCAAACAACCATAGAGATGAAACAACGGTGAGGACTCGACAGCAAGAAACCACTGAAATGCTGGAGCAAAAGAAAACCAACAGTTAGACTCCGATGGGCCCGACCAGAGACAGAGCATCAGGCACCAACCATCATTACCTTGAATTTGACCTCTCTAATTCTCAATAAGCCTTTACGTTGGAACCGTCATAGCATGTATGCTCTTTTACATAAGAAAATGGCTTTTCATGCATACATGTACGCACACATACATGCACACATGCATGCTCATACTCAGGCATGCATGCACACACCTGCCTGCTCACATACATGCATGCACACATGCACACTTGCCTGTACACATGTAACATGCACTCATGCATACATGCACACACGTGACGCATGCATACATGTATGCATGCAAACATGCATACATGCTCACACTCATGCATGCATGTATACATGCACATAAACACATGCATGCACAGACATGCTTGCATGCAAACATACATGCATGCACACACACATACATACATGCACTCATGCATGCATGCGCACACATACATGCATATGCATGCACTCATGCACTCTCACATGCATAAATGCACCCACTCATGCATGCATGCAAGCACAATGCGCTCATGTATGCATGCACACACACATGCATGCATACAAACAGTCATACGCACAAACAGTCATGCAGGCATGCATGCATACACACATGCATGCACTCACACATGCATGAATGCATGCACTCACACATGCATGCATACATGCATGCATGTACATGTACACCCATGCATGCATGTACACATGCATGCACTAACACATGCATGCCTGCATCACTGTCAAGTTTAAGAAAATCTTTGTCAGCGCTGTAGTGCTTCATATAAATATTGTGTATGAATTGCTGCAGTCTGTTAAACTCTTTTACAGAACAAAATGTCATTTTTGGGGGCAAAAAACCTGCATAATTGAAATGTTATTTGGTTAAGCCCCTAAAGGCGAGCTATGTTGCCTTCTTCCAGCTCTTACTACATATCAGGTTGCAGCTTTGCTGACGTCAAAACTGTACTGAAAAACCCGTCCTTAATGCCGTTAGGCATTTTTCTTGTCTTAAACATGTTGGGGTGGATATTTTATCAACGCATATGAATTTATGAAATTAGACATGAAACAACAATATTATATGAGACAAGGACATACCGTAATATATACCTCCAACTGCACTTTTAAACTAACAAATTAAGACATGATGTGTATTGTCATACAGAGTTTGAGTTTCACGTCCCACAAACAAATTAGGTCATACGGAGACGGGACCTCGGTTTAAAGACTCATCCTAAAGTCTGGATGAGATAACTGCAAATAGAACTAGAATCGTGCAGTCGATGGTAGCCATCGCATATCCCCACGCTTCAGTTCGATTTGACATGTTAAACGACCATTTTCTAAAAACTTTGATTTTTTACCTCCACCCCGGGCCCCTTTTCGTGGCCCTGTCCCCTGTGATGGAATCAAAATTTCGAAAGTGTCATGCACTCCCGAGACCAAAGATCTATCAGTTCCCGAGGATTCAAGTTTCGATCTCTAACGGTCTAGGAGGAGTTATCCGGTAATCGTTATGGAGGGTGTTTGTTTTACCTCTGATGACCGCCACATTGACTCGAGGGGCCATATTTTGATTGAAACGTATTCTAATCATTTGATATGTTACACGACCATGTTATGAATTTTTTTATTTTGACACCCTCCTCCTCCTTGCTCCGCCCCTGGGATGAGTTAAAAATTCCGAAAGTGTCATGCACTCCCCATACCAAAGATATATCAGTTCCCAAGGTTTCAATTTTCTATCTCTAAAGGTCCAGTATGAGTTATCCGCTAATCGTTACGGAGGGGTATGGTGGGGTTGTCTGACCTCTGGTGACCTCCACATTGACCCGAGGGGTCAAATTTTCATTTAAATGTATTCTACTCAACATGCCATTAGATTTGATATGCTTCACGACCATGTGCTGAAAACTTTGATTTTTTTGCCCCCAGGGCCCCTCCCCCTGGCCCCGCCCCTAGGGGTGGGAACAAAGTTCTGGAAGTGTTATGCTCTCTCCAGACCGAAGATCTATCAGTTCCCAAGGTTTCAAGTTTTTATCTCTAACGGTCTAGGAGGAGTTGTCCGGTAAGAGGGACGGACGTACGGACGGCGAAGAAGATTAATAGCTTCGAAAAACGTTGGAATAATTAAATACATGTATGCTTTTACACAATTTTAATCTTAAAATAAACATTATATTCCTTGTACGACAAATTAAAACATCGTTTAAGAAAGATACGATAATATTATTTGAAGCAAATTTTTGTTTCTTTCTAATAAATTTTAAAGGCATGGATTAGAAATATTACGTTTTTCTGCTTCCATGGTGACAGTTTTGAAACAATAAAACATACATATTCATCTTGTGATTATAAGAATCATTTCATTCTATTTTTTTTCTTGCAAATGTAACAAATGAAAACATTTTTCCTTAAAAATATCTGTTATACATTCTGTCCTATTTATTAGCAATACTGTCATTTGTTATCACGATTTTCGGCATTATTCTTGCTCATAAAATAGGCTATAATTCCGGAAAAAACTGCACTGTATCTTTAATTAATTATGGAAATATCGTATTTGATGTCACCCCCTTTCATGGAATCGATAGAAAACAAATATACCCATGTAATCCGTTACCTTAATGAGCCACCATAGATAAGTATAGGTGTCCAAACCGCTTAGAGGATCTAAGCCTGCCCAGGCAAAGCGGTCCCTGCTTATAAACCCTATTGGTTTCATTGGGCGACAGGGCATTTCATCTCAATGTCGGGTAACAATCCCACAAAATTGGAAGCAACTTCTCCAAAATAACCTTTACAGTGTTGACGGGGACGTTAAACCTCAAATCAAACAAACAAGGCCTCATAAGTGACCTTCCAATATAGAACAAATACAGAGACCATCCATAGTTTTTCATGCATAACATTGAGTGGATGCCCAAAGAAGCTGAAATAAATATGAATGATCGCCATTATTGCATTTCCCGAGACAAATTGTGACGGAAACGCCCCACAACTCCATTTCTATGTATCACCTCTTCAGATGACATGGCATGGTGGCTGCTTCAAAACGTTAAAACGATAGCGTCTGTTCCGAAATGACGTGAACATAAAACATAAAAATGCTACGTTCATGGCGACAATATGACATCGCTCTAACATAACGTAAACAAAGAAAGTCCATTATTTGATATCCAACGTTCAAATCTCATATTCAAGCAGCACGTTAATATTATATTTTCAACATGAATACGCCGTCTGGCCCGGAATAGCTTCAAACAGCTATGCTCATAGGAGTTTATGCAAGAGTATATTCTTTATAAGTCTGATTTAAACTACCGACCAGACGCAAAATCCAAAGGTCACAGACAATCGCACCATCAGCACACTCAGTGCTTTGATTAATAACTGTTTAATGAACTTCTGACACGTATTGACATTATTTTATAATATACACACCGTTTTGAAAAAAATAAATAAATTGAAACGATGTTTTTTAAATGAGCTACTGCAATTTTAATTTTTTGTGACGTTATACTTTGGCAATGCCTCACGAGTTACTGCCCTTGGCAACATGCCAATTTATAAACTATAACCTATTATCTATTCATGTTAATCAAAAATCTGTTGTAATTCGCTGAGTACCACGAAGTCATTTTTAAGTGGCATATATAAGTAGATTGAACCCCGTACTATAAGTATAATTCGTCACGTTCACACTATTTAGGTCATTTTGGAGACGTTGCTTCCAGTTTGCTGGGACCTGCCACTCAAGCCCTGCAACTCAATGAAACCAATACATGAATAGGGTTAATATGCATAAACGGTCCGACTCAAGCCACTTTGCCTGAGAAGGCTAGTATATAACGAGTAGTAGTAAGAGTATAATTATTATTATTATTATTGTTCGCCTCCACCCATCGGAGATTGTGCTGCATGGTGCTTCCAGGCAGAACTGAAACTGAAACAAGATTGGCTAGTGTTTATTTTCATTACATAACATGCTCTTGTTATGCCCTTAAAATTCCGATTTTATGTCAAGGAACAAGTTTTGACAATATTTCAACCGACAACCTACAATTGAATTGTTAAAAAATGTCATTTTTAGAATCAAACAAGAGGACCTATATCGCTTCATCTGAGCTAACAGATTAAAAGATTCAGGGAGTTCCAATCTTTACCGAAGGATTTATGCTGATGGCACTGTCAAAAATAGGTATTTTCAGCATTCAAAGGGGCGTATCTCTATGATAGATAGGCAGACTTCACCTGTTTTCTAACTCTTCCGAACTTTCATTTCCAACCTACTTATATGCTAGTTTCATGACTAAAGGACTTATGGTGATGACAATGTAAAAAATAGGCATCTTCAGCAAAGAAGGAGACTTAACTCTATGAGTAATGTGCTAACAATGTTACTTTGCAAACACATTAAAGGTTATCTCTAACTTACTTATATGTAAGTTTCAGGAAGGTCTATTCAAAACTTAGGTACTTATGATGATGACAATGTCAAAATGAGCATTTTTAGCAATCAAAGGGACATAACTCTGTGATAAATAGGCCGACCTCACCAGTTTTTAACTCATCCGAGCTTTTATCCCTGACTTACATGAAAGTTTCAAGAAGATTCGATCCAAACTGAAGAGGCTGATGACAAGGTCAAAAACAGGCATTTTCGGCAAACAAAGTGACGTAACTCTGTGGTAAATAATCCGACCTCGCCGATTTCAAACTCATTTAGCTTTTATCCCTGACTTGTTTATATGTAAGTTTCAAGGAGATCCGATCAAAACTGAAGAGGCTACGGTGATGACAAGGTCAAAAATAAGCATTTCCAGCAAAGTAGGGGACATAACTCCGTGAGTAATCGACCGACATTGCTAGTTTTCGAACTCACCGGAGCTTTTATCCCTGACTCACTTTTTTGTGATTTTCAAGAAGACATAATGAATGTAGGAGTTACGGTGATGACAAGGTGAAAAATAGACATTTTCTGCAATGAAAGGCACGTAACTCTATGATAAATGGGCTGACCTCATCATTTTTCCGAAGTCATCCAAACTTTACCTGACTTACTTACATGTAAGTTTCTAGAAGATCCGATAAAAAAAACTGAAGAGGCTACGTTGCTGACAAGGTCAAAAATATGCATATTCTGAAATCAAGGGAGAAATAACTCTCTGAAATATAGGCCGACCTCACCAATTTTTAAACTTTGCCGATGTTTTATCCCTTACTTACTTAAAAGTAAGTTTCAAGAAGATCAGATGGAAACTGAAGGGGCTACATTGGTGGCAAATTAAAAAATAGGCATTTTCAGCAACCACGGGGAAGTAATTCTACGATAGACAGGCCAACCTCGTAAGTTTTCGAACGCATCCGTGCTTTTATCCCTGACTTACTTGTTTGTAAGTTTCAAGGAGAGCCGATCAAAACTGAAGGGGCTACGGTGAAGACAAGGTAAAAAATGGGGGACTTAACTCCGCAAGTAATCGACCGATATCACTGTTTTCGGACTCATCCGAGCTTTAAACCCTGACTTACTTGTACGTAAGTTTCAGGAAGAACCGATGGAAACTGAAGGGGCTACGGTGTTAAGGTCAAAATTCAGCAATCAAGGGAGCGTAACTCTATGATTAGCCGGTTTTCGAACACATCCGAATTTTTATCCCAAGCCACCTTACATATAAGTTTCAGAAAGATCCGATCAAAACTGAAGGCGCTACATTGATGACAAGCATTTTCCCATTGTAAGTCTATGGGGTATTGTGGTTGCCATGGCAACCAAAGTTTTAGATCGATTTTGAAAAAAGCTTATGTCATCAGAATCCCTGCATAGGCATGCTACAGATGAGAAATGATTGAAATCAGCCTGGAGAGATATAACTGGACGACGGACGACCCGCTATACTATAAGCTCCCCTGGAGCCTTCGACCCAGCTGAGCTAAAAATACAGCATTATTATGGGTGCCCATAGCGGAAACACACCTATATAATTTGACTCCCTTTAACTCCACTTTATATAGTGAAACTGGGGTTTACAGGGGTATACATTATTTTTCTTGTTTCTGCTCAATAAAATAGATTGTGGGTATTCGGAAGAACCACCTCGTTGAGTCGGGCGGAGGCGGTTCTAACGAGTTCCCAACATCTTTGTTTGGAACAGAAATATGAAAAAATAAGATGTGTTTGGGAAACACTGATGCCCCCGGACAGCGCATGTTAAATATGAGCAGTATCACTAAGCAATCGAAAAGTATGGCCAATGTTCAAAATCTTATAAAAGTGAGTCAAGGTCACAAGGTCAAAATTTATTGGATCATTGGAAAGGTCTTGTGACATAGAACGCACATGTGAAATATGAAAGCCCTATCACTTACCAATCGAAAGTTATGGCCAATGTTAAAAAGTAGGTCAAACGTCAATGTCATTTGGTCAAAAATTATGGTACCACTGGAAAGGTTTTTGTGAAAAAAATGCACATGTGAAATATGAAAGCCCTATCACTTTCCAATTGAAAGTTATGGACTATCTTCTAGTTTTTTAAAAAGTAGGTCTAACGTCAGGGTGAAGGTCACGAGGTCAAAAATTATGGTACCATTAGAAACGTCTTGTGACAAGGAATGCACATGCGAAGTATGAAAGCCCTACCACTAGCCAATCGAAAGTTATGGCCAATGTTAAAGTTTTTAAAAAGCAGGTCAAACGTCAAGGTCACGAGGTAAAAAATTATGGTACCACTAGAAAGGTCTTGTGACAAGGAATGCATATGTGAAATATGAAAGCCCTACCACTTACCTATTGAAAGTTATGGCCAATTTTAAGTTTTTAAAAAGGAGGTCAAAAGTAGGTCAAATATCAAGGTCAAGGTCACGATGTCAAATTTTATGGTACCTCTGGAAAGGTCTTGTGACAAAGAATGCACATGTGAAATATGAAAGCCCTATCAGTTACCATTCAAAAGTTATGCCCCATGTTAAGGTTTTTGCGGACAGACAAACAGATGGACAGATAGACAGACAGATAAAAAACTATATGCCCCCAAATGTTTGATTCCGGTGGGGGGGGGGGGGGGGGGGCATAAAAATAGATTTTTTGTATCTGATAATTTCCATGTTTTGGTGGTACAATTTTCAATAATTTTGAACAGGCGTGTTTTCGAAATGGAATTCACAGACCCAATATACGCGATATGCATATTGCATCCGAGGTGAATTTTGTTTTCTGTCCTTTTCAATAAACTGTTATTTACTTCATTAACATAATAAACGATATCTTGTAGAAAGCTTTATATTTATTTTTTGTGCAATAAACATCTTCTATGTTAGCATACTGGGTATATATATCTTCCAAAGTCAGGACACAGCAAAATGTATAAGTTGGCAAGTTTGAAACGCAGCTTCCCACTTACGCACCTGTTCGCACCCTTATAATGTCCGTCAAATGATTTTTTGATATTGTATGTAAAATAGTCATAGCCAATCTTACTGTTTTTACGAAGTCTGAAAGGGTCTATGCTTTAAATGCTCTTAGACAAAATATGATGTGCAAATCCTTTTCCTGCTGAACTGCTGGAGATGAAAAAATAAACAGTTTTATTTATAGATCATGTACAAACTTCGTGTTAAGGATTGTTCTGTGTAAATGGAGTGAATTGTAATATTAGTGATCATCAATGGTTAGGGTCAATCAAATGTTCGAGTCACAAACATAAAACATCTTTCAAATCTAGGGACAATATCCTTTTTAAACGCTTCATCTGGAAAAGTGTAGCAATAGTAGCAAACTGTTTTGTATTTTTGCACGCGATTGCTTATGAACGTCAGTGTCTGACATTCCCTATAACCTGATATTTGAACGACGCCTCAATATTGTTTTTTGTTGTTTTGGTTTTACTGCCCTTTCAAGATTATTTCAATCATACGATTATTAATCAGAGGTGGGCGAAAACCGAAACCGGATTACCCGGAGGAAAAAAAAAACACCTGACCTTCCGTTGCAGAACTTGGCGTCTTACAAGTGACCCGAGCCAGGCTCGAACCCACAACGGTGAGAGACCTAATGGTTAAAAGTCAGCGCTCTTATCCACTAGGCCACTCTTTTGATCATCATCATCATCATCATCATCATCATCATCATTATTGCCAGTTACCTTGAACCTTTAAAAGAGATTATGATAGATACCACATGCATTATATTGGAGGCTTTAAGAATGGCTGACTTCATAAATTTTATCACTTTCTTTATTTTTTTACGGAAGAAATATGTTATGTTCGCGCGTATCGTAGCATTTTATACTTGAAACAATGCTTTAAACCATTCACCTCTGAGTATTGAAATGGACTCTTTCATCTTTAAATTTGAATATGTTCATACTAAAAGCAACAGCATTAACAGTTTGTAAACAAGTGTAGGTAATAACGAGCCGTCACATTGGGATCTACAATGATCTGTACCGGTCTTCGGGGTTGAAAGTGTTCATAATAGCAGCTAACATAGCTGCTTTTCAGTTATTTCAAACGTTCAGTTTCCTGGTTTTAGATTTATGTTTCAATCAAGAACTGTAGAAAAGTATTTTCATTTGTCATAGCGTAAATCATAATGCATGTGGAGAAAGTAAGCTGATACTTCGACAGAAAATGACAAAAAGCAATTAAAAGAGCATAATGATAAATGCGGTGGAAAGAAGATAAAAATGGATCTTTGAATTCAAGGAAATGCTAGCCATATATGGATTAATGTATCCGAATCAGTAAGCGTGTTGCTGTTATATGCGCCACTGGCCCCCACCCATCGGGGCTTGGAGAAATAGACTGGGCTGCACGCAGAGCTAAAGCCGACCACACATGAGTACTAGTAAACTGCATAGAAGGTATACGCCTGTCCTGCATATAAACCCTATTGGTTTCATTTGGCGCAGGGACTGAGATGTCATTTCATCTCTATTTTGGGTAAACGTCCCACAAAATTGGAAGCAACGTCTCCGAAAGGACATAAATAGTGTTGTCGGGGATGTCAAAACTCAAATCAAACAAACACAAATTATATGCTCCAATGACCGCTTTTGGTTGATTATTTTATAACCTTTGTCCTGCTGAACCAGGTTATGCCCCAACTATGCAAACAGTATAGATCCAGATCAGATGGCTTCTGCAGAAACAAGCTGATCTGGATTTTCACTGTTTATCATTCATTTGTGAATTCATAGGAATAAATTACATCAAGTAATTTGATTGATTGATAGTCAAAACATGGGTGCGGCAAAATTAATTTATTCAGCAGAACGAGGGTGTAACACTGCAGTAGATAATCATGTTATCCACATAATTTAAAACTGACCATTAAGTTTAAACTCTGCGCAAAATAATCGCAATGAAATTAAAGGATTCGAAAGTACTCATTATTCTCATTATTATACCTCATTAATATTCATAAGCTATTCATGAATTCTGATTGGTCGAGAGCGACAATAAATTATCATATTCCCCTGCAATATTCCCCTCAAAAGTACAGGTGAATTCACTGAAAGAATCTCAAGAAGTCAGAATCCGGCATATTAAATCATCTGTTGCCCTTGTGTGAGGGAATATGACGATGTGTTCACCCTCGACAGGTAGTATTACCCTCGGGCTTCGTTCTTTGGCAATATCACCTGCTAGGGTGAACCAATCGTCATATTCACCTCACACAAGGGCAATAAATGAATAATGCTTCATAATGGAACACTAACAAGCGCAGATCCAGACGCAGATCAATGTGCACACTGTTTGCTTAAAACGTAAGAGTCTTAGACCAAGTCTAGGACGAATCAAAGTTCAGGAACAACTGACCCACTGTTGTTCTCCGTATTTTTAAACACCTTACCTGCAAACCCGTAATATGAACATAGGCAAACAGTAGAAACTAAGACCTAATCCGGGTGTAGTACAAAAACGAAACAAGTAGACCCGACAAACTTTAAATGAGAAATTGACTTGTCAAACATATCACAATGGAATAGTCCACCAGTAAACATTGGATTAAGCCCATCCGGCCCGCACACGAGTACTGGTAAACCGCTTAGAGGATCTAAGCCTGCCCAGGCAAGGCGGTCCAAGTCGGCCCATCCATGCTTATAAACCCTATTGGTTTCATTGGACGGCAGGGCTTGAGATGTTATTTCATCTCGAGGTCGGGTAAAAGTCCAGTTGGAAGCAAAATGACCTTTACAGTGTTGATGTGGACGTTAAACCTAAAATCAAACAAACGAACAAACATTGGGTTAAAGAAACCCATGACATTAACAAGTCCTTGTAACCAACACCCATCTAAACCCAACTTAATATAGAGGAAACTGAGGTTTACAGTGATATACATTATTTTTCTAATTTGTGCTCAAAGACACAATGATCTATGTTTTGATTATAGGTTATACATTACGAAACATGCCTCTACCAATACATTGTAACCTTTATCGCCGAAAAAATGATTTTTTTTAGATAAAAAAGTGTGATATTTTTCTGCTCAAAATATAGACAATGAGGCGGTTCTAACGAGTACCCACAATCTATATATTAAAATATACTGTTGGTACTCGTTAGAACCACCCCAATGAGGCGGTTCTAACGAGTACCCACAATCTATATTATTAGAGCAGAAATAAGAAAAATAAGGTTTACCTTTTTAAACCCCAGTTTTACGATATAAAAGTGGGGTTCAAGGGGGTCAAAATTATATAGACGGGTTTTCGTGATGAACACCCATCTAAACCCAACTTAATATAGAGGAAACTGAGGTCTACATGGATGTATATTAGTTTTCTTATTTTTGCTCAAAGACACAATGATCTATGATTTAATTATAGGTTATATTTGAAAAGTTTCTTTTTTGGTGGTACTTTTCCAATATATTGGATGAGGCGTGCTTTCGTAATGTCTTGTTTGAGATGAGGTAAGCAACAATTGCTGGAGAACAGCTTGCATCAGGGACCCATGACGTCCTATTATCGTCGAAATAACTATATAAAACTACTCTCGGAGACAGTAATATGACATAACGGCCATCTAATGTACATTGTCGTCACACAGAATGTGTGCTCATTTGTTGTCTTCGAAATTTGGATAAAAGTTATCTTAACCGCTTCCTTAATATTTTGTACCCTGAATGTTATTTTGACAAGTGCATTATTTTCACACCGACTCCCGTGAGATAGGAGGTCATTACAGAAGTTTGATTAGAAACGAAATATCTTCTAAAAAGCGACGTTTAAATGGACTACAGCAAGTAAAAACATGCCTTCAAGCATATCGGCATGTCTTCACGCATTTGTGTACAATGAAAACAAAATTCAGCCCTTCTCTGTAAGCATAAACAGTACGATAACACATCTTGTGATAATCTGTATTCTTTCATAGATTTTCTTATGAAAAGTATCGCATAGTTTCTTTAAAAAAATTTGACAGAATGCCACTCTAAACATAGGTCGCCACTCTAAACACCGGTTGCCACTCTAAACATAGTTTGTGGGTACTCCTTAGAACCGCCTCAATGAGGCCCGATGCGATTCGAACGAGTACCAACAACCTATGTATACAAGCAAACCAGAATCAGAATTGTTTACTGGTGACACTTCACCAGGACCTTCAAAGGTAATGGCTTTCCAGGCAGTGCAGATCGGAAACTCTGATCAGTATGCGCAAATGCGCAGGCTGATCCGAGTCTTCACTAGGAGCACATGGCGGAGGAAAACGTGCGCTTGTCACAGCCTAAATGTAAGGATATTTTTAAACTGGTATATAAGCCACCATCTACTAGTGACGATACGGATCAGACTGTGTCTATGCGCCGAACGATCGTGTCCACTATGATTGAATTTATAAATAATGCATGGAAGACCACTCTGTAAATATTTTGTCTTTCTTTTAAATAGATAGGAGTACGTACGCGTCGGTTTCTTGTGTGATCACGAAACCCGTGTGAGCATGTTCACGTATACGTGTGTTTCTTGGTTCCTGTATTGTATGAGGGTCTTGAAATAGGTATCTTGCCTTACCAACTTAGAGTCACGCTTGACGCTTTACTGCTTTTTCCGCAAAGACACCCCGCAGCAATAAGTACTTCCTCCATCGAAAAGTCAGTCAGCTGAGTCAGTTTTTGTAGAATTCAGGGTCTCAAAGTCAATCCATCCTCCAACCGTTGCCTTGAGCTCTTCATCTGACCGGAAGTGACGTCCACTCAATTCTTTTTTTAAGTTCAGAAACAAAAACTAATAACTGGGTGCCAGATCAGGAGAATAGGGCGGATGGGGTAAGGGTTTGAAACCGTTCCGCTTCATTGCGCCCACAAAAACTTTGCAAGTATGGACTCTAACATTGCCATGGTTTCTGTACTATAGCTGCCCTGAACAGGTCAAAAATATTAGCATAAAAGTCCCCATTAATAGTCTGGCCATGAGATAAATAGTCCACCAACAAACCCCCCCCCCCCCCCTTGCTATCACAAAAACACAGTTGCCAAGACCTTGCCATCTGGTGGCTTAGTCTTGAATTTTTGGACGCGCTGAACCGTGAGCAGCCCATTGTTTACTCTGCTGTTTAGTCTCAGGATCATATTGATGGACCCAAGGTTCGCCCCCGGTAACAATTCTTTCAAGAAAGGCTTCCGGATCAGAATCATATCTTTCCAAAAGTGACTCAGACATTGACACTCGGCCAGCTCGTTGTTCTCTACTAAGGCATTTTGGCACCCAACGCGCTTCCTCATGCCCAGCCCTTCATGTAAAATGGTAAAAAAGCTACCCTCAGAAATCTCCAATCTTATAGCCACTTCTGAAACTTTCATTCGCCTGTTCTCTTATATTTTCACCAGTGGCGTCATCAGTAGCATTCACAGGTCTTACACTACGGTGCTCGTCTCCAATGCTACTTGACCACGTTTAAAATCAGTCACCAAGTTTTTATTGTTAGTTTGATTTGAGGTTTAACGTCCCGTACCCGTCCACACTGTAAAGGTCATTTTGGAGACGTTGCTTCCAATTTTGTGAGACTTTTGTTTGTTTGATTTGAGGTTTAACGTCCCCGTCACCGTCAACACCGAGGGACTTTTACCCGACATTGAGATGAAATGACATCTCAATCCCTGTCGCCCAATGAAACCAAATGAGTTTATAAGCATGGACGGTCCGACTCGCTCGCACCGCTTTGCTATGGCAAGCTTAGATCCTCTAAGCGGTTTACCAGTACTCCTGTGTGGGTCGGTTTCAGCTCTGCGTGGTAGCATCATGCAGCCCATCTATTTCTTCAAACCCCGATGGGTGGCGGCCGCACCCAGTTTTTAACAGTTGAATATGAATTAAGGAACAGCCTTTCCGTAAACTTCTGACAATTCCTCATAAAATTCCTGGTTAGTCTTCTTTTTCAAAAACAGGTATCTAATCACTGATCTGTACTCAATTTGTGAAGAAAATTCGGCAACACTGACCCTGGCCGTGTTATTTTACCTGGCACGGACTACAAGTACAAGACTGATCAATAAAATTTTGTGTAACCATGTACATGTATAAGGCATTGATGTAATATATGTGAAAATCGTGCTCTTGCCACGGGTCAGTAACTGGATAAGGTCAATTAGATATTGAATGACCCTCCATTACGATAACACACCCGTGCAACAAAGGAATCCATATATGAAATTTTAAAAACCTAGCATGCAGGGTTCAAAAGTTATGCTATGGAATAAAAAGCGGGACGGGCGGACGAACATTGCAAAAGCAATATGCCCCCACAACTGCTTCGAAGTTGGGGGCATAACAAACAAATCGCTACAGCTGGTGTTTAGGGAATGTGTTGGGGCCCTAAAAAGTTTCCCAGTCCCTCATCATAGTGTAGATTATATTTTCTTGTCCTTTGGTATTACATGATTACTGATTCCATTTTGGAATTTTGAAAACATGAGAATGTTACTAATGAGACCTAAATGGCCGAAACTAGCTAGTCTGGTCCAGAAAACATGCACGCTCTTAACATTTCAGTTCTGTGGTGTATTCTTTGCTATGATAACCCTTTTATAGAGCATATTTTCCCATGGTGTTTCATACCAGGTCCCGAGGTAATAAACTTTTTTTCCATGCTCAACTCAATTCAGCACGAACTTTATTATGTTCATGAAAAAATGTCATGTTAACAAGTCCTTGAAATGAAGGTTCCTCTAAACCCTACTTTATATGGACGTTAACAGGGGCGTATATTATTTCCTTATTTTACTACGAGCATAGGTTGTAGGTACTCGTTAGAACCGACCCATTGAGACGGTTCTAACGAGCATCCACAACCTATTTTCGTAGTATAAATAAGGAAATAATCAGACATTTTCATGGGAAAGTAGCCATTTGGAGATATGCAAGAATGCACTACGTCATTACGAAACTGACACGCCTATACAAATGCATTGTAAACTTGAACGCCGAAAAAAAATTGTGATAATTTTCTTATTTCTGCTCAAAATATAGATTCTGGGTACTCGTTAGACTCATCGAAAAAAAGAAAGAAATTTTTATGATGCAAAAATGTGATAATTTTCTTATTTCTGCTCAAAATATAGATTGTGGGTACTCGTTAGAACCGCTCGATGAGGCGGTTCTAACGAGTACCCACAATCTATATTTCAGAGCAGAAATAGGAAGAATAAGGTTACCCCTATAAACCCCAGTTCTACTGTATAAAAGTGGGGTTCAAGGGGGTCAAAATTATATAGGCGTGTTTTCGTGATGCACACGGTATGTTATCGTAATGTCAAATACAGACGAGTGATTATTTTTCTCCTTCCCATTTCAGCAGAGACTGTTATTTGTCCCGCTCACAAACTTTTAAGTGCTAAGATTTGACGTCATTTCAGAATTTGTGAGGTCTTACAAATGTTCATACACTCGGGGCAAGGCATCACTAGAAATTGCCCTAAACAGTATAACCCAATTTTGCGACTAATAAGCGCTTTCGCTGCTCTCCATATATACATCGGCACATATTGAATATGTGAGCCATGAAGGCAATGATCAGAATGCAGGTTGCGCAAGATGACCGGGCATTCTACATTGGTGATTTTCTTTCTGTTGGTTATATTCCACCCTATCAAGATTATTCCACCTGAAGCGGGCTGGAGTAATCTGGCTTTCCGTTGGAGAACCTCACACGTGACCCGGACCGAGACTCGAACTTACAGCGGTTAGAGGCCTTAATTAAATGTTTTATACTCAGTGCTCTTAACCCTTTTTGTACCAAATAGAATCTTCCCTCCCTATGTATAGCAGGGGTCCATTTCAAAATTTAGGGGTGTCAGGTTGTGTTGTCTTCAAAATTGATTGGGAAAATGGCTGAACTTTTTGCAAACAGTACTGGCCCAGATCAGACGCCGCGCTCTGCGGCGTCTGATCTGGGCCTGCACTGTTTGCCAGGGTACCCGTTTTGGGGTTTCTGGTGCCAAATGTGTTAAGCACTGGGACACGGTGGTTCGTCAGTCAGTGTTGCTTGATTGCATCGGGGTTTAGCGAGACGTCAACTCTTGTCAGTCATTTTGCGTCGTCTGCCAGAGAAACGGAGAAAGGAGATAGGAGAAGAGATAGTAGAGGAGACTGTGAGGGACAGGGGAGAATGAATGAAAGTGTAGAAACAAACAAAAAATAATTCTCCCTCAACCGTTACTTGCTGCAAGGACAGCAGACATTGCCTAACTGTAAGACGCCCCAGTGACGCAAGATACACTTTACTTTCGCCTCTCCTACCCACCCCCGCGTCCGTAGAAGCATATTTTCTGATTACATTAAATTTGCCAACGAGTTTAATGTTCAGTTAGATCAAGTTTACAGTATTGGGAGTGCAGTTATTACGAATGTCGTTTGAACAGATTGCATTGCTGTCACTAACTTCATTAATTATTCAGATTTAATTAAGGTCTAGTATGCGTCGGCTATTTCATAATTTTTATTTTCTGTAGCTTTTAATGAAGTATTATTTGCAGATTAATATGGAATAGAAAAAATGTTAAATGTCTGCATTTTCCTTAGTTCATTTTGGTTTATTTGTCATTAAAATTATCAGTCAACTCAATAAGGTCCAAGTTGTTCAAACTACCTTTATCTCAGTATCTCGTTCTATGATAACTCAACCATGGTTTAAAATGGCGTCTGTCATAGCATTTTTTGATAATTTTCTTATTTCTAGTCCAAACATGGATTGTTTTTACTGGTTAGAGCCGCGTACATGAGGCGGTTCTGACGAGTACCAACAATCTATGTTTTAAGCAAAAATTAAGGGAAAATAATGAACCCTGTTTATTGCTAAGTTTTTTACACATTACGAAAACACGCATATACAAATACATTGAAATTTTTACCGCCGTAAAACTGAGAAATGTAAGATGAAAAAAAATGTGATATATTACTTATTTCTGCTCAAACTATAGAGTGTGGGTACACCCACACGCTATATTTTAGAACAGAAAGAGAAAAATAAGGTTTACCCCAGTAAACCCCAGTTTAACTGTATAAAAGTGGGGTTTAAGGGGGTCAAAATTATATAGGCGTGTTTTCATGATGATACAGGATATTCATTATACGAACTTCGTCACGCAAACACACCTATATAGTTTTGACCCCCTTGAACCCCACTTTTATACAGTAAAACTTGGATTTACAGGGGTATACCTTATTTTTCTTATTTCTGCTCTAAAATATAGATTGTGGATACTCGTTAGAACCTCCTCGATTAGGCGGTTCTAACGAGTACCCACAATCTATATTTTGAGCAGAAATAATAAAAATATCATAATTTTTCATCTTAAAATTCCAGTTGTTTTTTTTTCGGCAAAGTATTCAAGGCATTTGTATAGGCGTGGTTTCGTAATGTTCTTTTCCCGTGATGATAAGATCCAGCAAGTACAATATCTAATATTCTTGCACACCAGACAAGGAAATCCGCGATTTTACCCTGGGATAGAAATTTATGTTCTGACCCTGGTGTTCCGATCCCAAATCGAATATAATCGCGTGTTTGATAAATGCACTGGTTGATTACGACCTAGTGTGCGCCGTCGTTAAGGTTGACGTCATGCACGATCCGTTACGTCACGTTACATTCCTGCAGTGTCAACACAATATGGCAGACGTTGGTAACCGAAGTGACTGTAGCATTGAAATTCCGCGCTAAGAAATGGAAGGTATGCAAGAAAAAGAATCCAATATGGATGTGAGGGGTGGATAGAAAAATCCGTCCCTCGGATCACTGTCCGGCATCACTCGGCAAGCCTCGTGATGCCGGACAGTGACCCTTGGGACGGATTTTTCAATCCACCCCTCTCACCCATATTAGATTCTTATATTCTTGCACACCAGACAAGGAAATCCATGATTTTACCCCGAGATAGAAATTAATGTTCTGACCCTAGTGTTCCGACCCCAGATCGAATACAATCGCGTGTGTGATAAATGCACTGGTTGATTACGACCTCGTATGCGCCGTCGTTAAGGTTAACATTCCTGCAGTGTCAACACAATTTGGCGGACGTCGGTAACCGAAGTGACTGCAGCATTAAAAATCCGCGCTAAGAAATGGAAGGTATGCAAGAAAAAGAATCCTATATATATTGGTGTGAGGGGGGGGGGGGGGGGATAGAAAAATCCGTTCCTCGGAATCACTGTCCGGCATCACTCGGCAAGTCTCGTGATGCTGGACAGCGACGCTTGGGAAAGATTTTTCCATCCACCCCTCACACCCATATAAGATTCTTATAATCTGGGCCCAATTATTCAAAGCCACGTTAGCTTAACGAGCTAGTTAGTCGTCAAAATGTTAACTGTTCTGATTAGCAAAATACATAAAACAGTGGTAGTTTTGCTGAAAAAAAAAACATGTCAGCAGCTTTTGCATTTGCAAGATTTTCTAACATTTTTTTCAGCAAATATATACGCATATTTGCCACATTCAAAGTTCCATACATCAACAACTTGGACGACATCGTTAGTTTGCTGAAAAAGTGAGTAGCTTGCAAAACCTACTCATATTTTGATTTTGAGGTTTTAAAGCTACGTTAATTAATGATGGAACCGACCCCGATAGCTCAGTTGGTAGAGTGTCCGCTCCGGGGAACGGGAGGTCACGGGTTCGATCCCGGGCCGCGACATACCAAAGTCGTTAAAAATGGTATTAGCTGCTCCTACCTTGGCACTCAGATTTACGGGGTAGAGCTAGGACTGGTCGACCCAGTGTCAGGATAATGTGACTGGGTGTGGTATCATGTAATGTGTCTGGGACATGATACTTCAGTGAGGTAGCACTATAAAAGTGAGCATTGAGCTCCCTGTCGCAACCAGACACCGTCGTGATATGACTGAAAAATTGTTGAAAGCGACGTTAAACCCGAATTCACACACGCACGCACGCACGCGCGTTAATTAATGATATCGTTAGTTGTGAAGTGTGTGTAGTTCTAATTCTCTTCTAATTCTCTTCCCGGTATATAATAATATATATTGAAAACCAAACCAAGTTAATTTTGCGAATAATTCATATCACGATATTTGTATCACAGTTGTGAGTAATCTGATCTGCGTGACGAGAAAACCTGTTTTCGGCATCTGCAACCTGGAAAAAACACAGCATCGCGTGAACAAGTCCGTAAAATGACCCCCCCCCCCCCCCCCCCACAAACCCGACCTTATATAGAGAAAACTAAGAGTTACGGGGGTATACATTATTTGTCTTTTTTCTGTTCTAAGACATACGTTGTGGGTACTCGTTAGAACCGCCCCATTGAGGCGGTTCTAACGAGAACCCTTAACTTATGTTTGCAGTATAAATAAGAAAAATGTCGCAAATTTTCATTGCCATTTCTGAGATGTAAAAAATGCACTGTGTCGCACGTGTGTGTTATCGTAATGTACTGGCCTGTTCAGCTACAGACTGCTCAGATTCTATGCTGTGCGAATGCCCGAAGGTGCTCAGCCAGGTTCAATTAGCCTTAGAATATTTCAACAACATTTTTTGGGTCGATTGTTTAACAATCGCCCTTAAGGTCAAAAATACGTAAATAACGTCTCCGCCAAATTTTACGTCAATGGATACAAAAAAAAAAAAAAAACGTCTTCATTAAAAACATGCTTATTCTTCCATACCATGTCTGTTAAATGATAAAAAATCTTCAGCTTTATTGAAAAACGTGATTTATTGGTTTATTTATTGCACGACCCGCAGAAAAAGCAACCGACTGAAGTCGGTTTTTTAATGACAGATTCCTTCTGTCATTCTTCGTCGTGCTGCATGTTTACAATTTTAACGTCCGAACTTCCGGCTTCCACTACTTTTGAAATATGACTCCGCACAAATAGTCCGTTGTTTGTTGAGTTTTCATGCTCGCTGTCTCAAAACTAATTTCTCATGGCATTATTTCCGCATTTTGATTACATGTTTTGTTTCATTTGTAATCACAAAAATGATCTTTCTTAAATTAAAACAAAACGGGAAAAGTTAATTGAATATGCATAAGGAAAGTTCCCATTTTATACAGACGACCGCATAATGGGTCATTGGCGAATCTTGGAGGCGGCGTCTAAACACGGCCTTCACTGCGGGCTTCACTGTTGTCGAAAGTTAGCCCATTTTTTCCTGAATTAATTCCTATATTTCAAGCTGACGCTCCTCAATTTTGAACCGGGATAAGTGATAATATTACATTCAGTACAAAATGGGTTACGATTAATTATAGTTGTATCAATACGCCATTAAAATACCTTTGTATATTTTTAGAAAAGAAAAAAAAAATATGTATAGAGCTACAATTAGTGCATACCATTTAAGTATCTAGATAAACTTTGAAAAATAAAGAAAATAGACCGTATAATAAGCTGTATTTAACTTTTGATTATCGGCCAAGCCGCTTTGTCTGGTCCTGACCCGCACACAACAGTTACAGGCCAGGTTAAGATTTTACCCCTTCAACCCACGAGTTTCTCCAGTTCACTCTTCAGTCACTGAATATGTACGCGTCCATTCTACACATGTAAATTAGATGTCTAGTCAATAGTCGTCAACAGCATGTCAAACCATGTAGAACAGAATGCGATGTATCATTATGAGCCATCTCACCAGGTTCTACACTGTTTGCATCTGTAGGTATTTGTACTTGGCTATAAAGGACTGAAAGGGTACAGACTCATAACACTTACATGACCTAATTAAATGCGAAGTACGTGACGCTAGAAACTTCACCGTACGGTAGCAAGCCAGCAATAATATACTCCTAGCAGTTATCACTGTTCAAATTCTGTTGTATAGTTCTAAATAACTGAATATGTAAGCACAATGTTGTGATAAATAATTAGTCACATACCGCAAAACTTCAAACATCGCAAAAAGTGTTTTCCTTTATTGTAGCGCACGACATAAGGCAGGTTCTTGACTGAGTCGCGAAACGCATCTCAGTCAACAAGTGTAAGCTTTTACAAGAAAGTTTCGGCTACGCTTTGTGTTGTCATAAAACTGGCAACTATCACAGCAGGCACATGACGTAATTGTGACGTCACATCAACGTCGGTTCAACGTCATGACGTTGCATCGACGTTGATTTGACTTTGCCCTAGCGACGTGTGCCTGCTGGGTAGTCATTTGCATGTTGTTTTATTTATAATGTCCAAGTAAAGTGATGAGGAAAGTGTATAACAGCCGATTCACCTCAGTTTTGTGAACCAAACTAAAAATCAGCACTCCATCACTAAAGAAAGTAAATCTGAATTTTTCACAGAATCTGTCATTTCAGTGCCTTTTGGCGCTTTGATTCTAAGAGTGCCCTAAAATCACCGTGTCATTCTGTCAGTCTGTCAGTCTGTCATTCTGTCTGTCCGTCCGTAACCCGTTTGTGAAAACTGGTGATAGTGACTTTACCGCTTGGAATATTTAAACAATTTTTGGCATACTGATAGATATCAATAAGATCTAACCAATGAACTTACGAAATATTACATTCCATTTAGTATAGCCTCGCCGAGGCGAAAAATGTGAAAATTTTTGAACATTTTTGAACTGCTTCTCCTCGGAAACCGTTGGGCCGATTGAAGTCAAATTTCATATGGAGCCTCTATGGGATGGGGGAAACCAAAATTTGCTCATGGGGTCAAGGTCACATGACCAAAATGGCCGCCAAGCCATATATGGTTTGTCTGTCTGTCCGTCCGTAACCTGTAAGTGAAAATTGGTGATAGTGACTTAACCGCTTGGAATATTTAAACAATTTTTGGCATACTGATAGATATCAATGAGATCTAACCAATGAACTTGCGAAATATTACATTCCATTTAGTATAGCCTCGCCGAGGCGAAAATTGTGAAAATTTTCGAACTGCTTCTGGGCCGATTGATGTCAAATTTCATATGGAGCCTCTATGGGATAGGGAAACCAAAATTTGCTCATGGGGTCCAGGTCACATGACCAAAATGGCCGCCAAGCCATATATGGTAAAAACCCTTCAAAAATAGTCTTCTCCAGAACCACTGGGCAGATTTCCACGAAACTTGATAAATAGCATCTGGGATGTAGGCCTATCATAAATTGCTAAAATGGTGACCCTGGGTTGACCTTGACCTTCTTTGGGTCCGTCCGTAACCCGTTTGTGAAAATTGGTGATAGTGACTTAACCGCTTGGAATATTTAAACAATTTTTGGCATACTGATAGATATCAATGAGATCTAACCAATGAACTTACGAAATATTACATTCCATTTAGTATAGCCTCGCCGTGGCGAAAAATGTGAAATTTTTCGAACATTTTTGAACTGCTACTCCTCGGAAACCGTTGGGCCGATTGAAGTCAAATTTCATATGGAGCCTCTATGGGATGGAGGAAACCAAAATTTGCTCATTGGGTCAAGTTCACATGAACAAAATGGCCGACAAGCCATATATGGTTTGTCTGTCTGTCCGTCCGTAACCCGTTTGTGAAAATTGGTGATAGTGACTTAACCGCTTGGAATATTTAAACAATTTTTGGCATACTGATAGATATCAATGATATCTAACAAATGAACTTGCGAAATATTACATTCCATTTAGTATAGCTTCGCCGAGGCGAAAAATTTTCGAACTGCTTCTCCTCGGAAACCGTTGGGCCGATTGAAATCAAATTTCATATGGAGCCTCTATGGGATGGGGGAAACCAAAAATTGCTCATGGGGTCCAGGACACATGACCAAAATGGCCGCCAAGCCATTTATGGTCCGTCTATCTGTCCGTCCGTAACCCGTTTGTGAAAATTGGTGATAGTGACTTAACCGCTTGGAATATTTAAACAATTTTTGGCATACTGATAAATATCAATGAGATCTTATCAATGAACTTGCGAAATATTACATTCCATTTAGTACAGCCTCGCCGAGGCGAAAAATGTGAAAATTTTCGAACTGCTTCTCCTTGGAAATCGTTGGGCCGATTGAAGTCAAATTTCATATGGAGCCTCTACGGGATGGAGGAAACCAAAATTTGCTCATGGGGTCCAGGTCACATGACCAAAATGGCCGCCAAGCAATATTTGGTAAAAAGCCTTCAAAAATAGTCTTCTCCAGAACCACTGTGCAGATTTCCATGAAACTTGATAAATAGCATCTGGAACGTAGGCCCATCATAAATTGCTAAAATGGTGACCCTGGGTTGACCTTGACCTTCTTTGTGCCTATGTCAAACTTTGACACATATGCTTTTGTGTTGGATTTTATCCTGCAAACGATTCAGAATACAGTACTAAAGTATAAGATATATTTTTGCTCCTTACGATAAGGCGCATTTATTGGGGGAACCGTTTTATGTCCAGGTCACATGACCAAAATGGCCGCCATACCCATATATGGTAACACTCATAAAGCTAAAAGCATCCGGCGGGTCGTGCACTTCAGCTGAAGCACTGGTTTATTTATGTGTCGTACACGACAAAGTTCACAACTGCATGATGTTTTCTGCAATCTTTAAACTAAATTAGCCTAAATAAAAAGAAATAAACAGTCATGATAAAGTATAAAATAGCATCAACATCTAGCGACAAATACATGATCAGTTTACATACCCCCGCGGTTTGTTCATAGTCTTTACCAAATAGTTGTGAACCCACTATGCGGGTAGTTTTACATAACTTGATCAAATATAACAGCCCAGAAAACGCAAGTAAGTAAGTATCTAACAATAAGCTTCATTATTTTTTTTTCTAAAACCATTACATGTATTATGGGCACAAGAAGAAAACCTGTCCCACAGGCACACAGAATCTATGTGTGTGGAACATTAAATGTAAGAATAGATTTTGTTTGATTTGAGGTTTTACGTCTCCGTCAACACTGTAAAGGTCTTTTTGGAGACGTTGCTTCCAATTTTATGGGACTTTTTATCCGACATTGAGATGAAATGACATCTCAAGCCCTGCCGCCCAATGAAACCAATAGATTTTAAGCATGGACGGGCCGACTTGCACCGTTTTGCCTGGGCAGGCTTAGATCCTCTAAGCGGTTTACCAGTGATGGTCGGCTTCAGCTCTGCGTGGAAGCATCATGCAGCCCATATATTTCTTCAAGCCCCAATGGGCGGGGACCGTGTAAGAATAGAGCTTACTCTCGAGTTTACATCACAATTCCTACTGTACATAGCTCATAAACTAACTCGGTAGTCAATTCTAATCAAAAATGTATGGGCCAGTATATTTTGTATAAAGTTTGAAACTTCGGCAATTTTCGTCGGCGACCCCTTGCTTTCAGTACAAATGATTCCGTTTTTTGCGCGGTCAGCTATAGCGCCTTAACAAACTCGGCAACAAAATTATGTTTTTTAATGACAGATTCTTTCCGAAATTTCATACGAGTTCTCGCAAAATCGTAGTCCGGCTTGTTTTCAGTTTTAAGCGCAATTTCGCTCAAATCATATTCAACAGATAAATTTGAACATTTTCTCGCGCATATAATTTATGCTTACATGCATTGATTTAAGTTTGCAAATGCCTTGCAAAAATCATTAATTAAATAACCTACATTCGAGATGTTTACCCTTACACTCCTGAATTTCAGCACAGGACTATTTGTGTGTATTTATTCTTATAGAAAGGTTCTTTTTCCCCAGTTCATTGACATGATGGCAAACATTGTATAGGTAGATCCTGGCGAGACTGCTCATTACGTACCGTCTCATCTGGATCTACAAGGTTTGCCCCGGTCTACACGGTGGAAAGGGTTAAATAGCTTGTGTATGTAACAACCCAAAGACCAACATCAAACATAGTATTTCACCTTTTTTTGGAGAGGTCCAATTACAAAATATGTTGTCACGTTTATTGTGAATTTTAAATCAGGTTCGGTACCTGAAACATTATGAAGACACCGATCAGACGCCGAATTTTGTGACCTTTGATCAGGGTTTTTAATGTTTCCGAATGTCCTAGAAATGGGGCGATTGGCATTGATGGGTAAATATGTTAATCGCCCAGTGATGACCGTCGAAAAGCTTCGGTTAATTTCGTCTGCATCCGATAACCGCTTAAGATGCCAATCACAACAAATGTTCGCTGCTTTATTCACTAAAAGTCATTGGTGCAAACAATATGGACCCAGATCAGACAGCTCCTCTAGGAGCATGTGGACAGCATCCACACAATTTGCCTACATGCAAAAATAGAAATGAAAAGTTGGCAAGAATATAAAGCAGACGACAATAACAGTGGCATCTAAGATCCTGAACTGAGACTTATACGGTTTCGTTAGACCCTAAAATACCAGTATTTTAAGCAAATAGTTAGTGTAGACCGTGATCAGACGCCGCGGCATGCGGCGTTTGATCTGGGTCTAGACTGTTTGTCAAACCAAACACATGATTCCTGTCCATATTCGGAGAGTGGTAAAGGTCAAAAAATAAAATAAATGTGAAACCTTTTTATAAAGGCATTCTCATAGAATCTGTCATTTCAGTGCCTTTTGGCGCTTTGATTATTGCATGTATAAGGGGCAAATAATAATACATATTTCTATAGGATTACTGCAGTTGTGTACCTCAAGTTGTTAATGACTTAGATTGACTTAGATTGTTGGGCCTGATTGCCAGCTTACCCACAAATGCTGTCTGTGCTTTAATCTGCCAAAGAAACTATTATTTGCAGACTTTTTACTTACAAACAGTGTTCTTGGTAACTCCGACTAATTTGAACCATTTTCCCCCTAATCCTGATACATGCAGTTATAAGGTGAAATGAAGATGAATATTACGACGTTATGAGATGTTTAATATCATTGTCACATTTGATTTAGGATCTATTTCTCAAGCAGGCTGCCGTTCATCTCGTGGGAGGCTTTACCCATTAAGAATCTTCAATACTTGGATAGATCAGTTTCTTATTTTAACGGCGTCTGTTGTCGATTAAATTATTTATAGTCTTGCAAGTTTAACCCCTATAAACAAAAAGTGAAGACACTGTTCAGACGCCCCGTTCTGTGGCGTATGATCTGGATCTTCACTGTTTGTCTGTGTCCTATTTAGGGGATGCTAGGCATATATGGGTTAAATGGTCTATGGCTGATAAAACAACAATTCATACAAAAGTTACTCAAGAATATATATTAACCTGCACTAGATAATAATAGACCAGTCAAAATATCATTGAATTTCAAACAAATTCCTTCACAAAAGTTTTCACTATTTTCAAAATCAGTGAGGTGACTTACAGGATTTTGTTTGTTTGTTTGATTTGAGGTTTAACATTCCCGTCAACACTTTAAAGGTCATTTTGGAGACGTTGCTTCCAATTTTGTGGGACTTTTACCCGACATTGAGATGAAATGACATCTCAAGCCCTGTCGTCCAATAGAACAAATAGGGTTTATAAGCATGGACGGTCCGACTCGCACCGCTTTACCTGGACAGGCTTTGCTCCTCTTAGCGGTTTACCAGTACTCGTGTGCGGGTCGGATTTAGCTCTGCGTGGAAGCATCGTGCAGGCGATATATTTCTCCAAGCCCTGATGGGCGGGGGGCGACTTACAGGAAAAAAAGTGACTTTCAGAAAAAAATCCCAAAGAATATCCTCTGACGAAATTGACTATTTGGGGTAAAATGTTGCAAATTTGAATAAAAATCTCAAAAAAAAACAACAGGAATTTAATTTTAAAAATTTCATTTAATTAAATTAATGTTTTTCTAAACAAGCAGCAATGCAAAAAGTTTCAGCTTGGTTTGTGTACAGAAAGCTGTCTTTTTGGAGTAACTTTGAAAAACTGACCAAAAGAAAAAACCCCTGTCGTCCAATGAATCCCAATAGGGTTTATAAGCATGGACGGACCGACTCACACCGCTTTGCCTGGGCAGACTTAGATCCTCTAAGCGTTTTACCAGTACTCGTGTGCGGTCAGTTTTAGCTCTGCGTGGAAGCATCATGCAGTCCATCTATTTCTTCAAGCCCCGAGGGGCAGAACTGATCAGCATGTGTACTTCAGGAAGGCATTCATATTTTATATTAAAGGAGATCGCCACACTTACTGTTAGACCTTCAGGTGCCAATAGACCCCCCCCCCACCCCCTGCACCATTTGTCGGAGTTTCGGAGGGTATAATATTCTGAAATCCTATTCTAAACCCTTAAGATTGAGACATGTTAGCACTCTGGATGTTGGAGCGTAACCCTGTGGCGGCCTGTAGAATACGTCACCTATAAGGCTCTTGACAATATTAAAGGAATTAGCTTCCAATTTGCGAAAAAGCTAGTTTGAAGGCGCATTTCATGGTATATATCCCTTTATAAGGTTTCATGATGACATAAGTTGTCCACAGATGGATCCGTGCAGCGATCAGTTTTGCGGCGACAACAAAGATAACGCATATTACATGTAAATATACACTGTATGATACAAATATGAGAGTCTCAGCTGCAATGCAATCATTTCAAATCTATTCGCTTTGTCTGTATCATATTTGCGATTTAGGTGGCCATTTGCTGACAACATATTTGTAGCTGATTCAGCAGTTAGTTTGTCGTGTAGTCTCTATTCAAACAGTATACTGTATACCACTTTTGTTTGCCAAAAAGTGATAAGAAATATATCCGAACAAATCTTTCATATAACTTGAAATAAGTACATGTATATAGGAAATGTGCTAATTTACCAGCAAAGCTGAATAGAAACTATTTCTTAAGAAAAATCCCTTGTTGAATCAGTCTTGTATGTAGTTTGGGTAACGTAGCTTACATGAATATGAGTATATGGAATCTAGTACTGTATCGCGTCATACTATTGAATATCTATATGTATAATTAGGAGCTCAATCATTCAAACATCATTATAAAGGTGATTTGTTTCTCTTGGCTGTTGTTTGCGGTGAGTTACCTATATCAAACAATTACCTGATAACATACACTCTTCATCGTCAAGCAAAACGTGAATGAGATGAGTTTTAACTTGGCATGAAAAGTGCTCATAGTGTACATGTAACTGCAGTACAGATTTTTCTTCAAGCCAGTCCTTGGGCTGGCCATATACAACCCAAACTTTAGGGGTATTTATAGTCCCGCTTTGAAAAAGTGGGGGCTATATTGGATTTGCCTTGTCCTTCTGTGATTCCGTAATTCCGTTATTTATCGTTACTCAAAAACCGTTTGAGGTATTTTCATGAAACTTCACAGAAATGGAAAGCACTATTGGACGATGTGCAGAGCGCATGAAGCATAACTCTGGATTGCATACTTTTGGAGTTATTGCCCTTTGAACATTGAAAAAATCCGTTCAGTATTCATGATAACTCAAAAACGGTTTGGGGTATTTTCATGAAACTTCACACCAATGTAAAGCACTATGAGACAATGTGCGGAGCGCATGAACCATAACTCTGAATTGCCTTCTTTTGGAGTTATGGCCCTTTGAACATTGAGAAATAGCAATTTTAACCTTGTCCGCTCCATAACTCAAAAACCGTTCGAAGTATTTTCATGAAACTTCACACAAATGTAAAGCACAATGAGACAATGTGCAGAGCGCATAAACCATTACTCTGGATTGCCTACTTTTGGAGTTATTGCCCTTTGAACATTGAAAAATGACAATTTTAACCGTGTCCGCTCCATAACACAAAAACCGATTGAGATATTTTTGTGAAACTTCACACAAATGTAAAGCACCATGAGACAATGTGCAGAGCACATGAACCATAACTCTCGGTTGCCTTTTTACCACCTTTAATTAGAGGCTTAAAGCTGAAAACATTTTTTTCTTGTAATTTTCTTTTCTGATAGCGCTATATTATGGCTATAGTCAGATCCTCTGACAGTTCTAGTTTGTACTCTAAAACCACATTATATACGCTTCCCAAGAACACATGTTAGGTATTTGCAATGGCAGCATTATCATGCAACAGATAGGTAACATATTGTACCCTTTAAACGTTTAAGTAATGCAAAAATGATTAAATTATTTATTACAAATAGTATCATGTGGCTTACATTTTTTTTACAGATTGTTCAATGCAAGGATTTGCCATAAAAATAAACAAAAAGTAATTATCAGGAACTTGCCTTAATGTAACATATGTCTCTGTATGCTGCACAGGCTACCTCTGAGACTACGGATAACACAGGCAAACTATACATGTACATCATTTGGAAATGAAAATTGTTCTTTATAAGCCAATACTCTCCTTGCATTCATTAAATGATTTATTAAGTGCAAACCAGCAATTAACTATTTTGTAAGACAGGTGCAGGGCATTTAACTTTTATACATGGTTTTATGTACATATGTAAAGTTGGACAGAGTATCCTGCATATATTCACAGCCATGATACCCAACCGGACAGCTACCTATACCACAATCGAACTTTTGGTTGGATGGTAGCGTAGGGCATGATTAGGTAAGGCTTCGTCGCCCCTACTTCCGTCGGGATTTAGACAAATACCTTGTTTAGTCCGCATGAAAGCCTCCTAACTCATCAGTGCAACATCTCCGTGAACACACAAAAAAATCAAACAACCACACAGACGAAACAACGACGAGGACTCGACAGCAAGAAACAACTGAAATGCTGGAGCAAAAGAAAACCAACAGTAAGACTCCGATGGGCCCGACCAGAGACAGGGCATCAGGCACCAACCAACATTACATAAAATTAGATTCTCTCTAATTCCCAGTAAGCCTTTACGCTGGATCTGTCATAGAATCTGAGGCTTGATCCATCAGCATGCAATTAAAGAGGGAAGCAAAGCCATCAACATTGATTTGGTTAACTACCATGTATGCAGTCTGTCGTATAACATTTATGTTGTACCCAATCTTTTTACATTGAATAATGATTTTACGAAATTGGATGCTGAAGTCATCGCGGTTATATATTTTTCGGAATTTATATACTAAGTCACCATAAAATTCAGGTTCCGATAGACCTTGTTGCAGAAGAGATTTAAGTCCAATATTGAATTTTGAAATAAAATCAGAATGACGTCTATAATATTGTGAAAAGGCTTTGCGTAGTTTATGGTACCGAAAACCCTGATTAGAAGTTTAGCAGTTAACAATTTATTACGAGTGTTGAAGTCAGTTACATGACTACACACTCTAGCAAATCAGGGACAGTGTCGTGGCACCATATAGTTACCCTATCTGTCGTTTGGGTGCCAAACCTCTTCCCACTAAACCAACATATTTGTCTTTTTTCTTTTAAATTGAGACTATTAAGTTTTTTTAATCTTAAGATCGCAATGAAAGCAGGACAATGCTGGTCCAAGTAAATTTTCCATGTAATATACGCTACTATTTCTAAGTGTGCATTACCATAATATAACTATACCCTCGTGTTCCGTAACATTTTTTCCAGCGCATTAATGTTGCTTACTCTATGTCCAGACTACAAAGATAGCTGGCTATCAAGTTTAAGTGTTCAGAGGTCAATTACTCAGTTTCGATAGCGAATGAACTGTCATTATTACACTACTTTAAAATGGGGGTATGCTTACAAATTGCACTTTATGAGAGAAAAAACGCTCCTACAAAGCTCAAATATTCACCAAAATGCAGGTTTATAACTGCAGTTTAACTTTATATATAAGTAACAGCGATATTCTTGAAAAAGACAGGAGGTACATTTGCCAAATTTCATGTCTAATCTACGTTACCTATTCAATAACAGGGACATTGATGTCCCCCGAATGTCTTTAAATTTGTCAATTTAGAAAGCACTTCATTTCTTTTCAATAGTTATGCCCAGATTTTTGTCAGTTATTGTCTTAATCATCTATTTATGTCGTTCTTTTATTTGCATGGTACATTTATAATTACGTATTGGTAACGTATTCTACAGTCCGGCATATGATAACGACTAGATTACTAACATTTTGAATTTGTTGCCTTAGTACACGTACTGAGGTAACAAAACTCTTATGTCTGCAAAACTCCCACGCATGGTCCAGGTCACCATATCCTAGCTTATGATCTATGTCAGATACTGAACCATCTTATATTGTGCGAAAATGTTATTTATATCAAATGCAGTTTTAAACACAAGTCCATTTGTTGGGAATAAACAGTTTCCGAACAATTTTGTCTTTATTTTTTTTACGAGTATTTCTTAGATACATAGCAGTTGTGCTTCCAGTTAAAGATCGCTTACTCTCATAAACCGTATGAGATTATAAAATCAAAGCACAAAACATTCGCTGACGTCCCTTTCAACTTATCTTTGGACAACGCCGAAGATAAGTTGAAAGTGACGTCAGCGATTGTTTTTGTTGTTAAGCATTGTCCACTGTTGTCAAAAGGTAAAGACGCTTCGGTAATGATAATTATAACGGTGTAATCTGTCAAAAGGTAACAACGCTTCGGTAATGATAATTATAACGGTGTAGTATGTCTTGCCAGCCAATGATGCGTATGATAATGATAACGGTACAACCTGCCAAACCTACCTGTAGTGGTATACTCTTTTACGTCACTGTCTACTTATCCTCCGACAACAGTCTTTGAGATTTCAAAGTTTAAAGGTGACGAGTTTATTCCATGTTTTAGGGGAATCAGATTTCAAATACCTTTTTTCCTCAGGATTTTATAAATACAAATAAATGTTTTGATATTACCATTAACTAGAAGTCTTGGCCAAGTGGCTATTGCGGTGCACTGCGAGACACATTAACACTAAAAATCTTTTAGATGAGGGTCGAGTCCAAGTGGCACATTTGTTTCTATTTATTTTTTTCATTTTTAATCTATCTTTTTATGTTTATAGTTATTTTCTTAATTATTTATATTTACACCCTATACATTTGTTTCCTCTGTTGTATTTCCAACAATTATATTTTATGTCATTGTAAATCTTTCAGATACATTTCAAAAGCGCATTTGCTGTGAACGTACGTTCCATCATAGTAACATTTTGATAATACTTCTAAGTTACGTGTTTCTAGGTGATGTTACATGTATAATACATTTCGTAGAGCATCCTGTAGTTGATTTTGGATGTTATCAATATTTACACAAAGGGGCAATATCCTGATTCTTTCCCATCAAATCGAAAATGGGGAAAATTTCTAAAAGAGACTTTTTACATTAGATGAACGCGTATGAATACAAAATCTGTGTCGCTGAGGCGCTTGGTGCATATTTTACTACAATGCGTAAACGTCGTAACACTGTCAAATAAAATGAGATAAGACGGTTATAACAAATGCGACAAAACACCCGCAATATATTTATTTACGGACAAAGCTGCATGAATAATACCTCTTCTTATTCCGTAATTATGCAACTTTGCAATACACAGCTTATAACAAACTCGATAGACATTTCCAACAAGAATTATAACTAAATTACGGAATAAGCTGCATTTCGAGAATTCCGCTTATTCCGTAATGATGAAATCCGCAAGGTTAAGCTTTATAAAAATCCAACAATTCTTTCAAACAAGAATAAATTAACCAAAAAATGCAATTATTGAAACATTTGATAGATGGGCATCATTTGATCCATATATAGATTTTTAGAGTTATTTGTTTGTGAGAATTATTCACTCTTAATTCCACGTAAACTTACTTGTAAATTACCTGAACTATACTTTACCATATATATATTATCGTGTCGACAGATATATATATATCCTCCTGATTCTTTCCCCTATACAAATTTCCCCTATATAAACTTTCCCCTGACCAGTTTCGTTGATAAATGTCATATCTTTACTTACCCCCAAAAAATCCGAGCCCCTTTTCTTTATGGAAGGGATCCCCAAAGAATACCCTTTTAAGACACTGGGGAATACCTCCCCTGCCCTGGTACATAAGTATGTTGGCTATATGGTCAACGGGTATATATTGTTCCTCATTCTTTCCCCTATACGAATTTTCCCCTATACAAACTATCTCCTATCTATTTTCTTTGATGAATGTCATATCTTTACTTACCCGAAAAGAATTCCGAGCCCCTTTTCTTTATGGAATGGGTCCCCAAAGAAAACCCTTTTTAGACACTGGGGAATACCTCCCCTACCTTGGTACATAAGTATGTTGGCTATATGGTCAACGGGTATATATTGTTCCTGATTCTTTCCCCTATACGAATTTTCCCGTATACAAACTTTCCCCTATCCATTTTCTTTGATAAATGTCATATCTTTACTTACTCCCAAAAGAATTCCGAACCCCTTTTCTTTATGGAATGGATCCCCAAAGAAAACCCGTTTAAGACACTGGGGAATACCTCACCTGCAATGGCACATAAATATGGTGGATATTTGGTCAATGGGTATATATTGTTCCTATACGAAGTTTCCCCTATTCAAATTTTCTATTAAGGCAATATATATTGTGCAAGCGTCTGTGTGACACTGATCAACAAAGAGTAGTTTCAAGGCGAATGTTTATACTACATTACAAACCAACAAAAATATTGGATCCCCTAGGGGAAAGAATCGGGATATTGCCCACAAAGGAAGTTTAATTATTGTTTTTCATAAAAAGCTCTCGTATCTTTCAGTACTGATGCTTACTTTTAATACAAATTGCTTCGAACCCGTCTAGATTTGTTTGAGGTCCTGTGTGTTGTGCAATTAAGGCAAAATCAGTCAACCAAGATTTCACTTTCAGTCCCTAAAACTGGTAAAACGCTGGTGATATACTGGTTAACGCTGTTCATAATTTAATGAGTGAAATGAAAGGATGTTATCATCAGCATAGTAGAATACCTTTATGAATGAAATAAAAAAGTTTATTTACAATACAAATATTGAAATTAAATGTGTTTTAGAAAAGAACCTTGTGGTAATCTATATGCATCTCAGTCCAAAGGATAAAATAGTCAGTTTTGATTTTGCAAGAATGAGAACTGGCCGCTATGAAAATGGAAATCTATATTTACATTTCATCTGAAAATGGCGTACAGGCATTAGTTAACTTGAATAGTATGTAAGCAGTTATGCTCTGTGTCGATTTTTTTTTAGATTTTACATCTGGACTGAATTTGGTGTACAAGCCTTCCCCTTTTTTTTTTTTTTTTTTTGGTATTTCAGTTGGTTCAGTTTTTGTATATTTTGTTCAAATCTGTATCGTACCTATTTACTAGATTGAAAATTCATTGCTATGAGATTGGAAATCTAATGCAGTGAAATTAAATGAAAGTGAGTAAAATTGATAATTGTGAATGCGAGCAGTAATGACCAGAGTGCCAAAAAGTCTAGTCAAAGCATAAACTTACAATATGCACGTTGCTGGCGCACTGTTATTGTTCTTGGTGGTGACCTTTGACAAGATAGAATTGGCGCACAGGCCTGACACACATTTTTTTATGCTCCCCGAAGGGGGAGCCATATAGTCGCCGCTTTGTCCGTCCGTCCGACCGTCCGTCCGTCCGTCTATCTGTCCGTCCGTCCGTCCGTCACGCTCTATATCTCTAAAAGTATTAAAGGTATTTAAGTGAAACTTGAAATACTGATAGAGGGCGATGAGGGGAATCGTAAAATACAAGACTGTCACCATACTGTCACCAGTATTTATGGAGTTACTTCCCTTCTTAACTATTTCAATGAAAAGATTGTCCAGAGCATATCTCTGAAAGTATAGAAGGGATTTAAGTGAAACTTGATACATTGATAGATGGCCATCAGAGGAAGTGCAGAGTGCAAGAATTGTAACTCTATCACAAGTAATTAAATTGTTATTTCCCTTTTTAGTTTTTTGCTATATTAAGCTTGTCCTGAGCATATCTCTAAAAGTTTTAAAGGTGATTTAGTGAAACTTGATACACTGATAGGGGGCTATGAGAGAAATCGCAGAATGCAAGAAGCATAATCCTACCAACAATATTGATGGAGTTACTTCCCTTCTTAATTAGGGCCCCACACAGTATTTTGGGTGCCCTATAGTAATCTCCTTGTCAGTCAGTTTCAAATCTAAACCAAAACATTTAACCAGTTATAACTTCAAAAGTTATATCCCATTAAACTTCACACTCATACTGACAATCACAAGACCTACATTCTGACAAACCATATTGCTTTTGTCCGTGTGTTTGTCACGCCTTAACCAGAAAACTTAACCTCGGCCATAACTTCAAAAGTATTTGCCCTACTCTCATGAAACTGCACACACTTACTTACTATCACAAGACCTACATTCTGACAAAGGGCCATAACTTTATTGCTTTTCGGTGTGTGTTTGTCAGGCCATATCCAAACAACTTAAACTCGGTTAAAATTTTAAAAGTTTTTATCCTACTCTCATGAAACTTCACACACATACTTACCATCACAAAACCTTCATGCTGACAAAGGGCCATAATTATGTTGCTTATTTTTACTGAATTATCTCCCCTTTTTTCAAAAAATATCTCATGTTGTTTCATAACCATGGGTAATAGGGCTTTCATATTTCACATATGTATTCTTTGTGACATTCTTCATTGAAAATCACTTACTAGGGAACAGAAAACGGAGTTTGTTTTTTTGTCTTATGGTTTAAGATTTACATGCCCTTGCACGGAAGGGGCCTTACATTTCTCCTTATTTTTGGAGTATTTGTTGAAAATTACTGACTAGGGAATTCTTAGACTTTAGGTTAAACCCATTCGGTACCGGAAACCCCAAAAGGGGTAAGGTGCAAACAGTGCAGGCCCAGATCAGATGCCACGAAACTCGTGTTTGTCACGCCTTAACCTGGCCCTACTCTTATGAAACTTCACACACATACTTACCATCACAAGACCTACATTCTGACAAAGGAGAATAACTTGTGTGTTTGTCACACCTAAACCAAAAACCTTAACCTCGGTGATAACTTCAAAAGTATTTTGTCTACTCTCATGAAACATCACACACATAATTACCATCACAAGACCTACATCCGGACAAATTGCATTTGGATGTGTGTTTGTCAGGCCCTACCCAAACAACTTAAACTCCGGTCAAAATTTTAAAAGTATTTGTCCTACTCTCATGAAACTTCACACACATACTTACATTACAAAAACCTACATTCTGACCAAGGGCCATTACTATATTGCTTATTTTCACTAATCATCTCCCCTTTTTCAAAAAAAAAAATATCTCCTGTTATTTCATAACCATGGGTGATAGGGCTTTCATGTTTCACATGTGTATTCCTTGTGTCATTTTCCATTGAAAATCACTTACTAGGGAACACAAAATTGAGTTTCTTAGCCTTATGGTTTAAGATTTACAGGTCCTTGCAGGGAAGGGGCCTTACATTTCTCATTTTTTGCATTCTTTGTTGAAAATCACTACCTAGTTTCTTTATTTGTACTCCAAATATCAGCTGAGGGTACTCCTCATTCAGACGGTTCTAACGAGTACCCATAACCTTTGTCTTCAAACAAATCTTATCAAACTTCAAAGTGTATAGGATCATTTCACTAAAATAACCCTCCTACTACTGCGCATCTTCGGGGAGCATCCCTCGGTTTCACCGATGCTCTTGTTTTTTTTTGTTGTTTTTTTTTTTTGTGTGTGTTTTATATATGTCAGTTTCGAACAGGATTTGGAATGGTCCAAGATAGACGGTACGAGATCTCTTTATCGAGTTGCCATGTGATTTTTCTTGACTGAGCAAACAGAAGCATTAACTTGTTGGTTTATATGCGCGTTCCTGGTCGCTGTAGTATATAGTTCTGACAGGTTGAAGCTGGCGCACAGGCCTGGCTCACAGTTGTGTTTATTTGTTTCGAACAGGAGTTGGAATGGTCCAAGTAAGACGGTATGAGTTCACTTGGACGCATTACCATGTGAAATTTGTGTTGGAATGGTTCAATTTAGTGTAGCAGACAGTTTTTGGACGCATTGTCATGTTAGGTGTTTTAGGCAGTTTTTGAACGCATTGCTATGTGATTCTTTTGATGAAAGTGTCTAAAATATTGAAGCTTAGTATATTTTAGTATGACTAATACAAAAAGATAACTGGTTGTAATAGTGGTCAATCCTACGGGTATATTGCTAAAAGGCCTGGTGTGTGTTACACGTGTCAGTTAACTATAATTCTGTTTGTCCTATGTATTTCATATGTCATTTAGTTCGTGTATTAATTTTAATGGTGCACGGATTTGGTGTCGCCCTTTCTTAATGTTAAGGCATATTGTGTTATTCATTTTGTAATGCAATACTGGTCAAACTTGTAACGCCGGGGAAAGAGGGTTTGCCGATGCGTAGGGAGAATATGCTGATGCCCCATTGCAATAGAGTATAAATGATTTATGTTCGATTGAGATGTCGAATTAGAGCATAGTTTGTTTACTCACTGAGCTAACTGCATCTACCAATTTCAAATCACTGGCAGCAATGGTTTCCAAAGTATTCACGGTTTTGACTTTTTCCCCTATAAAAATCTATGTGGTCAAGGTCATCCACGGGTCAGCATTAAAATAATATATAACAGGCTCCAGAAAAGTTTCATGACAATCAGCCTACTGGTTCCTGAGATGAAGATCTTTGAAGGTATTTTTTACCTTCTATAGACATTGCCGGCATCTTTATCACGTGACCGGGACCCTGAGCCTTGACACCGCGAACATACTTTCGTTCCCCCCTTTCCATGAAACTTGACTTAAGGGGAATGGGTACGCCTCCAAGGGGTGGGTGGGGGAACTCCTTCAAAAGTAATTTTGTCTCCCATGTAAATAGGGGCCAACTCTTAAAGGACAGAAATATCTCTGAAAATCTTTAAGTGTAGACCCCTTTTTGAGCCGGACTGAGCCTATGGAAAAGCAACAGGAAGTCCCGAAAGTTGTCTCCCTTTGAAAAAGGTGATAGGTGTTTCTATTGCCCTTAATTGCCCAGTGGTTTCAGAAGAGAAGACATTTGAAAATGTTGACAGGCAATAGCCAACAAACTACAACTTGCAATGACTACATTACCCAATTTCGTAAAAACATTCTTCGATATAAAAAGATTGTTGTGGCTACAACATAAATAATATACGACAGACTGCATGCATGGTAGTTAATCAAATCACGGTTGACAACTTTGCGCCCCTCTATAACTGCAGGCCTCAGATTCTCTTTAACTGCAGGCCTCAGATTCTCTGACGGTTCCAGCATAAAGATTTACTGAGAATTAGAATTTAATTGTATGTAATGTTGGTTGGTGCCTGATGCTCTGTCTCTGGTCGGGTCCAGCGGAGTCTAACTGATGGTTTTCGTTTGCTCCAGCTTTTCAGTGGTTTCTTGCTGTCGAGTCGTCATCGTTAAACTTTCCTCTCGGTGGTTATTTGAGTTTTGTGTTCTCGGAGATGTTGCACTGGTGAGTTGGGAGACTTTCCTTTAATGCGGATCGAACAAAATTATTATTTGTCTAAATCGCGACGGAAGTAAGGGCGAGGATTTGGGCGTAAGCACCCCCAAGTGGAATTCGTTTCACTGACCGTTTCAATGCGGTTCTTCTGCCGCGGTTTATTTTTGTTATGGCCGTTTGTCTTTGGCTTTCCGCTATAATTGATGTTTCCGTTAGTGTCTAGTTATTTCATGTTTGTGTTTCTTTCACTTTGGTGTCTGATGGGAGCTGTGGGTTAATTGTATCGTTTCCTGATCATTGCCTTCACTTTTTTTTGCTGGAGAGATCTCACTCCAACACTGAACTTTGAAACTAAACCGAAATGGCATCCATAAAATTTAGGAGAGGCATTGCCGAGTTTATGATACTGATGACTTCGTGACTTTCACTGGTGGAGCAAATAACGTTTATAAGAAATCCGCGCTTTTCTTGCCCTGTAATGTCAGGGTGCTGTGAAACGTAGGAATTTTACATGGGTGTGAGGGATGGCTAGAAAAATCCGCTCCGAGGGTCACAGACAGGCATCACGAGGCTTGTCGAGTGATGCCGTACTGTGATCCCGAGGACCGGAATTTCTATCCACCCCTCACACGATGTAAGATTCTTTTTCTTACATACCTTTCATTTCTTGATTTTAATTAATGCAGTCACTTCAAGTTGCGGTCGTCCGCAATATTGTGATGACAATGGTTTGACGTAACGTGCTGGGATGTCAACCTTATTAACGACGGTGCATACTAAGGCATATGAAACACGTGAGAATATTCGATTTTTACCCTGCCCCTGGGTAAAAACACTACCCGGAACACCAGGGTAAGAACATAGTTTCTATCCCAGGCTAAAACCATCGATTTTCTTATCTGGTGTGCAAGAAAGACTGGGCTCGTATACTGGAACAATATCAAATAGTATAGACCCAGAACAGACGCCAAAGAACGAAGCGTCTGATCAGGGGCTACAGCATTTGCTTAAAATGCAAGACTAAGTATTAATGTCCATTCAGGACCATTTTTTAAGTTCCCAACCTACCCTCAGAGTCAACTGACCAAAGAGTGGCGCCAATTGTTTGCTTGAGGCTGTTTGCAATGAAACTATTATGTGGTGTTTATACGCGGGGACTGTAAGGAACACATTTCATGAGAAGCTTGAAACATTACGCAATTAACAAACAAACAAAATGCTTACGGGTGTATGTAGTTGAAGCAGATTTCTGGGCAATACTTGCGACTTTTGGCAACATTGGGTCTCAGCATAGCCTAATAATAACGTCTATAAATGTCGCGATTGGTACCTGGCCCCGAGGTTCTAGAACTTTAGTCAAACTAACTCAACTGCGCATGAAATGTGTTGTGCTCATAAGTATTAAAATACATACGAATAAGACAATTTGCATGCACAAATCAACAAAGAATGTTGTTTGTCCTGCTCATAAATTTTAAAATGCCAACACTATTAAAATCTATCATGATTATGAGCAGGACAAATGTTATGCTGAAGAGAGTTGAGCATGAAAAATGTTTAAGAAACTGGAGCCCTGGACCAGGAAAGTTAAACTGTACGCATGATACTGTGAACTATGATGAATTCAACTCGTACTCGAGTCCCTAGGGAATGTCTTCCCGTATGATAACTTCAGGCTCCGAGATTATAAAACTTTATTTATGCTCAGCTCACTTGGGCTTGAAATTTATCTTGCTCATAAGTTTATAAACACTGTTGGCATTTTAAAATTTATAAGCAAGACATTCTGTGTTGATTTGAACAGGAAAATTGTCTGATATATTTATAGTTTGATAGTTATGGGCATTACAAATTTCATGCTCAGCCGAGTTGAGCATGAAAAAAGAATTTTAAACTCGGGTACAGGTATCAAGTATACGCATGTCCATGTGTTGTCCATGTCTGTCTAGGCATAGTTTACAGAAAATTAGGGAGATATGGAGACCAGCTACACAACCAATAATCACAATCAATTCTTATACTTAAGGGCAACAGTGTAGACCCGATCAGACGCCGCTTTAAGCGATCTGGGTCTACATTATTTACCGGTGTCCTCTTTTAGAAGGCGGTAAAGAATACATGCCCGATCAGCGAAAACTGAGATCAGCCTGTACAACCAAGTCCACTGTTTTGATCAAGCTGGACTCCACAACAGACTTTTGAGAAGATTGATTGTATCCATAGCTTGAGCCGTGTCCATTCTGGTTATACATGCTTTGCCTCGTCCCATATTTCCCTGATCTCCGTATCAGTTACATTACACTCACGGTGTCAAAAGTTTAATCCCATGATCTTCTAAATTAAGCGTTTGTCATTGACGCATACAGAAAACCATCCCCCCATCATCTCTATTAGTCGGCGTATTTACGAATGTTTTATCAATAACACTAAAATAATTTGCAGTTCTATTCTTTTTCAGATGTGTTGCTAGCAGCAAATATATATTCACACTATTGTAATGAAATATGCATGAAAACGCAAAACACGGGGGAAAGTATTGAAAATTATAACTTAGCTGTCGATTTGAAAACCATGCAGATAGTTTTTATTCGCATTCTCAATGAGTTATAGTGGTGGTTATGCCCCTTGTTTCGGAGAATTGCAAGAGGGCCTATAAGTTTAAACTTTCTGTGTCCGTCTATTCATGACGTGAGTCGTCACATCGATAAGATACGCGTCACCTTTGCCTCAGCCAACAATCCCCTAGTCCCTTATTTATAAGGAAATGAAATATGTATTCTTTCGTTCAGAGTAACCATCTATTGATAAGGGAATTAAAGTATTCTTTCCAAAAAGAGCAGTCCCATATCGATAAGGGAAATGTTAAGAGTAGTCACATATCGATAGGGGAAATGTTAAGAGTAGTCACATATCGATAAGGGAAATGTTAAGAGTAGTCACATATCGATAAGGGAAATGTTAAGAGTAGTCACATATCGATAAGGGAAATGTTAAGAGTAGTCACATATTGATAAGGGAAATGTTGAGAGTAGTCACATATTGATAAGGGAAATGTTAAGAGTAGTCCCACATTCTTTAGAGAAATGAAATATTCTCTCTTTTAAGAATTGTCCCATACTGATAATGGAAATGAAATATTCTGTCCTTTCAGAGTAGTGCCATATTGATAATGGAAATGACATATTCTCTCCTTTAAGAGTAGTGCCATATTGATAATGGAAATGACATATTCTGTCCTTTCAGAGTAGTGCCATATTGATAATGGAAATGAAATATTCTCTCCTTTAAGAGTAGTGCCATATTGATAATGGAAATGAAATATTCTCTCCTTCAGAGTAGTGCCATATTGATAATGGAAATGAAATATTCTGTGCCATATTGATAATGGAAATGAAATATTCTCTCCTTTAAGAAAAGTGCCATATTGATAATGGAAATGAAATATTCTCGCCGTTAAGAGTAGTGCAATATTGATAATGGAAATGAAATATTCTCTCCTTTAAGAATAGTGCCATATTGATAATGAAAATGAAATATTCCTTCCTTTAAGAGTAGTGCCATATTAATAATGGAAATGAAATATTCTCTCCTTCAGAGTAGTGCCATATTGATAATGGAAATGAAATATTCTGTGCCATATTGATAATGGAAATGAAATATTCTCTCCTTTAAGAAAAGTGCCATATTGATAATGGAAATGAAATATTCTCGCCGTTAAGAGTAGTGCAATATTGATAATGGAAATGAAATATTCTCTCCTTTAAGAATAGTGCCATATTGATAATGAAAATGAAATATTCCTTCCTTTAAGAGTAGTGCCATATTGATAATGGAAATGAAATAGTCTCTCCTTTAAGAATAGTGCCATATTGATAATGGAATTGAAATATTCTGTCCTTTAAGAGTAGTGCCATATTAGTGCCATATTAATAATGGAAATAAAATATTCTCTCCTTTAAGAGTAGTGCCATATTGATAATGGAAATAAAGTATTCTCACCATTAAGAGTATGGCCATATTGATAATGCAAATAAAATATTCTCCCCTTTAAGAGTAGTGCCATATTGATAATGGAAATAAAATATTATCTCCTTTAAGAGTAATGTAATATTGATGAGCAAAATTAAATGTTCTCTCCGTTTAGAGTAGTCCCCTATTGACAAGTGTAATGATTTCTTTTTCTCCTTTTGGACCCCCTCCCCTCCCACCCCTCACGCCCTGGGGCAATGGCGAAATAACAGGGCTGGCAGCCTGAGGCAGGTGTTGGTAAAAGTCCATGGAATCAGGCACCTCGTGCTGCCCAGGGGACGAAATATGGAAGCTTCCTTCGAAACTGTGGAGGAATGGTAAAACCTCACCAAAAACAATCCGTGTCACCCGGGCCCTCATAATAGGTGGCTGCCTTCGGCTTCTTTGGCAGCTAGGTACCCCCCCCCCCCCACCCCCACCAGCATACAGATCAACTGTCCGTTCAAATGGTATAATTTCTGATTTTGTTGAAATGCATCTTAAATTGGAAAAACATAGCAAATTAATTTCGCGAAATCTATCCTTTTAATTTGTTTAAATGCATCTTAAATTGGAAAAACATAGCAAAATTAATTTCGCGAAATCTATCCTTTTAAACCGTTACTAACATGCTTCATTTGTTTGTGTAACATTTTGCGCCTGTGGGTTGCACACGGAATGAAGATTATTCCCTCCTCACCTGTGTCATAACATTTGTGTCTGAACTGTATATGTGTCATTTTTCATACTCTAGCACACTACACATTAAGATGTAAAAGATACATTTAATAAATATGTGCTAAGAAACTAGCCATTCGTTTTAAGGCAATTACTCATCATCGTATTATCAAAGCTAGATATCATATAACAAAACTTGTTTGTAAAATTCTCTAAAAACAAAATTGATTTTTGAAAGTTGATAAAATAGTTCTTAAGACCAAACGTGACAGTACTAAGATGAGGATGGAACTTCAGAAAAACTGTAAATACTTAACATGCTAAATATCTTTTACAAATAAATTGGCACAGAAAGACGAGTTCTGAAAAGAAAACAATACTCCGGGACTATTTGCCTGCGCGCTTTCCGATGATATCTGAGCCCGGACACAGCATATCCTACAATTTGCATGTGCACCCAGCGAAGAATCAGATCGCGCATCCCTACAGTCTGATCTGAGACGTCTCTTGCTACATGAACCCTTGCTACATGAACCATAAAGCATTGAGCCCTTATCTATCCTTAGGGTGCACAACGGGGACTCTGATCAGACTGCACAGATGCGCAGGTTGATCTGAGTCTTCGCTGGGCGCACATGTAAATTGTAGGAAATGTTATGCCCCGGTTCAATTATATAACTGGTTTGAGATTTTACTCTTTCATCCCTGAGTTTCTTAAAAGGTCTTTTCTAGCATTAAATATATATTTATGATCAGTTCAGTGACATGATGGCAAACAGTGTACATGTCCGTGTAGATTCTGGCGAGACTGCTAGCTATCTGCCGTATTATCTGGATCTACAAGGTTTGTATAGATACAATGTATTTCGACCTCGGGGTCTGCAACGGTCTACAGGGTGAAAGGGGTTAGTTCGCTTCTCTGTGATTATACAACCCTTCACTGACCGACATCGAACACAGCAGTTATTCGCCTGCTTTCGAGAGCTCTAATTACAAAATATGTGTTGTAGGCTGTGTTTCAAATCAAGTTCCGTACCTTTTACCACCCCCCCCCCCCCCCCCCGCAAAAAAAAAAAAAAAAATGGTGAAGACACCGATCAGACGCTACATTCTGTGGCCTCTCAATCTGTGTTAACCATTTCCGAATAACCAAGTATTGGAACAATCGGCCTTTATGGGTTGATATTTTAGGGCCCGTAAGCTTCAAATACCGTACAGATTGGAATAAACGTATTTTTATTCGTCTTTGGTAATACGAATCAGTCAGTCGAAGTTCGCTAAACGCGGCGTCTGCTAAGGGTTATAATGTCTAAATTGAATGGTGTAGAAATGATCACTTTTGGTCAAGTTATTCTCCTTTTATGTCCCCATGATGAAACATAGCTCGCAGCGGCCGTACAACGTAAGTATGTGCATCGTCGTATCAACGCGACGTTGATGCGACGTTGCTAAGACGTCGTGCGCCCGCTAGGAAAACTTCTCTGTAAGTTATTAGCAAATGGGACAAGCGCTGAATGCAATGAGCTAATTTAGAAATTTATGGTTTTATCATGAAAAAATTACCAGTAGCAGATACGGTTCTCTTTCTTACTTTCTGCCATTTTCCCTTTGTGGGAGTGGTTTGGTGAGGCAGAGGCGATGTGTATCTTGTGTCACTGGGGCGTCCAGCTCATATTGACTTACATTTGGCGGCCCCCGCCCATCGGGGCTTGAAGGAATAGATGGGCTGCATGATGCTTCCATGCAGAGCTGAAACCGACCGCACACGAGTACTGTAAAGCAGCTTAGAGAATCTAAGTCTGCCCAGGCAAAGAGGTGCGAGTCGGTCCGTCCATGCTTATAAACCCTATTGGTTTCATTGGGCGACAGGGCTTGAGATGTCATTTCATCTCAATGTCGGGTACAAGTCCCACAAAATTGGAAGCAACATCTCCAGAATGACCTATACTGTGTTGACGGGAACGTTAAACCTCAAATCAATCAATTAAACAAACAAGACTTACAGCTGGGCAAGGCCTGTTGTCCTTGCAGCATGTAAGGGTAGTGTTTCTTTTCTTCTATTTCTACACTTCCATTCATTTTCCTCTTTTCCTTTTTCCCTCATTTTCTTCTCCTCTACTATCTCTTCTATCTCTATTCACCCTTTCTCTAGGAGACTACAGAAAATGACCCACAAGGGTTGACCTGTCGTTTAACTCAAAACAAACAATCAATCAATTTTTTTTCTTCGTCGAATATTTTAACTATCTGGGACCTTGTCAACAAAATATCTAGAGAACTGATTGATCTTCTACTGTTATTGTAAGCATGATGATTATTCCACATGTATCAACTTTCCTCAGTACTTTCAGTACTTTGATTATTCTTTAGCAATCGCTCTGCTCTAAAACATAGATTGTGAGTATTCGTTAGAACCGCCTCATTGAGGCGGTTCTAACGAGTACCCATAATCTATGCTTTAAGCAGAAATAAGAAAAAAATCACACTTTTTCATCTTAATTTTTTCCGCGGTAAAATTTAGACTTTATTTGATTAGTGATGTGACGAAACATTCTAGTTTGACTGCTAAAACTGCAACAAGACAACAACTGCACGCAGTTTTCCTGTCAACAACGGAAGGTGACCGTTGACGCAATAAGGTCGTCAATTCCGATCAAAATGGAGAGAAACATGTATTATTTTTGACGTCACTCTGGTCGCGTGAGTCAATTTATTCACAGCATTGCGTCCCAATAGTTGATAATACAGGGCTTTTCTTGCACACCAGATAAATCTGAGACTTTAGCCTGGGATAGAAATTGGTGTTCTTACCCTGGCAAACTACATAAGTATAGTGCGCGAAAAATAAAACGTTAAATAAAGTAAAATGAAAGTTTTCGGTGGTGATGTGGACGAGGAAGACTCTAACATTGTGTTCTGTTGTAGATGGGCGTTCCTAACCCTCTGGATGACGGTTCTGTTGTAGATGGGAGTTCCTAACCCTCTGGATGGCCGTGCTGAGCGGAACCTTTCGGTCATCCAGACGGTTGGCAACGCCCATCTACAACATAACCCCATATCAGATTCTTATATTCTATAAATATATTGTTTGTTTGATTTGATGTTTAACGTCTCCGTCCTGAGAATCTAAATACTCTGTGTTGGTCTACAAGGTTCACATTACGAAAACACCCCTATACAAATACATTTCCAACTTTTTGGCCGAAAATTCGAGGTTTTAAGAGAAAAAAAATGTGATATTTTTCTTATATCTGCTCAAAACATAGATTGCGGGGACTCGATAGAACCGCCTCGTTGAGGAGGTTCTATCGAGTATCCACAATCTATGTTTTGAGCAGAAATAAGAAAAATAATGTATACCCCCTTGAACCCCACTTTTATTATATAAAAGTGGGGTATGGGGGTCAAAATTATATAGGCGTGTTCTCGTGATGAAGGGTTACATTTCGTAATACCTTTGAGAAGTGTTTCAAGGATCGCATGTAAATAATCAGGTACTTGAAGCCTGTCCGTTACAAAGTTCAGTAAAATTCCTGTATTAAGACCACCTTTGGGACTGTTGAAAAGTGGTTTTAAAGACCACTTTTTAACAGTCCAAAAGGTGGTCTCTTATTAGATGACACTGGGTGCAGAATATACAATAAAAAATAACTGAAACATTCGACATATGCTTTAAAATGCAGAATAAGTCCTCAGTTTAGCTGGTCTTAAAAGCGCAATTTTACTATATTCTGTCTGGCACTTTATCACACGAATGTCCAAACGTTTGAATCATTCTTATATATATTTCTCAGACGTCTCGTTTGCTTGTATTACACTTATCATGAACTTTACATTAGATTAGCTGCTCTAGCCGCAAACCAATGATTAAGTTGTCGATTTCCCTTGCTTCTATTGGATAAGTATAGACTCGTGGCTCTGGCATTGTTGCTGCAACAAGCTAGAGCATGGTCGAACAAAATGTGCTGTGTGGTTGCGAGGTCGACGAAAAATTCTGCTTGATTCACAACTGAGCATGAAAAGTTTGATTGCTCATAAATTTCAAAATGCCCGTTTCATGTTCATATCAGCGTCCTACTCACAAATATTGAAATGCCAACTGGGCTTGAGATGCCATTTCCTCTCAATGTCGGGTAAAAGTCCCACAAAATTGGAAGCAACGAATACAAAATGAGTAAAAAATTTCCTGTCCATTTCCATAAACTGTAAGAATATATTTTGAAACAAAATAGAAGAAGAAGAAGACGAAGAAGAAGAAGACATTTTATTCAAAATTCCAAAAGGCTATAAAGCCCTTGAGGATATATGCATATAATGTGATGGCGATAACGACATGTGTGTCTGGCCATAGTAACCCTCTTTAGCCAATTGTATGCGGGAAACCCCTAAAGGGGCATCTTGGCAAACAGTGGAGTCCCAGATCAGAACGCGGCGTCTGATCTGGGCCTACATGGTTTGCAAACAGAATCCTCCACCAAAATAGAATAAAAACGAAATATGGGCCTGACACCCCTCATACGAAAAATAGAGGCGTCCAACATATAGCAATGGAAGAGCCCACTAGCATATGATGGGTACACACTATTAGGACATTGTAACAACCATTCAATACACGAGTAATCGTTAAAGCTGCGGAGAAGATGTGTCTATAATATGAAAATGTAATAACGTCATGCATCTAAATCAGTAATCCACTAATAGGTTAATTAAGCTAATTTTACCTTTGGGACTGTTGAAAAGTGGTTTTAAAGACCACTTTTTAACAGTCCAAAAGGTGGTCTCTTATTAGATGACACTGGGTGCAGAATATACAATAAAAAATAACTGAAACCTTCGACATATGCTTTAAAATGCAGAATAAGTCCTCAGTTTCGCTGCACGTACGACGTTCTTAATGACGTCGTTTTCACTATTATTAGAAATACTGACGTTTTATGTAATACATCGTGAATAAAATGCGTTTTAAATGCCATATGATGCATTCGTATTCAAGTACATGTATATGAAATTCCATTTCCTGAGTTAAAAAGTTGACAAAATGGGATAAAGTAACTAGGAAATATTACAAGAAACATAGTTGGATAGCAATATGTTTTGAAAAGTAGAAGTAAAACAAAGATCAGGAATTGATACAATTAACTTACTCCATCCATAAAAGACACCAAAGGGAAAGAAATACAAACATTAAGCGACCAGACCATAATGGAAACCTAAACCCCTAAATTGAAGGCTATATAGAGGATCTTACTAAGTGTTCATGTTTTTATTGAATTTATTAAACTCGTTAAGATAAAGGGATAAAATGCGAGGCTTCATGTTTTGTTTTGTTTTGTTTGATTTAGTTTAAACTTAATTTTATTCGTATAACTAATACATATAAACTCAACAAGGTTATAATGTTACACAAATGGGATTCAGGAGAAAGTCGTTTGACTTTTGAAAGATCTGTATACCATCTTGCTTATAGTGAAGACAAAAGTTATACGTGATTTAGCTTGTAAACAAGACCCTAAGTATTTTATTTCATGAATTTGTGTGCCAACATTCCTTAGAAATTACATAATCTGCTGCAGGCTCCACGGGGAGTGGATAAGTTCTTATTCCAACACTATGTTTTTACCAACTCATTCCCTTGTACATGTAAGCAAAGACAAAACGTGCTTTGCCAGTTTGAAGCCTCTAGAACATTTGCATTGTAGCATTAGTATCTATCAAAAACGTTAGATTAGTGTAAAACACGAGCAGAGCAGAACAAGAGATCCATCTTATGTGCCTTCCTAATGGGATGTATTATACTACAATTGAAGTAGGGTTTAAACTAAATTCGTCAGTTTATTTGAAGCGTTTTGTCTTCAGCAGAAATCCCTGCACAACAAAGAAAGCCTGTTTATTCTGGTGTAAAGAAAGCTCTGAACTGCCAAAGAGCAGCAGATTAAGAGGATGGCGACAAATCTCCGATACCGTATCGAGTAAATCTTGTCTTTTGTTGGTGTAACGATTGCAGTTTAACATAAAGTGGTATGTAGCTTCTATTGAGCCACAAACACACAGAGGGTTATCAATAAAAAACTTTAGAGAAGAGATGCTGGTTTTTACGAGCTACAATTTGTCTTAAGTCTTGCATGATAAATTTGTCCAAGTCTTTTTCCATAAAGGTAATATTTCGGAGGAATTTCTAAGTTTACATTTATCTTCCGTTTGAAGGAATCGCTAAAAGAAGAATCATTTACTTCGCTTTGGAGGTCGCTCCAATCTCTAATATCAGATGGTAGAAAAGAATTATAATATTGTTGTGAGTTGGCGTGTTTAGCACTAATGTTTGATGCATTACGCAGTTGATAGGCTTAGGTATTACCAATTGAAGACGGTACCAAAGAGGAGAGGTACTCAGGGCTAGGCCTTTTTTCATTTTGAAAAACATCTGAATTTTATGCTTTTTCCTTCTGGACGATAGTGTTTCCCACCCAATTTCAATGGGTAGAGCATCGATAGAGACAAGTTTAGTTGCTTCTGTGACAATCCGTGCAGCTTCGTTTTGGATTTTTGTCAAGCTCGTTAACTTCATACTGCGTACAAGTATCCCAGAAAACGTCTGCATATTCCAAGAGAGGTCTTATATAGGAGATATAGATAGTCTGTAGCGATTTCCTATCAAGAGTAAACTTGTGTTTCCGCATTACATTAATACGAATCCACGCCTTTGACTTGATATATTCCAAGTGCTCGTGCCATGTACAATCGTTTGTAAAGATTAACCCAAGATGTTTTGTGTGAAGTAACTTCGTTAATTTGTGTTTGATACATTAGAACTGGGAGTGATAAGGTTTATGGCGCTTTCGTGAAAAAGTAATGGATTCTGACTTTGCTGGGTTAAATGTAACTAACCATTTTGTTGCCATTTGGTGTACTTAGAGAAGGTCGGAATTCAGCTAATGACCAGCTTTGTCTAGCTTTTCTACTATTACGAAAGAGTAGTTTCATCTGCAAAGGGCCTAATAGATGAATTTATATCCTCACCGATATCATTAATGTCTAAAAGAAAAAGAAGAGGACCAAGAACAGAGTCTTGTGGAATTCCGGCTTTAATAGATGCCCATTCAGAACTGACTCCCGGCAAAACAACTCTCTGCTTTCTGTTATCTAGGTAGTTTGTGAACAACTGTTAGAGATATCCAGTACTACCAGCTCTTTCAAGTTTAAAAAGCCAACCTTTATGCCATACCCTGTCAAAGGCTTTGCTAATATCACAGAATATGGCTGGGACTTCATTTCCTTCATCGAGTGCTGTACAAAAAGTATTATAAATAACTATTAATTGATTCACTCATGAATCGCCTGGAATAAAATCCTATTACATTGCTGTAATAATGTGATGATCGCGAAAGAAATTGAAGACATGTTTGTGTATGATTTTTTTCTAAATCTTTTCCGATTGTGCTCAAGAGAGTTTGTTACGACCGAATGGTCATTTTTTTCTTGTAAATAGGCGTCACGTTAGCTTGTTTCCATATGTCTGGAATCCTGCCTATAGAAATAGAAAAAGTAAATAATTCAGACAAGGGAGATCAAAGTGGCTGTGCAAGTTCCTTAAGAAGTTTATTGTTAATAGAATCTGGTCCTGCTGCTTTGCCAGTTTGAAGGGCACGGAGAATGGATGCAACTTCTTCAGGTGTTGAAGCTATTGATTCAAGTATATTAGTGGGTACGTTTTCTGTACGAGGCAGAATTGCATTATTTTCATCTAACTCAGTTTGTTGTGCAAAGTATTGATGTAAGGCTTCGGCTTTTTCACATTCAGTAGAGTATATTGTACTTCCACTTTTGAGTGTGTGTGTGTGTGTGTGGGGGGGGGGTGATTGTGGATGTCTGTTCAGGCTTTATAATTTCTTTTAACGTTTTCCACCAATCTTTAGGGCCTATGTTAGTATTTACTAATTTATTGGCTAATTTCCTTGTTTCATCATTTTTTATTTCTTTATTTCGTTGGTTAATTTGTTTCTGATATGTTTGTAATTTTCGAAGTCGTGTATATCGTTTGTTCTCTTATATTTGTCATACAAGCGTTTCTTTTTCAGTATTAATCGTTTTATGTCATTTGAAAGCCAAGAGGGATGTGACTGTCTTATTTTTGTAATTTTATTAGGTATATGCTTGTTGGAAAGCAGACGTATTTTATTTGTAATATTTCCTGCATAGGTAGCAATATCATTATTTTCGAGTGATTTCCAGTCACTTTCCTCCAGGTCATTTGAAAATGCTTCATAGTTGCCTCGTTTATATAGATAAATTTTCCGTGTATAAACTGGGGTAATGGCTTTTTTGAAAGTCAGTACACAATATATAGGGCAATGATATCTTATGTTTTGATCAAGGAATGATCCACCGACCCCGCTTTATAATATGTTATTTTTATTTCCAGTTAAAAAGATCTATTATAGAGGAGGAAGATTCTGTGTAATGTGTTGGTTCGTTAATTAACTGATGAATGCCAAATTGTTGACAAATATCTTTTACTATTTTGTTGGCAGATTGTTTTAATATGTCGAAGTTGAAATCTCTAGTTACTAGAAAATTTCGTACATTTGTATCAAATGCCTGGCCAATAGAATCATCAAACGACGACCATATGGCCTTAGTTGAATTAGGCGGACGATAAAACGTACCGATTAATGGTTTCTTACTATTTACCTTGACTTCTATCCAAATTCACTCTATGTTTGGCAACTCAAGATCGTTTCGTCTACAGGAGTAGGTATTGTTTTTAACATATACGCAGATTCCGCCGTAATTTTCTCCCAATCTGTCACGCCTAAACAATTTGTAGCCGTTGAGATACAAAACGTTTCAGTAATACATATTACATCAAAGTTTTAAAGTTCAGCCTCACGTAGATCTTATTTATTCACGATGCTTTGAACGTTGTTATGGACAACTGAAAATTTGTCTTTAATTATTTGGTCTTCTACGGTTGTAAAAGAGCTTTCAGAAGAGGAGGAAGGAGTCGATGATGGACCAGATATCCGTTCTATTTCTGTTATATAAAGCAGTGACATGATCATCAAGATATCAAAATAGTTAAGAGGCCCAATACATTTAGTCTTTGCTTGACGACTATAGTGCAACCCTATCCGCATTCTATAAATAGCAAGTGGAATCATGTTATACAATCTGTCAAATTTGAAGATGTGGACAGGTGACTTCTTGTGTGAAGCTCTGTACGACGGCAGTTTTCCCCGTGGTATAACAGCAGTAAACTCAAAGGACTAATTACACAAAACAGACACACAGATATATACATACATGTTTGATTTAAGGTTTAACGTCCCCGTCAACACTATTTAGGTCATTTTGAAGACGTTGCTTCCAATTTTGTGGCACTTTTACCCGACATTGAGATGAAATGTAATCTCAATCCCTGCCGTCCAATGAAACCAGTAGGGCTTATATGCATGGACGGGCCGACTCGCACCACTTTGTCTGGGCAGGCCTGGACCTTCTAAACGGTTTACCAGTACTCGTGTGCGGTCGGTTTCAGCTTTGCGTGGAAGCATCATGCAGCCCAATCTATTTCTCCAAGACCTGATGGGCGGGGGAAAGAGGCTTCATGTTTCAATGAATTTCGTATTAAACTCGTTGAGGAAAAGGGATAAAATTAAATTTATTAAACTCGTTGAGGAAAAGGAATAGATTTTAATGCCTTTTCCTCTACGAGTTTAATAAATTCAATAATACATGAACACGAATGCAAGATTCTATTTATCATAAGGCATTTAAAATGCATTTTATTCACGATTTTTAACAAAATTGTCAATATTCCACCATTAGTGAACGCGACGTCGTTAAGGACGCCGTACGTGTAACGTTTCGGGGCGAATAACTGATTTGCATATTTATTCCATTAGTGGATCAGGCCTTAAAAATAGCTGTGTTTCCACTAATATACCTAAAACTAGAATGGGGCGATAGGTCGCAAATAGTTTTTTTTTTTTTTTGGGGGGGGGGGGGGGGTTGTTAAAAAATTTATTCGAAAGAAAAGAAAAGAAAAAAAAAACACATAAAAACGGCTAAATTTTAACTATATTACCAAACAACATTCAAATAACGAGGTTAAAAGCATCAAGAATGCAACAGAAGAAGCCCAGCAGGCACATGACGTAATTGCGACGCCACAACAATCTCGGTGCAACGTCAAATGCAATAAGGCATTCTAGTAACCTACATGTAATAAAGGGGGTCGTATAACTGCACGCAAGAGCACATTAGACAAGAGCATCAAGCTTCTGCTATAGGTATGCTATTCACCATGTGGGTGCCAGTCTAATATGATTGGTTGAACAAATTCAGTGTTTTCCTGAGTTCATCGAGAGATACTGTTTAAAATACCTGTCAGTAATGATTCCCTGCTGTTTGTTTTATTGCTTTTGCTGAGAAACCCTTTAACCACTCTGCTACATACAGAATGTGCCTGATGCAGATGAAAGCAGTACAGGCTCTGATAAGCGTGAAAAGTGTTCATAACCTCTATCATCAGTACCTATAGGAAGCCAGGATAACTGCACAGACTGCTCACATGCAGATTGGCGAGGTGTTTTGCCGACTGTAAATATGTTAGGCACCGTTTGACATGATGCAGCTCATAGTTTCTACATGATAACATCATTTTAATGAGTTGCAAATATTCCTGTGGTAGGGAATAGTTTACTTTAGTTATGAAGAGTCTAATAAAATTAACCAATCATAGCCAAGCGGCTTCCACGAGCTGAATTTAAACCTGAAAGCTCTTATGATGAGCTACTTGCTGCACGCTATAATCGGTAGTGAACTATAATATCTTCTACTGGCATATAATACATCTAGGGACCTTTTATAGACCGGACTTACTTTTCAGGTCCCTAATTTGTAAGTGTAAACAATAACACGTAACCTTTTATACACGTGAAAACAGCAAGCTATAATTACAAATTATAAATTTAAGCTAAATTCTTACCTTCTCGGGCTTTCCTGGTCCGTTAAAAAAATTGCGCACTGCTACTGCGGTCGCGTCTCAACCTTGAATATAATTTCAAAAGCTAAAATAACTATTTATTTGCAGATTTTCATACAGAATGTAAAGCGCTGACAAACCTTTATTCGAGCATCCATGTTGTTTCCAACGTGTCTGTTGCGCGGTGACGTCAAAAACTTTGCACTATTTGGCGTCACGTTTATACACTACGTGTGCACGCCATGGTACTGAATGCCGTTTAACATGCCATGGTCTGCTGTCTTATACACTTGATCTTTTGAGTGAGTTGCGGTATAAACTAAATACATGCTTAGTGTCTTTAATAAAATATGATCGGTTCGCGGCGACAATTTCATAGGGGCTCGCAGAAGCTCGCCCCTACAAAATTGTCTAAGGCTCACCGATTATATTTTATTATTTTGTGTGAAGTTACTTCGTTAATTTGTGTTTGATACATTAGAACTGGGAGTGATAAGGTTTATGGCGCTTTCGTGAAAAAGTAATGGATTCTGACTTTGCTGGGTTAAATGTAACTAACCATTTTGTTGCCATTTGGTGTACTTAGAGAAGGTCGGAATTCAGCTAATGACCAGCTTTGTCTAGCTTTTCTACTATTACGAAAGAGTAGTTTCATCTGCAAAGGGCCTAATAGATGAATTTATATCCTCACCGATATCATTAATGTATAAAAGAAAAAGAAGAGGACCAAGAACAGAGTCTTGTGGAATTCCGGCTTTAATAGATGCCCATTCAGAACTGACTCCCGGCAAAACAACTCTCTGCTTTCTGTTATCTAGGTAGTTTGTGAACAACTGTTAGAGATATCCAGTACTACCAGCTCTTTCAAGTTTAAAAAGCCAACCTTTATGCCATACCCTGTCAAAGGCTTTGCTAATATCACAGAATATGGCTGGGATTTCTTTTCCTTCATCGAGTGCTGTACAAAAAGTATTATAAATAACTATTAATTGATTCACTCATGAATCGCCTGGAATAAAATATCATCAGTACCTATAGGAATCCAGGATAACTGCACAGACTGCTCACATGCAGACTAGCGAGGTATTTTGCCGACTGTAAATATGTTAGGCACCGTTTGACATGATGCAGCTCATAGTTTCTACATGATAACATCATTTTAATGAGTTGCAAATATTCCTGTGGTAGGGAATAGTTTACTTTAGTTATGAAGAGTCTAATAAAATTAACCAATCATAGCCAAGCGGCTTCCACGAGCTGAATTTAAACCTGAAAGCTCTTATGATGAGCTACTTGCTGCACGCTATAATCGGTAGTGAACTATAATATCTTCTACTGGCATATAATACATCTAGGGACCTTTTATAGACCGGACTTACTTTTCAGGTCCCTAATTTGTAAGTGTAAACAATAACACGCAACCTTTTATACCCGTGAAAACAGCAAGCTATAATTACAAATTATAAATTTAAGCTAAATTCTTACCTTCTCGGGCTTTCCTGGTCCGTTAAAAAAATTGCGCACTGCTACTGCGGTCGCGTCTCAACCTTGAATATAATTTCAAAAGCTAAAATAACTATTTATTTGCAGATTTTCATACAGAATGTAAAGCGCTGACAAACCTTTATTCGAGCATCCATGTTGTTTCCAACGTGTCTGTTGCGCGGTGACGTCAAAAACTTTGCACTATTTGGCGTCACGTTTATACACTACGTGTGCACGCCATGGTACTGAATGCCGTTTAACATGCCATGGTCTGCTGTCTTATACACTTGATCTTTTGAGTGAGTTGCGGTATAAACTAAATACATGCTTAGTGTCTTTAATAAAATATGATCGGTTCGCGGCGACAATTTCATAGGGGCTCGCAGAAGCTCGCCCCTACAAAATTGTCTAAGGCTCACCGATTATATTTTATTATTAAAGACACTAACCATGTATTTACTATATGCAACGTCACTTCTACGTTATGACGTTACACTGACGTTGGATTGACGCTGTCCTAGCGACGTGTGCCCGCTGGGAGGTTTCAAGTAATAGTTTAGCTATTTTGACCGTTTTATGAATGCTAGAAAATATAAAGGTCGGAAGTAAGAAAATCTTTTTTATTTTTTTTTCCGGATTGCAATAAAAAATGTAGGGTCGTAACAAAAAAATCAGGGTTGTTGGGGTTAGGGGAAACATGACGTTATTATATTCTCAGACGTGACGTCATAATTATGATAAATTTCCACACGATAGTGGTGGAGTTCTATGATATACCGTCGAGTGTCTGTCCGTCCGTCCGTCCGTCCGCACCATTTCCGATCGATAACTTGAGTAATTTTTCACGGATTTTTTTTTCAAATTTTGCATACGTTTATACCGGGAATGAGTGGTATGGGATTGTCTATGGGCATAATCCATTAACATTTGACGGAGTTACGGCCCTTTTTAGTTCAAAATAAGGGGTTTTGGGGCGTTTCTGATCGATAACTTGAACTTTTGTTCACGGATTTTCTTCAAATTTGGTTTATACATTGGTAGGTGGTATGAGTAGTTTGGCATTGTTAATGGGCAAAATACGTTGACAGTTAATGGAGTTATGGCCGTTAACAATTCCCAGTAAATAGTTTTGGGCACTTTTTCCTTTACTAAATGGACTATATATATGGAACTGCACTAATATATAGACCACCATAAGAAGCAAGTTTTGGATTGTTAATAGGCAAAAATGCGTTAATAATTGACAGAGTTATTGCCGTTAACATTTTCGATTTAATGGTTTTTGGACTCTTATTTGTTTATTTTATGGAATAATTGGATGAAATTTTGTGTATATATTGGTATTGGGAATGTGTGGTTTGGGAATTGCTCATAGCATAAATACGTTAACATTTGACAGAGTCATTGTCAATAAAAAATTCCATTAAGTGGTTTTTGAACACTTATTCCATTACTAAATGGAATATATGGATGAAACTTCACAGATATATAGACCAATGTAGGAAAAATGTTTAGTTTTGTTAATTGCCAAAATACGTTAACATATTCAACAGTTATGGCCGTGTACAAGTCCCATTAAATGCATTTTAGGCTCTTATTTCTTAACTTAATGGAATATATGGATGAAACTTCACATATACGTACTATTAAAGGAAACATGTTCCGGATTATATATTGGCATTATACGTTAACATCTTTGTCAGAGTTATGGTCGTTAACAATTATCATATTTTTTTTTTTGTTCTTTTCTTGATCGAAAAAAATAATACATAGATATATAGACCATTTTATAGGAGCATGGTTGGGATGGTAAGTGGGCAAAATGAGTTAGCATTTGGCAGAGTTACGGTTTTGAACAATTTCCATTAAATAGTTTTTTGACTTTTATTCATGCATTTGTTTTCTATGTAAGGAATGTTTTTGGCCCATAGCTGCTTCACTATATGGAATACCTTAATATATAGAACACTTAAGGAAGCCTATTGTGGTCATGGATCGAACCGTATTGGTCTGCAGTGGTGGGGTATCATGCAGTGTTAGCGACGCTTTTATTGGTTCATGCTCTAGTGCTAAAGAAACAAAACCAGCTCAATGTAACTTTTGTAAACCCCTTCCAAGGTAGCAAAAATTGGAAATCAACGTGTAATGGTTCTGTAGAGATAAATAAGACAGGACACAGCAAAATGTACAAGTTGGAAAGTCTGATACACACAATTTCCCATACAAAGAAAACATATAATATCCATCAAAATATTTTTAATATTGTATGCGAAATAATCACAACCAATTTCAATTGTTCAAATGAAAAATATGCACTTTAAATGTTGTTAATCAAAATGTAAAACGCAAATCTTTTTCTTACTGAACTGCTTGTGTACAAACTCGTGTAAAGAACTGTTATTTGTAAAATATGCTTTGATAGTTATACTACCTGTTGAACAGGTTAGGGCAATGAAGAGTTCGTGTCACAAAAATGACTAGTTATTTACTAGCCAGGGACATAATATTCCTCTAAGCCTAGTCCCTTTTTGAGTATGTCTGTTTACAGGAAACAAATTACAAGTTATGGCATGTGTTTCTCGTGTAAAACAATGTCAGGAATATCTTCCCAAAGTCCACGAAGTAAATATACCTTGCGAAAACACGCCTATTCAAATATATTGAAAATTTTACAACCAAAATATGAAAATTTTCAGACGAAAAATTGTGATATTTTTCTTATTTCTGCTCTAAAATATGGAGTGTGGATACTCGTTATTTCTGCCCCAATAAGGTTTATTCCTGTAAACCCCACTACTACGATATAAAAGTGGGGTTCAAGGGGGTCAGAATTATATAGGTGTGTGTTGGCCTGCTTGCCATTGAGCTCTTTTTGAAGATTATATTTCAAACAAACTGAATAAGAATTTAATAAGTTTCTCAGACTGCGAAAAGCGTGTCTAATTTTATTATTTTCCTAGATTAAGCTTCAAACTGGCTGCAGGCGTGAAAATCTAGACTCTCCGGAGCATTATTAAAGGCAGCATTTTATACGCCGAAATAGGATTTTTATCGACAATTTACGTACATAAGAACATTGGAATACTATGTAGGCGTATTTAAACGAACTGGAAGAGTGAAACTGAATTGTTTTTATTTATTTCGGTTTTAAATCATAATTGTAGCACAGCGCGCCTATATAGGCAATGGAAGGGAACTGTGATTTATTCTGCGAGACTGAGGCGAAATAACGCTGTTTAATGACGTCAGACGTTAGATGATGAAACGGACAAATTCAAAAGGACATAAATACATGTGTTACAGTCAATAATTTTAGTGCTTTTTTTTTTCCTTAAAATGGCGAAAAGTTGGGAGAATGTGATGGAAACAACAACATTATTGTTTTAGAATCGAAATAGATCAGCTCTAGTATGTTAATTGCCGAGTTATAAATCACAGTTTGTCGGTCACTTGTAAGTAGACAAATCACTCGCGCTACGCGCTCGTAATCTTATCTACTTTACAACTGTCCTTTAAACTGTGATTTATCATACGACGTCCCGTCTAAGAGTGTAATAATGCTATGTAATATATTCCGTAATCCACTAGTGGATTAAATATGCAAATTAGTTAAATACGCCCCGTAACTTTGAACGTTCGACCCCTCAACGACGTCGCGTTTACCAATGGCGAAAAATAAAACTCGTGAATAAAATGCGTTTTTAATGTGATATGATAAACAGAATATTGCATTTGTGCTCTTATTTGTTTGTTTGATTTGAGGTTTAACGTCCCCATCAACACTGTAAAGGTCATTTTGGTGACGTTGCTTCCAATTTTGTGGGACTTTTACCCGACATTGGGATGAAATGACATCTCAAGCCCTGTCGCCCAAAGAAACCAATAGAGTTTATAATTATGGACGGTCCGACTCGCACCGCTTTGCCTTTGCAGGCTTAGATCCTCTAAGCGGTTTACCAGTACTCCTGTGCGGGTCGGATTCAACTCTTCGTGGAAGCATCATGCAGCCCATATATTTCTTCAAGCCCCTATGGGCGGGGGGCAGTTTTGCGCTCTTGTAATATCAAATTTAATAAACTCTTTGACGAAAAGAGATAAAATGCTCGACAAAGCCTCGCATTTTATCCCTTTTACCAAACTCGTTTAATAAATTCAATACTACATGAACACTCATGTAAGATCCTCTATTGATTACTCAACAAATCACAACTAGAGCTGATCTATTTCTTAACTAGAAGTGTTATGGGTTATGGCATAATAAGAACTGCAGTAGAACCACCTTTGACAACCATTACGAAAACACGCCTATTCAAATACATTGGTAATTTTACCACAAAAAAATGAAAATTTTAGGATTAAAAAATTCTGTTATTGTTCATATTTCTGCTCAAAACATAGATAGTGGTTACAACTCGAGTTATTTTATATCATCATGTTTACACGTCTCTGTGATAATTGATAATTACCCTTCTAAACGTCACTTTAGATAATATATAGAAAGAATTTTATTTAAAAGTGGTGTTTAAGGGCGTCAAAATTGTATAGGCGGGTTTTCGTGATGCCAGGAAAATGTGTTTGAGCCACTGGGGTTAATTATAGTACCATGTCGGGGGGGGGGGGGGGGGGGGGATAAAAGGGATATCCTTTGGGGGAATGGGAACACCTGACAGATTTTTCCCCCATTTTTCAAAGGGAGAAAACTTTCGGAACTTTTCTGTAAGCTCTGTACCACGGGAAAAGGGGTCAACACTTAAAAGAAAGAATCTTTCCTTTATTTACATGGGAGACAAAATTACTTTTGGAGGAGTTGCCTCTACTGAAGGTGTATCCATTCCCCTTAAGTTACAGATAATTTTACTTTTTAAAAATATTGAAGCTCGTGATGAACTATTTCAGCTCGAGATGAAATATTTTTTGGTATTTAGGTAAATTTTATTTTTATTGTATGCGTTATGTTTGGGGACTAAGGTAGTCCGGGCTGCTACTGTGAAAATAACATGGACATGTTGTTTTTCACAATGTGAAAATATCATTTTTTTTTTGGGGGGGGGGTGGGGGGGGGGTCAGATATGCATTGATTTCACCGCTAAGTATAAAATAAAAGTACTGCAACCGAAGGTTATGTGGTTTTGTTCCGGGTACTCCGGTTTTCGCCAATCTCTGATTAACGACCGGCTCGATATAAGTGAAACTATGTTGAAAGTGTCTTAAAGCCAAAATAAACAAGAAAAGAAAGTGCCATTTCCAGTGACCCGATTGTGATTGCATTGTACCATTTCGGAAAGAAAGAGGCAATGATACCTCACTATTAAAGCCGTTTAGTTATAAACTAGTGGGAGTAGTAGAAAGAGTATAATAATTATTGTCATCGTTTTAATTTTTTAAGATTATTATTTTCGTTATTATAAGTAGTATCATCAGTAGCAGTGGTTTGTTTGTTTGTTTGTATTGAGGTTTTATGTTCTCGACAACATTATTAAGGTAATTTTGGAGACGTTGCTTCGAACTTGTGAGACTTTTACCCCACATTGAGATGAAATAACATCTCAAGCCCTGCCTCCCAAACAAACCGAAAGGACGGTCCGATTCACATCACTTTGCCGGTGCAGGCTAAGATCTCCTAAGCGGTTTACCTGTAGGCTACTCATGTGTGGTCAGTTTCAGCTCTGCGTGGAAGCATCATGCAGCCCAATCTATTTCTTCAAGCCCCGATCGGCTCTGGCCCAATAATAGTAGCAGTAGTGGAAAAAGTAGTAACAGTACAATTATTAAAATTAGTGTCGGTGGTAGTAGTTATAGTAACATTATTATTATTATTATTATTATTATTATTATTATTATTATTATTATTTATGTAGGCCTTCATTCCAACAAACACTATTGGCACGTGTTATCCAATTTTATTTTCATCACGTTAACATCATGCTCATGTAATGCCCTTGTTAATCCGATTTTATGTGAACAAAAATAAGGTATACATTTCAACCCGTTAGAGAAATCTCAGCAGGCACATGACGTAATTGTGACGTCATATAAACGTCGATGCAATATCATGACGTTTATGCAACGTCACATCTACGACAGTGCCTGCTGGGATGCCATTTACACAGCATAATTGTGGGTGATCAGTCCCTTTCAATTAACTGTTGCCGGTCTCGGTAACTCGGATGCGCATCTGATTGTTGATCAGGCCAGGACGCGTGTTCGATACATGTCGGGGTCGGCAACATTCATTCGTGGAGATCGATCATGGTCATTCTTTCCTTTCCACTCATTCAAGAAGGGCAGTTGTCAGTGTCTGGCGGAAGAATGTGCGCTGTACTGGTTAACCGTTTACGCCAGTATAAGCATGTCCAGGAAAAATTGTGGATAGGTAAACTGTCGGCTCAAAAATGATCAAAATAATGTTGACTGGGCCGTTAAACTCAATTACAAACAAACACAATCAATTAACTGTTATAAAATAACTAAAAATTATTACTACCCTTATAATATCCGTCAAATGATCTTTTAATATTGCATCCAACATAATCAGAACCAATCTTATTTTATTTTTCACAAAGTGGCTATGGAAATACTTTTAATTGCTACCAAAAAAAAAAATGTGTCATACAAATCCTTTTCTGTTACTGAACTGCAAGAAAGATACACAGTTCTATTAAAAGATCATGTAAGCAAATCGTGTTGGAATTAATGTGTAAAGGTATTGAAGAACAATACGAGTGATCTTAAAGAGTAAGGTGTGTGTGTGTGTGTGTGTGTGTGTGAATTCGGGTTTAACGTCGCTTTCAACATTTTTTCAGTCATATCACGACGGTGTTTGGTTGCAACAGGGAGCTCAATGCTCACGTTTATAGTGCTGCCTCACTGAAGTATCATGTCCCAGACACATTACATGATACCACACCCAGTCACATTATCCTGACACTGGATCGACCAGTCCTAACTCTACCCCGTAAATCTGAGTGCCAAACGAGGAGCAGCTAGTACCATTTTTAACGACTTTGGTATGTCGCGGCCCGGGATCGAACCCGAGACCTCCCGTTCCCCGGAGCGGACACTCTACTAAAGAGTAAGGTAAGCAAAAGCTCGGTCACAAAAAAGGCAGTCCTACCTAGACTTTGCCGAAATGCGCAGAAACGCAAGATATGATAATGAATACAATTTCCATACATGTATTATGATCACCACTGGGACTGTTCAAAAGAGGTCTTAAACCACATTTGAACTGTTCCAAAGGTGGTTTATTTCTTGAGGACACACAAAGAAAGACAAACTGAATTTTTTAAATATGTGTATGATTTTAAAATAATGATTGGTGTTAATTCAAGCTGGTATTAAAACGGATTTTTTTCTTGATTCCGTTAAGCTTGTAAACCATCACGAAAACATGCCTAAGTAATTTTGACCCCCTTAAACCCCACGTTCATATAGTAAAACTGGGGTTTACAGGGGTAAACCTTATTTTTCTTATTTCTGCTCTAAAATAAAGATTGTGGGTACTCGTTAGAACCGCCTCATCGAGGCGGTACTAACGAGTTCCCACAATCTATATTTTGAGCAGAAATTAGAAAATTATCACAATTTTTTAGCTTTAAATTTTCTATTTTTCAGCAGTAAAGTGTACGGTGTATTTGTATAGGCGTGTTTTCGTTATGACATGTTTCTCTGTAAGCTGTGCTGGTTTCTCGAGGAGTTTATACCGCGGATATGTCAGCGCGAAGTTTATACCGTGGACATGTCAGCGCGATTCTTCCTGGAATATATTCTCTCAGAATGTGCCCGATACGTCGTCTTAAATGAAAGCCAGTATAATCCACTCATCCTGTGTTGCTAAATTGACAAATTATTGTTGATTGGCTCTTGGTGCTTTATGTCTGCTGAAGTTGTGTCGCCGGATCAAGAAGGCTTTATCGATAACAATAAGATAATGTACACAGTGGAATTAACCCAAACAAGCTCAGCGTCACAAAAATAAAAAAAAGTGGCAAACAGGTCAGACTCCTATCAGACGCCGCAGAACGCGGCGTCTGGTCAGGGTCTACATTGTTTGCTTTATCTGTAGGTTTGTTTGTACAACTTACAACAGATAAAACAAGTTTGACGCCCCTAAAAATGGAAATGGGCCTGTCAAAAGCTAATGGTTGGGAAATTCTATGTGGCATACATGGGTTTAAGCCTAGTTCTCAGAAAAACAATAATTCGACAAGATTAACCCTTTTTGTACCAAATGGAATCTTCCACCTTATATAAAGCAGGAGTCCATTACGAGACTTAGGGGTGTCAGGTTGTGTTTCCTTCAAATTTTATTAGGAAAACGGCTGAAGTTTTTGCAAACAGTTTAGACCTTGATCAGACGCCGCGTTCTGTGGCGTCTGATCTGGGCCTGCACGGTTTGCCAAGGTATCCCTTTAGGGGTTTCTGGTACTGAATGGGTTAAATGAGCCAGAAAACGGGAAAAGTTGGCAAATTCGACCAGCAAAAGACTCCGCTCAGAACGCCAGCCTGTGCACTTGCGCGGTCCGATCAGAGTGTTTCCATGATGTTAACAAGTCCGTATAATGAATACAAGACTGGGTTTAACAGGGGTTTACATTATTTTTGTTATTTCGCCTCTAAGACAGGGTGAGGGTAGTCGGTTCTAACGAGCACCTACAACTTTTGTTTGCGGCCCCGCGCCCATCGGGGCTTGAAGAAATAGATAGGCTGCATGATGCTTCCACGCAGAGCTGAAATCCGACCGCACACGAGTACTGGTAAACAGCTTAGATGGCCTAAGCCTGCCCAGGTAAAGCGCTGCAAGTCGGACCGTCTATGCTTATAAACCCTTTTGGTTTCATTGGGCGACAGGGCTTGAGATGTCATTTCATCTCAATGTCGGGTAAACGTCCCACAAAATTGGAAACAACGTCTCCAAAATGATCTATACAGTGATGACGGGGACGTTAAACCTCAAATCAAACAAACAAAAAACAAAACAACTTTTGTTTGGAGTAAAATAAGGAAAAATAACACAAAGAATCATGAGTGATCATTTTGGATGAATGAAAGAGTGCTGAATGTCACGTGATGGCACGTCGATGGATTAAACTTGAAGGCTCTGATTAGCTACTCAAGGCCACAACCATCTTAGCACCTTAGTAATTATAACTTTATATACATGTATAGGAAAAAAGTGGAGTTTTCATTAAGATAACACATCTATGCCACATAGTGCATTTTTTCACATCTCCAAACTGGCTACTTTACTGATGAAAATCCGTGATATTTTTCTTGTTTATACTACAAGCATAGGTTGTGGGTGCTCGTTAGAACCGTTGAGTTGGTTCAAACGAGTACCCACAACATATGTCTTGGAGCAGAAATAAGAAAAATAGTGTATATCCCCGTAAGCCCTAGTTTTCTCTATGTTCATTCCACGGGCTTGTTAATGTGATGTCAAGGGTGTGCGTTAATTTACATATTCATGCTCAAAATCATAGCTTCGTGGGTGTTCGGTGGAACCGCTTAGTTGAGGCTGTTCTGACGATCATCTACAATCTGTTGAGCAGATACAAGAAAAACACCAGCCATTATAATCACTCAAAAAGCCAAATTAACATTACGGAAACACGCCTATACAAATACATTGTAAATTTTACCGCAGAAAAAAACACGACAATTTTCAGATGAAAAATTGTGATATTTGACTTATTTCTGCTCAAAATGTAGATTGAGGCGGTTCTAACGGGTACCCACAATCTATATTTTAAAGCAGAAATAAGAAAAATAAGGTAAACCCCTCTAAACCCCATGCAGTTTTACTATATAAAAGTGGGGTTCAAGGGAGTCAGAATTATATAGGCGTGTTTTCGTGATGAGAAAGAAAGTAACTACCACAAATTATAATCAGACAAAGAAAGGCCAGTTTAAGAAGCATAAAGGACACCATTACTCCACAAAGATGTGTTTTCCTACTGACAGGCTGTTATCAGGTTATGTTGTTGTTGTTGTTGATATGAGGTTTAACGTCCCCGTCAACACTGTAAAGATCATTTTGGAGACGCTGCTTCCAATTTTGTGGGACTTTTAACCGACATTGAGATGAAATGACATCTCAAGCCCTGTCACTAATGAAACCAATAGGGTTTATAAGCATGGACGGTCCGACTCGCACCGCTTTGCATGGGCAGGTTTAGATCCTCTAAGGGGTTTACCAGTACTCTTCAGCTCTGCGTGGAAGCATCATGCAACCCATCTATTTCTTCAAGCCCCGACGGGCGGGGGCCGTGTCATCACGTTCACAAGTCCGTGTAATGAACATCCATGTAAACCCTACTTTATATAGAGAAAACTGTGGAGGAGGGATACCCAGTTTACATTATTCTCATATCTGCTCCAGAACATGCATTGCCGATAATCGTTAGAACCGCCTCAGTTAAGCAGTTCTAACGAGCATGCCCAACCTATGTTAGAAGCAATGAAGCGGTTCTACAGAGGACCCTCGTTATAGTAATCATGATATTTTTCCTCTGTAGCAAATAAGCCACAATAAAGAATTCAAATAAGGTGAAGTATAACAGGTAATACGAGGACTGTTCAAATATGAATGCAAGCAAGCACATAAAAATGATTCCGTGATAGATTGCGATGAAAAATTTATTTTGTCCCCTCAAAGTATTCCCCTTTAACAGATATACAATGTTTCAGTCTTCTGATCCAATCATTGAATGCATTTTGGTAGTCTTTTCGTGGTATACTATGAAGGCACTGGAATATTGCAGAACCGAGGTGTTTGCGCTGTACAAATTTTCGACCAGAAAGGTATTTTTCAGCCGCGGGAGCCAAAAAAAGTCACACGGGGCAAGGTCAGGGGAATACGGGGGGTGAGGGAGTTCAACAACCTTTTCCTGCTTCAGATAGTCTTGCACAATGAACACCTTGTGCGATGACGCATTGTCATGTAGCAATCTGACATTGGCCTAACCAGTTGCGGGTCTTCGTTTTTTTAAATATTTCTTCAATTTTCGAAGAACTTTATTCTTGTAAAACTTCGCATTTACAGATTTGCCTTTAGGCACAGCAACCTGAATAGCAGGGCCCTGATTTGAAAAGAATATGGCATACATTACCTTCTTGACCCTTATGGTCCGCTTTGCAATGCATGGTCTTTTGCAATACTTTGTTGCCCATATTTTGTTCTAAATCTTTCGTTTTGGCTCAAAAAAGTGAACCCATGTCTCTTCACCTGTGACGACATTAGCGAAAGACCGTGCATTGTAATTTGGAAACTTTTAAGCAACTTCTTGGCGCACTGAACGCGTGCATTTTTCTGCTTATCTGTCAACAGATGGGGAATCCATGTAGCACATATCTTTTTCATTTTCAAATCCCGTTTCAGAATTGTATGAGCTGCTTCAAATGAGATGCCAACCATACTAGCTATTTGCCTAGTGGTGTATCGTGCATCGGAAGCAACTATTTATTTCACTCTAGCAACCATCTTGGCAGATGTTGCTCTTTTCGGCCGACGATCATGTGGTGCATTTTCTGTTGAGCCTAGCCCACAGCTGAAGTTCTTACATCAACGAAAATCTATCGGAAAAGACATTTCATTATGCCCATAAACCGAACATATTTCGTCAAAAATGTCTTTGCACCGTATACCAAGAATACAACGATTCTTAATATAGGACCGTATTTCAACGGCGTACTCTGACCTTCTTCCAACCATGTTTTGTATTAGTATAAGAGTAGACAGTGTTTATCGAACGATATACATGGCTAAAGTGGACGGATTTTAACAGGTTTGGTATCAATGTATAGGTGAGATGTTTTTCTACGCTGTGATATTTATTTCCAGGTGATTTTCGCATCAGTGCATGAGAAAACGTTCTACTTGCATTAATATTTTAACAGTCCTCGTAATGGTCTGTTTCCCTTAATTACTCCAAGAAAAAACGTTGTGAACATTCGTTAGAATCGCCTCACCGATACCCACAACGTTTGTTTTTTGGCGTATTATATAAAGACATTGTTCTTGAATATCTCTATTATTCGTCTCATCTTGCGCTAAGGACCCGCTCCAATAAAATTGTCGTTATAACGCGTTTAGTCGTTGGTATAAAGAAGGTTGACTGTACATATAACGAGTACCTACCATCTTTGTTAGAAGCACGTAAAAGAACATATATTATTTTTTTATAAATTCCTCAGAAAATACCAGCAAGATCACAAAGTTATACGGGGTGTGGTATGCTTATATGAATCTTCCCCTGTCAAACATGTAAACTAGTAGATTTTACTGTTCACCGGCTCAGCTGGAGCATCGACGCAAAGAAAACATAGAGTTCTCTGGGGATGTTATAGAACATGAGCCAGAAAGATTCAGTCTTGAATAACTGAGCCGGTACAAACTAAACATACAAGTCGACATGTGAGACCTATCCAGTCTACACGTCACGTTAACAAGTCCATGTACTGAAAAACTTTGTAATCTCCATTTTGTATGTAGAAAAGGGGATGTTTACAGGGGTATACATTATTTTCCGTATGTTGGCTTGAAAACATAGATTCTGGATCTCGTTACATCGTTAGAACCCAGTGAGGCGGGTCTAACGAGCGACCACAATATGTGTTTAGAGTAAAATGAGAAAAATAACCGTTTTAGAGATATGACAGAATGCACTATGTGGATGTGTTAAAGCAATGAAATACAGAAAACTCGAGAGTGTTTCCTTGATTGTCTGTTTGGTTTGTTCATTACATCACGAAAACAAGCCTATATAATTCTGACCCCCTTTTATACAGTAAAACTGGGGATAACAGGGGTAAACCTTATTGTTCTTATTTCTGCTCTAAAATATAGATAGTGGGTACTCGTTAGAACCGCCTAAATGAGGCGATTCTAACGAGTACCGACAATCTATATTTTGAGCAGAAATACGAAAAATATTACAATTTTTCATCTTTTTTTTTTCAGCGCGACGGCCCCCGCCCATCGAGGCTTGAAGAAATAGATGGGCTGCATGATGCTTCCACGCAGAGCTGAAACCGACCCGCACACGTGTACTGCCCATGCAAAGCGGCGCGAGTCCATGCTTATAAACCCTGGGCGGCAGGGCTTGAGAAGCCATTTCATCTCCATGCCGGGTAAAAGTCGCACAAAATTGGAGGCAACGGCTCCAAAATGACCTTTACAGTGTTGACGGGGACGTTAAACCTCAAATCAAACAAAATCAAACAGGTTTTTTTTCGGCGGTTAAGTTTACAATGTATTTGTATAGGCGTGTTTTCGTAATGATTAAATGCTTCTTTATGTGCTCCTCTGTGGGCAAAGAATTCATAATAAAATTCTTATATTTTGTGTCTTTGATGAAGAACGAGATATCAAAAGCAGTACTCTTGCACGCAAGACTGATAACGCCCTCTAGCGTGTATCTGATCAGTTCTTTATTTTCAAAAATACGGAGAAGCCTCCACATAAGCACAGTATGCTTTCTTGTCATCGCGTCGTGCCCCTAAGCAATTACGAGATGTCGGAATAAAGAGGACTGGCTACAAAATACAGTGTACAGTGCAACTTCAAAGGATGAAACATCTTTGCGACCATGAAAACGTGTTCGAGGCAGAGGTACTTCGACCCACTGAGGTTTGAAGAAATATATTGGGCTGAATGGTTCTTCCACGCAGAGCTGAAACTGACAGCACATGAGTTCAGGTAAACCGCTTAGGAGGTCTTAGCCTGCCTAGGCATAGTAATGCGAGTCGGACCGTTCATATATATAAACCTTTCGGTTTGTTTGGGCGGCAGGGCTCATCTCAATGTCGGATAAAAGTCTCACAAATTTGAAGCAACGTCTCCAAAATGACCTTAATAATGTTGTCGGGAACATAAAACATCAATACAAACAAACAAACCACTACTACTGATGATAACGAAAATAATAATCTTAAAAATAAAAATGATGACAATAATAATTATACTCTTACTACTTATCCCACTGCTACAACTCAGTACTATAATAATAATAATAATAATAATAATAATAATCAAAACGATGGAAATAATAATTATATCTTGCTACTACTCCCACTACTTTTACTACTACTACTACTACTATCACTGTACTACTAGCACTACTTCAACTATTATTATTATAATTATTATTCAAATAAAGTGGATAAACACTAGCTAATATTGTTTGTAGGAAAGAACATTAACAATAATAATAATGATAACAAACGATAATAATAATAATAATAATAATAATAATAATAATGTGTTGTTCTTGATGTTGGAAAGGAGGGTGTTAAGGCCAAAAAAAAAAATAGGTGTGTTTCAGGTTTCCCGACCCTACCTAAGTTTTAGGCCCGACCCTAAATTTTTTATTGCCAAAAAAAAAAAAAAAAAATCGCGGGGCAAAACGACTCGTAAAAAAAAATCGCGGGGCGAAAGGACTCGGAACTACGCGAGCGGTTGAGTGCGGTTTATTTGTTCTAATTCGTTCAGTTTCCGAGCGTTTGGGTGTTTACTACTACTATTTCCGCAGAAATGCTCTATACAGTGTATAAACAAAATAAAAAATTAAGATAAAAAAAAAAATTAAATCGACCTTCCCCACCTAATTTTTTTCAAGCTGAAACCTGAAACACACCTATTTTTTTTTTTGGCCTAAGTATAAAGAAGACCAGTCTTTTTTGCTGATTGTGCTTGTCGGTTTATAATTTCGCTAAGTCGGCTGTGCTCACTGATCAATCATGGTAGAATTTAACTCTGTGAAATATACATTCTTAAATTCAACACCGGTTTCCACATCAATTAAGGTATTCAATCTATGGAATACCAAATAATATTATCGATTGCAAAAAGATTTAGCAAAACGAGGGTACAACTGTCAAGCGATTGGGCTCGCGCAATCACATGTTGTTTATAAATGCGTCATACTGCTCAAGCATAATAACCAATCAGAAGTAGTTTTGTGCAAGAGCGTCACCGATGATTATCTATAGTCCGTTTCGTTTCACACAAGTTTTCATTGACGTTCTCCATAACATCAGCCCTTATTTTGACGAAATTGGATTTCAACTCCAGCTTGTCGATTGATTGATTGATTTGTCCCCGTCGACACTATTTATGTCATTTTGGGGACGTTGCTTCCAATTATGTGAGATTTTTATACGACATTGAGATGAAATGACAACTCAAGCCCTGTCGCCCAATGAAGCCAAAGGCTACATGCATTGGACAGCCGGGCCTGGGCAGGCTTAGTCCTTCTAAGCGGTTTACCAGTACTCATGTGTGGCCAGTTTCAGCTCTGCGTGGCAGCATCATACGGCCCATTTTTTCTCCAAGCCCCGATGGGTGGGGCGGATTTCTGAGACGTTGCTTCCAATTTTGTGCGACTTTTACCCGACACTGAGATGGAATGACATCTCAAGACCTGCCACCTAATGAAACAAAGATGGTGTAAATGCTCGCATCACTTTGCCTGGACAGGCTTAGTCGTCGTTGTGTAACGGCTCCACTATGTTAACACGCTTAACCATATAGGTGCCACAGGGCCAATATTGGGCCACAGGTGTAACTACGTTGAGTGCCAGCGGGCCAATTTTGGGCCAATACTTTGAATAAGACAAAAAGATATCTGCTGGACAAACTTCTCATTTCTTTTCTGTTTTGACCAGAAAAATCCTTTGAAAACATTCTCCAAGTACCAAATCTGGGCTATGTATGCTTGAATGTGCGTGATTAGATCAAACAGGCACATACCCTCAGTGCATTTTTATGGATGACTGTGTTGTTTTTTCCCGCGTATATAATATTACGTCATTAGCATTGCTGGACGTTACGTCAGTCGATCTTAATTTCGCGCGTAACGTCGCGAGTCGCGCGTAACGTCGCGCGCCGTTAATTTGAGCAACGTAGTATAATTGTCTTCGTGTTTTCTTTGAAGGGGATTTTGTAGCGTTTTTCGCGGCGTTTCGAGTTCATAGATGCGCATATTCTATTGTGTATACAGTTTGGCACCACATTAATAAGTGCGGGCTATTCAAGGAGCACATTTCCTTTTTTTTCTTTTTTTTTTCTTCACACTTTACTGACATAATCTATACTGACTCTAGTTTTACAATAAATGCTTTGTAAAATGAAGTCAATTTCACATGAGCTGCAACATCGTATCATAGGCCTCCTACCATATCTCACGATACAAATCCTACTTAATTTTATGGGCAACCGTACAAGTGACTTTATTGTCTGGCAGCCAGGAGGGTTTTGTATTGTAATCTCTACAATGATTATTTTACATAACGCGAACAGAGAAAGCGCTGACGAGATTGCGCGTATGCACATGCTTGCCTGGGCCTTCGCTGTTCGCCCATACATACAGGGCATTTTATCTGTATGCGCTGTGGTGTTCAAATGACGCTGGCCATCCCCGCCCACCCCCACCCCCCACAAACACACACACACTTCCAAACATCAAAGTCCCAATAGCATTTATCCCACTCTTCAAGGAATATCACTCTTCTTTAGAATTAGGAAATTCCCATTATATCAGGATTTTATCTGCTATTTTTGCTTTTGTGTGCGTTAGTGTGTGTGTGTGTGTGTGGGGGGGGGGGGGGGGGGGGTTACGGCCCTTTCATGACTATTTCACTGATCGTTTATCAGATGTGGGCGAAAAGCGAGGTACCTGTGGAAAAAAAAAAACACCTGATAGTTTTCCTCTTTTTTCTGGTTTTGGTTTTACGGCCCTTTCAAGATTATTTCACTCATATCGAGCCGATCGTTAATCAGAGGTGGGCGAAAACCGGAGTACCCGGAGAAAAAACACCTGACATTCCGTTGCAGAACTTGGCGTCTCACATGTGACCCGAGCGAGGCTCGAACCACAGCGGTGAGAGACCTAATGATCAAGAGTTAGCGCTCTTAACCACTAGGGCACGGAGGCCTACTACTACTGTTTTCCTCTACTATACTGACTAGATAGAATGGCCCCCGCCCATAGCGGCTTGAAGAAATATATGGGCTGTACGATGCTTCCACGCAGAGCTGAATCCGGCCCGCACACTAGTACTGGTAAACCGCTTAGAGGATCTAAGCGTGTCCAGGAACCGCGGTGCGAGGCGGACCATCCATGCTAATAAACCCTATTGGTTTCATTGGGCGACAGGGCTTGAGATGTCATTTCATCTCAATGTCGGGTTAGTCCCAAAAAATTGGAAGCAACGTCTCCAAAATAACCTTTACAGTGTGGACGGGGACGTTAAACCTCAAATCAAACAAACAAACAAACAAACTGACTAGATACATAAAAAGGTCAGACTTCTGCAAAAACAGAATATACATGTACATGTATATAATACGGGCCCCGATAGCTCAGTTGGTAGAGTGTCCGCTCCGGGGAACGGGAGGTCTCGGGTTCGATCCCGGGCCGCGACATACCAAAGTCGTTAATAATGGTACTAGCTGCTCCTCGTTTGGCACTCATATTTACGGGGTAGAGTTAGGACTGGTCGATCCAGTGTCAGGATAATGTGACTGGGTGTGGTATCATGTAATGTGTCTGGGACAATCCGACATGATACTTCAGTGAGGCAGCACTATAAACGTGAGCATTGAGCTCCCTGTCACAACCAGACACCGTCGCGATATGACTGAACAAGTTGGCTGCTTTCAAAAAGCATCCAATAGGTTTGGTCTTGTCAGTCTACATTCGGATTTGAGCCAGCTGATATCATTATCCCACTTAGTGCATTTTTTTAATACAAAATTAAACTTTAATACAAAACGTGTATATAAAATTTCGAAGTCTGTGACCTTGGTATCAGGAAGGGTAGGTAGTGATGAGTATTCTGTGGTAAATTGTTTAACGCCATGACAAGTATAAACTAAATCATTTAATGTAACTTACATATGGTTTGCACATGTATAGCACAAAACTTAACCAAACGAAAACGATTTTTTCAAAGGGTCATAACTCTGTTAATATTTGGTGGCATATCTTCACATCTTAGCCTTACTACATACACATTTTAGGCTTGATCGAATGAAACTGTATAGTAGGATTTATACGGAAACGAAAAAAAGTTTACGAACGGACGGACGGACACCAACCCCGTAACTTAATACAACCGTTTTTTTTTTTTTTTTTTTTTTTTTTTTTTCATTTTTTTGTTATTGTTGTTTTTCAAACGGGCATATGAAAAGATTTTTCCTAAGTCATCAGGCCTTCTTTAGGGCCTTGGTTATCTATTTCATTTGTTGTTAACGTCCCTGTTAACACTGTATGAGTCTTTTTGAGACATTGCTTCCAATGTTGTGGGACTTTTACTCAGTACTGAGATAAAACGGGCAGATAAAACTCCTTCTCAAGCCCTGTCACCCAATGAAACTAAATGGTTGAAATGCATGAACGGTGCGACTCGAGCCAATTTTCCTGGGTAGGCTTAGACTTTCTAGGCGATTTAACACTACTCATGTGCGGCCGGTATCAGCTCTGCGTGGAAGCATCATGCAGCCCAATCTATTTCTTCAATCTCGATGGACGGGGGCCGATCAGACCTTGGGGCAATATATTGGACTGCATGAGCTGAAACCGACCGAACTTTGAAGTATTGCTGAACCGCATAGGAAGATCTAAGCCTGCCCAGACAAAAAAGTGCTGCGAATCAGACTGTATCTTAAACCTCGGCAGTTTTTTTGAGCGGTACCTCCGCAAAAACCTGAAATTTGCTATCCTTTTTGTATATCTTTCTGGATCACAATTTAATTGTAAAAGAAACAGATTAGTAAAACACCAAGTATTGAGTGGAAATAAAGAACACCACTCTCGGCTTATCAGATACAATAGCTCCCATCGAATGCGCCAAAAAGTCTTTAAACAACTCATTCTGTAACTGGTGGCAGGTCAATTAGTAGTCATGAAGTTTTTGAAAAGAAACTATTGCTATCTGTGCTGGGCTCAAGAACAATAAACAGCGACCAATCAACGTTATGACTTTGTTTCGCTCCCTAAATATTTTATATATTTGGAAGAGTTAGAACCTTCGACATTGGCACTGACGTTAATTCTAGTAGCAAAGACATGAAAATGTTTTTACACACCCAGCGATCTTTTTTATGTTTGGTTTTACGATCCTTTCAAGATTATTTCACTCACATCAAGCCGATCGTTAATCGGAGGTGAGTGAAAACTAGAGTACCCGATGAAAAACCTCCTGACATTCCGTTGCAGAACTTCTCATTTTGTGACCTATGCCATGCTCAAACATACACCGTTGAGAGACCTAATGATTAAGAGTCAGCACTCTTATCCACTAGGCCAAGGAGGCCCGTTACACCCAGCGATCTTTATAAATGAGGAAAAATAACGTTCTCTGTCTTTCCAACATTTACATATACGTATTATTAGAGCGTACCGAAAGATGTTCAGAATATATAAATCTGTTCCTATCTGTGTAAAGTAAACTTTGCAAGTTTTGTTTATTTGTATTTAACGGCCCAGTCAACACTGATTTGGGTCTTTTTTGAGCATGTCAGTCTACCTATCCACGCTTTTCCTGAGCAGGATTTTCCGTAAGCGGTTTACCAGTTCAGTGCACATTTTGTCGCCAAAAATCGACCCCTGCCCTTCCTGTATCAGCGGAAGGGAGAGAATGACCATAGAAAAGATTTCATAATCTCCACGAAAGAATGTTGCCGACCCCGGTAGGTATCGAACCCGAGTCTTCCTTATCGCCAGTCAGACTGCATCCGACTGAGCTACCACAGCCAGCCACACTTTGTGAGTAGTAGTAGTTATGTTCTGTTGTTTTTCGTTTCCATGGCCCCATGGACTTACTCCATAATGGCATTGCAAGACGTAAAATTTGCGAAAATGACTGCTACTCCTGCAAAAGTAGTTTCTCTTTGGATATGTCTAAGGGGTATACTCTTAAAGGAAAGAATTTGTTCCTGGGGAGCAAATTCTCCCCTTTTAGAGTAGACCCCTTGAGAAGCAAATTCTTCCCCTTTTAGAGTAGACCCCTTTTTCAGTTGGACAGAGCCAACAGAGTAGCAACCATAAGGTCCTTAAAATTGTATTTCCATAACGAAATCATGCCTATAGAATTGTGATCCCCTTTAATATGTTCTATAAAAGGGTTATCCTTTGGAAGCAAAGAATACACCACAGAACTGAAAAATATGGTGTGCACATGTTTTCTGAGCCAGACTAGCTAGTTTCAGCCAATTAGGCCTCATCAGTGACCCTAAGATATTTTCCAAATTCCACAATAGAATCAATGATCCCAAAGGACAAGAAAATATAATCTACACTATGATGTAGGGCAGGGAGACGTTTTACCGCCGCCACACATTCCCACACACCAGTTGTAGTGAAGTTAAATACGGTAGGTGACCAATTAATTGGAACACCCTAGCAGTTCGAACACCCAAAATTGTTTCGAATTTGTGGCTGAAAACTTTCTCATTTAATTCGAACTCGCAAATTTTTCAGAAATCAGAATTTTTAATACTTCGAAAACACATAAAAAAAAATGCCGAAAAATGCATCCAGAACAAGCATTTCGGACCGTTCCCGGGTTTATCATTACAACATCGTACTGATCGTATATGTGCTAGCGCACGAAAAAAAGAAAACTTAGCATGAAATGTGTGCGACTTCCAAAGACTCGGATTAACATGCACTCTGTAAGGCAAATGGTTTTCGCTTCTCTCACTTTGGATAGCCCTGTGGTAGTGGAAGGTTCATACCCTCACCGAATACTGATCAGACTGCGAGAAACGCAGGCTGCAAGTGCTTAGATCAACCTTGATGAGCCACAGGAGTTTCGCTTATTTATGTTGTGAAAATTCCATCGTCTGCATCAGGCTCATGCGATCAGCGAAGACTCTAATCGGATTGCATGAATGAGTACGCTAAAATGTGTCTTCGCTGGTTTCTCAACGACCTGCAAACACTGAACATGCGCACCCACTACCGGTATGCAAGGCAAAGGGTTTCACTTAGCCTTGTGACTTCGTAAGATTTAAGGGTTCAGTAAAGACTGATCTCATTGCATCGATGTTCAGGCTGATCCTAGTCGGTGATGTAGCATTGTGGCCTACAAAGGCTTGGATCACCATGCATATGCAAGTGTTTTCGCTTTGCTCTCAGACTCTTTGGAGCGTAGCTTCAGCTTTCATTATTATTTGTGTGACAGTGTTACCCTTTTTCCATGTGCTGTGGCATTGATTCAATGCCTCTTTGATAGCAGAAGTGCCCCTTTAATATTAATTGAGAGTTACCCGCCTTTTTCCACAGAAGTCTTTTAGCACGTGCGAGTGAAATTCATGGTTGTTGCATGCAAAAAGGTAGTTTAATTCAGGTTACCTGGTTGGGCTACCCTGGTTTTCTGAGGAGCAAGTGAAGATGCCCATTTATTTCACGGTGACAAGGTTTTATTGGAGTAATTTCGGGGAACATGATTAAGAAAATAAGTCATATTCGGTGTGGGGGGAAGACTCAGGTCAGCCTGCACATTCATGCAGTCGCACATTCATGCAGTCTGAATAGTCTTCGTTGTTCGTATGTGCCTACCATGGCCTCTGTGCTAATCAAAGAACAACAGGTGAAAACTATGGCCACATTGGCTAGATGCGCAGGCTAATCTGGTCCTTTGTTTGAAACCTTTTTTTTCGCAGTGCGCCGGCTTAAAACGACGGCGTGTACATTTGACCGGCCCAATCTGCTTGCGACGTTATAAACACATCCTAAGCTACCAAGTGCAAGGGTCAGTCTGTTCAGATCTCCTATCCCGAGTAAAATACTTATTGCGCATGTGCGTACAGAAAAGACTGATAAGTCTGCACAGTTGTGCAATCGGGATTGTGTCTTCAATGTTCAAGAGGTTTGAAATGTTTCATCGCGCATAAAGTGAAGATCAAATTTGTGTATGATGTCCGCATTTTCTTTTTCTTGTTACTTGCCTATCTAAATAACATGATGGTTTTGCATTCGCACAGTCTAATCAGTCTTCACCGGACTACTTCGATGGGCATTGAATTGCTACATGCCCCCGGCTTACGCTGATTTGAGACTGCTTATTAGTAAACAGAGAACACACAAACAAGGCTGCGCAGTCTCGCCTGAGGCTTCACTATGCGCTTAAACAATATAGGTGGGGGTGGGGGGTGTGAAGTATCTATGCGCCTAGCTCCACTGGGTAGCTGCACGTGCGGGTTTCAACATCCCACCCCATATATACATGTAGCTGGACTTTGTCTGCTGCGGTGTAGCCGGAACAAAAAAAAAAATACAGACTATAAGGAAATTCTTTGAAAAATCCTCTTTTTCCTAGATATTGGCTACTCTTAAGAAAAGAATTTGCTCCAAACAAATCAATTTCTGTTATTCCTGAGATCACAAATTGACTCGCCCATTTTAAAGGGAATAGTGATAATTCAATAGGTGTAAATGTCATTAATGACAATGTGTATCGCATTCAAAGACCCCCTGCACACACTGACTTATTTATAGATCAAACTTTTCTGCACTGCATAAGTGATATTTATAACTTCTAATCACGTGCGGATTGACAGGGCCACGGGAAAAAAAACGTAGTTGTATAAAATATTGAACACAGCCTGATCCAATGTATGGAATTCTTTCAGATCAAACAGTTCTAACACTTATAAATTTCCAATCTGATATTTTCTAATAATTCCAACACCCGGATCAGTATTTATTTTTTTACTGTTCGAATTAATACGTCATTTACAGTATGTTCTATAAAAGGGTTATCCTTTGGAAGCAAGGAATACACCACAGAACTGAAAAATATGGAGTGTACATGTTTTCTGGGCCAGACTAGCTAGTTTCGGCCAATTAGGCCTCTTCAGTTACCCTCAGATATTTCAAAATTCCACAATGGAATCAATGATCCAAATATAATCTACACTTTTATAAAGTAAAGCTCGGGTTTACAGGGGTATACATTAATTTCCGTTTTCATGCTCTGAGACACTGGATTGTGGGTACTCGATAGAATCGCCTCGTCGAGGCGTTTCTGTCGACTCCCCGCAATCTATGTTTTGAGCAAAAAAGGCAAATATTCCAATTTTTCTTTTTAAAATTTCTTTTTCTTTGGCCAAAAAATGACAATGTATTTGAATAGGTGTGTTTCGAAATACGGTAAAACTGGTAGACTAACTGCCACACATGCCAGGTGTATCAATTTTTAGTGTTGAAACGCTTGCTTTTCAGTCTGTTTCGCTATTCAGACAGGCTGTTTCCTGTAATTGCAGTATAGTATTGCATCATCGTTTAAGCTGATTGGTTGATCGCGTCACGTGCCCCTCCATGGAACAGCTACAATCTGGTCATTATACCCGGTTTGCCCGCCTCATGGCGACCAAACCAAAAATTGTTGAAAGCGACGTTAAACCCGAATTTACACACACACACTACTGTATATAACATTTTAAGTTCGCTTTATGAAAGTAATGGGGAGCTGTGACAATAACCCGGCGTCTGTCGTCTGCGTCAGTGTTGGCATTTGCAACTGAATAACCCTTACTTGTGATGTTTTGCAAATTTATTTTTTAAATAAAAAAAGAAAATATATTTTACATATCATTTTTTTACTTTATTTCTCACGTTCAAATCCTGGTGGATGATTCTTTGTTCTCTCTCTCTCTCTCTCTCTCTCTCTCTCTCTCTCTCTCTCTGTCTCTGTCTCTGTCTCTCTCTCTCTCTCTCTCTGTCTCCGTCTCTCTCTCTCTCTCTCTCTCTCTCTCTCTCTCTCTCTCTAATAACACATACTATTTAAAAACGCATTAACAGTTGTTATTCCTTGGAAGTTTGCAGATTGGCAATAGCGTAATATACATTTAGATTGCTGTATCATCGGCAAAAAGTCGGATTCTCGGGTAGGTGGTTTATGGAGGCGGAATAATTATCTCGCTATTAAGACCACCTAAAATTAAGACTAATTCTGCTTTAAAAGCTTATTTAGTATGTTGCAAATATCCTTTCGTAGTTTTATCTGCATACAGTGTCCTCTGTTCAGAGACCACCTTTGATACTGCTTAAAAGTGGTCTTTAAAACCACTTTTGAACAGTCACAAAGGTGGTCTTGACATAGGAATTTTACTGTATTTGCTTTTTTATGGCCCTGTCAAGATTATTACACTTATATCGAGCCGATTGTTAATCAGAGGTGCGCGAAAACCGGAGTACCCGGAGAAAAACCTACCTTGCATTCCGTGGCACTGCATGACTTGGCGTCTCACATGCAACACGAGCCTGGCTTGAACCATTAATGATTAAAAGTCAGTGCTCGGCAGGATCAGCAACACTATTCACCAGGATAATAAGGCAATATTTTATGGCTGTAAAGCGTTTTTCATTCATATTATATTTTGTGATATTTCCTTATTCTGTTGCTCGTTATAACCGCTCAATAAGTATCCACAATCTAAATATTGGACCAGAAAAAAATAAAATAATAATAATAATATACCCAGGTAAACCCACTTTCTTCAGAATAAAGTGGCGTTTACAAGGTCTACATCGCACGGGCTTGTTAACGTGATGAGGAAAAATTAGAATAGTGAGAAAGGGATCTTCAGAAAAGCAACAAAGAACACAAACACCCCAAAATAAGATGAGATGACAGTATACACACAATCGAAGTTGCGACTGTACCTACCAAACCAACAAACGTACGAGAAGCTATAAGAGAATAGACGCCTTGGAACGGCCCATCGGGTAACCCATGCCAGAACAATATAAGACAGAGTTTGGTTCTAGAAATGGCAGGCTTCCGATGAACGTTTGTGATATATTTGTTATTTATGTTCAAAACAAAAATTGTGTGTCCCCGTAAGCGCCATCTCAATGGGGCGGTTGTAACAAAGACCAACAAACTATGTTCTGAAACAGGTAAACACTAGATCATCTCTACCCTTGTACACCCTACTTTCCACTAAATAAAGTGGGATGTACAATGGTATTTTGGTCGACTTGTTAAGGTACATTACAACCGGAGTGCTAAACGATCGCCAACTTTTAGGAAGCTAATACATTTTCTTTATTAGAGGAAAAAAATGTACGCCGATGGAACAATATCCCCCATTTTTAAACCATCCGCGGAACATATCAACCTTTTCCCACTCGTCTCGTTTGTTAGAATTCGGAAATTTCCACTAGCTGGCTCTTTTCATGCTTTCAGGATTTCCTCGTCTATACTGATGAGTGGCTTAAAAATGACACAAAAAAACTTCTGCGAAAACAGATTGAAAAATAAAATAATATGTCTATTGTTTTATCTTTATAACTTTTATAATAAAAAAAATATCACGAGTATATTGTATGTAAAACAAAAGTCACAAATTACCAAATACTACAAAATCAAGAAAAAATAAAAAAAAACTGCAATTTATATGGACCTATTGTCGAAGGTGTTTGTTACAAAGCCGATTTTTACCGTAAAGTTGAACAGATTTAGCAGATCTGTGCACCGAACCACCATTGAAAGTGTGTTTTAGGTCTGTTTGAAAGTTACACTGGTTGATAGAAAGCTACACTGACTGTCAAAGAAACACTGACATGTTACGTGTATGCAAATGCATTTTCAGTCTGTTTGTGTTATCGCTTGTGCATATCGCCCTGCAAAGTGGTGAGATTACGGATGAAATTCGGCGCATAATGTTTACTGACGTTAACGTCTCAACAGATACACGTCAAGTTAGAAGTTGTTTATCGAAGACGTCGACGTCGTGCACATTTGGCAATTCCTATAGGAATTAGCTTGGCAGCGAAAGGGTTAAGCAGGAGCTTGGTGGTACTAAGGCCTATGAACTTCAGCCTTTAGCTGAAGAGAGAGCTATAGTAGATAAACATGTTTGTCTTTCAGCCACCAAGTTTGCTGTGTGTGTTAACGAAGGCCAAGACAAGCTTTCTACGCTATACTGGTTACCAAAACTTCATAAAAAACCTTACAAAGCACGGTTTATTGCAAATTCTAGCTCTTGCACTACCACTGAACTTTCTAAATTATTAACTTCCTGTCTTACTGCTATTAAAACGCATGTAATTAAATATTGTGATAAAGTCTTTGAAAGATCAGGAAGAAATCTGTTTTGGTCTATAAAAAAAATCGAATGAGGTTTTAAATAAATTGAAATCTAGACATTTTCGTGCTTCTAGTCTGTCTACCTACGATTTTTCCACTCTTTACACTACACTTCCTCATAATCTTATAAAAGAAACGCTTAATGATTTAATTGAATGGGCTTTTCACAGAGAAGATTCTCTCTATCTTGCATGTAATGTCAGAAATGCATTTTTCACTTCTAAAGAGAATAAGAATTATGCACTTTGGTCATGTCAGAAAGTGTGTGATGCCCTCAACTTTCTACTTGACAATATTTATATTAGATTCGGTACTAAGTTATTTAGACAAATTGTGGGTATTCCGATGGGTACTAATTGCGCACCTCTTGTGGCTGATCTGTTCTTGTATTGTTATGAAAGAGACTTCATTTTGTCGCTTTCCATTGATAACCAATCTGAAATTATTGAAGCTTTTAGCTCTACTTCTAGATATTTAGATGATTTATTAAATATTGATAATACCTATTTTGATGGTTTGATCAGTCAGATTTACCCCCTAGAACTTCAGTTAAATAAAGCAAATTCTTCTGATACCGAGGCCCCGTTTTTGGATTTACATCTATCTATTGTAGATGGATTTGTTTCGTGCAAAATTTATGATAAACGCGATGACTTTGATTTTGAGATTGTAAATTTTCCTTTTTTGGATGGTGATGTTCCTCGTGCGCCATCCTATGGCGTTTATATTTCGCATTTAATTCGATTTGCTAGAGTGTGTAGTCATGTAACTGACTTCAACACTCGTTATAAATTATTAACGGCTAAACTCCTTAATCAGGGTTATCGGTACCATAAACTACGCAAAGCCTTTTCAAAATTTTATAGACGCCATTCTGATTTAATTTCAAAATTCAATATTGGACTTAAATTTCTTCTGCAACAAGGTCTATCGGAACCCGAATTTTATGGTGACTTAGTATATAAATTCAGAAAAATATATAACCGCAATGACTTCAGCACCCAATTTCGTAAAATCATTCTTCGATATAAAAAGATTGGGTACAACATGGATATTATACGACAGACTGCATGCATGGTAGTTAACCCAATCACGGTTGGCAACTTTGCTTCCCTCTTTAATTGCACGCCGGTGGGTCAGGCCTCAGATTCTATGACGGTTCCAACGTAAAGGCTTATTGAAAATTAGAGAGATAATGTTGGTTGGTGCCTGATGCTCTGTCTCTGGTCGGGCTCATCGGAGTCTAACTGTTGGTTTTCTTTTGCTCCAGCATTTCAGTGGTTTCTTGCTGTCGAGTCCTCACCGTTGTCTCACCTCTGTGGTTCTTTGATTTTTGTGTTCACGGAGATGTTGCACTGATGAGTTAGGAGGCCTTCATGCGGACTGAACAAATTATTTGTCTAAATCGCGACGGAAGTAAGGGCGAGGATTGTGGCCACGTAAAATCGATTTAAGCCCCCCAGTGGAAATCTTCCACTGACCGTTCCAAGGCGGCTCTTCTGTGACGATTTATTTATGTTGTTGCTTGTTACTTACTGTGTGTATCACTTTTGTCTTTTGGTTTTGGATGGCCATATGGCCATTTTGGCGGAAAGAAACTAAGAAACTGTCCTTATGGCCTTCCTTTGTTTAGGTTTCCATTATGGTCTGGTCGCTTAATGTTTGTATTTCTTTCCCTTTGGTGCCTTTTATGGGTGGAGTAAGTTAATTGTATCAATTCCTGATCTTTGTTTTACTTCTACTTAGATCCTCTAAGCTGTTCCAGAATTAGTTAGAATAGACAAACTGTGCTATACACCGTTTGTTTTGTTTGTTTTGATCTTTAACCTCCCCTTCAACACTGTGTAGGTCATTTAGAAGCCCCCGTGGTCGAGTGGTTACGCTACTCGCCTAGTAAACCAGGGGTCGCAGGTTCGATCCCGGGCTTCTCCAGACTTTCGGATGAGTCTTTAAACCGAGGTCCCGTCTCCGTATGACCTTAGCTGTTGGTGGGACGTAAAACTGAAACACTCACTCACTCACTGTGTAGGTCATTTTGGAGACGTGGTTTCCAATGTTGTGGGACTTTCCCAAGCCGGACAGATTATGGTTGTAATGTTGGAGCAAGCAGGATTCGCACCTGTTTTCGATACCTGCAGGTGTTGTGGAGATTGATCATGGACTCTTTTCTACGATCATTCATTCCGCTGATTCAAGAACAGCAGTTGTCAGTTTTGGGCGAAAAAAGCACTGCTCTGGTTAACCGCTTTCGTATAATCATGAGAGAGATTATTCCTTTTTGCATCTCTACTTGGTTTTAAGTATTAGAGAAATACCTACCTTGGCAGGAGCTGGCGAGGTGCCTTCCGTTACTATGATATTAATTCTCAATGAATCAGTGCTCCCACAAGATTTAGTTGCTAGTCTCACAAATTTGTGATAGTACTCGATTTCCAAATCCAGGAAAGAAACTCTCAGAACCTGAAACTTACTTAAACGAGTTACTTCCTCTTGCAATAAGTTGCGAATTTCAGTATGTCATCCCCATTGACGCTTCAATTAAGGAGCAACGGGTGTCCTCACTGAACTCCGTGTAGAGCTCAATGTTAACGAGATCTTCTAGGACCATTTTAGATGCCATCACTGATAGCAGATGCCTAGCGAGTTGTGATTTAAAGAAATATTCCGCGCTTGTGCCCGTGTAGAGGCCCAAAAGACACTTTTATATGGGCTCAAGGGGACGACGGATAGATCGAAACACCCGCTTTGTGTAAATTAGGCCTGTGATTTGATAACAAAATGTCAGAAACCAATATTAAGCAACTGACCAGTATTCCAATTAGAGGGTAGTTCCCGCCATATGTAAATTAGACAATAAACGTAAAAATTTCAAGTGTTCCGACATCTGTTTTGAAGGACCTATTAACGCATAATCATGATTGATATGTTGTTGCAAGATGAAACGTAGGTCATAAAGATTATCATGTTAGGATCTCGAAATAGTCAATGAAAATGTGTAATGTAACCAAGGCAGCAATTTGCCTCATATTTGCTCCTAACAATAACAGAATGTGGGAATTCTTGAGAACCGCCTAGTCTTCGTCTTCCGTGAAATGGTCAGAATGTGAGCGTGAACTAGCTTGCCATACTTCAAGTTAAGGTACCTGAAGCATTCAGCTTGCTTTGAACAAACCATGGACTTAGGACTACTAAGTTTAATCAACAGTGTTTAATCAATCCAGATCGTCAAAATCTCGGTGTCAGTGACGGAGAATCTGATTTTCCTCTGACAGTAATGTGTCGAAAGAAAAGAAAAGATAGCGTCTGAGACTACTAATGCTATCCGTCATAAGACAGAAGCCTCCTTGGTGTAGTGGTTAATGGTTAATCTATTCGCCTTATAAACCAGGGGTCGCAGGATCGATCCCGGACTTCTCCAGACTTTCGGATCAGTCTTTAAACTTAGGCCCAGTCTCCGTATGACCTTAGCTGTTGGCGAGATGTTGAACTCAAACACTCACTCACTCTTTTAGCAAGACACAGAGTGTTCATTCGTTCATTGTCTTGTCGCGACAGAAGACTATGTGGCAAAACCATCGACTAAGAGAGAGAGAGAGAGAGAGAGAGAGAGAGAGAGAGAGAGAGAGAGAGAGAGAGAGAGAGAGAGAGAGAGAAAGATTAGAACACTTGCATAGATTTTCAACTTCGGTTTTTGTGGCTCTTTCAGCCGGATGCGTGGCAACAGTGTATGTTTTGTTTGTTTGTTTGATTTGAGGTTTAACGTCGCCGTCAACACATATACATGTATATGTACAGTAAAGGTCGTTTAAGAGACGTTGCTTCCAATTTTGTGGGACTTTTACCCGACATTGAGATGTCTCAAGCCCTGCCGCCCAATGAAACCAATAGGGTTTATAAGCATGGACGGGCCGACTCACACCGCTTTGCCTGGGTATGCTTTGATCCTCTAAGCAGTTTACCAGTACTCATGTCCGGGTCGGTTTCCGCTCTGCGTGGAAGCATCATGCAGCCCATATATTTCTTCAAACACCGATTGGCGGGGGCCAGGCAACAGTGTATGACAAAATTAATCTCAAAACTTTTCGGAATGGTACTTAATCAACATGCTGATGAAAACTCAAAGCATTGAATACCGGTGGGTCGACTGTCTCTGAGTGTAGGCTGGGAAAATAGTCCTGGACTAAAAGTTTTTTTGTATAACCCTTAAATTTAAGTTTTTAAGCAAAAAGTGTAGACCCTGATCAGACGTTGCGTTTTGCGTCGTCTCATTCTTAATTCTTGAATTGCGAGAAAAGAGCCTAGAACCCGATAAGACGTCGCGTTCTGCGACATTTGTCAAGCCCGACCCATGGTTCCAGTCCAGATTCTACAGATAACCTACTGCGATAAAATTAACGCTATTGTTTTCTATAAATAAGTTATATCGGTTTCATGCAAATCAGTGATAGTCACATGAACTTCAGCACTGAAGCGTTTTTAGTGCTTAGTAACTTTGGGTCGATTGACAAACAATCGACCCTTAAAGTTGTTGATGCTTGAAAGGTCCATGTCTGATTATAGCCTGGGCATAATGACGATCTTGTCACAGCTTTTGATACTCGTGTATATCAACAGGGAGCTTTTGTGGTTTCTGTCCATGGCTGGCAACATTTAGCATTAAAGCTGGCGATGGCTGATAAAACATAAATTGACACATTCATCGCCATTATCATTTTCAGATTTAAACTTCACATACTAAAGCCCCGCCCATCGGGGCTTGGAGAAATGATCTGAAACCGACCGTAAACCGCTGAGCCTCTCGTCGCGTTTATAAAACAGACTAAAATGACTTGTAAATACCCTCATCACGTCACAATTTGACACATCGATTAGCGATAGGATCGTCTTTCTGAAATGCGTAGTAAACCTTAAATCAAACTCTTATTCTCTCTCTCTCTCTCTCTCTCTCTCTCTCTCTCTCTCTCTCTCTCTCTCTCTCTCATACACACACGTGCGCGCGCACGTACGCACACACCGCCCCCGGTCATCGGGGCTTGAAGAAATAGATTGGGCTGCATGATGCTTTCACACAGAGCTGAAACTGACTACACATGAGTACTGGTAAACCGCTGAGAGGTTCTAAGCCTTCCCAGGAAAATTGATGTCAGTCGGGACCGTCCATGCATATAAACCCTATTGGTTCATTGAGCGGCAGGGCTTGATATGTCATTTCATCTCAGTCCCACACAAGTGCAAGCAACGTCTCCAAAATGACCTATAGAATGTTGACGGGGACGTTTTGTTTGTTTGGTTTGATGTTTAACGTCTCCGTTGGCACTGTACAGGTCATGCTTTGGAGACATTGCTACAAATTTTGTGGGACTTTTACCCGACATTGAGATGAAATGACATCTCAAACCCGATCGCCCAATGAAACCAATAGGGTTTATAACCATGGACGGTTCGACTCGCACCGCTTTGCCTGGGCAGGCTTAGATCCTCTAAGCGGTTTACCAGTACTCATGGACGGTCGGTTTCAGCTCTGCGTGGAAGCATCATGCAGTCTATCTATTTCTTCAAGCCCCGATTGGTGAGGACGGTGGCGTAAAACCTCAAATCAAACAAACACATACGTACGCACGCATCATTCTTCGGGCCCCGCCCATCGGGGTTAGGAGAAATTGACAGGGCTGTATGGTGCTTTCACACAGAGCTGAAACGGACCGCACATGAGTACTGGTAAACCGCTTAGGATGTGGAAGCCCTCTCAGGCAAAGTAATACGAGTCGGACCACCCATGCATAGTATTCCAACTGCATGGTTTTCATTGGGTCGCACGGCTTGAGATGTCATTTCTTTCTCTTTTTTTGTCTTTCTCTATATACTGCCATACGCCACCGCGCACATTCTAGGCAGGTATTCTACTGAGCTACCACGCTCCCTTTGATATCATCTCAGTGTCGGGTAAGGGCCAACAAAATTGATAGCAACGTCTCCAAAGGCCTGGTGGTTAAGAGCGCTGACTCTTGATCATTAGGTCTCTCACCGCTGTGGTTCGAGCCTCGCTCGGGTCATATGTGAGACGCCAAGTTCTGCAACGGAAGGTCAGGTGGGTTTTTTCCGGGTACTCCGGTTTTCACCCACCTCTGATTAACGATCGGCTCGATATGAGTGAAATAATCTTTAAAGGGCCGTAGAACCAAAAAAAAAAAGTCTCCAAAATGACATAAATAGTCCTGACGAGGTTGTTAAACTGATATTCATTCGGAGCCGTTGATCATCAACCGTTCGACGCTTATGACCCTCAAATAGGAAATGCGAAATCAATGTTCGCAGCCGTGGAGTTTTTTGAAATAGGCTATAATTACACTCTCACTTTCCATCCGAAAATAACTTGCCTACGTGACAAAAAACGACAGATCAAGTGCAGTTTGTGGGTCAGTCCAATTGCTAAATCTTTCTGCAATCAATAGTAATAATAATAATAATAATAACAAGATTAAAAAATGTACAAGCGGCACTTGATTCTGCAAATTCAGTGTTTATGTAATTCTTGTTATAAGTTTATGACTAAACGGCTTTAATAATGAGATACCATCGCCTTTTTCTTTCCGAAATGGTACAATGCAATCACAACCGAGTCACTTGATATGTGTCAGATCTTTTCTTGTCTTATTTTATCTTTAAAGTACCCATTAGAATCGCCTCATCGAGGCGATTCTAATGTTTTGGTTTGTTTGATTTGAAGTTTAACGTCCCCGTCAACGCTGTAAAGGTCATTTTGGAGACGTTGCTTCCAATTTGGTGGGACTTTTACCCGACATTGAGATGAAATGACATATCTCAAGCCCTGCCGTCCAATGGAACCGATAGGGTTTATAAGCATGGACGGGCCGACTTGGGCAGGCTTAGATCCTCTAAGCGGTTTATCAGTACTCGTGTGCGGGTCGGTTTCAGCTCTGCGTGGAAGCACCATTCAGCCCAATTTATTTCTTCAAGCCTCAGTGGGTCCGAGTACCTCTGTCTCGAACACGTCTATTTCTTCAAGCGCCGGAGGGCGGGGGCTAGCGGTTCTAATGAGTACACACAACATACATTTTATAGAACATCTTACAGGTATCCATAAATCGCCCCATTATGTTTTACGCACGATGGTTTGGCATTATCACCGTCGAACAACACTGACTTAAATAAATTCCCATATATAGTTCCAAGATTATTCCATTTTTAGGGGAAGCAGGATTCGGATATTTTTTTCTCAGGTTTGCAAAAATATAAATGTTTTGATATTTCCATCATCTGGAAGTCGTTGACCGGCCCCGATAGCTCAGTTGGTAGAGTGTCCGCTCCGGGGAACGGGAGGTCTCGGGTTCGATCCCGGGCCGCGACATACCAAAGTCGTTAAAAATGGTACTAGCTGCTCCTCGTTTGGCACTCAGATTTACGGGGTAGAGCTAGGACTGGTCGATCCAGTGTCAGGATAATGTGACTGGGTGTGGTATCATGTAATGTGTCTGGGACATGATACTTCAGTGAGGCAGCACTATAAACGTGAGCAATGAGCTCCCTGTCGCAACCAGACACCGTCGTGATATGACTGAAAAATTGTTGAAAGCGACGTTAAACCCGATTTCATACACACGCACATCTGGAAGTCGTTGCCAAGTGGTTAATGCCATGAACTGCGAATCATACTTAAATATTTTAGACGAGGGTTTTAGTACCTGTAGCACATTTTTTTTTTCTATTTAATTTTTCATGTTTATTATTTTATCTTTTTATGTTTATAGTTATTTTCTTTATTTTTTATATTTACATACTTTATCTTTTGTTCCCTTTGTTTTATTTTCAACAATTATATTTTTATGCCATTGTGTATCTTTCAGATACATTTCAACAGCGCATTTGCCTTCACTGACGGCTATGGACGCATGGTCCATCATAGTAACATCTTTAATGCTTAATAGAGATATTCAAGAATATTGTAACTTTTTAATGCTCCCAGAAACAAATGTTGTGGATATTTGTTAGAATCGCCTCGCCGAGGCGATTCTAACAAATATCCACAACATGTGTTTGTTGGAGTAATTAAGGGAAATAGTTCATTATGACCTATTATACTACTCCTGATTTGAAATCTTTATAGCGGCTAGTCCGCCACAGTGGCAAATTGTTGGGGAACAGCTACTGTCGTTATAACATGTATAACGAGAGTCCTCTGTACATGTTGGAACTGCACAGTCTGTGCAGCATGAAAAGGTCAAATATTGCAAATGTTCATCAGAAAAAAATGTCTATTTGGGAGACAAGAAAACTACATGTACCATTATTACGCCCTTCGTTATAGTATGTTAAGAGAACAGTCTCTTAAACGTTTGGTCTGTCAACTTCCTAAACCAGACTCCATATAACGAGCTGGCTAATCATAATATAGGGATCAACCATGGTTTTTCATGCATTAACATTTGCCAGATCCCGAGGAAGCTGTTTGAACATGAGGCCGCTAGGCCGAATGTTCAAATATCTTCCGAGGGATCCGGCAAAGGTTAATGTAATGAAATAACCATGGATTATCGTTGTTCTTGCATAACTTACGAATCCGACCGCAAATTTTGACTAAAACGCCCAGAAGCTCCATATAAATTCCATGTAAACTCTTCAAATGCGACAGGCAAACCAAAATGGCGGCCAGTTCAGAATGTTGTTTACAATGACGTTATGCAGTGACGTCATCATAGAACCCAAAAACGCTACGTTCAGGGCGATAACGTTACGTCGCTCAACCTAAGGTAAACAAAACAAGGCCCGTCTTGTGATATCAAAAGCTCAAAATCCATGTTCAAACAGCACGCGAATTACATGATTTGAACATAGTTTTTGCTGTTTGAGCACGGCTTTCGTTCCATTTGACAATGGCTTCAAACAGCCATGCGCATAGGTATTTATGCAAGAATCTTCATTCCATTGTCAAATAGACCGACCGCAAAAACCATGTTCAAATCATAAAATTCGCGCGCTGTTGGAACATGTATTTCGAGCTTTAGATATCACAAGATGGGCTTTGCTTTGTTACCTTACGTTGAGCGACGTTACATTATCGCCACGAACGTAGCATTTCATGGTTCTATGATGACGTCAGATGGTTACTGTGTAACAACGTCATTGTAAACAACATTCTGAACTGGTCACAATGTTGGTTCGCCGGTCGTTTTTAAAGAGTTTATATGGAGCATTTTGGTGTTTTCGTCAACATTTCTGTCGGAATCGTAAGTTATGCAAGAACAACGACCATCCATGGTCATTTCATTGCATTACCATTCGCCGGGTCCCGAGGAAGCTGTTTGAACATGAGGCCGCTACTAAACACATAGCCAAGCAGGCAAACAACGTTGCCTTAAGGTCAACAATACGTAAATGAATGGCGCAATAATTAACGCGCGTTGCGAAGGGCGTTACGTCATGACATTCGGACACTTCAACGTCACCTTCGAAATGGCGGGGTCAATCGCCTTCAGTCGCTGAGTGAAACTAAGCCATCGATTAAGAAAATAGTTATGATAATTTAGTAGACGAGAAACAGCCTGAAACAGAAGAATTTTCAAGAGGTGACTGGAAACTTTTAAGAAGGAAGACTGGTAGTTGAGCATAGATTTCACCAATAAAAAAAGATGTTTTTTTTTTCCAAAACCGAAACAAGAGCTGTCACTAGGTGACCAATGCCCCCCGTGGGAGCCATTTTCTGAGTTTTTGCAAAATTTCAAGGGGAGATAATTCAGCCAAATATGACAACAGAGTTATGGCCAGAATGTAGCACTTGTGATAGTGAATAAGTGTGTGAAGTTTCTAGGGCTAGGTCAAATACTTTTGATGTTATGATCAAGGTTAAAGTTTTTGTGACGGACAGACTAACAAACAGACAGATAGGCAAAATTTCAAGGGGAGATAATTCAACCAAAAATGACAACAGAGTTATGGTCCTTGGTCAGAATGTAGCCCTTGTGAAGGAGAATAGTTGTGTGGAGTTTCATAGGGCTATGTCAAATATTTTTGAAGTTATGATCAAGGTTAACGTTTTTGTGACGGACATACAAAGAAACAGACAGACAGGACAAATACAATATGCCCCCCCCCCCCCCCCCCCCCCCCGATTTGAAGATTCTCGGAGGGCATAAAAATCGGTTTGCTTATAGAGCACTAACCAAAATTGGTATTATCTTCAAACATGGGTGGACCGGGCCGTTATGCTGCCCGTATTGATTTATCGATTCGAACACCCCAAATAAAATAGCGTGTTCTGCAGAATCCACTTGCTCTGACTCGTAATTATTAAGTCTCTCACAGCTGGGGTTTTAGCCTGGCTCGAGTCATATGTGAAACGTCAAGTTATGCAACGAAAGGTTAGATGGTTTTATTCAGAGTACTCAGGTTTTCGCCCACCTCTGATTAACGTTCGACTTGATACAAGTATTTTTTGAAAGGGCCGTAAACCCAAACCCCACAAAAATAATATTTATTTATTTTGAACTGCGCAGTGGTATAGATGAGCTAAGGCAAGCTGTGTGAAGAATCCAATCCGTAGCAAACAGCGAAGATGCTGACTGGACTTCATGAATGAGCAATGTGGCCTGAGTCTTTACCGGGTGTTCTTGGGTGAAGACACATTTTTTGTTTAACGGCCCATTTAAGATTAGTTAACTAAATTTTAACCAAACGTCCATCAGAGGTCGGCACAAAACGGAGTACCTGAGAAAATTCAGCTGGTGTGTGTGTGTGTGTGTGAAGTCGGGTTTAACGTCGCTTTCAACAATTTTTCAGTCATATCACGACGGTGTCTGGTTGCGACAGAGAGCTCAATGCTCACGTTTATAGTGCTGCCTCACTGAAGTATCATGTCCCAGACACATTACATGATACCACACCCAGTCACATTATCCTGACACTGGATCGACCAGTCCTAGCTCTACCCCGTAAATCTGAGTGCCAAACGAGGAGCAGCTAGTACCATTTTTAACGACTTTGGTATGTCGCGGCCCGGGATCGAACCCGAGACCTCCCGTTCCCCGGAGCGGACACTCTACCAACTGAGCTATCAGGGCCGCTAAAATTCAGCTGGTCTTCCGTTGCAAACTTGTGGTCGCACTGAGCGAGGCTCGAATGGTTAAAAGTCGGGGTCCAAGCCACAAGACCTCGGAGGACGAATTTTGTATACGTACTGACTGCATTCTGACTGCATACATTTACATTCTGCACCGACACGCCAAGAACATTTCTCATCCTGCTAACAGATTTTCTATTTTGAATTCATATTTTATATTCTTCAGCCCAAAACCATGCGATTATCTCAATAAAACTCGACATAACTAAATATTCCTAAGTGCATACGCTTTTAGAAAAATGGCGCTAGAAATAAGCCCATTTACGTATTCTTGACCATAACGTTAAATCAACGCTAAAAGTAGTTTAGGTCGTAGTACCAAAGCGTTAATCCAAAATCGTTAATCCGTAGACATAATGGCAAATATCAATGTTCATATCAACAGACATGGACTCCAGAAGAGTGTAATCAGGCGTCCGCGGATATTAAGCATTACTTGGTAAGCGTTTCAACGTTGTTTCAATGTTGCTTCAAACGTTGACTGCCTGCTGGGAGGATTATGTTACAAAATTTACAACAAACATCGCTGTAATCGAAAATGGGCCTATCTAATTGCATGTCTGATATATTAGCCAAAACAATACATTTTCATACTGTTATAAACAATTTATGAATCCGGTTTACCATAATTTTTAAAAATTATCCCCAACAATGCAATACACAGTCAAAACATATAAGCAGTTTACCATAAATATTACTTTAGATGAATGTTTCAGTTGAAAGAGCATTCTGTTAACAGCATTTAGCAATTGTTTTATAAAAACCCAGGAGGGACATATCTCTCTTAGAACTGCATCGATTGAAGATTTACAGAACGTGCACACGAAACTGCTCTTGTGGTACATTAGTTCGTTACTCTGCTTTGATTTTCTGCTGTAAGGCGGATAAATACACTGGCAAGAACGGTTCACTCGCACGAAATACTGTGCTTTATCAAATGAAAGCCGTGTTGGCATTCAACGTTTTGTCTGAAATGAGATTTTGCGTCCCGTCAGCACTATTGAGACCACCATGTAGACATTACTACCATCTCTGCGGGATCTCTATCCGACACCGAGACGAAAGTACGCCGGAATCCCTGTCACCCAAACAAACCAAAAGTGTTAATATGCAGGGACGCTACGACCAACACCACCCTACATGGGCAGCACTATGAAGCCAAATCTATTTCTTCCAGCCCCGATGGTTGGGGCGAGTATGTATGTATGTATGTATGTATGTATGTATGTATGTATGTATGTATGTATGTATGTATGTATGTATGTATGTATGTATGTATGTATGTATGTATGTATGTATGTATGCATGCATGCATGCATGCATGTATGTATGTATGTATGTATGTATATATGTATGTATGTATTTGGGATTCGATGAGGCGGCTATAACGAGTACACAAAGTCCACACTCCGTGCAGAAACAAGTAAAAAAAAAAAAAGAAAAACACAATTTCTCGTCCTAGAACCGTCGTTTTCTCGGCGAAAAGGTAGGCATAAGACGTTGAGTCAACGTTGAATGCCTGCTTGGACAGCGTTAAGGGGAATGGATACATCTTTAAGTATAGACTACACCATGATATCAATAATTATTGCATTTTCACAAAATACTCTTTCAAATCCTTTTTATATTTCACATCTAATGTTAAAGTATGGCTTTCTGTCTTTTTTAAGCTTGCAATTAATTAAAATGTAAAATTAATCGAAATCCCAGATATTTGCTTTTTTTCAAATAGCCATTCCGGCCATTATATGGTAATGGAACAAATTAGATATTGGTACATAAGAGACTTGACACAGCAGTGACTAACGGGCATAAAACTCCCTTGGTTCATCTTCATAGGCCCCTGCCCCGTGCCAGCCCGGTGTGGCGGGGGAGGGGTTAGAAATGAAGAATATTGCGGCTGCCTTCGAAAACTGTGGCAGAGTGAAGTGGAAAGAACTCACCGAAAACAGTCCGAGTCACCCGGTGCCTCGAAATATGTCTCTGTGGCAGTTGGGTAAAACCCCCGACATACAGAACAATTGTACGTTCAACCGGTATAATTTCTGATTCGGAAAAATAAATTTGGTTAAATACATCTTAAATTGGAAAAACAAATAACGAAATTCATTTCGCGAAATCTATCCTTTTACAACCTTTCCTAACACATGTAACTATCATGCTTCAGTTGTTTGTGCATCATTTGTACCAGTGGGCTGCATATCGGCGAAGATTATTACTGGGTCGACCAGTCCTAGCTCCACCCCGTAAATCTGAGTGCCAAGCGAGGAGAAGCTAGTACCATTTTAACGACTTTGGTATGTCGCGGCCCGGGATCGAACCCGTGACCTTCCGTTCCCCGGAGCGGACACTCTACCAACTGACCTATCGGGGCCGGTCCCATTATCTAGTACTCTGCACATTAAGCTATAAAGGTTGCATGTAATATACATGTATACTCAGATTCAATGAAAATGCACCACTTTTAGAATTTGATTTCTTTGTTTAAGGTAAAAGAGACTGGATTTTTCAACTGATAAATATGGTATTGTAAAGTTGTCACCGAAGCATGAGTTTGTTTGACACGAATTTTGCGTGATTTTCATGATGTGCTCGTGCAAAATGAAAAAAAAAAATACAAAATTTTCGTAATCACGATATTTTTGGCACTTTCTTTACAGTCATTATAAGGTTTTTTATGTTAAAAGGCAGCAAAACATTTCACAAGAACAAGCCAATGGTACGTCTAAGTAACGTCGATCGTCGTCGTGCACTCGGTATGGTTGGAGGTGGGCTTTCATACCGCCAAGTTGTAGAGCGTATGGGTTGTTCGCACACTACGACTGGTTGAAAGGAACAACGCTACGGGGTCTGTGGAAGATAGACTACGCCCTGGACGTGAACGTGTTACTACACGTCAGCAGGGCCGGTACATTGTTTTGAGTCATTTACGCGACCGATCAAGGAGACAGTGGGAACCCATAACCTACACGTAAGTGCCTTAACTGTACGGCGGCGTCTCCAGGAACGCGGTTTTCTAGCCATGACTGTAGGGGGAACGTTTTGACGGCGGAACGTCGAATCAGTCAGCGTATCCGATGGACACAACAGCGTTGGCGTGGTGTACTTTTCACAGACGAATCCGTTTTTGTGCTGAAATGTTTGATAGGCGGCGTTAAGTATGGGGTCGACGTGGGGAGAGATTTCAAGACTGTTGTGTTAAACTTTGTCACGTTGGGGTGGTGGTAGCGTAATGGTGTGGGGAGGGATCTCATGGCGTCACAAAACCCAACTCATCATTGTTGATGGCAATTTGACGGCACGTCGGTACATTGATGAACTCTTAGAGTCTGGGGTGGTACCGTCTTTACGCAATACCGGTGACTATACGCTTTGACAACAGGACAATGCACGTGACCATTTTGCGAGGCTAACCATGAACATTTCAATTAAAATGGTGTGGCCTGCTTTTTGGCCGGATTTAAGCCCAGTTGAGCACCTTTGAGACCAGCTCGACAAACGTACAGCCGACGTCATCCGCCAATCAACCGTCAGCAGCTTGCACAGGAAGAATGGGACAACATCATACAAGACCAGATACAGCGTTTAATTCGAAGCATGAGGCGTCGATGCCAAGCAACACTTGATGCTAATGGTGGACATACTCGGTATTAGGATATGTGATTTTGATTTTTCGGGTGTGTGTACTTATTCGAGTCTCCGGGTGTGTGTACTTATTCGAGTCTTCGTATCTCTGCATCCAACGAAATGCGGTAACTCTGTAGTGAGTCTGTGGATAAGTTAGTGATAATTCATTAAACGTGATCAAATGCTGGAAATATTGTGAATCAATTAAAATTTGAGGTATAGAACTAGTGGTGCGTTTTCATTGAAACTGAGTATTTATAAAGTAACTGGTCATTTCATTAAAAAGGCAATTACTTATAAAGTATTATAAAAGCTAGATACCATATAACACATCTTGTTTGTTTATTATCTTAAAAAAATGAATCTTTAATTTAGTACAGATTTCTTCATTTTAAACATGGATCTCCTACTTGAACTTTCCCTAAAGTTTTCGGCCTTGTCTGCAGGAAATGAAATCAACAGGTCACTCGTCTTCTGTAGTGGATGGGGTGAATTTCCCTGATAATACAGGAGCTGCGTGTTAGGCGTGGGTGGTATCTGGTTTTCCTGATGATTGAGGAAAGCCCAGGAATCTCCAGCTTTGCAACACATCATTTTGGCTCATATATTCGACAGACGAGCGGTTTTGGCTAGACCCGGTCCGAATCAGTCGGCTCGGTCTTGCCGAGCTATAAAACCCACACTTTGTTCATTTCTTCCTTCTTTCTTTATTACGTATGTTCATGGTACAAACCGGGTTTATTTATCTTATTCCTCTGACTTTTTTCGTGTTTCGATGGGTGGCGGCTGATTGATTAATAGGTGGGCTTGCACTGGAGGAATTCAACAGAAACTTCTGTGACGGTGTGAATATGAATGGGGATAAATCTCATCTGTCAATTATTTTGTCTTTAAAATCGGGGTGCTTAGTTGAGAGATATAAAGCGGAAGTGGAGCGGAATGACTGTGATCTTGCACCGATAATAGCAATGTAGCCTTGGCGTTGGAAATAGAAGATCCATTTCTGTAGCGTGGGGCGCATAGCTAATGAATAATAAATCGTCTCATCATGGCTTCCCAAACCAGAGTTTTTATATAGTGATTCAGGGTAGGGAAGAAAATGCTCTTTCCACTATTTCACCATTTGTAATTGAAAAAAAAATAGAATCATAAATTGGTACTCCAAACATGTACAAAAATAATAAAAATGGAACTATTTTAGTAGAAATGAACAGAAAAAGCCAAACTGAAAATCTTTTAAAAGTAAACATATTTATTAATATGAATGTCTCTGTCACGGAACATAAAACATTAAATTCTTGTAAAGGCATTTTCCGTAACGGAATGTTACAACAAGAAACAGAAGCAAATATCGTAGAAGATCAAAGACGGAAATCTCATAGACACAAACTCACATTACGAAAACACACCTATACCCGTATATTGTACCTTTATACGGTATAGATGAAAATTTGTGATATTTATCTTATTTCTGCTCAAAATATAGAGCGTCTGTACTCGTAAGAACCGCCTCATCGAGGCGGTTCTAACGAGTACCCCCACTCTATATTTTAGAGCAGAAATAAGAAAAATAAGGTTTACCCCTGTAAACCCCAGTTTCGCTATATAAAAGTGGGGTTCGAAGGGGTCAAAATGATATAGGCGTGTTTTCGTGATGTATCTTCTAAATTTTAACACCACTTCCCTACCTAAATCACTGAAAATACTTTACAGAATTATACCTCTCCGGTGTTTCAACTGTCAGAGGTTTGTACATTCTGAAAATGACTGTACTGTCCCTGATGGATCCATGTGTAAAAAATGCGGTATGGATCACCATATTCGTACCTGCAAGAACCCGGCCAAGTGCGAGATCTACGGAAAAAAATCAACTTCCAAAACCGAATGTTTGTGAAGTATGATAAAAAAAGAAATTATGAAAATCAAAGTCACACAAAATGTCACCTATTTGGAAGCAAGGAAAATTCAAGAAAATAAACGAGAAACTGTTTTTGCAGAAGTTGTCCAGTCTCTTAACAGCACACCTGAAACAAAGGAAAGTTCTACTCAATTTAACGAAAAAGATTTTGTCATTCAACCTCATTCTAAAGTCATTACTGCGGCTGAAAAACCTAACCTACGTCTACTCATCAATAACGATCACAGTCAAGAAATTCTACTTCACAAACCAGTTCACAATCTCAGCCAAATACAAAACATACAAGCGGATCCCAATCACGATCCCAAATCAAGGACAGCAGATAAAAAACGGCAAAGAAAAACAAAAGGGACCGAACCCAAGCAGTAAAGGTACGTCGGATGATCCAGTCAAAATGGCCTATCAGTTCGGCTCACTTGAGGACATGGAGTTAGACGTTGACTCCGCCATTTTCTCACAGACTCACAAAAACAAAAAGGATTGAGTTTCTTATTTTACTCATCTCTCCTTTTCACCATGGATAAGAAATCATTTCTTCCGTGGAACTGTCGAGGACTTAAGACAATTATGATGAGTTTTTATATTTAATGACACTTTTTTTCTTTCGAATGCCATTTGTCTCCAAGAAACTTAAAAACAACAACAACAGATAAATTAGTTTCAAAGATTACAGTATGTACAATCATATCCCAACTGATAATCAGAAAGCATCGCGAGGTTCATCAATCCTTGTATACAACGTTCCCCATAGAAAGATAGATATAAATAGTAATTTACAAGTTATTGCTGTAAATGTCACATTATCTAAATCCATAACGGTTTGTTCTGTTCCACCACACTATAATTTTTCTAAACAAGAATAAGAAAATCTTAATAACCAATTACCTAGTCACAGCAAATTTTGGGGTTGCTCGGATATAAATGACAAAGGAGAAATCATAGAAAGTTTTACTGCTGAAATTTATTGATTTCTATTTAATGATAAATGTCTTCATTTTCCTACAAGAAATTAATTTGCTTTAGAATTATCAATACGCTCTCCAAATATCTATTTAGGTTCGAGCCTCGCTCGGGCCACGTGTGAGACGCCAAGTTCTGCAACGGAAGGTCAGATGGTTTTTCTCCGGGTACTCCGGTTTTCGCCCACCTCTGATTAACGATCGGCTCGATATGAGTGAACTAATCTTGAAAGGGCCGTAAAACCCAAACCAAAAAAAAAAAAAAAAAATAAATATCTATTTAGATTTTGATTGGTCTGTTATCGATCTCCATGGGAAAATAATAATTGAAGAAATTGAATCGACTCATGAAGATCGTCACCCCAGATGGAATTTTAGTAAAGCAACTTGGGAGAATTTTAATCAGTTATGTAATGATAAATTAGAACCTATATTTTTTAAAACGACATATGGTATACAAGCTTTTACTGATGAATTGATTCATATAGCTGAAAAAATTTATACCTAAATCCTCGACTCGATCCAAGAGAGACATACCTTGGTTTAATGATGATGTTAAAAATTCGATCAATCAAAGAAAATTTGCCTTCCAAAAATTTAATAGTTAACCACAAAAGAAAATCTTATCTATGCCAAAAATATGCGAGCTAAAGTTCGCAAAACAATAAAATTAGCCAAAAAAACATCTTGGCAGCAATATGTCTCCAAACTTAATTCTAGAACTCCAGCAAACAATATGGGACATGATTCGAAAAATTAGTGGCAAAAACAAGACTAATAAACATGCCCATATTAAATGAAACGGAAATTTATGTTCAAAAACCACAGATATTTCCAATACCTTGCGGAAAAGTTTTCAGAAAAACTCTTCTAGCTCACATTATTCCAGAACTTTTCAAAATATAAGGCAAGAGCAAGAGAAAAAGAATTTGAATTTTTCATCATTAAATCATGAACAATACAGTTTACCCTTTACTACTAAAGAATTGTTAGATGCTCCCCATAAATCTCGCGATACTGCTGCTGGTCCTGAAGATATACACTATCAAATTTTAAAACATTTACCCAGCAAGGCATTGGAAACATTATTAAATATTTTAAATGATATTCGGATCACTGGAAAATTCCCAAATGACTGTAGAAAAGTAGCAATTATTCCTATCCCAAAACCAAATAAAGACCATACTGAAGCCACGAATTATAGACTTATGGCTTTGGCTTTGACAATATGTTCTATAAAAGGGTTATCCTTTGGAAGCAAGGAATACACCACTGAAAAATATGGAGTGTACATGTTTTCTGGGCCAGACTAGCTAGTTTCGGCCAATTAGGCCTCATCAGTGACCCTCAGATATTTTCAAAATATTACGATGGAATCAATGATCCCAAATGACAAGAAAATATAATCTACACTATGATGTAGGGCAGGGAGACCTTTTACCGCCGCCACCCATTCCCACACACCAGCTGTTGTGAAGTTAAATATGTTCTATAAAAGGGTTATCCTTTGGAAGCAAGGACTACACCACAGAACTGAAAAATATGGAGTGTACATGTTTTCTGGGCCGGACTTGCTAGTTTCGGCCAACGAGGCCTCATCAGTGACCCTCAGATATTTTCAAAATACTACGATGGAATCAATGATCCCAAAGGACAAGAAAATATAATCTACACTATGATGTAGGGCAGGGAGACGTTTTACCGCCGCCACACATTCCCACACACCAGCTGTAGTGAAGTTAAATATGTAAGTTGTTTATGTAAAACAGCGGAGAGAATGATTAACGATAGGCTGCTTGGTTCTTAGAATCAGATTAGGTTATTACAAAAATCCAAGCTGGATTCAGAAAAAATAACTTGACAGATGATCGTTTGATTTGTTTAGAATCTTTTATACGCGATGCCTTTGTAGAAAAAGAACGTGTAGTAGCTGTATTTTTGACCTTGAGAATGCCTACGGTACTACTTGGAACTTGAAGTACGGCATCATAAAAGATTAACATACAATAAGCCTTAAAGGCCGATTACCAATTTTTATTCCAAATTTCTTAACAAATCGATCATTTAATGTCCGCTTCGGTAACACATCGGACATTTGAACAAGAACAAGTTGTACCACAAGGAAGCATTGTATCACCTACTTTGTTAGGCATTAACATTTATATTATTTTTAATGTGTGAAAGACCCTGATTATTCTCTTTTATTGGTGATTATGGAATATTCTATCGATCGAAAAATATGGAAACCATTGAATTTAAACTCCAACGGTCTTTAGATAATATAGAAGATTGGGCAACAGAAAATGGTTTCAGTTTTTCAACAACAAAAATTTGCCAGATTTATTTTTGTTATGGTTTGTCTTTGAGTATCTTGAGTGTTTGTGTCACTTATATTATTTTATTTTGGACAGCCAGTCGGCCATTTTGTGGGAAAAGAACTGTCCTCTTGGCTTTCCACTGTTGATGTTTCCATTAGGGTCTGTTGTTTCACGTTTGTGTTTCTTTCCCTTGGTGTCTCTGATGGGAGCTGTGGGTTAATTGTATCGATTCCTGATAATTGCCTTTCCTTCTATTTTACATATAGATCATAATCTTACTATACACGGTGGTCCAATTCAAGTCGTCACTGAAATGAAGTTCTTGAATCTTTTATTCGATGACAAATTGTCTTTTATTCTTCATATCAAAGCTTTAAGAGCAATTCTCTGTAAGCACCAAAATTCTTCGGCACACACTGTCAGGGATTTAAATTAAACTACTACCAAATGAAAGAACATACCAAGATTGTAAAAAAAAGTATTGCGGTTTCTCGATATTCCCAACCGTTTCCATGGAAACAGCAAATGTATTGTCCATAAAAAGCAAAATCGATGGAAATCCAGCCCTTAGAAAAAATTCGAAAATTTAACAATCTTAAAATGTTTCATTGTTTTGGTTTTATCAAAGACCAAATAAGTATTCCTTAGGGGCAAATTTCTAATCTGATGTTTTCGTTCGTTCTTTTTGCCATTTCTTGGTAAATTTTTTCATCAAATTTGCTCAAAAATGCCCCTTATAGAAACGGATATATCGTGAGTGGCACCACACTGTGAGTGACTTGGCATGTCTTTTCCTAAAGAATATTGCCTAAAATACAAATTTATCGAAAAAACAGATTGGGGTAAATAGTTTTTATATAAAAAAATGGGCATTAAACGCTCCGATTTTTAGGAAAATATTCTGTTCTTTTCAACGTTAATTCTAATTGCCGGAACTGCACAGAAAAATATGGGACGTAGAAACCAGAAAAAAAAACATTTATTTTCTTTGGAATAAAAGTTATTTTAGAATTTTTAGAATGAACAAATTCTATAATATATTATCGAAAAAAATGGTCAAGATTGGCCTTTTCTATTTCCATTGGTTCTGGCAAAGACCCGGCGTCCCGTCGTTTATATCGACGAATGGAGGTTATGCACCGAAAAAATACAATAACATTGTCAAAGCCCTTGAGGGTTTTAATTGTCTTTGAAACTAGTATTCAAACTGTAAAAACAATCCATTGCAATTTATATTTTCCCGTAATAAGTTCATTAAAGTATAGAGAGTGTATTTTATTATTGAGTTTGCTCCCTTGAATTGATTGACCAAGTTTCAGCTTTTTTTGGAATAAAATGTAAATACGGGGCACAGCCTGCTTCTTTTGACAATTTGATCTTTAATAATGCCAATTGTATCGGGCATGAATTAACCACATTAATCACACTTTTCACATGCGTTATTTATTTAGTAAGATAGTCTCCATGTACTGTATATCGAACCAATTTGGCACACACATGTACTACAATCAAGACAGCAACTTTGTTTACATTAAAAGTGGATCTGAACAATGTCTGACGTAAGATTTGCTATTGATGACGTCATTTGTTTGTGTGTGAGGAGCGCCCATTCCGTTCCGGAGGACGCGGGTTCGATTCCTGCCAGGGTTTGCAACATACAGTTCCGCTTGCGTGAAGCTTTCCAGCGCACACGCATTTGTTTCGCATTTGTATCGCGCGAGATTCGCACTCGTGATTCACGCGTTTCACTTGCGAATGGCATTTTAGCCAATCAATTGGTTTTATGAATAACGCGATATTGCGATTGTTGACCAGCCAATCAAACCTGAGTGTCGAAAGCGCAGATAGTGCACATTCACAGACTGCTTCGCGTTTCAAAAGCAACCAATCAATACTGCGCAACTATTTCACAGTTATCGTTCTTTTTTATTCCCTTTTTCTTTTTCTTTAAATTTTCCTTATTCAGATTTTTTTTCAGTTTGAACATAATAAATCTGATTATATCCGAAAGGCGGACTAGTCAATTATCCATTTACATTTGCCTGGGGGTAAAGGGTAAAATACAGGTACTGCATAGTGATTGAAGTTGACTGTCAAAATGCAGGATGTTTATTGACCAAAAGTTTTATGACACCCAGGTGCAACTCGGGGCTAAAAAGATAGCTGTTTAAAACAACACCTTATTATCGTCATTTATTCTACATGTCTTACACTCACAGAAGCGGCCCATTTTTTAATTAATTATTTTTGTAATTTTCATTTATTTTGTTTAATTACATGTAACTCGGAGGAGAATAAAGTTGCGTTTTCTTCGAAATTTATTTGGAAATGCCTGAACCCTTTGCATAAAATGTAGGCCCTGATCAGAAGCCTACGTCTTCTGCGTCTGATCTGGGTCTGCGTGATTTTTGCCATTTGGCGAAAAATGGAATCTTCCACCTTGTTAAAATAACAAATCCATTTCAAAATTAAAGAGTCTGAGGTTGTGTTTTCTTTATTATGTATATTTTGGCAAACCAAGTAGGTCATGATCAGACGCTTACTTCTGCTATGTCTGATCTGGATCTGCACTTTTTTCCATTTGGCGTCAGTTAGATCTTTCACCTTGTAAAACGCACAAGATCGTTTCAAAATTTAAGAGTGTGAGGTTGTATTTTCTTCAAAATTTATTTTGAAAATATCTGAAGCTTTTTGAAACAATGTAGGCCCCGATCAGATGCCTATTTCTGTTGCGTATGATCTTGGTCTGCACATTTTGCTAATTGGCGCCAAATGGCATCTTCCACCTTGTAAGTAGCACAAGGCAATTTCAAAATTCAAGTGTGTGAGGTTGTGTTGTCCTCAAAATTTCCGAAATAATTCATGTTCAGTCACTAACAGAAGCAGCTCATTTATTTAATTATTTATTGTTGTAATTTTCATTTATTTTGTATCATTAACACATTTGTTTTACCAAATGGAATTTTCCACCTTATACGTAACATTAGTCCATTTCAAAATGTAGGAGAATCAGTGATTTTTTTTTATTTTTTTTTTCGAAATTTATTTGGGAAATGACTGAACATTTTTGTAATGTTTTATTATCTAGGCCCTGATCAGACGCCTATGTCTGCTGCGTCTGACCTGGGTCTTTTTTTACCATTACCATTTTTTCCCATTTTCTTCAAAATTTATAATTTGGAAAAAAATACCTGAACTTTTTGCAAACAGTGTAGGTCCTGATCAGACGCCTAGTTCTGTTGCGTTTGATCTGGGTTTGTACTTTTTGCCAATTGGCGCCAAATTGAATCTTCCACCTTGTAAATAGCACAAGACAATTTCAAAATTTAAGAGTTAGAGGTAGTGTTGTCTTAAAAAATATTATGAAAATGTCTGAAGCTTTTGGAAACAATGTAGGCCCTGATCAGACGCCAATGTTTTCTGCGTCTGAACTGGGTCTGCACTGTTTGTCATTTGGTGCTAAACGTTATGAACTTTAAAAAATGTGTATATTTCAGCCTTTACCTTTTCCAAAATTTTAGTTATTAACTTATATATTTATTTATTTTCCTTTGTTCCAAACAGAGATTGTTGGTACTTCATTGCGAAAATACGCCTATACAAATTTGTTGTTTTTTTACCACCAAAACTGAACATTTTTCCGTTATTTTAATATTTCTGCACAAAACATAGGTTGTTGTACTCGTTAGAACCGATTCGGCGAGGCTGTTCTGACGAGTACCCACAATCTATATTTTGTGCAGAAATAAGAAGAATAATATATATCCCCTTTAATTCCAATTTTACTATTTAAAAGTGGGGTATAGCGGGGTCAAATTTGTATATGTGTGTTTCGAGATGTGTAAGAAACACCATAAACATCCATTACAAGGCGGTTCTGATGAGCGCCCACAAACAAGTAAATAGACGTGACTTGTCAAACAAATGTCCAAGGATAAACGATTACCCTCTTGGTCCCCTACACCATATGCCTCGAGTGTTTATTATCTCTAAACTGCCAGACATTAGGGTGTTATGCAATCAAAAATATGTCTTTAAATGTAAATGTTATTGTGTGTGTTTATCCGAAGAAATCACAACTGATAAGAGAGACCGATACCGCCATTAATTTATGAACGAATTAAAAACTAAAATAAAGAATATTGGTCAAACATACGAGCTAAGAGGATTTTGATTGGCCCATGCTCTTTCGCATTCACGCGTTTTATCTGCACTTACCTGTCTTATTCTGATTGGTTGGAATTCTCTCGCAGAGAAACGCGTATTGGGTTTACCTAACGCGTTTTGAATAATCACTTTCATTGGTTGATAGTAAACGCGTTGCAATCGCGTATGAACGCAAAGAACCGCGTATAAAAACAAGATAATTTTAAACGCACGCAATGCGCGTGTGTCACGCGGACAAAACGCGAAAATGGTTAAGTTCTTCTTGAGCTTAACTGTACTTTCGTGGAGAATACTCATTAACTATGTTCTCCCGTCTACTGATTCATGAAGGGCAGTTGTCAGTTTCCGGCAATAAGAAAAAAACGTGCACTGGATGGGGGGGGGGGGCTACTGGTTAACTGCTTACGGATATGCTTGCTCAGGCAAAGTGTGGATGGGTAAACTGACCGGCTCAAAATTACATAAATAGTGCTGACTCGTCCATTCAACCACCAATACAAACAGACAAACCATTTCTCGAACTGTGTACAGTCAGGTACACATTACTGATTCGCACCCAGTTCTGGATCTGGCACTGCCTTTGGCTTGAACAAATACATTAGTACCAAGAGCTGAAACGACTGCACATGAGAAATGGTAAACCGCATAGAGACTTTAAGTCTAACCAGGAAAAGTGATGTGAGTCAGACCGTCAATGCAAATAAAAATTGGTTTTATTGGGCAGCTGGGAGTATTTCGTTTTTAATTTAGTATTTTGAAAGTACCGTGCAGTCATGCAGACATGAATGTAAACGACCGCACATGAGTAGCCAAGGCCTAGTGGTAAATCGCTTAGAAATTCAAATCCATCCCAGTAAAAAAATAGTGAGAGTTGGACCATCCATGCATATAAACCTATTATTGGTTTCAATTGGCAGCAGGGCTTGATGTGTCGATTTTTCTCAATGTAAACGTCCACCAAAATTGGAAGCAACATCTCCAAAATGACATGTACACTGTTGAGGGGTCCTTAAACCTCAAATCAAATAAAACATAAAAATGGTGGGTGCATTTATTTTCATAGCGTTTGTTTCCTAGTTCACGCAGATCAGAAGTCACTGATTTCACAAAGTCTTGCACCAACGCACAATTTCTAGCGACATGGCGGTGTAGATGCCCATCGACGTTCCTATATCCCCAATCCAACCAGGGACTGCGCCAACGGCCCAATAAATCATATGGACATGCAACTGGTGAATGTTCCTGTCAAACTGCAATGATATACAGGCTGTTCTGATTCTTAGATTGTGGCCAGTGCCCTATCGTCGGAAATTGCATGCACTGGCTGAGGCTTCTTTTGGTAAACGTTCTTCTCCAAATTAAAGAGAAAGAGTGGCAGATAGAGGGAGATAGCTTTTATAAAATCACATGTATTCAATTCATTTTCAAAACAAAAGGAAACTGTTATATGAACTCTTTTAAGGTACTCTACACTCCCAGTCTTCGTGAAAAGCATAGGACTGTCTGACAAAACAGGCATTTTTGTGTTTTGTTCTGCTAAAATGACAAATGTCCTGTGAAATTAAAAACTTTAAAGATCGAGAAAACAGCAATATTCATGGTTCATAGCATGATCTGGTGAATTCTAGGATAAACTGCAAAGTCATGGGGTATCTAGAGCTCACTCATTCTACAGTCAGGTACCCAGTGCTGGATAGTACCCAGTTCCGCATCAACACAACTTTAATAAGTTGCTAACACAGTTTGAAATGTGGGCCTCCGTGGCCTAGTGGATAAGAGCGCTGATTCTTTGTCATAACATCTATCACCGCCGCAGGTTCGAGCCTGACTATGGGCACGTGTGAGACGCCAAGTTCTGCAACGGACGGTCAGGCGGTTTTTCTCAGGGTACTACGGTTTTCGCCTACCTGAATAATGAGTGGCTTGATATGAGTGAAATAATCTTGAAAGGGACGTAAAACCTAAACAGAAAGACCAACATCACATGTATTCAATTAATTTCGTTTTCAAAAGAATAAGGAAACTGTTATATGAACTGTTTTAAGTTACTCTACACTCCCATTCTTCGCGAAAAGCATAAGACTGTCTGACAAAAACGGGTACTTTTGTGTTTTGCACCTCAGATTAACAATCGTCTCGATATGAGTGAAATAATCTTGAAAGGGTCGTAAAACCAAACAAAAAAAAAAACACAGTTTGAAAGCCACTGAGCATAATACTTACTATCACTGTAAAGCATATTCAGCCATACTGAGTCTCATGCTAATTGAATGATCTTGTGATCGCCATATCTCAAATACCCTTTGGGGCATATTAATGGTACTCAATACAATTGTTCGTAAAGTAAAGCAGGTGTGTCATGCACAAGAACCATTACCCCGGCAGCATTTGTTTTCTTATTATCTCCCCTGACAATATAACTAATGAAGGCCATAAACTGCAATACCCTTTGAGATATGGAGACTTTTACACAAAATTTACAATGCTGTCATGTGCAAGAATCACAACTCAGAATACCAATACATTGTGCGCTAGAAATTATGGAACTTCATCATCCTGAGAAATGGTCCTTAGTATCATTGGGTAAAGATAGTCCCAATAAACATTACATAAATACAATTCTGCAGATGTTGCAGCAGTACACTGTGGAGGTAACTAGTTTATTTTTTAAATTTTTATTCTGATGCACTTTCTTTTGTGAACAACCTTCTGAAACCCATATGGGCTTTTGGGAGAGAAATTTGTAAGCTCTTCTGATGATTTTTTTCAATGTCAAGGCGAGGGGCGGGACATATGTGTACTATGACAACATTTCATATTTAGTCCTAACCTAAAATATCTTCAAGATGGGTGTTTTGTTGACTTTAGTTAAATAATACTGTAAAGCTTCTGAATTGAAATGTGTTCACATTTTTATGTTCATATATCAGTATTGTTACCTTGGTGGTATTGTCATGCGATTTCATTGGAAAATGAAGAGTAACTGCCCTTTAAATCTTTTGGTGCAGAAATATTTGGAAGTTTTTCTGATTTATTTTGTACATCAGTCACTTGTACTTCAGTTCAAGCAGTTATACATGACATGATTCCAAAAACAAAAAAAAAATCATTTTCTTTTCCCCTACCCCCTATTTTTTGTTATTTTCGCCATGAAATCGATTAAAAAGTCAATAATTGTTTGAAAACTGTTTGCTTGTTGAGCGCCTTACATTGTTTCCTTTTTATTCTTAGCTAATCAACAACTTTTTATCTAGTATTATTGTTATATATGAGATTGCAGCACATTTTGTTTTCACAGGTTAGTTATTTACTTTTTGTTTTTTCCTTAAAGTATACAAGTTTCATTCGATATTTTATCCTACAAGAAAGATACAGTTACCCCAATCCAAATTTTACATGATTTGAATCCCCTAAAATAACTGTTTCAAAAACATTGCAATAACATATTTCAGCATCGGTGCCGCTTTAATTATATCTTTCCCAATATGCGCAAAATTGTTAATTTTGATTTTTTTTTTTTTTAATTATCGTAATTAGCCAAAGTTTAAAGTGTTTGTATTATGGCATACTTTGTACTATTCAGAAACTGATTTCTGCATTCTGCAAACTAAACTTAGAAAATTTTGACTATTACTTTGTTTCTCTTTTCTTTTCATTTATGTTATTATATTTTCATCATAAAAATATGATAATTTCAGTAAAAATAACACAGTGTTTTGCCCGATTTTGTCAAAAATTGATTTTGCTCGTTGCCATGGCAACGGAGGCTCAGATCAGAATTTAATTGTGCATTTTATTTTTGATACATGGCAATACACAATATATCAAAGAATCGGTTAATTCTGAGACTATGTGTGCCGGACCCCTATTTAAAAATTTTGGTGCTTACAGAGAATTGCTCTTAAAAGCTAAATGTTTAAAAGCTTCTGAAATTCTTTAAAATCTCTCCAGTTCCAACTGGGGAGACGATTACAGTGGTCTTTTAAATCTCTATAGATCTTGTATTCGATCCAAATTGAACTACTGATCCATAGTCTATGGATCTGCTAGAAAGTCTTATTTAAAATCGTTGGTTACTATCCATCATCAGGCTTTACGTCCAGCCCTGAGAACTTTTCGCACTTCCCCCGTTGAAAGTCTATACGCTGAATCTAATCACTTTCAATAAGAATGTAACAGTATGTTACTAAATTAACTGCCAATCCAAGTAATTCAGCGTATCACTCTATTTTTAATCCTAAATACGAAAGGTTTCACCATAACAAACCATCGGCTATAAAACCTCTTAGTCTACAAATACAATCGTTTCTTGAAGAGGCCAAAATTGACATTAAAATATTCAATACTATACATCCAAGGACGTTAAATTCTGCAAAGATAATTTTAGATCTTAACAAACATAAACAACCTGAAATAGAGTCACATATTTTCATCACTGAATTTTTAGAAAACAAACCGTTGTTTCATCTCTGTGGTTGTTTGATTATTTGTGTTCACGGAGGTGTTGCACTGATGAGTTAGGAGGCCTTTATGCGGACTAAACAAATTATTTGTCTAAATCGCGACGGAAGTAAGGGCGAGGATTGTTGCCACGTAAAATCGATTTAAGCCCCCCCCCCCCCCACGTGGAATTCGTTTCCGCTGACCGTTCCAAGGCGGTTCTTCTGTCGCGGTTTATTTTTGTTAAGGTTTGTCTTTGGGTGTTTGTGTCGCTTATATTATTTTATTTTGGATAGCATATTGACCATTTTGTGGGAAAGTAACTGTCCTTTTGACTTTCCGCTATTGATGTTTACATTAGGTTTGTTGTTTCATGTTTGTGTTTCTTTCCCTTTGGTGTCTCTGATGGGAGCTGTTGGTTGATTGTTATCGATTCCTGATCATTGCCCCCACTTCTATTTTTTAAACATCACATTACCATTTATACTGACAGTTCGAAACAAGACGAGAAAGTTGTTTGTTCTGTCATAATCTGAATTTTAATGACAACATTGGATTACCTGATAATAACTCCAATTTTACAGCTGAAGCAAAAGCAATCGATTTTGCACTTTATCATATTCGAGATCTATCTGAAAAACAGTTTATTATCTATTCAGATTCTGTATTGAAAACTCTTTAAAACCAACAGCATTAATTCAGCAAATTCTCAGAAAATATTATTATCTTTCAATTTCAAAAGAAATTATATTTACTGGCTTCCAGGTCATGTTAATATTCATGGAAATGAACTAGCTGACTCTTTACACTACACTTCCTCATACTCTTAAAAAAGAAAAGCTTAATGATTTAATTGAATGGACTTTTCACAGAGAAGATTCTCTCTATCTTGCATGTAATGTAAGAAATGCATTTTTCACTTCTAAAGAGCATAAGAATTATACTCTTTGGTCATGTCAGAAAGTGTTGATGCCCTCACCTTTCTCCTTGACAATATTTATATTAGATTCGGTACTAAGTTATTTAGACAAATTGTGGGTATTCCGATGGGTACGAATTGCGCACCTCTTGTGGCTGATCTGTTCTTGTATTGTTGTGAAAGAGACTTCATGTTGTCGCTTTCCATTGATAACCAATCTGAAATTATTGAAGCTTTTAGCTCCACTTCTAGATATTAAGATGATTTATTAAACATTAATAATACTTATTTCGATGGTTTGATCAGTCAGATTTTCCCCCCAGAACTTCAGTTAAATAAAGCAAATTCTTCTGATACCGAGGCCCCGTTTTTGAATTTACATCTATCTATTGTAGACGGGTTTGTTTCGCGCAAAATTTATGATAAACGAGATGACTTTGATTTCGAGATTGTAAATTTTCCTTTTTTGGATAGCGATGTTCCTCGTGCCCCATCCTATGGCGTTTATATTTCGCAATTAATTCGATTTGTTAGAGTGTGTAGTCACGTATCTGACTTCAACACTCGAAATAAAGTATTAACGGCTAAACTTCTTAATTCGGGTTATCGATACCATAAACTACGCAAAGCATTTTCAAAATTTTATAGACACCATTCTGATTTAAATTCAAATTCAATATTGAACTTAAATCTCTTCTGCAACAAGGTCTATCGGAACCCGAATTTTATGGTGACTTAGTATATAAATTCAGAAAAGTATATAACCGCAATGACTTCAGCACCCAATTTCGTAAAATCATTCTTCGATATAAAAAGATTGGGTACAACATGGATGTTATACCACAGACTGCATGCATGGTAGTTAACCCAATCACGGTTGGCAACATTGTTTCCCTCTTTAATTGCTCGCCGGTGGGTCAGGCCTCAGATTCTGTGACGGTTCCAACGTAAATAAAAATCAAAAATGAGTTCCTTAAGAGCAATGAAAACATTCTTAAGAAAGAAGATGGGTCATACTACGTAGAGCCTTATTGAGAATTAGAGAGATCTAATTCAATGTAATTTTGGTTGTTGCCTGGTGCTCTGTCTCTTGTCGGGCCCATCGGAGTCTAACTGTTGGTTTTATTTTGCTCCAGCATTTCAGTGTTTTTTTGCTGTCGAGTCCTCACCGTTGTTTCACCTCTGTGGTTCTTTGATTATTTGTGTTCACGGAGATGTTGCACTGATGAGTTAGGAGGCCTTCATTTAAGCCCCCCCCCCCCCCCGTGGAATTCTTTCCACTGACCGTTCCAAGGCGGTTCTTCTGTAGCGGTTTATTTATGTTGTTGTTTGTTACTACTCACTGTGTGTATCACTTGTGTCTTTTGATTTTGGATGGCCATTAGGCCATTTTGTGGGAAAGTAACTGTCCTTATGGCCATCCTTTGTTTAGGTTTCCATTATGGTCTGGTCGCTTCATGTTTGTGTTTCTTTCCCTTTGGTGTCGTTGATGGGTGGAGTAAGTTAATTGTATCGATTCCTGATCTTTGTTTTACTTCTACTTTGGAAGCCAAATCGACATTATCCTTAACAATACAAATTTAAAGGTTCCTCACTCCGATTTCAAATCAAACATCAAAAGATACAATCTATTTGGGAAAAAGAAACTAATAATAAATTGAATGAAATCAAACCAAATTTTAACAGCAAATGTTTATGTTATAATCATTGTCGAAAAGATCAAACGATAATAACAAGATGGCGAATTGGACATACTAGACTCACTCATTTTTTCATATTAAAAAATTGAATAAGAACCATTCTGTGTATCTTGTAAAACCGTTTACATTTAAACATTTTCTCAATTCTTGTATAGAATTCAATCATAGTCGCCCAAAATATTTTAATGTTAGAACTATAAAAGATCTTTTTAACAACATACCATATTATCAATTAATCAATTTCAAGAAATCGGACTTTTTAACACTGTAATCATTTATTTTAGCTTTTTGAAATGAATATATCGGTCTTATATACGTTTTATTTCTATTTGATTTTAGACGCTATATGCCATCTTTTGGTTAAGCGTCTTTAAAGGCATTTATTCTTGATTATTCAGGACCATCATTTCATTACATAATATTATGTAGCCCCCAGTGCTGACTGAAGAGAAGTCCTCTGTCTTCAACAGGTAGGGGCCACATTGGGAAAATCAATAATTTACTAACTGTTGACTAGAGTGTATATTATATATTATAGAGTGTATATATTTTCCCCTTAAGTGTCTCAGTCAGGAGATTCAACAAGAGCTGCTAATCACCCTATTAACGGCCGCCTTTGATCTGCTATAGACAATATATCACGGGGCAATAAAACGATTATGAACCCACGGTGTGTCCACTGTTACAAGAATAAATGCCTTTAATTAAAACATCCACCATCTTCAATAAACTCATAAGTGTGAAGTAATTATGCAGTCACTTAGCATCATGGTCAGTCATTTACCTGTCAGCAGTTGAAATATGTCTAAGAGTAGAATAAGCAAAGTTTGTGAAATAAAAATATTGAATGAATGAAAATGCACCCAGAATAATACTGGTGATTTTTTTGGTAAAGTGGGCAAGGGACTGCTGTATCAGCTCAGTCCATCTTATTTAAAATAGTTCTAATGGAAAGCAGACTTTTTCCGCTTTCCTAAAAACAATTGAAATTTTGTGTGGGTGAATGGCTTCAAAGTGATTCAGGTTTTAGTGTAAAAATTGCATAATTTTTGGCACAAAATGCGCTTTGAAGTCACAATGCGAAAATTTATCACAAAAATTTGATATCTTATTCCATTTGGGTTTAAATGAAACTTTTGTTCAGTATGACCGACTAATTTCGTTCCAGAAAAAAAAAATGCTACAGCTTTTTCTTTTGAGCAAGGTTAGAAAATCTGTGATGCATTAATGTAGGGCATGTACTTGTGATGCCTATCCAAGGAAAAGGGCCTTTTTTTCAAAGGATAAAAAACAAAATCCAAGAATGTAAAACCCATATTGTTTTTACTTTTACATTTAATAACATCAATATAACTAAATTTTACAATAAGAAAAATAGTTATACTATACTTCAGTTTCTTAGCTTTAATTTGATGTATAACATAATAGGATTGCGCCTTGTAAAGATTGAGTAACAACCACTGAGTGAGTGAGTGAGTGTTTGCGTTTTACGTCCCACCAACATCTAAGGTCATACGGAGACGGGACCTCGGTTTAAAGACTCATCCGAAAGTCTGGAGAAGCCCGGGATCGATTCTGCGATCCCTGGTTTAGAAGTCGAGTAGCGTAACCAATACAACATGAAGGCTTCTAATAACGACCACTGTCCCACGGTGTAGTCTAGCATTAAGAAAGGCAACATATTTGTGTAGGGCTCTACTGTTAGAGGACAGAGACCCGTGGACCTTTCGTAGAGGAGCCCGTTTATAGGACAGAAAAGGAAAAGAAATGCCTCCCTGGTAATCAAAAATATTTAGTATTGATCCATTGTATGTAAATGAAGGAAAAACTGTACGTTCCCCATTTTAGAAATAAGTTGAATTGTGTTTTGTAAACTTTTGTTTGCCAATCGATCCAAAGTTACTAAGCACAGCAGCTTCTCGTGTTGATGTCGGCTTGGCTATCACTGAATCGTAGGAAATCCAGGTAACGATTGTTTACTGCAAATAGCCGCGTTTTTCTTGTTGCTTTGAGGTCAGAGTGTTGCAAAAGACGATTATCTATAGAATCAGGAGTGGAATCGTGTGTTTGGTTTGGCAACCAGTGAAGATTGCGGCGTATGGTCAGGGTCTATACTGTTTGCTTAAAGTACAGGAATTTAAGAATTAAACGAAACAGTCTAAATCCGCGTTCAGGACCATTTTCCCAGCCTACACTCACACAATCAGAGACAACAGAGTCACCAGTGCCGTCAATGTTTTGGTTACTATTGCAATTGTTCGTGTTGTTGTTGTCGCCGTCGTTTTTGCCGTTGTTGACTTGCTTGTAGCAATATTTATTACGATAACAAATCCATGTATCAAAGTGCATTCTTTTATATCTCCAAAATGGTTAGTTTTCTGATGAAAATTTGAGATCTTTTTTCTTATTTCCGCTCAAAACATAGGTTGTGGGTGCTCAATAGAACCGCAACCTGTCTTTGAAATAAGAACCATACTGTCTGTAACCCTGTAAATCCAGTTTTAAAAGATGGGTTAAGGGGGTCAAAATTATATAGGTCTGTCGTCGTGATGGATTTATTGATTCAGTTGCGGTTTAACACCATGTCAACCTTTGTGTGTCATTTTATGTCATCTCCCGGAGGAAGTAGGAAATGAAAGAGAGAGAGAGAGAAAATAAAATAATTAAAATATTCACCGTCTACCCCAACAGAAGACCTCGCCCAACTGCAAGCCAAATGATATTAGTTGAAGGCCCCAGTGACATAAGATACACGTCACCTTCGCCTCATCCAATCACATTGCAAACAACTCCTTTCTCAGGATAAGGCTGTCCTGGTTCAAACGAAAACACCAAGACTTAACAGGAAAACATGTCCGTGTGAAATACAGTGAAATTCCGCTATTAAGACCGTCTAAAATTAAGACTATTTCTGCTTTAAAAAGCTTATTTAGAAGAGTGCAGTTATTCATTCTTTGAGATTTCTGCATATGGTGTCCCAAAAGTGGTCTTAATATAGGAATTTTACTGTAATGACGACCAACATACCAATTTTAGGTAAAAATTGTATCATCTTTCTTATTGCTGCTTTAAATAAAGATTGTGCGTACTCGTTATAACCGCCTCGTAACAAGTACCCATAATTTATGTTTTGGGGATAATGTTAACCCAGATAAAGCCCATTTTTCTCTCTATTAAGTGTGGTTTAGAGGGGTCCTCACAGACTTGTTATCGTCATGTTATTCCACTGTCGGAAGGATACGTCTAGACAAGAACGGTAAAATGTCCCGAATGTCACTTTCAAGTCACTCGTTTTGGGTATGTCCGGAGAGCGATAAAACCAACAAGTAGCCATGTGCTACTAACGAAGACGCAGATCAGTCTGCACTTTCACTCAGTTGATCGGAGTCTTCAGTATGCACGGTGATACATAACTCTCACGGTGATACAAAACGTGAAACTGATCCGAGTCATTGCTTACCGCAGGTTATGCTGTTATTTACGGGCTTATAGACACTAATACCATCGCGTGATGTCGATTTTTTTCGGGTCTTGTCTGCAATTGTAGATTAACTCTAAAAGCGCCATGAAAAGTTTCAGAACATTTCGTTTTCTAAAATTATTTAAAGAGAAAATAAGGATTGAAACCACACGTCAAGCGTCTGACACAATTCTGAGAAAATAAGGCTTGATACATATGTGCATATCTGCTGGGCAATTTGTTTGTTTGATTTGATTTGAGCTTTAACGTCCCCGTCAACACTGTAAAGGTAATTTTGGAGACGTTGCTTCCAGTTTTGTGGGACTTTTACCCGACAATGAGATGAAGCTTTCAATTTTGCGGGACTTTTACCCGACATTGCGATGAAATGACATCTCAATCCCTGTCGCGCAATGAAACCAATAGGGTTTATAAGCATGGACGGTCCGACTCGCACCGCTTTGCCTGGGCAGGCTTAGATCCTCTAAGAGGTTTACCAGTACTCGTGTGCGGGTCAGTTTCAGCTCTGCGTGGAAGCATCGTGCAGCCAATCTATTTTTTCAAGCTCCGATGGGCGAGGGCCTATCTGCTGGGCAAAATACCACCAGATCGTGTCTATACCCAGCAGGCACACGACATGTAGGCAATATTGCTTCAACATCGATGCAATGCCATGGCGTTGCATCGATGCTGATGTGACATTGCTAAGACGTCATGTGCCCAATGGGAAGTTACATGTCACGACATCAGTTCAGGTCTATTGACACGTGTCTTCAGCATATCATGCAAAGTGACATGCATTGGCAGGTCTGGTGACATGTTTCGGAGTTAGAGCAGAGTCTTTAAGCTTTACATCTTATGGCAAATTCGCAGCAGGCAATCTCATCTCTATTTCTTTTTTTTCTGTTTTTTGTTCTTTTTTTGCAGAGTGAGTGAGTGAGTTTTTGTTTTACGTCACACCAACAGCTAAGGTCATACGGAGACGGGACCTCGGTTTAAAGACTCATCCGAAAGTCTGGAGAAGCCCGGGATCGATCCTGCGATCCCTGGTTTACAAGGCGAGTAGCATAACCACTGCACCACAGGGGCTTCTAACTCTTTTTTTTTTTTTTTTTTTTTTTTTTTTTGCAGAGAAAATTGCACGTGAGTAGTTTGTGATTCCACTCAAATTACACCCCCTCCTCCCCCCCCCCCCCGCCCCCCCCATAAAAAAAGAAAAGAAAACAACAGAAGCACAGAAATAAACACTATTAAAGTTCTGAGACAAACCAGAGCAATAATCCAAATGCATAATAAACAATGCATATTAATCAAAGCACTGACAGGATCGATTGTCTCTGCTGTTAGACTGGGACGGGGACTTGGACTGTTGTTAACCCTTTATTTATTTTAGCTACCCGTGTAGATGTTCATCAGACGCCGCGCCGTCTATTCTTGGTCTACACTGTTTGTCAATGCCAAAGCGCGTTAGCCCAGTCAATGTTTTACAGATAAGCCTCAAAACATAGCAGAGACAAAAAAGCACGGCTATAATTACCCGATACCTGGATTTTGTACATGGCCAGCGATAGTCACGCAGCCAATAGCATGCGTAACAAATCGACCCATAAAAACAATTCAGCAATTCAATTAAGCGAAAAGTGGTAAGAATAAGGATAAAACTGCAGTTATTAATACATGTACAGTAAATATCTTTTATTAAGACCACCTTTGGGACTGTTCAAAAGTGGTCTTTCAGACCACTTTTGAATAGTCCCAAAGGTGGTCCCTGAGCAGAGGACATTGTGTGCAGGAAATTCGAAGAAAGAATAACTGCACCCTTCTAAATAAGCTTCTTAAAGCAAAATTAGTCTTAATTTCAGGAGGTCTTAATCGCGGAATTTTACTGTATACTTCGGATAATTGTCTATTTTATCTGATTATTGATGAGTATACAAATCATACCTTTATCTTTGGGACAGTTGAAATCCCTTTCGTATAGGAATTAATTTCATTTTTGTGGATTTTATCGATGTGTTAACTCACAAACTGCATAAAACGTACCAACGACCGCGGCGGAATGATTATCCAACCAGGAGCAGCCATCTTTGACAGAAACCCAAGTCAAGAAAACGCCAAGTCTTTAAATTCGTTTATGTGTCTTCTAACATTTACCATGCAGTCCGGTAACATTGCGCACATAAAGATTTGATCGCTGCGTATAACTTTTTCCTTGCAACCACACAGTATCCACAATCAAAAACATTGCAACACTTCCCTATCAAGTATATGCAATGTAAATTTGTCTCTGAATTTTTCAACAGGCAGGGCAAGAATACGCTGAACAGGGATGCCCTCTTGAAATGGACCTGCCAATTTTGCCGCCCAACATTGCGCACGTTATGTATTTGAGCTATTTTAAACACGAGGGTTGTCGATTAGCTCTTTGGCAATGTTTTCAGATGCAGTACGTTTGAATACAAAATCATTGTGCCTTCGGTTAGTTTAAAAACAAATCTTGACTTTGGCAATCCTCGGAATTTTCGTTTTATGAGAAAATTGAAAAACAAAAAAAAAAAAAAAATGCCGCGAAAATGGCACATCTGCACGTGCAAGCTCATCTTATGCGGACTAAGATAAACTTAATGCCGATCCGCTCATAATAGTGAAACTGATTATGGATGATGCAGTTACCGAAATTCAGAATGCAGCGTGCGAAAAATAAACGGCCTCGCAATGTTACCGGACTCGACTGTAAATTTCCATTCATATTCAATGACGTAACGCGCGGATTCTTAACGTGCTCTTTGACGTCAAGTTTATTTAAAAAAAAAAAAAGGTCTGAGATTCTTGTTCATGGAATTTATCGAAGTATAAAACTTTTATTTCAACCAATCAAATCGCTCGAAATGTACATAATAATGGAGAATTGGAATTATAGCATTATGATTAACCCTTAGTGTCTCAAACTACCCATGTCTCAAACTGCCCATGTCTCAAACTACCCCTGTCTCAAACTACCCATGTCTCAAACTACCCGTGTCTCAAACTACCACTGTCTCAAACTACCCCTGTCTCAAACAGTTTCATCAAGAAAACACGCCAGTATCATTCTGAACCCCTTGATCCCTATTTTATACAGTGAACTGGGGTTTTCAGGGGTAAATTTGAGCTCTAAAGTATAGATTGTGGGTACTCGTTAGAACAGCCTCGATGTGGCGGGTGCTTCCAATCTATATTTTGAGCAGAAATGAGATAAATATCACAATTTTTCATCTGAAAAAAAATAATAATAATAATTCGGCGGTAAATTTTACCACGTACTTAAATATGCGTGAACCCCAAAATGATTGAGTCATCAAAGTTTCACTGTTATAGGTGTCTGAAAAGTCAGTCAACCGTTGCATTAGGCACCATTTTCATTACAATGACTACCAGTCTGATCAGAGTCTTCACTGACTGCATGATGCGGCATTAGGTACTACGAAGGGTCAAAGGCAAACTTTCCGGCCGCGTTCCGAGAAAACCTCTCTTCGGGGTTTGTGTCAAGGTAGTGCTTTGTTTGTTTGATTTGAGGTTTAACGTCCGCGTCGACACAATTTAGGTCATTTTGGAGACGTTGAGTCCAATTTTGTGGGACTTTTACCCGGCATTGAGATGAAACGACATCTCAAACCCTGTCGACCAATGAAACCAATAGCGTTTATATGCATTGACGGACCCAAGCGCACCACTATGTCTGGTCAGGCTTAGACCTAAGTAGTTTACCAGTACTTGTGTGCGGTCGGTTTCAGCTCTGCGTGGAAGCATCATGCAGCCATAACTATTTCTCCAAGCCCAGATGAGCGGGGGGCAAGTCAAGGTAGAGCACAAACTGGCCAGCTGAGCTACAGAGTAGCAAGAGTCTTGAAATTTCAGATATGAAACTATAGATGCAGTCAACCCTCTTTATACCGACATAATATATAATGAAAAACCTTCTTATAACGACAAGTTCAATGAAAGAATCCTCAGCTCGGGATTAGATGATAATATTGTAATTATTTGAAACTCCAAGAAACAGATATTGTGGACATTTGTTAGATTCGCCTCATCGAGGCGAATCTAACAAATGTCCACAGCATTTGTTTCTTGGTAAGTCCTTTATTTGTTTCTTGGTAAGTCCTTTAATTGTTTCTTGGTAAGCCCTTTATTTGTTTCTTGGTAAGTCCTTTATTTGTTTCTTGGTAAGTCCTTTATTTGTTTCTTGGTAAGTCCTTTATTTGTTTCTTGGTAAGTCCTTTATTTGTTTCTTGGTAAGTCCTTAATTTGTTTCTTGATAAGCCCTTTATTTGTTTCTTGGTAAGTCCCTTATTTGTTTCTTGGTAAGTCCTTTATTTGTTTCTTGGTAAGTCCTTTATTTGTTTCTTTGTAAGTCCTTTATTTGTTTCTTGGTAAGTCCTTTATTTGTTTCTTGGTAAGTCCCTTATTACCTTTCATACTACTCATTATTGGGATTCTATATAGCGGCAAAATGTTAGGGAACAAATACTGCTGTTATATCGCGGGTCCTCTGTATCATGTATTATCTAAGGTCACACTTTGTAGTTGCACAGGCTGGTCTGCGCCTCAGTTGTTCTTAAATGGCAAAAACAAGCTATTTGTATGACGTGGCTCATTTGTGCTTTCTTCACTTACTTGGTGTCGTCAAACTTACCAAGTGTAGAGAATGTGTATGTCGTGATAGACCTTAAATTTGGTTAGGCATCGGATTCTGCACCGTTCATTCATCACTACTTAACGTTTTTTTTTATTATTATTATTATTATTATTATTATTATTCACATCCCCTATCACCGTTCACGGCAGCATTTGAAGTTTAATTTTTACTAGGCCTTGACTGATCCTCCGCCCATCGGGGCTTGAATAAATAGATGGGCTGCATGATGCTTCCACGCAGAGCTGAAAACGACCGTACACGAGTACTGATAACTTGCTTAGCGGATCTAAGCCTGCCCAGGCAAAGTGGTGCGAGTCGGACATCCCATAATTATAAACCCTATTGGTTTCATTGCGCGACAGGGCTTGAGATGTCATTTCATCTCAATGTCGGGTAAAAGTCCCACAGAATTGGAAGCAGCGTCTCCAAAATGACCCGCTGACGGGGACGTTAAACCTAAAATCAAACAAAAACTAGTTCTAGACAAAACCTACAATTTTATCTATGCAATGAGGGAAGAATCATATAAGACTGCGCATCACTGCAGTTAGATCAGACTATTCACTATTCGCGTGGGCCTTCTGTAGCCTCAAAGCAACCCAAGAAAGATAAGCAAAGACTCTGGTCTGAGTATGGGTGAGCAGGAGGGTCTGAGCGTTTGCAGCTTGCACACGTCCTCTTGTAGATTTTGATGGCGTTCCAGCTCAAATTCTTGTCACTCAGACTTTAATTTTGTGGAACCCCAATGAAAACGTAAAAGACATAAACATAAAATGCATAGGCGTACAGCGCATTACGCATACAACGCATGTGCGTAATGTAAACTATTTACTACAGAGAGAAATCACCCAAATAATAGCATTTTCCATTGAATATTACAAAAGCTGCTCTTAAAGGAAAGAATTTGCTCCTCTCGGGAGCAAATTCTTTCCTTTAAGAATCGAAGGATCATTCTACGTAGAATTTCCTTTTTGCGCATGATTGTCTACGCCCATAGGCGTAGACACTAAAGACTTAGGCTTTAACAAGAAAGTACAGTCATTAGTTACCAACACTGCCGGTTGACCTTTATATTTATAATGCAAAACAAGTATAAGCTTTCTGAAAAGGAAAAAAGGCCCATAACAAGTATAAGTTTTCACAAAAAGAAAAAAAAACTCAAACACAGAATTGCGAACATATTTGTACAAGCCAAATAGGCCCACTAAGTACCAGACTGGCACTGACGCACAGAGTCCAGTAGTATCACTTAGTGCCAGACTGGCACTGACGCACAGGGATTAGTAGTATCACAAAGTGCCCGACTGGCACTGACGCACAGAGATTGGTAGTATCACAAAGTGCCCGACTGGCACTGACGCACAGGGATTGGTAGTATCACAAAGTGCCCGACTGGCACTGACGCACACAGTCTAGTAGTATCACTAAGTGCCAGACTGGCACTGACGCACAGAGTCTAGTAGTATCACTAAGTGCCAGACTGGCACTGACGCACAGAGTCTAGTAGTATCACTAAGTGCCAGACTGGCACTGACGCACAGAGTCCAGTAGTATCACTAAGTGCCAGACTGGCACTGACGCACAGAGTCTAGTAGTATCACTAAGTACCAGACTGGCACTGACGCACAGAGTCCAGTAGTATCACTAAGTGCCAGACTGGCACTGACGCACAGAGTCTAGTAGTATCACTAAGTACCAGACTGGCACTGACGCACACAGTCTAGTAGTATCACTAAGTGCCAGACTGGCACTGACGCACAGAGTCCAGTAGTATCACTTAGTGCCAGACTGGCACTGACGCACAGGGATAAGTAGTATCACTAAGTGCCAGACTGGCACTGACGCACAGGGATTAGTAGTATCACAAAGTGCCCGACTGGCACTGACGCACAGAGTCTAGTAGTATCACTTAGTGCCAGACTGGCACTGACGCACAGGGATTAGTAGTATCACTTAGTACCAGACTGGAACTGACGCACACCGTCAAGTAGTATCACTTAGTGCCAGACTGGCACTGACGCACAGGGATTAGTAGTATCACTAAGTGCCAGACTGGCACTGACGCACAGGGATTAGTAGTATCACTTAGTGCCAGACTGGCACTGACGCACAGGGATTAGTAGTATCACAAAGTGCCCGACTTGCACTGCCACACACAGAGTCTAGTAGTATCACTAAGTACCAGACTGGCACTGACGCACACAGTCTAGTAGTATCACAAAGTGCCAGACTGGCACTGACGCACAGAGTCTGGTAGCATCAGTAAGTGCCAGACTGGCACTGACGCACGGAGTCTAGTAGTATCAGTAAGTGCCAGACTGGCACTGACGCACAGAGTCTAGTAGTATCACTAAGTGCCAGACTGGCACTGACGCACAGAGTCTAGTAGTATCACTAAGTGCCAGACTGGCACTGACGCACAGAGTCTAGTAGTATCACTAAGTACCAGACTGGCACTGACGCACAGAGTCTAGTAGTATCACTTAGTGCCAGACTGGCACTGACGCACACAGTCTAGTAGTATCACTAAGTGCCAGACTGGCACTGACGCACAGAGTCTAGTAGTATCACTAAGTACCAGACTGGCACTGACGCACAGAGTCTAGTAGTATCACTTAGAGCCAGAATGGCACTGACGCACACAGTCTAGTAGTATCACTAAGTGCCAGACTGGCACTGACGCACACAGTCTAGTAGTATCACTAAGTGCCAGACTGGCACTGACGCACACAGTCTAGTAGTATCACTTAGTGCCAGAATGGCACTGACGCACACAGTCTAGTAGTATCACAAAGTGCCAGACTGGCACTGACGCACAGAGTCTAGTAGTATCACTTAGTGCCAGAATGGCACTGACGCACAGAGTCTAGTAGTATCACAAAGTGCCAAACTGGCACTGACGCACAGAGTCTGGTAGTATCACTAAGTACCAGACTGGCACTGGCGCACAGAGTCTAGTAGTATCACTAAGTGCCAGACTGGCACTGACGCACAGAGATTAGCAGTATCACTAAGTGCCAGACTGGCCCTGACGCACAGAGTCTAGTAGAATCACTAAGTACCAGACTGGCACTGACGCACAGAGTCTAGTAGTATCACTAAGTGCCAGACTGGCACTGACGCACAGAGTCTAGTAGTATCACTAAGTGCCAGACTGGCACTGACGCACACAGTCTAGTAGTATCACTAAGTGCCAGACTGGCACTGTCGCACACAGTCTAGTAGTATCACTAAGTGCCAGACTGGCACTGCCGCACAGAGATTAGCAGTATCACTAAGTGCCAGACTGGCACTGACGCACGCAGTCTAGTAGCATCACTAAGTGCCAGATTGGCACTGACGCACACAGTCTAGTAGTATCACTAAGTGCCAGACTGGCACTGACGCACAGAGTCTAGTAGTATCACTAAGTGCCAGACTGGCACTGACGCACAGAGTCTAGTAGTATCACTAAGTGCCAGACTGGCACTGACGCACAGAGTCTAGTAGTATCACAAAGTGCCCGACTGGCACTGACGCACAGAGTCTAGTAGTATCACTAAGTGCCAGACTGGCACTGACGCACAGAGTCTAGTAGTATCACTAAGTGCCAGACTGGCACTGACGCACAGAGTCTAGTAGTATCACTTAGTACCAGACTGGCACTGACGCACAGAGTCTAGTAGTATCACTAAGTGCCAGACTGGCACTGACGCACAGAGTCTAGTAGTATCACTAAGTACCAGACTGGCACTGACGCACAGAGTCTAGTAGTATCACTAAGTGCCAGACTGGCACTGACGCACAGAGTCTAGTAGAATCACTTAGTACCAGACTGGCACTGACGCACAGAGATTAGCAGTATCACTAAGTGCCAGACTGGCACTGGCGCACAGAGTCTAGTAGTATCACTTAGTACCAGACTGGCACTGGCGCACAGAGTCTAGTAGTATCACTTAGTGCCAGAATGGCACTGACGCACAGAGTCTAGTAGTATCACTAAGTACCAGACTGGCACTGACGCACAGAGTCTAGTAGAATCACTAAGTACCAGACTGGCACTGACGCACAGAGTCTAGTAGTATCACTTAGTGCCAGAATGGCACTGACGCACAGAGTCTAGTAGTATCACTAAGTACCAGACTGGCACTGACGCACAGAGTCTAGTAGTATCACTAAGTACCAGACTGGCACTGACGCACACAGTCTAGTAGTATCAGTAAGTGCCAGACTGGCACTGACGCACAGAGTCTAGTAGTATCACTAAGTGCCAGACTGGCACTGACGCACACAGTCTAGTAGTATCACTAAGTGCCAGACTGGCACTGACGCACAGAGTCTAGTAGTATCACTAAGTGCCAGACTGGCACTGACGCACACAGTCTAGTAGCATCACTAAGTGCCAGACTGGCACTGACGCACGCAATCTAGTAGCATCACTAAGTGCCAGATTGGCACTGACGCACACAGCCTAGTAGTATCACTAAGTGCCAGACTGGCACTGACGCACACAGTCTAGTAGTATCACTAAGTGCCAGACTGGCACTGACGCACGCAGTCTAGTAGTATCACTTAGTGCCAGACTGGAACTGACGCACGGAGTCTAGTAGTATCACTAAGTACCAGACTGGCACTGGCGCACAGAGATTAGTAGTATCACTTAGTGCCAGACTGGCACGGACGCACACAGTCTAGTATTATCACTAAGTGCCAGACTGGCACTGACGCACAGAGTGTGGTAGTATCACTATGTACCAGACTGCCACTGACGCACACAGTCTAAAAGTATCACTAAGTGCCAGACTGGCACTGACGCACAGAGTCTAGAAGTATCACAAAGTATCAGACTGGCATTGACGCACAGAGTCTAGTTGTATCACAAAGTGCAAGACTGGCACTGACTCACATAGTCTAGTAGTATCACTAAGTGCCAGACTGGCACTGACGCACAGAGTCTAGTAGAATCACTAAGTACCAGACTGGCACTGACGCACAGAGTCTAGAAGTATCACAAAGTATCAGACTGGCATTGACGCACAGAGTCTAGTTGTATCACAAAGTGCCAGACTGGCACTGACTCACAGAGTCTAGTTGTATCACAAAGTGCAAGACTGGCACTGACTCACATAGTCTAGTAGTATCATTAAGTGCCAGACTGGCACTGACGCACAGCGATAAGCAGTATCACTAAGTGCCAGACTGGCAGTGACGCACAGAGTCTAGTAGTATCACTAAGTGCCAGACTGGCAGTGACGCACAGAGATAAGCAGTATCACTAAGTGCCAGACTGGCAGTGACGCACGCAGTCTAGTAGCATCACTAAGTGCCAGACTGGCACTGACGCACAGAGATTAGCAGTATCACTAAGTGCCAGACTGGCAGTGACGCACAGAGATTAGCAGTACCACTAAGTGCCAGACTGGCACTGACGCACAGAGTCTAGTAGCATCACTAAGTGCCAGATTGGCACTGACGCACAGAGTCTAGTAGTATCACTAAGTGCCAGACTGGCACTGACGCACAGAGATTAGCAGTATCACTAAGTGCCAGACTGGCACTGACGCTCAGAGTCTAGTAGTATCACTAAGTACCAGACTGGCACTGACGCACACAGTCTAGTAGTATCACTAAGTGCCAGACTGGCACTGACGCACACAGTCTAGTAGGATCACTAAGTACCAGACTGGCACTGACGCACAGAGTCTAGTAGCATCACTAAGTGCCAGACTGGCACTGACGCACAGAGATTAGCAGTATCACTAAGTACCAGACTGGCACTGACGCACAGAGTCTAGTAGCATCACTAAGTGCCAGACTGGCACTGACGCACACAGTCTAGTAGCATCACTAAGTGCCAGACTGGCACTGACGCACACAGTCTAGTAGCATCAATAAGTACCAGAATGGCACTGGCGCACAGAGTCTAGTAGTATCACTAAGTGCCAGACTGGCACTGACGCACAGAGATTAGTAGTATCACTAAGTGCCAGACTGGCACTGACGCACAGAGTCTAGTAGCATCACTAAGTGCCAGACTGGCACTGACGCACAGAGATTAGTAGTATCACTAAGTGCCAGACTGGCACTGACGCACAGAGTCTAGTAGCATCACTAAGTGCCAGACTGGCACTGACGCACACAGTCTAGTAGTATCACTAAGTGCCAGACTGGCACTGACGCACAGAGTCTAGTAGTATCACTAAGTGCCAGACTGGCACTGACGCACAGAGTCTAGTAGTACCACTAAGTACCAGACTGGCACTGACGCACAGAGTCTAGTAGTATCACTAAGTACCAGACTGGCACTGACGCACGCAGTCTAGTAGCATCACTAAGTGCCAGACTGGCACTGACGCACACAGTCTAGTAGGATCACTAAGTGCCAGACTGGCACTGACGCACACAGTCTAGTAGAATCACTTAGTGCCAGACTGGCACTGTCGCACAGAGATACGTAGTATCACTAAGTGCCAGACTGGCACTGACGCACACAGTCTAGTAGTATCACTTAGTGCCAGACTGGCACTGTCGCACAGAGATACGTAGTATCACTTAGTGCCAGACTGGCACTGACGCACAGAGTCTAGTAGTATCACTAAGTGCCAGACTTGCACTGACGCACAGAGTCTAGTAGTATCACTAAGTGCCAGACTTGCACTGACGCACAGAGTCTAGTAGTATCACTAAGTGCCAGACTGGCACTGACGCACACAGTCCAGTAGTATCACTTAGTACCAGACTGGCACTGACGCACAGGGATTAGTAGTATCACTAAGTGCCAGACTGGCACTGACGCACACAGTCTAGTAGTATCACTTAGTGCCAGACTGGCACTGTCGCACACAGTCTAGTAGGATCACTAAGTGCCAGACTGGCACTGACGCACACAGTCTAGCAGTATCACTTAGTGCCAGACTGGCACTGACGCACAGAGTCTAGTAGTATCACTAAGTACCAGACTGGAACTGACGCACGGAGTCTAGTAGTATCACTTAGTGCCAGACTGGCACTGCCGCAAAGAGTCTAGTAGTATCACTAAGTACCAGACTGGAACTGACGCACGGAGTCTAGTAGTATCACAAAGTGCCAGAGTGGCTCTGACGCTCAGAGTCTAGTAGTATCACTAAGTACCAGACTGGCACTGACGCACACAGTCTAGTAGTATCACTTAGTGCCAGACTGGCACTGACGCACAGAGTCTAGTAGTATCACTAAGTACCAGACTGGAACTGACGCACGGAGTCTAGTAGTATCACATAGTGCCAGAGTGGCACTGACGCTCAGAGTCTAGTAGTATCACTAAGTACCAGACTGGCACTGACGCACACAGTCTAGTAGTATCACTAAGTGCCAGACTGGCACTGACGCACAGAGTCTAGCAGTATCACTAAGTGCCAGACTGGCACTGACGCACAGAGTCTAGTAGTATCACTAAGTGCCAGACTGGCACTGACGCACGCAGTCGAGTAGTATTACTAAGTGCCAGACTGGCACTGACGCACAGAGATTAGCAGTATTACTAAGTGCCTGACTGGCACTGACGCACAGAGTCTAGTAGTATCACTAAGTGCCAGACTGGCACTGACGCACAGAGTCTAGCAGTATCACTAAGTACTAGACTGGCACTCGCGCACAGAGATTAGTAGTATCACAAAGTGCCAAACTGGCACTGACGCACAGAGATTAGCAGTATCACAAAGTGCCAAACTGGCACTGACGTCCACAGTCTAGTAGTATCAATAAATGCCAGACTGGCACTGACGCACAGAGATTAGCAGTATTACTAAGTGCCAGACTGGCACTGACGCACAGAGATTAGCAGTATTACTAAGTGCCTGACTGGCACTGACGCACAGAGTCTAGTAGTATCACTAAGTGCCAGACTGGCACTGACGCACAGAGATTAGCAGTATTACTAAGTGCCTGACTGGCACTGACGCACAGAGTCTAGTAGTATCACTAAGTGCCAGACTGGCACTGACGCACAGAGATTAGCAGTATCACTAAGTGCCAGACTGGCACTGACGCACAGAGATTAGCAGTATCACTAAGTGCCAGACTGGCACTGACGCACGCAGTCTAGTAGTATCACTAAGTGCCAGACTGGCACTGACGCACAGAGATTAGCAGTATTACTAAGTGCCTGACTGGCACTGACGCACAGAGTCTAGTAGTATCACTAAGTGCCAGACTGGCACTGACGCACAGAGATTAGCAGTATTACTAAGTGCCTGACTGGCACTGACGCACAGAGTCTAGTAGTATCACTAAGTGCCAGACTGGCACTGACGCACAGAGTCTAGTAGTATCACTAAGTACCAGACTGGCACTGACGCACAGAGTCTAGTAGCATCACTAAGTGCCAGACTGGCACTGACGCACAGAGATTAGCAGTATCACTAAGTGCCAGACTGGCACTGACGCACGCAGTCTAGTAGTATCACTAAGTGCCAGACTGGCACTGACGCACAGAGATTAGTAGTATCACTAAGTGGCAGACTGGCACTGACGCACAGAGACTAGTAGTATCACTTAGTGTCAGACTGGCACTGACGCACAGAGTCTAGTAGTATCACTTAGTGCCAGACTGGCACTGACGCACAGAGTCTAGTAGTATCACTAAGTGCCAGACTGGCACTGACGCACAGAGTCTGGTAGTATCACTAAGTGCCAGACTGGCACTGACGCACAGGGATTGGTAGTATTACAAAGTGCCAGACTGGCACTGACGCACAGAGTCTGGTAGTATCACTAAGTGCCAGACTGGCACTGACGCACAGAGTCTGGTAGTATCACTAAGTGCCAGACTGGCACTGACGCACAGGGATTGGTAGTATTACAAAGTGCCAGACTGGCACTGACGCACAGAGTCTGGTAGTATCACTAAGTGCCAGACTGGCACTGACGCACAGAGTCTAGTAGTATCACTAAGTGCCAGACTGGCACTGACGCACAGAGTCTAGTAGTATCACTAAGTGCCAGACTGGCACTGACGCACAGAGTCTGGTAGTATCACTAAGTGCCAGACTGGCACTGACGCACAGAGTCTAGTAGTATCACTAAGTGCCAGACTGGCACTGACGCACACAGTCTAGTAGTATCAGTAAGTGCCAGACTGGCACTGACGCACAGAGTCTAGTAGTATCACTAAGTACCAGACTGGCACTGGCGCACAGAGTCTAGTAGTATCACTTAGTGCCAGACTGGCACTGTCGCACACAGTCTAGTAGCATCACTAAGTGCCAGACTGGCACTGACGCACACAGTCTAGTAGTATCACTAAGTGCCAGACTGGCACTGACGCACAGAGTCTAGTAGTATCACTAAGTACCAGACTGGCACTGACGCACAGAGTCTGGTAGTATCACTAATTGCCAGACTGGCACTGACGCACAGAGTCTAGTAGTATCACTAAGTGCCAGACTGGCACTGACGCACAGAGTCTGGTAGTATCACTAAGTGCCAGACTGGCACTGACGCACAGAGTCTAGTAGTATCACTAAGTGCCAGACTGGCACTGACGCACAGAGATTAGCAGTATTACTAAGTGCCTGACTGGCACTGACGCACAGAGTCTATTAGTATCACTAAGTGCCAGACTGGCACTGACGCACAGAGTCTAGTAGTATCACTAAGTGCTAGACTGGCACTGACGCACAGTCTAGTAGTATCACTAAGTACCAAACTGGCACTGACGCCCACAGTCTAGTAGTATCACTAAGTGCCAGACTGGCACTGACGCACAGAGTCTAGTAGTATCACTAAGTGCTAGAATGGCACTGACGCACAGAGTCTAGTAGTATCACTAAGTGCTAGACTGGCACTGACGCACAGTCTAGTAGTATCACTAAGTACCAGACTGGCACTGACGCCCAGAGTCTAGTAGTATCACTAAGTACCAGACTGGCACTGACGCACAGAGATTAGCAGTATCACTAAGTGCCAGACTGGCCCTGACGCACAGAGTCTAGTAGTATCACAAAGTGCCAGACTTGCACTGCCACACACAGAGTCTAGTAGTATCACAAAGTGCCAGACTGGCACTGACGCACAGAGTCTAGTAGTATCACTAAGTACCAGACTGGCACTGACGCACAGAGTCTAGTAGTATCACTTAGTGCCAGACTGGCACTGACGCACACAGTCTAGTAGTATCACTAAGTGCCAGACTGGCACTGACGCACAGAGTCTAGTAGTATCACTAAGTACCAGACTGGCACTGACGCACAGAGTCTAGTAGTATCACTTAGAGCCAGAATGGCACTGACGCACACAGTCTAGTAGTATCACTAAGTGCCAGACTGGCACTGACGCACACAGTCTAGTAGTATCACTAAGTGCCAGACTGGCACTGACGCACACAGTCTAGTAGTATCACTTAGTGCCAGAATGGCACTGACGCACACAGTCTAGTAGTATCACAAAGTGCCAGACTGGCACTGACGCACAGAGTCTAGTAGTATCACTTAGTGCCAGAATGGCACTGACGCACAGAGTCTAGTAGTATCACAAAGTGCCAAACTGGCACTGACGCACAGAGTCTGGTAGTATCACTAAGTACCAGACTGGCACTGGCGCACAGAGTCTAGTAGTATCACTAAGTGCCAGACTGGCACTGACGCACAGAGATTAGCAGTATCACTAAGTGCCAGACTGGCCCTGACGCACAGAGTCTAGTAGAATCACTAAGTACCAGACTGGCACTGACGCACAGAGTCTAGTAGTATCACTAAGTGCCAGACTGGCACTGACGCACAGAGTCTAGTAGTATCACTAAGTGCCAGACTGGCACTGACGCACACAGTCTAGTAGTATCACTAAGTGCCAGACTGGCACTGTCGCACACAGTCTAGTAGTATCACTAAGTGCCAGACTGGCACTGCCGCACAGAGATTAGCAGTATCACTAAGTGCCAGACTGGCACTGACGCACGCAGTCTAGTAGCATCACTAAGTGCCAGATTGGCACTGACGCACACAGTCTAGTAGTATCACTAAGTGCCAGACTGGCACTGACGCACAGAGTCTAGTAGTATCACTAAGTGCCAGACTGGCACTGTCGCACACAGTCTAGTAGTATCACTAAGTGCCAGACTGGCACTGCCGCACAGAGATTAGCAGTATCACTAAGTGCCAGACTGGCACTGACGCACGCAGTCTAGTAGCATCACTAAGTGCCAGATTGGCACTGACGCACACAGTCTAGTAGTATCACTAAGTGCCAGACTGGCACTGACGCACAGAGTTTAGTAGTATCACTAAGTGCCAGACTGGCACTGTCGCACACAGTCTAGTAGTATCACTAAGTGCCAGACTGGCACTGCCGCACAGAGTTTAGTAGTATCACTAAGTGCCAGACTGGCACTGTCGCACACAGTCTAGTAGTATCACTAAGTGCCAGACTGGCACTGACGCACAGAGTTTAGTAGTTTCACTAAGTGCCAGACTGGCACTGTCGCACACAGTCTAGTAGTATCACTAAGTGCCAGACTGGCACTGCCGCACAGAGATTAGCAGTATCACTAAGTGCCAGACTGGCACTGACGCACGCAATCTAGTAGCATCACTAAGTGCCAGATTGGCACTGACGCACACAGTCTAGTAATATCACTAAGTGCCAGACTGGCACTGACGCACAGAGATTAGCAGTAGCACTAAGTGCCAGACTGGCAGTGACGCACGCAGTCTAGTAGTATCACTAAGTGCCAGATTGGCACTGACGCACAGAGATTAGTAGTATCACTAAGTGCCAGACTGGCACTGACGCACAGAGATTAGCAGTATCACTAAGTGCCAGACTGGCAGTGACGCACGCAGTCTAGTAGTATCACTAAGTGCCAGATTGGCACTGACGCACAGAGATTAGTAGTATCACTAAGTGCCAGACTGGCACTGACGCACAGAGATTAGCAGTATCACTAAGTGCCAGACTGGCAGTGACGCACGCAGTCTAGTAGTATCACTAAGTGCCAGATTGGCACTGACGCACAGAGATTAGTAGTATCACTGAGTGGCAGACTGGCAATTAGAATTTTGTCAAAGGCAGTCAATCGTATAAAACATTTTTCTGGATTATAATGCTAGACATTCAGTTAATATGTGCTAAGCGTAGACCTAGCTTTTTGTAAACGCTATACTTGTAATACGTTTGTTTTGTTCACTCTAAAGGCGATAAAACGACTCATTCAGCCATGAAATTCTATTGGCAAACCCCCAAAATGCGTCGAGGCTCTTTTGAAAAGACGTTGCAGCCGCATGGCTTGATAATATAAAACAAAATCTTGTCGAAGAAGTTCAGATGTTTTTTTTTGTTTTTTTTTTTTTCTCCGGGCACTCCAATTTTCGTCTACCCTGGTTGTTATGTGATATCTTGAACAAACAACAACAAAATACTACTCAAAACACATTGTATGTGTATATTAGAACCGGCATGACTTCTAGTATGATGGTACTTCAAGGTCTCTGGGACCCCGCTCATCGGGGCTTGGAGAAGTAGATGGAGCTGAAAACGACCGCACGTGGGTACTGGTAAACCGCTTAGAAAATCTAAGCCTACCCAGGCAAAGGCGTGCGAGTTGGACCGCCCATGCATATAAATCCTATTAATTTTATTGAACGGCAGGGCATGAGATGTCATTTCATCTAAATGGCGGGATAAAGTCCCACAAAATTGGAAGCAACGTCTCCAAAATGACCTACATAGTATAGACGGGGAGGTAAAACCTCAGTTCAAACAATCACTACAAGGTCTTTTCTGTCAGCGAGCAGTAAAGGCTCTGGCAAGACTGCACTTATCCATAGGCTCATCTGAGCATTTCGTGTTTGACTTTGACACAAATACCCTTTAACCATCACCAAAACATGCCTATATAATTTTGATCCCCTAAAACCTCATTTATATAGTAAAACTGGGGTTTACAGGGATATACATTGTTTTTCATATTTCTGCTCAAAACCTATTGTGGTACTCGTTAGAATCGCCTCGCCGAGGAAGTTCTAGCGAGTACCCACAATGTATGTAAGCAGAAATATGAAAACTGAAAATCAGAATTTTTTCATCTTACAATTTTGATTCAATAGGCGTGTTCACACCGTACAACCGGCAGCGGCGAAGACAGATTACTGTCACGAAGACAACACAAAAGGATTCGAAGAAAGGGTAGATGAAATTTTTTCGTTTCTATAAATCGAGAAGGCAATCTGTTGACTTTTGCTGCTATTCGAGAAGAAACTAAATGCCTGGAGATACCGCAGCAACATATTTTCAAAAGTAAATCGTATGAAATTTTGTTCTCGGCGTCAAGTGTACGTCTACGGAACAAAATATGTTACATTCACTTACTCATGCTACAACTACGATTGTTCAGCAGGATTTCTGCCAAATTGGACCGTCTAACTCGGTTAAATAAACAAAAAATGCTGTCTCTTGTACTTGTACACAAACACAGATCAGAGATTTCGAAGGCTAACATTGATGACAGATCAGAATTTCGGTTACATCTTCAAGAAAGACGTATTCGGGATGACTATACACCGGCTATACACCGGCAACTTCGGTGGAAACTATTTCAAGCTAGCTGTAATAATGCTGCAACTGCTCCATAATCATTTATATTTCCTGTCAACACACAAATTATGCAATCAGTATATTTGTTTAATTTTCTTCTGCTTGTACTTTTTCTTTCCTTGATGTCACACGACTTAGGTGTGTGTGTGTTTGTGTAGGAGGCGGGGCTATTCTTTACTCGAACAGTGATTTCTGTGTTGTAATTAGTTAGGAATTTGATATTGAAAGTAAACATCTGAAGTTTGTTCGAATATCTAGTTGTGCCATTATTTTCGTTTTAACATTAAACGCCTGTGGTTCTCATCACGTTAACAAGACCGTGTAATGAACACCCCTCTACAACACACTTATATAGAGAAAACTGGGGTTTACAGGGATGTTTTTCATATTTCTGCTCAAAACCTATTGTGGTACTCGTTAGAATCGCCTCGCCGAGGAAGTTCTAGCGAGTACCCACAATGTATGTAAGCAGAAATATGAAAACTGAAAATCAGAATTTTTTCATCTAACAATTTTGATTCAATAGGCGTGTTCACACCGTACAACCGGCAGCGGCGAAGACAGATTACTGTCTCGAAGACAACACAAAAGGATTCGAAGAAAGGGTAGATGAAATTTTTTCGTTTCTATAAATCGAGAAGGCAATCTGTTGACTTTTGCTGCTATTCGAGAAGAAACTAAATGCCTGGAGATACCGCAGCAACATATTTTCAAAAGTAAATCGTATGAAATTTTGTTCTCGGCGTCAAGTGTACGTCTACGGAACAAAATATGTTACATTCACTTACTCATGCTACAACTACGATTGTTCAGCAGGATTTCTGCCAAATTGGACCGTCTAACTCGGTTAAATAAACAAAAAATGCTGTCTCTTGTACTTGTACACAAACACAGATCAGAGATTTCGAAGGCTAACATTGATGACAGATCAGAATTTCGGTTACATCTTCAAGAAAGACGTATTCGGGATGACTATACACCGGCTATACACCGGCAACTTCGGTGGAAACTATTTCAAGCTAGCTGTAATAATGCTGCAACTGCTCCATAATCATTTATATTTCCTGTCAACACACAAATTATGCAATCAGTATATTTGTTTAATTTTCTTCTGCTTGTACTTTTTCTTTCCTTGATGTCACACGACTTAGGTGTGTGTGTGTTTGTGTAGGAGGCGGGGCTATTCTTTACTCGAACAGTGATTTCTGTGTTGTAATTAGTTAGGAATTTGATATTGAAAGTAAACATCTGAAGTTTGTTCGAATATCTAGTTGTGCCATTATTTTCGTTTTAACATTAAACGCCTGTGGTTCTCATCACGTTAACAAGACCGTGTAATGAACACCCCTCTACAACACACTTATATAGAGAAAACTGGGGTTCACAGGGGTATATTAGTTTTCTGATTTCTGTTTAAAGACATAGATTTTAGGTTCTCGTCATAACCTCCTCAATGAAGCTGTCCTGACGAACAACCTCAACATTTGATTGGAGTATAGATAAGAAAAATATCACAGTTTTTCACCAGCATATACCGTTTTGAAAGATTGCACTATATCACACGGCTGTATTATCGTAATGTGATGTGTATGTGTAAGTTTGCAGTTTAGTTTAGCACTTGTTATGTACAATGCTCCATATGTTTCATTTCAGTCAGTGTTGCTGAATCCAACAATAATGTCCTCTCGCTCAAAAGCTAGCGTACTGATTTCCTCCATATTTGACATTTTGACTTTTGTTTCACGCTTCACTGAAAATGAAATAGTAAAGTTCTTGTTTGGATGGACAAAGTGTTATGTTTGATTTGAGGTTTAACGTCCCCGTCAACACTGTAAAGGTCATTTTGGATACGTTGCTTCCAATTTTGTGGGACTTTTACCCGACATTGAGATGAAATGACATCTCAAGCCCTGTCACCCAATGAAACCAATAGGGTTTATTAGCATGGACGGTCCGCCTCGCACCGCGGTTCCTGGACAGGCTTAGATCCTCTAAGCGGTTTACCAGTATTAGTGTGCGGGTCGGATTCAGCTCTGCGTGGAAGCATCATGCAGCCCACATATTTCTTCAAGCCCCTATGGGCGTAGCTTGAAAATGAGTCAATGGAAAGGTAGGTCTCGAAGAGTTTTATCACCACTTGTGTCTTTGTAAGCTATTTATAAAACACTCCGGCAATGCAGTGCCACATAGAAATGAATTAACTTTGTTCCCCGCTAGAATTTGCCATGGAAATTTGCAGCGCTGGAGTATGAATGAAAAGAAACGTTTTATCATGGGCCTAAAAAACTGTCAATTCATGTCAACACGGAGATTTTGGCCGACTGTTTGAGGCATGGAGGGTTGGCCATTGAACTGGTTCTTTTCTTTAGGCATAGCCAGAATAATATAGGAAGGGTTATCCTTTGGAAGCAGAACTGGAAAGTATGGAGTGTACATGTTTTCCTGGGTCAGACTAGCTGCTTCCGATAGGGCCGGATAACAGATATTCATTTATATTAATTCAGAGTGATTATTCTGAATTTAACCTTGAAGATGAACAGTGTGTCTACTCATCAGATTTGTGTGTGTGTTTGAGTTTTACGTCCCGCCAACAGCTATGTTCAAACGGAGACGACGGACTCGTTAGAATTGCCTCATACATCAGAATTGCCTCATGCGGCAATTCTAATGAGTAAACACAACATACCTACATTTTATAGAAGATTATTATACTAGTCCAAGAGCTCATCACACGGATCTGTGGTATAAGCTCCTTGACTGGTGCCATTATGCCCCTAGCCACCGCCACCCCCGATCTGGGCTATGAGTAACCCTCCGGGACCCTATGACAAGGAGTCTTCCACTTAGTAAGTTTTTAGTGGCCCATTGCCAATTATTTGGATTTGTTTTTGTTTGTGACAAATTTGACAAAAAGTGAATGTTGTTTTAGCATACAGTATAGACACAGATCAGACGTCGCGTTCTGTGTCTTCTGATCTGGGTCTGCACTGTTTGCCAATGTACCAAACAGGGACGTTAGGCATATATGGGTTAATGTAAATCCAGAAAAAAACTGAATCAAACATCTTTAATTCCTGTCTTAAAGTCAAGCCGCTGGCATGAAGTCGTTTCGCACATTTAAAATCCTTTAATAAAATAAAGTAGAATTCGAAACTATTTAGGAAAGGCACGTTGAAATTAAACTGTCAATTTAGGGCCTTAATCGTATTTCCTTAAATTATAGAGTTCTGAAGCTAAGTCGCTGACAAGAACATGTTACAAACACGTCCATGTGTAGCTCACATGATGCTAGGAATCTGCTATACGACATCCTTTTGTCTGTGGTCATAGTACCCAAGCCATAATCCAAACTCATAAATCCGTATTCGAATGACGAATCAGAATGTTCGAACCAGCAAATATGGAGCTGAGAGGAAGGATGAAATCAGCCGTCCGCGGATAGTTACTTGGTAAGCAAAATTCGGCCTAAAAGAAGGAAATGTGGGGAGAAGCGATGTCCGGCATTTTGAAAGTCTACATAGCCCAAAAAACATCAGAAATCACTTGGGAATCTGTCACATTGAAGGGATTGACCATATCATTGTGTCTCCCATAGAACATTTTATTTGTTGCTACCACTATTTCTACCCTTCAGGCCTTGCCCAACAACCATGTAGTGAGCACTTTCTCACACTACATGAAGTGAAATGGAAATTGGAAAATGTACTTATTTTTCCCATCGACCAATCAGCATTGCTGTTTTATAATTTTGTATCTGAGAGGACGAATGATTGGTTTCCCGATAGCCGATAACATTTTCTAACCTTTCCTTCACCTTTACGCGGTATTTTCCATCGGTTTCATAGTAAATACATGGTTAGTATCTTTAATAATAAAATATAATCGGTGAACCTTAGACAAGGGCGAGCTTTAGCGAGCCCTATAAAATTGTTGCGGGAGTTGTTCATAATTTATGTGAAGAAGTGAATAAACCGTGTTTGAATAATTCCAATACTCCATCGTAATGTGTATTTCGAGCGATCTGATTGGTTTGAATAACAGTTTTATACTTCGAAAAATTCTATGAGCAAGAACCTCAGATCTGTTTCACACAGCGACAGGTAGTTATATAACGTGACGCCAAAGAGCACGTTTAGAACCCGCGCGTTACGTCAGTGTATATAAATGACGTCAACAGCGTTCGATTAAAAGATGGAAATATATTGAAAACGTCTATAAGAAGAAAATAAACTTTTTTTTTTTTTTCGATTGGGTTTCTTTCAAAGATGGCAGCTTCTAATTAAATAATCAGTCCGCCGTGACCGCTGGTAAGTTCATTATTTAGCTTTCGAAATAATTCCTAACAAATTAGCGCCGTGTTACCCAAATCGGTTGGGCTATATATTCTACCTTCTGAATATGTGTTGTTATACTAAATTGTGTAAACTTAGCCACTTACCTTTAGAAAACATTCATTTGTTTATATTTTCATCTTAAAAGTATTGAACATGCTTGAAAAATGACAATAGAGGCTCAATCTTGTCACCTGACCCATAACTGTAAATTCTGTAAAATACGTCACCCAAATCGGTGTACATGTGAGCATCAACATTTTCTAAAGTATATCTCCAAAATTATTATGTATTCCAACTGGGAACATGTAACTTCAATTTCTTAACAAATTAACTGAACATATGAACATATTTACAAATTGCATTGCATGTTTGAAGTCAGTTATGGTAGGGGCCAACAAAGTCATCATTAAGCCTGATAACTGTTCGCCTACAGCAATATTTCAAGTTTGCCCAATGTCCACAGTTTGGATAATCACACTGAGCCACTGCGCAAACACTAATGCGACACAAGACTTGGCTCTTCTGTGGCGATTTATTTTATGTTGTTGTTTGTTACTTACTGTGTGTATCACTTGTGTCTTTTAGTTTCGGATGACCATATGGCCATTTTGTGGGAAAGTAACTGTCCTTATGGCCTTCCTTTGTTTAGGTTTCCATTATGGTCTGGTCGCTTAATGTTTGTATTTCTTTCCCTTTGGTGTCTTTTATGGGTGGAGTAAGTTAATTGTATCAATTCCTGATCTTTGTTTTACTTCTACTTTAATTCCTTTGGCTCAAACAGGTAGCACACACACACAGCATTTACTTTCCTCAGGAATGTCATCCTCAGTGTCATACTTTTCACTGGAGATGAAGTATGTTGATGGACCAGGCTGTGGACTTTTTGAACCTTTGTTATCTGATTTTCTTGGTTTGCTTGACACTTTACAACTTTTCTTTGACTGTGCTATCTTTTAATTCTTATTGCCCGATATTTTTCTTTTTTTCCCTCCACTTGTTTTCACATCTGATTTGTATTTTTTCTTTTTTTTTTTCAGTCGTTCCTAGCTCAGTTATTGGTTTTCCTCTGACTACATGACCTAGATTTCTTCTTGATTTTGACATTGAATGTTTAATTTTGTTTCTTATAGGTTCGTTCTGTTTCTGAAAGAACTTTTCTATTATAGTAGAATCGGATTTTGGGTTGACATCCTGTTGTTCTTGATTGGTCTCAGGTTTGGTCGGGCTCATCGGAGTCTAACTGTTGGTTTTCTTTTGCTCCAGCATTTCAGTGGTTTCTTGCTGTCGAGTCCTCACCGTTGTCTCACCTCTGTGGTTCTTTGATTTCTGTGTTCACGGAGATGTTGCACTGATGAGTTAGGAGGCCTTCATGCGGACTGAACAAATTATTTGTCTAAATCGCGACGGAAGTAAGGGCGAGGATTGTGGCCACGTAAAATCGATTTAAGCCCCCCAGTGGAAATCTTCCACTGACCGTTCCAAGGCGGCTCTTCTGTGGCGATTTATTTATGTTGTTGTTTGTTACTTGCTGTGTGTATCACTTGTGTCTTTTAATTTTGGATGGCCATATGGCCATTTTGTGGGAAAGTAACTGTCCATATGGCCTTCCTTTGTTTAGGTTTCCATTATGGTCTGGTCGCTTAATGTTTGTATTTCTTTCCCTTTGGTGTCTTTTATGGATGGAGTAAGTTAATTGTATCAATTCCTGATCTTTGTTTTACTTCTACTTTGTCACTATTATTGGTTGATGTTTCTTTGAATGGAACTGCTGGAGCAAGCTGAAGTGAGTCCACAGCTAATGGGTTGAAAGGATAGATGCCTGACTTCTAAAATGGCCCAATCAAGTTTGGTGGTGACAGAGCTTTACTATAAGCCTTGCATGCCAGTTCTGCAACATTGTCTTTAGTAACTGTTTTTTTTCTTCTGGACAAAACATTTTACATAGTATCACACTAACACACGAGCATAATTAAGCAGTATGTACATTTAACTTTCTATCAGCCGCCTGACATATCAAGTATTTTTGTAGTTATACAGATATCAGTAGGCATAGGTTTCGTACTAAACAATTTCTCATTCGTATTTCAGTAAACGTATGATCAGATTCGTTAATTTAATACCATACATCATGAATAGCCAGAAATCTTTGATAAATAAATAAATAATATCAAGTTCAAAAGATAACAGACAGAGAAAACTAATAAATTTTGTAAAAATAAAATACAGAGTAAAAAAATCAAAATAAAAATCTGCTGCACTTAAGTTTTGGACATATATAATGTAATCAACATTATTTAACCTAGCTATAAAACTGTTCCATTTTTGTGAGAACGGGGTTAATTTGTCTTTTAGAAAGTAGACTTCTAAAAGGACTTAAACTTGTCGAAAGAAGGAATTGTTTTATTATATTTGTTTCTGAATATAAAATACTTTGCAGCTAATATAATATTTGTTTTCATTTGTGTTTCGGTTTAGTTTATGTTGAAAGTTATACCAAAAGCAATAGTCTTTAATGTGAATGGGAGGTCGATAGAGCAGTGTTTTAAGAAGTTTGATACTTCTCTCCAGAATCGTTGAGAATATATACACACCCAGAATAAATGGTTGACTGTTTCTATTTCCATAACGCAAACATTACATAAGGATGCTGTTGCTATGTTGCATTATAATAAATATTTATTTGTTGGTATGATGCGCAATAGATATTTATATTGAAAATTTCGTAATATAATGTCAGTTGTTGCTTTTATTGTATTGATATTTATTAGTTTCCAACATAAATTTTCTCCCATAAATTTCTCATTCCATTTTGCTTCTAAACGTTTTTCACTATTGGTTTCTTTGTTGCGTATATTATCATATATGTATTTATTTCCTTGTTTCGTATTCAGCAGCTGCTTTATAAGTGGTTGGTCTGCAACATTGTATTAAGTAATTGTTGCCGATGGGTTCTGTCTGATATACTTATGGCATTCATTGTTGTAGATCTTCTGAAATGGACCAAAGCACCCTAAGTCCAGTGGTTGTAACACGTGACTTGTGTGTAAAGAATATTATTATGCTGTTGCGCCCAGTTTATCAAAGGTAATATAATGTGAATCTGTGTCAACCATCTAACAGCAATATAGGTTCATCAGTTGACCAGCCCTGGACATATTAAGGAAATGTCTGTTAAGAAATATATCTGTCTGAAATACCTCCGCGTTAGACGAACTACTATCAGAGACAGTGTCATCTGCTCCTTCTGTACATCCTGTCAAGAATTCTTGTCTCATACCCACACCTTTGAAAGCAAAATAAGGCGGTATTTGGTTTCCAATTGCATTACCACACCCAATGACAGTAGTTATAGCAGATCTGGATGAGGTGACCGCTGGACTTTCTCTACAACCAATAACATATGGAGGGGCATGTTCAGTCTGCAAGCCCTTTTCATCAACGTTGTAAATGTGATGAGGTGTGTCTTTCAAGTCATATTTAGTGATAATATTTTGTAGATCATTTAAATTTTTAGTTACAGTTTCCTGTGATGTTGCCCTAGCTCATGATCTTGCCTTCTTGACTCCAAGCTCAGGCCACCGTGCCATTATCTTATGGAACCATTTTAAGCCAAAAGGATGCTCTTCATCTCTCTTGTGTAATACCACTGCAAACTCATGCCATATTAACAACTTCCTGACGCGTATAGCCATACCCAACACTCGCCATTGCTTTCAGATGTTTTACCAGCTGTGATTCTTCTTCTTGGGAAAGTACAGGCAAACACCTCGATGCAGTTCTGTCAACATCAACCTGACCAAGAACTCTCTGGCCAAGTGTGTTTTTAGCAACATTATACTGTTGGGCAGCTCTTCTGACAGGCAGCTTTTTTGTCTTTTATAGCTATGTACGCATTTGTCATCAGCGAAGGTGAATAGAGCCTGTACTTTATATTCTGCATAGACTGTTTGCTATTTATTGCTTCTCATCACGTGAACAAGTCCGTGAAATGAACACCCCCTTAAACCCCACTATATACATTATTTTTTTATTTCTGTGCCAATATATAGGTTGTGGGTACTCGTTAGAACCGAACCACCTCAATGAGGACCCACAACCTATGTTTGCAGTATAAATAAGAAAAATATCACAGATTTTCATCAGAAAAGTATCCATTTTCGAAATGTGAAAAATGCACTATGTCTCACGGATGTGTCATCGTATTGTTACAAAACTGCATTTAAATGTTTTTAAATGATAGATTACTGAATAACTTTTAGCTGTATGACAGACCTGGTATAAACTTAGGTCCAAGACAGTTTCATGGTGCATAGATGCTCCATATGTTTGTACCAGTCAGTTGCTGGTTATGCATGGTTCAGTGTATAGATTGTCCAATCTTATTACAAAATAATGCAAAGATCACCCACTATTTCCAGGGTCTATTTAACAGCAATTTCTGTTGTTGTTTTTTTTTTTTACTTTTTCTACCTATGTTGACAGTAAAATTATTCGCAAAATCTACTTTGACTATACGACTAGGCATAAACAAAACTTTACTGATAAAAAAATCTATTACTCTGTATGATACTTGCCAGATACTTAGAGAATGGACTAAACATCTATAGTTCTTATAAACTTTAAGTAAGGTAGTCGTACTTTTGGAAATGTGGGACTTTTACCCGACATTGAGATGAAATGACATCTTAAGCCCTGTCGCCCAATGAAACCAATAGGAATCATGGACGGCTCGACTCGCACCACTGTGCCTGGGCAGGCTTAGACCCTCTAAGCGGTTTACCAGTACAGGTGCGCAGTCCGAGTTAGTTCTGCGTGGAAGCATAATGCAGCCCATCTGTTTCTTCGAGCCCCGATGGGCGGGGCCACATTTGCCTCTAACATCTCTTGCGTAATTATTTTAGCAGTGTGTTTGTGTTTAACGTCTCACCAACAGCTAAGGTCAAACGGAGACGGGACCTCGGTTTAAAGACTCATCCGAAAGTCTGGAGAATCCCGGGATCGATCCTGCGATCCCTGGTTTACAAGGCGAGTAGCATAACCACCGCACCACGGATGCTTCAAGTAAAATTAATTTAGCAATTTTAAGAAAGATGCATAAGTAAAACATTTCTGTGAATTTATTTGAAAGGCCTAGAAGTAGATGTCTTCTAAAGTTTTTTTTTTCTTTTTTTAAATTGTTAACTCTGGTGGCCATTTTATGAATTTTGGTAGAGGGTCACCCAAGGAAAATTTCTTTGAAATACATGTAATTTTGAAACGGACCATTTGCCTTGGAGCAGATGTCGCTTAGAGTTGTTCCTGTTTTTTTTTTTTTTTTTTTGCTGTGGCGGCCATATTGTTCAGCTGAGCGGAACGATTTCAGCAACTTTGGTAGACGGTCACCAAGATCATTTTTGTTATTTTTATTGGGCCATTGTCTAGGAGGAGATGTCGCTTAAAGGTTTTTTCTATTATTTACATCTGGCAGCCATTTTGTTTAGCCGAGGGGAACGATTAAAGGGTAATACGAGAAACATCTGTGGAATTATTTCTAAATTGGGCCATTTTCCTATGAGGAGATGTCGTTTAAAGGTTTTTTTTTCTATTTTTAGCTCTGGTGGCCATTTTGTTCAGCATTGTTAGCAATTTTGGTCAAGGGCCATAAAAGGAACATTTTTTTGTGAAATTGTTTTTTAAATTTGGCCAGTTGCCTTTAAGATTAACGATTTTCTATTTTAAGCTCTGATAGCCAGTGGAGCGGAATGATTTTAACAGTTTTGGTAAAGGATCATGTGAGGAACATTTTTGTGAAATTACTTTGAAATCTGAGTAGGAGGTCATTTGAAGGTTTTTCTATATTTAGCTCTGGTGATCATTTTGTTCAGCGGAACGGAATGATTTTAGCAGTTACAGTAAAGGGTCATCAGAGAATCATTCCTATGAAATTATTTTGAAATCGGACCAGTTGCCTTGGAGGAGATGCCGTTTAAATGATTTTTTTTTTTTGTTTGTTGTTGTGGTTGTTCGTTGTTGTTTTTAGCTCTGATGACCATTTCGTTCGGTGGAGCGGAACTATTTTGGAAAATTTCGTAGTGTCACCCAGGGAATATTCCTGTGAAATAGTTTTGGTATCGGGCAATTTTCCTCGGAGGAAATGCCGTTTATTTATTTATTTTTTCTATTTTTAGCTCGCCTGTACGAAGTACATGGAGAGCTATTGTTGTCACCTCGGATGGCGTGCGCGTGTGCGTTCCCGGCACACTGCGTTAAAGTTTTTTTCAAATGCTTATATCTCAACAGCCACTCATCACAGAGCACTCATATTTGGAACTTTAGTACCTGGGTGGGTCTTCTGATGTTCAAAGAGAACAGACCCCTGGGTTCATGCCCCGGGTTTTGGCTAAGGGGTCAAAATCATGAACACCTATGTAATACTGTGTTAAAGCTTTTGAAATGCTTATATCTCAGCAGTCACTCATCACAAAGCATTCATATTTACAACTTGGATACCTGAGAGTGTCTTCTGAGATTCCAAGACAACAAACCCATGGGTTCATGCCTGGGAGTGGGTTGGGGTGGGGCTAGGGGTCAATATCTAGGACAACTTTGTAATTTGTTGTATACCTTCCCTTATGCTGACAAGTTATGGACAGAATCGGTTATACATCAGCCAACCTAGTGACATTTGTTCAAGTGTAAAAGGGTGAAGGTCATGGTGACCTACATTTCACGGTCCAGTGATTTTGCCTTATATCTTGAAGAATATTTGTTGGAGAAATGTCATACCTGGGATATTAGTTCCATGTGACACCATGATTGACTTCAAAATATATCTAGGTCACTGTGACCTATATTTCATGGTTCAGTGATTTTGCCTACAATCTCGAATACCATTTGATGGAGAAATGTCATACCTGGATTATGAGTTCCATGGGACCCGATAATTGACCGCAAAATATATCTAGGTCAGTGTGACCTATATTTCATTGTTCATTGATTTTGCCTATTATCTCAAACACTTTTTGATGGAGAAATGTCATACGTGGATTATTAGTTCCATGGGACCCGATAATTGACCTCAAAATATATCTAGATCACTGTGACCTATATTTCATTGTTCAGGGATTTTGCCATTTATCTCGAATACTATTTGATGGAGAAATGTCATACCTGGATTATTAGTTCCATGTGACCCGATAATTGACCGCAAAATATATCTAGGTCACTGTGACCTATATTTCATGGTTCATTGATTTTGCCTATCATCTCGAATACTATTTGATGGAAAAATGTCATACCTGGGTAATTAGTTCTATGTGACCCCATGATTGAACTCAAAATATAGCTAGGTCAGTGTGACCTATATTTCATGGTTCATTGATTTTGCCTACTATCTTGAATACTTTTTGATGGAGAAATGACATACCTGGGTTATTAGTCCCATGTGACCCTATGCTTGACTCAAAATGTGTCTAGGTCACTGTGATCTTTATTTCATGGTTCAGTGACTTTGTCTATTATCTTGAATACTATTTGATGAAGAAATGTTACACCTGGATTATTTATTCCATGTGACCCGATTTGTGACCACAAACTAAATCCAGGCCATAATGACCTATATTTCATGTTTCAGTGATTTTCCCTATTATTTTGATTAGTATTTGATGGAGAAATGTCATACCTGGGTTATTAGTTCCATGTGACCCCATGATTTACCTCAAAATAGATCCAGGTCAGTGTGACCTATATTTCATGCTTAAGTGATTTTGCCTATTATCTTGAATACTTTTTCATGAAGAAACGTCATACCTGGATTATTTATTCCATGTGACCCCATGATTGACCTCGAAATTATATCTTGGTCAGTGTAACCTAAATTTCATGATTCAGTGACTCTGCCAAATATTTTGAATACAATTTTTTTATAAACTTCAATCCTGAATTCTAAGTTCCATGTGACCAGATGATTGACATAGAAATATATCTAGGTCAGTGTGCCCTATTTTCATAGTTCATTGATTTTGCCTTATAATTCATATACACAATGTGATTATGAAATGTAATATCTGGCATATATGTTCCATGTGACCTGATCATTGACCTCAAAGTGTATCTAGTGGTGTGTGACCTATATTTCATGGTTCAGTAATTTTACCTTATATCTTTAAGGCGCGAAACAGGCGAGCTATGCTGTCATGCGACAGCTCTTGTTAACTCTTGCGAACATTTTATTCAGCTGAGCGGAATGGTTTTTATCAATTTTGGTAAAGGGTTCCCCAAAGAACATTCAGTTTTTTTTTTATTTGTTTGAAATCGGATCATTGTTCAAGGAGGAGATGTCGCTTATTTCTTTTTTCTTTTTTCAGCTCTGGCGGCCATTTTGTTCCATGCAGAGATAAAACAAGCGGCACATGAGTACTGATAAACCGCTTAGAGGATCAAAGCATGCCCAGGAAAAGTGGTGCGAGTTGTACCATCCATGCACATCCATGCATATATACCCTATGATTTAATTTGGCGGATGGGCTTGAGATGTCATTTCATCTCAATGTCGGGTAAAAGCCCCCCAAAAATTGAAAGCAACGTCTTCAAAATGACATATACAGTGTTGAAGGGGACGTTAAGCCTCAAATCAAACCAAGCAGACCATTTTGTTCAGCCGAACGGAATAACTGCAGCAATATTTAAAGGTCGTAAGAAGAAAATTTCTGTGAAACTATTTTGAAATCAGGCCATTTGCCTAGGAGATGACGTTTAAAAGATTTTCTATTTTTGATCTGGCAGCAATTTTGATCAGCGAAGCGGAACAATTTTAGCTATTTTGGTAAACGGTCATATGAGGAACATTTCTGTGATATTTTTAATCAGGCCATTTGCCTAGAAGAAGATATTGTTTAACTGGTTTTTCTGTTTTTAGCTCTGGTGGCCATTTTGTTCAACGGAGTGGGTACGATTTTAGCAGTTTGGTAGAGGGTCAACCACGGAATATTTCCGTGGAATTATTTCAAAATCCATTCACTGGTTTAGGAAGAGATGTAGTTTGTACAAAATTCTGACTGACGAAGGACGACGCACAACGGACATAGCTTTATCATAATAGCCCACCATGAGCACTTAGTGCCCAGGGAGCTAGTAAATACTGGGATTCAAAACGCAATTAAATAACTGTTTTTTTTTTTTGTTTTTTTTTTTTTTTTGTGTGTTTTTTTTTTACAGACTCTGTCATTCTTAGCTATTACACGAGGTTTGTAGCTTTGTTCCGGCTTTGACTCAAGTCCTCTAAAATATGAGTCCGCGAAAAAAACGTAGTCCGGCTTGTTTTTAGTTTTTTGTGCAGTTTCGCTCGAATCAAATTTATTAGATAAATTTTTATATTTTATTGCGCATATTTGAATATATGTATGGATTTAAGTTTGCAAATACCTTGAATAATCATTAGACATGCCTACCATGTATATAACTGGTATAAGATATACATTGGAGATTTTACTAACAGGACTCTTCTAGTTTTGATATTGGATGCATTTATTCTGATAGACATGTCTTTTTGTCCAGTTCATTGACATGATGACAAACAGCGAATGGCCCTGGCGAGACTGCTCGTTACATGCCGTTGCATGGTTCGCACCGTTCGACAGGATTGAAAGGGTTAAATAGAGCCACGCTAACAACCCTTTAAACAAAGAATATCACCCACCTTGGAGAGAACTGACCTGTATGTGGCTATCTGGGGACCATGTAAAAATTTTGTATGAGTGGGAAGCCCTTTTCAGAAGAAATTGCAATTGATTCGATTTGCTAGAGTGTGTAGTCATGTAACTGACTTCAACACTCGTAATAAATTATGACGGCTAAACTTCTTAATCAGGGTTATCGGTACCATAAACTACGCAAAGCCTTTTCAAAATTTTATAGACGCCATTCTGATTTAATTTCAAAATTCAATATTGGACTTAAATCTCTTCTGCAACAAGGTCTATCGGAACCCGAATTTTATGGTGACTTAGTATATAAATTCAGAAAAATATTTAACCGCAATGACTTCAGCACCCAATTTCGTAAAATCATTCCTCGATATAAAAAGATTGGGTACAACATGGATGTTATACGACAGACTGCATGCATTGTAGTTAACCCAATCACGGTTGGCAACTTTGCTTCCCTCTTTAATTGCACGCCGTTTGGTCAGGCCTCAGATTCTATGACGGTTCCAACTTAAAGGCTTATTGAGAATTAGAGAGATCTAATTCAAGGTAATGTTGGTTGGTGCCTGATGCTCTGTCTCTGGCTGGGCCCATCGGAGTCTAACTGTTGGTTTTCTTTTGCTCCAGCATTTCAGTGGTTTCTTGCTGTCGAGTCCTCACCGTTGTTTCACCTCTGTGGTTCTTTGATTATTTGTGTTCACGGAGATGTTGCACTGATGAGTAAGAAGGCCTTCATGCGGACTGAACGAATTATTTGTCTAATTCACGACGGAAGTAAGGGCGAGGATTGTGGCCACATAAAATCGATTAAGCCCCCCCCCCCCCCCCCCCCCCAGTGGAAATCTTTATGGCCTTCCTTTGTTTAGGTTTCCATTATGGTTTGGTCGCTTCATGTTTGTGATTCTTTCCCTTTGGTGTCTTTGATAGGTGGAGTAAGTTAATTGTATAGATTCCTGATCTTTGTTTTACTTCTACCACATGCCAAACATGAAGGCTCTATCTTAAACGGTTCAAAGTTATAATGAAGTAGGTCGCAGGTCAAAGTCAAAGGCACAGGTCAGTAGGAAGACATTGTCACAAGGAACCTACATGTCAAATATGAAGGCTCTATCTCAAATGGTTCATACGTTATGACAAAGTAGGTCAATGGTCAAAGTTAAGGTCACATGTCATAATATTTGTACGGGTCGGAAGCCCTTGTCAAAAGGAACATACATGCCAAATATGGATTATATCTGTCTCTGTCTCAAATGGTTCAAAAGTTATGACACAGCAGGTAAGAGGTATTGGTAAAGGTCACAGCTCAATGTTTTTGTATGAATGGGAAGCCTATGTGTCAATGAACTAAATTGCCATATTTTTGAATGGGTGGGAAACCCTTGTCAAAAGGAACATACATGCCAAATATGAAGACTCTATCTGAAAATGTTCAAAAGTTATGACAAAGTAGTTCAGAGGTATTGGTCAAGGTCACAGCTCCATATTTTTGTATGAGTGGGAAACCCTTGTCACAAGGAATCAACATGCCATATATGAAGTCTCTATCTCAAATGATTCAAAAGTTATGACAAAGTAGGTCAAAGGTCAAGGTCACACGTAAATTTTTATTTGTATGGAAAGCCCTTGCAAAAAAAAAACATACATGCCAAATATGAAGGATCTATCTCAAATGGTTCAGAAGTTATGATAAAGTAGGTCAAATGTCAAGATCAATGTCACGGGTCATTTTTTGGATACGTGGAAAGCCCTTGTCAAAAGGAATCTCCATGCCAAATATGAAGGTTCTATCTCAAATGGTTCAAAAAGTTATGACAAAGTAGGTCAAAGGTCAAGGTCATGGCCACAGGTCAATTTTTTGTATGGTGGGAAGCCCTTGCAAAAAGGAACATACATGCCAACTATGAAGGCTCTATCTCAAATGGTTCAAAAGTTATGATAAAGTAGGTCAAATGTCAAGGTCAACGTCACAGGTCATTTTTGTATAAGTGGGAAGCCCTTGTCAAAAGGAACCTACATGCAAAATATGAAGACTCTATCCCAAATGCTTCAAAAGTTATGACAAAAAATGTCTGTATGGGTGCGAAGACCTTGTAATAAAGAACATACATGTCAAACATGAAGGCTGTATATCAAACGTGGCAAAGTTATGACAAAATGAACTACTGACCTACTGCTTGATCCAACATGATCCATATTCGAACTTGACCCAGATATTGTCAAAATGATCATTCTTAGCAAGATAGATGATAACTGGTCCAAAACTGTTGCCTCTAGAGAGCTCACTTGTTTCTATAATTTGACCTTCGGACCTCATTTTGACCCGACATGGCCCATATTAGAACTTGAGCGAGATATTGTCAAGACGATTTTTCTGAGTAAGATTGAAGATGATTGGACCAAAACTGGCCCCTAGGGTGTTCACAAGGTTTTTCTTTGATTTGACCTACTGACCTACCTTTTATCCCGACATGACCCATATTCAAACTTGTACGAGATATTGTCTAAATGATCACTCTGAGCAAGTTTGATGCTGCCTGGACTAAACCTGTGGCTTTTAGAATGTTCACAAGGTTTTTCTGAGATTTGACCTACTAGCCTACCTTTTGATCCGACATGATCCATATTCGAACTTGCCTCAGCTATTGTAAAGATGATCATGCTGAGCAAGTCTGATGATGATTGGACCAAAACTGTGGTCTCTAGAATGCTCACAAGGTTTTTCTATGCTTTGACCTACTGACCTACCAATTAACCCGACTTGACCCATATTTGAACTTGACCGAGATTCATGATGACTGGACCAAAACTGTGGCCTCTAGTATGTTCACAAGGTTTTTTCTATGATTTGACCTACTGACCTACTTTTTGACCCGATATAATCCATATTCGAACTTGACCAAGATATTGTCAAGGTGATCATTCTGAGCAAGTTTGATGATTATTAGACCAAAACTGTGACCTCTAGAGTGCTCACAAGGCTCCGGGGGAACTTTCAGGATAGTCGTATCCTCGTAGTATGCCGTCGTGGTATGTCGTCGTCGTCAACATTTTCAACTTTTACAACATCTTCTACTCCGAAACCACTAGACTGACTGAAGTCAAATTTCATGTGAAGCATCCATGGGACAGAGTAACGGAAGTTTATTCGTGGGGTCCAGATCACACGAACAAGATGGCCGCCATGCCCATATAAGGTAAACACCCTTCAAATTTTTTCTTCCCCAGAAACAGTGGACCAATTGTCATGAAACTTGGTATGTAGCATCTGGGACTCGGACCCACCATAGTCTGTTCATATGACCCTCGGATGAACTTGACCTATTTTACACCAAGGTCAAATTTGTACTCATAGACTTTTGTATGAGAAAAAGTCAAAACTGAATATTTTTGGAAACTATTGATGCAGTAAGCCAAATGATTGTATGAAACTACAAGAGTATTCAAGGTCAAGGTAATTGCGTGTCCTTGGCCCAAAGTCATTCACATATGAAAATTGAAACTTGGTTTCCACAGAAACCTCTGGGCCATTTATAACCAAATTTTATATGGAAGCTTGCAGGATCAAGGCAATTTGAGTTTGGTCACATGACGAAGATGGCCTCCATGCCTATATAAGGTAAAAACCCTTCAAAAATTTTCTTCTTCGGAACCAATGGGTCGATTGTCATAAAACTTGGTATGTATGTCACAAACGGTTTTATATGGGAAAAAGTCAAAACTTAGTATTTCTCGAAAATTATTGCAACCTATGATCAGAAAATCATGAGTACATGCAATTAGCAAAATGAAAGTACATGAGTATTCAAAGTCACGGTCAAGGTCATTGCTCGACCTTGGTCCAAGGTCATTCAGATGAAAATTTAAATCTGTTTTTGTCAGAAACCACTGGGTCATATGTAACCAAATTTAAAAGGAAGCCCTCAGAAACAAAGAAATATCAATTGGTCACATGACCAATATGGCTGCGATGCCCATAAGGTAAAAGCCGTAAAAAATCTTCTATTCCAGAACCTGTTGGCAGATTGTTGTGAAACTTGGTATGTAGCATTGGGAACTCAAGCCAATCATAATGTGTTCAAATGATGACCCCTGGATGACCTTGACCTAGTTTACGCCAAGGTCAAATTTGGTCACATAAACCTTTGTATGGGAAAAGGTACACACTAAGTTATTTGCATACATTATCGCATTATAAAATGGGTAGATGCAGTAAGCTAAATGAGTAAATGAAATTATATGAGCATTCAAGATCAAGGCCATTTCTTAAACCTTTGCCAAATGTCAATCAGAATATGATTATTATTCAGAATATGAAAATTTAAATCGAATTTTGTCAGAAACCACTGGTCCATTTGTAACAAAATTTCATAAGGAAGCTTTTAAGCAAAGAAATAAAAATTCATTAATATCAGTTTGGTTACATGACAAACATTGCTGCTATGCCCATATAAATTAAAATCCTTCAAAAGTATTCTTCTTTGAAAGCAGTGAGTTCATTGTCATAAAACTTTTAATGCAGAATTGGAGACAAAGGCAACCATTTGTTCAAATGATGACCCCTGCTTGACCTTGACTTATTCTACGCCAAGTTTAAATTTGGTCAAATAGAAGGGAAAAAATGAAAGTTGATATGTTTTAGCTCACCGGGGGTCATCTGCGTCTGTGCCGGCTGCATCATCAACATTTTAAAATGATATCACTTTAGGCCAGGCCAGTTGAAACCAAATTACATGTGGAGCCTTCATGGGTTGGGGGAAAGAAAGTTTGTTCGTGGGGTCTTGGTCACATGATCATGATAACCGCCATATCCCTATATGTTAAAAAGCTTTCAAAATCATCTTCTCAGGAGCCAAATGGCCGGTAAACTTCAGACTTGGTATACAGCATTGGGTACACTGGTTCTAGAATGGTGACCTTTAATAGTCCTTGACCTATTTTACATCAAGGTAAAATTTGGTCACTTAGACATTTGTTCTAAACACAGCAAAACAGTGCTTATTTCTGATTCTTTTGAAGCCTGGGAAATCAGATTTCATTTTTGCAATCAGATGAATGGATGTTAATCGATTCCAAAGGTCAATTTGATTTGCTGACCTTTGCCTGAATGGCTGACGAACCCCAAAAGGATATAAGCAAGGCTCTAGCCCCAGGAATGGCTGACACCAAACCACTAGCAGTTATGTTACCAGTGTGTTCAGTGCATTCCTAGCATTATAAGTTCTTGGGTCTTCATAGTCTATCGAGAAAATTAATATGGCCGTCAGGGCGCAGGCCCTTTAGCGCACTTGAGCGTAGCGGCCCATGGGCCTTTTGTTCTCTGATTTGACCCACATGACCCATATTCGAACTTGGCCAACATATTATCATGATGATCATTCTTACCAAGTTTGATGATGATTGAACCAAACCTGTGGCCTCTAGAGTTCTCACAAGGTTTTTCTATGATTTGACCTATTGACATACTTTTCGACCCGACATGACCAATATTAAAACTTGATCCAGAAATTGTCATGATGATCATTCTGACCACGTTTGATGATGATTGGACCAAAACTGTGGCCTGTAAAGTGCTCACAAGAAAAAGTTTTTACCTACGCACGACGCATGGCGAACGACGACGCCGGACATCTCAAGTGAGCTAAAAAATATACTTTGCGTCTTGAAAGGATATCTTACCACTTACAGTAAGAAGGGCCTTTGAAAAATTGTGAACAGCTAAGGTGTGATGTTTAAGGTTGGAGAAAAGACAGAAGCAAGCACATTTTAAGTCTTTAAAATTGTTCGTTTGACGCGAAAAAAGTAACAAAAATTAAAGGCCTAGTTGGTGGATACGAGATCTGACTTTAAGATTGTCCTGGTTTCGAGGCACGATGTGAGGCGCAATGTTGTTAAACGGACGGTCAGGTGGTTTAACACTGTTATTCTTCATTCTAACATGACGTTAACGTTTTTCCCATTGAACCCAGTGGAAACGTCAGCGTTTGCAAATATGCGATAATTCACGTCGTCAACGTGGTGCGTGCAATTTGGCGTCATCGTGACGTTGCATGTAAACATTTCCTTCTGTCGACATCCGCTGCAAAATAGTCCCCAAGATAACGCTTTGTTACTACTGTATTTCAGTTTAGCATCATGTTAGTATCGAAATAATTTCCACGCACCCGGTGTGTTATCGTGATTAACACACGGTGTTGTCGGGCAGATGCGAATATTAATTCACTCCGGCTTCGCCGTCGTGAATTAATATTTCGCAATCTGCCCTCCAACACCGTGTGTTAATCACGATAACACACGGTACGTGGAGATTATTTCTTAAGTCACACCGGGTTTCGCCCACCTCTTATTGAGGATCGGTTTGGTGCAAGTTGAATTGATCTTGAAAAGACGATAAACCAAACACATTAAAAATAACGAAATTTCATCTTTAAATAGACCACCGCACAACAAGCACACATGATTACTGAAGTTGTTGTGCGTTGGTCTTTATAAAGGTAATGTTAATTCAGGCGGTTGCTATCTTTCTTCGTGTAATATGGGCAAAGCGATACGGCGCGGTGTTTTTTGTTTGTTTGATTTGAGGTTTAACGTCCCCGTCAACACTGTAAAGGTCATTTTGGAGACGTTGCTTCCAATTTTGTGGGACTTTTACCCAACATTGAGATGAAATGACATCTCAAGCCCTGTCGCCCAATGAAACCAATAGTGTTTATTAGCATGGACGGTCCGCCTCGCACTGCGGTTCCTGGACAGGCTTAGATCCTCTAAGCTGTTTACCAGTACTAGTGTGCGGGCAGGATTCAGCTCTGCGTGGAAGCATCGTGCAGCCCATATATTTCTTCAAGCCCCTATGGGCGGGGGCGGACGGCGCGGTGTTTACTTGTTGTCAAGTTTTTTTGGAAATCGTACACATTTTGAGATAAACATCTTCTGAAATGACACTTCATGGTTCTACTGGTACGATTATTAATTCATAACTGAATTTTCGTACTTTTTAAAAACAAATAAATCTGAAACCTTTTCATAAAGGCCCTGATATTCACTAATTGCTAATAGAATCTGTTATTTCAGAGCCTTTTGGCAATTTAAGATTATGTCTTGTTGTTGCTCTGTTAAACCTAACAAAAACACGTCCTTCACCTTTCAATTGTCTTGTCGGACCATAAAGTTAGTTCCTTTTTCCTTATTCCTGTTTCCTTATTCGACTAAGAAATTGAATCAGTGAATTGAAAAGGATTAATGATAATGAGAGTTGTGACGTACAGAAATAACCTTATGGCATGCACAGATAGTGCGTTTTTGAATGGTGGCATGAAAACTTGACATTATATGAAGGTAAAACGACAAAAGAATGAACGTCAGAGTAATACTAGTCATAAAAAGCGACAGCAGACAACTGCAACTTAAGAAACTATGGAGTTACAGCGTCATGAAAACCGAATAAAGAAAAGGGAAAAAGGAAAAGATTTTTTTTTTCCTCTTTGCTTATTCGACTCCGAAACAGAGTAAGTAAACTGAAAACGATTAATGATACTGGGAGTCGTGATATACAGGAATGTGCCATATGAAATGCACAGATAGTGTGTCTTTGAATGGCGACGTGAAACATTGACATTATGTGAAGGTAAAACGACAAAAGTGAGATATATCTAGATTGAATGTCAGAGTAATATTAGGCATAAAAGGCGACAGCAGACAGCTGCAACCTAAGAAACTATGGAGTTACAGCGTGATGAAAATCGTTTTTTATGACTAGTATTACTCTGATATTCAATACAGACATATCTCAATTTTGTCGTTTTACAATCATGAAATGTCAATTTTGCATGTAGCCTTTCACAAACGCACTATCCGTGCATGTCATAAGGCACATTTCTGTATGCAACGACTCTCAGTATCATTAAACGTTTTCAATTCACTTATTCAGTTTCTTAGTCGAATAAGGAAAAAGGAATCAGCAAAAAAAATCCTTTTTTCTTATTCTATTTTCATGGCGCTGTAAATCCATAGTGCCTTAGGTTGCAGCTGAGACATATCACACTTTTGTCTTTTATAATGTCAAGTTTTCATGTCACCATTCAAAAACGCACGCTCTGTGCATGTCATAAGGCACATTTCTGTATGTAACGACTCTCCGTATCATTAATCTTTTTCAATTCACTGATTGACTTTCTTAGTCAAATAAGGAAAAAAGAATAAGGAAAAAGGAATAAGAAAAAAAGGAACTAACTTAATGGTCATTCAATTATGTTTGTGGTGTATCGTTTTGCAATAGTTATTCAATGCACAAAAAGCAACAGAAGCCTAATCTTCGGGCACAGTCAAGGCTACTGGACTGCCCTCGGGCTTCAATCAGTTACTAATGCTTAATTAATGCATATTAAAAATATATGGTTTGGCCCATATCAACACGGCGATCCAGGCCCTGGCCCGAGGACAGTCCATAGACCTTGGTGGTGCCCTCAGTTTAGGTTACTAATGCTTAAATAGGTACTATGACAAGCATATTCACAGCGGCAAATGGGTTTAACCTTTTACTAGAAAATATTCAACGCCACTACAGCTTATCTAAAGGAAATGTATGGCGGCCGTAAGAAGTCTCCCTGCCCTTCAAAATTGTGTAGTTTATATTTTCTTGTCCTTTCGGATCATTGATTTCATTATGGAATTTTGAAAATATATTTCAGTGTCACTGTTGAGGCCTTATTGTACGAAACTAGCTAGTCTGGCCCAGAAAACATCTACACTCTATGCTTTTCAGTTCTGTGGTGTGTTCCTTGCTTCCAAAGGATAACATTTTTCTTGAACATATTAAACTAACGCAATGTATATACAATGTGGGAATGCTGGGGGGGGGGGGGGGGGGATGTTTGGAGTGCAAAATACGGGTTAAAGAGACTTAATACCAATTGCAGTTCTACAAGTTGCACTGAAAAAAAATCAGACGAGCTCCTAACAAAATCTATGTTATGAGATTAAATTGTATGGACAGACAAACTTACTATCCTCTATAGAAACAAATCCGCGTATTCCATTTGATTAGCTTTGTTTATTGAAGGAAAGGGTGATCTATAACACCGACTAGTTCTCTAATTAAGCCGTGTGAGAGAAAAAAAGTTCTGCCTGTACCTGCGCGCAGTGATAGTTGCAATAAATTAAAATCGGCCACCTTCAAACATGAGACAGCCTCCTATTTTCTGCTAATCAAGCTTCACCAGTAGGTTATTTTGATTAGTGCACTGATATCGGACGCAACACGTGCAACACTCTAGCGATAAATGGCATTGTTTTCGCCTGGATTGACAGTCTTTGCTTAATTTTTTACCCTTGTCACACAGTGATGTTTTTGCACTGTCCTACAGCGATTTTTCTGCACTACACCACAACGATTTCTCTGCATAGAACCACAGTGATCTGTCTACCTTATCCCACAGTGATGTTTTTTGCCTTGCCCCACCGCGATTTTTCCACATTGCCCCACAACTATTTTCGCCTTGTGCAACATTGATGTTTTTGCCTGGTTCCAAAGATTACACCGCCCTGTCGCGGTGATTTCTATGCCTTGACCCGCAGTGATTTTTCGCTCTTGATCCCATAGCGATTCCGCGCCTTGTCCCACAGTGATTTTAGCTTAGTCTCAAAGTGACTCCTATGCTTTGTTCCACAGTGATTGCTACGACTAAATCTCAAAGTGATTTCGCCGTCGTGTTTGATGGTTATTTCTCGGTTTTTCTCCCATAGTGATTTTGCCACATTGGGCACATCGCTTTATGGCATTGTCCCACAGCTGTTTCTCTGCCTTGTCCCACAGTGATTTTTCCACATTGTCCCGCAGTGATTTCTATGTTGTCCCGCAGTGATTTATTTTTGTCTTGTTCCAAAGTTATTGTTCCGCCTAATCTTCTGCATAGCCCACCACTGTGAATTTTTCGTGTCTATTTCTATGCCTTTTTTCCGACAGCGATTTCTTGGTCTTTGTCAACAGTGAATGTTCAGCAAAGTCACACAATGATTTCTCGGCCTTGTACCCAAAGCGATTTCTTGGCCTTGTCCCCTCAGTGATTTCTCCCAAACCTTGAATACTCCGCCGGGTCCCGCAGTGAACTCTCTGCCGCCTTCCACAGTGAATTCCTTGCCTTGTCCCAAAATGGTCTCTCTGCCTTTCCCAATGAAGCTACTCTGCCGTGTCCCACATCGATTTCTCCGCATTGCCCTTCAGTGATTTTTCCCACAATGATTTGATTGTCAATACCGGTAGTGAATACTCTGCTTGGTTTAAACAGTATTTATTTCAAACACACTTTACTCTGCTTGTTCCTTAAAGTTAATTCGATTTCTTCCCCACAACGATTTCTTCGCCAGCGTTCACAGTGAATTCTCTACCTTGTTTCATAGTGAATTCTCTGCCTTGTTTTACAGTGATTTCTCTGTCTTGATCCCATAGCAATGTCAGTGCCTTTTCCACAGTAATTTCTCTCGTCAGTGATTTCTTTGCAAGGTCACAGTGTATTCTCTGCTTTGTCCCAAAGTGGTTACTCTGTCTTGTCCGACAGTGATTTATCGGCATTTTCCCACATTAATTTCTCCAGCCCCCTCCCCCCACCACGACTCCGATAGTGACTTCTTCCCCACTATGAGTTTTCTCCAGGTCCCACAGTATTTTTTTCTGTTTTTCCCTCAACAATTCTCAGCACCGTACCATAGCTATTAATCCGTTATGTCCAGGATGATTTCTTCAGCCTTGTTCCGTAGTGATTTTTCCGCCTCGTTTCATGGTATTAATTTATCTGCCTTGTCCTACAATGATGATCTTCCTTCCATAGCGATTTCTCTGCCTTTAGCCTGTGGTAATTTCTCTGCCTTGTCCCATGGTAATTTGTTCGCTGTGTCCTATAGCTATTTCGCCGCCTAGTCCAAGAGTGATGTCTTTGCCTGTTGTCCCACTGTGATTTCTCAATCTGCTGTCCCACAGTTCTCAATCTTGCTCCACAATGGTTTCTCCGCCTTGTTCCCGTTTCGAATTCTCAACCACAGCAATTTGTTCTACATACACCACAGTTAATTCTCTGCTTTGTTCCAAAGTTGTTTCTCCGCATTTTCCCACAGTGATATCTCAGCCTTATCCTCCACATATTTCTCCCGACAGTGATTATTTCGCCAGGTCCACAGTGAATCAAGCATCAATGATCCCCCACGGTGGTTTCTTCGCAAGATCCCACAGTGCATTATCTGCCTTGTCCCAAAGTGGTTTTTCCGACAATTTCTCCGCCTTTTCCTCTAGTGATTTCTCCCCTTCAGTGGTTTCTTTGCCATGTCCCGAAAAGAATTCTCTTCATTATCTCAAATGAATTCTCTTTTATGTCACATAGCGATTTTCCGCTTTGTCCCTCAGTGATTTCTTCCCAAAGTGATTTCTTCCCAAAGTGATTTCTTCGCCGGGTTCCACATCTATATCCCACAGCTTATTCTCCGCCTTGTCCTCGATTGATTTCTTCCCCACAGTAAATTTCTTCGCCGAGTCCAACAGCAAATTCTCTGCCTTGTACCACAATAGTTTCTCTGTCTTGTCTTGAAATGATAATTGCCTTGTTCCACAGCAATTTCTCCGCTTTGTCCATCAGTGATTTCTCCTCCACAGTCATTTTTTGCAAGGTCAATGAGTGAATTCTCTGCCTTTTCCCAAAGTGTATTCTCTGCTTTGCTCCAAAGGGAATTGTCTGATCTCTCCCAGTTCGATTTCTGCGTATTGTCCCTTAATGATTTCTCCCCCATAGTGATTTCTTAGCCTTGCCCAAAACCGGGTTCTCCGTCTTGCCCCTCAGTGATTTGTACCCCAAAGAAATTTCTTCGTCGGGTCTCACGAAGAATTCTTCGCCTTGTCTCATGGCGAATTCTCTACCTTGTCCAACAGAAATATCTCCGCTTTGTCCATCAGTGATTTCTAATGCACAGTTAATTTCTTCGCCAAGTCCCACAGTGAAATCTTTGCCTTGTCCCAAAAGAAATTATCTGTCTTGTCCTACAGCGTATCTTCGCTTTGTACATCAGAGATTTCTCTCCCACATTGATTTCTTCACCAGATCCCTCAATCAATTCTCTGCCTTGTCCCAAAGTGGTTTCTCTGTCTTGTCCGACGGTGATTTCTTCGCATTGTCCCACATTTATTTCTCCACTTAGTCCGATAGTGACTTCTTCCCCACTTTGATTTTTTCACCAGGTCCGTGTCATTTCTCTGTTTGTCCCTCAACGATTTCACAGCACCGTACCATAGCGATTAATCCGTTATGTCCAATATGATTTCTTCAGCCTTGTTCCATAGTGATTTGTCCGCCTCGTTTCACGGTATTAATTTATCTACCTTGTCCTACAATGATGGTCTTCCTTCCATAGCGATTTATCTGCCTTTATCGCGTGGTAATTTCTCTGCCTTGTCCCAAGGTAATTTGTTCGCTGTGTCCTATAGCTATTTTGCTGCCTTGTCAAAGAGTGATGCCTTTGCCTTTGTGCCACAGTGATTTCTCAATCTGCTGTCCCACAGTTCCCAATCTTGCCCCACAATTGTTTCCCCGCCTTGTTCCCGTTTCGAATTCTCAGCCATAGCAATTTCTTCTACATACCCCACAGTTAATTCTCTGCTTTGTTCCAAAGTGCTTTTTCCGCGATTTCCCACAGCGATATCTCAGCCTAATCCTCGTCTTGTGATGACTTTGCCAGGCCCACAGTGAATACTCTCCGCGTTGTCAAACAAGAATTTTTCCGCCACATCAATGATCCCCCACGGTGGTTTCTTCGCTAGATCCCACAGTGCATTATCTGCCTTGTCCTAAAGTGATTTTCCGCTTTGTACCACAATTTCACCCCCTTGTCCTCAGTGATTTCTCCTCTACAGTGATTTCTTTGCTAGGTTCCATGGCGCTTTCTCTGTCTTGTCCCAAAGTTGTTTCTCCGCCTTGTCTCACAATGTCTCCTCCTTTTCATCCAGTGATGTCTCCTCTACAGTAATTTCTTTGCCATGCCCTGAAAGGAATTCCCTACCTTGTCTCAAATGAACTCTCTTCCATGTCCCATAGCGATTTTTCCGCTTTGTCCCTCAGTGATTTCTTTCCACAGTGATTTCTTCGCCAGGTTTCACAGCTATGTCCTACAGCTTATTCTCCGCCTTGTCCTCCAGTGATTTCTTCCTTAAAGTAAATTTCTCTGCCTTGAACCACAGTGGTTTCTGTCTTGTCTTGAAATTATGATTGCCGTGTTCCACAGCGACTTCTCCGCAAGGTCCCACAGTAAATTATTTGCCAAATGCCAAAGTACATTCTCTGCTTTGCCCCAGAGCGAATTCTCTGATTCACCCGGTGCGATTTCTGCGCATCGCCCCTTAATGATTTCTCCCCAGCAGTGATTTCTACGTCCGATTCTATAGCTTTGCCTCACACCGGTTTGTCTGTCTTGCCCCTCAGTGATTTGTACCCAAAAGAAATTTCTTCGTCAGGTCCTACAGTGAATTCTCTGCCTTGTCCAACAGAAATTCTGCTTTGTACATCAGTGATTTCTTCTCCACGGTCAATTTCTTCGCAAAGTCCCACAGTGAATTCTCTGCCTTGTCCTACAGCGATTTCTTCGCTTTGTCCATCAGTGATTTCTTCCCAACAGTGATTTCTTCCCCAGGTCCCACAGTGAATTCTCTGCCTTGTCCCAAAGTGAATTCTCTGCCTTGTTCCAAAGTGAATTCTCTGCCTTGTCCCGCAGTGATTTTTCTGCCTTGCCCCAAGGCGAATTATCTGCATTGTCCCGCAGTAAATTATCTGCCTGGTCCCAAAATGAATTCTCTGCCTTGTCCCCTAGTGAATTATCTGCCTTGTCCCGCAATGAATTCTCTGCCTTGTCCCAAAGTGATTTCTCTGTCGCGTCCCAAAGCGAATTCTCTGGCTCTCCAAGTGCGCTTTCTCCGCATTGTCCCTTAATGATTTCTCCACATCAGTGATTTCTTTACAAAAGAAATTTCTGCGTCTGGTTCCACATTGAATTCTTCGCCTTGTTCCACAGTGAATTATCCGCCTTGTCCCCCAGTGAATTTTCCGCATTGTGCCAAGGTGAATTCTCCGCCTTGTTCCACAGTGAATTCTCCGCCTTGTCCCACAGTGAATTCTCCGCCTTGTCCAACAGTGAATTCTTCGCCTTTTTCCCCAGCGAATTCTCCGCCTTGTTCCACAGTGAATTATCCGCCTTGTCCCCCAGTGAATTTTCAGCATTGTGCCAAGGTGAATTCTCCGCCTTGTTCCACAGTGAATTCTCCGCCTTGTTCCACAGTGAATTCTCCGCCTTGTCCAACAGTGAATTCTTCGCCTTTTTCCCCAGCGAATTCTCCGCCTTGTTCCACCGTGAATTCTCCGCATTGTTCCAAAGTGAATTCTCCGCCTGGTCCACAGTGAATTCTCTGTCTTGTTCGACTGTGAATTCTCCGCCTTGTCCCACAGTAAATTCTCCGCCTTGTCCAAAGTGAATTCTCTGTGTTGTTCGACTGTGAATTCTCCGCCTTGTTCCACAGTGAATTCTCTGTCTTGTTCGACTGTGAATTCTCCGCGTTGTTCCATGTGAATGTTCCGCCTTTTCCACCGTGAATTCTCTGTCTTGTTCGACTGTGAATTCTCCGCCTTGTTCCACAGTGAATTTTCCGCCTTGTCCCATTGTGAATTCTCTGTCTTGTTCGACTGTGAATTCTTTGCCTTGCTCTACAGTGAATTCTCCGCCTTGTCCCACAGTGAATTCTCTGTCTTCTTCGACAGTGAATTCTCGGCCTTGTCTCACAGTGAATTCTCTGCCTTGTCCACATTAAATTCTCGGTCTTGTTCGACCTTGAATTATCCGCTTTTTCCCACATTGAATTCTCCGCCTTGGCCCACAGGGAATTCTCCGCCTTGTCCCACAGTGAATTCTCTGTCTTCTTCGACAGTGAATTCTCGGCCTTGTCCCACAGTAAATTCTCCGCCGTATCCCACAGTGAATTCTCTGTCTTCTTCGACTGAATTATCTGCTTTGTTTCAAAGTGTTTTCTCTGCTTGTTCCACAGCTATTCCGACAGTCCAACAATGTACGAGACGCGTTCATTTAATTGTGTCACTAATGGCCCACCATACCGTGTGGCTGTAACTGCATTGATTTCATGGGGGTCTAATCCGTTCAGTCTTTCAAAAGTTATTGAAAGTTCAAGTTGGTTCAGTCATATACCCTCAACTATTACTGTATGCAAAACGAAAAACACAACAAGCTTTGAAATTAGGTCGCGTTGGTATGAATGTTTCAGTTTCACAGAAATATAGTGAACTATGTCAGTGACATCAACGTCAATTTTCAGGTGGCCTAAAAAATTAAGGTCGTAAAGCTGACCTGAAAGATGAGCCCGGATCCAGCCAAGTAAGAAAAGCTGCTACAAAAACTCATTGATGATAGTGTTGGTGTTTCATAAGATTTTGACTTAGAAACCTTTGTACACGATGGCTCCCGCATCTCTTGACCAAAGAACAAAAGATCATGCGTGTAAAAATGCCGAAAAAATAAGTACAAACATGTTGACAAAAATAGGGATGTTTACAAGTGATGAATTTTGAGCCACAGAGACGCATCCATAACAAGCAGTCGAGCAAGGCCGGCCATTGCCAAAAGAATTACAAGTGCGTCAAAAATTTTGTATGCGGTATTTTTCAATTGTTCAAATTCCCGTACCGAATGGCAATACAACCACAGGTAAAGTTTATAAGAATGGTGTGTTGTCAACAGTAAAGGCACATTATGAAAAACAATGATTTGCAACTGGTTTATACGGAACCCGGGAAGGGACATTGCGGTTCCAGTATCTAGCAGAACAGAAATTGAAACAATAAAATTGGAGTGGAAAAGAAAACAAGAAATATGTCGTTTAAACGACATATTTCTTATTTTCCGTTCCACTCTGAAAAAGGAGCGTGGAATTTAAAACAATAAAACGAGAATGGAACAGAAAACAAAACATTGTCGTTTCAACGATATAGTTCTTATTTTCCGTTCCACTCTGAAAAAGTAGCGTGGAATTTAAACTATAAAATTAGAATGGAACAGAAAACAAAAATATGTAGTTTAAACGATATATTTCTTATTTTCCGTTCCACTCTGAAAAAGTAGCGTGGAATTTAAAACAATAAAATTAGAATGGAACAGAAAACAATATGTCGTTTAAACGACATATTTCTTGTTCTCCTTTCCACACTGAAAAAGTCGGGTGGAATTTAAACCAATAAAATTAGCATGGAACAGAAAACAAAAATATGTCGTTTAAACGACATATTTCTTGAGTGTGATAATGTTTATGTTTGTTTGTTCTGCTCTGTTCTGTTCTTGTTTTTCTTTTCACGCTACTTTTTCGTAGTGGAATAGAAAACAAGAACTAGAGGTCCAAGTGGGCCCGAATCGCTCACCTGGATGAGGCTGATAATAAATTACATTGCGTCTTGGTGGCCTTTTTGTCTATCAGATCAATTTGCCTTTAGCAATTCTGAATCTGCATGTTTAAATAATCTTGATGCTTCTGATTAAGTTTCTGAACAGCCATGTCTAATTTAGGATTCAGGAAGTGATGATGTTGATGCTAGATGTTGTTTGAAGATTTTCTAGATGGCCATCATGGACGCCATCTTAGATAACAGAAGATAATAATTCCAGCGATTCTGAATCACCATGTAGTCCCGATTTCTCCAATCAAGTTTCAGCTCCATTCGACCTTTGGTTCAGGAGGAGACGTAGGTTGAAGAATTTTAAGATGGCCATCTTGTAGTTTCTAGCAAATCCGAAGTTTCATGTCGCCCCAATGCCTGCCATGAAGTTTCATCTTGATCTTACCTCCTGTTCGGAAGGTATCTTTTGAACAATTTCAAGATGGCCCCAGTGGGCATCCATCTTGGATATCGGAACAGAACAATTTTAGATAAATCTGAATCTCCATGTCCCCCGATGCCTCCCATTTAGTTTAAGCTCAATCTTACCCTTGGTTCGGGAAGAAATGTCATTTGAAGAATTTCAGGATGGCCGCCATAGTGGCTATCTTGGATATCGGAACGGAATACCTTTAGCAAATTTGAATCGCCATTTCGTCCCGATGCCTTCCATAAATTGTCAACCTGATCCAATCTCTAGTTTGGGAGGAGACGTATTTTGAATTATTTCAAGATGGCAGCCATTGCGACCACCTTGGATACTGGAATGGAACAATTTTAGCAAGTCTAAATACCCATGTCATCCTGATGCCTCCCATCACGTTTCAGCTCAATTGGACCTTTGGTTTATGGAGGAGATGTGGTTTGAATAATTCCAAGATGGCCGCCATGGCGGCCAGTTTGGATATCGGAACGTAATGATTTCAGCAAATCTGAATGTCCATGTCAAGCCAATGCCTCCAATCAACTTTCAGCTTAATTCGAACTTTGGTCTGGGAGGAGATGTGGTTTGAAAAATTTCAAGATGGCCGCAGGAACCATTTTAGCAAATCTTAATCATCATGTGACCAGAATGCCTCCCACCAGGAATCAGCTGAATCTGACTTCCTGTTCGGGAGGAGATCTCGAAAATGTGAAAGTTAACGATAGATAGTTAGATTTGAGGTTTTACGTCCCCGTCAGCACTGTACAGGTCATTGTGGAGACGTTGCTTCCAATTTTGTGGGACTTTTACCCGACACTGAGATGGAATTACATCTCAAGCCCTGTCGCCCAATAAAAACCAATAGTGTTTATAAGCATGGACGGTCCGACTCGCACCGCTTATATATTAACGACGGATAACAGACCATGGCATAAGCTAAATATGTCGTTTAAGCAACATATTTTTGTTTTCTGTTCCATTCTAGTTTTATTGTTTTAAACTCCACGCTACCTTTTCAGAGTGGGACAGAAAACAAGAAATATGTCGTTTAAACGACATCTTTTTGTTTTCTGTTCCATTCTAATTTTATCGTTTTTAATTCCATCGTGGAAGAGAAAACAAGAAATATGTCATTAAACGACATATTATATCATTTAAACGTCATAGTTTTTGTTTTCTTTTCCACTCTTATTTATGGAACCCGGGAAGGGACATTTCTGTTCCAGTATCTAGCAGAACAGAATTTAAAACGATAAAATTAGAGTGGAGAGGAAAACAAGAAATATGTCGTTTAAACGATATAATATGTCGTTTAAACGACGTATTCCTTGTTTTCCTTTCCACTCTGAAAAGTAGGGTGGAGTTTAAAGCAATAAAATTAGAATGGAACAGAAAACAAAAATATGTCGTTTAAACGACATATTTCTTGAGTGTGATAATGTTTATGTTTGTTTGTTCTGCTCTGTTCTGTTCTTGTTTTTCTTTTCACGCTACTTTTTCGTAGTGGAATAGAAAACAAGAACTAGAGGTCCAAGTGGGCCCGAATCGCTCACCTGGATGAGGCTGATAATAAATTACATTGCGTCTTGGTGGCCTTTTTGTCTATCAGATCAATTTGCCTTTAGCAATTCTGAATCTGCATGTTTAAATAATCTTGATGCTTCTGATTAAGTTTCTGAACAGCCATGTCTAATTTAGGATTCAGGAAGTGATGATGTTGATGCTAGATGTTGTTTGAAGATTTTCTAGATGGCCATCATGGACGCCATCTTAGATAACAGAAGATAATAATTCCAGCGATTCTGAATCACCATGTAGTCCCGATTTCTCCAATCAAGTTTCAGCTCCATTCGACCTTTGGTTCAGGAGGAGACGTAGGTTGGAGAATTTTAAGATGGCCATCTTGTAGCTTCTAGCAAATCCGAAGTTTCATGTTGCCCCAATGCCTGCCATGAAGTTTCATCTTGATCTTACCTCCTGTTCGGAAGGTATCTTTTGAATAATTTCAAGATGGCCCCAGTGGGCATCCATCTTGGATATCGGAACAGAATAATTTTAGATAAATCTGAATCTCCATGTCCCCCGATGCCTCCCATTTAGTTTAAGCTCAATCTTACCCTTGGTTCGGGAAGAAATGTCATTTGAAGAATTTCAGGATGGCCGCCATAGTGGCTATCTTGGATATCGGAACGGAATACCTTTAGCAAATTTGAATCGCCATTTCGTCCCGATGCCTTCCATAAATTGTCAACCTGATCCAATCTCTAGTTTGGGAGGAGACGTATTTTGAATTATTTCAAGATGGCAGCCATTGCGACCACCTTGGATACTGGAATGGAACAATTTTAGCAAGTCTAAATACCCATGTCACCCTGATGCCTCCCATCACGTTTCAGCTCAATTGGACCTTTGGTTTATGGAGGAGATGTGGTTTGAATAATTCCAAGATGGCCGCCATGGCGGCCAGTTTGGATATCGGAACGTAATGATTTTAGCAAATCTGAATGTCCATGTCAAGCCAATGCCTCCAATCAACTTTCAGCTTAATTCGAACTTTGGTCTGGGAGGAGATGTGGTTTGAAAAATTTCAAGATGGCCGCAGGAACCATTTTAGCAAATCTTAATCATCATGTGACCAGAATGCCTCCCACCAGGAATCAGCTGAATCTGACTTCCTGTTCGGGAGGAGATCTCGAAAATGTGAAAGTTAACGATAGATAGTTAGATTTGAGGTTTTACGTCCCCGTCAGCACTGTACAGGTCATTGTGGAGACGTTGCTTCCAATTTTGTGGGACTTTTACGCGACACTGAGATGGAATTACATCTCAAGCCCTGTCGCCCAATAAAAACCAATAGTGTTTATAAGCATGGACGGTCCGACTCGCACCGCTTATATATTAACGACGGATAACAGACCATGGCATAAGCTAAATATGTCGTTTAAGCAACATATTTTTGTTTTCTGTTCCATTCTAGTTTTATTGTTTTAAACTCCACGCTACCTTTTCAGAGTGGGACAGAAAACAAGAAATATGTCGTTTAAACGACATCTTTTTGTTTTCTGTTCCATTCTAATTTTATCGTTTTTAATTCCATCGTGGAAGAGAAAACAAGAAATATGTCATTAAACGACATATTATATCATTTAAACGTCATAGTTTTTGTTTTCTTTTCCACTCTTATTTATGGAACCCGGGAAGGGACATTTCTGTTCCAGTATCTAGCAGAACAGAATTTAAAACGATAAAATTAGAGTGGAGAGGAAAACAAGAAATATGTCGTTTAAACGATATAATATGTCGTTTAAACGACGTATTCCTTGTTTTCCTTTCCACTCTGAAAAAGTAGGGTGGAGTTTAAAGCAATAAAATTAGAATGGAACAGAAAACAAAAATATGTCGTTTAAACGACATATTTCTTGTTTTCCTTTCCACTCCGAAAAAGTAGCGTGGAATTTAAAACAATAAAGACGTCGTTTAATCGATATGATCTTGATCTCCCATTGGTTAAAGATGTCGTTTTTTTTAAATAATATATGTCGTTTAAACGATATAATCCTAGCCTTCCATTGGTTGGCTTGTTTGTTTGATTTGAGGATTAACGCCCCAGTCAAAACTGTTTAGGTCATTTTGGATACCTCGCTTCCAATTTTGTGGGACATTTACCCGACATTGAGATGAAATGACATCTCAAGCCCTGCCGCCGAATTAAACCAAAAGGGTTTATATGCATGAACGGTCCAACTTGCAAAACTTTTCCTGATATCTTTATTGTTTTAAATTCCACGCTACATTTTTTCAGAGTGGAGAGTAAAACAAGAAATATGTCGTTTAAACGACATAAGTTTGTTTTCTGTTCCATTCTATTTGTATTGTTTTAAATTCCACCCCACCTTTTTCAGAGTGGAAAGGAAAACAAGAAATGTGTCGTTTAAACGACATATTTTTGTTTTCTGTTCCATGCTAATTTTATTGTTTTAAATTCCACGCTATTTTTCAGAGTGGCACAGAAAACAAGAAATATATTTTTGGGTCGATCGGTGTATCGGTTTACGATCGACCCTAATTTACTAAATGGCCAAACGGAATTCATGCAGTTGTCCACGTGACCATCACTGATTTGGGAAAACCAATATTATGTTTCATTAATAGAACTTGAAACATTGCGCTATTTTTATCGATGCATCACGAGCTATCTATAGAGTCTTGACAGAAATCGTGTGCTGGATAATACCCAAATCAGACGCCGCGGAATGTGGCGTCTGATCAGCAGGTTGCACAGGAACTTCATTGTTTGCTTAATTGGTGGCATTTGGGGATTAAACGAAATAGTATAAGAATGCCAGGTGGCTCACGTAAAGAAAGAAATACAGTATCTTAATCCAGGCCACGATGTCACGTGACGTCTTTCGAAATATTCTATTTTTAAAACTGTTACACAGAATGTATGCCAAGTCGAGTAAAATTAGACTTTTCGCACTCCTGCTAAGAACTTAATTTTAGAACCCTGAAATGTTTAAGTGCAAAACTGAGTAGCCCAGACTTTATAGGCGGTACCGTTACTAGACATACAGCGTAGACCAAGATTGGATATAGAGTACCTTGTCGGCACTGTTCGCCAAATGTATGCAACAACAGTTTTGAACATGATTCAGGGCCGTACGCAGACTCTGAAAAGTGGCGGGTTGAGAGTGCGAATTTGAGCTATTTTGCAGAGGGTGAAAAACTGTATGAATCTGCAATAATTTCCAAAAGATGGGAGGGGCTGCGTTTGCACCCTTCCCACTCTGTTGAACAAAATCCAAGTCCTACCCTTTGACGTCAGAGCACAGCGTAAGAAGAAAATCCTGGACTGTGCTCGTTTGTTTGATTTAAGGTTTACGTCCCCGACAACACTGTATAGGTCATTTGGAGACGTTACTTCCAATGTTACGGGACTTTCAGCTATGTGTGGAAGCATCATGCAGCCAATCTATCTATTCAAGCCCAAATGGGCGGGGGTGGGTGGACTGTGCTCGTACACTTGGGCATTGGCAAACAGAATCTACATAATCAGACGCCACATAACGCGATGTCTGATCAGCTCTACTGTGCTTGCTTAAAGTTAAACGAACAGTTGGATTCTCAGCTCAGGACTATTTTCCCAACATACACTCAGAGACGATCGACCCACCAGTACTCTCAGTGCTTTGATTGTTTTCTGTTCCATTCTAATTTTATTGTTTTTAATTCCACCCTACTTTTTCAGAGTGAAAAGGAAAACGAAAAAATGACATATTATATCGTTTAAACGACATATTTCTTGTTTTCCTCTCCACGCTAATTTTATTGTTTCAAATTCTGTTCTACGGGCCTCCGTGGCCTAGTGGTTAAGAGCGCTGACTCTTGATCATTAGGTCTCTCACCGCTGTGGTTCGAGCCTCGCTCGGGTCACATGTGAGACGCCAAGTTCTGCAACGGAAGGTCAGGTGGTTTTTCTCCGGGTACTCCGGTTTTCGCCCACCTCTGATTAACGATCGGCTCGATATGAGTGAAATAATCTTGAAAGGGCCGTAAAACCCAAACCAAAAAAAAAAAAAAAATTCTGTTCTGCTAGAAACTGGAACAGAAATGTCCCTTCCCGGGTTCTGTACTCATAACGAAAAGACGCCTATACAAATACATTGTAACCTTTATCGCCGAAGAAATGAAAATTTTAAGATGAAAAATTGTGATATTTTCTGCTCAAAATATAGATTGTAGATACTCGTTAGAGCCGTCTCGATGAGGCGGTTCTAATGAGTACCCCCAATCTGTATTTTAGAGCAGAAATAAAAAAATAAGGTTTACCCCTGTAACCACCAGTTTTCCTATATAAAAGTGGGGTTAAGGGGGGGGGGGGGGGATTAAAATTATATAGGCGTGTTTTCGTGATGTAATTTCATTGTTTTAATTTCGGTTCTGCTAGATACTGGAACAGAAATGTCCCTTCCCGGTTCCGTAGGTTTATGAGATCTATGTCTTCGCCGTCAAGGGAGAATACTTCGACGGGTTGAAGTAAACGAAATGTGAATGGGATTAATAACGCGCCCTGTAGATCCCCATTGACAACATTAAATGAACGCGTATACTTGTAAACGGTGGCAGTGGTCTACTTTCGCTGACAATTAGTCAAGTACCCATTCATTGCTGACACGAGCGAGGCTCGGATCGGGACCCTTCTGTACAAAAAAAAAAAAAAAAAAAAGATTCTCTAGCCACTCGATCTTGGCGCTCCTCTACTATAGGAGCCCCATCAGAGGCAAAGTTGTTCAAAACCAGTGACCTAATGTATATATAGGTTAATGGCAAAACTAATTATGTCAATGTTAACATATTGATAAAACTTTGATAATTAGGGCCCCGCACTGAAAGTGTTGGCACTCTGTCCGTCCGTCTGTCTGTCTGTACGTCTGTCCGTCCACAAATTTCTGATAGCGCTGCCGGGGCCCTAGTCAGTTTCACTGACAGCTCTAGTTTATTATAGCAAGTAAACTATAATATTCCTAAAACAGTGAGTAGCTTTTTCATTTGCTTTTGCATTTGCAAAAGCTGCTCATATTTTTCCAGCAGGGTAGAAAATGTACTCCATTTTGTCTACGTATTAACTTGATGAGCTTAACCACCCACTTGATGGAAAGGAGAGTTTTCCATCTCTAGAGAAGAATGGAGAGTTACCGCCCTCATAAGAGGAAAGTTAACATCCGCTTGAGAGAGAGAGAGAGAGAGAGAGAGAGAGAGAGAGAGAGAGAGAGAGAGAGAGAGAGAGAGAGAGAGAGTTTCAACCTCTTGAGAGAAAGCGAGAGTTACCATCCCCTATATAGAGTAAGCGAGAATAGCCACCCTCTAGAGAGAGAGAGAGAAAGAGAGAGAGAGAGTTTCAACCTCTTGAGAGAAAGCGAGAGTTACCATCCCCTATATAGAGTAAGCGAGAATAGCCACCCTCTAGAGAGAGAGAGAGATTCTACGCTCATGAGACGATGTACATGGACATCATTCTTGTCAGAAGTTGTAGTGAGGAGGGAATGTATTGTTCTTGTCTTGCACACCAGATAAGGAAAATATGGGCTTAACCCCTGGGGTAGAAATTCTTATCCTATCCAGCTTATTCTACCCAGGGATAGGATAAAAATCGAGAACTGTCACGTGTTTGACATGCACTGGTTGAACAGGACGTCACGTACGCCGTCGTTAAGTCTGACATCACTGAATCCCGCATTATTGTCATCAAAATGTGACGGACGTCGACAATGGAAATGACTGCATTGTAAAATCAAAGCACTGAGCGTACTGGTGGGTTGATTGTCTCTTGTAGACTGGGAAAATACTGAACGGGGACTTTTACTGTTTCGTTCAACCCTTAAACTCTTCTGCGGCGTCTGATCTGGCTGGGTCTACACTGTTTGCCAAGCCCAGCCCATGATTCCAGCTCAGCTTCTAAGGAATACCCTTTTACGAAACACGCTGACCTCACTGCGATAAAATTAACGCTGCTTTTTTCTATAAATAAGTTACATGGATTTCCTACAAATCAGTAAAAGTCACGTGGACTTCAGCATTAATAGAGGTTTTGTCCTTATACCTTTGAGTTGATTGAAAAACAATCGACCCATAAATCCACTCTTAGAAATGAAAGTTTTGCAAGATAAAGAATCATACGTGAATGTGAGGGGTACATAGAAAAATCCGTCCCTCGGGATCACTGTTTGTTTGTATTGGAGTTTTACGGTCCTGTCAACACGTGTTAGGTCATTTTGAGCCGGTCAGTTAACTGATCCACCCTTTTCCTGGGCATGCTTATACGTAAGCGGTTAATTAGTACAGTGCACATTCATACGCCAGAAACTGACAACTGCCCTTCTTGAATCAGTGGAAGGGAGAGAATGACCGTAAAAAAGATTTCATGATCAATCTCCATGAAAGAATGTTGACGACCACGGCAGGTATCGAACCTATGGAACAGTATTTAGGTAAAAACTCAATTATGCAACATTGAGATTGCAATATGCAATTTTGATATTCTGTTATGCTATATTATGGAACAGGATTTAGGTAAAAACTCAATTATGCAACATTGAGATTGCAATATGCAATTTTGATATTCTGTTATGCTATATTCAGTTACAATTGTGCAAAATATTCCGCTTCTGCTTCTTCTAGTTCTCATTATTCTCGTTAAGTGGCGCTGTGATCGTTTTTCCGTAAACGTCCGCCTGTATTTGGAAGATACCAAAAAGAATCTGCAAGCGTATTGGTGACACGGAGGAGTGAAAGAAACGAAAGAACTATATTTTTGGCATAAAACGGACGATTTGGGGACATTACACCCTTACCGATAAAATCATTTACACATAATTTTTATTTTATATGTCAGACCAGGAATCAGCTTTGCTGTGTTTGTTTTGTGTCCATGTTTTATCTAAATATATCGCAAATGTGTTCAGGCCATTGCACCTCTAAAATATAAATTTGTTGTAAATACTTATAATGATTTTGTATGGCAAAGAAAGGCTCCTGTCCAATGTCGTGTAGACCTTGGTGAGACTGCTCCTTTATGATCACCTGAAGCAAACATAGTTACAACTCTCTTTTGTGAAAATGCTTTCAGATGAGAAACGACTTACGTTCCCTCTAACATTTATTTCTGATTTAGGGCATATCGAACGGAATTCGAAAACTAGGCATTTTGGTTCTGTTGTTTGATTTGATGTTTAACGTCACCTTCAACACAGTATAGATCATTTTGGAGACGTTGCTTCCACTTTTGTGGGACTTTTACCCGACACTGAGATGAAATGACATCTCCAAGCCCTGTCGCCCAATGAAACCAATAGGGTTTGTAAGCACCGCTTTGGCTCGGTAGACTTAGATCCTCTAAGCGGTTTACCAGTACTGGTGTGCGGGTCGGTTTCAGTTCATGCAGCCCATCTATTTCTTCAAGCCCCGACGGCCGGGGGTCTGATTCCCAGTTTGTTTTGTCACATGTTTATATAGATGTTCGTAACTGTTTGTGTTAAATGCATTCATTAATTTATAAGAAAATAGAAAACTATCTGACTTTTTATACTAGATTTTTGGCTTCAAGTGACAAAACGCAAAGCTTTTTAGCTCACCGTCACGTAGTGACGAGGTGAGCTTTTGGGATCACTTTTCGTCCGTCGTCCGTCGTCAGTCCGTGCGTGCGTCCGTGCGTCCGTAAACAATTTCTTCAAACGACATCTCCTCCTAAACCACTGATCGGATTTTGATCAAACTTCACAGGAATGGTGGTCCCCTTTCAAAGTTGTTCAAATGGTTCCGGTCCGTTGCACATCTATGTCATAGGAGCCAAAAATAGATTTTTTTTCACCAAAAACTTAAAAATCTTCTTCTCTGAAACCACAAGGCCCAGGTGTTTGATATTTGGTATGAAGCTTCATCTAGTGGACCCCTACCAAGATTGTTCAAATTATAGTGCTGGGACCAAAAATGCCCACGCTCCTGGGCCCTTTGGTCTTACATGGGCTTATATAGGGAAAATCTTTAAAAATCTTCTTCTCTGAAACCGTAAGGCCCAGGTCTTTGATATTTGGTATGAAGCTTCATCTAGTGGACCCCTACCAAGATTGTCCAAATTATAGTGCTGGGGCCAAAAATGCCCCCGCTCTGGGGCCCTTTGGTTTTACATGGGCTTATATAGGGAAAATCTTTAAAAATCTTCTTCTCTGAAACCGCAAGGCCCAGGTCTTTGATATTTGGTATGAAGCTATACCTAGTGGACCCCTACCAAGATTGTTCAAATTATAGTTCTGGGGCCAAAAATGCACACGCCCGAGACCCTTTGGTTTTACATAGGCTTATATAGGGAAATCTTAAAAAATCTTCTTCTCTGAAACAACATGTCCCAGGTCTTTGATATTTGGTATGAAGCTTCACCTAGTGGACCCCTATTAAGATTGTTCAAATTATAGCCCACGGGCCAAAAATGCTCCCGCTCCAGGGCCATTTGGTTTTACATAGACTTAAATGGGGAAAATCTTGAAACATTTTGTCTCTGAATTCACAAGGCCTAGGTCTTTGATATTTGGTATGGAGCTTCATCTAGTGGACCTCTACCAAGATTGTTCAAATTATAGCCCCTGCCCTGGGGCCCTTTGGTTTTACATAGACTTATATATAGAGATAATCTTTGGAAATCTTCTTCTCTGAAACAGCAAGACCTAGGTCTTTGATATTTGGTGTGAAGCTTCATCTAGTGGACCTCTATCAAGATTCTTTAAATTATAGCTCTGAGGCCAAAAATGTCCCCGCCCCGGGGCCATTTGGTTTTACATAGGCTATGTAGGGAATATCTTTAAAAAATGGTCTCTGAAACCCCAAGGCCCAGGTCTTTGATATTTGGTGTGTAGCTTCATCTAGTGGACCTTTGCCAAGATTGTTCAAATTATAGGCTTTGTTGATATTTGGTATGAAGCTTCAGCTTTTTAGACCTCCCTCAACATTATGCACATTGTAGCCCTGGGGTCAATAATGGCCCTCCCAGAGGCCCACTTGTAACTCTATCATATGGGTCAGGTGAGCGATCCAGGGCCATCATGGCCCTCTTGTTTGAGAAAAACACAACGCGCAGCAAATTCTTTCATACCGGAGTGCAGGTGGAAAACCCGCACCTGCAACAATGTAACATATCAAGCGCTGGAAGCCTCTGTGGTGTAGTGGTTATGCTACTCGCCTCATTAACCAGGGATCGCAGGATCGACCCCGGCTTCTCCAGAATTTCGGATGAGTCTTTAAACCCAGGTCCCATCTCCGTATGACCTTAGCTGTTGTCGAGACGTAAAACTAAAAACGCACTCACATACCAAGCGCATCCCACCATAAAATAACATCTTTATAATTCTTACCCCCCCCCCCCCCCCCCCCCCCCCACACACACACACACACTTGATCCCCACTTTTATAGGGTACAACTGGGATTGACAGGAGTAAACATTATTTTTCTCATTTCTACTCCAAAATATAGATTGTGGGTACTCGTTAAAATGGGATCGAAGAGGCGCTTCTAACGTGTACCCAACATGTATATTTTAAGCAACTGTCAGAAAAATATCATCACGACTTTTCATCTTTCAATTTTTGTTGTTGTATTTTTCGGCGGTAAAATGTACAAATCTAATGCATCAAAAACATTTTTTTTTCTGGATTCTGTAAACTTTAATAATAAGTAAATAAATAAATAAATAAATAGATAATGTCGTTAAGTTCCGCCAGGTAAACCTGGGTACGCTGTACGCGGTCTAACTGTAATAAAACAAGAAGAAAAAAACTTTGGTGTATACCTAATACATGGAAATACATGTAAGTACAAATGGTTTGGATTCAGCCACTCCATTTGCCAAATCGTTACATGTAGAACTTGAAGAAATATGTAGTAGGCTGGTTAAGACAGTCGCGACACTAGCTCATCAAGGTTTTGCTGGCTGAAGACAGACGGACGGACGGACGAACTGACAGACGACCAGCTAATATTTTCGCGTTGTGATTCTGTTGGATGAAAGCTATCCTGCCCCAGTCTAACTTATGACGACAGACAGACGGACATATGAATAGGACAGCTGTCATTGTGACCACAGGTGCGTTTCTATGGTTGTGGGTCGGGGCTGAGAATGAGTAAGTACTGTTCATGTTAATGGATGAAGTAATTACATCAGAATTACAATGGGAATTGGGGAACTAGTTGTTTTTTTCCAAATTCCCCGTGTGGTCAGCTGGTGAGGTTCCAGGGAACGAATCCCCGTTGCCGGTGAACAGAGAGACAAACTGGTTTTGAAGGTAAACGGGCGTCATAAGCACATAGGGGTTACCCCACCGCTCGGCGATTTGACTTGACTTGATAGATTTTGTAAGGTAACCGGGCGCTAAAAGCACATAGGGGCTACCCCCATCTTGCTAAATGGGATTAGTTTATGAACTGCTCTTCCCAGGGCCTCCAATGTGCTGGCACTTGTCAATTCGACAGGTGTCAGCTGACCAATGGGAATATACTGAACTCTTAATCGGAGGAAAGCACAAATCGCACCCAAGGTACAGCGTTTGTCCTAAGAAACACAGTTCTATAGCGATTTTAGAATTTTGAGTGCAGGAATAAGACCAAAGACGGGCTCTCGTATGTGATGACGTGTTGCCAATTTCGACTGCCAAATGTGTCAGAGCACAGCCCTGTTTTCGAATGTCTGGCCGAGGAAAAAAGCTAACATACATTATCAGTTCTGGCTTCCATTATTCTCTGCCTTCACCCCTGACATGGCAAAGAAAACGCCTTCCGCTCGGCGATACGCTGTGCGGACATATACATACTTCTATAATATCCAAACATTTGAGTTTTGAGTGAGGTTGCAATTAGTAAATAATATCTTTATAAGTAACACCTCAGAAGGATCAGATTTATGAAAATTGTATGAATTAATCAATTTTAACAATAATTGCTCATTTCAAATCCACGGATTCGGCACAGACTAATCCCTCATGGTAATTTAGTAAATGTTCAACGATAGAGTATTTTCCCCTTCGTCAAACAAGTATTAACTTTTAAATAAAAATCCTGTTTCTCATAAATATGGAACCGCGCTGTAAAATTTATTTTAAAGATGCAAACGTGAGTGAGTGTTTCAGTTTTACGTCCCACCAACAGCTAAGGTCATACGGAGACGGGTCCTCGGTTTAAAGACTCATCCGAAAGTCTGGAGAAGCCCGGGATCGAACCTGCGACCCCTGGTTTACTAGGCGAGTAGCGTAACCACTCGACCACGGGGGCTTCTAAGATGCAAACGTACACATTATTGTAAATAACCGAATTATTGAATAGCTGGATAAAATTTATCGCTGCTGGCTTGAATTTGGCCCCTGGAAAAGCGAATGCGATCTTCTCAAACGGACGCTTGTCATCGGAAAAAATACGGCAAATCCACGGACATTACCGAACGTTACCGTCACCTCAATGACTGGTACCCCGTCTAACCACAGCAGAATCGAAACTGAATAATGCAAAATTGGACGCCCAAATGCCATATTTAAATACAAAGGTCTCAAATTAGAATGTGCATGTTGCATATTCGAATAATAAAGTAGAAAGATATGGAAAGGTTCATAATGCAAAGTGCGGTTTCAACAATTCATATTGTAATTGCACATTGCATAATTGAGTTTTTACCTTAATACTGTTCCATACGAACCCGCGTCCTCCTGATCACCATCCGACTGAGCTACCGAGGCCGGCTGAGGATCACTGTCCAGAATCCCTCGGCAAGCTTCGTGATGCCGAACACTGATCCTCGGGACGGGTTTTCTATCTACTCCTCCCACCCATGGACGATTCTTATAGTCTTCCTGTACATCCATTGGATTGATATACTATGTGAGAGCGCCGGCCTCGGTAACTCAGTTGGATGCGCGTCTGACTGGTGATCAGGAGGACGCGGGTTCGATACCTGCTGGGATCGACACCATTCTTTTGTGGAGATTGATCATGAAATAGTTCCTACGATCATTCTCTCCCTTCCGCTGATTCAAGAAGGGCATGTTTCAGTTTCTGGCGAAAGAATGTGCCCTGTACTGGTTAAACGCTTACGTTTGTTTGTTTGATTTGAAGTTTACCGTCCCCGTCAACACTGTTAAGGTCATTTCGGAGACGTTGCTTCCAATTTTGTTGGACTTTTACCCGACATTGAGATGAAATGACATCTCAAGCGCTGCCGCCATATGAAACCAATATGGTTTATAAGCATGAACGGGCTGACTCTCACCACATTTAAGCAGTATAAGTAATAAAGATTTCCATATAATAGGAAAATGTGTAGCAGAATATTTTTAACAAAAATTAGTTTGCATTAAGCAACAGTTTGAGATATCCTTGTTTAAGATAACGAGACAGGATGTTGTCAATATGCCAAAGACGTAGATATGCCGGCTCTGTCAATAAAGGTGGCCAAATTCTGATTTTGTCCTTCTTGTGCACAAAATACGACCCGAAACAGTTTCCAGCAGACAGTCAACGTTAAGTCAACGTTGCAACAACATTGGACCAACGTTATGTGCCTATAGGGTATCAGAGTTTTGGAAAATGGAAAGAAAAACAAAATCAAAACGCACAACAAATGAAAACAGGTATCCTAAACCACCGAAAGAAAGGAATGATAGAGTGACGTGAAAAAAACACATACAAAACAAGAGGATCATGATGGCCCTGGATCGCTCACCTGATCCACACTGTAGAAATAAAATCGTAGTTATTATAATAAAATGTCTTGTCATAAGGAACATACATGCCAAATATGAAGGCTGTGTCTCAAATGGTTCAAAAGTTATGATAAAGTAGGTCAAGGTCACAGGTCAAACTTTTTGTTTTGTTTGATTTAAGGTTTAACGTCGCCGTCAACGCTGTAAAGGTCATTTTGGAGACTGAAAGAAAGGAATGATAGAGTGCTTCCAATTTTGTGGGACTTTTACCCGACACTGAGATGAAATGACATCTCAAGCCCTGTCACCCAATGAAACCAATAGGGTTTATAAGCATGGACGGTCCAACTCGCACCGCTTTGCCTGGGCAGGCTTAGAACCTCTAAGCAGTTTACCAGTACCAGTGCGGGTCGGTTTCCGCTCTGCGTGGAAGCATCATGCAGCCCATCTATTTCTTCAAGCTCCGATGGGCGGGGGTCTCCAACTTTGTTGTATTGGTGGCAAGGAAGATACATGTACATGCAAAATATGAAGGCTCTATCTCAATGGTTAAAAAGTTATGACAAAGTAGGCTAAAGGTCAAGGACACAGGTCAAAATTTCTGTATGACTGGGAAGCCCTTGCCACATGCCACAAGGAAATTACATGCCAAATATGAAGGCTTTATGTCAAATGGTTCAAAAGATATGACCAAGTAGGTCAAAGGTCATATGTCTAATGTTTGTTTGGTTGGGAAGACCTTGTCACAAAGAACATACATGCCAAATACGAAGGATCTATCTCAAACGGTTCAAACATTATTATTAAGTATGTCAGAGGTCAAGGTCACAGGTCTAAATTTTTTGCATGAGTGGGAAGCCCTTGTCACAAGGAATATACATGCCAAATACGACGGCTCTATCTTTCTGCCAAGTAATTTCAAAATACATCAAGAAACAACAAAGAAATTGACCGGAAACGAAAAACATAAAGTGCGTGTGTGTGCGTGCACACACACCCACGTACACACACACACACACAAACACACACACACACACACACACACACACACACACACACACACACACACACACACACACACACACACACACACACACACATACGGACAGGGTAATTGTTTGTTTGTTTGTTTGTTTGTTTGTATTGCAGTACGAGGACTGTTCAAATATGACAAAACATCATACACGAATCAAATGCAAAGCTTCCCGAAACTAATCCTACAAACGACCAAACTGAAACACTTCATTCTATCAAGCTCTCACCGTCTGAAATCGAAACATGTCTGAAGTCTCTCCATACGGGCAAAGCTGCAGGACCTGATGCTATCAACAATAGACTCCTCAAGGAACTTTCCAATTCTCTTTTTCATCCCCTATGCGACCTCTTTAACTATTCACTTTCAACCGGTCAATTCCCTGAATCATTGAAACAGGCTAACGTCACTCCGATACTTAAGAAAAACGACCCCTCCGACCCTTCGAACTATCGCCCTATCTCTCTCCTAAGTGCGCTAGGCAAAGTTCTTGACAAGCTTGTTCATAAGCATGTCTTTAACTTCTTCCGTGAAAATGGAAGAATCACTTGCCTTCAATCTGGTTTTGTCCCAGGAGATTCTACTGTTAACCAACTAATTGGCATCTACAATACCTTCTGTAAAGCCCTCGACGAAGGCAAAGAAGTGCGTGCCATATTTTGCGACATAAGCAAAGCCTTCGATCGAGTATGGCACAAAGGACTGCTTTACAAGTTGGACAGAGCAGGCATAACGGGCTCTCTCCTGTCATGGTTTACGAATTACTTAAGTAATCGATCGCAAAGAGTCGTTCTTCCAGGAGCCAGCTCAAACTGGAAACCAATAAAAGCAGGTGTGCCTCAAGGCTCCATTCTCGGTCCCCTCCTGTTTCTAGTATATATTAACGACATCGTCAACGATATCCACTGTACAATTCGGTTGTTTGCAGACGATACAAGTCTTTATATTATTGTCGATAACCCGATCGAAGCGGCTCAATTTCTAAATGCCGATCTTGAAGAGATACATCAATGGGTCAAAAAGTGACTAGTCAGCTTTAATCCAGCAAAGTCCGAAGCTCTCCTGCTTTCTCGCAAAGTCAATAAACCTAACCACCCTCCAGTCACCATGAACAATCAAGCCATTACTGAAGTCAACGCACATAAACATCTAGGCCTTATATTCTCTAGTGACTGCACGTGGCATGACCACCTGGATGAAATTAGATCTAAGGCATGGAAAAGAATCAATGTCATGCGTAAACTAAAATTCTTACTCGACAGAAAATTTCTTCAAACTATTTTTTTTTCATTTATTAGACCTTTCTTAGAGTATGCCGATGTTGTCTGGGACAATTGCACCCAGTATGAGGCAATCGAACTAGAGAAAATCCAGACCGAGGCAGGCCGTATAGTAACCGGCGCAACCAGGCTTGTATCGCTAAATAATCTCTATGCTGAAACAGGATGGGAAACGTTGGCCTCCAGAAGATGTAAGCACAAAATTGCAACGTTTTACAAAATGTATCATGGTATAATCTCCTGTTTATCTGTCCTCACTCTTACCACCCACGATCGGAGAAAACAATCTTCGCAATCCCAACAATCTTCGTACGATTCAAAGCCATTCGCAGCTCTACTATAATTCTTTTCTTCCAAGTGCTGTGAGAACTTGGAATTCCTTACCTGAGGAAACCAGACTTTGTACTTCTACAGCATCACTAAAACAGCATCTAAACCAGGACGTTAACCCTCCACCTCGCTTCTACAATGAAGGGAAGCGCCTCGGTCAAATTCTTCATAGTCGATTGAGGACCAACTGCAGTTCCTTAAACCAACACTTATTCTCAAAGAACATTGTTCCAAGTGCATCGTGTACATGTGGTCTTATCGAAGATACCAAACATTTTCTTCTTCACTGTCCTCTCTATCACAACATCAGGATAGATATGTTATGGTCTGTTTCTCAGCTTTGTCAGCCCAGCCTTGATGTCCGCCTCTACGGCGATCCAAACCTTAATCATCATGAAAATACGCAAATATTTATTTCTGTTCATAACTATATTTTGAAAACTAAAAGGTTTCAAGTCAATCGATAAGTTGATATACGAAACAAACACAAATTAATCTTAGCCTATGTATTCTGTCTAGAGTTCTAGTAAACTCTACGTGCTCAAGTATAGCATATGCAAAGAAACATGTACCTTTGATAAGCATGGTCAGCAGCGCACTAGATAGCAGTAGGAACTGGAAGTTAGTTGGTCCCCGTGGAGCACCCCCCCCCCCCCCCCCCCCCCACATACAGTTCTAGTTTTGTAGTCTCATGTTACTGTATGACCTCTTGTAAATTCTGGATATTCGTATATCACCAACAATGCTGCAAATGTGTGATGGTTCCCAACGGGCGTTCGTGATAGAACTGTGCTGCATCGGCGATGATCCGACGTTGTGACGTCGAAATATTGTTGATGCAGCGCCGTAATGTCCAACCTCGACCTATTTGGGAACCACTATCACTTTGTAACAGCATAATTAATACCTTTGCAATCGACAATTTCTTTGATTTATCTCTGTTGTACCACTGACAAGTATCTAGGGATACAGATTCGTATAAATCCTTGACTTTCTTCTGAATCCCTTTTGTATTGTGTCATTTATTACACTTTGTATTTGTATGCTTGCTATACGAATAAAATATGTTTAAAGCAAATATGAATGCAACTAAGCACATAAAAATGATTTCGTGATAGATTTCGATGAAAAATTTATTTTGTCCCCTCAAAGTATTCCCCTTTAACAGATATACAAACTTTCAGTCTTCTGATCCAATCATTGAATGCATTTTGGTTGTCTTTTCGAGGTATACTATGAAGGCACTGGAATATTGCAGAACCGAGGTGTTTGCGCTGTACAAAGTTTCGACCAGAAAGGTATTTTTTCAGCCGCGGGAACAAAAAAAAAAGTCACACGGGGCAAGGTCAGGGGAATACGGGGGTGAGGGAGTTCAACAACCGTTTCCTGCTTCAGATAGTCTTGCACAATGAACGCATTGTGCGATGACGCATTGTCATGTAGCAATCTAACATTGGCCAAACCAGTTTCGGGTCTTCGTTCTTTGAAATATTTCTTCAATTTTTGAAGAACTTTATTCTTGTAAAACTTCGCATTTACAGATTTGCCTTTAGGCACAGCAACCTGAATAGCAGGGCCCTGATTTGAAAAGAATATGGCATACATTACCTTCTTGACGCTCATGGTCCGCTTTGCAATGCATGGTCTTTGGCAATACTTTGTTGCCCATATTTTGTTCTGAATCTTTCGTTTTGGCTAAAAAAAGTGAACCCATGTCTCGTCACCTGTGACGACATTAGCGAAAGACCGTGCATTGTAATTTGGAAACCTTTTAAGCAACTTCTTGGCGCACTGAACGCGTGTCTTTTTCTGCTCATCTGTCAACAGATGAGGAATCCATCTAGCACAGAGGTTTCTCATTTTCAATTCCCGTTTCAGAATTGTATGTGCTGCTCCTAATGAGATGCCAACCATACTAGCTATTTGCCTAGTGGTGTATCGTGCATCGGTAGCAACTATTTCTTTCACTCTAGCAACCATCTTGGCAGATGTTGCTCTTTTCGGCCGACGATCATGTGGTGCATCTTCTGTTGAGCCTAGCCCACAGTTGAATTTCTTACACCAACGAAAAACTGTCGAAAAAGACATTTCATTATGCCCATAAACCGAACATATTTCATCGAAAATGTCTTTGCACCGTATACCAAGAATACAACGATTCTTAATATAGGACCGTTTTTCAACGGCGTACTCTGACCTTCTTCCAACCATGTTTTGTATTAGTATACAAGAGTAGACAGTGTTTATCGAACGATATACATGGCTAAAGTGGACGGATTTTAACAGGTTTGGTATCAATGTATAGGTAAAATGTTTTTCTACGCCGTGATATTTATTTCCAGGTGATTTTCGCTTTAGTGCATGAGAAAACGTTCTACTTGCATTCATATTTGAACAGTCCTTGTATAACGGCCAAGTCAACACTATTTTAAGTCATTTTTGAGCCGGTCAGTTTACCTATCCACACTTTTCCAGGGCAAGCATATACGTAACCGTTTAACCAGAACAGTGCACATTCTTTCGCCAGAAACTGACAACTGCCCTTCTTTAATCAGCGGAAGGCAGAGAATGACCGTAAAAAGATTTCATGATCGATCTTCACGAAAGAATGTTGCCGACCCGGCAGGTATCGAACCCGCGTCCTCCTGATCACCAGTCAGACGCGCATACGACAGAGCTACTGAGGCCGGCTACGGACACTGACAGGGTAAACTCTTTATGATCGCCGCCTTTGGCGAGGGCATAAAATAATTTATACCCCTGCAAACCCCATGTTTCTCATTAAAGAGAGGGTTAAGAAGGCTCAGTACACAGACGTGTTGACATGATGCTAACCAGGTTTTATGGGATCTTCATTTCACGGACTTGTTCATGAGATGCTACTGAATATTTATGATAGACTCTATTTATCTTAAAAGGGTGTTCAATCATAATGTGGTCTAAGCCCTTTTTACATGTTCAACACTTACCACTCTCTGGGAGGGGGCTTGGAGAAATAGATTGGGCTGCATGGTCTTTCCACGCAGAGCTGAAAGTGACCGCACATGAGTACTGGTAGTCGCTTAGAAGATCTAAGCCTGCCAAGGCAAAGTGGTGCGAGTCAAACCGTCCCATATAAACCTTTGGTTTGCTTGGGCGGTAAGGCTGGAGATGTCATTTTATCTCAATGTCGGACAAAAGCCCCACAAAATCGGAAGCAACGCCTCCAAATGACCTTCATGGTGTTGACAGGGATGTAAAACCTCAATCAAAAAAAAACATAATGCTAACAACAGAAAAACACCTTCTGTTAACACCAGAAAACCACTTTCTGATAAGCTGGGAAAAAAACGTAACTTGAATCGTAAGTGTACTTTTATGTCCCGCCCCCGCCGATGCTTCCACGCAGATCTGATACCGACCGCACATGAGTACCGCTTAGAACGTCTAAGCCTGTCCTGGAAAATTGCTGCGAGTTTATGTTTATAAACCCTTTTGTTTATAAACCCTTTTGGTTTCATTTGGCGGCAGGGATTGAGATGTCATTTCACCTCAATGTCGGGTAAAAGTCCCACAAAATTGGAAGCAATGTCTCCAAAATGACATAAATAGTGTTGACGGGGACGTTAAACCTGAGATCAAACAAACAGACAAACTGTAACACTTTGCTTCTACATGTATTTTAACTGTTTAAACTGTCGCTTAGACATCACGTGAACAAGTCCGTGAAATGAAGACCCCCCTATACCCCACTTTTTATAGAGAAAACTGGGGTTTACGGGGGTATACATTATTTTTCTTATTTTTGCTCCAATACATAGGTTGTGGGTACTCGTTAGAACCGCCTCAATGAGGCGGTTCTAACGAGCACCCACAACCTATGTTTGCATTATTTATAAGAAAAATATCACGGATTTTCATCAGAAAATGGCCATTTAGGAGATGTGAAAAAATGTACTATGTCGCACGGGTGTGTAATCGTAATGGACACATCAGCCGGAACATGATAGAACCTGCTAAACGACAAGAGCGACCAGAAAAAAAAACATTTCTGACTGAGTATCCACCTCTGGAAAGTATTGAGTCTACACAATGCTCATGCAACCAGAGAAGACTGTGATGCGAAGCCTGATAGGAGTCTTCGCTGGTCGCACATACCCTATATTATTCATTTATTGCCCTTGTGTGAGCTGGCAAAATTACCCGCTCGGGTGAACAAATCGTCATATTTCCCTTACACAAGGGCAAAATTCGCTCTCAGGCAATATTATCTGCTCCACAAGGGCAACAACAATTCTGACTTCTAGAGATGTTCAAAAGAATGATAAAATTTGATTTTTGAGCAGTGACGTCAGATGGAATATGATAATTTATTGCCCCCCTCCCCCGCGTGGCATGCTCTCGGTCAATCAGAATTCTAGAATAATGAGATATAATAAACAGAGGGAAAGAGTTAATGACATGAAAGCAACAATATTATCAAAGACCTGACAGCACTGCCGGGTCCACTGGCTCTATGTGTAGGCTGGGAAAAGTGGTCATGGACGGGGACTTGGCCCTTAAATTCCTGGAATTCAAACAAGCAGTGTAAACCTTGATCAGACGCCACTTTCTGCGGCGTAAGGTCTGGGTCTCCACTGCTTGTCAAACCACAAAAACATGAGTCCAGCCCAGATCGATTCCACACAACACTCTGATCGCCCAACGATAAGCCGGCCTTGGTAGCTCAGTCGGATGCGCGTGTGACTGGTGATAAGGAGGGCGCGGGTTCGATACTACCGGAGTCGGCAACATTATTTCGTGGAGATTGATCATGAAATATTCTCTCTCTTCCGCTGATTCAAGAAGGGCAGTTGTCAGTTTCTGGCGAAAGACTGTGCACTGTACCGGTTAACCGCTTACGTATGCCTAGGGAAAAGTATGGCTTGGTTAACTGATCGGCTCAAAAATGACCTAACATAGTGTTGACTAGGCCGTTAAACTCCAATACAAACTTACAACGATAAGAGTAGTGGGGGTTACCTGCATCTCGTACAAATAAGAGATAGTCATGTGAACATCAGCAACGTAAAGATACTGCAGTTAGCAACTGTCAAACGACAAAACTCGATTGACAAACGTTGGCAAACAATAGACCTAACAAGCTCGAAGCAAGACAAGAACAAGTCCAAAACATACAAGATACTGCAAAGGAAGATCGGTCTCGGGACATTTAGCAGAAAAAGCTACTGCCAAAGTTGTGGAGGCGGGCTTCACTTCTGGACTTTAAAATACCCAATCGTCGCTGCGCCTGGTCTGCAATACTCTTCCTAGAGTCTGATCATAAAATCTTTCCTACGGTCATTCTCTCACTTCCGCTGATTCAAGAAGGACGGTTGTCAGTTTCTGGTGAAAGCATGCAGACTGAACTGGATAACCGCTTATGTATAATTCTGCCCAGGTAAAGTGTCAAAACGAAAGCACGCCTATACAAATACATTATAAACTTTATCGTCGAAAAAAACCCGAAAATTTTAAGATTAAAAATTGTGATATTTTTTTATTTCTGCTAAAAATATAGATTTTGGGTACTCGTTAGAACCGCCTCATTGAGGCGGTTCTAACGCGTATCCACAATCTATATTTTAGAGCGGAAATAAGAAAAATAACGTTTACCCCTGTAAACCCCAGTTTTAGTGTATAAATGTGGGGTTCAGAAGGGCCAGAATGATATAGGCGTGTTTTCGTGATGGGTTAGGTAAACTGACCGGTCCGATATGGCCTAACTAGTGTTGACTGGACCTTTATCCTCCAATTATGCGAAGTGTTCCAATGATAACAATCGGCCCCCGCCCATAGGGGCTTGAAGAAATATATGGGCTGCATGATGCTTCCACGCAGAGCTGAATCCGGCCCGCACACTAGTACTGGTAAACCGTTTAGAGGATCTAAGCCTGTCCAGGAACCGCGGTGCGAGGTGGACAGTCCATGCTAATAAACCCTATTGGTTTCATTGGGCGACAGGGCTTGAGATGTCATTTCATCTCAATGTCGGGTAAAAGTCCCACAAAATTGGAAGCAACGTCTCCAAAATGACCTTTACAGTGTTGACGAGGACGTTAAGCCTCAAATCAACCAACCAACCAATGATAACAATAATAGATTGATCCACATTGATGAATCCTGGCTAAATAGTGAATCATGATATCAGCAAATCAAAGAAGTACTAAGCAATAGTTTGACCTAATGATTAACCCTTTTTGTACCAAATCGAATCTTCCTCCTTATGTATACCAGGATTCCATTTCAAAATTTAGGGGTGTCAGGTTGTTTTTTCTTCCAAAATTTATTTGGAGAATGGCTTTACTTTTCGCAAATAGTGTAGGCCCTGATCAGACGCCGCATCCTGTGGCGTCTGATCTGGGCCTGCACTGTTTGCCCTGGTACCCGTTTTGGGGTTTCCGGTACTAAATGGGTTAATGTATCGGAGGCGTTTCATTAGGTCTAGAGTAACTAATATGACAAGATGTTACGTCTGCTGCAAGTTTTCCTGGAGAATAATGTAGTCACGCAATGTTGGAACACTAATGTTACAAAACCAATTGAACAAAAAATAATAGCATTACTTGTGAGAAACATGAGCCTTGTGTGCGATGGTAAGTTAGTGGTATTTGGTGCTGTATTGCGAAAACAAAAGATTTTCAAGACCGACCATAATCAAAATGATTAGGGCTGGCTAATAAGATAATCAGTAGTCCTACCATTTGGATCGATAATCGATTAGTAATCGATGAAGATTTGGTCTTGGTTTTGTCTCATCATACAGTCTAGATATGGCTCCAAAAGGAACAGCAATCCTAGAAACTCAAAAATATCAGGTACAAAATCACAGAAAGCTGGAGAAGTAGCTCTCTTATCCTCCCAATATGTGGTTTGTTTGTTTTGTTTTGATGTTAACGTCCCCGTCAACACTGTAAAAGTCATTTTGGAGACGTTGCTTCCAATTGTGTGGGACTTTATCCGACATTGAGATAAAATGACATCTCAAGCCATGTCGCCCAAAGAAACCGATAGGGTTCATCACGAAAACGCGCCTATACAAATAAATTGTAAACTTTACCGCCGAAAAAAACTAAAATTTTAAGACGAAAAATTATGATATTTTTCTTAATTCTGCTCAAAATATAGATTGTGGGTACTTGTATATTTTAGAGCAGAAATAAGACAAATAAGGTTTACCCCTGTAAACCCCAGTTTTTTTATATAAAAGTGGGGTTCAGAGGGGTCAAAATTACATAGACGTGTTTTCATGATGTTTTAAGCATGGACGGGCCGCCTCGCACCGCTTTGCCTGGGCAGGCTTAGATCCTCTTAGCGGTTTACCAGTACTCGTGTGCGGGTCGGTTCCAGCTCTGCATGGAAGCATCATGCAGCCCATCTATTTCTTTTAGCCCCGATAGGCGGGGGCCGCCTCACTATGACGATCAGTGATAAAGGAACTCACTCATAAAATTGTTTCCGTAAGAGAAAAAGATAAAACACTAACAATGGATTTTCTTCAACTCTTTTTCCTAAATTTTAGAGGGTTTTTCCCTGTTGATAAGGGTAAGATTGACACTATTGTTTATGTTCTTCTTGACCTCAAACATTAGGCATTTAACATTGAAAAAGAGAGGTGACACTCGAAATTTGAAAATGAGATGAAGAAAAACACGTGATAAAGGAACCAATCAAAATTTCTACAGCTACGAAACCATATAAAATAAAAATCTTGTTTCTTACATACTTTTCTAGGATATACAGTCCAACCTGTATTAAGCAAGCACCTGTGGGATACTCAAAAAGTGCTTGCTTAAGACAGGTGCTTGCTAAACACAGGTGAATTTTAATGCATTTTCCTTTTTCGGGAACTGAATGCCTGCTTGCTCAAGACAGGTTGCTTGCTTAATAGAGGTGGCCACTAAGGCAGGTTTTACCGTACAGAGATTTCTCAGTGAAATCGAAATTGCTGACAGTGAAAACACGATTTTTATTTTCACTGTTTGTGAATTCAATGTATCACCGAAAAATAACATATATTTTGTGATTGTTAGTTGTCAATTAGCTAAACGATATAAATGGATGTCAGAAATTACGTCACGCACATGTTCACGTCATTCGGACGTTGATGACATTACTTTTAGTACCTACTATCTATCTATCTATCTTCTGATACTGCGTCGGTCACATTTGACCATTACCGCAGGTGTATATGACATACACTCCAGGTTTTGCAGGATGAAAGCCTACACAGTAATCATGTAATTACGGTAGGGATCTTTAACCTGCACAGGGGATGGTTCTCCCTGCACAGGGGGCCTCCAGTTAACGTCCCGATCCGAAGGACGGTGCACTTTATGACAGTCATCCCTGCAAATGATGCCAATGGAGCGTGTTCGGACACCGAAATTTTATCGCCGCTGCCGGGGATCGAACCCGGGACCTCTAGCATCAGAGGCGAGTGCACTAACCACTGAGCTATCACGCTCCACCTACGCAACTTTTATAAGGCACGCGACGCCAGACGAACTTAGCAACTACGGACACTATTTAAATGCAAATTTCAAGTGAAGGATTTGATAAAGGAACATTCCAAGTTGTTTTCCAGGAGCAGCTTCACTCAGTATTATACCCAGTTAACACGCTGAACACCTCTAAATCGACACAAAATCACAATGGAAAAAGTTTGTTCCCAGTGGTGACGGCTGACGCTTTAAAATTGCTTTAATAATTACAGTTTTAAGCATGTAATTTGATTTTTCAGTGTAAGATCAATTTTTATTTCACTCATGAACACCATGAACACCAAAAAGTATTTTCACTCGTGCCTTCGCCACTTTATTGTTCATTCGCCGGTGAAATAAAAATCGTTCTTGAAATCCAAAGTTTTAGCTTGGGATAGAAATTTTGTTCTAGCCCTGGTTTCTTACCCAGGAACAAGTTAAAAATCGAATACTCTCGCGTGTTTGATAAATGCACTGCTTGGATATGACCTCATATGCGCCGTCGTTAAGGTTGGCGTCACATCACGTTACGTGACGTCACAAAACATCACTGTAGTGTCATCGCAATATGGCGGCGGTCGGCAACCGAAGTGACTTCAGTATAAAAAAATCAGCTCAGAAATGGAAGATATGCAAGAAAAAGCATGGGTGTGAGGGTGAGTAGAAAAATCCGTCCCTCGGGATCACTGTCCGGCATCACTCGACAGGCCGAGTGATGCCGGACAGTGAACCGAGGGACGGAATCTTCTTATACTGAGTCGGTCACATCTGGCCATTACCTCAGTTGATTGGGTGGCTAAATTTAGCTGAAAAAAAAAAGAGAGGCACTGGATGCGTCCTTAAAACTATTTACAATCTGCATAACAGAGGTATCCTAAAACGCATACCTCTGAGTCCTAATCTTACACTGTGCGGGCTTTGAACTCTTCTGCGGGCTTGGCATTCACCGCAGAGGAGGGAAGACTATTCCATTGGGGAATAGTTCTAGGAAGGAACGAGTTCTTCAGGGCATCACTATAGGACTGGTATCTACGATATTGTGAGTCGTTTACTTTTGATGCCCTTGTTTGGGTCGACACTGTTACAGGGGTCAAGTACCTATCTTTATCAATAGACACTGAATCAGAGTGTATCTTGTAGAAGAAGGTTAAAGAGGACTGCTCCAGGGACGGCCACTCTAGCTCATGAAGCATGTCACCGACGCTACTTCTATTTCGCCATCGCCTACAGGTCCATCGAGCAGCTGTCCTCTGCAACTTCTCCACCTGCTGAGTCTGAGTTTTAACATAGGGATGCCAAATGGGTGTTGCATATTCAAGTTGAGGGCGAACCAATGTTTTATATGCAACATCCTTTGTCTGCCTAGGTGCAAAAGCCAAGTTCCGTCTAAGGAATCCCAAAGTCCTAGTTGCTTTAGATGTAATCTCTGAGATATGTTGACCCCAATCAAGATCGTCAGTGATGGTGATACCAAGATATTTGGCGGATTGAACATGCTCCAAAACTTGCTGGTTAAGAGTATAGTCAAACTTAATTTGCTTGTCCGGAGGGTGTCGTGACACTCTCATTGAGTGACATTTGGCCACATTGAACTTCATTTGCCAATCGGCCTCCCACTGTGCAAGTTGATCCAGGTCATCTTGTAAAATAAGACAGTCTGAAGGAGAATATATGTTCCTATACAGGACACAATCATCAGCAAACAAACGGACAGATGACCTGATATTATCGGGGAGATCATTAATGAAAACCAAGAAAAGGACCGGTCCAAGGACCGAACCTTGGGGGACTCCAGATAAAACAGGGACTGGATCAGACGCTTGGCCATCAAGTACAACTTGTTGTGAGCGCCCAGAGAGCCATGAGCTAATCCACCTATGCGTGGATCCTCTTATCCAATAGTACTCCAGTTTATGTAATAGCCTTCTGTGAGGTACCTTGTCAAAGGCCTTAACAAAGTCCATGATGATCAAGTTTGTTGCCACGGTTTATGGCCCCATCCAGATTGCTCACATCCATCCCTCAGAGCCATTTAAGATTCTTTTTTTTTTATTATTATTATTTTTTATTTCTTTTATTCCACAGCCATATATCAACATGGATGTATTCAGACGTTTCACAATATTATTGTAATGTTGCTCTTCATATTTTTACCGGCACATTCACAAAGTATTAATCACTACAAGTAAAACCGAAGCAGGCGATTTATAGTGAAACAAATTCAAGGGGGAGTAATTCGATAAGATATTCAGAAAATATCCGACCAAGTTATTATATACTACTCAAAGTTTGATAGGGATCACTTTTTATATATTAAATTTTGCACTGAAAATTTATAATTTCTTGCCAGAATTTGTACTCCGTATATTGATAAATATCTTAAGCAGAAACGCATATGCAATTCAGTACTCATGAAAGTGCACACTTCTCACACATCGCAAATGAATTCATGCACCCCAAAAATCTTGCGTAACACTGCATTCCAACGGAAAATTCAAATGTGTCAGTGTTTCTTTTCTAAGCTTAAAAAGGATTTCCTTTGATTTGTTAAACTATAAAATGCCCAAGGGACAATTAAGAAACCGTATGAGCCCCGAAGAAATGAATCGTGGCGTCGAGATGATGGAATCTGGCGTCTCTCAACGTCGTGTTGCAGGGATTCTGAATGTGTCTCAGAGCGTGGTTTTCCGAATGTGGAGTCGGCATCATACCCACGGAAATCCTTCGCACAGACACGGCGGGATCGAGAAAGGGCTACAACTCAACGTCACGACCGTTTTTTGTTAATTCATTCTCGACGTCAACGGTTCCTGGACGCTTCTCGTTTACATAACGAGATAAGGAACGGAACTGGAATACGAATGTCTACACAAACAGTCAGATTCGGGCTCCACGAGTTCGGACGTAATGCCAGGAGACCTGCTGTGCGTGTTCCGTTGACGAGACAGCACGTGTAAGACCGGTTGGACTTTGCCAGAACTCACGTCAGGTGGCCGGTTCGTGACTGGACGCCAGTACTGTTTACTGATGAATCCAGATTCTGTCTAGACTTCACTGATAAACGTCAGTTAGTGCGGCGAATGTCTAAAGAGCGATTCGATGACTGGAATGTGGCAGAGCATGATCGCTATGGAAGAGATCAGTCATGGTTTGGGTTCGGATTAGCGTGAACGGTAAAACTGACTTGTACGTCATTGAAAACGGAACGTTAATGGCAGTGAGGTACTGTAATGAGAATCTTGATCAGATTGTGAGTCCATATGCCGATGCTATCGGCCCGGACTTTATTCTGATGGACGATAATGTCCGTCCCCACCGTGCTCACGTCACTGATGCCTATCTGTAACGTGAGACAACCGTTCGTATGGACTGGCCTGCTCGATCACCGGACTGAAATTCGATTGAGCATGTCTGGGACATGCTACAGCGTGCAGTTTCAGCCCGACCTTTGCAGCCGAGGACTTAACAGGAGCTCAAAGATGCAATGGTTGCTGAATGACGGCTGATTCCACAAAACCGGATACACACTCTGATTACGAGCATGCGCAGGAGATGTCGTGCTGTAGTTGATGCCCGCGGAGGCCATGTACGTTATTAGGCAAGTTTGTCTAAACAAATCTGGAAATTTGTGAAAAATCAATTTTCCAAATTCCTTCTTGATACGGCCAATTTTGTGGGTGCCAAGACGGTTGTTGTTGCCACGCTTGAATGCAGTGCCAGTTGACAAAATTAATTACTAGTCTTTGTGAAGGATATGTTTTCTATCATTATGTTATCAAATTTGGATTCAGCTGATTAATTTATACAAAAAAAAAAATTTGCATTAAAAAAGTGATCCCTATCAAACTTTGAGTAGTATATTACCTGCCTATACCTCCGCAATCACACACTAAGTAAAAATAGCTAGAAAAGCAGCTAATATACCAGTTATAAGATCATTATTGATGTTTTGTCTGTCGGCCTGCACTGAAATCCAACGGCCCAGTCAACACTATTTAGATCATTTCTGAGCCGGTCAGTTCACCTTTCCACACTTTCCCTGGACAGGCTTACATATTGGCCGTTAACCAGTACAAAGCACACGGTTTCGCCAGAAACTGACAACCCTGAACCAGCGGAAGGGAAAGTCCGTAAAAAAGATTTCACGATCAATCTCCTCGAAAGAATGTTGCCGACGCCGGCTCACAATGGCATTAAATAAATCCTAAATTTGATTCTTTTCTAGCCAAATTTACATTACCAGTGTAAAGTCTGATGTAAACTTATGCATAACCGTGTAGCCATTTAAGATTCTTATAATATTATATCGAAACAATCAAATATCCTCTATTTGTTAGTGTTTGTTAGCAGTTTATGTAACATTCCAGTTTACCTGACGACACATTACGATAACATAGTGAGCCGGCCAGTTTACCTGACGACACATTACGATAACATATTGCAATCGTTCCTATCTCCAAAACGGTTATTTTCTAATGAAAAACTGTGAAATCCAAACATAGGTTGAGGGTGCTCGTTAGAACCAGGCGGTTGAAACGAGTACCTACAACCTATGTTTAGGAACAGTAATACGAAAAATAATGTATACCACTGTAAACCTCAGTTTTATCTATATCAAATTGGGTTTAGAGGGGTATTCGTGACATGGACTTGTAAGGGTGATCTGCCCTTCTTGAATCAGCGGATGGAGTGAATGGTCTTAAAAAGATTTCATAATCAATCTCCACGAAAGAATAATACCGACCCCGGTAGGTATCGAGCCCGCGACCTCCTGATTACCACTCAGACGCACATCCGACTGAGCTACCGGTGCCTGCAGAAAATAGAAATAATATGTTACTCAATACGGAAAACAAAGAACTCGATAGCCTTAGACAATTGCACGACCCGCAGAAAAAGCGACCGACTGAAGTCGGTTGATTTTCTAAGTGCCCTAAAATCACCGTGTCATTCTGTCATTCGGTCAATCGGTCATTCTGTCAGTCTGTCTGTCCGTCCGTAACCCGTTTGTGAAAATTGGTGATAGTGACTTAACCGCTTGGAATATTTAAACAATTTTTGGCATACTGATAGATATCAATGAGATCTAACCAATGAACTTGCGAAATATTACATTCCATTTAGTATAGCCTCGCCGAGGCGAAAAATGTGAAAATTTTCGAACTGCTTCTCCTCAAAAACCGTTGGGCCGATTGAAGTCAAATTTCATATGGAGCTTCTATGGGATGGGGGAAACCAAAATTTGCTCATTGGGTCCAGGTCACATGACCACAATTGCCGAGAAGCCATATATGGTCTGTCTGTCTGTCCGTCCGAAACCCGTTTGTGAAAATTGGTGGTAGTGACATAACCGCTTGGAATATTTAAACAATTTTTGGTATACTGATAGATATCAATGAGATCTAACCAATGAACTTGCGAAATATTACATTCCATTTAGTATAGCCTCGCCGAGGCGAAAAATCCGTAACCCGTTTGTGAAAATTGGTTATGTGACTTAACCGCTTGGAATATTTAAACATTTTTTGGCATACTGATAGATATCAATGAGATCTAACCAATGAACTTGCGAAATATTACATTCCATTTTGTATAGCCTCGCCGAGGCGAAAAATGTGAAAATTTTCGAACTGCTTCTCCTCGGAAACCGTTGGGCCGATTGAAGTCAAATTTCATATGGAGCCTCTATGGGATGGGGGAAACCAAACTTTGCTCATGGGGTGCAGGTCACGTGACCAAAATGGCCGCCAAGCCATATATTGTCTGTCTGTCCGTCCGTAACCCGTTTGTGAAAATTGGTGATAGTGACTTAACCACTTGGAATATTTAAACACTTTTTAATGAACTTGCGAAATATTACATTCCATTTAGTATAGCCTCACCGAGGCGAAAAATGTGAAAATTTTCGAACTGCTTCACCTCAAAAACCGTTGGGCTGATTGAAGTCAAATTTCATATGGAGCCTCTATGGGATGGGGGAAACCAAAATTCGCCCATGGGGTCCAGGTCACATGACCAAAATGGCCGCCAAGCCATATATGGTCTGTCTGTCCGTCCGTAACCCGTTTGTGAAAATTGGTGATAGTTACTTAACCGCTTGGAATATTTAAACAATTTTTGGCATACTGATACATATCAATGGGATCTAACCACTGAACTTGCTAAATATTACATTCCGTTTAGTATAGCCTCACCGAGGCGAAAAATCCGTAACCCGTTAGTGAAAATTGGTGATAGTGACTTAACCGCTTGGAATATTTAAACAATTTTTGGCATACTGATAGATATCAATGAGATCTAACCAATGAACTTGCGAAATATTACATTCCATTTTGTATAGCCTCGCCGAGGCGAAAAATGTGAAAATTTTCGAACTGCTTCTCCTCGGAAACCGTTGGGCCGATTGAAGTCAAATTTCATATGGAGCTTCTATGGGATGGGGGAAACCAAAATTTATCATGGGGTCCAGGTCACATGACCAAAATGGCCGCCAAGCCATATATGGTAGAGTTGGGCCGATTGAAGTCAAATTTCATATGGAGCTTCTATGGGATGGGGGAAACCAAAATTTATCATGGGGTCCAGGTCACATGACCAAAATGGCCGCCAAGCCATATATGGTAGAAACCCTTCAAAAATAGTCTTCTCCAGAACCACTGGGCAGATTTCCACGAAACTTGATAAATGGCATCTGGGACGTAGGCCCATCATAAATTGCTAAAATGGTGACCCTTGGTTGACCTTGACTTTCTTTGTGCCTAGGTCAAACTTTGACACATATGCTTTTGTATTGGAAAATGTGAGAATGTATTTTATCCTGCAAACGATTCAGAATACAGTCCTAAAGTATAAGATATATTTTTGCTCCTTACGATAAGGCGCATTTATTGGGGGAACCGTTTTAGGTCCAGGTCACATGACCAAAATGGCCGCCATACCCATATATGGTAACACTCATAAAGCTAAAAGCATCCGGCGGGTCGTAAACTTCAGCTGAAGCACTGGTTTTATATTATAACCAGAGAGCTTTAGCGAGCCCTGTTACAACGCATAATGTAGTAATGTAGTAATTTCTTCATTTTGATTTTTTTACTACATTATGCTTTGGCATAGTCGACGCGAAATGAAGTAAAAAAATTATTTCATTTCGCGTTGATATGCACCATATCGACGCATAATGAAGTAATGATGGTAGAACATAGCTGTCTTCGAAAAGACTTAGGAAGCAATACAGTTAAATTCCTACAATTTAGACCACATTTGAGACGGTTCAAAAGTGGTCTTTAAGACCACAGTTGAACAGTCCAAAAGACGGTCTTCCACAAAAGCACACTGAAGGTCAAAATCACAAAGAAAATGTAGCTTTAACCTTCCAAATATGCTTTAAAAACAAAATTTGTATTAATTTTAGGTGGTCTTAATAGTGGAATTTCATTGTATTTGATTAAGCCAGTAGAATTAAAATCGTACGCCTTGCGCTATTTTGGTCTCATGCCTGATGTCTTTCCCTCATTTGTGTTTTAACCTCAAATCAAACAAATCAAACAAAAGACAGACAGGCAGACAATCAGACAGACAGACAGACAGACAGACAGACAGAATGGACAAAAACTATATACCCCCTTGCATACTTCGTATGCCGGGGGTATAAATAGATGGGCTGCACGATGCTTCCACGCAGAGCTGATACCGCCCGTACATGAGTCCTCGTAATCTGCTTAGAAGGTCTAAGCCTGTCCAGGAAAACTGCTGCGAGTCGGCCCATCCATGCATATAAACTCTATTGCTTTTAATTGGACGGCAGCGATTGAGATGTCATTTCATCTCAATATCGGGTAAAAGTCCCATAAAATTTGAAGCAATGTCTCCAAAATGACCTAAATAGTCTTGACGGGAACGTTAAACCTCAAATCAAACAAACAAACTGTTGACGCATAATGAAGTAAAATTAAGTATGCCACCCATCGCCGCAAAATGAAATAATTCTTTCATTTTGCTCAAACCTCTTAGTATCGACGCATAATGAAGTAAAAACGACATTTTATTTCATTTCGCGTCGACTATGCCAACGCATAATGTAGTAAAAATTTCAAAATGAAGAAATTACTACATTACTACATTATGCGTTGTAACAGAGCCCCTATAAAATTGTAGCGGCGAACCGATTATATTTTATTATTGAAGACACTAAACATGTATTTAGTTTATACCGCAATTCAAAACAATCAAGAGGTTTTGCAATAAATAAGCAAAAAGCAAAAAGACAGCAGACAGTGTGGCATGTTAAATGATATTCAGCGCCATAGCACACACACGTAGTATAACGTGACGTCAAAGAGTGCAAAATTTCTGACGTCATCGCGCCTAATAGACGTAGGAAACAACATGGACTAAGCGATTTCCATTCTGTGTGAAAATCTGCAAATAAGTTTAGAAATTATTTTCGAGGTTGAGACGCAACTGCAGTATCAGTGTGCAGTTATTCCAACTGGCCATTCAAACCAGGAAAGGCCGCGAAGGTAAGAATTTAGCTGAAATTTCTGAAAACCTGTTCAAAATATTGCAAAGATTCATTGTTTTCCCATGTACAAAAAGTTGCATGTTATGGTTTACACTTGAAAATTAGTGACCTGATGTAGGTCCGGTCTTTAATCGGTCACTTGACGTATAATAGTTCAGAAGCACTACCGATTATATTCGATCCCCTTTATAAGGTTACTAGAATATAAAGTTATTTGTCCTACTCAAAATCAAATTTGTCCTCTCAAAAACGATTTGTGAACGCAAAATATTAAAATGTGGCATTGAAGACGCTTTCTAACCTCGGGCTATGGCTATACGGCAAATGTTTACAAAGTGACAAAATTATTTCAGTACAAACGGTAGTATATTTTCTGTTTTTGTAATGAATTTTCACATCCATAGACACATGTAATCAAATAAACATGCTCGATGTCGTTCTTTATAACCTTGAATTCCGTCTAGATGAAGTCTGATAATCACATTGTCTAATTCATTATAAGGTCATATGGTCTAAACTGCTTTAATGTGTCTACATTCTAACCAGATAGTGAGACTTGCTCTAGTCAACACACGTTCAAGAGACGTTTCTAATCTATCAATCCATCCGTCCACCCATCGCACCAATAAACATTTATTCTAATGTACTTGCGTATGTAACGTGTCGTCTCATTGGATAACGTCAAAACTTTTCGCCAATATATTTAGGAGATAACTGTATTGAAAATTGGCATTTGGGGTAGTTGGTAAATCGGCGGTTTTACGGTCGGACATTTCGTTTCACGGCGTCGCGTCAGCGGAGCCGTAAAACGGAATTTGCGACCATAAAACCGACGACTTACCTCCCCAAATTACAATTTTAAAACAGTTATCCCCATTCTAATGCACTTATTTACTTGTTTTGTTTAAAAAATGTTATTTTTAATCAAAACGGCAAGCGCAGCGGGCTGCGTAAAACCAAATTGATCTTGTTTTTTTTTCATGAAGCGCTGTTGCAAAAAATTGAGAAAACGTTAATAATTTCACAAATTTAGGATAAACCTCTTTCAAAAGCGAAAATCTAAGTAGATATTATAAAATCCTACAAACTGGTGTAAAATTCGCCTGCAGAAACTGGTTGACAGTGAAGAAATCTGTGACTTAAGTGTATACAACATTCAAGATGGAAGCAGATTTCATTTGTGCGATTAGAAAATGAAACGGATGTGAATAAGCTTTGTTGAGTTCCTGATTATTCCTTCGACCAAAAGTGAAGAAAGGTGCTAGAGATCATTTCGGACATTAGGTAAATAAACAGTATAATATTCTTGTGCCTATTTTCACAATCTTAACAATATACCGCATCTTTCATAGTGATCTCAAATTTTAAGGTTCAGATACAGTAGAGTTTATTCTAATACAAACTGACGGTGCTTTTCCAATCCAACGTTGCAATGGAGCAGTCTGAACAAAGCAAAAATAATCCCAGTGGGTCCAAACATGCGGAACAGGAATCGCAGAATGCAGTTTTTGCCAGTATCAATGAAGATAGCTGGACAACGGACTCGTTATTAGAGTTTTCTGAATACGAGTCAAAGTTTTCAATATATGATGACCCATTTGAGAGAGTATACTATATGACTGAAACACATGATACTCATACAAAGTTGATTTTCGTTTCAACAGTATTCTTCTCAATGTTCCGAAATAAAGTGCAGTCCGATTTATCCATTGGTAGGGACAGTAAGGAAAATCCTGCTACTTTAAAATTTATAATTCATGTGAAAGGACTGAAATGTAATGTATGCGTTGGAAATGAGGCAAATTGTGTCACAGTCACTGGGGTTGGGCATAAGATCTGGCGTGAACACTATTTTCCCAGAGTTGCTAAATCACTGTTCACGCAGTATGTACGAGAAACAGACAATTTGATGAGCAGATCGCAAGCAGGAGATAGCGGCACGGTCGGTACTTTCGCTGATATAAAAGAAAATGACAGACCTGTCGTCGGCACTGGCTATGCGGACTTTGAATGCGGCAGTATGGAACTAAACAGCGCGGCTGGTGATTACAGACATAAAGTATTTACTGACGAGCAAACAGATTCTCAGATATTTACTTGTAGCACAAAGAATATGCCAGTTAACAAACACTCACAGACGTTAGAACTGGTATCATCTCAATTAAGTGGTTATCCACCGGCTATTATCAGCACACCGATTAATCAGCGGCAGACAACTCAGACGGATAAAATTCAACCGCAGACAGTCGACAGACTGTACAGAAAAATGGATAAAATGGAATCAGAAATTAAAAACATCAAAGAAGCTATGATTACAAGCGTAGACCGTAAGCTGAATGACATGAAATTTACATTGATCAGGCTTTTGGAGAATGTCTTACCTATGAAGACTTATGCTGATGCGGTGACTCAGAATAACAAAAATTAGTCAGCAGATGAGGGATTTTACAACCACTCGGTGATTATGAATGCATCCCTGAATTCATCCCAGACGATTCCTAAGACCACTTACACATTTGATGAACAGCCGAGGCAACGCATTCAGCGACAGAAAAATACCGAACAACCTAGAGTAATAACCACAGAGCAGCCGAGGATCATAACAGACCAGCCGAAAGATATTATGACAGTTCAACAGAGAGTAAATGCGTATAAACAGCAGGGGGGAAGGATTACTCAACAGCCTATGGCAAATATTTCTGGACAGCCTATGGCAAATATTTCTGAACAGTCTATGACAAATATTTCTGAACAGCCGAGGGCAAATATTTCTGAACATCTGAGAGCAAACATTTCTGAACAGCTGATGGCAATTATTCCTGAGCAGCCGCGGGCAAATATTTCTGAACAGCCGGGGGCAAATATTCATGAATAGCTGAGGACAAATATTCCGGAACAGCTGAAAGCAAATATTTCTGAACAGCTAAGGTGTAGAGCGAATACATCTCAACAGAGGATAAATAAAACTGAACAGAACAGGGAGAACATTTCTGAACAACAGAATGGTAATATTCCTGAACAGCCGAATGTTAATGAGCAGCAGATCATTTATATTACTACAGAGTCTCCTGCGCAACAGACGAGGCTGTACCCTTCAGAACATCTGAATGTAGATACAATCAGTAATACGGAAACTGCTGGACAAGCGATTCCTGTCATAACGACGAGTAGACAACCCACAAACAGAAATACAGTGCCACACATTTCTGTGGAAAATAATAGAAATGAAATTCTCTATCAGTCGGTGCCCCACAAAGCAAGTGGAGCTGATGTGAAGGACAGAAAAATTCTTCTGATAGGCGATTCCATTTTTCATGCTATAAATGCAAAGGGTCTTATCAATGGCATACAAAAGCATTCACGCGGGGGTGCTACAGTCTCTGAACTAATACAGGACATTTCGGTGTATGATTTCAAAGCCTTTAACAAGGAAATAATATACGTTGGCGGAAACGACTGCGCGGGGAATATCGAACAGACAGACTTCGAAGACAAGTATGATGAGTTGTTGAGCTTAATAAAAGCTAGTAATAATGAATGTGGAATATTCCTATGTAAAATCGCACCTAGAGGAGACATTGATGTCACGCCGTTTAACAACTCCATCGAAAGGATCGCTTTGTACTGGGAACAACAAAATGTTAGGTGCATACATGAAAGCCACGATTACTTTTACGGGAAAAAATAATATGCCGGCCTATAGATATTACGGCAGTGACGGGATCCATATGTCGAGTTCCGGCACAAAACGACTTTTGAATGCTATTGATGACTCTGTGAAAATTGTCACAAACTACGCATTGTGCACGTTTAATCGTGTTGCTCCGCAGGGAAACGGAGGCGGGCAGAACCAAGGAACATATAATCAGAGGCCATACATGAACAAGAGAGGGAACAACAGACGAGTTCAACCCACGTATCGCGGTAACGGGAATAAACGCGGATCAGGGTCATACTTCTCAGGGAGAAACAGAACAAACAAACGATGCCATGGTTGCCACATGACAGGGCATTTTATAGCTGACTGTTGGAATCTAAACCAATAGGGACTCGGCATTACTGCCACTATAGAGGAAGGCGCCAATGTTAATCAATTTAATTCATTTTCTATACTAGAAAACATTTGTTCTACATGCAATAGTCTTTCATGCGCCTGTGTTACTAGACATTCTATAACTTGTGAAGAAACATTCAATAATAGTGTGGAAGAAAGTGTGCAAGGAATAAAATCTAATGAACATGAACAAAGCTTTAATGTGGCTTCTGGAAGAACTGACAATATTGATAATTCTAAGAATTTTTCAAAATCCAATGCTGTTGTAGATAATGTTTCTACGACTAGTATTCACAGTTGTATTGATGATGTATTAACGTTAAATTTATCTGACAAAGGATTTAATTTTGGCCATTTGAATATCCAAGGTATCTGTGGTAAAGATATGACAAAATTTGAAGAATTAAAATCACTCATCTCTAGTCCAGTTAATAATAATTTACACTTACTTGGTCTCAGTGAAACTAAATTAAAAGAGCATAAGCATACAAAAGCATTCAACATTGAAGGTTTCCAAGAACCCTTTAGGAAAGACAACCTCACTAATGGCGGCGGAGGTTTAATCATGACTACCCTAAGTAAGAAATATGATCATATTATACATTCAGCTTGTATAGTTTCTTATTCAACACCTTACTCATGGCCATCTTGGATTCTCCCTGTCAGTTGTGAGTGGTGGTGGCGGTGGTGTGTGGCAAGCTTAAACAGCATGGATCGTTCCTGAATTCGGAAAAGAAAACAATTTTCATGTAAACAAGCACTCTTATCATCAATCAAGATATCCTACTTTTGCAGTAAAAAAAGTGTTTATATCAATGGCCTAGTAATATTATCGATTTCATGGCGGCCCTAGCCTCTACAAACTAAAACAGAAAAGGGAGCTCTTTCTGACTGAAATCAATTTGCGAATTTATAACATTACTTTCAGCTAAATAGCTTGCATGAATCATAGGGGCTTGAATCATGAAAAAATTGAAAAAAAAAAAAAAATCATTTTTTTTTTTTTTTTCATTTTTTTTTTTTTTCATGATTCAAGCCCCTACCATTGCTCATGGGTGGGGGCCAAGATATCCTGGCCGGGATATCTTGCCCCTTCCCCCCCCCCCCCCACCACCACCACCACCCAACTATCCAGTATTTGAAAAACCCAAACAAGCACATTTGTACCATTAATCAAGCTATCACACTTTTTCAGAGAAAAAACAAACAAACAGAATATTGATCCTAAGTATTGGGACAGACATGTTTAAACGGTGCAGACACATATCATGAAGGAGCAGTCTGATCAGAGTCTACACTGATTGCCATTCCATCAGCACCTTTTGTACTACTTGTCAGTAAAACAAAATATTACAGCAAGTCCTCAAAGTGTCCGAATATTTAGAATTGTTACGTTAATTGTCTGATGAAATCGTCAAAGTGAGCGGCACTGCATTGGCCTCTACTAAATCTTTCGAGATGGGAGCTCAGCAAGAACTTCTCAAAAATGGAAGGTACAGCTGGTGTCAAATACTCAGATTCAATGAAAACGCACCACTTTTAGAACTTTGATTTCTTTAGTTTAAGTAAAAATGACTGACATTTTCAACTGATATATACGGTATTGTAAAGTTGTCACCGAAGCATGAGTTTGTTTGATACGAATACTGCGTGATTTTCATGGTGTGCATGTGGACGTGCATAATGCAAACAAATGCAAAATTTCGTAATAACGAAATTGTTGTCACTTTCTTTACTGTCATTATAAGGTCCAGATTCTTTCCGCTAAAAGGTAGCAAAACATTTCATAAGAACAAGCCAATGTTACGTCGATCATCATCGTGCCCTCGGTATGGTTCGAGGTGGGCTTTCATACTGCCAATTTGCAAAGCGTATGGGTTGTTCGCACACTACGATTGCTCAGTTGGCTGAAAGGCACAACGCTACGGGATCTGTGGACGATAGAAAACGCCCTGGACGTGAGCGCCAGCATTGTTTTGAGTCATTTACGCGACCGATTCAGCAGGACGTCTGCGGAAACTCCCCAGGAGACAGTGGGAACCCATAACCTACGCATTAGTTATGAAGTTATAAAGTGCTTTAACTGTACGGCGGCGACTCCAAGAACGCGATATTTCTAGCCATTAGACGTATAGGGGGAACGTTTTGGCGGCGGAACGTCGAATCAGTCACTTTAACTGCTGTCCAAAGCGTATTTGGTGGACACAACAGCGTTGGCCTGGTGTACTGTTCACAGTCGAGTACCGTTTTTGTGTTGAAATGTTTGATAGGCGTCGTAAAGTATGGCGTGGCGAGCGATTTCAAGACTGTTGTGTTAAGCAGGTGTCACGTTGGGGCGCTTGTAGGGTAATGGTGTGGAGATGGATTTCATGGCGTCACAAAATCCAACTCATCGTTGTTGATGGTAATTAGACGGCACGTCAGTACAGCGATGAAATTTTAGAGCCTGAGGAGGTACCGTTTTTACGCAATAATGGTGACCTTTTCCATCAGTACAATGCACGTGCTCATTCTGCGAGGCTAACCATGGACTTTTTCAATCAAAATGGTGTGCAAGTTCATCCTTGCCGTGCAATTTCAAGCACCTTTGGGATATGTGATTTTGATTTTTCGAGAGTCTGGACTTATTCGAGTCTCCGTATCTCTGCATCAAATGAAATACTGTAACTCTGTAGCGAGTCTGTGGATCAGATAGTAATAATTCATTAAACGTGATTAAATGCTGGAAATATTGTGAATCAATTTTTGAGGTAAAGTACTAAGTGGTGTCTTTTTATTGAATCTTAAGTATATGTTGACATAACATTACCACCAGATAAATAGCTTGCAGGAATCAGTAATTCACATCTTTTACAATGGTTAAGATAATCCGGCTGGGTGACCAATAACCCGGGGGTGGGGGTTGGGTGGATCAAGATATCCCGCCGCTATGATATCTTTCCCCCACCCCCCACCCACCCCCAACCTCTCCAGAAATCGGAAAAGTAAACAGTTTTTACCCAAACAAGCATAATTCTTCTGTATACCAAGCTATCACACTTTCTCAGACAGAGAAAATAACAACTGTATAATCTTAATTGTCTGATGAAATTGTCCAAGTCTGCTAGGCTGCTTAACAAGAGCTTCGCAACAATGGAAGGTACTACTGATGTCCAATGGTCTATGGCTGCCATAACGTTACCACCAGCTAAATAGCTTGCGTGAATTAGTATTTTACATCTTCTACCCTTGCTCATGGGTGGGGGGCGAATATATCCCGGCTAGGTTACCTTGACCCCCGAAGGGCAAGGTATCCCGACTGGGATATCTCCCCCACCCCCATCCAGAATTTGGAAAACCCAAACAAGCATCCCCCCACCCCCACTCAAGAATTTGGAAAACCCAAACTAGCACACTTATAAAATAAATCAAGCTGTCACACTTTTTCAGAGACAAAACAAACTGTACTAATCTTAATTGTCTGATAAAATCGTCAAAGTCTGCGGGGCTGCCTTGGCTTCTATCAAGTCTTTCGAGGGAGGAGCTCAGCAAGAGCTTCTCAACAATGGAAGGAACTGCTGATGTCCAAAGGTCTATGGTTGACATAACATTACCACCAGCTAAATAGCTTGCATGAATCAGTACTCTTCATCTTCTACCATTGCTCAGGGTGGGGATAAAGATATCCTGGCTGGGTAACCTTAAACCCCCCCCCCCCCCCCACAAATCAAGCTATCTCACTTTTTCAGGGAGAAAATATTAATTGTGTATTAATAAAGTCTTAAAAGTTTGCGGCCGCCTGGGCCTACACCAAATCTATGTTAAGAGTAGCTCAGCAAGGGAAGGTACAGCTGATGTCCAAAGTTCTATGGTTGACATAACGTTATCACTAGCTAAATACCTTGCATGAATAAAGATTTCACCATTGCTTCTAGCATTGCTCATGGGTGAGGGTGAAGATATCCCGTGTATTTATTGCATTTAATTAAGCTAAATATGCTGAGTTTCCCATTAAAAGGAATATTCGGACGCCGTATATACCAAGATTATACACTACAGGACACGACTACTCACCAAGGTCCTCAGTGTTCGTTTGGCATCAGTGGATCAGTATTCTGTTTATCAAGGTCAAGCAACGCGGTCACCCATCCAGGTATTAACCGCGCTATCCGTTGCTTAACTTCGCGAATAAGCCAACCACGTCGCCAAAAGAGCCGGCAACCATAGCAAGGATTTATTAAGCTAATATATAATAATATGTAATATTCCAATGATCTATATTTTTAAACAAAAGTCCAGGGGCCGGTTGTTCAAAGCTAACGATGCTAGTTAGTTAACGTATCGTTAAGTCTTTGATCATCTAGTATGGCAAATATGCTAATATTTTTTGTGAAAAATAAATTGAGCGGCTTTTGCATCTGCAAAAGCTGCTCACTTTTTTCCAGCAAAAATACCGATACGATACGATACGATACGAATCCTTTATTCATGAAAGTGCAACAGGCCACACGCAGGTGGCATTAGTGCATAGCAACAGAACATAGCAAATACAACGTGACGCCAAAGTACAAATCCTCTGCAAAAGAAATTGGGTTACACACACACAATGCTTGAACAGAGGCCATCACCATCGACTCGGCGTCAAGACGCCGAATCGACACCTCGACCCCATTCAAACGTCGTGCGTCGTTTCCGTGTTTTTTTTTTTTTTTTTTTTTTCAATCATTTTCAGAGGTTGCTTACTGTAATGAACCAGTTATGCAAATCCTAGGAGGAACATGTATATAATTATTTATACATCACGTGAACAAGTCCATGAATTGAACACCCCCTGAACCCCATTTCAGGGGGGTATATTATAATTTTCCCATTTCTGACCAAGACAGGGGCTGTGGGTACCCGCTAGAACCGTACCATGTTCCAACGAGCACCCACAACCCATGTTTGCGGTATAATAAGGAAACTGTATTGGGGTTTTCATTAGAAAAGTGGCAAATTTGAAGATGTGAAAAAAGCACTATATTGCACGGGCTTGTTATCGTAACATACTGTACAAATTCGTCTATACATATATATTTCAACAATTTCGCTGCATAAACTAAATATACATGTCTATATCTCTTTCCACTCAAGAGGGTTACACTCCCCCTGAATGTATGCCGACGCTTGTAGGACAAGTCATGTCGGCAAGAGGGGGTGACTGCCCGTTTACTTTGAGCTTCAGAGTGCGATTTCCTTGACCGTAGCCTTGTGCCGAAAATGAAATGCAGAAGGCGTACGTGTCAAGGACTGGAGCTACAGCCTTTCGTTTCTTTATTATTTATTTATTTATTTATTTTATTTTATTTTATTTTATTTTATTTTTTTGTTTGTTTGTTTGTTTGACAACACGCCAAGAACTTTATTTTTTTTGAGCCAGGCCTTAAATTGACTCTTGCCCAATTTAACATCTTTTCATGGCTAAACTACTTAAACCTCTTGCACCAATACACCTCCCCATACACGACTGGGGCCCACCGGTTGTGTTATCATGAAAATTTAGTTCGAAAACAGCCGAACTGTTCGCAGACAATGTAGGCCCCGATCAGACGCCACTTTTGCGGCGCCCGATCTGGACCGGCACTGTCGACCAAGGTGCCCGTCCCAGGACAAAATGGGTTAAATAAAATGATTGTTAATCGCGATCATGTACCGTTATAAAAATAGGGTATAGTCCGGTCAAACTGTGTGGGGACCTAGGCAAAATTGCAACACAAATGTCTTTTTTAGTTTTGACCACCTCTGATATATGTTAATAACATATAAAAAGTAGGACGGAATCGGAGAATATGAAATTTGATTTTTTCCTTCTTTTATATTTATGGGTGATTTCATCACTGTGAAACTATCATAACTGGAGTTCTAAGCTTGTATAGCTTACAATTTAGTTATGAAATGGATTCTATTGCATATATGTTGAAAATAAATATTTCATGTCATGTTCCATCTATTAAGTCTATGTTTAGTGTGAAAAGGAATGTGTTACAAGCCAATGCTTTTAAATATTTGTGTTGGTTTACCCCACCCACTAACGCAATTTGGATTTTGCTTCTTTTCTTGGGCAGTTTTAGTGTCAGCTTTTTCACTGTGAAGAGATTATTATAGGTCCTTTAAACCAATCACTCCCTTTCAGTATAAACATATTTTACTGCAACTAATACATGTGTACAATGGGGTTGGGTCACAAGTTCTCTCAACATTAGTAACGACCCTTCCGTTACAAAATGACATCAATAAATTATAGTCACGTGAAAATGATATGAACGAATAAATAAATAATTAAATAAATGAATAAATAAATAAATAAGTAAATAGAGTGCGCCTTCTCGGGTGAGCATGGAGTAATTGGGATCTACTAAAATACTAATCAGACGATTGTTTTGTGCTTTTAATGTAACTCCTGACAGCTCTAAAAATTGTAGTATAACTTTCGAGGGATGTGCGATCATCTACAAATACAATCAGGTTGATACTCAAAGGGTGAAACTCGCACGTTTCATAGAGAAATCTCAACCGTCCGTTTTCATATTTAGAGCATCGAAGGAAATAGTGCTCTGCGTTTTCTCTTTCTTGATTACAGGTACAAAGTGGATTCATTGTTAAAGGGTTAATATACACATCATTTTATAAGTTACTACAGTTGTTTCTAATTCTAGAATGCATAACTGACAAATATCTGTCACCATTAATATCGTGAGGCGGTACTCTTTGAACATCTAGATGGTGTCTTTTTGTCCGATATTTAAAATGAATTTAAAGAGTGGCTGTTGCGTAAGTTTTCGTCCAGAGAATTCCAGAACGTTATTCCTGACGGAATACAAGATTTCCTAAAAAGTTCGGTACGACAAAACGGTTGAGTAACAGGAGGGATTAAATCAGTTATGTAGCTTGGAACTAACGCATTCGTTGATCTGTACATGAAATTCATTTTTTGTTGTTTCTGTCTATCTGCTAATGATGGCCAGCCACATTCCCTGTACAAATATACAAAAAAAAAAAAAAACGATCTCGTGAGACCTGTTACTATTCTAGCAGTCTCATTTTGAAGCCTTTCGAGAGCATTTGAGTCTTGGAGAGAACATCCATCCCAGACGACTGAAGAATACTCAAGAATAGGTAGTACATATAAAAGATATATCTGGTTTAGTGCAACTCAAGTGAGCGTAAATTTTAATTTTCTCATTATACCTACAATCTTTGCAGCACGTGTTAATATGTTTTGTATGCGCTCATCCCACTGTCCGTTTTTACTTAAAGTCAATCCAAGATGTTTATGAAATTCTAATTTCCGAGGCTTATCTGAGGGTCACTGATGAGGCCTAATTGGCCGAAACTAGCTAGTCTGGCCCAGAAAACATGCACACTCCATATTTTCAGTTCTGTGGTGTATTCCTTGCTTCCAAAGGATAACCCTTTTATAGAACATATATTTCGATATTTGCATTAAAATTATTAAAGAAATTACTATCTGCTGTGGTTGGACTTTAAAATAAACCTATGAATAAGCTATCGTGATTGTCCAAATTGACTCTTCACAAAATATTTCTAAATTAGGTCTACGTCGGTGCCTGAGGCTAGAACTTATATACAAGAGCAATCCACCTCCATAAATATTCCTGTCTTTCCTGTACGGGTCACTAAAATAATTTGAAATAGTAAGTAGTTCAGAGGATACGTTGACGTCGAGATGCGTCTCAGATAGGCAATGTTGTTTCATATGCTCCTAATATTTAGATGAAGGATAGATAACGAGTGCTCATTGTCTGGGCCTGGATTGGTCTCAACATCTCCAGCTTCAAATAGTAGAAGACATAAAACTAGAGAAAAGTGTACATTAAATAACAAAGGTTCAAACAGCTGCAGACACACGGAACTGGCGTATTTAGCTATAGATAAAAGCTTTGTCAGAAGCATCCACCAAAATCTCAGTAACATATATCCAATCATGAAGGTCTGATAGCTGCCAATAGTGCAACAATGAAATAGGACTATGGAGACATATGCACCTGCAGAAAACTGGGGTTGGGCAGTGAAAGGTGACAAATTGCTGGCGGTACATACAGATAAACCACCAGCACCTGAGAGTCTGCTCAAGGTCGTCAGGTGTAAATGTAAGGCCGATTGCAAAACTCTTGTGTGCACTTGTCGCAAGCATGGCCTTACATGCTCCCAAATGTGTGGAGTATGCAAGTGAACTAGCTGTCTGAATTCCATTCAGTTGGATAATGCAGATGACACTGAAGACTGTGATTAGAATCAAGCTTTAGCAGAACAGTGTATTGAAGGAAAAGCTGTACATCATGTCTGTATTGTGATTTGACATAAAAGGTCTAGTAATATGAACATTCATGTAGCAAAACCAACAATGTGGTATGTGCACCCACTAAAGCATGACATCTCCCCAGGCATCTGGCCAGTCTTATCACAGTCTTGGATGTGCACTTAATGGATAGCTGAGGATCCTAGCTTACTTCAAGTGTTCACTGATTTTGTCTGATTTTAAGTTTAACGTCCCCGTCAACACTGTAAATGTCATTTTGGTGGCGTTGCTTCCAATTTTGTGGGACTTTTACCCGACATTGAGATAAATTGACATCTCAAGCCCCGCCGCCATATGAAACTAGGGTTTATAAGCATGGACTCGCACTATTTTGCCTGGTCAGGCTTAGATCCTCTAAGCAGTTTACCAGTACTCGTTTGCGGGTCGGTTTCATCTCTGCGTGGAAGCATCATGCAGCCCATATATTTCTTCAAGCATCGATGAGCGGGGGCCATCAAGTGAACACTGAAGGCTGTTTAGACAAATTGAATGACCAGGCTTAGATTAGTCTGATTAGCTTTTGATTGCATGATGTTAAACCCACCACTGGGTTATATGTATGTGAATTATACACATAAGTATAAGGATAAGAACCTTGAGATTATCATTTTGGTGATCTAATTATGACTTCAATCCAATTTTAGTGTTATATGATTTCAGCGAGTAAAGAAACATTGATCATGACAGTTCGTTTTTGTTGTACCTTGGAATTTCCCAAGATTTGCTACTATTTGTATCGGTAGAGAAATGTATTCTGTGTTGTTTCTTGGTGTTTTTATCCTTTAAGTGTCAATGCAGTAGTCTTGCTGGTTTGTGGTATGCATTGGATGAGTAACATCATCATTAGTCGATATAAATTTTTTAGAGTTCAGTCACAAGGGCAAAAAAGTGGGTGGGGTAATTTTACCCCTGTTTTATCCATATAGGTCATCATGTAATTAATAAAAAAAAACTCTAACCATTTTACATGCAAAAGTTTCCATTCTGGTGTAGACAGATTAGATTTGAAGAAATAAAACTCAACGATACCTTGTCAGATAGCAAAATATTGAATTTAAACACTAAATTGCTTGCCAAACCTAGGTGCTTTCAAAATGCTAAAAAAAAACAAATTTCATATGGTCCGATTCCGTCCTACTTTTGATATGTCTTTAAGGGAAGGTACTCCAGTACAAAAATGCTAAAAACATTTGTGTTGCAATTTTGCTTGGGTCTAGGCCAAATATCGCTAGTTTGCCTGGACTAGTAGGCCGGACTCAATATTATTCTTTGTCACCTGACTGGTGAAAACCGGTTTGTCATGGTCAATGAACAACATTTATGTGTAGTGAATATCACGTGCTTTCGGATTGTCATTCAGAAAAGTTGTCATTGATGATAATTGATAGTAAATTGGTAAACACTTCTACATGTAGTATAAAATTTTGGATAAATCAACATACAATATTCCGGAGTTTCGACCAGATCGTTAAATGAAGGGTGGGGGAGGGGGTAGGGATGGGGCTCTCGTCGGAAACAAGATCAACAGACGCGACCACGCCCGTCCGGATGTATAATCACGTCCGGGCCCCGCGGACGCGCTATGTATTTGGACAGTGTCCCCAGAAAGTCCCCCTCCCTCACACTTTATCCAGTCAGTGATTTCATTCAACAATTCAAAAATTTCATTCAGAACTTCACTATGTATGAATGATTGTGTAGTGATTTTGGATATAATTTCGGTGTTCATTGTGAAACGGATTTACTCATTAATGGTTATGCAAAATACGGATACAGTGCTCTATTATTTGGTAAGTAGTAATGAATTAATTGTTTAAGTTATTTACGCATATTTTATTTGTCAAACTAGGATTGCCATCTAGTAGTGAACTGCATTTTGTAGTCTTCATCAAAGTCTGCAATTATTTTTCGTAAGAACATACTAAGATTTTTAAATATTTTCGGATTTAGATTATTCATTAGATCATTAAATTTTAGGACGTTAGGGTGTCGATAATAATATCGTGAAATGTATTGGTTCCTTGCCCTTTCATAAAAATCACACTCCAGTAGATAATGGAACTCATCGCCCAGAGACTGTTTTGAGCATTTTGAACAAACTCTTTGATTATGAGGAATGTTCCGCCACCTACCAATTTCAACTGGTAATTTATGGTTGCTGGTGCGAAACTGTAATATTGGCATATACATTCTTATCGGAAATTTTGTAAAATATTCTTCCAGACAAAAATTTTTCTTAATAAGTCTATAATTTATTCCTTTGGATGACTTTTCAAGTTGTGATATCCACTCTTGTTGATACTGATCTTTAAGTACTCGTGATATTTCTGCTTTAAGTAAGTTTGGACTACTTACGGTCTGTGATAACCAAATATCATTTTTTCCTGTAGATTGTAGTATTTTCTTTATGTAAGATAACCACTTATAATCTTTTAAGCCTGTGATATGATCAGCCATCAGTAATTTATACAATATGAAGGAAAATTTGTCGTCTTTACCAGTTATCAAGGAAATCCAGAAACCAATCATTCGCATTTTAATATTGAACGAAATTGGGAGTCGACCTAATTCTCCGTGTAATATGTAAATTGGCGTGCTTTTCCTCATTTTAGAAATATTCCGCAAGAAATCATTATGGAAAGCCTCTAGCTGATCTATATTTTCAAATCCCCATATTTCAGAACCGTATAATAGAATTGGCAAAATAGTGTGATCAAACATTTTCAGCTGCAGATCAATTGGTAAATTCAGGGTCTTTATCTTTTTATAGAGGAGGTGGAGTGCTTTGCGAGCTTGTCCGACTACATGCTTTCTTGCTGCAAGAAAACTGCGAGTTTTAGCAAAAGTCACACCAAGATATTTAAAGTTATCAACAATATCTAGTGTAGTTTTATCCAAATAAAATCTGAATTTTCTCGTATTTCGAAGCCCAAATATCATAACTTTTGTTTTATTAAGGTTAATATTTAACCTCCATTCCTTACAGTACTGTGCGAAATAATTTAAATTTTGTTGCAACAGTTCCACGTCGTCACTTAAAAGAACCGCATCGTCAGCGTATAATAATACTAAGAGGCTGAAATAGTAAGTAACATCCTCATCAGAATAGTGAATATCTACACCTCTACAAGCTTTTGAATCAAAGAAATCTTGGAGGTCATTCAGAAAAATTGAAAATAATAGGGGTGATAAATTTTCGCCCTGTCTCACTCCCGACCCACTTACAAAGAAAGGTGTCCGTACATCGCCTATTTTAACACAGGATTTGATGTTCAAGTACATATTGTGAATAACTCGAAATATTTTTCCATCAACATTTGATTTAAGAAGTTTCTGCCAAAGACCTATACGCCAAACCGAATCAAATGCCTTAGTGAAATCAACAAAACAACAAAAAAGTTTCTTTTTCCTAGTTTTTAATAAATCGATTAATGCATGCAAAGCAAAAACATGATCAGAAGTCGAATAGCCTTTCCTGAAACCTGCCTGATTTTCTTCCAAGATGTTATTATAATTTACAAATTTTGTCAGTCGAACATTTAGAACAGAAGTAAAAAGTTTACCGAAACAGCTAAGGATTGAAATAGGTCTGTAGTTTTCTGGTTTAAGTTTATCCCCAGCTTTTTTATAGATAGGTCTTATGATCCCTTCAAGCCAGCTAGATGGGATTATTCCTTGATTATACCACTATATTAGATATTGTCCTTGCTAGACCAGCTAACAACTTGACTACTAACGAGCTTGGTAAGCTAACAATGCTTTGAACAACCGGGCCCTAATGTACACAACTGACAGATAAACGTCCTGTATAATCACAAACAACATAATCACGAAACCAACCGATCAAAGACAATTGCATTAGTCATCACGTTATTCGATTTATAATGCTGGCAATAAAAGCAAGATTCAATGACGTCCGTTATTCTTCGTTCTCTTGTCCCGTTTTCCTTATACTTACCTTTGCTCAAACATAGCTTGTGTGAGACTGATAGAAGCACGGAATGATTGCGAACAGATGATAAAAAAAATCGAAAAGGAAAGATATGGTGTGCATGAAACTAGGAATCTTTGGAAATGACTACTCAACGTATATCGAGCCCATACGTATTCATACAAAAATTTGTAATTTCACATAAGAGCTTTTATTTTAATCGGCTATTTTCTCGAGAAAAAGTAAAATGCGCGGAAATTTCTCCCAATTTTGCGGAAAAAAAATTGCGGAGGTTCTCGGCGAAAATTTGACCGATTGTTTTCATTGAAAATGAATTCAACCACGTTTCGCGGAGAAAAAATAACAAACCAACAAAAAAAAAAAAAGAAAAGAAAGAAAAAAAAAGCTGGGCTTACGGGAAAGTGAAAGTCAAATTTTCAGCTCTAGCTGTGATTTGTTGAGTAATAAATCACAGTTTGGAGGTCAGTTGTAAAGTAGATTTGTCTACTTACAACTGACCGACAAACTACCGACAAATTATCGACTGAAACACATGCATTTATATCCTTTTCTAACGTTTTCGATGCGAGAATATGACCGTCATAAATTGGCAGTTGTTAATGACGTCACTCGTTACGCTCTTTCTTTCCGTGATCTGCTGTAGAATAAAACACAGTTATTTTCCATTGCCTACATAGGCGCGCTGTGTTAGAATTCTTGGTTTGTTTGGCGTTGTTTTTGTAAACGAGGGCAAATGGTAGGCATTGTTAATTTATAATCAAATATTCTTTCATGTTACACAATTACAGTTATTTATTTAAGAAACAGATCAGTGCTATCTGTGATTTGTTGAGTAATAAATCACAGTTTGAAGGTCAGTTGTAAAGCAGACAAATGCATGTGTTTCAGTCGATAATTTGTACATAGCGGGATTTCTTCTAACAATGGCGAAAAGATGGGAGATTTTGAAGGAAACAACAGCATTATTGCCAATTTTAGCCTGTAAGAGTCGAAATAGATCAGCTCTAGTTTGTGATTTGTTGAGCAATAAATCAAAGTTTGTCGGTCAGTTGTAAGTAGACAAATCTACTTTACAACTGACCTCCAAACTGTGATTTATTACTCAACAAATCACAGCTAGAGCTGAAAATTTGACTTTCACTTTCCCGTAAGCCCAGCTTTTTTTTTCTTTCTTTTCTTTTTTTTTTGTTGGTTTGTTATTTTTTCTCCGCGAAACGTGGTTGAATTCATTTTCAATGAAAACAATCGGTCAAATTTTCGCCGAGAACCTCCGCAATTTTTTTTCCGCAAAATCGGGAGAAATTTCCGCGCATTTTACTTTTTCTCGAGAAAATAGCCGATTAAAATAAAAGCTCTTATGTGAAATTACAAATTTTTGTATGAATACGTATGGGCTCGATATACGTTGAGTAGTCATTTCCAAAGATTCCTAGTTTCATGCACACCATATCTTTCCTTTTCGATTTTTTTTATCATCTGTTCGCAATCATTCCGTGCTTCTATCAGTCTCACACAAGCTATGTTTGAGCAAAGGTAAGTATAAGGAAAACGGGACAAGAGAACGAAGAATAACGGACGTCATTGAATCTTGCTTTTATTGCCAGCATTATAAATCGAATAACGTGATGACTAATGCAATTGTCTTTGATCGGTTGGTTTCGTGATTATGTTGTTTGTGATTATACAGGACGTTTATCTGTCAGTTGTGTACATTAGGGCCCGGTTGTTCAAAGCATTGTTAGCTTACCAAGCTCGTTAGTAGTCAAGTTGTTAGCTGGTCTAGCAAGGACAATATCTAATATAGTGGTATAATCAAGGAATAATCCCATCTAGCTGGCTTGAAGGGATCATAAGACCTATCTATAAAAAAGCTGGGGATAAACTTAAACCAGAAAACTACAGACCTATTTCAATCCTTAGCTGTTTCGGTAAACTTTTTACTTCTGTTCTAAATGCTCGACTGACAAAATTTGTAAATTATAATAACATCTTGGAAGAAAATCAGGCAGGTTTCAGGAAAGGCTATTCGACTTCTGATCATGTTTTTGCTTTGCATGCATTAATCGATTTATTAAAAACTAGGAAAAAGAAACTTTTTTTTGTTTTGTTGATTTCACTAAGGCATTTGATTCGGTTTGGCGTATAGGTCTTTGGCAGAAACTTCTTAAATCAAATGTTGATGGGAAAATATTTCGAGTTATTCACAATATGTACTTGAACATCAAATCCTGTGTTAAAATAGGCGATGTACGGACACCTTTCTTTGTAAGTGGGTCGGGAGTGAGACAGGGCGAAAATTTATCACCCCTATTATTTTCAATTTTTCTGAATGACCTCCAAGATTTCTTTGATTCAAAAGCTTGTAGAGGTGTAGATATTCACTATTCTGATGAGGATGTTACTTACTATTTCAGCCTCTTAGTATTATTATACGCTGACGATGCGGTTCTTTTAAGTGACGACGCGGAACTGTTGCAACAAAATTTAAATTATTTCGCACAGTACTGTAAGGAATGGAGGTTAAATATTAACCTTAATAAAACAAAAGTTATGATATTTGGGCTTCGAAATACGAGAAAATTCAGATTTTATTTGGATAAAACTACACTAGATATTGTTGATAACTTTAAATATCTTGGTGTGACTTTTGCTAAAACTCGCAGTTTTCTTGCAGCAAGAAAGCATGTAGTCGGACAAGCTCGCAAAGCACTCCACCTCCTCTATAAAAAGATAAAGACCCTGAATTTACCAATTGATCTGCAGCTGAAAATGTTTGATCACACTATTTTGCCAATTCTATTATACGGTTCTGAAATATGGGGATTTGAAAATATAGATCAGCTAGAGGCTTTCCATAATGATTTCTTGCGGAATATTTCTAAAATGAGGAAAAGCACGCCAATTTACATATTACACGGAGAATTAGGTCGACTCCCAATTTCGTTCAATATTAAAATGCGAATGATTGGTTTCTGGATTTCCTTGATAACTGGTAAAGACGACAAATTTTCCTTCATATTGTATAAATTACTGATGGCTGATCATATCACAGGCTTAAAAGATTATAAGTGGTTATCTTACATAAAGAAAATACTACAATCTACAGGAAAAAATGATATTTGGTTATCACAGACCGTAAAGATTTTGTACATGTTCATTGACAGTCACGTGGACATTAGCAGGCGGGAAGCTTCTGTAGTAAGTAACTTTTTATCGATTGTTAAACAATCGGCCCAATTATTCTTTTTATCCCAGGTTTCTGAAGATTTGCTTAATTCTGACACGTCAAATACATGCAAACAGGGAGGGAGAGGATGGGGAGGGGGCGCTCTGGGATGCCAAACAGTTCATGGGAGCATTGAAGAACCCGGTCCTTTTACATGTACGTATACGCGAAGACCACATTTGATTCTTCATTTGTGACATGTAATTGTGTAGTTTTGTGCTGACCTATTTCCAGTCATTCTGGATCGCTGTAAGTATTGCTCTGTAAGAGTTAGAACTCCAGAGTCGCTAAGCAGAATTTGAACTCCAGAGTCGCTCAGGAGAATTTGATCTCCAGAGCAGTTTAAGCAGTATATGAAGCACGACACATGTGAGACGCCAAGTTCTGCAACGGAAGGTCAGGTGGTTTTTCTCCGGGTACTCCGGTTTTCGCCCTCCTCTGATTAACGATCGGCTCGATATGAGTGAAATAATCTTGAAAGGGCCGTAAAACCAAAAAAAAAAAAAAAAAAAAAAAAAAAATGCAGCACGACACGAGAAAATTTGCGGCTATGGGTAAATGTATATCTCAATCTGACCCGCTCCACTTCTCGGACTGGCTACATTATTGAAAGTTTATATACAGGAATTCGAAGTGTGAACAAGCGAGAAATTTCTCCGAGAAGAAAAAATCGCATTTCAAAGCGAAATTTCTCCGCGAAAATCGCTTTTCCCGTAGAAAGAAAATTCGTACAGACGAAGAGGTCACGGCGTTTCTCCGAGAAATCTGCCTATACCTACATGTATATTTGTTCATGTGCATGTATTTTTTCATGCATTCAAATTCCGTACACAAAGATTGAAGCATTTTGTTCGTACAAAGAGAGACAACTCTAACGATCGTAAGTATGATTTTGATCCGGTTGGAATCATAATGAATTGCAACTTATGCAATACAACGCAGTATATACATGATGAATTTTTCTTTGTTTCTTTTTATTGTTGTGTAAATGACCCATAAATTGAAAACTGTTGATTTTCTTATTACTTTTTTTTTCTCAAGTAAAGGCTTTAGAAAAATCAAATTCAATGTATATAATAACAGAGAAGACTAACTATCAATCCTACTTTTACATGTATGTGTTGGCGCTGATCTCGCTCTATATTTTGGTTATTCTTTTTCTTACACTGCGAGTAATTAAACATCACCGAAACTTACACTTAAGCTCACATGTGGCCCAAGTGAGAGATCTAATGATTAAGAGTAGGTCACGGCGGCCCGCTTGTGTTTCTTGCCTCGCTGATACATGGGGAAATTGCGGGGCTCTGATTTCTAACTGGGAGCAGAACTACACAATTCCGCAGATAATCAGCAAAGGTGGCACAGACATGCAACCTAGGTATCTTGTTAATTAAAAATCAAAAATGAGTTCCTTTAAGAGCAATGAAAACATTCATAAGAAAGAAGATGGGTCATACTACGTAGTTTCGGCTAATAAATAAAAATGAGTTCCTTTAAGAGCAATGAAAACATTCATAAGAAAGAAGATGGGTCATACTACGTAGTTTCGGCTAATAAAGCCTCATCAGAGACCCTGTAGGGTAAACAACAATCTGAAGAAGATTTCTACCCTTATATTGGAAGAAGAAGAAGAAATCACGCGCGCGTCTACTTACAACTGACCGAGAAAGCCTATGGCTTCGGGGAGTACAGTGGATTTACGGCATTTTCAAGACAAATTCACTTATTTCGAGCCGACCCCGCTCACCTCTCACTGTTGCAGAACTTGAACCGAGTGAGGATAAGATTCCAAATAATTAAGTGTCAGTGCTTTTCCCCTTTAGGGCAAGGATGTCCGTTATCCTCGGTTACGGCACTTTCTAGATAATTTCAATTATTTCGAGCGGACCGCTTATCAGAGTTGAGCTAAAACTGGAGTAAGACCACCTCCGTTGCAGATCTCGACGTCTCACATGTGGCCCCGAGGCGCAAACCACAGCGGAGAGACCTTATGACCTGATGATTAAGAGTCAGCCCTCAAACTCATTAGGACACGGGGGCCAGTTACCTTCGGGGTGTACAGTAGACCATAGTGCAGTTTATATTTTACTTTTGGTAATATTCTGAGAAACCGGAAATAAATTATTGATTTAGACTCATATTCTAGACAGGTTTTTAATTATTTGGACCCCGTCAGTCTTTGAATCGACTGCCTATTCGAAATTCGCAAAATTGCAGTATGTTTCCTCTGGCTTTCTTTGCCGGATCATTACAGGGTCTCTGATGAGGCTTTATTAGCCGAAACTACGTAGTATGACCCATCTTCTTTCTTATGAATGTTTTCATTGCTCTTAAAGGAACTCATTTTTATTTATTAGCCGAAACTACGTAGTATGACCCATCTTCTTTCTTATGAATGTTTTCATTGCTCTTAAAGGAACTCATTTTTGATTTTTAATTAACAAGATACCTAGGTTGCATGTCTGTGCCACCTTTGCTGATTATCTGCGGAATTGTGTAGTTCTGCTCCCAGTTAGAAATCAGAGCCCCGCAATTTCCCCATGTATCAGCGAGGCAAGAAACACAAGCGGGCCGCCGTGACCTACTCTTAATCATTAGATCTCTCACTTGGGCCACATGTGAGCTTAAGTGTAAGTTTCGGTGATGTTTAATTACTCGCAGTGTAAGAAAAAGAATAACCAAAATATAGAGCGAGATCAGCGCCAACACATACATGTAAAAGTAGGATTGATAGTTAGTCTTCTCTGTTATTATATACATTGAATTTGATTTTTCTAAAGCCTTTACTTGAGAAAAAAAAAGTAATAAGAAAATCAACAGTTTTCAATTTATGGGTCATTTACACAACAATAAAAAGAAACAAAGAAAAATTCATCATGTATATACTGCGTTGTATTGCATAAGTTGCAATTCATTATGATTCCAACCGGATCAAAATCATACTTACGATCGTTAGAGTTGTCTCTCTTTGTACGAACAAAATGCTTCAATCTTTGTGTACGGAATTTGAATGCATGAAAAAATACATGCACATGAACAAATATACATGTAGGTATAGGCAGATTTCTCGGAGAAACGCCGTGACCTCTTCGTCTGTACGAATTTTCTTTCTACGGGAAAAGCGATTTTCGCGGAGAAATTTCGCTTTGAAATGCGATTTTTTCTTCTCGGAGAAATTTCTCGCTTGTTCACACTTCGAATTCCTGTATATAAACTTTCAATAATGTAGCCAGTCCGAGAAGTGGAGCGGGTCAGATTGAGATATACATTTACCCATAGCCGCAAATTTTCTCGTGTCGTGCTGCATTTTTTTTTTTTTTTTTGGTTTTACGGCCCTTTCAAGATTATTTCACTCATATCGAGCCGATCGTTAATCAGAGGAGGGCGAAAACCGGAGTACCCGGAGAAAAACCACCTGACCTTCCGTTGCAGAACTTGGCGTCTCACATGTGTCGTGCTTCATATACTGCTTAAACTGCTCTGGAGATCAAATTCTCCTGAGCGACTCTGGAGTTCAAATTCTGCTTAGCGACTCTGGAGTTCTAACTCTTACAGAGCAATACTTACAGCGATCCAGAATGACTGGAAATAGGTCAGCACAAAACTACACAATTACACGTCACAAATGAAGAATCAAATGTGGCCTTCGCGTATACGTACATGTAAAAGGACCGGGTTCTTCAATGCTCCCATGAACTGTTTGGCATCCCAGAGCGCCCCCTCCCCATCCTCTCCCTCCCTGTTTGCATGTATTTGACGTGTCAGAATTAAGCAAATCTTCAGAAACCTGGGATAAAAAGAATAATTGGGCCGATTGTTTAACAATCGATAAAAAGTTACTTACTACAGAAGCTTCCCGCCTGCTAATGTCCACGTGACTGTCAATGAACATGTACAAAATCTTGGTACCGGTTATTTAGAGCAGTGCTAGTCTTCTCCATGTGACGTTGAAGCGCAGTGTACAAATGTGTTTTGCTATCGATTCCAATTCTTCACATGCACGCATATCATAATTTTATAAACCTTGAAGGAAAGTCCAATGTTTTACTGTTGGAACTTCTAGGACAAGAGTAAGAATGCTTAAGATGGGCCGAGTCGCGAGAAAACCTTTCCCTAGCGTTTTCGACTAGACCTGCCACCCTGCATGTGTATCTTAGCAAGAGCTATTTTTTCTGCTAATGTTTATTTGCAATTATGTGGTTTCTTTTCGTAGGGGTTGGTGCTTGGGATAGGCTGCGTCGTTTTATTGTGGCACTCCCTAATAATAATTTTTAACTTTTGATTTAGAAACTTGGGAGGCTGTATTCTTCAATCAGTGCAACAAAAACAAATGCGCTAATTCTGCTGAGTGGTTATGGAGCTATTCTGCGCATTTGTTATTTATTTATTTATTTATTTATTTATTTATTTATTTATTTATTTATTTATCTTATTTATTTATTGCGGAAGAGGATGATTGGTTGCAGCAATATTTCCACGAAAGAATGTGCCGGACCGGTCGATCTAGAACTCCCGACAACAAGTAACTTTAGACAGCCTCGCTACCACGACCGGCTTTTTTTTTCTTCAAAGTTTGATAAAACTCTTTGTTGTATATATGAATCATGTCCCTGGGAACCAAGTCATTTTGACCTGTGACTTCTCAGTGTCACAAAAATCGAATCCGCTGTGTCACACTAAAATGTGAAGAAAAACACTAGAACATTATGAAGGAACATTCATGAAACTTCATAAAACATTTCTAGATGCTTGATAGTTTATGTGATGCTTAGGGACCTTCTCTTGAATTGCATGCCGTTATTTTGACAAAATGTCATTAAAGAAAACTGAAATTTTTAACAACACATAGAATTATAAAAAAAAAAAAAATCATAATTCTTCTCATGTGGAATTGGTACCAATTCTTCACATGTTAGAGGAATTGATACCAATTCTTCACACCTAACACACAGGTCACAGGTGTGACGAATACTTTCTTTACACGTCAGAAATTATCACCGAATTCTTCAAATGTGTGAGGAATTGGTACCACTTCTTCACATCAGTGAAGAAATTGGTACCAATTCTTCACACCCGAGAAAAAGTCGCACCAGTTCAACACAGCTGCGAGGGCTAGTGCAACTATCGCACATACATTGTATTTATCATCCAAATGCCATTGTTTGTTTGTTTGATTTGAGGTTTAACGTCCCCGTCAACACTGTAAAGGTCATTTTGGAGACGTTGCTTCCAATTTTGTGGGACTTTTACCCGACATTGAGATGAAATGACCTCTCAAGCCCTGTCGCCCAATGAAACCAATAGGGTTTATTAGTATGGACGGTCCGCCTTGCACCGCGGTTCCTGGACAGGCTTAGATCCTCTAAGCGGTTTACCAGTACTAGTGTGCGGGTCGGATTCAGGTCTGCGTGGAAGCATCATGCAGCCCATATATTTCTTCAAGCCCCTATGTGCGGGGGCCCTTCAAATGCCATTGTACACATTACATGACATGGGTATGTATCCTGACTAGTCATCTCCGCTGACCTCCTGCATCAGAGGCGAGTACAACCGAGCTTCTAGGCTCCACTCAAAAGAAACTTTTTATATTCATTTAGGAATATGTCAAGAGTAAAAGGAGATAATTTTGCCGCTGTCCGTGTGGACTAAAGGACACCTCTTACTTAACCATATCTTTTTATTATCTGCATTCTAATTCGACATATATATTGACAGGGTATAGCACTATGGGGGCTTTAGTACCGCCTTGGTAGAGTGTTAACGCAAGCACGGACACCGTAGTACACATTGTATATAGGGGTTTTATGTATTATTGCTCAGTAATATTTCATTCAATCATATTGAAAGCGATTTGTTGTTAAAAAATACATATTTGTGTGCTATACACATACACAAGGTGACAGATAAAAAAACACTAATAAAGGCTGACCTCGTTTTTGTTACCCCGATAAACATCCATTATATCTCTGGCATAAGCTCCTTATTATACGTAGTACAGGAACACGCATGCATATCCGTGGGTTGAATCGCAATTAAAGTTCCGGTATAAACGAAACAAACAGACAGGCTCTCTATTAGCACTTGCTATATATACAATATTCTGAGAAAGGAATGAAGGAAATGGAGGTCTATTCTTGGGAAATAATGTACCAAAAAGCAACTTGTAGCACGATACAAATCCAATAGTCTACGAATGCCAATGACAAAACTGATATCGGATGTCACTGGCTTTCAGTGCTTCCAAATAATCAAACAATTACAGAAACTAGTCTATCATTCTATTGAAAATTGAATAAACGTCTTTGCTCTCTTCATCTCTGATCATCGGAATTGGTCTTCCAGATTACATTAACCCATGCTGAACTGAATAGATTCTTCTTCAGTATATATATCGGCAGTCCGTTTCGAAATTTAGGGGTGTCGGGTGCAGTTATTTACCGAAAGGCTGAACGTTTTGTGCAAACAGTGGGGACTCATTTCAAATATCGCAGTGTGTGGTGTGTAATCTGGGCTGGCACTATTTGCAAATGCCCCAATTTGGGATTTCCTGGCTAAAATGAGTTTACCAGCCCGCCCAACAAAAGACTGGATAATACTGGTAGTTCGATATTTTTGTCATTATTTGTCCGCAGAAACATACGTTGAGAGAACTCGCTAGAAACGCCTCTCACAGGAGCTATTCTAGCGAGTACCCACAATCTATACTTTGGTTGAGAACCAATAAATTTATAGATGATTTTGTTACAAGTTCTGCATTTATCTTCTTATGGACCCTACCAGACAAAGAATGTTTTCCTGTACCATCTGACTGACGGAGCTACACAAATCTGAACATTAACCTAGTTCACAAAATTGAGTGCTCCCGGAATATCCATGTACATTCATAATTCCTGACCATCAATAGTGATGCACAGCTGATGCGACAACATGGATGAGTGTATGTTATACGCAAAAGACAGGTTTATTTATGGCCTTTCTCATAGATTTCTTTATGAACCAGTGTTTTTGACCTTATTGATTACATTTGATCTGTCTCAGAGGCGGGGGGGGGGGGGGGGGGGGGGCATGTGTTTTCTTCATTTTGACCAAGTGGACGCTTCTGGTTTAGTTGAATTGCATACATGACCAAGATTAGTTTGCTTGTTACTGCAGGCGAGGTTGATATAAACTATAACTTTGTGCCTTTCCCCCCATCCCAGGTGAAACTTCCTTTGCTATTTGTTCAAATTTAATATTTAGTAATCACTACGCGACCCCCCTCGCCTCCAAAATATGGTATACAATAAGGAAAGAAAGAACTTACATCGAAATAAAAAAAAATGTGTGTGTGTGTGTGTGTGTGTGTGTGTGTGTGTGTGTGTGTGTGTGTGCCCTACATGGGCCCAATGGCAAATACAGTAGAACTTCGATGGCTCGAACACCGATGGCTCGTTTACCATGGCTGAGTCGAACCCGTTTTCGAGTCCCTAGAGAAATCCTCTACATAAGAAATAGTGGGGGATAATTGAGGAGATTTTAGTCTTTATCTTGCAAATGTATGCTGTGTGTACTCATTAGAATCGCCTCATTGAGGCGATTCTAATGAGTACACACAGCGTACATTTTCATTATATAACACCGAAAAGATGTCTAAAAGTATCTCGTTATGCCTATTGGCAGTAACCCTCGGTGGCTCGAACTGCCCATGTCTCGAACGGAATTTCGTGGTCCCAAAGGTGTTCAAGCCATTGAAGTTCGACTGTAAACATATTCTATTCTTTACTATTCTATTCGTCGACGTTATTCATGATGCCATTGCAATGGCGACTGGGAATATATCAATAAACTTTCAGAAAGCGTGACGTTTGAGTTGGATGCAAAATAGAAGTGGAGACAACGCTGAACTAAAAGAAAACATGGATACGAGCATTGAATAGGATGTACGTTTTGCTTTATTTAATCTCACGTCTAGTTGATTTATCACTGAAACACTTTGCTTCTTCTACTTTTGTTCAAAACTGTAGAAAGCGCTTTCAAAATAGCGCCCATTCAGTTTTTCTTCCACCCAGCTTCTGTAACACTACGCTGAATGAACCGTTAAAACGAGCTGTAAACAGTCTATAAGATCCAAAATTCAAGATCCAAACTGTCCTAAAAGTATTTGGAAGTTCATGTAATATACCGATTATTCATTTTTCCTATTTGAAATATGGAATTTATAATCCTCGGGACCGGGCCGCGACTTACCAAAGTCGTTAAAAATGGTACTAGCTGATCCTCGCTTGGCACTCAGATTTACGGGGTAGAGCTAGGACTGGTCGACCCAGTGTCAAGATAATGTGACTGGATGTGGTATCATGTAATGTGTCTGGGACATGATACTTCAGTGAGGCAGCACTATAAAAGTGTCGCAACCGGACACCGTCGTGATATGACTGAATCAAAGCACTGAGAGTGCTGATGGAGCGTAGCTTTGATAATTTGATTTAGCGTCTGACTGGTATTCTAATTCAGGCTCATATTGATCCAATAAACATAGCTGTTTGAAGCTATTCTGGGCCAGAAGTCGTGTTAAAGCAACAAGACCTATATTGAAATTAACTCACGCTGAGGTGTAGACCCCGCAACAACCACGCGCCTGTACAAATACATTGTCAATTTTTCGGCAAAAAAAATGGAAATTTTAAGATACAAAATTGTAATATTTTCTTATCTCTACTCAAAACATTGATTGCGGGGACTTGATTGAACCGCCCTGACGAGGCAGTTTTATCAAGTACTCACAATCAATGTATTTGAGCAATACAGCAACCATACAGTGAAGATTTCTGCTGAGCTATTGTTCGTGCAATAACTGCGGCTTGCGCAATTGTTTGGCGGCTTTAAAGTTAGAAACGAATAGCTGAGCATGCCTCCTACGCGTTGCATAATTTATTTACACTCTTTCGGCAAATAGAACTTCCAGTTTCAGAAAAATGCAAACTATTTGATACTCTAGTCGGATCCATACTGAATTATAGTGCAGAAGTCTGGGGTACACACGAAGCAAAAGACGTTGAACTGATCCATACAAAATTTTGTCGCTGGGTTCTGCACGTCAGAAAGTCAACAAATTTATCCGGCTTATATGGAGAATTAGGTCGAGTTCCATTTTTCATAACTAGGAAAATTCGGATGATAAGTTATTGGATTAAATTACTCAAACTGGAAGAAAATGCTATGCCAAAGATAATTTATACCATATTAAAACGTGACGCCGAAAACAACATCTCGTACAGAGGGTGTAACTGGGCATTCCATATAAAATCCATATTAGACGAATTAGGCCTTTCTTACATATGGTTACAGCAAACAGAAATAACAATACCATTTAATCTAATAAGACAACGCATACTGGATTCTTACTACCAAAGCTGGTATGCAAACATTAATAACTCAAGCAGACTTGAAATTTATTCGCGTTATAAACATACTTTTGAATTTGAACACTATTTGGATTGTATACAAGAAAAAAAATTAAGAATTGCACTTACAAAATTTAGACTTTCATCCCATGATCTTGCTATTGAGAGAGGGCGATATGAAAACATACAGAGAAACGAACGAATATGTAGGTACTGTAATTCAAATATGATCGAAAACGAATACCATTTTCTTCTGGTCTGTCCAATGTACAGAGATTTAAGACGAAAGTACTTTAAAAATTATTATTGTCAGTGGCCGACGTTGAATAAGTTTGATGCTTTAATGAGTAAAACGTCAAAGCATGCTATTATTGACGTATCTATGTTTTTGTATTTTGCTATGAAACTTAGGCATTCTGTGTACGCTACATGATTTTACCCCGTACATGTCATCTGTGCAATTATGACATATTTAAATGCTCCTGTGTAAATGGTTTAATGCATGGCTTACTTTCATGTTCTCACTGTACTTGATATCTGAAGTAGGCTAAAAACATAGTTTGTATGTTTAATGCTGAATAAATTTATTGTATTGTATTGTATTGTATTTTATGTAATCAGTTTTTGAGCAAAATTACCTTGGGGGTGTTATTTATCTTGCATTAGACATTCTCCTTGGTTACGTCTTGATGATGTTTATCTTCATGTGAAAAATTATCATAATTTTCCAGCAGTTTATAAGTTATAAGTTATAAGTTATACATCCGTAATCAGTCTTTAAAAATTGCATCGGTGAGGCAGTTTACAAAGCTATCTGGCATTAGACAATATCATTAGCTTGATCTTGTCAATTTACATTTGCATGCAAAACATTATAAAAATATACCCGTCGGTTTGAAAGTTATACGACAGTGGGTGCATTTTTTACCTTGCCGAGGCTAAAATAAAGAAATTGGGCATTCAGGAATCGCGTTGGTTAGATCTATACATTATCTATCTGTATGCTAACAGTTGTCAAAAATATTCCAAGTAGATTAGAAGTTACACTTCGAAATAATTTTCAGTTTGCCTAGGGATGGATTCTTTATTTCCTCCAAATAAGGAGAGCATACATATAAGAAAAATACACAAAAACATAACAAAGACAAAATACAAAACATATAGTGACATCAAACAATGATATGATTCTATGAGTAATGAAAGATATGTAACAGTGATTACTGTAAGTAATGGAAGAGAGAGAGAGAGAAAAAAAGATGCATTAAGCATACTATATACTCGTATATACACGTGGTTCATGATACCATACTGAACAAATATAAATTTATCACCATCTTTCTCAATTTTCGGTTACAAACCATCATATGCGGAACGCGCACACTACGTCGTATCGACACCAATGCAACGTCATGACGTGGCACTGAAGTCGAGACGACGCCGCCCACACGCCACGTGCATGCTAAGATATAGCGTTCAATTAACCATAAGAAATTTAAGAACATTAAGAAATTTATCACCATGCTTTCTCAGTTCCAGGTAACGCTAAAGCATACAAAGATTGCTTTCGCAACGTCGCATCAACGTCAGCGCGACGTCATGACGTTGCGTCGACACAGGAATGACGTCGTTTAGACGCAGATAACGTTTTTTTTTTTTTTTTTTCTTCTGACTTATAAAAATAATAATTCACCTCATATATTTATAAGTTCATAATAAGAATTGCACCCTTTGCCGAAACGAAACACAAAGAGAACAAGCCTTATGTAATATATCTTCGTGGCATATTCCACCATGACATAGCCCATATTTAAGATTTGAAGCTTCGACTTAAGCTAGTTAAAAATGTTGATGCCTAATCAGACCCGCTCCTTCGCCGAAACGAAAAACAAAGATGCAGATCCCATTATGCACAAATGGTCACAGATAGCTAAAAGCACCTTATCTAAGATCAAGCCTTTACATGTAATAAGTGTTTTTGAAAGTAGACAATTTAGCCATTCCATCTAAAAGACGAATTAAAGTGTTTAGAAACTGCTCTATATGTAGCGCATCATTCACAATATTATCTAAAAAAGAAAACAATGACACAATTTGATCTGCAGGCTGTAGCAATTTAAACCTGGAGAATACATCAAATCCAAAAGTGCGACATATTGTTTGCCATAGCTCTTTTCTTATTCTTTCCGTTGCACTGCAGTACAATATAATATGTTCTGTTTGGTTGTTGTTCAACATACCACAAGCAGCACAAGATAAAAATTTATAATTGGAGAACATAAGACCTATAAGTTTTACGCAGTTCTGACACTGCTTAGCTATTCTACTATTTAGTTTAGAAATTTTCCAAAATTTACATGGTTCATATAAGTTATGAAAGAAAAGCATCTTGCTCAGATATATATCTTTACTAACCCTGTTTAACCATTCTTCCCTAACTACATAATCTATCCTATTTTTTACCAGTCTTTTCCATGGATACTTCGACATAAAAGTGCCATTGCAAATGAATATATCAATTACATATCTTAAAGAATATTTGTCTAAGGTCCTCAAAATATCAGGAATAAAGCCAATCTTTTGCATAGGGTTTCCTAGATAATTAATAAGCCTATGAGAAAATAAATCCTTCGTTATACAAGTGCTAGAGAAGCTACATAACTGACCTAAAAATATAAGTTTCTTGTAATCAATTTCTGATATAATTGGATAACAACCCAAGAGACCTAATGCAACATCTGTGCGAGTTCTGCTAGGTAATGACTGCATATATTTAATACAAAATCTATGCGATATTTCTAAAAGCTCAACTTGGTTTGATGATAAACCATTCCAAAGTTCACAGCCGTATAAGGCAGCTGGTAAAACTACAGCATTATACAATCTTTTAGAGTTAATAGGATGTAACCCATTTTCATAAATACCACAATTTATGAGGCCTAAAAGAGTATTTTTAAGCTTAAGGCTTGATTGGTGTATGTTTTCATCGAGCAACGAATATTTATTACATACAATGCCTAAATGCCGATATTCTTCGGCTTCGTTTATTACATCAGGACCAATTTTCCATGTTCTTAATGTTTTCTTGTAATCGGCTTTAGATTCATTGAATACGATGACGGAACATTTTGAGGCATTGCATTTCAGGCGCCAGCGTGTGTAATAATCTTGACATATATCTAGCAAACTGCTAAGTCCATATTTTGAGAGAGACGCTAAAAACATGTCATCTGCTAATGTGGGGCAAGAGACATTCATATGATAAATATGTAGACCATACTCTGAATTCTTTACATTAACAATTAGTTCATTAATAAAAATTGTGAACAGAAAGGGCGATAGTACTCCCCCTTGTCTTGTGCCCTGAAGAATAGGAAACCAGCTGGACGTGCACCCCTTGTACTTAACACAACTTTTCATTTCATTATATAGATCTACTATTGCTTTATATACATACCCACGAATTCCACATTGGTATAACTTATAAAATAACCCATAGTGCCATACATTATCAAAGGCTTTAAACAGATCTAAAAAACAAACATATAATTTACTGTTATTTTCCCTAGCAAACGCTATTGATTCTCTTAACAGAAATGAAGTAAATAAACAACCTCTTTGCTTCTGAAACCCACCCTGCAAATCATCTACGGTAAATTCACTTTCAATTCTATTCAATAAAATCCTTTCATACACCTTTAAAATAGCTGATGACAGAGTAATTGCTCTATAATTGTCTGGATTATCTTTTCTTTTTCTATTTCCCTTATGCAGAGTTATAATTAAACCAAGTTTCATCTGAGCTGGAGTGTGGGAATGCCAGAGCATAGCTGTATAAAGATACGATAATAATATACATATATACTCGCCGCCATACATTAAGTGCTCATAGAATATACCATCATAACCGCAAGATTTCCCCTTCTTGGCTTGATTTATAGCTAAATTAACCTCATCTTTATCAATAGGACAAAAATATTCCCCCGAAAGTTCAGAATTATCATCATTATATTCTCCTACTCTATCATTCACAAAACTTTGAAAATTTTTATCAAAATTTATATCTTCTGAAGGTTTATATAATGTAGAAAAATAAGATCCCCATTGATCTGCAATATTTTGAGAACCCCTTACTTTATCTCCATTGAAGTTTATCTCACAACCTGCATCAGAGTTACTCTTCTTTCTTCTCCTATTGACTTCTCGCCAAAACAGACCGCTATCAACCTCTGCTAATTTATCTAGGTCATCATTTATTTGCGTCATGTATTTATCAACGCAATTTCTATGTTCTTTTCTAAATAAACGTTTTGCCTCTTTATACTTAAAATAGTAATAGTTTCGGGAGTCGCGAGGACGACCAGCTGCAACCCAAAGCCTACGAAGGTGCCTCATATTTTTATGTAAATCCGACAACTCGCTATTCCAATAGGGTTTTAAATATTTTTTAAACCCTTTTTTATAAAAACATTTTTCTGATGCAGATTTGAGCCCCGTACTGATTATTTCATATGCATCATCAATATCAGATGCCGTCTGAAATTCACAAGAATTTATCTGTAACAAACTGTTATCATTTTGTAGAGTATCTTGATATGACAGCATGCGTTCATTATCAACTTTCTTCCAATTAATATGTGACGTAACACTCGGTTGAGTAAAGTCAAAAAGTGGAATCAGAATAGAACAAGTAATAGGCCTGTGAGTGGAGACATTAAGAGCACTATCGTCAAGAATTTCTATCCTGCTGACTAAATCGAGTTTTTCCGATGGTATTATTATGTGGTCAATCAATGACTCACAAGAGCCGTCATATGATACAAAGGATGACCTTGCTCCTCTACATATGTCAAGCGTATTAATAGCAGTTAAATTATTTTGATCAATGAAAGAAGACAGGGATCTGCTTCTACAGTTATCATGTTTAACTAATTTATGAGATGACAGATTTGCATTTAAATCTCCCATTATAATAACCATTCCCTTCTGAGAGTATATACTGAAAATATCTTCTAGTTTTTCCAAGTTATCTCGATATGTTTGCATTGAATAATTACTGCATGGTAAATAAACCTGGAATAGGTATACATAAAACGAGTCATACATTTCAATTTGAATACCTACAATTCTGTCATCTTCAATACCCAGTGGCGTAACCCAAGAATCGTACTTTTTATGCCAGAGTAAGGCGACTCCTCCCTTCCCCACCCGTCTGTTTGACGGGTATCGAAGGGATGAGTCTGAAACAGCATGACTTTTATAATTACTATCAATCATATCAAGAAAAATTAGATCTTTTTCAAATAACCAGTGTTCTGATATACCACAGAAATCAATCGCCTCACGTTCTAGCGTGTCACACAAATATGTACTGCATGACATTAACCCGGTTGTGTTCCAGGTTAAGATATTTATTTGTCCATCACCCATTTATAATATCAAGTACGCATGAGTATACCTATGACCTGTACTTACGGGTCAATATTAGATGTATCTCGTAATGGCGAATAGGGGTTATAATCGTCAACGTCGGATCTACCATAAGTCTGACGTTGCCAAGTCGATGAAAACCCCCTTCGGTTACCCGCATATCTCCTGTTATTATAGGCTGTAAAGCGTTCTGACTTACTTTTCCAGGGTCTGCATACAATGCCTGCAGGCCAGAAATCACGATCAAGAAGCAGATTTGCATTCGGGTTGTCAGCTACATTTAAGCGTATAACTGCTTCATCATAATTTCTCCTGCTTTGCCAAATATGCACCCATGTTACATTTGGACCACGTTTATTGACGAAGTTATATATCTTATTGCGCGTAATGTTTGAGTTAAAGCCACCGAGGTAAAAACGGCGCGCCCGTTTTCTTATACAACCCGCAAAGTCATCGTCATTATCCTCGTCTTCATCGTCATATATGCGCCCGCGCTCGGCCCCATTTACATACGAGTATAGATCATCGTTATCTACGTTTTGTCGTGTGTCGTCCCATTGTCGCTCACGACTAGAAAATTGATCTCCCGTGACGACTTCATTCACCCCGTCTAACCTGTTAAGCGATTGATTTCTGACAGGCATTGACACTTCTGCATTACCATTACTGTACTGGTTATCATTATCGTCATTACTGTCACGACAATTGTCGTGCGTGTCTGGTTCCAGTCCGAGATCATGACCTCTCGCCCCAGAAGCACCGACACTAGACTGAACAACATCAGCATAAGAAGGGTTGCTGGTACCGGAATGTGCCCCACTATCGTGGAACCCATTCCCAGTACTGACACGGGCAGGGCTGGCGGTGTCACTCATAGGCGTGCAGCCAAGATTATCGGTCATGGAACCATAGGTTTGATAGTTTACGCAAGAACTACTGTCTCTGGTCTGAATATTAACATTATTGGCCTGAGAAGGAACCGCCGTGAAGGATAGCTCAGTCTCACCTTGTTCAAGCACAGTTTCACATTGTTCACTTGAATCATCATGTACTCTATTGTCATGAGTCTGTCTATTTACTGTGGGGGTGTTTATATTATTGTTCATTGTATGTTTTGGGGTTTTAGAGCTTTTATTAGATTTACCTTTTACCGCACTGTAGGTATTTTGGTCACATATGTCTTGTATAATTTTAACCGTATCTTTCAATAAGCGAATTTCACTTTTCATCTGCACTATACCCGTACAGCGGTCGGATTCAATTCGCTCAATACCAAGTTTAATTTCTGTCAGATGTTTAGATACACTGGTAGACAACTGTTTCATGTCAGTTTTTAATGATACTAAGCTTGATTTCAACGCCTTTATCTGATGTGATCTAGCTTCTTCTGACCCAAGATGTGTTTGTTTTAAGCACAACATATCAGATTTTATTGTATTGACCGTCTGGGTCAATAACTCAATCTCAGCGGTATGATCACTTTGTCGTGTAGGTCTCAATGGAGTTGCCGTAACTGATTGTGATCTCTGTACTTTACCATTACTTAACATATCTTTAATATCACTATAATCACCACCGTCAAGTACAGAAAGTAGTGTATGTATGTCTTGTGCCAATTTAGTCGGTACACTCTCACCTGCTCGCGTATGCAATCTGCGTTTTAACTCAGCTTGAAGGCCAAAAGGAAAATCTTCCATTTTTTTAAGCTTTTCCATGATATTAACGCGTGCATTTTCTAACTTGACCTCGCAAGATGAATAGTTTACAAGTATTCTGTTAATAAACATCTCTCGAGGTAGCCCTCGAAACAGTATCAATAGTTGAGTAATTTCAGTTTCTGATGGGGTGGGGTAATTTTCTTCATCTAGGACCGGGTATTGTTGACCATTGGGGATATCATTTTCAGACGCCTGTGTTGACATGAACGGCACTTTAACATCTGTGATATCATTGTCATAGTTCACCAATGTGACAGGCATAAGCTCAGTGTATTGTTTGGGTGAGCCTGCTGTGTTATCTTCCAAAGACATGATTACTAGATTGCCCGCCGTGTTTTCTTTATTCACTCGATGTGTATCGTCTCTATGTTCGTCACCACAAATCGACCTTGCCCGGAGCAAATCGACATACACCAACACAATAGAATTATTTGATGTCGATATATATAAATTTCTATTGTTATTCTATTGTTATTTTATGATTGCAAATATTACAAAAGTTACAATCTGGTTTACCTCAATATTTCATCATAATGTTCCACAAACATAAATATAGCGAATTCCATAAAAACTTTAATTTAATTCCCTTTGAAAAGGCATTAATATTTCATTTCATTTTCTGCCACAGTCAAAATTCACGACCTTCCACGTATCACGTGACAAGCAACAAGTCAATATTCTATTCTTTACTATTCTATTCGTCGACGTTATTCATGATGCCATTGCAATGGCGACTGGGAATATATCAATAAACTTTCAGAAAGCGTGACGTTTGAGTTGGATGCAAAATAGAAGTGGAGACAACGCTGAACTAAAAGAAAACATGGATACGAGCATTGAATAGGATGTACGTTTTGCTTTATTTAATCTCACATCTAGTTGATTTATCACTGAAACACTTTGCTTCTTCTACTTTTGTTCAAAACTGTAGAAAGCGCTTTCAAAATAGCGCCCATTCAGTTTTTCTTCCACCCAGCTTCTGTAACACTACGCTGAATGAACCGTTAAAACGAGCTGTAAACAGTCTATAAGATCCAAAATTCAAGATCCAAACTGTCCTAAAAGTATTTGGAAGTTCATGTAATATACCGATTATTCATTTTTCCTATTTGAAATATGGAATTTATAATCCTCGGGACCGGGCCCCGACTTACCAAAGTCGTTAAAAATGGTACTAGCTGATCCTCGCTTGGCACTCAGATTTACGGGGTAGAGCTAGGACTGGTCGACCCAGTGTCAAGATAATGTGACTGGATGTGGTATCATGTAATGTGTCTGGGACATGATACTTCAGTGAGGCAGCACTATAAAAGTGTCGCAACCGGACACCGTCGTGATATGACTGAATCAAAGCACTGAGAGTGCTGATGGAGCGTAGCTTTGATAATTTGATTTAGCGTCTGACTGGTATTCTAATTCAGGCTCATATTGATCCAATAAACATAGCTGTTTGAAGCTATTCTGGGCCAGAAGTCGTGTTAAAGCAACAAGACCTATATTGAAATTAACTCACGCTGAGGTGTAGACCCCGCAACAACCACGCGCCTGTACAAATACATTGTCAATTTTTCGGCAAAAAAAATGGAAATTTTAAGATACAAAATTGTGATATTTTCTTATCTCTACTCAAAACATTGATTGCGGGGACTTGATTGAACCGCCCTGACGAGGCAGTTTTATCAAGTACTCACAATCAATGTATTTGAGCAATACAGCAACCATACAGTGAAGATTTCTGCTGAGCTATTGTTCGTGCAATAACTGCGGCTTGCGCAATTGTTTGGCGGCTTTAAAGTTAGAAACGAATAGCTGAGCATGCCTCCTACGCGTTGCATAATTTATTTACACTCTTTCGGCAAATAGAACTTCCAGTTTCAGAAAAATGCAAACTATTTGATACTCTAGTCGGATCCATACTGAATTATAGTGCAGAAGTCTGGGGTACACACGAAGCAAAAGACGTTGAACTGATCCATACAAAATTTTGTCGCTGGGTTCTGCACGTCAGAAAGTCAACAAATTTATCCGGCTTATATGGAGAATTAGGTCGAGTTCCATTTTTCATAACTAGGAAAATTCGGATGATAAGTTATTGGATTAAATTACTCAAACTGGAAGAAAATGCTATGCCAAAGATAATTTATACCATATTAAAACGTGACGCCGAAAACAACATCTCGTACAGAGGGTGTAACTGGGCATTCCATATAAAATCCATATTAGACGAATTAGGCCTTTCTTACATATGGTTACAGCAAACAGAAATAACAATACCATTTAATCTAATAAGACAACGCATACTGGATTCTTACTACCAAAGCTGGTATGCAAACATTAATAACTCAAGCAGACTTGAAATTTATTCGCGTTATAAACATACTTTTGAATTTGAACACTATTTGGATTGTATACAAGAAAAAAAATTAAGAATTGCACTTACAAAATTTAGACTTTCATCCCATGATCTTGCTATTGAGAGAGGGCGATATGAAAACATACAGAGAAACGAACGAATATGTAGGTACTGTAATTCAAATATGATCGAAAACGAATACCATTTTCTTCTGGTCTGTCCAATGTACAGAGATTTAAGACGAAAGTACTTTAAAAATTATTATTGTCAGTGGCCGACGTTGAATAAGTTTGATGCTTTAATGAGTAAAACGTCAAAGCATGCTATTATTGACGTATCTATGTTTTTGTATTTTGCTATGAAACTTAGGCATTCTGTGTACGCTACATGATTTTACCCCGTACATGTCATCTGTGCAATTATGACATATTTAAATGCTCCTGTGTAAATGGTTTAATGCATGGCTTACTTTCATGTTCTCACTGTACTTGATATCTGAAGTAGGCTAAAAACATAGTTTGTATGTTTAATGCTGAATAAATTTATTGTATTGTATTGTATTGTATTTTATGTAATCAGTTTTTGAGCAAAATTACCTTGGGGGTGTTATTTATCTTGCATTAGACATTCTCCTTGGTTACGTCTTGATGATGTTTATCTTCATGTGAAAAATTATCATAATTTTCCAGCAGTTTATAAGTTATAAGTTATAAGTTATACATCCGTAATCAGTCTTTAAAAATTGCATCGGTGAGGCAGTTTACAAAGCTATCTGGCATTAGACAATATCATTAGCTTGATCTTGTCAATTTACATTTGCATGCAAAACATTATAAAAATATACCCGTCGGTTTGAAAGTTATACGACAGTGGGTGCATTTTTTACCTTGCCGAGGCTAAAATAAAGAAATTGGGCATTCAGGAATCGCGTTGGTTAGATCTATACATTATCTATCTGTATGCTAACAGTTGTCAAAAATATTCCAAGTAGATTAGAAGTTACACTTCGAAATAATTTTCAGTTTGCCTAGGCGAGGTCGTTTGTAAAGTAATTTTGCATAAGGCAAATTGCGGGTTTTGTATTGTCAATATCAACATGTATGCCGAAAATGATCAAAGCCGGGTTTAGATGTTATACTCCGTATTCATATTTTATATTATTTTGTCTCGGCGAGGCCATTCATAAAGTAATCTTGCATAAAACAGCCTCATGGGTTAGGTATTGTCAATATCAATCCGAATGCCAAAAGTGATCGGAATATTCAGAGAGGTTTGAACATTATACTCTGTTAACATTTTTCTAAATATATATTGCATCGGTAAGGCAATTTATGAAGTGATCTTGCATACGGCAGTTTCTTGGGTTAGTTATTGTCAATATCAATCCATAGGAATATTTGAAGAGGTTTAGATATTATACTCCGTTATTATTATATAAAAATAAATTGCCTCGACGTGGCCATTTATGAAATGATCTGGCATTATGGCAATTTCTTTGGTTAGATATTGTCAATACAGCACAGTGCACAGTCTTTTACCGGAAACCAACAACTGCCCTTCTTGAATCAGCGAAATGGATAGAATCACCCTGGAACAGATTTCACGATCAATCTCCTGGAAAGAATGTTGCCGAACCCGGCAGGTATCGGACTTGCGTCTGAGCTGATAATTTGCTTTATTTATTGTCACATGCCTAGGACGCAGACCGGTCGCTTTAAAAAAGAAACATTGACCCCCCCCCCCCTCCACCGCACACACACATTAACCCATACTCTGAGTATATGTCTAGCAGCCTTTTTAGGGACAAACATAGCAGACCCAGATCAGACGCTTCAACAAGTGGCGTCTCGTCTGTGTCTTAACTTAAACTGCAAAATTTACTGCTTACAATATAAGCCTTGACGTGCACCTGTCCAAACTCATTCCAACTGTCAAATTTTGGTAATACATTATCGATTCACACTGCGTACTTTTAACCCATTTTAAACGAATGGAATCCTCAACACCTTATATCAGTATGGAATGAGTTCATTTTAAAATCAGGGATGTCAGGTTGTGACTTCCATGAAATATTTGGCAAAAATGGCTGAACCTTTTTGTAAGTATGCAGTGAGGGTCATAATGAGACTCCGCGTTCTGTGGTATCTAATCTGGGTTTGTCCTGTTTGCAAGTTGGCAGGTTTGGGATTTTATGGTACAAATGGGCTGTAAACTGGGTTATATGAACTGAACTATAAAAAGATTAGATTGCTACACTGTTCATCTATTAAAAATATCCATCTATTTCGTTTGAAATTGGTGGTCTGTGAAGCAGTCTATAAGAATATACCGCATGGCGTAATAATCTACTATATTAACACTGGGTACTATGTTCTCTCTGGTGATTGGGTCATATGCTGTAACACCGAAAGTAGTGCCTAAATCACTTCTCATTTCACTGGAGCTACGCTGCAACAGCTACGCTCCAAAAATTGTTGAAAGCGACGTTAACACCGAATTCACACACATAAACCTCGGGAGGTAAAACAATCCATAAAAGAAACTCGTGCTTCGCACGATTTATCCCATATTTCAAATATGAGAATGAATATAGTAAATACATGTTTATTGTCTTTAAAAATAAAATAATCGGCGAGCCTTTCTCTCTTTTTTCTATTTTTCGTCATGATGCCACACGCCCGCGTTGTTTTCTGCGGTAAAGTTTACAATGCATTTAAATAGGCGTGTTTTCCTAATTCTTATTTCTGCTCCAAGATACAGGTTGTGTGTACTGGTTAGAACCGTTTCAATGAGCAGGAATGATAAGAATGTGTCTGTGACAACCTTTAATCACAATTAGTTTAATATTAATCTTTGTTTATGCAAACTAGTCATTTCTTAGATCCCTTTCATATAAGTTAACAGGTCTATGTCATAAAACCTTCTGCTTGAGAACGATTGAACCAGTATCAAAGATCTATGTTTTCGAGCAGAAGTAAGAAATAAAATTTTAATCAACTTTTCGATATATAATTTTGCTTTTACGGAATCTTCTATTAAGTTGTTAGGAAATAAGATCAAATTATTTTATTGCTATTTTTTTATTTCATATATAAAAATAACCAATGGGACGTTTATAATAAATATAACAACGCGTACACGACATTTTCTGGTTAAAAAGAAGACACTCTGAAGGCAGCTAATCGCACTTCAACCGTCAGCATCATTAAAAGTTGTGTTCTAACTGTGAATATTTGATACTGATAGTCAATTAGCCTTTTCTACAAAAATACCGGCCATGAAGTCTTTGCACTCTGTGTACATCCAGATCCATCTGATCTGGATCTACACTGTCATTCAGTTTGCGAATTTTAAATGAATTCAATATAAATGTATCAAGTAATTTGAGGGGCTGATAGTCAGTAATGTGACTAATAAATAAATAAATAAATAAATAAATAAATAAATAAATAAATAAATAAATAAAATATACAGTATACAGTATACGTGTTAGTGTCCGTCTTTAAATATGAGCTGAAATGGCAATCAAATAGGAATTTCTGAATCTGTGAAAATATTCTTACAAAAATACGAGCAGTGAAGACTTTGCACACAGTGCACATTCTGATCTACACTGTTTGCCACTAATATATACATATAATGTACATGTATCAAGTAATTTTAGCCCCCGCCCATAGGGGCTTGACGAAATATATGGGCTGCAGGATGCTTCCACGCAGAGCTGAATCTGGTCCGCACACTAGAACTGGTAAACCGCTTAGAGGATCTAAGCCTTCCAGGAACCGCGGCGCGAGGCGGACCGTCCATGCTAATAAACTCTATTGGTTTCATTGGGCGACAGGGCTTGAGATGTCATTTCATCTCAATGTCGGGTAAAAGTCCCACAAAATTGGAAGCAACGTCTCCAAAATGACCTTTACAGTGTTGACAGGGACGTCAAACCTCAAATCAAACAAACAAACAAAGTATCAAGTAATTTGAGTGGCTGATAGCCAGAAAAGTGACTAATAAATAAATAAAGCATACAATATACTCGTTACTGTCCGTTTTTAAATTTGAGCTAAATGACTATCAAATGTGTGAAAATTGATAACAGTGATCTGTTTATTCATAATTGGGGAAAAGGGATTAGTAACGCCTGGTTATTTATTGAGCTTCACACTTTACTAATTTAAGCCAATAATCGTTCTTGTAAAACTTTTTGTTTGTTCATGCCAGCTAAATAGTGTACTAACCTGAAATTCATTAACCCTTATCGCGCTGAACACGATAATCCTTATCTTTGTAAACAGTGTAGGTCCTGGTCAGATTGCTTCTGCCCACTGAACCGGATCCGCACCATTTTCATGCAGTTTTTGAATTGCATGCAAACATTATATTAATTGATTTAGTTACGAGGATAGTTCTAGTTCAGTGAACCTGAACAATGAATAAATAAATAAATAAATTGTTTGTTTGTATTGGGGTTTAACGGTCCATTCAACACTTTTTTAGGTCATTTTTGAGCCGGTCAGTTTACCTATCCACACTTTTCCTGAGCAGGCTTATACGTTAGCGGTTAACCACTACAGTGCACATTCTTTTCACCAGAAAGTGACAACTGCCCTTCTTGAATCAGCAGAAGGGAGAGAATGACCGTAGAAATTATTTCATAATCAATCTCCACGAAAGAATGTTGTCGACCCCGGTAGGTATCGAACCCACGTCTTCCTGATCACCAGTCAGGCGCGCATCCGACTTAGCGACCGAGGCCGGATAAATAAATAAATATGTTCACCGTTGAAAAATTAGATTATCCCCCATCATCACCATGATTGACGAAACCGAGGAATGATTATTTTTTTTTTTTTTTTTTTTTTGGTTTTACGGCCCTATCAAATTTATTTCACTCATATCGAGCCGATCGTTAATCAGAGGCAGAGGTGGGCGAAAACCGGAGTACCCGGCGAAAAAGCACCTGACCTACCGTTGAAGAATTTGGCGTCTCACATTTGACCCGAGCACATATACCGCACCACAAAGACGTAGGAAACAACATGGACGCTCGAATAAAAGTTTCTCAGCGCTTTACATTATGTATGAAAAATTGCAAATAAACAGTTTATTTTAGTTTTAGAAATTATTTTCGAGGTTGAGACGCAACTGCAGTAGCAGTGCGCAATTATTCCAACTGGCCATTCAAACCAGGAAAGGCCGAGAAGGTAAGAATTAAGCTGTAATTTCTGAAAATTTGTTCAAATAAATATTGCAAAGATTTTAACTTGCGGTTTCGTTGTTTTACCGTATATAAAAGATTTCATGTTATTGTTTACACTTGTAAATTAGGGACCTGAAAAGTAGGTCCGGTCTATAAACGGTCACTAAACGTATTATAGGTCAGTAGAAGGTATTATAGGTCACTAATGATTATAGTCTGCAGTGATTCGACACCCTTTATGTAATAAACTCGATAATCCACTGGTGGATTAAATATGCAAATAAGTTAGATACGCCCCGTATCGTTACTTAACGACGCGTTTACTAATGGTGTAATATTGACATTTTTGCAAAACAATCGTGAATAAAATGCGTTTTAAATAAACAGAACTTTGCATTCGTGCTGATGTATTGTTGAGTTTATCAAACTCGTTGAGGAAAATGGATATTTTTCTCGGCAAAGCCTCGCACTTTATACCGGCATTTTTCTCAACTCATTTAATAAATTCAATAATACATGAACCCTCCTTTGAGATCCTCTTTTATCTAAAACAAACCCAAAAAAGAAGGCGTGGTTGGTGTGAGTTAGAACCAATCTCGTAGAAATAAAGAAATAATGTAAAGTCAAGGTCACCTGTAACCCCATTTTTCTCTATATAAGTTGGTCTGACAGGTGTATTCATGACACGAGCTTGTCAATGTAGTGTTAAATTAATTTGTCCCACCTGAATAGTTTTGCACCACTTTTACCACATGAAAACGGGCGTTGGCTCCATGGTCCCCAGTTACCTCACCCATCACTGACAGGTAAGGAGCCTGAAAATGCTCGAGTATCAGAGTACCATACCTATTTGATGAGATAAGGTGGGTGAAATAAGAATTGTTTGCATAAAAGATGAGAATATCCAAATTTTGCACAGGGTTTAGAAATTCTTATCTAGCCCTATTTGTCTTACCGACCTTATTCCACCCTAGTATGCACTATTCGCAAGGCATGTTGGTCGAGTGAGCCGATAAAACTGAAACTAAAACCATCACAGTCGTGATCGGGGCCCCGCGATAGCATGAAGAGGGCATGTGATTTTGATTTAATTTTTTGTTTAACGTCCCCGTCAACAGTGTATAGGTCGTTTTGGAGACGTTACTTCCAATTTTGCGGAACTTGTACTCGACGTTAAGATGAAATGACATCTTAAGCCCTGTCGCCCAATGAAACCATTAAGGTTTATAAGCATGGACGGTCCGACTCGTACCGCTTTGCATAGGCAGGCTTAGTGTGTGGGAATGTGTGGCGGCGGTAAAACGTCTCCCTGCCCTACATCATAGTATAGATTATATTTTCTTGTCCTTTGGGATCATTGATTCCATTGTGGAATTTTTAAAATATCTGAGGGTCACTGATGAGGCCTAATTGGCCGAAACTAGCTAGTCTGGCCCAGAAAACATGTACACTCCATATTTTTCACTTCTGTGGTGTATTCCTTGCTTCCAAAGGATAACCCCTTTATAGAACATATTTAGATCCTCTAAGCGGTTTACCACTACTCGTGTGCGGTCGGTTTCAGCTCTGCGCGGAAGCATCATGCACCCCATCTATTTCTTCAAGCCCCGAAGGGCGGGTGCCGTGGATGCGCATGTGTGTGCGTATGCTTCCACACAGAGCTGAAACGGACCACACATGGGTACTGATAAACCGCTTAGAAGGACTAAGCCTGCAGGGACAAAGTGGAGTGAGTGGAGCTTGAAGAAATAAATGGGCTGCATGATACTTCCACGCAGAGCTGAAACCGACCGCACACGAGAACTGGTAAACCGCTCAGAGAATCTAAGCAAGCCCAGGTAAAGCGGTGCGAGTCGGACCTCCATGCTTGGTTTAAACAATATTTATTTATATATAAATCACATACATTTTCGTACAGTTAGAGGTGTTTCAGGATCTGACAGTAAGCGTAGCGCTTATGTAGAAGTCATCTCCTGGGACAAGTATATTTTACATTAAATGAATGGCTTTTGTAGTACATATAAACCAAGTGATTTCAGAGAAAGAAATACACATAACAATGCTGATTAATTCCAATAGAGAGAGAGAGAGAGAGAGAGAGAGAGAGAGAGAGAGGCAGAGAGAGAGAGAGAGAGAGAGAGAGAGAGAGAGAGAGAGAGAGAGAGAGAGAGAGAGATCAGTGACAGCTGACAAGGAGTGCATTCGCTTACATATTAGTGTGTTAGTGACGTCAGATTTTCAGAAGAATAGTGCGACTGGCACTTCCCGTACTATTTAAGTTGCTAAAGTTGCTGTGCCCGCGAGTTAATTAACAAGTTGTCACTGATGTCTCAAAGGAGAAATTTCATATAGAAGAGCAAAAGAAACGCTAGTAGTTGAAGGAGACCGATTCATCACTGATGTCTCAAAGGAGAAATTTCATATAGAAGAGCAAAAGAAACGCTAGTAGTTGAAGGAGACCGATTCATCTCACAAACTCATCCCGTGACCGGGCCGGAGCAAATAAATTAGACGGCAATATTATTTTATCTTTGTGCGTACTTAGTAACCGACTAGGCTGTGGGTCTAGTAATGAACCTGCCAGAGTGAATGATATAATCTTGAACTTTAGCAAAAAGGGTCTCATTTTCGTGGTAGGTCATAGTTTCTATGCCAAAAAATAGGTCGTGAGAGTTAAAGTTGTTCTTGCTTGGAGAATTTGTCCCAAGCGCGAGCCCGAGTTGTAATACTTCGGGGGTTTTGTGATGTTTCTGTTGAGTCGATATTTAAACGAGGTAACTGAGGGAGCTTGCGTTACGTCTTCAGACAGAGCATTCCAAGCGCGTATTGTAGAAGGGAAAAATGAGTTGTAAAACAAGTTTGTATTGGCTTGAAGAGTTCGAATATCCGTTGAACTTCTAAAGTTGTATGAAGTGCTCTCACTAACTAGGGGTGGAATAAGATCTGAGAGGTAACTTGGCGTGAGACCGTTCATTATTTTATAAAAGATAACGAGTTTATGTTTGTCTCTCCGACTTTGGAGGGATTCCCATCCTAGATCTGAGAGCATCTTATCAATACTACATAACTTGGTTGCCCCAGTGATGATCCTTGCAGCTTCGGTGTGAATTGAGTCTAGTTGCTTTTTGGTCTGTGTTGAGCAGTTGTCCCAAACTGAGTCGCAGTACTCCAGCAATGGTCTTATAAAAGCTATGTAGGTTCTTTCCAGAGCTTTACGACTGACTCTAAATTTTAGAGCTCTCATAAGGTTAAGTCTAGTCCAGGCTTTCTTAGCAATGTTTTCGATATGGGTTGACCATGTACATGTGCTTGTAAACGTAAGACCTAGGTGCTTATGTGTAGTTGTGTCTTTTATAGTGACATCGTTGAACCAAAGCGGAGGGTGGTTGGGTAGATTCATTTTCCTAGAAACAGTCATGGATAATGTTTTGCTTGCATTGAAATCGACAAGCCAATTTTGGGCCCAGTTACTTACAGATTGTAAGTCAGTGTTTAAGAGATCTGCAGCTCTTTGAGGGGCATCGACAATAACGTATAGACTTGTGTCATCTGCGAACAGTCGGACTGAGCAGCCTATATCATTGACAATGTCATTGATATACAGTAGAAATAGAAGGGGGCAAGGATTGATCCCTGGGGCACGCCTGAGTTTACTATGGACCAATCGGATGACTGCCCATTCAGAACGACGCGTTGCTTTCGTCCAGTGAGATAACTAGAGAACCAGCGAGTTATATTTCCTGAGCAGCCTATACCTGATAGCTTATGAAGTAAACCTCTGTGCCAGACTCTGTCAAAGGCCTTAAAGATGTCGCAGAATACGGCCCTGACTTCCTTACCATTGTCTACGGCTTCACAAAAGGCATGATAAATATTCAATAGTTGATAGACAGTTGAGTCACCTTGAACAAACCCGGATTGGAATGGGGTGAGAATTTGGTTTTCCATGATATAGTTATACTTGTGAATACAACGTTCCATCGTTTTTCCCATTTGACTCAGAAGTGTAATTGGCCTATAGTTTGATGCAATTGATTTATCGTCTTTCTTGTAAATCGGAGTAACGTTACCATATTTCCAGGGCTCAGGAAAGTAACATTGGCCCAAGGGGCGGTTAAATATAATAGAGAGAGGTTCTGCGATGAGAGTAGCTCCTTCTTTTAGGAGTCGTGGACTAATTAAATCTGGACCGTAGGCTTTATTTACATTGAGATTTGATAAGACATCCTTAACGTCCTCAGCTAAAATAGTTATGGTTCTAATGGTGTGTTGAACAAGCGGCAGCTGGGGTAATGGCCTGTTATCATCTATCAATGTTGACTGAGATGCAAAGTAATTATTAAGCATATTGGCTTTTTGGAGATCGTTTTCTGCACACTCATTATTCATAAATAGTGTGGGTATGGTATTTGATTTTTTCCCTAAATTTAGAAGTTGCTTAGATGTTTTATAAAAGAGCCTAGTGTCCGTTGTTTCACACGATAGTAGACGGTCAAGTTTTTCGTAATATTCTTTCTTGGATTTTCTTATTTCGTTGACTATTTTGTTACGAAGACATTTATATTTCTCCCAGAGCTGGATATTGTTTGTTCTATTATGTTTTCTATAGGTACGTTTTCTTTGGCGGATGAGGCTTTTAATATGGCAGGTTATCCAGGGGTGGTCCAAAGGCCTGATTGTAGCAGTTTTGTTGGGTATACTTTCACTTGCTGCAGAAAGTATAGCAGTAGAAATGTCTTTAACGTTTTCATCAATGTCTACGGTTGAGTTAAGCTTGTCAATTAGGTTTTGTCGGGAAAGTATTGCTCGAAACTTATCAAAGTCTGCCAGCTTATAGTTCCATATCTTTCTTTTAAACGTTTTGACAGTTGGACGTATGAATTTTAAGAGGACTATTGTCGGGCAATGATACCTAACTTGGTCTGGTATGAAGGGATCTACTACACCACTCATTAAGACATTAGATTTGTTACGTACTAAAATTAGGTCTATAAGGGAAGAGGAGCTTTCAGTAAAGTGAGTGAGTTCCTTTATTACTTGCACCAAGCTGTATTGTAAGACTACTTCTGTCATTTTGTTGCTATTTGCCTTGGTCATATCGAAATTAAAATCCCCTAGAATAATGATATCCAGTACATTTGTATTAAATGCCCTATCAACGCTTTCGCTTATGTGATCGAAATACTCTGAATTACTGTTGGTGGTCTGTAAAATCCACCAATAAGTATTTTTTTTTCTTTTTCATAACAAGTTCAATCCATAAAGCCTCGAGCCCTCTGACTTCTAGATCGCTCCTGCGCTTACATAAAAAAGTTTCTCGGACATAAATTACAACTCCGCCTCCAGGACGATCTCGCCTGTCTGCTCTGAAAGGTGGTGAGAAGTTTTCAATATGGATAGATTCATCTTTTACGTCTGGTTTAAGCCAGCTTTCAGAGAAGACAAGCACGTCGTATGCTTCTGCCTCGGCTTCAATTAAATCGAGCTTTGGCAGGATGCTCTGAACATTTAAGTGGAGTATACTAAGGTGGTTAGATAGCGTATCAATGGATACGTCGAGATTATTAAAACTGGCACTAGCAGAGCCCACGACAGAATCTGGACCGGGATTAGTTTCAATATCACCACTCAAAAGAACAAGAGAGAAAATCCAACATATAATTACTGCTGCTGAGAGCGAAGATATGCAGTATAGACTGAAAACAGTATTTTTCCTGGGTGGACACAATACTCGCTTATAGGGACATTTTATGTATTTGTACGTCTCATTGCTGCGCTGCAAGGCTGTGATTATACCCAATACTGAATGACTATAGTTAGTGTAAGTGTGCTGCTGGGTAAGTATCACTGCGAGTAGAAAGAAGTGAAACTTGTTAACCGTAATTTTTGTCAGTGCCTAGTCCTATGGTGTTTGACACTCCGAGGAAACCACCGAGGCCATCCGATCTAAAGCGACTACCCTTCATATGCTACATAATAAAAAGTGCAGAAATATCAGGACAGCCTCAGATAGCTTACTCCGAATGCCACAATGAGTCGCACCATTTGATTCATGTAATCCCTGAAATTCCCGTTGGATGAGTGGAGGGTGAGAGAATCGGTCATATGAAGAAAGGGAAAAGAAGTGGAAAGGCACATAAAAGGATGCATGAAAGAATATCATAGTAAAATAGGTTGGAGTAAAATGTAAACTTTGTTATGTTAGACTTAAATGAGTCTGAACTCTTGAAATGACCACTCACTTGTTGTACGAAGACACAGCTTTTTACATAAGTGCGGGGCCATTATTCATGAGTATTGTAATGTGGAGATGAAAGAGGCGACTAGAAGCTTGATACAGTTTCAGCTGTCATCCAGCACCTAACGCTTAACAGGGTGCGAATTGGCCACATATGCCTTGCCAAGCTGTCAGTTTATATAGGAGCTGGATGTGTTACTATCCGATATGGGATTTCGCATGAGCGCTCATATGAAGCATGTGAGATGACATTTCACTAATTTCTATTTCTGATGAATCGGCCAATAATGCGATACTCTATCTTATCATATGACATCGTTGATAGGCAGTGGATAACGTCATGTAATAAAAGTCGCATGACCACACGTGTGATAACACTGGCGGGATTAAGTAATGTCATGACGGTGTCCATGTCAACAACGCATATTATCTGGAATAATTGTCAAAATCATTTAATGTTGTCATATGATGAACAGAATCCCACACTCGCGGTCACTTCATATAAAACTTATGAAACTCGCCTAAGGCTCGTTTCATAAATTTCATATGAGATGACCGCTCGAGTGAGACTCTCTGTATATGGCACCGCGTCTTGGAATGTGTTAATGCCACATTTTAAATTCGGTCATCCACCAGTGGACTAAACACACAATAAGTTAGATGCGCCCTGTAACGTTAACGTTACACGTAGGACGTCCTTAACGACGTCACTATTACTTGAGGCGGATATTGACTTCTTTTGTTAAAGGATCGTGAGTAAAATGCCTGATAAAGAGAATATCTTGAATATTGAATTTGTGTTTCTTCGTTTATCAATCTCGTTGAAGAAAAGGGATACATTCTTTCATTTTATCCCTTTTCTCTTATTCGCTTAAAAAATTCCACGACACGCGAACACCAATGCAAGATCCCATATTTATCGTATAAATCATTTAGTTTTTCCCCTATCTGTTCATTTTCCGACAGAAAATACACCTTTTGTCACGGAAGGCATAATAACATTTCGTTACATTGCTCCATGACAACGACATCACGAAAACACGCCTATATAAGTTTGTCCCCCGTACAACTCACCTTCATATAGTAAAACTGGAGCTTACAGGTGCATACATTATTTTTCCTTTCTCCGCCCAAATACACAGATTGTGGGCACCCGCTAGAACCGCCTTGACGGTTCCAACGAGTAACAACAATCCATGTTTCAAGCAGGAATATGAGAACTACCAAGATTTTTTTCTGATAGAAAAAAATCATTGATTGGTGGTGGTTTTTTTTTTTTTTTTTTTGTGTGTGTGTGTTTCCTAACATAACATACAATTTTTTTACACTCAGGTCGTGCTACAACACATGAGGAGCATACCAGTTTTGTGGGACTTTTACCAGACACTGAGCTGAAATGACATCTCAAGCCCTGTCGACCAATGAAACCATTAAGGTTTTTAAGCATGGACAGTCCGACTCGCACCGCTTTGCCTGGGCCGGCTCAGACCCTCTAAGCGGGTTACTAGTACTTGTGCGGGGTCGAACAGAGAAAGAGGAATGCGGTAGAATTACGGTATATGATACATATGGATACGTACACGAATCACGTGCATCCCATGCAGTTGATGGTGTGTGCTCCCTGTCAGTTGCAACATTGAGAAATTTTACATCTATACTTCTAATAGTCCAGGTAGTTCTTGTTGTTAATTTTGTTTTGTTTATCCAGAGAGAGAGAGAGAGAGAGAGAGAGAGAGAGAGAGAGAGAGAGAGAGAGAAATGCAAATATAAAAGCCATCACGCCGCCATGATGCTTAAAACCCCTATTGGTTTCATTGGACGACAGGGCTTGAGATGTCATTTCACCTCACTGTCGAGTAAAAGTCCGACAAAATTGGAAGCAGCGTTTCCAAAATTACTTTAAAGCTCAAGATAAACACAACCCTATAGTATGAGGAAGGGCATTTGGTTTGGTTGTAAGTGTTGGATCAGTGTTTTTCTCCTGGTACTACGGTTTTCACACAACTCAGTTTAGCAATCGGCTCGAAATAAGTGAAATAATCTTGAAATGGCCGTAAAAGCCAAAAAAAAAATAATTAACCTCGCAACCTGAGTAAGCGTCAGCTATAGCTATCCGTGCATGCGTTCCTCGGCTTAACCAATCTCTAAGTTTATATAATCGGATTAGTTGGCTCGTTCTGGCTTTTTGGTGTGAGTTATGTGTTTGCTATTTTTTTGGTGAGTTATGATCACCTGCCGAGCTACCACAAAATTTCGCACGCACACACAATCTCGCCCCCGCCCATCGGGGCTTGAAGAAATATATTGGGCTGAAACTGGGCACACATGAGTTCTGGTAAACCGCTTAGAAAAGGCAAAGTAATATGAGTAAGACGGTCCAATGCATAAAGGCCTTTTGGTTTCATTGGGCGTCAGGGCTTGAGATGTCATTTCATCTCAAAGTCGGGTAAAAAGTCCCACACAATTGGAAGCAGTCTCCAAAATGAACTTAATAGTGTTGACGGGGACGTTAAACCCAATTCAAACAAAAACACACAATCATCCTAGCTGGCACATGACATTAATGGGACAAATAATTTGTCTTAATCGCGACGGAAGTAAGGGCGAGGATTGTGATCGCGATAAATCGATTTAAGCCCCTTTCCGCTCACCGTTCAAAGGCGATTCTTCTGTCGCGGTTTATTTTTGTTATGGTTTGTCTTTGGGTGTTTGTGTCGCTTATATTATTTTATTTTGGATAGCCTATTGGCCATTTTGTAGGAAAGTAACTGTCATTTTGGCTTTCCGCTGTTGGTGTTTCCTAAGGGGTCTGTTGCTTCATGATTGTGTTTCTTTCCCTTGGTGTCTCTGATGGGAGCGATGGGTTAATTATATCGATTCCTGATCATTGCCTCCACTTCTATTTTGCTTAGTGTTTGCAACCTCATTAAACGTTTGCTAAATGCATAAAGTCTTTGTGGCCCAATCCTTTTCTATGCTGGTTATTATTCATCTTCTTCAGAATCGCTAGACATACTCCGTGTGTCAACAGCGGCATCTTTTACATAATCAATGTACACCTTGCTCGGTTTGGCTTCACTGTATTCTGTTTCGTTGCTGTAATATCCTTAATTTCAAAGCACTGGGTGCGCACCACTTCTGCACCTGCAATACTATCCAGTGATTGGGTTCAGCCCTTAAGGAGGGTCGCGCATAATTGACTCTGCCGTAATCAAGTCTCTGCCTCTGTCGGTGTAGCGTGAGATCTTTAAACCCGTGAGAACCTTAATACCAAGGTATATCTGCGCATGCGCAAGAAGGCCGTGAGAAATGTCATCCATTTCCTGTTAGCACCTGCCCCTTTCATCTTGAGTTTAAAACGTCTAAAGAAATCTGCTTACAATCTTTAAATAAAAGTCTATTTATTGCAGGCTTTATTTCTTTATTTTTATTTATTAATTGGAAAGATACCCGTATTAAATATGCCATAAATAGGTTTCCATGTGTTAAAAAAGAACAAAATATATATGCAAAATATATTTACAGCGGTGTATATTATTTTCATATTTCCGCTGGAAAACATAGATTGTAGGTTCTCGTTAGAACCGCCTCGGCGATGCGATTCTAACGAGTACCTACAATCTATGTTTTCCAGCGGAAATATGAAAAATATCAGAATATTTTATCAAAAAATTTGATGGTAAACTTTCAATATATTTCTAATAGGCGTGTTTTCACAATTAATACTTTTAAAAAGCAAGTTCTTTGGAAATTTTAAACTTATTATTCTGCCTAAATGGATTGGATCACTGTAGCATAAGCCTGATCTCAATATAAGTGCCCTTTTACAACAACAAATAATAATGATAATATTAATTATAATCCGAGGCCTAGAGAAAACATGTACACTCTTACCTTTTCAGTTCTAGCTTCCAAAGGATATTGAACCCTTTATGGAATTTAAATTTTAGTTATATGCCAAGGCGATTAACATGTGTGATTTATGGTTTGACAGGTTTCTGGTCAACTCGTACCTAAGTCAACACTTACCTTAGTCAACTCGTACCCGAGTTTAATCAACTCGTACCTTAGTCAAATCGTACCTAAGTCAACTCGTACCTTAGTAAAAATAAAATTTGTTTTGGGGTAAGTTTGGCTTAAGTACACATATATACAGGTCAACTTTATGGTCTATGCAGACTCCTGATCCTTTTCCCGACGATGAAGACGATACATAGTGTGTGCATGACGCCATTATGCTCGTGCGCCAAAATGGCACCTTTCATGTGTATGACCCCCATATCCCTTTAGCCAGACATAATTTATGGGTGCTCGTTAGAACTATCCCTGTGGGGCAGCTCTAACGAGTGCCAACAATCTATACTCCAGAGGGATGTGATTGGTACATAAAACCATGCTCAACATAAGACGAACATCATATGTAAATATGTAAATGAAAATAACGAGAAAAATATAATTGTAGAACTTACATTTCATGCTCATTTGCAAATAAAATGTAGTTATAAAATTATAATTTGTTCTCATATATTCTCAAAACATAAATGTTGGCTAACATAAATGATGCATATTCCTTATTACTGTTACTTCACGATAACACACCTATGCAATATAGTGCGTTCACAGGGGTAAACATTGTTTTTTTTTTATTTCTGATTTGGAATGTAGATTGTGGGTGGTCGTTTTGAACCGCCCCATAGAGGCGGTTCCAGCTAGTACCCATAGTCTGTCCCTTTGGGCGGATATGGGAAGAATATCACATTTTTTTTCATCTAAAAATTTAGTTTTTCAGCGGTTAAATTTTCAACGTAATTGTATAGGCGTGTTTTCGTGATGTGTAGAAAAACAGCGTGAAAATGTTCTTCGGCTTTAAAAGTTTGCCCTAAAAGCATTTTTTTTTCGCCCGCGATGAGGGGTAAAGAATGTCAAAAAATAAACCTGACGCTTCTGCTTTTCATGAAGGTGTGAACGACGGCGGGTCGCTGGCAAAACTTACATGAACCCCTTTAGGGTCCATTTACTTTGCACGCGGTCCGCTAAGTTCATACTTCCATGAACAGCAGAAAAATAAAATTCATTTCTTAAACAAATGCTATACTATTGTGGTTGATTTATAATTAATATTATTATATCTACCTCTAAGCTAATGTCTGCATAGAACATACAAATCGTCGGCTTCATTTAAAAATATGTGTACGACATCTCCCTAACCGGCCCCGATAGCTCAGTTGGTAGAGTGTCCGCTCCGGGGAACGGGAGGTCTCGGGTTCGATCCCGGGCCGCAACATACCAAAGTCGCTAAAAATGGTACTAGCTGCTCCTCGCTTGGCACTCAGATTTACGGGGTAGAGCTAGGACTGGTCGATCCAGTGTCAGGATAATGTGACTGGATGTGGTATCATGTAATGTGTCTGGGACATGATACTTCAGTGTGGCAGCACTATAAACGTGAGCATTGAGCTCCCTGTCGCAACCAGACACCGTCGTGATATGACTGAAAAATTGTTGAAAGCGACGTTAAACCCGAATTCACACACACACACACACGACATCTCCCCGCACTTACAGGAAATGTTTTTACTTTTTGTGAATAGTGCAGCCGACGTACTTTCTCGTTTTATAATAATTACAGCAATTTACCGTGTGCTTACAAGGGCGGTCACACTGCCTCTAGTCGCTGGGTACTGACAAAGGTACCTTATATTCTATACCGCATCATTAAACTTGATGATGTCCTGAGATACCTGATACTGGTCAACTGTATCCATATCTCAATCCATATCTTAAAGCGCCTGTTCTCAATCACTATTAATGACACCTTCTAAATAAGCGATCAAGGTCATAAACTTAAAAATTGTGCTCTGCAATACATGGTTGCATCTGCCGATGGTATTCATGACTCCTTGGTCACTTTCTCTACTTTTTTTTTCTTTCGCTGGCGAGAAGTATGGCAGCTATTGGTGTAGTTGCTAATTCGACCACTAATTTGTTTTGAGGTCTCAGCTAAAAGGAAGTTTAAAGTCTGGAAATGCGATTTACACAACTTTAGAATTTCTCATCTTAGCTTTAAGTATGACTGCTATTGAAAAATAAAAGGATTCGCCAAATGACAGTAGTATTTGATCATTCTTGATTTTAAGGTTCTAAAGCGAATTGTTAAAGGTTGGTCATGTTTGCAAAAGACAAACGTTGCGCACGTTTATAATTATTATGTTTATTATTATTATATAATTATTGTGATAAATCATAATGCTCTGTTCATTCTGCTGACTAGAAAGCAGCAGACCTTTCCTTTGGATTCTTTTTAAAGAAGCCAATTTGTTGTATTACAATTCTCACGGCTGAATTCTCTCACACCCCTCCGTGAGGGATTTCAGCCGCTTCCGGTGCGACTGAAGAGTCTCACGGGATCAATAATCTCACGCTACACCGGCCGTAAAACGTTTCGCTGTCATTCATGAATTAAAGTAAAGAAACAGAAGAAATACAAAATAGCAGTGAAGGCAATGATCAGGATTCGATACAATTAACTCACAGCTCCCATCAGAGGAAACACAAACATGACACAACAGCTCTCAATGGAAGCATCAACAGCGGAAAGCCAAAAGGACAGTTACTTTCCCACAAAATGGCCAATTGGCTATCCAAAACATACACACACTCAAAGACAAACAATAACAAAAATAAACCGCGCAGAAGAACCACCTTGGGGCTGTAAGTGAAACGAATTCCACTGGGGGGCTTAAATCGATTTTACGCGGCCGCAATCCTCGCCCTTACTTCCGTCGCGATTTAGACAAATAACTTGTTCAGTCCGCATGAAGGCCTCCTAACTCATCAGTGCAACATCTCCGAGAACACAAAAATCAAACACCCACGGCGAGGACTCGACATCAAGAAACCACTGAAATGCTGGAGCAAAAGAAAACCAACAGTTAGACTCCAATGGGCCCGACCAGAGACAGAGCATCCGGCGCCAACCAACATTACATAAAATTATGTAAGGTAATTTGTTAAACGTTCATTGTAGTATGAATTACATCGGGTCACGAGAAAAGTTTAAGTAAACCCATTTCAGGTTCACCAATTTTGCTATTGACCATATGTTGAACGTTAATATTTATATGCATTTCTTAAATGTACACAGACCTAAGCGACGTCGTATGACCATTTGGCGACGTCAAATCCTAAGTGGACGGTAAGAGATTGATTGATTTGAAGTGTAACGTCCCCGTCAACACTGTAAAGGTCATTTTGGAGACCTTGCTTCCAATTTTGTGGGATTTTTACCCGACATTGAGATGAAATGACATCTCAAGCCCTGTCGCCCAATGAAACTAATAGGGTTTATTAGCATGGACGGTCCACCTCGCACCGCGGTTCCTGGACAGGCTTAGATCCTCTAAGCCGTTTACATTTTCACTGTTGATGTGAAATCTGCGAACAATTGTTTTCTCGTTTCAATTTTAGTTCTCCAAACAGATTTTTTCTTCTTTTAGTATTTTTTTAAATATAAATATCAGTAATAAATGCATTTATTTATATGTTGTTCACTGAAATATGAATAACATCGGGTCATGAGCAAAGTAAGCCATCGCGAAAACACGCCTATATAATTTTGACCCCTATGAACCCTACTTTTATATAGTAAGACTGGAGTTTACAGGGGTAAACCTTATTTTTCTTTTTTCTGCTCTCCAATGTAGATGGTGGGTACTCGTTAGAACGGCCTCGAAGAGGCGGTTCTAACCAGTACCCAATATGATGGTGGGTACTCGTTAGAACGGCCTCGATGAGGCGGTTCTAACGAGTACCCACAATCTATATTTTAGAGCCGAAATAAGAACAATATCAAAATTTTTCACCTTAAAACTTTCCTTTTTTTCGGCGGTTAAGTTTACAAAGTATTTGTATAGGCGTGTTTTCGTAACGGAACCCTTCATTTAACGATCGTTCGGTGGTCACTTTCTTTGCTCGTGACCCGTTAATAAGTTTATTTCTTATATTTACATTATTTTCCATCCATTACTTGTAAACATTTCGATAAGACACCCGTGCGACATAGAGCATTTTTTCACATCTCCAAAGTGGCTACTTTTCTGATGAAAATATGTGATACTTTTCTTATTTTTATAGCAAACATAGGTTGAGGGTGTTCGTTACAACCGCCTCATTGAGGCAGTTCTAACGAGTACACACATCCTATGTCTTGGAGCAAAATGAGAAAAATAATATATACCCCTATAAACCCCAGTTTTCTGCATATAAAGTGGGGTTTTGGGGGTTGTTCATTTCAAGGACTTGTTCACGTGATGAAGTTTTAATTTGAGTGCTGAAACTGAATTGGAGCGTAGCTCTTGCAGCGTAGCTCCAGTGAAATGAAAAGTGATTTCGGCACTACTTTTGGAGTTACTGCGTATGACCTAATCACCAGTGAGAATATGGAGCCCCGTGTTAACATAGTAGATTATTACGCCATGCGGTATCTTCTTAGACCACATATTTCAAACGGAATAGATGAATACTTTTAATAGATGAACTGTGTAGCAGTCTAATCTTTTCATAGTTCAGTTCATATAATCCAGTTACAGCCCATTTTGTACCGTAAAATCCCAAACCTGGCAACTGGCAAACAGGACAAACCCAGATCAGATACCACAGAACGCGGAGTCTCATTATGACCTACACTGCATACTTACAAAAGGTTCAGCCATTTTTCCAAATATTTTGTAGAAGCCATAACCTGACATCCCTGATTTTAAAATGAACTCATTCCATACTGATAGAAGGTTGAGGATTCCATTCGTTTAAAATGGGTTTAACGTACGCAGTGTGTGTCGACAATACAATTCTTTGTTTCATTTATCAAAATAAGACAGTTGAAATCATCCAGTCAATGAGTTTGGACAGGTGCACGTCAAATTTTATGGAGCAAGGCTTATATTGTAAACAGTAAATTTTGCAGTTTAGACACAGATGAGACGCCACTTGTTGTAGCGTCTGATCTGGGTCGGCTAAAAAGGTTGCTAGACATATACTCAGAGTATGGGTTAATTGGGGGGGGCGGGGGGGGGGCAATGTTACTTCGTTTAAAGCGACTTGTCTGCGTCCTAGGCATGTGACCATAAAGAAAGCAAATTATCAGCTCAGACGCAAGTTCGATACCTGCCGGGTTCGGCAACATTCTTTCCAGGAGATTGATCTGGAAATCTGTTCCACGGTGATTCTATCCCTTTCGGTGATTCAAGAAGGGCAGTTGTTGGTTTCCGGTAAAAGACTGTGCACTGTGCTGTATTGACAATACCTAACCAAAGAAATTGCCTTAATGCCAGATCATTTCATAAATGGCCTCGTCGAGGCAATTTATTTTTATATAATGATAACGGAGTATAATAAACCTTTTCAAATATTCCTATGGATTGACATTGACAATAACTAACCCAAGAAACCGTCGTATGCAAGATCACTTCATAAATGGCCTCGCCGATGCAATATATATATTTAGAAAAATGTTAACAGAATATTCAAACCTCTCTGAATATTCCGATCATTTTTGGCATTCGGATTGATATTGACAATACCTGACCCATGAAGCTGTTGTATGCAAGATTACTTTATAAATGACCTCGCCGAGGCAAAATAATATAAAAAAATGAATACGGAGTATAACATCTAAACCCGGCTTTGATCATTTTCGGCATACAGGTTGATATTGACAAAACATAACCCGCGAAATTGCCTTATGCCAAATTACTTTACAAACGGCCTCGCCCAGGCAAACTATTTGAAAAATTAATTCGAAGTGTAACTTCTAATCTACTTGGAATATTTTGACAACTGATAGCATGCAGATAGATAGTGTACAGATCTAACCAACGAGATTCCAGAATGCCCAATTTCTTTATTTTAGCCTCGGCAAGGTAAAAAAATTACCCACTGACACGGTCGTATAACTTTCAAACCGACGGGTGTACAGTGAAATTCCGCTATTAAGACCACCTAAAATTAGGACTAATTCTGCTGTAAAAAGATGATTTTGAAGGGTACACTTAATTTTTCTTTGTGTTTTCTGCCTACAGTGTCCTCTGGTCTGGGACCACCATTGGGACTGTTCAAAAGTGGTCTTTATGACCACTATTGAACAGCCGCAAAGGTGGTCTTAATATAGGAATTTTACTGTAATTTTTAATGTTTTGCATGCAGATGAAAATTGACAAGATCAAGCTAATGATATTGCCTAATGCCAGATAGCTTTATAAACAGCCTCACCGAGGCAATTTTTAAAGACTGATTACGGATGTACAACTTATAAACTGCTGGGAAAATTATGATAATTTTTCACATGAAGATACACATCATCAAGACGTAACCAAGGAGAATGTCTAATACAAGATAAATAACCTCCCCAAGGTAATTTTTCAAACACTGATTACTTTAATAACTTGATAACTTTAAAGCCGCCAAACAATTGCGCAAGCCGCAGTTATTGCACGAACTATACCTCAGCAGAAATCTTCAAGTAAATTGTAGAACTGCAGGGTTGCTGTATTGCTCAAAAACATTGATTGTGGGTACTTGATAAAACTGCCTCGTCAAGGCGGTTCAATCAAGTCCCCGCAATCAATGTTTTGAGCAGAGATAAGAAAATATCACAATTTTGTATCTTAAAATTTCCATTTTTTTTCCGAAAAAATGACAATGTATTTGTACAGGCGTGTTTTCGTGATGGTTGTTGCGGGGTCTACACCTTAGCGTGAGTTAATTTCAATATAGGTCTTGTTGCTTTAACACGACTTCTGGCCCAGAATAGCTTCAAACAGCTATGCTCATTGGATCTATATGAGCCTGATTTAAAATACCAATCAGACGCTAAATTTGCCTAACGGTATCAAATATCAAAGCTACACTCTATCAGCACTCTCAGTGCTTTGATTTGTCTGGGTATCCATTTGACTTAAATCGCCCCGTGCATTGTTCAGTGAGAAGTTTATGAGTTGGCGAGTGAAGTGTTAAATGATTGATCTTTTAATCCATTTGTCAATGGTCGCATGATTTTTTGGTGTGGAACATGCATTTGTCCAATGTTTAGAGAATATGCAGAAGTGATAGATGATTGATGTCTTGTAAGTTGACTTAATTTGTTTTTATCATGGGTCAGTTTCATCAATAAACATCGATTAATCTTAAATTGTTCGTACACAACATTTTTAGTCAGTTGCATCAAAACAGTGCAAAGTGTTCGTACGAGCTAAATTTGTGTTTCACTGAAATATGTCGCAATTTTGAATATGCTCTGAAACGGGGCAACTAATTGCCACATGCGTGATAACTAGCCGTGTAAAGTAGATAACACGTACCAGTGGCCCTAGACGTTTGTTTGTTTGATTTAAGGTTTAACGTCCCCGTCAACACTGTATAGGTCACTTTGGAGACATTGCTTCCAGTTTTGTGGGACTTTTTCCCGAAATCGAGATGAAATGAGATCTCAAGCCCTGTCGCCCAAAGAAACCCAAAGGGTTTATAAGCATGGACGGCCCGAATCGCACCGCTTTGCCTGGGCAGACTTAGATCTTCTAGGCGGTTTACCAGTTCATGGGACCGAGGACCTAGATGATGTATATATTCAGTACAAACAACGTTGATTCTACGTTGTTCCAAACAGGTTTCCATTTTATTTTTTTCGTAAGAGACGGACATTAATTATCTAGACCCCTTTCTAACGGTACCACTGGCGAGTTGGTCTATTTTGCGGACGTCGTGACGTCAGACTAGCGTTGATTTAACGTTGCCATAATGAAAATTCTACAAGCGTGTTTGTCAGTAAACAAGGGGGAGGGGGTGGAAGGGGGATGTTGTCTTCAGCATGTGTGCACGTGTTTTGTAAAGTTTATAATTTTAGATTTTGTTTGTTTGATTTGAGGTTTAACGTCCCCGTCAACACGGTATAGGTCATTTTGGACAGGTTGCTTCCAGTTGTGTGGGACTTTTACCCGACAATGAGATGGAATGACTTCTCAAGCCCTGCCGCCCAATGAAACCAATAGCGTTTATATGCATGGACGGTCGAGCTCCACCACTTTTTCTTGGCATGCTTAGAACCTCTAAGCGGTTTACCAGTGGTTTCAACACTGTGTGGAAGCATCATGCAGGCCATCTAATATAATATTAGATAACATGTAAGACTTTGCTGATCATTTTATTACCTTTTCACGCTCAATTTAATAAATTCAGTGATATAAGTGCATGTATTTATCGTATGAACTTAGAACACACTTTATGCACGATTTTACCACAAAACGTCAATACATGACGTTGTTTAATAAGCAATATTTGCATTATTTGCTGGCTCCCAGCTTGCACATTGTCAATATTAGAAAAAACAGGTAACCAGACCTCCCCCTGACCTTTTTAAGGTCAGGGGGGTCTGGTTACCTGTCTTTCCAACGCTGATAACCATTTGACTAGGAACCAGCAGATAATACAAATAAGGTGAATAACGTTACTTGACGTAGCCTCTGTAAGTGTTTAACGTATTTCAGTTTTCAGCTCCGGTTGTCTGTTTGCTTGTTTGATTTGAGGTTTAACCTCCCCGTCAACAGTGTATTCACCATATTTGCATTATTTGCTGGCTCCCAGCTTGCATATTGTCAATATTGGAAAAACAAGTAACCCGACTGGTTACCTGTTTTTCCAATACTGATAAACTTCAGACTAGGAACCAGCAGATAATGCAAATAAGGTGAATAGGTCATTTAGGAGACGTTGCTTCCAATTCTGTGGGACTGTCACCCGATACTGCATGAAATGACATCTTAAGCCCTGTCGCCCAATTGAACCAATAGGGTTTATAAGCATGGACGTTCCGGCTGGCACCACTTTGCATGGGCAGGCTTAGATCCTCTTAGCGGTTTCCCAGTACTTGTAAGCGGTCGGTTTCAGCTCTGCGTGGAAGCATCATGCAGTCCATCTATCCCTTCAAGCCCCGATTGGCGGAGTGGGGCGTAGTCAATGGTCTGTAGCAAATAGTTTTTCATTGACTGTTCGTCTGTCAGGCTGTCCAGCCTTTCATTGAAAAATAAATTCAGTTCATTTGCAAGATAGATCTTACAGCATGACTGATTTTAACCAATTTAGTACCGGAAACCCCAAAAGGGGTAATTGGTAAACAGTGCCGGCGTCTGCGGCATCTGATCAGGGAATCCACTGTTTGCTAAAAGTTCAGTCATTTTCCTAATATATTTGAAGAGAAGACAACCTGACACCCCCAAATTTTGAAATTTCGACAGCTGAAGGTGCTGATGATTGTGTAGCTAAATTTACCTCTCTGGTTAGAGCCAGGGACTAACTTCCTACATCACAGGTCCTGGTGTATGAATGTCATTTGACATATCACCAGTAACAATTCTGATTCTGCGTCTGATTCTGAGGAGGAAGTTTCCATTTGGTACAAAAAGGGTTAAATTACAAAGAGCCTGTTCTATAACTACATGTAAGCGCAATTATACAATCGCCTGCACAAAGACGAAATGACAGTACGCAAGACCATGATCCCCTCCCAACGCCGTCGACACGAAATGTTTTCGTACATACGAGCGTATACACATGTACGTACGTCCTTCCGTATGTGGTGTAAGTACGCGATCCTGCAACCTCGGGTTAAGGTATTGTACCAGGAAGAACCTAAACCTTTAAGAGTTCATATTTTTCAGACCATATGATGGAAATGTGATGATATGTATAGGTTAAAAGGTTTATTCAGCAATACGCTGGCCCTTACCTATGACCTCTAGGTCAAGTCATGGACTTAGAAGACTTCAAATGTTGAAATTATTTAAGAGCTCATATTTTAAAAATCATATAATGGATTTGGTTCATATTTGGTTCGGTGATAGATACACATTTAAAGTTTATTCAGCGTACCCTCAGTAATGCCTAGGACCTCAAGGTCAAGGTCACCGACTCATAATTTTCATCATAATCGCGCCCATGCCCATGACCCGAAGGTCAAGGTTATAGACTCATAATTTTTGAATGCCAACGTTTTTAATAAGAGCTCACATTTCCCAACCAATTTAATGGATTTAGTTCGTATTTGGTAGGTCGTTTCTCCGGCTATTAATGATCGGCTCGATATAAAAGAAATAATTTTGAAAGGGCCGTAAACAAAAACTCAAGGTCAATGTCACAGACTTAGTGGTTTATTTTTTATGGATTTGATTCATATCTGGATGATGATACACGCTTTTTCCAAGATTTAAACGACATTACCCACACCTACGCCGATGTTCTCAAGGACAGTTTTCCAGCCGAGCTATGCGGTGTTTTTTTTTTTCTTAATTGGCAGCATGTTTTTTTTTTCTTCTTGGCGAGGATGGTCCCTGGGCGGGGGCATCTGTGTCATATCCATACTTCTCGTTTAAAGTGTCGATCTGGGGTACACTGAGTCTTCATTGTAATCAAAAGTCTTATCGCATATTGTGGGCAATCGTTAGAACTACATGAACGCGTTGGTTCTTTCGTTTGCATTGAGGTTTCAAGTTCTCGCCAACCGTTGGTACACTGTACATGTACTTAGGTCATTTTGGAGGCGCTGCAATCAATTTTGTAAGACTTTTACCCAACCTTTACGTGAAGTGACATCATAGACCCTACCGACCAAAGAAACTGCTTAAGGAGCGGTCCCACTTGCACCACCTTGTTTGGGCAGGCTTTTACAATCTAGGCGGTTAACCAGTAATCAAGTTTGGTTGCTTTTAACTCTGAGCGGAAGCACTATGTCTCCATGCCCGATGGTCGAAATCCAGCGTCGGTTCTAGGTTACACAGTGAAATATAGATTGTGGGTACTCGTAAGCACGACCACAAAGAGGCGCTTCTAACGAGTACCCTCAATCTCTATTAAAAATAAGAAAACCTCCAACCCAAACTCAATATTATAACAAAGGGGTCTGTTTCGAAGGGTCTTCAATGCATGGGCTTGTATAAGTAATGGGCGTGATCTGCGATGGCAAATTGGCAAATTACGTACCGCACTTTTAAAAATGAGCAGAGGTTTCTATAACCTATGCTGCGCGTTATCTTCTCCCGCTATACCTGTGACATGTCCAAAGTTTAAGACGAATTTTTCAATGTGCGATGTCTGAATATTCATCTCAGAAATAAACGACCAAATGTGGGAACATCGCAGATCTCGAGCATTTGATGAAACAGGATTTTTGTCGTAAGAACTTCGCACGATCTTTTTAAGACGATGCTTTGCTGAAATTGGCCCCATGTTTGTCTGGCAGTTGATCGAGCATTTCATCTCAGTGGTTAAAGCACTTGCCTCTGATGCATGAGGTCCCGGTACGATCCCCGGCAGTGGTATTAAAGTTTTGTTGTCCGAACATGCTCCGTTGGCATCATCTGCAGAGGCGAATGCCACAAATGCAGCAAATAGAGTGTTCTTCGAATCGGGCCTCTGTGCAGAGAGAATCATCCCATGTGCAGGTAAACATCCCATGTGCAGGATCTTACACTAGTGGTCATTTCATATGAAATTTGTAGAACTTGCCAAAGGCTCGTTCATGGGTATCATATGGGATGGCCACTCGTGTGTGATCCTCTACACGTGTGTGATCCTCTATACGGTACTCTTACTATATACCAGACTACACTACAACATGCATATTGTAGCAACACGAGCAATATCTTGTAGGAGTTCTTACAACTGAAAGTGGGCGATGTCTAGTCCATTGATAAAACTTCCCTTGTCTCTCATTGGAGTTCTTAACAATTTGTAAATATATATATTTAAGTTTTTAAATACTTAAATAAACAAAAAGTACTACCGAACAACCACTTGAGAGATTGAGGGATCTACAAATCTTATTCAGTATTTTCAGAGTCCTGTAAACTTACCACGTCAAAGGGTCTGTGTGTCTATGCCCCACTTTATACAGAGAAAACTCGGATCTACAGGGGGCATAAATTCTTGTTACTATTTTGATACATGGGTTGTGGGTGCTCGTTAGAACAGTCATATAGAGGCGACGGTTCTGGGGGCGCCCGCGAGCTGTGTTTTTTGGTATAAATAAATAAAATAAAAGAACTCACATATCGTGACCATTTGGATAAAAGAAGGAATGCACTGTGCCACAGGGGTGTCTTGACGTGATTACGAACCAAGGGAGACAACTACGAGACTACTCCGAAATAGTCCCGACAGTCTTCCCAAAAGAAAAGTTCTTAGTTTATGAGATGTTATTTTGAGGTTATACACATATGTGAAATAATACGTGCATGGACCGGCATGTTGGTGCGTGGTGCGCGCTGGCATGCGTCCATGCTTGCGTGTGTGCGCACGGGAGTATGCGGGTACATACGTGCGTGCCTGCGTGCGTATTCGCGCATATATTGCATGCATATAATCGGTCAGTTGAATTATCATTCCGATTTCTGCTGCCCATAACTTCCTAGGCCGTGCAGTCTATAGGCTCCCAGGCCATTTAATTCATTCAGCATATTATTTACTTGTCATTATTACATTTTTAAATGTATATATCGTTAGGTTATTATACGACAAACAGCCTAATAATTCATCTTCAAGTCAGCCATGTTTGTCTAACAATCTCGGCGGTAGTCAGGATTCGTTGTTTCAGTCATTCCACTCATTATATTGCTAAATTGTGTTCAGCAAGGCAAACAGTTAAACTGCCAGAATGCACCATTAGCGTCTACCAGGTCTCTTTATGTGTCATCCTAGGTCAGTTAGTGACAAGGTATTCGCTTTCAATAGAGTATTACACATTTAGCTGTCTCCAAATCGCCCCTTCTTGCGGGTTCATGAAGCGCTGCTAGTCAAGTCTGTCAGTCAGTCAGGGCAGTCAGACAATCAGCCAGTCAGTTAGTCAGCCAGTCCGTCATTTCTCCTTTGAATCAGATATGTTGCCACTGACTTAAAGTATTTCCGATGAGCTATTCGTCTGGGAGTGTGCCATGCACCGGTCACTCTGTATATCGTTAATACAACGACAGCCTTGACTCCCTGATATTCCGGATGGGCTCACTTGCCTAGAAACTGTTAAGAAATCTGTGTCATTAGTATATATCTATTACCATACATTTTGTCTGCTCCTCCAGAATTGTATTTACTTATTTATTTTTTTTTTCTTTTTGAATGTTTTTCAAATTACTATATTGTTGGTCCAAACCGGGGGCGGGGTCACGCTTGGCACTCTGCATTGCAAAACTCGGCACTAAGAGAGATGGCTTGATGGCAATAGATCTATTTCTTCTCCTCTTAACGACTATCACATGATACATGTAGTAAGCAGAAATAAGCTAGCCATCATGCCGACTTACAATCGCATACTTAGGTTTAATCTCTTTATACACCTTTTGATATTTATACCCCTTTCTCAGAATGTTACCAATAGCTTCTCAGTTCTCATATCCGTCCGGCAAACTGAATACTTACATTCTAATGTAATCTCACGCACTAACGGTAAGGTGCTACCCCAGGGAAAGTCCGGAAAAGCCAATACGAATTTCACCTTCTGGGTTATATTCTGCGAACTATATATTGTAACTTGTACATGGTTCGTCTTCCTTTTACTACTTGCTGGTGATATACATTTAAACCCCGGCCCGTCAACATCATCTTCTGTAAGCAGTGTCTCCAGTTCATCAACAAACATGTCACATGACCTATTTAGCTCCATTAATCTATCTCACAACTTATCGTTTGTTCATTACAACGTTCAAAGCATCCTATTGAAACTTGATATTTTGCATGCTGAGCTAAATGAGTTTGACATCCTAGCTTTCACTGAAACTTGGCTTAACCCTACCATAAACTCAACTGACCTTCTTCTCGAATCATTTTGTGAACCTGAACGGAAGGACCGACCAAGGGACTCTCATGGCGGTATTATGGTATACATCAAAGAAGGGATCCGCTACAAACGTCGTGAAGATCTCGAACTACGTAACGTCGAGTGCATTTGGCTTGAATTGGTTAACTGCACCAGACGGCTATTATTTGGCCTGTTCTATCGACCGCCAAGTTCTGACTTAGAATATTTTACAAATATTGAAAATTCAATAGCACTTGCAGTCGATACGGGAATATCAGATATAATTATTACTGGGGATTTTAACTTTGATGTATTAAACGAACGCACTGCAAGAAAAATTGAAACATTATGTACTCAGTATAGCTTTTTCCAGGCCATAAGTCAACCCACTAATTTTACTGAACACTCAGCTACACTAATAGATATATTGTTAGTAAACAACAAAAATAACTTAATTCTCAGTGGAGTTGGTGATCCCTTTCTTAACCAAGAACTTAGATATCATTGCCCAATATATGGAATTTTTAAATTTTCCAAAACCAAAATCCACTCCTTTACTAGAAAAATTTGGAAGTACGACCAAGGTCAATATGAAAGTCTCCGAGAAAAAGCCACCGCTATCGATTGGGACGCCCTGCGTGATAACGATATTAATATATATGCCGCGAATCTACACTCCACTATCGCAAACTTGGCTTCAGAGTGTATACCTAATAAAATAGTAAAAATCAAACCAGCTGAGCCGTCTTGGATCAATGCAAAAATAAAACAATACATACGCAAACGTAAAAGAGCTTATCGAAAAGCTAAGCGAACTAACTCAGAATTACATTGGACAAAATTTAAAACTTTAAGAAATAAAACTGTTGCACTTATTCGTGATGCCAAAAAGACTTTCCATGACAAAATAGCTTCTAAACTAACAAGTGGAGAACTTTCATCTAAGGACTGGTGGACTGTTTTAAAAACATTCATATCCCCACAGTCCAAAACATTTATACCACCTCTGGAAAATAATGGTTCCATAAGTACTGACGATCACGACAAAGCAAATATCTTAAATAATTTCTTCCAAAGCCAGAGCTGTTTAAATACCAATCACCAAGTCCTCCCCAACATATTACCCACTCCTGTCACAGCTGAACTAGATACTATTGCATTTTCCCGCTTTGAAGTTGAGTCTATACTCAAAGCTCTTCCTACTGGCAAAGCCTCAGGCCCTAACAACCTGAGTAATCGTATTCTTCGAGAGCTTGCTCAGGAAGTTTCTGCTCCTTTTTGTAATTTGTTTAACCAGTCTATAAACGTGGGTCTCGTTCCGTCTTCTTATAAAGAAGCAAATATCTGCCCAATACATAAAGCAGATGACAGATCTATACCTTCTAACTATCAACCTATATCACTACTTAACTCAGAAAGTAAACTTTTCGAAAGACTCGTATTCAAATATCTATATAATCATTTGCGTGACAACAATTTGCTATCTTCTCTGCAGTCTGGATTTATACCAGGAGATTCGACAGTGAACCAATTAACATACCTTTACGATACTTTTTGTCAGGCCCTAGATTCCGGTAAAGAAGTTAGAGCTGTTTTTTGTGACGTCAGCAAAGCCTTTGACCGAGTTTGGCATGGTGGACTGGTACTTAAACTTAGGGCAGCTGGCGTCGCTGGGAATGTGCTCGCTTGGTTTAACAGTTATTTGTCTAATAGGAAACAAAGAGTCATACTTCCGGGTGTTACTTCAGAGTGGGCATACATTCGAGCTGGTGTTCCCCAGGGGTCAATTTTAGGACCACTCTTATTCTTAGTATTCATAAATGACATAGTAACTGACATCCAAACAAATATACGACTTTTTGCGGACGACACTAGTCTCTACATTATCGTTGATAACCCTGTCACCGCTGCTAATTCTCTCAATGTAGATCTTGAAACAATCTCAAAGTGGGCTGAAACTTGGCTAGTATCATTCAATCCGACCAAACCTGAAAGTATTCTCATTTCCCGCAAATTAAACAAACTTAATCATCCACCTATCATAATGCAAAATCTTCAAATAACCGAAGTAGAGTTCCACAAACATCTCGGGATCTTTTTTTCAAACGATTGTAAATGGCACCATCATATAAAATATATTTCAGAAAAAGCTTGGGGTAGAGTCAATGTAATGAGAAGGCTTAAATTCAAATTAGACCGTAAGTCCTTAGAAACTATTTATACTGCTTTTATTCGACCTTTATTGGAATATGGGGATGTAATATGGGACAATTGTTCTCAAAACGAAAAACAAGAGTTAGAAAAGATCCAACATGAAGCAGCCCGCATAGCCACTGGTGCAACTAAGCTTATATCTATTACTGCCCTGTACAAGGAAGTTGGACGGGAGTCACTTGAACAAAGACGACAAACACACAAACTGACTCTATTTTATAAAATGTTCTCGCATCTAACTCCCCTGTACTTAACTTCTCTTATTCCCCCATCCGTCAGCGACATATCACGATATAATCTCCGCAACTCAGATCACTTACAGACTATTGATTCACGAACTAATCTATACTATAATTCTTTTCTGCCCTCAACTGTAAGGACCTGGAATAACCTACCCACCGAAGTGAAACACTCCCAAACAACAAATTCTTTTAAATACTATTTTAAGAAAGATAAAACAGAAGTCCCTAAATATTATTATTCCAAAAATAGAAGAGCCCAAATTCTCCATACTCGATTACGGACGAACTGTAGCTCACTGAACCTGGATCTGTTTTTAAAAGGAATTTCTGACTCACCCATGTGTATATGTGGTAGCATAGAGAACTCACAACACTTCTTTTTCCACTGTCCCCTCTACCAGCAGCATCGGAATTTACTCCTCAATCTGATTTCCACTTATCATAATCCTACTCTTGATCTTCTTTTATATGGGGATTCCTCTCTGTCATATGAAACAAACGCGCTAATTTTCGAAAACATCCATCGGTTCATTTTAAACACCAAACGCTTTGCATGAGATGTTATAACTACCGATAGGGTCATGCGATTGTTATATTTCAATTATTCGGTTGCCAAATGATTCTGTATTCCATGTCGAGTGCCTGGCCCCGACCTCCGCCCCCACCCAGCCCCAAACCCCCGCCCCAAACCCCCTATCCGTTGTCCTTTGATTATTTTTTCTTATCCCCCTTTTTTCAAATCCCCACACCCTTTCACATAACCGCTATATACAAAATTAATCTTATTTAGTATCATAACTTATACCAATATCCCCCCCCCTTTTTGTTTTTTTCCTCACCAAATCATGATTATCCTTTTCTCATTATGTTGTTAATATCACTACATGATATCACTTGTTTCAACATACTTCGTTTGTAAATCGTCATTATGTTTACATGTTAGTTGTTACTGGGAGAAGAACTATATAAGTACTTGTGCTTTCGTTCTAATCCCAAATTGTATAATAACTTGTCACATATTGTAATGATGTTATTGCTATAGTAATAAAATATGTTTAAACCAAACATCCCTACCGTAATTGCTGTGTAGCGTTCATCCTGACGGCAGGCTAAGACCTTCTTAGCGGTTAACCAGCACTCCTGTGGACTGATCGTAGTATAAGTAGTAATGGTTTGATAAGAGCCGGGACACAGTATTTCCTACAATTTATACGTGCGCCCAGGGAAAAAATACGATCAGCCTGCGCATCCATAGCCTGACCAGAGACTTTTCATGAAGGAGCATTTGGCCCTTGGCTATCCTTAGAGCGCACAGCGAAGACTGATCAGACTGCACGGATGCGCAGGCCGATCCAAGTCATCGCTGGGCGCGCATATAAATTGTAGGAAGTGCTATGCCCCGGCTCAATATATTTTCTTTGCAATCACTAACGATTCTGATTGAGTTTTTTTGTTTGTTTGTTTGTTTGATTTGATGTTAAACGTCCCCGTCAACACTGTAATGGTCATTTCGGAGACGTTGCTTCCAATTTTGTGGGACTTTTACCCGACTTTGCGATGAAATGACATCTCAAGCCCTGCCACCTAATGTAACCAATAAAGTTTATAAGCATGGACTGACTAATTCGCACCGCTTTGCCTGGGCGGGGTAGATGCTCTGAGCGGATTACCAGTCCTCGTGTGAGGGTCAGTTTTCAGCTCTACGCAAAGCCGTTTCAAACCTATATAGACGTCATTCTGATTTAATTTCAAAATTCAATATTGGACTTAAATCTCTTCTGCAACAAGGCCTATCGGAACCCGAATTTTATGGTGACTTAGTATATAAATTCAGAAAATTTATAACCGCTATAACTTCAGCACTCAATTTCGGAAAATCATTCTTCGATATAAAAGAAAAAGAAAAAAAAGCCTGCGTGGTGTAGTGGTTACGCTACTCGTCTTGTAATCCAGGGGTCGGAGGATCGATCCGGGCTTCTCCAGACTTTCGGATGAGTCTGTAAACCGATGTCCCGTCTCCGTATGACCTTAACTGTTGGCGGGACGTAATACTCAAACACTCACTCACTCGATATAAAAAGATAGGGTACAACATAAATGTTATGCGACAGATTGCATGCGCGGTAGTTAACCCAGTCACGGTTGAAAACTTTGCTTCCCTCTTTAATTGCACGCCGGTGGGTAAGGCCTCAGATTCTCTGACCGTTCCGGCTTAAAGGCAGACTGGGAGTTAGAGATAATCTAATTCTGTGTAATATCGGTTGGTGCCTGATCATCTGTCTGTGGTCGGGCCCATCTGAGTCTAACTGTTGGTTTTCGTTTGCTCCAGCATTTCAGTGGTTTCTTGCTGTCGAGTCCTCACCGTTGTTTCACCTCTGTGGTTGTTTGATTTTTTTGTGTTCACGGAGATGTTACACTGATGAGTAAGGAGGCCTTCATGCGGACTGAACAAATTATTTGTCTAAATCCCCACGAAAGTAAGAGCGAGGATTGTGGCCGCGTAAAATCGATTTACACCCCCCCCCCCCCCCCCCCCACGTGGAAATTGTTCAAACGCGATTCTTCTGTCGCGGTGACGGTTTATTTTTGTTATGGTTTGTCTTTGAGTGTTTGTATCGCTTATATTATTTTGTTTTGGACAGCTTTGCCATTTTGTGGCTATCCGCTAATAATATTTCCATTAGGATCTGGCTTAGTCATTACTGATGATGTACAAATTTGATCGGAGCAGCTTTGAACATGTAAGAAAGTGTAAACAGCTTTTCCTATTTAAAATTTAGGAGTCCTGAATTTTGGATGGGACCCTTGATGCTGAAAGGACTCTCAGAATCTTATAATGAGGGAAAACACTGTGAAACTTCGTAAATCCAATATCTAGAACCTTCAATTATTATATATATAGGCCCTATAGCTAAGTTTACACAATCGTTTCATTTCAAAGACGGTCCCTACTTTTTTGTGTAGACATTGGGATGAAATGGCATCTCAAGCCCTACCGCCCATAGTAATCGCTAACGTTTAAGGAGCATTCCCACTGGCAGCAGTTTTCCTGGTCAGGCTTAAACATAAACGGTTTACCAGTACTCAAGTTCGGTCGGTTTCAGCTCTGCACAGAAGCACTATTTCTCTAAGCCCCGATGTGTGTGTGTGTGTGGGGGGGGGGGGGGGGGGGTATAGTTAAATGCGTGTCTAATATGAAATTTATTCTTCTGTACGAGCATATCAGATAAATGCCTTGAAATTGTACTTATATCAGGTTTTCAGCAATTTGTTCGAGTACATGAATTTGGATACATTCGTACAAGCAATTCATATGAGCGCACGAATTTTGATTTTAAGTTCTCGTTCTGAATAAAGTTAATGGTATTATCAGTCGTACCGAGCAACTGCAGTGTCTTCAGGGCTTTGATGAACCGTTTGTGTGAATTATTGAATGAAGAAACCAATTTCAATCAGACACCCATTAGTTGTTTTTTCTATCCCCGTTAAGGGGTAATGCTCCCGTAAGGGGTAATCGGTCCTCGTAAGTCATAATCGGCACAAATATTAAAGCTCCTGGAACAAATTCTGCGGAGATATTGCAACTTATGTATTTCAACATGAAAGTGGTTTGAATTACGTGTTATTTGGCATGTTGGATTAGACTCGCATCGTCCAGGTAGCTGAAAATACCTTCATTAGCAGTAGAAAATAGGTCAAAACAGAAATAACTGACCACCTTCCACAGGAAGAAACGAAATTAAAAATCGACCGCTTGCCTTTTCATGACCACATTCATCTTTTCTGATGCAGAAATGAAAGTTGTTGAGAATATAGTATTGCCCAATTTCTCAAAATTTGTATACAAAATGACTAAAAATCATATATCGGGAACATTCACCTGTTTGTTGACATATTTGTGGTCTCGGAAGGCATAACCGGAAGTTCCCGTAAGGATTCTGAGTGTATAACCGGTGGTTACCCCTTACGAGTTTACTAGCCGTGCCTGTGCAGATTTGGCGTATAAGTCAGTGTGCAACAGCACCATAAAGTAACTTTGTATAGCCTGTCTGTTGAGGACATGCAGAAATAGAATAACAATTATACTAACTATACTCAAACGTAATTTTTGTCGCACCTGCATGACGCGATATAGGCGTCCGGCTTTCCTTTCGTTCGTCCGTCTGTCCGTTTGTCAAGACGTCAACATTTTTGACCAGCCTAGCGTTCGCCCTAATGGCCAAGTTAATTTCTCAAGAACTACAAGAGCTTTATCGATGATACTTGGGACAAACATGTATCTGTGGATGGACATCCATATTTGACCTTGACCTATATTTTACTGACTGACTTTGTAAAATATTACGGCCACCCTAACGTTCATCCTAATGGTCAAGTGGATTTCTGAAGAACTATAAGAGCTGCTTTAATGATACTTGGTTTTGTTTGTTTGATTTGAGGTTTAATGTCCCCGACAACACTGTAAAGGTCATTTTTGAGACATTGCTTCAAATTTTGTTGGACTTTTACCCGACGCTGAGATGAAAAGACATGGAACCGATAGGGTTTATAAGCATGGCCGGTCCGACTGGAACCGCTTTGCCTGGGCAGACTTAGATCCTCTAAGCTGTTTACCAGCACTCGTGTGCGGGTCGGACTTAGCTCTGCGTGGAAGCATCGTGCAGCCCATATATTTCTTTCACCCGACTTTGCGATGAAATGACATCCAATGAAACCAATAGGGTTTATAAGCACCGCTTTGCCTGGGCAAGCTTAGATCCTCTAAACGGTTTACCAGTACTCGTGTGCGGGTCGGTTTCAGCTCTGCGTGGAATCATCATGCAGTTCATATATTTTTCCAATGGTACAAACTTGTATCTAGGGATTGCAATTTTACTTCAAACATCCATATTTGATATTGACCTACATTGTATGGTTCATTGACTTCGTAAAATATTGCGACCATTGTTACAACGCATAATGAAGTAATGTAGTAATTTCTTAATTTTGATTTTTTTTTTGTTTCATTATGCGTTGGCGTAGTCGACGCGAAATGAAGTAAAAAAATTATTTCATTTCGCGTTGATATGCACCATATCGACGCAAAATGAAGTAATGATGGAAGAACATAGCTGTCTACGAAAGGAGACCAAAGACTTAGGGAGCAATACAGGTAAATTCCAATATAAAGACCACATTTGAGACAGTTCAAAAGTGGTCTTTAAGACAACATTTGAACAGTCCTAAAGATGGTCTTCCACAAGAGCACACTGAATGTCGCAATCACACAGAAAATGTAACTTTAACCATCAAAATATGCTTTAAAAACAAAATTTGTCTTAATTTTAGGTGGTCTTAATAGCCGAATTTCACTGTATTTGATTATGTTAGTAGAGTTAAAACTGAACGCCTTACGGTATTTTGGTCTACTTATAAGTCTCCACATGCATGTTTTAGCCTTAAATATTTGGGTTACTTTTGTTTCTGTGATGGTTGAAAAAGTGTGCCATCTCTCAAAGCAAAATACATGTGCATTTTTTTTTTCATTTAGAACCGACCTCATACTTTCGACGCATATTCGCCCCCGCCAATCGGGGCTTAGAGAAATAGATGGGCTGCACGATGCTTCCACGCAGAGCTGATAAAAACCGACCGCACATGAGTACTGGTTATCTGCTTAGAAGGTCTAAGCCTGCCCAGGAAAACTGCTGCGAGTCGGCCCATCCATGCATATAAGCCTTTTTGGGTTTAATTGGACGGCAGGGATTGAGGTGTCATTTAATCTCAATGTCGGGTAAAAGTCCAACAAAATTGGAAGCAACGTCTCCAAAATGACCTAAATAGTGTTGACGGTGACGTTAAACCTCAAATCAAACAAACAAACTGTCGACGCATAATGAAGTAAAATTAAGTATGCCACCTATCACCGCAAAATGAAATAATTATTTCATTTTGCGCATACCTCTTAGTATCGACGCATAATGAAGTAAAAACTACATTTTATTTCATTTCGCATCGACTATGCCAACGCATAATGAAGTAAAAATTTCAAAATGAAGAAATTACTACATTACTTCATTATGCGTTGTAACAGACCATCCTAACGTTCACCCCAACCGCCATGTTCATTTCAAAAGAACTATAAGAGCTTTGTTAATGATACTTAGCATTGCGATAACAAGTCCGTGAAACGAAGACCCCTCTAAACACCACCTAATATAGACAAAATATTGAGGCGGTTCTAACGAGCACCCACAATCTATGTTGAAGGCAGAAATAAGGAAGATGTAATAATTTTTACCCAAATTGTGTAATTTCTGATACCATGTTGGACGACATTATTTCACACGGGCATTTTTTCCTGATGGTACATACTCGTATCTAGAGATGACATCTATATTGAAAGCATCCATATCTGACCTTGACCTTAATTGCATGGTTCACGGACTTAGTGAACTATTGCATCAACCCTAGTGTTCAACCTAATGTGTAAATTCATTTCTCAAGAACAATTAGAGCTTCATTAATGAAACTTGGTACACGCTTACATCTGGGAGTGGCAACTTTTATGCAAGCATCAGTGTTTGACCTAGATTTCATGGTTCGGTGACTTGTGCCCCAGAGGCGCGACATAGCTTTCTGCCTCACGCATACACATTCTCTCTCTCTCTCTCTCTCTCTCTCTCTCTCTCTCTCTCTCTCTCTCTCTCTCTCTCTCTCTCTCTCTCTCTCTCTCTCTCTCTCTCTCTCTCTCTCTCTCTCTCTCTCTCTCTCTCTCTCTCTCTCTCTCTCTCAGTGTATTGTGCCTTGTACCTTTACCGCCTAATCAACAACTAAGGATATGCAGGGTCGGTCAGTTACATTGACTGTTACTGGAAATGCTTAGACGCTCATAGTCGTTTACCAGTACTTAGTAAGATCGCCCTCTGACTCGTATCTGACAATAACCCGTGGGTCAATGGCCCAATCCTCAAACAACTCTCCACCTCAGTCCGTCTCCCAAGAGATGGGACGTTACAAAAAGGAAATATCAAATAGATAAAGAACGCAAAAACTAAGAATCACAAGCCCCACTCCGCACCTGCTGCAAGCCAAACTGTCCATTACCCTACAAAACATCACGAAAATTCACCTATATAATATTGATCCCCTTAAGCCCACTTTTATATAGTAAAACTGTGGTTTACAGGCGGATACCTTATTTTTCTTATTTCTGCTCTAAAATATAGATTGTGTGTACTCGTTAGAACCACATCGATAAGGCGTTTCGAACAAGTACCCATAATCTATATTTTGAGCAGTAATAAGAAAAATATAACAATTTTTATGCCCCCGCATCATATGATGCCGGGGGCATATAGTTTTTCGGTTTTCCGTACGTGCGTACGTGCGTACATGTGTACGTCCGTCTGTACGTGTGTGTGTACGTACGTACGTACGTACGTACGTACGTACGTGATCCTGTAACCTCAGGTTAAAGTTTTTGTAACAGGTAGAGCCTGAACTTTACGAAGTCATATTTTCCTAACCATTTGATGGAACTGGTTCATCTTTAGTATGATGATAGATATAGGTCCAAAGTTTTATTAAGCAATACCCCCACCCATGTCTGTGACCTCAATGTCAAGGTCACAGACTTAGAAATTTTCAATGTGAAAGACTCAGGTGAAGGTTTTTGTAACAGGTAGACTTGAACATTTTAGAACTCATATTTTCCAAACCATTTCATGGAATTGGTTCATATTTGGTATGATTATAGATATAGGTCCAAAGTTTTATTCAGCGATAGCCCCACCCATGCCCATGGCCTCAAGGTCAAGGTCATGGACTTAGAAATGTTCCATGTTAAAGACTCCAGTTAAGGTATTTGTACCTGGTAGAACCTGAACTTTTATGATGGCTTTGGTTCATATGATGATAGATATAGGTACAATGTTTTATTCAACAATACCCCCACCCATGCCTATGACCTCAAGGTCAAGGTCACAGACTTAGACAATTTTAATGTGAAGATTTTAAAGAGCTCAAATTTTCCAAACTATATTATGGATTTCGCTTATGTATGCTATGATGATAGATACAGGTTCAAATGTTTATTTGGCAATACCCCCACTCATGTCTATTGCTTCAAGGTCAAGGTCACAGACTTAGAAATTTTTAATTAGATATTTTAAGAGTTGATATTTTCCAAATTGTGCAATGGATTGAGTTGATATTTGGTATGATGTTTGATACCTGTCCATTTTATTCAGCGATACCCCCACCCATGCCCATGAGCTCAAGGTCAAGGACACAGACTTAAAAAATTTTAATTATCCCCTCGTACAACATAGCTCTAGCGTCTATATTTCTTCACTGATTTCAATATAACTTCACACAAATGTTCCTTATGACAATATCTCGAGCGAGTTCGTCTTTCAAGGTCATGACCTCAAGGTCAAGGTCACTGTGGCTATTTTTAGAAAAACTTTGTCATCGCTCTAGCGCTTACATTTCTTCACTGATTTCAATATAACTTCACACAAATGTTCCTTATGACAATATCTCGAGCCATTTCGACTTTCAAGGTCAAGGTCACTGTGGCTATTTTTAGAAAAACTTTGTCATCACTCTAGCGCCTGCATTTCTTCACTGGTTTCAAAATAACTTCACACAAATGTTCCTTATGACAATACCTCGAACGAGTTTGACTTTCAAGGTCAAGGTCACTGTGGCTATTTTTAGAAAAACTTTGTCATTGCTCTAGCGCTTACATTTTTACACCAATTTCAATATTACTTCACACAAATGTTCCTTATGACAATATCTCTAGCAAGTTACACTTTCAAGGTCAAGGTCACTGTGGCTATTTTTAGAAAAACTTTGTCATCGCTCTAGCGACTACATTTCTTCTCTGATTTCAATATAACTTCACATAGATGTTCCTTATGACAATACCTCGAGCGACTTCGACTTTCAAGGTCAAGGTCACTGTGGCTATTTTTAGAAAAACTTTGTCATTGCTCTTGCGTTTACATTTTTCCACCAATTTCAATATTACTTCTCACAAATGTTCCTGATGACAAGGTCACACACTTAGAAAATTTTTTTGCAACATGGAATTTCGGGGTGAGGTGGGGCCCTTGGCGGGGGCATCTGTGTCGTCTGGACACATTTCTAGTTCATTTTAAATTCGCTTTTTCCGGCAATAGAATTTGCAATGTCTTTTTATAGGTCTGTTTTCATAATTGCCAAAACAGTAGAACGTCCCGGCATTGAAAGCTGTATACAGCACCTTCACACCAACCCAACCTCTCAACCGATGTAACCTCTGTATAAACAAGCTTAGGTTAATCAAGGATCTTCATTTGAAGACGAACCTTTGCAAGGACACAATTTCTAATGCTGCATACCATGTACCAATGTCGGTGGTGATTTGGTTCCAGAGAAAACGAGTTTCAAATCAAAGTGTTTAACCATATATTACGTGGCGATCATCTTGTTTTTGTGATCCAGACTACGGAATATAAGAATCTGATATGGGGTTCTGTTGTAGATGAGCGTTTCCAACCCGATGGATGACCGTGCTGAGCGGAACCGAGGTTACGCCGAGGTTCCGCTCAGCACGGTCATCCCGATGGTTGGAAACGCCCATCTACAACAGAACCCCATATTTGATTCTTTTTCTTGCACAACACCTCCGGTTTTGACAGCTCGCACATGTTTATTGTTTACAAAATAAAAGTAGTGCGAAAGTAGTTCCGGCAGTTGAATAGAATTGAAACGCATTTATGTTAGTTGCCTGGGTCGGAACACCAGGATCCGAACATAAATTTCTATCCCAGGGTAAAATCACGGATTTCTTTGTCTGGTGTGCAAGAAATTAGCTTTTGTTCCCGTGTCCACTGGACGTCCAGTCTGAAATATAGTTTCCAATGCTTTCATTGAACATGAATGTTTTGAAATAGCTGACTTATGGACGGGAGGAAGAACAGACTAAGAAAATGTTTAATGGAACACGGCTCTCCGTCCCTGGAGAGCTTCGATCTAGGTTTTCGAAGGAAAGTTGTGCAGTTCTTGCATAATTTCATCTATCCATATAGTGTCACATAATTTTTATTGTCTATGACCACGGGCGAAGACAATGATCAGGATGACTTTTGCCCCCTAAGCATTTAAGAAAAGGGCATGACGGGTTGAATGTTATTTTCTATCAACATGTCTTCGGTGTTATTGTCTACGCCTGTGGGCGTAGACTACCTAAGGTTTACTTTTGCTCCAGAAGCATGAAAGAAAAGGGCATTACTTGTCGAATGCTATATTATATTGACTGGTCATTCGGTGTTCTTTGGTATTGATATTTGGCTTAAAAACCGGGATCGACCAGATTACTTCCGTAAGTTTATCACACCCTCTTTGCATACAAAATAAACTTATTTTCTGGGTTCACGTGATGTTGACTTCCCTCCGATGATACAGTACATTTATGTTTGTTTTCACTAAAAGAACCCAAATGCAACTGTTCTACTGATTTTGCGTTTCCCTAGTGCGAGTGGTTGTCATAGAAAATGATTGGTAAAATTTGTTTATAAATGAAATTGGAGTCAGCTTTTGGAATCTTTGGCTTTTTATACATTGTCAAGTTTCCGTATTTACTTATACAGGATACACATGAACAGTTTGATCATTTGACTTTTCAATCCTATGACTACACAAATTAATGTTTGCTGAGCGTAGACTCAAGCTTTTTGTAAAAGCTTATACTTGATATTCATAATTGAACCTGACAGTCATCGTCAATTGGACTTAGTCTGTGGTCTCATTTCTTTGTTTTGCAATTTTCTCCAAATAATCACAGCCTTTCTGACTGTCGCAGAGATATGCGACTTGCTGGGGAAGTTGGCGGACGTTCAAGTCTAAAGCTCCCGTTTCCGTGTGACCTTAGCTGTTGGTGAGAAGGATACTAGAAATGCGCAAGGGATTGTGTATTAACCTATCGTTTATTTGCCACGGTAAATGTCTCTGTGCAAAATAGGAGTTAAGTTGGACAAAGTTAGAATCAAATCAGACATGAGTTTTTTCGATGAAAGGATGCATTACTCCCTATATTCGGTACTGGTTTTCGGAAAAACAAATAATACAAAAATAAGATAAAAATAGATTACACAATAACAAAGAGGTCATTGTCTATTCAACAAATCCGTATGAAAACACACCGATTTTAAAGACGCCCTTTGATATTCCTCTAGTAAGCGTTTCTTACGGGTACACAAAATCAATTTTTAAAAATGTAAGGGACAATTTAAACCATACGAATTGATGTTTACTAACATCAGTAATTTCAAATTAATGCTAAATTCGTGTGTGTGTGTGTGTGTGTGTGTGTGTGTGTGTGTGTGTGTGTGTGTGTGTGTGTGTGTGTGTGTGTGTGTCTTTTGCGGCTCCATGGCCCAATTGGTAGAATTGACTCGCAATTATTAGGTCTCTCAACGGCCACATGTGAGATGCAAAATTCTGTTAGTTTTTCCCCGGGGACTCCGGTTTTCGCCCACATGTGAATATGATCGACTCGAAATGAATGAAATAATCTTGAATAAACCAAAAATAATGATTTACGTCCCTCTTCCGTATTGCACCATGCTAACATATTTATCATTCTAGTTCAATTACTTCCAGATATCTTTACACAATGCATGTTTTCATTCTGTTTTCACATTATATGATTGTTTTATGAAATTCTTAAGAATTTATAATTAATAATTTTATAATAGGAATCATAATAGCAATATATTGTAAATTAAATACAGAAAAGATAAATTATTCCTACTTTGTTCCGATTCTCAGTTTTGCGCAGGGGCAATTCCGAAATTGTCTTGCGCAAGGTAGGAATTCTCACTTTGCGCAACAAATTACTATTATGCGCAGGACAATTCCGGAATTGTACCAAATCCTACTTTGAGCAGAACATACATAGTGGGCTTTAGATGAATCGCCTGACATGTCAAGCAAATTGCCTTTTAAAATATATCAGTTTGTTTGATATTCTAAGCTTTTAGTTTCAATTTCAGGGACGCATCGTGCAGCCCATCTATTTTTTCAAGCCCCGATGGGCAGGGGACGGAAGTGCTCGCTGATTGATTGCAAACGTATGAAGACTATACAGAATGGTTAACCAGAACTATGGAATCGTGTTTGTGCTGACAGACTTATTTCAAGGTAGGATAGTTCGTGCGAGCGTGCCTCCGTCCGTCCTTAAACAATTTCTTCAAACGACATCTCCTCCTAAACCACTGATCGGATTTTGACCAAACTTCATAGGAATGATCCTAAGGTGGTCCACTTTCAAAAGTTGTTCAAACGGTTCCGGTCCATTGAACATCTAGATCACAGGAGCCATAAGTAATAGATTTTTTTCACTGAAAACCTATAAAAAAAAACATCCTCTCTGAAACCGCAAGGCCCAGGTCTTTGATATTTGGTATTAAGCTTCATCTAGTGGACCATTACCAAGATTGTTCAAAATATAGTCAAAGGGCAAAAAAGCACCCCCCCCCGCGCCATGGCCCACCCATTTTACATAGACTTACATAGGGAAAACAGTTAAAAATATTCTCGTCTGAAAGCAGAAGGCCCCGGTGTATGATATTTAGAATAAGGTTGTACATGTATCTAGTGGACCTCTACCAAATTATAGCACTGGAGCCAAAACTGCTCCCGCGTCGGGGCCCATCTAATTTACTTAAGACTAATATAGGGAAAATCTTTAAAAATCTTCTCGTCTGAAACCAGAAGCCCCAGGTCTTTTATATTTTATAAAAAGCTTCATCTCGTGGACCTCTACAATGATTATTCAAATTATAGTCCTGGGACCAAAAATGTCCCCGCGCCGGGGCCCACCAATTTTACACAGACTGAAACAAGAAGGCACAGGTCTTAGATATTAGGATGAAGCTTCATGTAGTAGACCTCTACAAAGATTATTCAAATTATAGCCCTGTGGCCAAAAATGCCCCCGACCCCGCGCGAGGTTTCACCAGTTTTATATAGACTTATATAGGGAAAAACCTTTAAAAATTAAAACTCTTCTTGTCTGAAACCAGAAGTCCCAGGTATTTGATATTTGGAATGAAGTTTTGTCTTGTGGACCGCTCCCACGGTTTCTCAAATTACAGCGCTGAGGCCAACAATGTCCAAGCCATTTTACATAGAATTATATATGGAAAACCTTCACAAATACTCTCGTCTGAAACCAGAAGGCCCAGATCTTTGATATGTGGTATAAAGCTTCATCAAGTGGACCTCTATAAAGATTGTTCAAATTATAACCCTGGGGCTCAATTGCCCCCGGGACGGGGACTAACAGTTTTACATGGACTTACATAGGGAAAACCTTTAAAAAATCTTCTTGTCTGAAACAAGAAGGCCCAGGTGTATGATATTGGGTACGAAACTTCATATAGAGGACCTCTACCAAGATTGTTCAAATTATAGCCCTTGGGTGTAACATTACTCCGCGCCGGGGCCCTCCCGTTTTACATAGACTTATAGGGAAAGCCTTTTAAAAATGTTCTCTTCTGAAACCAGAGGGCCCCGGTTTTTGATATTTGGTATGAAGCTTCATCTAGTGGACCATTACCAAGATTGTTCATATTATAGTCCTCGAGCCAATAATATCCGCGCCCCGCCCCGTTTGTTTTTGTTGTTTGATTTGAGGTTTGACGTCCCCGTCAACACTGTACATGTCATTTTGGAGATCCGTGGCCCACTGGCTTTACATAGACTTACATTGGGAAACCCTTTAAAAATCTTCTTGTCTGAAACCAGAAGGCCCGGGTCTTTGATAGTGGACCTTACAAAGATTGTTCAAATTATAGCCCTGGGGCCAAAGGTGGTCCCACTGGTTTCATATCGACTTATATATGGAAAACCTTTAAAAATCTTGTTCTCTGTAATCACAAGACCCAGCTTTTTGTTATTTTGCATGAAGCTTCATGTCGGGGACACTTACCAAGAGTATTCATATTATAGCCATGGGGCCAAAATTGATCTCGACCGGGGCCTACCGGTTTTAAATAGACTTATATTGTAAAACTCATTAAAATGTGCTTGTCTGAGACCGGAAGACTCAAGTCATTGATATATTGAATGAAGCATTTAGTGGCCCTCTTCCAAGATGGCCACCCTAATCAAATCTATAGCCAAAAATGGACCCACCCAAAGGCCCGCTGGTTTTATTTAGACTTAAGGCATTGTAAGTTAGTGAGCCTGTTCATGTCCATGCAAAAGGAACTGGCCCTCAATGTCCACAAGTTGTCCAAATAATGAAATACAAGTCCGATCTATATTGTGCCGGTTCATCTCAGTCTGGTGCACTAGGACCTGACCCTCATTGTCCACAAGTGCCTAGACAATGACATACACGTCAGCTGTGTACTGTCAAAGTGAACCACTGACTCAAATATCTAGCATTTTATGCCAAATCTGCACACACCCTCACCCTCATCCCGCCCCAACCCTCAATTTCCACAAGATGCCCAGTCAGATCTGTATGTCAAAGGGAACCACCGGGAAGTCTAACTTCTAATTTTACCCCCGCCCCCACAACCTTTTGTTCATGTTACCACGAGGCGTTGTAAGTTAGACTGAGCAAAGTTATCCCCGTGCACAGTGTGCACGAAGGTACCAAGATAGTAACATACACTTAGCTTTGTATTGTCGAATGTAACTTTTGAAAGACTTCATCCCCAGATAGAAAACAATTTGGAAGGAATATTCCATGGGTGACCCTCTGACAAAATTGCTCAAAATTGCTCCATTGAACTTAATAGCCACCACAACTAAAAAGTAAACAATCTTTAAAATGACTTCCACTACAAAATAGGTGAACTGATTTTGAAATAATTTCACAGTAATGTTCCTTGGGTCACTGTCAACCAAAGTGGCTCAAACCATCCACACCACGTTATATTAATTACCATTTTATCTGTACAATAAGGATCGGGCCAGCGATGAAGGGCCATTATGACACTCTCGTTTTGTAGACTTGTGAAATGTGTGATTAAGGTAAAATGGCCCTACCGCCGTTTTAACCTACTGTTGGATGGACCCTTTTACTCCATTGTTTGTTAGGTCCATCCCTTACTTTCTTAAGATGTGCCTAGATAATTTTGATTTATCATATGGCGTCACTGATGAGCAGTGGATAGCGTCATCTAATAAATATGGTATGACCACCTGCGTAATATCATTTTGGCGGTATTAAGTATTATAACGACGTCCATGTCAACGGTGCATTTTTGTGGAAAAAACTGTCAAATTTAGAGGCGATAAAATTCTATTTAAATTCCTTACATCACGAAAACACACCAATCTAATTTGGACTCACTTGAACAGTAGTATTCACAATGAGGGTTCTGGAACAACCCGCACCCTACACTTTGGGGCCACCCACCCGCCAGGTCGGCCCCACCGAGTGGGGATGCCGAGGACAATTTTTTTTTTTCATCCCAGCAATACTATGGGGCCCACCCCCACCCCCGGGTCGGCCCCACCGAGAGGGGATGCAATAGAATGAAATATTTGTTTGCCTGCCGTATCGCGGGGGAATCCCCTGGTGTAATATGATTTACAACGCAAAAAAAAAACAAATATAAGGATAAATAAAGAAACAGGGGTCTATCCTTAAAGGAAAGATTTTGCTCATTATTGTTATTGTAAAATCAATACATTCATTTTGTAGAGCAATGTAAACAAACCTTGACGGATATTTTATTTTTCTGTCCATCATCATCTTTCATCGGGTTAAAGTCCCATAAAAGGGAAGCAACGTCTGCAAGATGACTTTTACAGTGTAGATGGGGCGTTAAACTTCAAATCAAACAAACAAAAGTCTAAAAAAGGAATATAAATACGTACCTTCATATGTATGTATGTGTTAATTATCCGAAAATATCCTGACACTTTCACATTAAAATTATAAATGCTGCATTAGACAAAATCGATGACTGTCCAATAAATAAACACGAATATGCTATCAATTTTCCCTAGCGGAAATAATATTACGTCAGCCGACTAAATCTTTTCAATTTCGCAGTTTTTTTATTTTTGATTATTGCTATACGTATGGAAGTCTTTTGCTAACAGACTCAGTTTTTCATAGATAAAAAAGAAAATTATCATCAATTTATTTTATGTATTACGCAATTCGTAAATCAAAGTTTATCATTGTTAAAACGTCATTTCGTTAATCGTCCACTGTTGGGACAATCCGTAAGCTCTAGCGCTAAATTCTCTCTCTTCACACCCCCTCCCCCTAGCTTCCTCTAGTAAGTTATCCAACAACTTTCGGGTAACATCCGCCCCAGTTTAGAAACTGAATGTAGGGGAATGCCAAACACCGAAGGGAGCCTGGTACGAAAAAAATGCATACGAAACAAACCAAAAAAAAAAATCACCAGGCTCCTTAAGGGGGTGTTTTGCTGTTTTTTTGGCGTGAGTTCGAATCTCCGGAGAGACGACTTTTTTTTTAGTCGGAAACAATGACTAAAACCCCACTTCTTCGAGAGTTGGTCTGCGCATTCTCTAGGGGAGTTTGTAGGCCACAAGGCCAGTCACGGTCATCCCAAGGATAATGGCAATATCGCGTTCTTTCTGGTCGTCGCTCGGTTGGTAAATGTCGGAGAGCTGGGGTTCGGGCCCCAGGTCAGCAAGGCTGACATTTTTCCCAGTGACCTGCGCATACAGGCGCATCGCGTCATCGACGTCTTTGAAAGTTCGAACGGCGTGCCCCCGGCGGAGGAGTTCCTCAGTGATGAAATCAATACGCTCGGTCCGTTTTCGAGACCATTCTGCCTGTGCAGCCTGTAATTGTTCGACCGCTTTATCGTGACGCTTGCGCTCTTCGTCGACGCAAGAGCACTTCAAATTGGAGAACAAGTAGTTCGATTCCGAGAACGCCAGATCGTTCGTCAGGGCACCGCCAACGAGCATAGCAATACTTGCCATTACTTCATGATATCAGCAGGTGTCAGCCCCTGTTTAATTAGCATGTCTTTGGTTGCCATGGCGAGAGCGACGTCAACTATGGCCATGCCCACATCGCGGGGTATGAAGTCTAGTTTCGGGGGCTACCCCAATCGCCATCTTGCGGTTGTCATTATTGCTACGCAACGGGCTTCACTCCATATAGAATGGGTCTGGGCTTGTCTTTAATTGTTGTTGCTGCGAAACAACAAGCCGCTTGGGCATCGACGCTGTCGATGAGTCAACGGGGGTGCCACTTGTGGCGTTTGTACCGCCTGTGTGATGCGCAAGCGCAGAAGAAACATGAGTGCACCGCCCGTAAGACAAGCCCCAAGCTCCATGGGGTCCAGTCGGTTAGTCCATGGTTGTGTGCTGCACCACTGCGTGACGGTTCCTTTGATACCATTTCCTTTCGAGGAATACTGACATCAGCTGCGCTGACTGGTGGACGAAACGAGTCTTTGGCCGTCCGAAGCTGTTCGAGCAGCCGTTCATGTTTGTCCTTTCTGGCAGCATCTCCAGCACGCCCGGTCGCCACTTTTTCCGATCCTTAACCGTGTTGCTCCGCAAAGGCTTGGGGGTCGTAACTCTATCTGTCGGACTCTGTGCTGGCTCTTTGTTCTCCTGTTGCTCCGCAACAATCTGCTCGTTCTCTGACATCGATGTCATAGATGGTAATAGGGCATTGATGTCCAAATCGACAGTGCTTCACTGTAGTAAGCGAGGCAGTTAGCGGCGCCAAGTACATGCCATAGCGATGGTAGAGCTCGCAGGTAGCACTGCTAAGTGCGTGTCCTACAAACGGGTCGCCCTCGAGGTCAGCAATAAGACCAGGTTGGTTTTCGGCCGGTATCGGGAGAAACATAGATGCCAGCCCCGCATAAAGCTGTAGCGCTGTAGACCCAGCGTCTTCGTCATCGCAGCCCCAAGCCTTATTTCATAGCGGGCGTAAAGCTTTTCGATTTCGCTATTGTCCAGAGCGTCGATCTGTTCTGCGGTGAGGACCTTCCCATGGACCACTAGTCTATACTGCTTGGCTTGGCCTCCCACTTACCAATGCGGCGAGCCTTTCACGGTATTTTTGCACCCGGTCCTCGAGGAGCGGCTCCTCATGGCCGTCTGACGTCGTTGCCGTTCCTTCCGCGGTTGGGGCTTCAGCGTTCTGCCTTTGCTCTGTCGTTCCTATCAGCTCATCGATCAGTTCGTCACAGTTCTTAGCTATTGCTTTGCGATTCATTGCGAGTTGGCGGACCAGTCTAATATAGTGTCGAAAGCGCTGGAAGAAGCGTGCGTGTGTGTTAACACACATCCGTGTTATGTAAGCAATAAAGAACAGCAGTACCAGATGCGCGCCAAGCACTGTGATTAGCAGTCCTTCAGTTACTTCTTACATTACTTAAGACCAAATAAGCAGCTGGTTGGTCTGTCTTTAATAATAGTTTAGTATGCTTTGTCTCGGCTAACTGCTGCCTCACCGACGCCCGCCGTTCTCGTGTGGAGATCACGTAATTCTCGCGCAAGCAGTCTTCGAATGAATCACGATCCTTGCAGTGAAACAAACAGACCCAGCGCGTCTGCTCGCGCAAGTCCTTCAAGACGGAGTTGTACTTTTGGGTGAGAACCCAGACGCTCTGGTCGGCGTGGCGGCCCGAGAACGCTAGCTATGAAAGCATGTCTTTCTTTTTCGTCAAAGCCTTCGTGGCCGACCAGTCATCGATGATATATAAGGTAGGCTCGCGCATAAACACCTGGTAAAACGCTCGCAGGTAATCGTGAAGACGCTCGCCGGGGACTAGAACGTAGACCTCAGGGTCGGTCCAGATCCAGGGGCGCTTGTATGTTTTATTTTACTTTATGGTGTGGCAGAGGAGCACTATGTGCCGAAAGAACTCCCGGTAGGTGCCTTCGAGCAGATCGAGGATAAAAACGGTTTTTCCGCATCCCGTTTGCCCGCATATTGTCGCCGAATGGGCCGTGCGCGGTAGGAGATTTATTAATCGTTCCTCAGGAACATTAATAGACCGCTGAGAATAACCGGCCATTTTCGATGTTAAGCTGTGCATCCATGATGACGTAGAGGTAGATGTTCAATGCGCCAGCAGCCTCGGCTCTTTTCTTTATCTGGATGGTCACACCTTCGCTGGCATTCTCTATCCGCCTGCCGTAGCCGTGGAGCCGATCGTCGTCGCTTGTCCTGAGGTCAAGCCACAGCGCATACTTGCTGGTGAGGTATTCCGCAAGGCTGACGTCGGCTAGGGCAAGGTCTTTTTCGACCGTTGCCACTTCAGGGTGGCGCCTGCTACCGGCTGCGAAGGGCTTCCTCGCTTCATCAAACATCTGGTAAGAGCGCATCCCTTGGCTGAAGAGTTGGTTGGGGATCCCCTCGATTGTGACCTCGACCTTGGCGATTTTCGGGTTATAGAAGGCCTCTGTATCGCGAGCGAAGGGCTGTTGCGCGGCTTCATCCTCAAAGAGCATCAGGATGCCCTTCGTGCTGCGGGCGGGCACGTTGAGATTGATGTTCCAGAGGGTGTCGCTCTTGTCTTTACCGATTTTGCCGTGCCGCAGTACCCAGTCGTACAGGATCGAAATGCTGCTTCTGTACTGGTTGTTGATCATTTGGGCCAGCTCCGGCAGGGTGACCATGCCATACTCTAGACAGATGTTTCCAATGTCGAAAGAGGCACCTCTGCCTGTGGCCTGGATCACACGGTTGTAGCCGTTGAACGTGAGCTCATACTCGAGTCGGTCGCCCAGCGCGCTCTGGTAGAATGGCATGTGGCTCTCGAGTATCTCGAAGTCCAGTGGGATGTAGAAACGATTGCCGAAAGCATCGGCGACGGCTTGTCCGCTAGAACGGACTCATCTTTGTTCCCAGCATTGATTCGGATCCTCGTATTTTGGTTTTCCGACGTATCAATGCCTTGGTACTGGCCATTTTTTCCTCTCTGAAACGTCCTCCAGAGATCGCGGTAGCAGTGGTTCACATCACTATCGTCGATGCTGAGGACCTCATTTCCCAAAATTTTAATGACGGTCTTTTTCACGAGGGCGCGGCCTAGGTTCTGAACCAAGGTCCGATTGGCATCATCTTCGCTGAGTAGTGTGATGGTGAATGCCAACCTCGCGGTCCCGGTGACGATGACATCATGTTTGCCGAGGTTGGGGAATCGAACGAGAAGCTGCTGGTTCGGGCCGATCGTGCTGGGGTTGTTAGTTAATGACACCGATTGCCTCACCCCTTTTACCCCAAGGGGTTCGCGGAGACACCGGTAGGGTCAAGCTTTCGTCCGTAATTACTTGATGACATGGTGTCAGCTTCGTTGACACTCGACAAAGTCGTCTGTTTTAAAGATGCGCGACAACCTTCAAATGCACATACTTGTTACATAAATATGGCTGACTATGATTTCGAAAACCCAGCGTTCGACCAAGACGGGCCTGGAATAGACGATGATTATGATTTCGACCTCCCCGACCCCCCTATGGAGCCACCACTGCCCGTCCAGCAAGATCTAAACCCATCCGGGGACAATTTGGAAAATCTGCAGGGCGAGTTGAAACAGGCAGAAATTGTGGCTCATAAAAAGCGCCTGGTTGACACTTTCTACAAAGAAGTGAACCGTGCCTATGGGTTGCGCCCCGACGGCAGGATCGACTTTAGCCAGTTTGGGATTGATGCCGACGGCAAAACACTCTACTGGACCCCAGGCGACAAAAAGATCCATATTACTGCGACGAGGGGACAATTCCGGTTTCTGGCCCTATCAACACTGGCCACAAGATACGGAGGAGGTGGCATACATGCACTGCGAACTTCACTGCGGTTCCCTGAATTCACATCGAATACGCAGCGTCTAAGTAGCTCCGCTGTGAAAGCCCTCCAGCAGGCAGATAAAGCCCTCCCGAGCGGTGCGAACCTTGGAAATATCGAACTTCAGGACCTCCCCTGCATAGCCGATAACGCGCGCCGCAGCGCAGAAGACGTTGAGAGCGTATTGAAGACAATTGATGATCAGCCTATCGACACCGCGTGGGTCACCCAGGTCAAAAGAGCTCGCCGGGCTTGAAAAGGCTATGACTCGAATCCGAGATGAGTTGGCGAACAACCTGGCGAAACTGTCAAAAATCCCAAATTGAAAAACACTTGGCCAGGGAGCGGCGGAAACTGACGGAAACGGACGAACCCGAGATGCAGCAGGAGATTCAAGACCGAATCAGAAAACTGGAGGGCGAGCTCTCTGACATCCAAATCGAAAGACAGTCGAGGCTCGAAGCCCTCTCTATGAACAGAGAAGCTCTCCGGTCCCAGATTAACAGAATCCATGAGACATTCAGGCGGCTCCTTCATGAAGACAAGACGCTGGCTGAGCGAATACGGACACTCTTCCGCGAACTGGGGATAACGATCGTGAGCATCCTTACAGCGACTGGGATGGCAATCTCGACCCTAGTGCTTGCGCTAACCGGCGGCGGGGGGAGTGTACCGGAGTGGGTAAAAAAGCACCTACAGACCCTCGGGCGTGCCCTGGCCAATTTGGCCGGCAAGGCTACGGCTGCCCTGCCCGGAATCATCGGGTCCAACGTCTCTTGGCTCTTGAGCACGCTAGGGAAAGTAGAAGTAAAACAAAGATCAGGAATCGATACAATTAACTTACTCCACCAAAGGGAAAGAAACACAAACATTAAGCGACCAGACCATAATGGAAACCTAAACAAAGGAAGGCCATAAGGACAGTTACTTTCCCACAAAATGGCCATATGGCCATCCAAAATAAAGACACAAGTGATACACACAGTAAGTAACAAACAACAACATAACTAAACCGCCACAGAAGAACCGCCTTGGAACGGTCGGTTGAAAGATTTCCACTGGGGGCATAAATCGATTTTTTCGTGGCCACAATCCTTGCCCTTATTTCCATCGCGATTTAGACAAATAATTTGTTCAAATAAAAGTCAGAATGATAATGTATACAAATCTGAAACAGTTCTTATGAAAAAGTCCAATTTCTTTTAAGAATAAAAAATATTATCTAATTTAGATCTTACTAAAAGAAGAAGTAAAACAAAGATCAGGAATCAATACAATTAACCTACTGCACCCATCAAAGCCGTTTGATGGCTCACAGATAATTTGTGGGCCTTGGTCATCGGCGTGGGGGCCCTTCTTCTCGTGGCTGCACGGGACTGGCTAGCGCGCGACCATCCAAAGCACCACTGTTACAACGCATAATGTAGTAATGTAGTAATTTCTTCATTTTGAAATTTTTACTACATTATGCGTTGGCATAGTCGACGCGAAATGAAATAAAATGTCGTTTTTACTTCATTATGCGTCGATACTAAGAGGTTTGAGCAAAATGAAAGAATTATTTCATTTTGCGGCGATGGGTGGCATACTTAATTTTACTTCATTATGCGTCAACAGTTTGTTTGTTTGATTTGAGGTTTAACGTTCCCGTCAAGACTATTTAGGTCATTTTGGAGACATTGCTTCAAATTTTATGGGACTTTTACCCGATATTGAGATGAAATGACATCTCAATCGCTGCCGTCCAATTAAAAGCAATAGGGTTTATATGCATGGATGGGCCGACTCGCAGCAGTTTTCCTGGACAGGCTTAGACCTTCTAAGCAGATTACGAGGACTCATGTACGGGCGGTATCAGCTCTGCGTGGAAGCATCGTGCAGCCCATCTATTTATACCCCCGGCATACGAAGTATGCAAGGGGGTATATAGTTTTTGTCCATTCTGTCTGTCTGTCTGTCTGTCTGCCTGCCTGTCTGTCTTTTGTTTGATTTGTTTGATTTGAGGTTTAACGTCCCCGTCAACACTATTTAGGTCATTTTGGAGACGTTGCTTCCAATTTCATGGGACTTTTACCCGACATTGAGATGCCGCCCAATAAAACCAATAGGGTTTATATACATGGACGGGCCGACTCGCAGCAGTTTTCCTGGGCAAGCTTAGACCTTCCAAGCAGATTACCAGTACTAATGTGCGGTCGGTATCAACTCTGCGTGGAAGCATCGTGCAGCCCATATATTTCTTCAAGCCCCTATGGGCGGGGGCGCAGTGTGTCTGTCTGTCTGTCTGTCTGTCTGTCTGTGAGTTAACATTTATTTTGTGTCAAAGATTTCTCAAGAATCCCCCGTCCCAACTTTTGTGTGCACTACACGATCATGTGTTGAGCCTTAAAACACAAATGAGGGAAAGACATCAGGCATGAGACCAAAATAGCGCAAGGCGTACGATTTTAATTCTACTGGCTTAATCAAATACAATGAAATTCCACTATTAAGACCACCTAAAATTAATACAAATTTTGTTTTTAAAGCATATTTGGAAGGTTAAAGCTACATTTTCTTTGTGATTTTGACCTTCAGTGTGCTTTTGTGGAAGACCGTCTTTTGGACTGTTCAACTGTGGTCTTAAAGACCACTTTTGAACCGTCTCAAATGTGGTCTAAATTGTAGGAATTTAACTGTATTGCTTCCTAAGTCTTTTCGAAGACAGCTATGTTCTACCATCATTACTTCATTATGCGTCGATATGGTGCATATCAACGCGAAATGAAATAATTTTTTTACTTCATTTCGCGTCGACTATGCCAACGCATAATGTAGTAAAAAAAATCAAAATGAAGAAATTACTACATTACTACATTATGCGTTGTATCACACCACTAAGCCAACCCCAATCCCTGCGACTATGAGAGCTGTTTTTTCTTCTTCATGATCGAGACCGGATTTCCGGCCCGGAGCAACCGCGGCAGACGTAGGCGACCCTTCGGGCGGTGGCCCTGCGAGTACTCGCGGATCGGTCCCGGTTAGTGAGGCAGTTTTCCCCTGGAATGTCCTATCGAAGTTAGAGGCAGGTCGAATCAGTGCCGCCTTGTTTATTCCTGGGTTGTGGCCGATGGCAGCGTCTGACCCCGTTATTTGGATTTGGTTTTTATAACCTTGGACATTGCCTTGATGGAGTGCCATGTCACTCGGCATCAAGTAGAGCGCTCTCCCGCAGACGTAATCCAGTGGTGTGGATGCATATTGCAACATCTTTTGATAGTGATCGATGCTGCTGGGATGTCGACGGGTGAGGCGATGGCGTCTTCGAGATTCGCCGTAAACTGCGTTTCGGCGTCGAACCCCGTCCCGACTTTGAGAATGTTGGAACGGGTTTGAGCTTGGAGGCCCTGGAGTCATATTGGTTATCATACCATAAATAGGACTCGTCCCCAGGGAGGGCGACTTTTAGCTCCTCAAGCAGACAACTCGTTGTATAATAGACATGAAAGCAATACAGGCTTGCAAGAAGGGACTCCTCCGCTTGGAGATGGTCCTGGAATGAAACACCAGATCCGGCGGTTGCACACCAAACCGCAAAGTTCAGCTGACACTGCCACCAGCTGATAGGGGCGTGCTGCCAGCTGTCCCACGCCATGTTTTGATAATGCTGCCAGGTGTTCCAAACCGCGTTTGCCTTTTCTTTGTCGGTAAGCGGATATTTTCGATAATCGAAGATGTTCGGGTACTTGGCAAGGAAGTGACTTCCCTTATTGTCGACCATTATGACTAGCTTGGGCTCCCCTGCTGCTGACTCTTTATATTTAAAATGGCCGCCTGCCTGATCTTTTGCCGAGCTATTAAACGTAAACGCCTTTGTATCCATACCCATTTTGGTGATTATCATGTACATCACACTCACTGACGTTCAATACGATGTGCCAATCAATCTTACCAGAACCCTGTCTACGGGTGAGCGAGAGATTGCTCTCTGCGAGTTGACATATTATCACTGGTGGTACAACATATGAACGGCGAAAATGAACAATAAGGTCTCAAATAACAAGACTGAAAAATAATACCTGACGGGTATTATAACGCCTGTGAGTTAAACGAAAAGGTGTTTCAGCGGTTGAACGCCGAACTCACTCTAGATGAACCCTCTTGTCAACTGCAGTCAACGGTAAAGCCCGGAGAAATTATAACAATGGATCGCGAATTAGCTAATATCTTAGGCTTTTCCGACAATACTTTCAAACCCCCTCCCTTGGCGCTGATCAATAACAATGGCCATTACTTGGAAGGAGGCCGCACCAAGACGTTTACTGCAAATGAGCACACAAGCTGGCCGTCCATCGTGAGGTCTACTTTCACCTTGCTGAATTTAGTACTTCAGACAATCTGCATAACGGTCGCCCCTCTACACTGCTTAGAGCTGTCCCCGTCCAGAACGAAAAGTGTGGAGCTGATAGAACTGAATCATTTCCTGTCTTACGATACAAGAGGTTGTCGTCAGGGCCTATTTCACAGCTAACTATCTAACTTAGCGACACCAACGGGGAGATGTTACCATTCGCGTATATGAGCGCAACCCTACATATAAGGAATGGTTGACGCAAGCGACCCGTTGGGTTTAGAAAATGCCCTTGGGTGGCTTTGGCTGATCTTGGTGACACTGAGGGGTTTGATAAGGACGGGAAGGAAGATCGCTTGTATGCCTTCCAGATCTCTGATGGGGTCTACAGAAGAAAAGAGGTCGCCCAAGCGGGGTCATTGGCATTCGGTGATCTTAGCGACGTAGATACCTCACATGCCGTTCCAAAGCGGGTTCATACGCTGGCCTTCGATGGGAGCAAGTTGGTTGCTTTTGCAGACCCCGTCCAACAAACAGGGTAGCTAATTGACATACAAATCTCGTCTTCGTACGTTGTGACTGGAAAGCAGCACAAAGTTAGGAAGGTAGTGAATAGTGACACTCGATTGTGCTCGTATATCCCCGGGACGATGAACATTGTCGTTTCCGAAGATAACGTGCTAGAGACAAGCAACGACCGGCAGGTAATCCTGAAAATAGTCTTCGAATTCCCCCCAGCGGGAATCATTGGTATGAACTTGCCAACATCATCGATCATCCTTGATCTAATTCTCGGAGATAGACCCGACGACTTTGTTGATGTGTTACCCGGCTTCAAGCTCAAGTGGAGTCAAGCAAATGCTAATAAAGAAGTTGGGATTTATATACAGCATTTATCATTTAACTTTACCTATATACTAACAATTCTCTAATAGGAAAAACAGTAGAAAATCTTTCCGCATTTTTCTTTGACTTTACCTATATACTAACAATTCTCCAATAGGAAATACAGTAGAAAATCTTTCCTCATTTTTCTTTGACTTTACCTATATACTAACAATTCTCTAATAGGAAATCAATTAGAATATAACCATCTAAACTCTTTTTTAACCATACTAGATAGAAATGGCAGAAAGTCGCCTAAACTCTTTTTGAGTCCTTCGATTCCTGTTTATGTAATTTATGGTTATAACTTATTTAACACCACATTGCATACAAAGTAGATGGTGTGTTTTCACCGACACTCCACAGTTTGTGCATAGTAGTGGTTCTGTTCTTCCTACCCTCTTACTGACTCTATTGTGTCGCCCACAGAATTCTCCGCGGCAATTATTTTTGCAGGGTTCTCTCTTCCCCACATGAATCCAAGGACACTTGTTCATTTTTGTGCTGTATGTTTAGGTACTATATTTCTCTAATACAAACACACCCCGCCCGGGGGGCTGTTGGCGAGCGCAGGCTGGTCACGTGTTGGCCATGCGATACGGCAGGCAAACAAATATTTTATTCTATTGCATCCCCTCTCGGTGGGGCCGACCCGGGTGGGGGTGAGGGGGGTGAGGGGCACAGTGTTGCGGGGAAGAAAAAAATGTCCCCACTCGGTGGGGCCGACCACCCCCACCCCCCCCCCCACCCCCCGGTCGGGAATGTATTTGTATAGGCGTGTTTGCGTAATGCCACTACACCACAGAGGCTTCTAAAATTTCGAAATGAGATTTGATGAAAACAACTGGAAGATTCCATTTGATACAGAATGGGTTAATAACTCATACAGTCGAACTTCAATGGCTCGAACACCTTTGGGACCTCGAAAATCTGTTCGAGACTGGGGTACTTCGAGCCACTGAGGTTACTGTCAGGAGGCATAACGAGATACTTTTAGGTATATTTTCGGTGAATTATAATGAAAATGCATGCTGTGTGTACTCATTAGAATCGCCTCATCGATGCGATTCTAATGAGTACACACAGCATGCATTTGCAGGATAAAAGACTAAATTCTCCTTAATTATCCCCCACTATGTCTTATGTAGAGGATTTCGCTAGGGGCTCAAGAATGGGTTCGACACATCCATGGTAAACGAGCCATCGGTGTTCGAGCGATCGAAGTTCTACTGTATTTGGTAGACCTGGAGAGCCAACTTTACCCCTATCTGGAACAGGATGTGAACTTGGTCCCTTGATTGGAAATAAAAACTATTATATTATATTCTATTCTATTGTTGCTGGTAAATTCAGAGTAGCGTCCCTTGGTTTGTATGATGTCATTTATTTCATTGATGACATCGCAAATTTATTGACTGATTTACATGATTAAACACTTTCACCCCTGAAATTCTGAGGTCGATCATTTCATCATTTTTATTTTATTTTGGACATGTCCAATCTTATAAATAGGGGATTTGGCAATCATAAACATGATGACAAACAGTGTAGACCCTGATGAAATAGTTTATAGGATCTTGACTGTTGTCTTGAGCATCTGTACTGGTCTAAAAGGTTTAAAGTGTTAAATCTTGACCTGTTTTACAAATCTTTGGTATGCTAAAAATACTCGCTATCTATCTATCTATCTATCTATCTATCTATCTATCTATCTATCTATCTATCTATCTATCTATCTATCTATCTATCTATCTAATCTCTCTATCTATCTATCTAAGCCCCCGCCCATAGGGGCTTGAAGAAATAAATGTGCTGCATGATGCTTCCACGCAGAACTGAATCCGGCCCGCACACTAGTACTGGTAAACCGCTTAGAGGATCTAAGCCTGTCCAGGAACCGCCGTGCGAGGCGGACCGTCCATGCTAATAAATCCTATTGGTTTCATTGGGCGACAGGGCTTGAGAAGTCATTTCATCTCAATGTCGGGTAAAAGTCCCACAAAATTGGAAGCAATGTCTCCAAAATGACCTTTACAGTGTTGACGGGGACGTTAAACCTCACATCAAACAAACACTATCTAAACAAACAAATCTATCTATCTATCTATCTATCTATCTATCTATCTATCTATCTATCTATCTATCTATCTATCTATCTGTCTGTCTGTCTGTCTATCTGTCTATCTATCTATCTATCTATCTATCTATCTATCTATCTATCTATCTAATCTATCTAATCTATCTATCTATCTATCTATCTATCTATCTATCTAATCTATCTATCTATCTATCTATGCCTCAGCTGACACTGTTTTTCCTCTTAACCCACAACTTGATCAGTCTGCCTTTCCTTCTATGGAAATCCTACTCTCAGCCTGCCCTACACTCCAAGTATCTGATCGTCGCCTTTCCTTGTCTGGCATCTTCAGATATCAGATTTTTTTTCAGATTCAAGCAGAGCAAACTCTTTGCTCAAATGCAAATGGAACTATATGATCTTGAAAAGTCAATAATTTTGTGATGTCATCAATGAAATAAATGACGTCATTCAAACCAAGGGACGCTACTCTGGTGCATCACATCCTGTATGGAATAGAACAGAATATTACCCCTGTGGGCTCTGTTCTGAAAGTGTTGGTATGAAGAACTGGTGAATTTGTTGTGATACTTGCAATGTCTGGTATCATTAAAGCTGTCAACCCTACCCCACCCCAACACACCCCAAAGCATCCTACCTAACCACCCCTTCTACCCCTATCCCAGCCTATCTACCCTTCCCACTCCACCTAACCTACCCTACCCTTCCTTAATCTCTTTCAACTCCAACGCACCTACCATACCCATCCCCACCTAACCCACCTAACCCCACCCAACCCCACTCAACATACCAAACCTCATCCCATCTACCTTACCCTACCCCATACCAACGAACCGACCCTATCCACCCCTTCTTATCCCAATTCCACTCTACCTACCCTACCTAACATCACCCAACCTCACGTAACCCCAAACTACCTACCCTTCCCACCCCACCTACCCCACCTAACACCACCATTCCCATCTACCTACCCTATCCTATCCTACCCTAAAATCCCCCACTTACCCCAACCCCACCCTTCTAACCCTACCCTGCCTAGTTGAATGCACCGTACCTACTCCTACCTATCCCAACCACACCCTACTTACACTACCTTAACCTTATCTGCCTACCCCGACACCACCTACCCTACCATATTCACCCATCTACCCAAACCACACCTTGCCTTCTTTGCACTCCACCTACCCTACCACACCCCATCCATAACGCAATCCCACCCTACCTAACTCTACCCCACCCGTCCAACCCAAACCTATCCACCCCACCTACCCAAACCTCACCCACCCTAGCTACCGTACTCTAGCTACACAACCTAAACCCCACCCAACCTACCCTACCCCATACGACCCCAAACCAATGCACCCACCCTATCCATTCCAAACTACCCCAATCCCACCCTACCTACCTAATCTTACACTACCCCTGCCCACCAAACCTTCCCTCCCTACCACCACCCCAACAAAACCTACCCCACCCCATGCCAATGCATCCACCCCAACCCAACCCATCCCCACCTCACCTTCCCTACCTCATTCCACACCAGTGCACCCACCTACCCACGCCCACCTACCCCTTATTTTCCTAGCTACCTTTCCCTACTTAACCTTACCCTAACCTTCCTAAACCCTACTTACCCTACCTTAATCTCATCTTCCTATCCCAACTCCACCTACCCAACCCTATCAACCCCACCTACCCCAACCACACCTTAACTACTTTGCACTCCACCTACCCTACCACACTCCATTCATAACGCACCCACCATAACCCAATCCCGCCCTACCTACCCTACCTTACCCAACCCCACCCATCCAACCCAAACCTATCCACCCCACCCCCAAACCTCACCCACCCTAGCTACCATACTTTGCCTACACAACCAAAACCCAACCCAACCTACCCTACCCCACACGACCCCAAACCAATGCACCCACCTTAACCATCCCCAACTACCCCAATCCCACCCTACCTACCCTACCTAATCTTGCACTACCCCTGCCCACCAAACCCCAACATACCTTCCCTACCTACCTCCGCCCCCAACAAAACCTACCCCAACCCATGCCAATGCATCCATCCCATCCCAACCCCACCCATCCCCACCTCACCTTCCCAACCTCATTCCACACCAGTGCACTCACCTGCCCACAACCACCTACCCCATATCTTCCTAGCTACCCTTCCCTACTTAACCTTACCCTAACCTACCCAACCCCAGCTTACCAACCCTATCAATTCTAACCCCACCCTACCCTACCTACCCACCCCAACCTACCCCAACCCCCAACCTACCCCATCACACCCTACCCTGCCCACCCACCCACCTACCCTACCCCAACCCACTCCAAACTACCCTACACTACGCTACCACACCCCACCAACCAAACCCCGGTCACAACAATTGTATTCAAATGGTCTAGGCCATGCCTTCTATGCTAGTAGATGATAACAAATGTTTAAAATAACTTGAAGTCATCAAACCATGGCATGCAGCATTTATTGGTTAAGAACTACAGAATTTTATCAACTGATGACCCTGACCTGCTTTTTAATAGATTGAAAAACAACCCCAAAATACAAATTTCTTTCTGTATATAAAAGGGAAGTTTTTTTTTTAATTCATTTTACATTTTATGGCTATAAACGTTGTGTTGTAATGCCCAATATGCAGATCAAATTTTGAAATCTTGTTTCGCATTTAATTCCAAAGACCTTATGAAAAAAGATACTTTTAAAATGACTGTAAAACCTTTACATTACACTTGCAAGAAATACTTTCAAACTAACTATTTGCAAAAGCTTTGCACCTGAATAAAAATCAGAGTTGATGTTTGTAAACTGTTTGCAGACTGCTATTGAGCAAACACTGTTAATAAATCTTACCAAGTGATTTTAACTCACTGTTTGCAAAAGCTTTGCAGTATGAAAACTGTCAGGGATCCTGTTTGCGAACATTTGTAGTGTGCTAAAAACATTTTTTATTTTATACTTAGCAGTAAAATCAATGCATATCTGAAACAAATAAAAATGCTATCAATCACAAGTGAAATGATATCGTATCATTTCACTTGTGACTGATACCATTTATATCATTTCACTGTAGCGTTGACGTTTACGTTCTGGTCGAAAAAAAAGTTAATTTTCCTTCGATTTACTAAGAAGAATAATTCCTTATGTCGTTAGAATATATTTTGAAGTGTGGCATTAAAACTGAATGAACAGGCGCCATATTTGACAACAGTATAGCGCTTTGATTTGAACATCTCCCTTTTGCCGACACACATCTCGGGCACAATTATTAAAATGCTCCATCACAGATTTAGGCTTAGCTGTCATTGTTACAAATGGTCTACAAGGCGTACAAGTTCACTGAATGGCTGAGTTAGATTTTGTGCGAGGAAATATGTGTTCAAATTAGCGTTGTTTTTTTTTCCAACGTGATAAAACGACCACGACCAACTGCTACACATGGAATCGATTATACAGTGGCTGTGCGCATGTCACATAGAGCCTTCAAAAATTAAATGGACTCCAAATAAGCACAACGCATTCTGTAACATACCTTGAAAAGCATTCTATGAACTAAAAATTCAAAATTTCGATTTGTTTATGCTTTGAAACTGACAGTTGTGACGTCAACTAGCCCGGCCAATATCGTGACGTCACCTCGGGTCAATCAATTAACGTAAGTGTCCTAATAAATCATAAAAAGAACATTAACTTTTTTCGGCGGATACCAAAAGTATTTCAACTCGTGTGTTAAAAACATCCGAATTTTTCACTTGTGCTTCGCACTCGTGAAAATTAAGATGCTGTTAAAACACTCGATGAAATATTTCTGGTATCCAACTCAAAAGAGTAACTATACTCTATGTATTTGCAATCTCTTTGCAGAGGTACAGCTATGTTTGCAAAATGTTTGCACAAATCTGTTGGAAAGCACTTGCAAAGGGTATGCAACTGGTTATTTTACTGGAACATATTCAGAATATGAAAATGGATGTCAAGGACTATTTTTATACCCCCGACAAACGAAGTATGCTATTGGGGTATATAGTTTTCGTGTAGGCGTTCGTCTCTCCGTCTGTCCGTCCATCCGGACTTCTATCCATCTGTCCGCCCGTATATTAACATTTTGCTTAAAGTTTTGCGTTAAAGTTTCTAAGACATTGTATCTTCTGAACCCTTTGATACATTTAGTTCTTTCTTACATTGAAGTTGCATACTGGTCTAAACATCTCATTGATGCATGTCCCACCTGCCTACAGTGACCTTGACGTCAAGGCCACAGACTTAGAATTTTTACATTTTGATTAAAGTTTGGCGTTAAAGTTTCTAAGAGATTTATCTACTGAACCCTTGAATAGATTTAGATGATACTTACACTGAAGTTACATAACGGTCTAAAGATTTCACTGATGCATGCCCCCCCCCCCCTCCCCCCACAGTTACCTTGAGGTCAAAGTCACAGACTTAGAAATTTTACATTTGGTTCAAGTTTTGTGACAAAGTTTATAGATACGTGTATGTTCTAAACTCTAACACAAATTCAATTGATACTTGCATTGGTTTTTCGATAATAGTCCATTGATTTTATTGATGCATACCCCACACTGCTGCTTCAGTATCATTGATGCCCCCACCCCTTCAGTAACTTGGTCAATTTTGAAATTTGTGTTTGGTCTAGCTTTTACAACCACATTTTAGATTCTTATAGCTTCTTTACATCTTCATTCATATTACATACAATCTCGAAAGATATGTTGGAGTGGTGCTGGCCGGGGTTTTACGCGATCCGCTGGTTGTTTGTTAAAGTTGCATGGGATATTGCAGCGGGCTGTTTCGGATAGACAATTTATAAGTTTTGCTTCGGTTTGAGACATAGTCCTAGTGCCATGAAACCTTACTCTTATATTCCAGATGAAGTAAATTCTTTCTTGTGTTTCTGCAAATAGAATTACTGCAAGTCTCCTTTCCAAACACATCAATAAAATTTACATGGCTTTAAAGTACGCCCCCACACTCCAAAGAACATAAATCAGAGGCAAAAAATATCCAAAAATACACCCAGTTAGACCTAAATTAACACTACGATCACACTTTTACTGTATCTATGGCGACAAACATGCCATGAAGAAACAGTTTATAAAACAGAATCGGCTAGAACCTACAAATGTTTGGAAATAGTATTTAATGACTGAAAATAGGTTAGTGCTGGTGACATTCTACCTTTGCTATACCAACCCTTATTTTCTTTGTTATGCATCAAAAGAATTTCCAAATAGAAATTTATGTCATATCTAATAATTAACTCGTGCATAATGAAAGTTCAGTCACAAAGAATCTTTCAAGGTTGCGAAGAAGTTATTGCTTTCAGATTCAACAATGAAAGCCGAGGAATGAAAGTAGAGACAATGATCAGGAATCGATACAATTAACCCGCAGCTCCCATCAGAGACACCAACGGGAAAACATGAAGAAACAGACTCAAACGGAAACACCAACAGCGGAAAGCCAATAGGATAGTTACTTTCCCGCAAAATGGCCAAAAGGCTATCGAAAATAAAATAATATAAGCGACACAAACTACCAAAGACAAACCATAACAAAAATAAACCGCAACAGAAGAACCGCCTTGGAACAGTCAGCGGAAACGAATTCCACTGTGGGGCTTAAATCGATTTTACGTGGCCACAATCCTCGCCCTTACTTCAGTCAAGTAATTTGTTCAGTCCGCATGAAGGCCTACTGCTGTCTGTGTTACAGAAGGCCAAGACAAGCTTCCTACCATAGAAAGCACGGTTTATTGCAAATTCAAGCTTTTGTACCACCACTGAACTCTCCAGTTATTAACTTCATGTTTTACTGCCATCAAAAAACATGTGATAAAATGTTGCGACAAAGTATTCGAAAGATCAGGTAGAAATATGTTTTGGTCTACAAAACATTCTAATGAAGTTTTAAATAAATTGAAACCTAGGCGTTTTCGTGCTACAAGTCTGTCTACTTATGAGTTTGCCACCCCTTACACTACACTTCCTCATAATCTTAGAAAAGAAAAACTAAATGATTTAATTGAATGTACATTTCATAGGGAAGACTCCCTTTATCTTGCATGTAATGTAAGAAATGCGTTTTTCACTTCTGAAGAGCATGAAAACTATACTTTATGGTCATGTCAGAAGGTGTGTGAAGCTCTCACCTTTCTACTTGACAATATTTACATAAGATTTGGTACTAAGTTATTTAGACAAGTTGTGGGTATTCCGATGGGTATTAATTGCGCACCACTTCTGACTGATCTGTTTTTGTTTTATTATGAGAGAGACTTCATGAAGTCCCTTTCTGCTGATAACCAGTGTGAAATCATTGGAGCTTTTAGCTCCACTTCTAGATATTTGGATGATTTATTAAATATTGATAATACCTATTTCGATGGTTTGATCAGTCAAATTTACCCCCCCCCCCCCACGCCCAGAACTTCAGTTAAATAAAGCAAATTCTTCTGATACCGAGGCCTCGTTTTTGGATTTACATCTACCTATTGTGGATGGGTTTGTTTCTTGCAAAATTTATGATAAACGCGATGATTTTGATTTATAGATTGTAAACTTTACTTTTTTGGATGGTGATGATCCACGTGTGCCATCCTACGGCGTTGATATTTCACAATTAATTCAATTTGCCAGAGTGTGTAGTCATGTAACTGACTTCAATACACGTAATAAATTGTTAACGGCTAAACTTCTTAATCAGGGTTATCGGTACCATAAAATACGTAAAACCTTTTCAAAAATTTATAGCCGTCATTCTGATTTCTTCCAAAATTCAATACTGGACTTAAATCGTTTCTGCAACTAGGTCTATCGGAATCCGAATTTTATGATGACTAAGTATATAAATCTAGAAAAAAAAATAATAACCGCAGCGACTTTAGCACCCAATTTCGGAAAATCATTCTTCGATATAAAAAGATTGGGTACAACATAAATTTAATGCGACAGACGGCATGCATGGTAGTTAGCCCAATCACGGTTGACAACCTTGCTTCCCTCTTTAATTGCACGCTGGTTGGTCAGGCCTCAGATTTTATGACGGTTCCAACATAAAGTCATTGCGGTTATAATTTTTTCTTAATTTATATACTAAGTCACAATATAATTCGGTTTCCGATAGACCTTGTTGCAGAAGAGATTTAAGTCCAGTATTGAATTTTGAAATTGAATCAGAATGACGTCAAATATGGAAACATACATGCCATGAAGATACATTTAATGAAACAGAATTGGATAGAACCTTCAAACATTTCTACCTATGCTATACCAAACCCTTTTTTCTTTTTGATGCATCAAAAGAATTGCCAAATAAAAATTTCAGGATATTTTGAAGACAAAACTGCCAAGAAAGTGTTTATAAATGCCTTAATGCAATGAGAAATAGCTGGCTATATCTGTTCACATTCCATTGACATGGATACAATAAATTAGAAATTATAATGGATGAAAAAACTTATCGCGATATTGCAGCGTCCTGTTTCGGAGAGACGTATCTAAAGGTCATATCTAAAAATTTTCTAATGCATAATAAAAACTCAGTCACAAAGAATCTTTCAAGTTTCCGAAAAAGTTATCGCTTTCAAATTCAACTATGAAAGCCGAGCAAACCCCATGTTTTTGAAAAGTGCAAAGTTTACCTCTTTCTGAAATAGAATCCAGACATTGGCTTGCATCAGTGGTTCTTCTCCAATGTCTTTGGAACAATTCTATCCTACAATGCACAGAATTATGCCTAGATAGCACGCATGTTCGTTTTTATGATTATTTTCACACCTACAGCCCCTAAAGTAAAAAATGATATTTTTGAGGATATTTTGAAAACAAAACTGCCAAGGAAACGTTTATGAGTGTCTTAATGCCATAAGAAATTGCTGAATATATCTGTTCACATCCTTATTACATGATGAATACAAAATAGAAGTACAGGCAATGATCAGGAACCGATACAATCAGCCCATAGTTCCCATCAGAGACACCAAAGGGAAAGAAACATAAACGAGCATCAACAGACCTAATGGAAACACCCAACAGCGGAAAGCCAAAAGGACAGTTACTTTCCCACAAAACGGCCAATAAGCTATCAAAAATAAAATAACACAAGCGACACAAACACATAAAGACAAACCATAACAAAAATAAATAAACAAAAAACCCTATTTAAAGTAAAAAAATAAACATGATATTTTGAGGATATTTTGAAGTCAAAACTGCCAAGAAAATGTTTATAAATGATTTAATGCCATGAGAAATAGCTGACTGTATATGTTCACATCTTTTTGACATAAACACAATAAATTAGATTTTATAATGGATGAGAAAACTTATCGGGATATTGCAGCGGGTTGTTCGGAGAGACAATTTTTAACTTTTGCTTTGGTTTGAGACATAGTCATTGTGCCATGAAACCAAACTCTTATATTCCAGATGAAGTAAATGTTTGTGTTTCTGCAAATGCAATCACTGCAAGTCTCCTTTCCAAACACATCACTAAAACTGATTAACATGGCTTTAAAGTACCCACCCCTCTCCTAAGAACATAGATCATTGGCAAAAACTCATCAAATACACCCAGTTAGACCTAAATTAGCACTACATCACATTTTTAAAAGTATCTATGGCGAAATAAATGCCAAGAAAATATATTTTATGAAACAGAATTGGATAGAACCTACCAACGTGTGGAAATAATATGTAATGACAGAAAACAGGACATTGCTGCTGACATTTCTATCTTTGCTATAGGGAGCTTACCACTAAATAATTTCGATAGGCGACAACAGTAATTTTTACCTGCTCCCACCAAAACTACACATACAAATTATTTCAAACCTAATACCTCTTTATAGACCATTCCTAGCCCAACAGGTTCATAAGAAAAAATCCACATGTTGTCTGCTCCTTTTCAAGTTACAGTCAATTATGTTTGTTTACCTACTAGTATGTAGTAAATACTAACCAACATTTTTAAAGGAGGATTGACCTTATAAAATCAGCAACAATTTCTTTGAGCTTGCAGATATATTTATAAAACATGTATCATTTTAGTCCCTTATACCCGTCATTTTCGCACATTGAAATAAAACATGGGATACACGGAAGCAAGTCTGGTATTTAGAACGCAACTAAAAACTTGGTCCAAAAGAGATAAAGCCCGGCACCTCCAAGTATCTAGTGCAATGATACCAATACCGACTCCTTATTTTCTTCATGATGCATCACAAGAATTGCCAAATGGAAATTTAGGTTATATCAAAAAATTTCTCACGTATAATAAAAGTTCAGACACAAAGAATCTTTCACATTTCCGAAAAAGTTATTGCATTCAGATTCAACTATGAAAGCCGAGCAAACTATAAGTTTTTGAAAAGCGTAAAGTTTAGCTTTTTCTGGAAATTAAAACCCAGACACGGCTTTCATCAGTGGTTCTTCTCCAGTGTCTTTGGAACAATTCTATTCTAATATGCACAGAATTATGCCTAAATATCACGAATACTCGTTTTATGGCTATTTTCACACCTACAAGCCCTATTTACAGTAAAAAATGATATTTTGAGGATTTTTTGAAGACAATACTGCCAAGAAAATGTTTATAAATGCCGTAATGCCATGAGAAATAGCGGACTTTTATGGATGGAGTAAGTTAATTGTATCAATTCCTGATCTTTGTTTTACTTCTACTTTATCTGTTAACATCATTTTCACATGAATACAATAAATTAGAACTTATAATGGATGAGAACACTTATCGGGATATTACAGCGGGCTGTTTCGGAGAGACAATTTTTAAGCTTTGCTTCGGTTTGAGACATAGTCCTAGTGCCATGAAACCTTGCTCTTATATTACAGATGAAGTAGATTCTTTCTTGTGTTTCTGCAAATGCAATTACTGCAAAGTAGAAGTAAAACGAAGATCAGGAATCGATTCAATTAACTTTTTCCACCCATCAAAGACACCAAAGGGAAAGAAACACAAACATGAAGCAACCAGACCATAATGGAAACCTAAACAAAGGATGGCCATAAGGACAGTTACTTTCCAACAAAATGGCCAAATGGCCATCCAAAATACAAAGACACAAGTGATACATACAGTAAGTAGTAACAAACAACAACATAAATAAACCGCCACAGAAGAACCGCCTTGGAACGGTCAGTGGAAAGAATTCCACTGGGGGGCTTAAATCGATATTATGTGGTCACAATCCTCGCCCTTACTTCCGTTGCGATTTAGACAAATAATTTATTCAGTCCTTCTGAAGGCCTCCTAACTCATCAGTGCAACATCTTCGTGAACACAAATAATCAGATAACCACAGAGGTGAGACAACGGTGAGGACTCGACAGCAAATAAAAATCTAAAACGAGTTCCTTTAAGAGCAATGAAAATATTCATAAGAAAGAAGATGGGTCATACTACGTAGTTTCGGCTAACAAAGCCTCATCAGTGACCCTGTAATGATCCGGCAACGAAAGCCAGAGGAAGCATACTGCAATTTTGCGAATTTCGAAT